>CAVLGL010000080.1:17344306-18711449 GCA_963668995.1 Parnassius mnemosyne
CAATAAAACTTTTTATTTTTTAAGTAGTATAGCCTTGCTGCAGCTATATTATGGTTGTAGCACGTATGGGTCGGCTCGACCGGGATGGGACCACCCTCTCACAGAATACCTACGTAAAATAGCAGCTTAATGCTGCTGTGTTTCGTATGGTGAGTGTAGACCGGACCGGAGACCCTTTTTACTGGAAACGAGGCACTCCGTCTTAGTACTTAGGGTGACAACGCATCTGCATTTTGATTCTTAATCGAGGATAAATGTAGATGTCTATGGGCCACAGCATCCACTTACCATCAGGTGGACTGTGTGCTCGTTTGTAACCCTTATTCTATATAAAAAAAAACCTTGTAGCGTTATATTATCACCCACAGTCGATTGTGTTCGCTCGGAAAGTTATTACCAAAGTCGAAAATCAGGCAAAAGGACAGCATCATATGTAAATATGCTTATATATTATATTAGCTTATACAGCTTAACCTCGCAAATATCAAAACAAGCAGTGGTAATAAATAGCGGAAATTTAAAACGTTCATGATGAAAAAAAAATACATACGTGCACTGCGGTTCGTGTCCACAGAAGAACAATGTCTGTCGACGATGGTCACCAATTCCTTCGTGCGTCTCGCCCTCTACGTAGCGACATTCACGGTCTCCACTCAGCACACACGTTTCGAAGTCCTGAAAATATGGTTGTATAGATTATAAACAATGTGGCATATGTCACTCACTTGGGAACAATATTAATTAACACATTCATACATTACATAAAGTTCGTCGTCATCAGTTACAAATAGTAATAGATATACCCATTCAATGCCTTCATTTCTCCAGAAGTTATCGATCCGTAATTATATACAGACTAAGTTGAGTTTTGAATGCATTGAAAGAGTGTAAAATTCTTATACTAGAGAGTATGGTATTCTATTATAAAGCTGTGCTCCTTCAAAAGCAAACATTTTTTGCCATAGTTAGTTCTTGTTTTGGGTAAGACTACTAAGCTAGCTCGTCGTGTGCTACGTTGACTGATTTGTTTATATTGGGCGAGTGTTATGTTTGTGTAAACTACTTTTAGTCAGAATTTTTCTGATAATAATACGTGTATGGTAAATATATAGTTGTTTGGTATTCATTATTTTTGCATCTATAGATATAAATTTTACCGGTTGATGTTAAATATGGGTAGGTGAATAATATTTTCTACCGACTTCAAAATGGAGCCGGTACTCAATTCGACTGTATGTTTTCTTATGTGTGTTACTTCATAACTTTTTACCGGGTAAACCGATTTCGATGATTTTTTTTTAATTGAAAGCTGGTGCTTCACATGTGGTCCTATATAAATTTGATCAAGGTCTGACCAATAGGTTTGAGTTATTCTTAATAATTTATATTGAAGTCGATTGTACAACATTTTTAATTTTAAATTATTATGAGTTTACTTTGAGTATATATATATTGAGTAATTTATAAAAAACATATTTATAAATTCTGCCAGTTTTGTTTTTGCAGCACTGCCCCAAATTTCAATCAAAAATGTATGTGTACTGCTCGCCAGTACAGTAAGGGAATCCAGTCCAATACCCCGATCCATATCATCTCGTGGGAAGAAGAAGCAACGGAGGGAAATGAAACAAGAGCTGGTCAGCAGCATCTTCCTGATAAACACTAAGGAATCTATAGATAACCCTTACATTCAGCAGTAGACATTGATATACTGTAATGAATGAATGAACCAGTACATCCTATATAACTAACAACCACCTAAAAATGACGGTATATCCATTCGAAAATCCAGACTCTAAATCTTGCAAATGGAATTTAAATACAAAGAAGCACTACTAGTGCGAGAGCAGACCCTCTAGTTTCTCATTTCATTACCTCTGCGTTCACCTACACCTACCCAACTATCTAGCGTGTGAAGGATATGTATGGGCTATGAAAGGTGTCGAGACTGAGGTTTTGGTTATTAAGTCACGGTCTCGTGATCTTGTCTGTATCGTTTGACTAAGATATTAAATTTATCGTAGCTAGTCATTTTACCATGAAGTAAATCATGCATTTTACCGTCAAATGCTCAGTTATATTCTAAACAAGATATCAAGACGCTCCGCTTGCTAGATCATTATTATTACTAGTATTGCAATAAATATTCAACTCGGCAATTTTAGATCAATAACATCGAGATGAGTGGAGTTATCTTCATATAAAACACAATTGGTCAGTTAAAAGTAAGATACAAAATTCAATCAGCGTCATAATTGGGTAACATGGGTGTATCTTTAAGTATTTGCAGTTTACAGTTTAGCAAAGTTAATTTTTTTTAACGTATTTTTCCGAAATAGACTTTTGTTTTTAAATTTCTTACTTAAAAAACTTTAATAGCGTAAGTTTCTTAAAAATCTTTACAATAGTTTAATAACAACTTACAGATATCCTTACATCCATAGCTTACATCTGTATTACTCACGTAAAAGCATAAGATTTTCATCGCATCATATTTGCAATCTTTTCAAAAACAATATATGATTTTAATTCGTTTTCAAAAACCGCTGCCGTTGCCTTTAGCAGAACACAGTGATCCGAATTTACGTCGTATAATTGTAAGCCGCATTTATGTTGATGCGACTGCGCTTTGTGCAAGAACTACCTTACTTATAAAAAATCACATCCATTTAAGAATTGCTTAAAATATCTCTCTCTCTCTCTCTCTCTTTTCAATATAAATGACAATAGAAAGAGATAATCTCATCGGATCAAAAACTTTAATTGTATAATTAAAGCAAGTACATATAATTAGTGTATGTTTATATGGCGGAACTACGCGCTATGTATCAATAATTTACCTATCTCAACCCGTTAGGTGAGCCGTGGGAAAAGCGCTGGCTATTATGGATCCTGGTACAACGAGTAACGACTCGGCAACGGATAATATCGTAAAAGGTGCGGTACCTCTGATACTGTGATCTCATTCCGCCTGTTAGATGTAATACTAATAATTAAGTATTTTTTAACGATAGAGGATTAGCATATTTGAATTAGAAGTCAGATCTGCTGACTTCTAATTCAAATATGCTGGGCAAAGGCCTCCCGTCATTTCTGAGAAGGTTTTAGCTTAATGCGTGCTGGCGAACCTCACATGTCTTCGAAATTTTATTTTCTTATTCCTCAGACATGCAGGTATCCTCACGATGTTTCCTTCACCGCCGAGCATATGGCAAATCAACACTTAAAATTTCAATTAACAATTTCATTAGTGCCGGCGGGGATCGAACCCGGGTTTCTCGCGTACTGTGAAATTTACTGCGAGCGCTAACCATCTGAGTTACCACGGCTCTTCATCAAGATATTATGGTGATCAAAATCTAAACTAAACTAAACTAGTTTCTATTTTTTACTACCACTAGATACATTTCTTTAATGACTGAGTCAAACACGATTTATTGATAGTCTAAGGATGCGTACAGATCAAGTAACATGTTGTATAACTTTTGTTTTATAACACGTCCACATTTTGTAACATTGTTTTTCAACATTGCAACATATAACAATACTGTACACTTTAGAATAACAATACAATATTACAATGTTATATGACATTGTCGTATGACATTGTCGTTGGTCGATCTGCCGTTCGAATTATATAACACGTTTTATAACATTCAGCCTCCAGACTGAAACATGTTATATAACGATGTTTTATATAATGTGTACGCACCGTTACGGTTAGTTGGATAGTGACTATGGTTTAAGAATAGTCCTTCTAACAAAAGTGAACTTTGTGAAACGTTTGACATTTACTGTCAAATTTCATACAATATTCGCGTTTTTTTTTTAACTAAAATCACTTTCATAAAAATACTTTCACAAATGCAGAATAAATATACACTTCTTTCTGTAATAAGGCCGAGAATGTTTTAAATTTATTGGAAAACTAACTGTTCCCCGCGACTTCGCCCGCGTGTTAGGGTTTTTGTGTTTTTGCACGGAACTCTAATTCTTTTTCTAAAATAAAAGTTTCTAAATAAAGTAGCCTAAGTTACTCCTTATGAAATCAGCTATCTACCAGTGAAAGTCCCGTCACACAGACAGACAGACAAAAATTTTAAAAATTGTGTTTTAGTTATAAGTACCGTATTTACTTTCATATGCATTTAGTAAAAAACTGTAATTTTGACATTACAAACAGACACTTCAATTTTATTTATTTGTATCTATACATATCTATACATATTTATATTATATCCATAAAAGTTCTTAGTCTTATTTGTCTACAAATGCTGACTTATCTATGGCTATTGCAATAATTTCCCTTTTACAGATCTAATATTCAACTCTGAATGAAGATTGTACTTACATGCCATGCCCTAAATTCATTGTAAATTGCTAACTTGCCATTTAAGTAATTTATCTACTGATATTCTAAAGCTTGACTATGCGATGAGCGACGGATACAAAACATAGAATTAACAAAAATGGTAAACCCCTTAAGAGGTAAAATCTTTAATATTAAGATTCTCGTGCTGAGAACTTTAAAAAAATAAAGGAACGACAATCGACGACCAGCAAGACGAATACCAGCAACAATATTAATGGCCAAAATTGTCTTAGTGTACCAAAAAAGGCTATCAAGAAAACAAGAGAGGATCGATAATTTAATAGCTACTATACATAACATGTCGTGGCTTATCATACAATACTACAATATATGAAATCTCAGAAATTACTAACACAACAGAGTATTGTAAAATAGTTTTTTTTTTTAAATACTTTGTTACGCTGGTAATTTAATCATAAATAGCTGTTCCCCGCGACTACTTCCGCGCGTAATTTAGGATTTTAATTTTGTTGCACGGAACCCTTAGTATTTTTCTAAAATCATAGAATTATTACGCATAGAAACGCAGTCCAGTACAAAACACGAGCGTTAAAATGATGCAAAGTCATAATGTTAGTGGGCGCGAGTCGAATGTGCCTACGCTCGTCACACGCACACATACACGCCATTCAGTGATACCAGTGTCTGGCGTTTGCAATCAAATTGTGCAAATCACTATTTTTTGATTAATTTTAAAAAATCGATATAATAAAGATTACGTATTACGTACGAAGATATATTTTATGAGAATATAAAATGGAATAAAATAAACACGATAATGATGGTACTAATATAACTTAATTATACATATTTTAATGGTACAAAAATACAGACGTAATAAAATTTAAGAATATTATTAAACACAATTAATTCGCTCGAATACATGAAGCATATTGTGTAATATTTAATTTTAACCGACTTCAAAACAGGAGGAGGTGTTCAATTCGGTGTATTTTTTTTTACCTCAGCATTCTACAATTTCTAAACCGATTTAGATTTTTTTATTTGAAAGGATATACACACAGATTGATCCAATATACACGCTGAAATTTTAATGGTTGTTTTCCCGATGTCAAATTATTTTGTCTTGGTAGTAATTATTTTATTAAAATTAGGATGCAAAAATGGCAGATTTACAATCGAGAAAACAAAACTCGAATGCGATCTCAAAACAATAGCAATATCTCGCAAGTAGGTCGGGCGTGCAGGCTAGCTTATACCGTATTACTATAATAAAGTCTGAAAAAAAATTCGCTGGATGTAACTTAGTGTTACGTTTATCGCACGCGCTACCGCGCGCTGCCTACACAGTGAAGGTCCACTAATAAATGTTCAGAACATGAACTGTCAAGCGTAGTGATATGACATAAACTAGTAAATATAGAATTGTCTTAGAAATCAGTGTACATACATATTGATAACCTCTCCTTTTTGGGAGTCGGTTAAAATAGACTATGTTTGGGTCTAAAATAACATCTGGTTAATGTTTGGGTGTAAAGTGACATCTGGTTAGTTAAGGCGTTCTTATTAATAATATCTTGATATTGTAAATAGAAAAGTTTTTATTCTATACTCTAAAACGTAGACTTAGTCAATAAACAAAGCAATTAAAATAGTTGCGTTAAAATGGCGTCGGCGAATCGCGATTAGCTGATCACTCCGTATAAGTTTTAAATAGGCACCCATTGTTAATATTATGTTAATACTTAGAGAAGTAGGTATCTATATATAAACATTTGAGTTTTACACAGAGCGTTGCGATTAAACGTTTTAAACACAAATAGAAAATAAATATTTTGAAAAGAAAATTGTGATTTTTTCCCCACAACTAGCAACATTTGTATTAGGATAGCTTAGGTAAGTATTTTTTTAGTTTTACGTAGTTATAATGAATTAAATATATAAACTTGTATGTGAAATGCAGTACCATCACTTCTTTTATGTTTATCATCACTGTTGTGACAATCTTTTACAACAAAAACGGTCATTTTTACAATTTTTCGCGAGCTCTTCTCCGTAAGACATGACGTTGCGCACTGACGCGTCGCTGAGTGAACTAACGCGGTTTCGCGTTAGTTTAACTTGCTTCACTTTCCGTGCGCGTACTAGTATTCTATGCGTAATAATTCTATGTCTAAAATATAAGTTGCCTAAGTTACTCCTTATAACATGAGCTATCTGCCAGTGAAATCGGTCCAACCGTTTCGGAGATTAGCCGGATCTAACAGACAGGCAAAAAATTTAAAAATTGTCTTTTTGTTATAAGTACCGTATATACTTTCATATGCAAAAAAAAAATCAATATGCAATTAGTAAAATGCTGTAATTTTGACATTACAAATAGACACTTCAATGTTATTTATTTGTATAGATATATATGTACTACACATCAACGAAATGTAAGTACATAAACTATATCTTAACATACATGTCTAAACATTTTTATATAAGGTTATATTAGAACTCTGACTTCCACACTAATGTCGACTATGATTAACAAAAAATCAGTGATAGAGTTTTGCAATTGCAAACATCATTAATTTTTATAATTAGTTGGCGCGAGCTGTCAGATAGTAGCTGGAGGCATTGGAAACAACATCTTAGTTCCAGGTTGCTTTTTGCACCATTTGTAATTAGACACGCACCTATAGACGTAATAGACCTGCTTTGTTACAGCTATAGTATCAATTTTTATTTAGCATAAGATGTATCGTCGACTAGAAATCAATAACATTACAAGAGAATACTCATCGTATGATAGCGGAAGAAAACATTCCATTTTTTTAAAATAATTTAATCTCAATCGACTCTTGGCGACTCCCCACTAGGAGTCGCTAATAGGTCCAACGGGACAAGTCCTTAATATTTTGCTTGATAACTAAGTATTAAAATTCGACGTTTGCAACGTTGCCGCTCTTAATACCTTTCAACGATAGTGTAACACAGCAAATAACGACGGTGGTAGTCAGACAGTTTAAAAAGTGTTAGTAGAATGTTAGAAACTTTGTGTGCATCCATAGTGAATGCGCGGCGATTTGAGCCTGTTGCGGGCGCGACAGGCGAGTGTGACGAGCGAGTTGTTGGTGTGCTTAGACCAAAGAGCATAATAAGTATATATATATATATATATATATATATATATATATATATATATATATATATATATTATTCCTGTATATACTTATTATACTCTTTGGTCGCAACCGCGCTAGGCTCGCACTGTGGACGAGGGCTTTGATTTTTACATCAAAGAAGATATTGTAATTTTGTTATTTTTTTAAATATTTCTATGATGAATGATCCCTTTTTATTTTTTATAAGTGAGTGCATTAATGTGTAAAAAAGGTAAAGAAAATTTTGTTTGATATAAGTAATTATAGAAATTTTAACGATTAACCTAAAACATATCACAATACTATGTAGAAATTTTGTATATTTTTGTAACAGCTTTTATTTAAGTAAAAACAATAAATATTATTATTTCATTCAATTATATTTTTCTTCGAACATATGAAATCCTTATTAGAAAGTAACCATTTATGTTTGTAAAGCAGTTTTGGAATAAGCTTACGATATTATACTGGGTCCAGTGGACCCGGTAGCGAGTACTTGTGCTACTAATTAGGACGCGAATCCCTAACTGCTAGATAGAGAGATGATCTAGTAAAACATGCATGAAATCGAAGGATGCCGGTAGATTAGAATCGTGTTTAGTGGCATGCCTTACGGGAGTCCTACGTTCAGCAGTATACTTATGAAGGGCTGTAAAGACTATGAATAAGCTCTCGTTAGATCGTATACAGTGAAACGACCGATATAATTTATATTATATCAAATATTGAAAACTAAGTAATTACGAATGGAATAGTGATGATGACATTCTTTAATATTAATACTTTAGCCTGTCATGCGATAGCTTATGATATCATGTTATGAACATCATATATATCAGATGCTAAATTTGTGAGATCCGGTACTGCGATCGTTAAATAGCTTGCCTAGCGTGACAGACTCACAATGAAGAAGAATATAAAAAGAAAGAAGTCAAATAAAGCGTGTTAAAGCTTACTACCTATACACATATTTTTGGAGAGACCCTTTTTACTGGAAAAGAGGAATTCCATCTTAGTCCTCACGGGTGACAACGCATCTGCATTTTCATTCATAATCGAGGATAGATGTAGATGTCTATGGGCCACAGCAACCACTTACCATCAGGTGGAATGTGTGCTCGTTTGCCACCCTTAACCTATAAAAAAAGACTTGTTGTCACAAAATAATAAAAAAGGTTGTGGCAATTTATTAATGCTATTGTATCGCCATCAAACGTAAAAGTTTGGCGAGTTTAGAACTAAGTAACACCACTGTATCATAAATTCATTAATAAATAAATTAAAAAAAAAATATATATATATATATATATATATATATATAAAAATAAAATATTTATTTGCATAAAACATGGTACATTTTTAGGTCTTATAATATAATGTGAACATGCATGTTTTACCGATTTATCAGTGTGCAAATATTAAGTCGACATGCAATAATTGAATAATTAAAATTACAAAATTACAATAACGTTTCATATCAAAATTTAATAAAGCAATATAATGTCAATAAATTTATTATGTAAAAAGAGAAAAAAATAATAAAAAATATACAGGCATGGTCATGTCATAATGCATAATGTCAAACTAGTATAATGTCAATCTTACAAATTCTAATTAATTTGTAAATTTAAAATTTCAAATAACAACAATTCGCTTGAGGTGACCGTCACGGCAGAATTTAATAAATTCATTTACGTCATAAAAACAGTGTTCAATGAGAGTCCCGAATAAGTCCCGATATATACATACATATATATAGTCTGTAAACAAAATAGCTTTCAATAACCGGCAACTTCCTATCTTAATGCCCTGCAGATCAATTTAGCCAGCGATGTCGCTTTATTAGTATGGGCCACGGACAAAATTTTATATAATTTTATATTATCACTACGGTACGGCCCGATATTTGTATGTTCCTGTTACAAAATTTAAAATTTGTCAAAGATTTTTAACAACTATTTAAAATAGGGGTTACAGTTTATACGCGTAATAATAATGTCCAGACCGAATTTCGGTCACGGCGGCCAATCTCAATGGAGACGATAACTGCGCAATACAGAAGAGTGCACGAGTGTTTGCGGAAACACAGGTGCACTCACTATTCCCTCACTACGATAGTCTTATTGGACTGTAAACCAACACGACCATCATCACAAAAAATTATATGAGGGCAATCATTACAGCGTCTTGTATGCAACCAAAATTTAGAATTGAATAGCTAAGCTAGTACAGGTGAATATAATAATGGGAGTTAAAATATATTTATCTCCTATTTCCATTGGGATGGAAATTCGCCGCGACCGGAGAGAACCCGGGACCTCTTGTTCGTCCTCTTCATTCATTTGGTAGTCCTACTTACGACTAGACCAACGGGCAGTCAATTTATATATAGATAATATACGTATTGGTCACGTTACCAGTTCATGTATTATCTTTGGATTATTCGCATAGAACATAGATCAATTACACTTCGAAACACATTACAAGTGAATCACAAGTCCATTTACCTTAATGCGTTAACAACCGTCGTCGCCCTCATTTCTATTGAAGTTAAACATCGATCCGACCTTACTTGATTTGATCGTGATGCTTATATTTTTTTTATATTCCAAACGCGAAACGTGACTAAGATATCCACGTCAAACTCGCTCATCGAATAGGTATCCCAAATTTTTAAATAGAATAATGCTTTCAAATCTCACTACATACTAAAGAGAAAATATTAAATTGCCAGGTTTAGTTTTGTTCACTTGCACACAAATCAAAAACTAATTAATAAAAAAATTATAAAAACAGAAGAGATATTTTACATTGGAAATAAATGTCTTTATGAGTTGTAGAGTTATGCTGCAGATATATAATGGCTGTAGTGTGGTAAGACCACGCTTTCATAGAATACCAACGTAAAATACTGCTGTATTTCGTATGGTAAGTGTAGAGATCCCGAGATTCTTGTTGTTAGGAAGGATGCATTCCATTTTAGTCCTCAGGGACAACACATCTGCATTTTGATTCTCAATGCAATGAAAGCTATTCACTTACCATCAGGTGAATCGTGTGCTCGTTTGTCACTCCTTTTCTATAAAAAAATTGCGCCTGTTTTTAAAAATATTATCGTCGTCTTTGTTGAATACGAGTAATAGAAGTAAGCAGGTCCTGCATTTTAGACGAATAGGTGGTGCTTGGGAGAAAGATCTGTTTGTCGGTAAGTGGTATTACCCTAAGGAGAGGAGCAAAAGAATGATGAAAAATAGTGATACGGGTTATAAAAATGCATAAAGCATTTATTCTCCTAAAAATATAATATATAAAATTATAAAATTCATAAAAAAATCATTCAAAAATATGAACATTAAAAGTGACTAAGCAATAAGCATAATACAAAATATCACTCTTATATACTGTAAATAAAAGTCACTTAGCCACATGAGTAAATAAATATAATAGTCTCTAAGCTCGCATTTCATCGCATTCATCTTTCACTTGCCAATCAATGACAACCAATATTAATATTTTGTTTTTATCACGCCACTCGATTTAAAAATCAAGTAATTCAATTATTTTACTAGTCGGTGTTTTCGGCTTTGAGTCGCTCATAACTCGTCGCTCAATATCCCGAGTCACACAGATCAATAATCAGTATTCATTATTTTTGAAATCTTTAATTTATGTTAATAACCACATTATATTTAAATACTTAAACGAGTAGCATTTCCATAGATATAATCTATGTTATCTAATTTTTAGTTTGATCAAATCGTACCTATATAATAGAGTATACGTTACACGATTAATCGAACCAATTTGTTGAACTTGAACGCAAAAAGGCTCTTTGCACTTTTTTATTGCATAAGCTGTTCTAGTTTGAACAAAAAGATCTTCTTTAAGTAGATAGTTTTTTGTATAAAACTCAAGTGATACATAGAAACATACTAACATAGATAACAAAATCTATTTGTCTTTCTATTAAATAAACCTTAACTATAAAAATTGCTGAAATGTCATTGCCGAATTTTCAAATAGCTACTCAAGTTCAGCGTTTAAAATAAAAAGTATAGGCAATTACTTGCACCACATTCCTAAATGTTACGAGTAATAAGACCATTTTTCATTGGATTAACTCAACGCTGAGCTAACTAGAAGCGTTCGTGATAGATTGTCAGTCGATTGATCCTCCAAATTGAAGGTATACGATCCGCTCGAACTAATGTACGATCGACGTCCCGCGCATGAAGATCGCAGCATGAGAGTAATGAGGGTTCGGAGAAAAAAACGAAGTGAGAACTATAATCGAATGATATCCATGTGATACAATATTTTTTAACTTCATAATAAACAAAACGTTTTTTTTTTTATTTATTATTTATACAAATTGGTAACGATGGTATCTAGTTATGGATACACCCCGTCCCTCTGTTTTAGACTAAAATATTAAAATATATAATATTGTATTATTTAGACTAAGCAGTAAAACTAATGTATCAGCATTTGTATGTAAGTTCCTAGTACTTAGTTGATGAGTCGCATGTCTGCGCACAAACGGACTCTTTGAATATCATTCATTATTAAAGCCACCTCCAAATCGGTCGGACATAGTAATCTAATTGTATTTTAGTTTTTAAAAACTCCTTTCGACGTTCCCGAAATTTGACTGGCGCAGCCGGTAGGATTTGTTCGTAAAGGCTGTACCGTCTCTCGAAATATTCAGGTGTCCAAATTCGCCTGAATTCGTGATAGCGGCGCGAATAGCTGTTGGACAAATCCAAGAACCAAAGAAATTTGTCATCGAGGGAAGCGGAAGACATGGGAATAGCGGCTGGTTGGTGAGTAAAACTTTTCACCATCCTTGATACCACTATTATCCTTCATTTTTATTTAAATTTGTTATTATTGAGATCGGACTTCTCTCATTATAACGTATCTGGTTTTTCAATTAAATATATTTAGTAATAGACACTCTATTAGTGTAGGCGTAACGGTGATAAGAATAAGGGACACAGAGTGCCTTTTTGCACAGAGATTATTAAACGTTCTAAAAATAAGACATTTTACAAAATTAATAAATTAAATGTAATTAAAGCTTTACTTGATAACTAAAGAATATATGTTTTATTAATGCTAGAGATATAATACAGTTTTATTTCATTTAATTTTATTTTTCATTACATTTACATCTTTTACACATTTTATACTTTAAATAAACTTTTATTTTATAAATTATATTTTTATATGCTTTAGTGTGTTCTACCTTATATTTTGTGTTATTGCATAAAGTTGCGCCCTATATTAACTGACTCCTCTGACGCGTGTATTACTCTATAACGATGGAACAACCAATGGCAGCAGAACGACAGACCGTTGTAATTAATCCCATTCCTACAGAAATGCTACGGCTTATTCCACTTTTTAATGGTGACAAAAGACAGTTAAATTTGTTTTTGAGGAAATGTGAATATGTCATTCGTAGGTATAGGGGTGACGAAGAACAAAATTTATACGTTTATCATTCTATAACTAGTAGGCTTACAGATAACGCGGCGTCACTCTTATCGGAACGGGAGGATGTCGTGTCGTGGTCGCAGTTGAAAGATTTGCTAACGCAACATTTCGGAGACCCCCGTAGCGAAGAGTGTATTAGTATTGAATTAGAATCTTTAAAGATTAAATCTGGTGAAAACTTTCAAGATTTTTGTAACCGCATTCAAAGTATTCGATCATTATTAATTTCAAAAGTAAACATATCGGATGATAGTAATCTTAAAAGCGCTAAATTGGCAATTTACAACAATACAGCTCTAAACGTATTCCTATACAATCTTCCCGAGAATATGGTTCGGATAGTGAGGTTAAAGAGGCCAGCGACTTTAGAAGACGCGCTGAGCATTGTACTAGAGGAAGTCAACTTCCACGATCAATACAATATGCGTAATCGTGTTCACGGTAGTAGTGGTTTAGCTTTAAGGCAGCCTCAAACATCAGTTCCAATACAAGGATTTAAATTCGGTAGTGCGCCTCACACGGTAATGCAACCATACGGATACAAACCAGTGTTTCCAAATAACATTACACCAAAATTTAATTTCGGCATTCCAAATCAAAGCCAATTTAAGATGCCCCAATCTGGCTTTCGTCCTCAACCAATGCAACAGATAGGTTACCGTCCACCTCAATTTGGTTATCGGCCACAACTTGGCCAGCAACCACAACAGTTCAGCTATCGTCCACAACTCGGCCCTCAGCCACAACAGTTCGGTTACCGTCCACAACTGGGCTTTCAGCCACATCATTTTGGTCAAAGACCTCAACAGCAATTTGGCCATATGCCAACTACACAATTTGGTAATAAACCACAAACTCAGAAACCCAATTTTCAAGAGACTGACGTTTCCATGAGGACAGCTCCTCCAAGGCCACAACCCGGCTTTAGATTAAATGAGTTGACCTTAAGAGAAAATGACGGACAGTATAACGAGTATTATGACACAGACGAATATGTAGAGCAATATGATAACGAATTCACACCATCTCCGGAAGAAACTGTTGACGAAACAACTTATGACGAGTTTGCAGAAGAAAGTCAACCTCAAACTCTTGAAAATTTTCACATGAAAGCCTCCATCGGAGACAAGAAGTCATAGAACTAAATTGTGATCCGAATCTCAAGTTACCCTATATTTATATCCCTGAAATAGATGCAAAATTAATGGTAGATACAGGTAGTACTAGATCTTTTATCAGCCCCCGTAAAGCATATCGACACTTCTACCAATATATAACACACGAACCATTCGAAGTAGTCAGTACCCACGCCTCTAGCAGACACGATGAGGTGATAGAAATCCCCCTACCACCCACTTTTAAGAGTTCAGATTTTCATAAATTCTATCTATATGACGTCGACTCTCGATATGATGGTCTCATTGGTAATGACCTATTGAAACAACTAGATACAATTATAGACCTTAAAGACCTTGTACTTAAAACTAAAACAACTTGCATACCAATAGTTAATAATAACTTGAATTATATTATAACACTACCACCACGATCAGAGCGGCGCGTAAAATTGCCAACAGACCAATGTTCTGGAGAGGCAATTATTAATTATAAGGAATTTGTCAGCGGTGTACGAATGCCTAGTGCATTGGTAAATTGCGTTAACGGTTATGCCGCAACCGTCATACAGAACGTTCTTGACAAAGAAATGATATTGACAGTAACACGACCTTTTACAGTTACTAAGTATGATACGACTACTCAATGTGACATAAACTTAACAAGTACCTATAGTGACTTAGAGATCGATAAGGTACTCGAGGATAATCTACTTAAACTAAGACTTAATCATACTAACGATGAGGAACGCGACAAAATTTTTAGACTTTGCCAAGAATTTAAAGACATATTTTACTGCGACAAATTACCACTAACTTTCGCTAACGAAATTAAACATAAGATACGCACAAAAAATGAAGACCCAATTTATGTAAGACCCTACCGTCAAGCACCAATGCAAGTAGACGAGATAAATAGGCAAGTAGACAAGTTATTGAAGGACAATGTTATTCAGGAGTCACATTCGCCATGGAATGCTCCTGTACACCTTGTACCCAAAAAAATGGATGCATCTGGTGAAATTAAATTTCGTATGGTTATAGACTACCGACGTTTGAATGACATAACCATAGACGACAAATACCCACTACCAAACATAACAGATTTATTTGACAAGTTAGGGAAGAGTTCTTATTTCAGTACAATCGACTTAGCAAGTGGTTATCACCAAATCGAAATAGAAGAACAAGACAGGCAAAAAACAGCCTTTAGCACTCAAAACGGCCATTATGAATTTCTTAGGATGCCATTTGGCCTGAAGACAGCTCCTGCAACTTTTCAGCGGACCATGGATAGTGTGCTCAGGGGATTACTGGGGATACACTGCATGGTATACTTAGATGATATAATTGTGTTTTCGACCAGTCTGGAAGAACATATACAAAAGTTACGGACGATATTTGACAGAATTAGGGCGACTAATCTAAAAGTTCAATTAGACAAGTCTGAATTTTTAAGGAAAGAGGTTTTATATTTAGGACATACCATTACAAAAGAAGGGCTACGTCCTAACACAGACAAAATTAATGCTGTGTTAAATTTTCCTATACCTAAGACAACAACGGAAATTAAAAGTTTCTTAGGACTGGTAGGGTACTATCGACGCTTCATAAAGGATTTTGCTAAGATCACACAACCTCTAACTGCATGCCTTAAAAAGCGAAATAAAATTACCATCGATGAAAAATATATTAATGCGTTTGAAAAATGTAAAGAAATATTAACGAGTGTACCCTTATTACAGTACCCGGACTTCGATAAAACCTTTATTTTGACGACTGACGCCTCTAATATAGCTTTAGGAGCAGTTCTATCACAGGGACCTATTGGTAGTGATAGACCTGTTGCATACGCTAGTAGGACGCTTAGTGACACTGAAAGTAGATACAGCACCATCGAACGAGAACTTTTAGCTGTTATTTGGGCCGTAAAACATTTCCGACCGTACCTTTACGGACGAAAATTTGTAATTTATACTGACCACCGACCCTTAGTTTGGCTTTATTCATTAAAGGAACCAAACAGTAAGCTTACCAGATGGCGATTACGACTACAGGAGTACGATTTTGAAATCATTTATAAAAATGGAAAACAAAATACAAATGCCGATGCCCTATCCAGAATTAAAGTTAATGCCTTAAATTCAGACGACGAAGGTCATTCGATGGACGTTAATTTCGACAGCAAAGAGTATAAACTTAGAGAGCATCTGAAAGACGTAGTTAAGGAAATTGAAAAACTAAACACTCAAAATAAAAGACATAATGACACAACGTCCATTGTGACAATATCAGACTCAAGTACTGTTTCCGCGAGTCCTATGTCTCTTTCCGACACAATATCAATTTGTAGTTCAGAAAAGGTTTCCGAATATCCAATTCGATCACCTTCAGAATCTAGTAAGTCCCAAACTGTGCATTCAGCCGTAGAATTAGAGTCAAATGGAATACCAATACTGCACGAGGCTATCGATACAAAGCCAAATCAAATATTAATATTTTCATGGTTCAAAAATGAATATCAGGTTAAAGATACTTCTAGAAAAAAACAAAAAGTTTTAGAAGTATTTTTACCATTAGATAATTCCGAATTAATTAAAGAATTTTTAAAGAAATATATTAGGCCTAAAATTAAATATTTTATATATTTCGAACGAAAAGAACATCGAAGACAATTTAGCAATATTATTATACACCTTTTCAAAAAGGACATGGTTCAATTTTATGAATGCACGGAACGAGTAATTTTTGTTGAAGACGAAAAAGAACAAAGGGCGATTGTAATTAAGTATCACGAAGGAAAGACATGTCACCGGGGTATTAAAGAGACGCTAGTTAGAATCCGCAGAAATTACTATTGGGATAATTTACAAGAAACTGTTTCGGCAATAATAAATAGTTGCACTGCATGTAAAAAAATGAAATATGACAGAAAGCCAATTAAACCTATTCTTCAATTAACCCAGACCCAAGATGCTCCGTTTCAAGAGATATTTATAGACCTGTTTAATATCGAAGGAAAACATTATCTGACTCTCATAGATGCGTTTAGCAAATTAGGCCAAGCGATAGAAATTGCAAATAGATCCACCCCCGAAGTAGTCCGAGCTTTAATGAAGTACTTTTCTTTTTACGGGATACCAAAAAAGATAAGTTCAGATCCGGGCTCTGAATTTAACAATGAATTAATCAAAGAATTCTTAAGCTTACATAAAATTGAGCAACACATTGGCACCCCAAATAGCCCAAGCTCGATGGGGCTTATAGAACGCTTCCACTCGACAATCATAGAAATTTACAGATTGGCAAAATACGAAAGAAAACCTACTGATGCGGCATCAGTTATGACGTATTCCGTACTAGCATATAATAATACTATTCATTCGGTAACAGAACTTACACCCTTCGAGGTAGTTTTCGGACATACCGACACGGGTAGCCCGTTTAATACAGAATTTGATAAGCAGTATTTACAACACTTAGTAAGAGACCATGCAAAGCGAACAAAATTCTTATACAAATATTTAGCAGAAAATATGGTAGCAATTAAAGAAAAGATTAGGAAAAAGAAAGGCGGTGAAGATGAGATGGTATTTCAGTGTGGTAAAACTATATTTGCTAAAGATACAAACAAAAGAAAGAGTAAGGACAAACCGCGCTATGTTAAGGCTAAGGTAGTAGGCAAGGTCGAAAGAAATATAGTGCCGATACAAATAGGTGAAAGGAAGACTAAAGCTCCAATTAAAAATATCAAACGCCCTCCACAGGTGGTGCATACTGATGATTGCGAAGCCGATCCTGGCCCATCATCTGCAGTCACTTGAGGAAAACCCAGGGATACTTCCGGTAAAACAAGGACAAGCATATGCCCAAACAGATCACTGGACTATAATAAAGATTTTAAATTTAGAGAATATTTATGACGACCTAAATGTAATTATTGCTCAATATCATAAGCTTAGTAGACTAATTGAAGTAAAGGAACCATACCCTCGTGAATTTATCAGTGTTAAAACCCATGTAGAGTACATACGCGATATAACCGTCCAAAAATTCCAACAACTTATGCCGCGACGCTTTAAGAGAGGGATCTTAAATCCATTAGGTTCTGTTCTAAAAATTATTACGGGAAACCTCGATCATGAAGATGCTCTTAAATATGATAAACTTACTTCAGAATTAAGTCACAACCAAATTATCATTTCTAAGAAACTTACCTTGGTCTCCAAAATGTTAGACAGCTTTATTAATGCCACGGAAACCCTAAATAATAATTCCGTTATGCTGGATGCACGCTTGAAAAGTGTAGAGACAATGCTGAATCATTTAACGACTAGAGAAAATAACTGGGTTTTCTCTACGTATATTTTTGGATTATTTAATTTATTTATAAGTAATTTCCGAACTATATTTTATAAATTAAGTGAAATAGAGACTGCTCTAGCTTTTAGTAGAGTATCGATACTTCATCAATCTATAGTAAATTCTACAGAACTTTTAGATCATTTAAAACTAATATCGAATACCGAAAATTTAGTGTACCCACCAACAGAAACTAATTTGGTAAAACTAGAACAAACCATAAGTGTAAAATCTTATCTTAAGAAAAACCAGATAGCATTTATAATGGAGATTCCGTTAACTGATAATAATACTTACAATTATTTTAAGGTTTATTCCGTACCTATTTTCCGCGAATCTGTAAACGAAACGATTGCCATCTTCCCAAAATATCCTTACCTCCTGGTGAAAGGGATGAAATATTTACCAGTCACGAAACCGTGTCGTCCCCTTGCTGCTGGTAATGATTTCCTGTGTACCGAAGAAAATAGAGCGCTCTACCCTGGACTTACCTGCATAGAACAGCTAATGAAATTTGAGAATAATCTTACTTGTTGCACGCAACATGCTATTACAATTGAAGACGTTAAGGTGCAGCGAATTAAAGCTGAAAATTGGATTGTTTTTACAAAGTTAAAAACGACGCTGACAAAGCACTGCGGTAACGAGATCACCAAACAACCAATTTTTGGAACCTATATACTAACCAGCGATGAGCCCTGTGACCTGGAGATACACGGTACTTATATTCATCACCACCGTGTTTACACGGAATACGAAGCGGCGCCACCAGTTTCAGTCATCAACTTACCTCATTTACGTGCAAATATTAATGTAACAAGTACACGCGTAATTAACATGAATGGTGTCAACTTGGATGAAGTGAAATATATGTCAAATGCTTTAAAACACAGTGAAATATATTACACAGATTTAAGTGCTCTCAACGGAGAAAAAGACTCTAACTTGAGTGTTCTAACATATGTAATTTTAAATTTCCTAGCTTTAAGTTTCTTATTGTTCTTTATATACGTGTTAAGAAAAAAATGTATACCTTACATCCAAAATTATCGTAAAAGCATCAAAAATGATATTACCGATAATTTTGCTCTTAGGGAGGGAGGAGTTATGGATACACCCCGTCCCTCTGTTTTAGACTAAAATATTAAAATATATAATATTGTATTATTTAGACTAAGC
Source organism: Parnassius mnemosyne (assembly GCA_963668995.1). Classification (NCBI taxonomy): domain Eukaryota; kingdom Metazoa; phylum Arthropoda; class Insecta; order Lepidoptera; family Papilionidae; genus Parnassius; species Parnassius mnemosyne. The sequence goes on from CAVLGL010000080.1 coordinate 17,363,947, forward strand.
AGTAAAACTAATGTATCAGCATTTGTATGTAAGTTCCTAGTACTTAGTTGATGAGTCGCATGTCTGCGCACAAACGGACTCTTTGAATATCATTCATTATTAAAGCCACCTCCAAATCGGTCGGACATAGTAATCTAATTGTATTTTAGTTTTTAAAAACTCCTTTCGACGTTCCCGAAATTTGACTATCTCCTTTTTTGTCTACTTATGTTTCGATAAAACAAATCAAAATTGTTTACTGTTTTTAGTTAACAGAACTTTTGAGTTATTAAAAAATAAGCTTTAAGACGCCCATTACACGGTAGGTTTTGCTGTCAGTTTTACAACAATCACGGTTGTGATTGACGAATAACCTATCGTGTAATGCGGTGATTGACGGTTGCATAAAATTGATTGACAAATATCTGAATATTTTGATTTTTACGTCAATCAACTATTAGTCACGAATTTTGATTGAACGTGTAATGACATTTCGTCAATCACGCGTCAGTCAACGCTTAGACAGCAATGGAGGCGGACGCAGAATATATTGAAGAGGCTGCTTCTACGCGCTCGCGCAGCCCGTCGCCACTCCCACCAAATGTGTTTCAGCCAGAAAAAGATTTTATTTTAAATTTTCAGTCTCTCCCCGAGTTGTGGGATACGAAAAACCCCGGGTAGGTTGGATGCCCCTAATACCAGCCACGCCCCTAATTCCAGCCTTTCCGCCTTTTTACTTCGTAAATAAGATTTCTAGTAGTCTTAACTATAAATATGGTCGGTTAAAAATTCTTCGTAATTAGGGGAAAGTATATTTCAAATATTACCTCACAGTTTTAAACCTAACAGTGTTAAATTAAAAATCAAAACATAAGCCATAGAATTATTACGTAATAATTTTATGACATAAGCATATTTTACATTAGCTCATCTTTAGGCTTTTTGATTAGTATGAATGTGACTATAGACATTTTCTTTTAGTGGAAATTAATGGGGCTGTAATTAGATATACGAAATTTATGGAGTGCATGTTGTCAGTCGCCCGACTGTTATTTGTTTTGACGTAAATAATAAGAAGTACCTTATTTTAACCATGTAATATAAATTAGGGCTGTCATAAACTAGAATAAATACCATTAATTTGAACTCACACAGAAAACCAACGTAGAATAGCAGCTTAACGCTGCTGTGTTTCGTATGGTGAGTGTAGAGAACCGGAGACCCTTTTTACTGGCAAAGAGGCATTCCATCTTAGTCCTCACGGGTGACAACGCATCTGCATCTTGAGTCTATATTGAGGATAGATGTAGATGTCTATGGGTCATAGTAGCCACTTACCATCAGGTGGACTGTGTGCTCGTTTGTCACCCTATCCTATATAAAAAAAACATAACTTATTTTATAGTTAAGTAAGTTATGATCAATTCGTCTATATTTTAAAATTGGTGTTTGATTTAAAAGTTTAACAAATGATACGTACTTGCTTTTCAGACATTTGGTATATGTTAAGAACACCATACAATATTTAATTATTTTTTGAGAAAGACAAAAACAAACAATAAATGTAATTAACTACAACTTAGTAATACTAATTTTACTATAACTTAAGAACATAAATGAAAATCATAAAAAGGAAAGTGGTTCAGGACCATGTTTTGCGGCAGTCTATGGAGAATGATGTTCTGTAGTCGACTTGTGAAGGGCTGAAATGATGACAAAGATTCAAAAACTTGGATCATTAAATTATAAGAAATCGGTGTACTATAATACATAATTTTTAATATAATATTGCTTTAATTAATTGTTTAGTGTTAAAAGAAAAATTTAACTGCTTAAAGCTAAACCACAGTAAGGTAAGAAGTAAAACATTAAAATAAAATAATTGTTGTCGTAATACATATTCCATACTTGTGACATGCATGATTTAAAATTAAAAGTTGTTATGAATTTATTTCAGTGCCCCTAAAATTTACCTACAATAGGTACCTACCAAAAACTCAAAAGGCATAGCCCTATGCTATGCTGGCATTAGATATACAAAAGGAAATTGAAATTGACACTAAAAGGCTGGTAATAGGGGCATCCACCCTGTACGAATAAATGTAAAATTTAAGCTTATTTTTCGTCCATAAATGCGTTTCAAATAAAGCCGCGTATCGATTATGCGCCCCAAGAGGTCTAACATTTGCGCGCGTTAAATTAAAATGGGTAAAATGATATTAAATATTACAATTTTTCCTATTCGTTTTTTTCTTTTTCCTCTCAAGATATAAAATTATAATTAAATGGTGAATCGAAAATGAAGTTAGTTTATAGGTACGTCCTTTCACTCCGAAAATTTGGGTTTGACTGACATCAGTCAGCATGAGCGTGTAATGTCGAAATTATTCTATCATACAAACGTTAATCATAATTGATCGAACTGATTGACGCTTGCCTAGGCGTGTAATGGGCGTCTAAGAAAACGCGCTCTATCTCGTTAAGTAGGTGCTATAAAACTGGTTAAGAAAGAGGACACAACTAATGTGCAAATAACTATATAAAAACTTGGGTAATCTTATATACCTTGACTAGTAAATGGAGACTAGACTAGTAGTAGAAGCAGAAATACAAACAGTTTAGAAACCGTTAACAGCATAGTGGCGGTGTAATAATATCCACTACTCCATGTTATCCTGTGGGTGTCGTAAGAAGCGACAGAGGAAAACAAATCCGGAGATGGGCAGCAGCGTCTTCCTAATAACGACTAAAATTAAAAAAATATCTGTGGCTGCCCACCCGCTTGCCAAGCGTGGCAACTATGGCAAAAATCCCCCATACGAGGGTGGCTTATGTTCAGCAGTGGACTTTAATAGGATGTAACGATGGCGGAAGAATAATAAAAAAAAATTACCTTTTTTAACCACGCGGGATCCGGTAGAGGCAGGTCTGGGAACGCCCTCTTCCTCTCCACGTAGTACCAGGGCGCTCTCACATAGTAATACCACGAGATGACGCGCTCCACAGGATCGCGCACCACATTTACATAAATCGGAGACGGATATCCGAACCTGGAAGCAAATATAATTTATAGTTTTCTTAATGCCATAATTTTACTCATATTTGTGTATAGCGCAAAGCGCAATCTACTGTTACATTTCCTTATGGTTTCGAGTAGCAAGCTATTTATCAGACTGAAACTTATGCTTATGATTATTATGATAACGAAATCAATAACTGAAGAATAACTTGTAGAAATCATCATTCGTAGGCCTAGTTTTTCGTAATTCATCAATTTGTATTACGATAAAATTTTATGTTTCATTACAAACTACTGGCATGGTACAGTATGCTTGGATATATGGAAAAATAATATGTAAACGGTGCCAGCACCTTTTTTGCCTAGACTTCAGACTATTCGGTATTTCATCTAAATCCTTGGAGGTATACAATACCATGTATCTGATGCCTTCAACATGACATATAACAAGCTTGAAGGGCTTATAGGTGACATGGTAATTTGAAACGTGTATCTGAATCTAATAAATGTAATATTATGTATTTAAATTAATATATCCGTATATTATACGCTGTGTAGTGGCGGCGTTTCTTACGCCGCCACTACACTATTCACTGTCCGATATCATCCCGTGGGTGTAAAGAGATGGGAATCAGCATCTTACTGATAATTACCGAAAATATAAAGAAACTGCGGCTGCCAACGCGCGTCTAACATAGCGCTGCCGTACCGTTCATCAGATTGCGCTAAAACTTTGTCAACTTATTGCTTGCACTTGCACAAAAGTTATAGGCATAGTACAAATAACTTACATTATGTCGCGCGCGTATCGTACCAACAAACTTCATTCCTAATTAAACAATATAACCCTTCCAAATTTAAAACGATATTTGCACTAGTAATTAATAAAATGTGTACATCCTAACGATACGAGAATACTCTTAATATTTATTGCATTACAGCCTAAAAAAGTTCACTGCTGAGTATAGGCCTCCCTCACGGATTGCCTCATAGTTACTATGGTAAACAGGCGGGTCGACAGCCGCACCTTTTATAATTTTGAGTTTTAGTTTTCCTCTTCATGGGAAGATATTGGGTAATGGATATTATTAGCACCCATGGGAAGATATTGGGTAATGGATATTATTAGGTCGACCTCCCCCTAAGTCTAGTCCTTAGATTGAGAGTAAATAATCTAAGGTCGAGTCACAATTTTAAGAAACATGTGGGGAGTTGACGGATACAGGTGATCTTGCTTTGTGGAAACCTATAGGGGAGGCCTAAGTTCATCAGTGGACTTTTGATGGACTGTAATGAAGATGATGATAATTGGAATGAAATAATATAACGTGCAATTTTCAACAATATTATAATTTTTTTTAAATAGTATCTGCTCCAACTCCAAGCAGTATTAAATACTTAATTATATACTTAATTTTTTACCATTTGTTAAAAAGGAAACGTATTAAATTGAACTAGTTCGAAATTAATTTTGTTTCAAACTTAATTATATAAAACATGTGTATGTACTATGTATTTATTTTATCTATGTTTTTATTTATATACTATTTTATATTATCCATTTATAAGTATTGGTTTCACCAAACAACACATCTTTTTATAGTTCTCTTGCAATACTGTCCATCCGAAGATCGTCTGGAAGAAATCGCTTTTAGCGATAAAATCCATTGTACCAGATTTCTTTGTTTGTTAAAATATATTATGTCGGCGTACAATAATGTATTATCTATCTATCATTGTTTTATATAAAATTAAATATTGCATTAACAACAAACAATAGCACCTATAATTTAATGGCCAGCTAGAGCTGTTCTTTCGACTCAGGCAATAAACATTCGTTTCATTTACAACTCGTTCCCCGGACACAAACAACATTGACACCATGATCACAGATGATTGATGTCCGTGGCTTCGGCTTTTATCTTACTGGATAGAAAATAAATTGAACTGTGTAATGCTCATTAATAAGTTCTCTTTATACCCAATCTATAAAGCTGACAAATGCAAACACGATTTGGAATATCGGTTGTAATTATGTTTGTGTAAATTACCAGCGTTATGATACCAATTAAATTGAAGAAAAATAGCAGCCTATAACTAGTCGTATTTATATATATATATATATATATATATATATATATATATATATATATATATAGCTACCAAATATTAACAGGATATATGGGAAAAAATTGCAGAGCCGCTCTGCGTATTGACAGACTTAACACGTAAGTACTCGGAATACATCTCGTCACTCAGAAATGTAGATCTCAGATATTTAATTGCCCTTATACTAAACTGTATTAGTCTTTCAGCCCGCAAGCCCTGAGTCCGATGAAGCTGTAAAAGCCAACAACACAACACAGGCTAACAACACCAACAGCACAAAAACATTAATATACTCGTACGTTATATTAATTCCCAATTGCTCAGCATAAAAAAGGGGGAACGAAATAAAGCTTCTACAAAGTATATTTGCTGTTATTTCGATTACATACAAAATTTAATATAGTACGAAAACGTCTCCATCGAATGTATATATTATGTACGATAATTGTAAACTAATTATTTAATTTTTGGACAAATATACATTATATAATTTTATATATAAAAGTATATAACCAACCTTAACCTTAACTATTAACTTACCTTAACCTTAATATTATGATCCTTTAAAATAAAAATATCCTATTGACTAGTACCCAGCATCGGGACGTAGGCTGTTTCTTAACTACTTTTACTTTGGTAGTTTCTCTCTATACGAGTATTCTTCGTGTTCAGCATGCGTTGCAATGCCTTTATTTTTGTCACAAATAAACGCGGGTCTACACGCACCAATTTTCGAATGACGATTCAGAATGCCAGCGTAAAATAGCAGTTTAACACTGCTGTGTTTCGTATGGTGAGTGTAGAGAACCGGAGACCCTTTTTACTGGAAAAGAGGCATTCCATCTTAGTCCTCACGGGTGACAACGCATCTGCATTTTGCTTCGTAATCGAGGTTAGATGTGGATATTTATGGGTGACAGCAAGCATTTACCATCAGGTGGACTGTGTGCTCGTTTGTCACCCTAACCTATAAGAATTTTTTTTTCTAAAAATTTTATCGTAATTGGATAAATGGCATAGGATCCCATAAAAACGAACAAGCATGCAAACAAATTTTTTTTTTTGTCAGAAACATTTGCTGGCCCACACACAACTCACCAAAGATCTATAGTAATCAGAGGAATGGTGTAGGTGAAAGTGCAAACGGGATTAAGAAAGAAATATTCCTTTTTATATTTTATAGAAGTAAATATGATAAAAGTTTCTTTACATAATTTAAAAGTCTATAAACGCTTATAATACCTTGTAAAGTTCGTGTAGCAGACGTGTTTGATGTAGGAGGCGGGTGGTGTATGCGCCGAAACTAAGCTTACGAGGATTTGCTGATCAGCCGGCGCCAGGCGTATCGTCTCCACTCGCTGGACTGCATCGCGATTAAACCCTAAGAAACACTTTTAAATATAATTTCGTGCTGACGGTTGTATCTTTAGACTTAGTAACAATATAGAACACATTAATTTGTGTACCAATAGTTTTTATAAATTAAATAACCAAACAGAATCCCACTACTGCTTGTTTGATACTACGAACATTAAACACCTTATACCTTTTTATAAACTGCTTCGGTGCTCCTACTCCGTAGATGTGATTTTTTACACGATCTTCGGAATGTTTGCATTGTAAGAGTTTAAATAACATTTTATTATCCGTTTAAACCTATGGTTAAATTACTTTAGTGACGGTTAATTGATGACTAATAAAAATATTCAACAATATTAGAGTTTCATATTTTGGAACGCGTGGTGAGCGTTTCCATTTATTTAAGTTTTGTTTAATGTCCTGGTGTATAGTAATTTAAGATATAAAGCTTTACCATCATATATAATCGATACGTTTACGTTACATTTACATACGTTCTAGGTACTTATGTATGAAATATCATTGAAGTAGCTATTGATTTATTGGTAAAATAGAATACGTGAGGGTAATATGGTCATCCGGTTAATATGGTCACTTTCTTATAACTCAAAAACTACAGCCTAATTTGCATAGATGGTTTTGTGATACGATAGCTCTTCATCAGTCATTCAAATAATAAAGGGTCAAAAGGGCGCCGCTTTATCGACGCCATTTTGACAGTTGATATTATTGTTAATACTATTTTAGTCGATTTTTGTATTGTGTAGATAGTTTTTTTAAGTAGATTTTTCGAAGTGTTCCTAATTATTTCCAAAGCTTGTTTTTTCTTAATAACTAATATATTAAGAAAAAATAGCAAATAAACTTTGGAAATAATTAGGAACACTTCGAAAAATCTACTTAAAAAAACTAACTACACTATACAATACAAAAATCGACTAAAATATTGACAATAATATCAACTGTCAAAATAGCGTCGATAAAGGAGCGCTTTTTGACCCTTTATTATCATTCTTGCGAATAAACCTGATATTGTGCTCATGGACCGGGCACAGTCAAGGATATTTTTGGTCGACATTACCATTCCGTATGACGAGAACCTCGTGAAAGCCGAAACAGATAAGAAAACAAAATATCTGACATGTGGGGTGGTCTGCCGACCGAAATTATCCCTGTAGTGGTCTCTGCGAACGAGCTAACCTCGGTCAGCCTCAGTCAGTCATCTAAGGCGACTGAGACTGTGACGGACCGCTCAGGGCTCAAATGCAGAGAGCGGTTCTCCTGTTTGTCCGCCGGTTTCTCTCCCTTTCCCCCTAAACCTCGGCCGTTTGATCTCCCCTGCCGAGGGCTTCCATCTTAAAACTTACAAGTAGTTAAACTTAGAAGTTTAGCTACTTGTAAGTTTCGTTCGATAACTTACAGACATTTTTATAGGGTTTTTTATTTATAGTAGCATAATATATATATAAACAAAAATACTTCATGGTAAGTAAAATAAGTCCAAACTATTTATTACAAACTAGCGATCTGTCCCGGCTTCGCACGGGTGATATCTAGATCTCGACAACAGCGCCACCTACAGGGGTCAAATCTAAATCTGAAAAAAATCATCAAAATGGGTCGAGCCGTTTTTGAGTTTTAGCGAGACTAACGGATAGCAATTGATTTTTATATATAGAGATGTGATAACCAATTATAAACAAAAAATATAATTAAGATAATTTCTTAGGTTTTCGAATTTGCATAAACTACCTTCTCAAATTTATGATAATGATTAATATAAAATAGATGTATATAGAATAGATAAACTATTCAAATTTATGATAACGATTAATATAAAATAGATTAAGCTAATCTATAAAACCTTAAACATGTACTGGGTTACACATCAATAATTTAGTTCGCTGTTTGTAAGTGAAATAAGAAAATCCATCACCTCATATCACCCCATGTGTGTCATAGGAGAAGACTTAGGGAAATTCCCAATGTATGTTGTAGGTTTCGAAAGACAGCGGTATTATTATCTCACAAAACTGAAACCGAAGCAGCGGTGATAGTTTAAGACGTCTGGTTTTGTTAGCAGGATTCGCCTGTCATGCGTAATGATTACCAAACCCTCCCTACTATCACAGAATAGATAATAGTACAAGTACTACTATGGAAAAACCCAGTTCAGCAGTGGAGGACGATATATAAGTTATAGTATAATAAGTACCATAATAATTCTCTTACTACTAATGGTCTTGAAGGCAAACTTGATAAAATCGTTACCTGAAAATTATTTAAACATAACAGAATAGTAGCATGTTAGATTGGCACATACCAAACTGGTTTCTAATGGCCAGTCGTCGCAGCAACTCCATGAATGTCTGGCTGCCAACTTTAGGCACACGATTGAAGAACAATAGCTCGATTTCAGATCGCGCCGTATTATTTAGCTCCCATGGCTCTGGTATTGTCATATCATCGATTATTTCCAATTCGACTTCTTCCTGTGATCTTGGTATTTCTGCCTCCAATGTTCTTTGTGGCTTGCTACGTTCCTGTGCAACAAAATAATAGAATATTATATATTATAATATTGAAAAAGATAACTAGGATTAGAAAGCCAAAACAGAAAAAGGCTCTCAGATTTCAGTAAAATATAAATTTATTAAGGCTTTACGAGGAATTGAGAGAACATGAGAAAATTTGCCTTAATTATATTAAGATTTAACAATTTTAATTATCTAAAAAACCATTCCTGTTTTTTTTTCTATTTATTAGGTTTACCAACAATTGGTAACACTAACACATCAAATTAGTACAATTACTTAAAAGTATTAACAAAAGTGCTACAATTACTTAAAGGTAAACTCCGCATGCATATAACTTTATAAACCATAAACTGAAAAAACAATAAGTTATTCCTCAACCAAAATTAAAAACATATCTATTAGTAAGAATAGTGCTACATACACTCAAAAAATGAAAATGAAAATGAAAATAATAAAAATTTAAAAAAAAATCTACTTTACGCTATTAACTTATACATTTACGGAGACACTTAGAGAATATTCTGGGTGAGTCAAAGTGAATGTCGATTTGATCGCTGTATTCATTAATAACTTTACAGAATCTGTCATATGGAGATTTCCTTCCCAATACAGTTCTTCTTAATGGTGAACTAAGTGGTGCAATAGAACTGCGATAGAACTGCGGGGAACTCTCGAGGGTACTGTCACAGTAAATATATAGACTGTGGTACTGTTTTCAATTTATCAATGCTGATTCTGTAAACTTACAGCATCACCGAAATAGAGACTTTGGAGCGTAAGATTCTCACCAATATATTCATCTTATAAATAGAGAGATCTATCATAAAAGTGTCTTGATATTAGTTTGTGTAATGCTTACCGCTCCGGTGTTCCTCCTTATAGCTTCAAGAGCTTCTTTAAATTCTTGTGCTGACGCATACGCAAGTTCGGTTCTGTCAGTTTGAATTTCTGCAAGGAAAAAAAAACAATTTAATAAAAAACATGACGCATAAGTATATTTCACCGTAGAAATTCCTTATTCATAATTGACACGTTTCTATAGTTACGCTCATCATGGACCATATATTTCCAAATTACACACTTAATTACGTAAGGATAACCAATAATTTGCATTGATGTGTTGAATCATTCTGTGCTCTTAAAGTATGAAAATGGTTTGTACGTAATAACAGGCTTCAAAGCTTCTATTGGTCATTGACTTCTTCAGTGAAAGATATAAAATATAATGATTATGCATTAAACCATAAGTAAACGAATAGGAGCCATATTAGATCTCACGCCTTTTTATTCGTAATAATTATAACTTTTAATCAAAAGTAAAAACCGACTTCAAATTGCTAAAAAAGAAGTTATTTATTTTCTACCCTTAGGGATGGAATTTTTTCTCTAAATTTATATGTGACTACCCTTGAAGTATAATCTATTTAATAAAAAAAAAGAATCATTAAAATCGGTTCTCAATCTGCGAAGATATCATATGAAATTCCTTATACAATAGTCCAATATGAAACTTTTCTCCTATTTTCCACCCTTGGGGGCGGAAATTTTTCTTCAAAATTTAATGAAACCATCCTTGAGGTAAAGCCTAAATATTAAAATCGGTTCACAATTATTCTTTTTTTTTGTATTTATGATATCGCGTTCCATACATACAAAAAAAGAACATACAATCGAATTGAGAACCTCCTCCATTTTAAAGCCGGTTAAAAGGATTACCTTTAATGAACAGTTTCTTTACCTGACATTATATTTTGAGTTAAATTTGCCTTTTGAATGAAACGACAATACGAGTAACAGACTTTAGCAATAGCAGTAGGTACTCAGTGGAAAAAAATCTTGAGACACGGTAGAAGTAGGTAGCCCGACGGTGACTCTAGAACGAATCGGTTAAGTTAAACTGTAGATATCCGAATACTTTTATTTTATTTGGATGTCTATTTGTCGCCAAGCGGCAGTTGCTCATAGTTGCTTTGATTGATTTAGCATTTATTACATTCATCGTTATTTTGTCTTGTTTTGTATCATAACCAAGATTTTTTTTGACAAGGTTTCATAATCATAGTGCAAACACATGTAAAATAAACTGTGTATCTAGAAAGTAATAAAAGCATTTTTTAGTACCTACTTTGGTCAAAATATTTTATTTTTAAACAAATACTAAAGTTGCTGTGTTTTATTTCTTAATATACTTTATTTGTGCGCGAAAAATCTTTCTCGAGCAATTTCATGAATAATGGTGAAACCCCGCATCAGTTTCCATTCGATAATTTTAAATATTTATGAAATATACAGATGGACACAAATAAGTGAATTCATTTTAAACTGTTTAGTGATAAAACGTATTTTACAGTCTAGTTACAATTAACAAGTTATAACACTGACAAGTTATAACGGAATCTTGACATCGCATTGCCAATACATTTCTTCGTTGCGCTGCATAAATCACAGCGTTCTGTATCTCACGACGTGACCCTAACCGGATGAAAATTGTCTTTCACGAATCGATAATACCTACTCAAAGGAACTACATTGTCATTTGTATGACAGCTTATTGTACTCGTCCAGACGTGGCACACAGTTATGTTCTGATGGTAAACGATTAAAATAACCTATCCTCGATTAAATATCAAAACGCTAATCAAACGCGATAGAATGCGTCGTTACCAGTAACAATTACAAATAAAAAAAAAAGTATAACATAATCATCGAAATCCGTTTACATGGTAAATATTTTTAGCCCCCCGACGTAAAAAGTGGGGTGTTATATGTTTGACCGCTATGTGTGTCTGTGTGTCTGCTGTGGCACCGTAGCTTTTAAACGGGTGAACCGATTTGGGTGCGGTTTCTTTTATTTAAAAGCAGGTTTTCCAGCGGTGCTTCTTAGACATGTTTTATAAAAATCAATTCAGCCGTTTGAGGGTCAGCAGCTCTTTTCGTTTCAGGGTTTTTTTTTAAATTTTCAGTTTAAGTTATTTAAATAATAAAGGTAACAAACGAGCACACAGTTCACCTATAGTACTGTGGCCCATAGACATCTACATCTATCCTCAGTTAAGAATCGAAGTGCAGATACGTTCTCACCCCTGAGGACTAATATATAATATATACACTCACCATACGAAACACAACAGCATTAAGCTGCTATTTTACGCTGGTGTTCTGTGAGAGCGTGGCCCTTTCCCGATCGAGCCGACCCATTCGCGCCATAACCGTAATATACATGCAGCATGGCTCTTCCACGTATAAAACTACTACTACTATTATTAAGTCCATATGTCATGCATCTTTGCAAATTAAATATGTACAAAAACATCAGATATTAATCAAATTTATATGGGACCTAACCCTGAAGTACCCCCTTTCTGTGAGTGGTTTGAATATTTATTTTATGTTATGCATGTGGCTACTCCACTCAAATACAACACACAAAATAAAGTCAGTCTCAGATCAATTACGCAGTTTTTTTTATTAACGCATCCCAAGTCTTGCGCTATTATACTTGTTAACAAAAAGATAGCTAATCTTTTTTACCGGCTTCAAAAAGGAGGAGGTTCTCAATTCAAGTGTTTTTTTTGTATGTATGTTAAGCCGATATCTTCGCAGATTGTGAGCAGATTTTAATGATTCTTTTTTTTTATTAAATAGACTTTACCTCAAGGGTAGTACCATTAAATTTCAAGAAAAACTTCCCCCTAAAGGGTGGAAAATAGAGGGAAAAGTTTCATATTGGACTATTGTTTAAGGAATTTCATATGATATTTTCGCAGAGTGAGAACCGATTTTAATGTTTTTTTTTTAATTAAATTCATTATACTTCAAGGGTGGTCCCATATAAATTTAGAGAAAAAATTCCACCCCTAAGGGTAGAAAATAACTTCTTTTTTAGCAATTTGAAGTCGGTTTTTAATTTTTATTAAAACTTATAGTTATTTGAGAAAATTTTGCTTCTCGTCATCCAGCATATGAAACACAGTGCTATTTTACGCTGATGTTATGTGAGGTGTTCAAGATTAAGATATATTAATATCAGCACACTACCAAAGGAATCATGAGTGGCTACAAAACAAATAAGGTCAGTGTTATTATATGAACTGATATTTGAAATAATAATAATTTGATTAACCTTTCATAACAATATTAACAAGTATTTATAGCGTTGAGATAATAACAAAACTAAACACTTCTTACAGTTATCACGTTTTCATAGTATGTGTAAACGTGCAAAGACATTTACACTGGCAACCCCGATTACTTTTTAATTTCCACTTTTACAAATAAAAGATAATACTTATCTTTTATTTGTAAATTCTGGCACATGCCTTCTTTTCTGGCAAATCAAAATTAAAAAGGTTAACGAATGCTGCAAATCTAACTAAAATTAGGTGTGTCATTTGGCGATATTTATGACACACTTTGTTAAGTTATCCATTATGCTGTTAATAAAACGCACTAGTGAGTCTATATGGATGACGAAGAAAAATCCAACAATGAGATTAAGATAGCGATAAATCTAAAAGCTGTTTTAATGGTCAATTTTGTTCTTGATGATAGAGCAAATATTCGATTATTAAAAGAAATAACAGCTTTATGATTATATGGTTACATGAATATCAGGTGAAAGGATCACATAAAAGTAACATAATATAATAATAACAAAAAACCTCTGCCCGCGAACAAAGCGAACTATACTAATAAGTTGTTCGGAAGTGGAACGGTAATAACTACGTCATCATTCGAATGATAATGGCGACTAAGATAAATAAGACGGCAGCTTTGATGCACGAGTAATAATGATACCGAAAGGGAACGAATCTGTCTATAATGATTCGGGTAGCGGGACGCGTCCGGCCTCAAATACGTTCACACATTGCAGAGAAAGTATAGCACAAGCTTTGACGTGAAAATTACCTAAACGAATATATTGTAGACATTGTTGACAACTCATGATCCACGTCTGTACCTTTAATGTAAGTATAATAATGGATATAGGCCATTTTATACGAGGTAGAGCCATGCTGCGGCTAATTAGACACGACAAATGGCTGTGTTCCGTATGGTGAGTGTACAAAACCGGAGAACCTTTTTATTAGAAACGAGGCATTCCATCTTAGTCTTCAGAGGTGATAACTCATCTGAATTTTGATTCTTAATCGAGGATAGATATAGATGTCAAAGAGCCACAACATCTACTTACGATCAGGTACAGTACACCTGATTGTAAGTGGATGTTGTGGCTTTTTGGGCTCGTTTGTTACCCAAACCTAGTCGATGATGAAAAATGCTACGTCGTTCATCATGCGTACAGAAAAGGAGTGGAATAAGTTGCCAGCATCTGTCTTTCCATCCGATTACAGTGTGGGTGTCTTCAAGGCAAGAGTGAATAGGCTTTTGTTAACCCAGTGCGCTTCACCATCTCAGGCTACATCACCACTTACCATCAGGTGGGATTGTAGATAAGCGCTGGCTTAGTAGAATATAAAAAAAGGTAATGTCATGGCGAAACCTGTATGTATGAGAAATAAAATATTTACAAAACATGTGAAGTCCGCCAACACGCACTGGAGAAACGCGACGGACTAACTGCTCCATAGTCTTCTTGGAAATAGAGAGAAGGCCTGTGCCGAGAAGTCAGACATATATAGACTGTATATTATCTATTATTTAAATGAAACAACAAGTGGTAAAATTAAAAATTTTGTTCAACCTACTTCAATATAAATAAAATTTATTGTTGATTTTTTTAAAACCGCTCGACGAATTCAATAAAATTTAAATGAGACCACCTGAAAAGCATACCCATTGAAACAAAAAAGAATTTACCAAATCGGTTTAGGCGTCTCCGAGTAATCGGTGAACATACATAAAAAGAGATTCCGATGAATTGAGAACCTCCTCCTTGTTTTGAAGTCGGTTGAAAATGACTACAGATATGTTACTGCACCTAAGAATTAAATTAAATGCCTAAAGCATTCCATTTTCTCTAATTATACCAACTCTCTTACCTAACAACCAAACCGGCATACAGCAGTAGGTGTATTGCTGTTTAATGAGGGCATCCACGACTTTTTCTGCCACCAGGGCAGCGCCACTTAAAAGTGATGTATAATATTTGACAGATTTCATAGTGGGGAAGTTAATTTGTTCGAAAAATGTAAAGGTTAATGTTTCTTTCTGTACTATTTTATCTATATTTTATATTAATAAATTTAAAAATAAATAAACCATATCAACAAAATAAATAAAAGTTGAAAAATTAAAAAAAAGTTAAAATTGTGCAAAAAATTAAAGCGCAAACCACTGAAGCATTGTTTTGTGTATTAATATTACTCTAGAAACTGATAAACTTTTATTAAAAACTAACTTTTTTTATAGGATAGGTTGACAAACGAGCACACAGTCCACCTGATGTTAAGGGGTTGCTGTGACCCATAGACATCAACATCTATTCTCATGAAAGAATCAAAATGCAGATGCGTTGTCATCCGTCAGGACTAAGATGGAATGCCTCTTTTACAGTAAAAAGGGTCTTCGGTTCTCTACACTCGTTATACGAAACACGGTAGTGTTAAGGTCTCACGCGGTTCGTATGGATTTCACGCAAGGTGTCCACGCGCGGACTGCGAGTGGACCACTCGATGATAGCTCGCTGTTGGCATGCTTGCCTCGCGTGAAGCGCGAGCTGGCAACGCGCGGTTCACGCGAATGGGATGCGGCGCTCTCCCCCAACCCATTCATCATTTTCATCATCAAGACTGACAGCTACGAGGGCCAATTCACGGATTGTAAAATTTGACATCACTGAACACACGTGCACACCTAGTGCCAAACGCTGGTAGACTACTCGGAAATTCGTTGGTCACGCGAGGGTCACTCGTAGATCACGCGAGGTCCACTCGTTGACGACGCAAGGTCCACTCGATGACCACACGCGGTTCACTGGTGATAACGTGTCCACCCGTGGTCCACTTGTCGACTACGAGTGGACGCCTGGTGACGAGGCGGTGGGGGTCGGGTGCCGGATGGCTCTAATGAGCTGTGACCTTTAAGCTGCTATTTTACGCTGGTATTCTGTGAAGGCGTGGTCCTTCCCCGTTGAGCCGACCCATTCATACTACTAATATAGCTGCAGCATGGCTCTACCACGTAATACTTCTCAATTAAATGACATTGTGTAACAAAAAACTTAGCCGTGTAGTAGCGGTTAAGAATATCCACTACCCCATATCTTCCCGTGGGTGTCGTAAAAGGCGACAGAGGGAGGCAGGCAGGAGATGGGCAGCAGTATCTTCCTGATAACAACATACTTACAATAAAAAAACTGCGGTTGCCAACCCGCTCGCCAAGCGTGGCAACTATGGCAAATACCCCCCTATGTTAAGAACAACAAAGAAACGGCCCCCAGTCCCCGGCGGCCCCGCTATTCCTGGCTACGGTGGCAACCATGGTAACGGCGGGGCAGGGGGTGCTAAGAATCTCCGGTGGAGGTTCGGTTGCCACCTAAGGCGACTCGACCTGGCAACATAAAACGCACGCACCCTGAGGACTGACAAGAAGATCGTGGAGCTGGATGAAGAGATAGACAAGTTACGCTGGCATATTATAGGATTATCCGAAGTCCGAAGAGAGGGGGAGGACACGGTAATCCTCGAATCCGGCAACTTGCTCTATCACCGGGAGGGCGACCATCTGTCCCAAGGAGGTGTCGGATTTATCGTCCACAAGTCTCTCGTTAACAACGTTGTAAAGATTGAGAGTGTGTCGACGAGGGTTGCGTACCTTATACTCAGAATCACCAAACGGCATTCGCTGTAGGTCATACAGGTTTACGCACCAACCTCGGCACACCCCGATGAGGAGGTGGAGGAAATGTATGAGGATATCTCTAGAGCCATGCATTCCTCCAAAACTCAATATACGGTGTTAATGGGAGACTTCAATGCAAAACTAGGCACAACAGAGAACGGTGAGCTGAAAGTAGGGAAATTTGGAATAGGGCAACAGAACCCAAGGGGCCAGCAGCTGGCCGACTTCATGGAGAAAGAGGGACTCTTTATGATGAACTCTTTCTTCCAGAAGCGGCCCCACAGGAAGTGGACCTGGTCGAGCCCCGACGGTACCATAAAAAATGAGACTGAGTTCATTATGACGACCAGAAGACAACTGTTCAGTGATGTCTTCGTGATCGCGAGGGTGAAAACTGGTAGCGATCACCGAATGGTTAGAGGCACACTGAACCTAAACGTTAAGTTGGAGAGGTCTCGTCTAATGAAGTCAACGCCTCGTCCCCCTCGTGCTCTGTACCAAACCCCGAAACCTTTCAGCTCGAGTTACAAAACCGTTTTCAGTGCCTAGAAGACTGCAATGAAGTGGACGATATGAATGACAAGCTCGTGGAAACTGCCCATGCGGTCGGAGCTAAGTTCTGCAAGACCCGCCGCAGAAGAACACAAAAACTCTCCGATCACACTCTCAATCTCATGGCTGTTAGACGGGAGATGAAGCTACATTCTTCAACAGATTTGACAGCATATAGGCAACTGAACAGACAGATCTCCAAATGCATGCGGCGGGACTTACGCAACTTCAATACAGCTTGTATTGAAGAAGCGATCGAGCGAAACCAAGGCTCCAAAGTCTTTGCCAGAGATCTGTCTACCAGAAAGAGCCAACTGTCAAAGCTGAAGACCGAGTGTGGCAGCATCGTTTCCGGGGCACCTGAGATTTTGAGTGAGATTGAGAGGTTCTATGGGCAGCTGTACACGTTATCGTTGGAGCCAGACGCAAGTGTGAGTAACGATCTAAGATCGAGTCTTATCCGACACTATTCCGAAGATATCCCGGACGTCAGTCTGAGCGAGATTTGAATGGCTCTCCAGCACCTTAAAAACGCCAAGGCCCTAGGCGAGAATGGAATTATAGCGGAGCTTCTGAAAGCGGGTGGAAGACCGGTACTTGAAGTCCTTCAGAAGCTCTTTAATTCCGTCCTCCATGGTGGCATTACACCGGAGGCGTGGAACAGAATTTGTTGGTGGTTTTGTTCTTCAAGAAATGTGACAACGCTCTCTTGAAGAACTACAGACCGATTTCCCTTCTGAGCCGCGTCTACGTGTTGTTTTCGAGAGTCATTACGAATCGTCTCGCGTGCAGACTTGACGACTTCCAGTCTCCGGAACAAGCCAGTTTCCGAAAGGGCTTTAGCACCATAGACCATATACATACCCTTCGGCAAATTGTACAGAAGTCCGAAGAGTACAATTTGCCACTATGACTCGCGTATGTCGACTATGAGAAAGCCTTTGATTCCGTCGAAATTTGGGCGGTGCTGCAGTCCCTTCAGCGGTGCCAAGTTGACTGTCGGTATATCGAAGTGCTGAAGTGTTTGTACAGTAGAGCTACGATGGTTATCCGAGTACAGAAGCAGAGTACGAAACCTATCCAACTGCAGAGAGGTGTAAGACAGGGTGATGTCATATCCCCGAAGCTCTTCACCGCTGCATTGGAAGACGTTTTCAAGTTTCTGGACTGGAAAGGATACGGTATTGACATCAATGGCGAGTACATCACTCACCTTCGATTTCCGACGATATAGTCCTTATGGCAGAATCGCTGGAGGACCATGCCACCAGGACCATAAGCACCATGCTCAATGACCTCAATAGTGTCTCCCAACGAATTGGTCTTAGGATGAACATGGACAAAACAAAGATCATGTTTAATGTCCATGTCACACATATGCCGGTAGTTGTTGGGAGCACTAAGCTCGAAGTTGTTGACGAGTATGTTTACCTGGGACAAATAGTCCGACTAGGTAAGTCCAACTTCGACCGAGAAGTCAATCGACGGATTCAACTCGGCTGGGCAGCGTTCGGGAAACTACGACACATCTTCTCGTCAGACATACCTCAAAACCTTAAAACAAAATTGTACAACTAGTGTGTGTTGCCAGTGATGACTTACGGATCCGAGACGTGGTCCTTCACTGCTGGCCGTATGAGGAAGCTCAAGGTCGCTCAGCGAGCTATGGAGAGGGCTATGCTCATGGTTTCTCTGCGTGATAAACTTAGAAATGAGTATATCCGCAGTAGAACCAGAGTAACTGACATAGCCCAATGGATTAGTAAGCTGAAGTGGCAGTGGGCCGGCCATATAGCTCGAAGAACCGACAACGGATGGGGAAGAAAGGTTCTTGAGTGGCAGCCTCGTACCGGTAGGCGAAGTGTAGGGTGACCCCCCACGAGATGGAGTGACGACCTGGTAAGACATGCAGGAAGTCGATGGATGCAGGTGGCTCAGGACCGTGCTTTGTGGCATTCCTTGGGGGAGGCCTATGTTCAGCAGTGGACTTATGAAAGTTTGTAATGATGATGATGAACAAAAAACTTTACCTCAGTGTCAACTAGCGACATCTGGAGAGTAGAAAATTATTATCCCTTATTATAGAAGTACTAGCTGGCCAGGCAGACGTTGTTTTGCCCTTTCTGACGAGTCTTTGTCCTATAAAAATCCTTAAATACACGGTAAAAAATATTTGGGGTTACTTATCGAGATATAAAAACTATCCTATCTCTCAAGTTGGAGCACGCAATACACATTCACAAAAGTTTATTAAAATCGGTTGACCGGTACGGAGACCGTGAACAGACATCGTGACACGGAATGTTTATATATTAGGATGTCATTTGGTACGTGTATAGACTGCCTTTCGGCTAAGGGTTGAAAAGCAGCCCCACTAATTTGTAAAGCTTTGAAGAAATTAATTAAATTCTTTACCTACAATTCATAAATAATATAAGCATTAATTATAATATTATAAAACTAAGGAATGTTTGATATAAATGGCTTGCGTGATCGTTTGGCCGTCCTAATGAGTCCATTTGATGTCTAATGATCATAATTTAAACGCGCCAGCGGCACTTCAGTATATTTCTTTACCACAGGTGATGTCGAACATTCACGAATTTCCGTGGAACAAATTAATGTTTCTTTTTTATAGGATAGGAGACAAACGAGCACATAGTCCACCTGATGGTAAGTGGTTGCTGTGGCCCATAGACATCTACATCTATCCTCGTTTGCGAATTAAAATGCAGATGCGTTGTCAGCCGTGAGGACTAAGATGGAATGCCTCTTTTTCAGTAAAAGGGTATCTGGTTCTCTACACTCACCATACGAAACACAACAGATTTAAGCTGCTATTTTACGCTGGTATTCTGTGAGAGCGTGGTCCTTCCCCGGTCAAAAAAAATTATTTCTATACATTTCTTAATATATTTTTAATGAGTCAAAAGTATCCGAATTCGGGATTTATCAAACCTTTAAAAATTCATAGCTCCGAAATTATGACTTAATCGTAAAAAATCATAGGACATTTTCTATTTGTATTACATATCAAAAATATATTTTTTATATTTTATTATTTTTCTTTATGCATTTTTAATGAGTATCCGAATTTGGGATTTTTCAAACCTTTAAAAGTTCATAACTCCGAAAGTATTAAGTTTATCGTAAAAAGTCATAGGACCTTATTTGTTTTTATCAAAGAATATAAAAAAATAATATTTAAATTGATATATTAAAATTCAGTTTGAAAATAACCATTCCTTGCAATTAAAAAAAATATCTCTTTAAACAATATGGCACTGAGTTGCCCCATTGCAACAGATATTTATATCATAAGTAGGACCATTTGAACAGAATCGCATAAAAACAGTGGTAGAGCCACGCGGCAGCTTTTGCTGTCGCACGGATGGGCCGGCTCGAACCGGGGTGGTACCACGACCTCACAGAAAACCAGCTTGAAGTAGAGGTTTACCTCTGCGTTTGGCTTGGTGAGTGCAGGTGGCCGGAGGCCCTATTTACTGGAAATGAGGCATTCCATCTTAGACCTCACGGGTGACAACGTATCTACATTTTGATTTCTAATAGAGGATAGATGTAGATGTCTATGGGCCGCAGCAACCACTTACCATCAGGTGGACTGTGTGCTCGTTTGTCACCCTTATCCTATAAAAAAAAAAGGTAGAATAGTTTTCGGTACTCATGCGCCGATTCCTCCTGGACTATAATGCCATATCGTAAATAGATCATATTAGTAACACAGTAATCAGACCTCAATAGCCGCTCGCAGCTCGCACACAATAAAATATTGCAATCGGCAATGATGCTTTTTTGCACTTGGCTGAGCGTTTGTATTTTATATGGTTTTTACATATCTGTGTTTCGGACCAACGCGAAGAAATTCTGAGGCTTTCTAATAAATATTTCTGAGAAAATGTTGCGAAAGTATTAAAGTTTACAAACAAAAACAATTTTCATGACTCACGATAAAAAACGGATGGTTCAAGCAATTTTTCGTTGACGCCGCAAAGGCGCAAACCTCAATTTTTCAAAAAATTACAGGAGATCAAGACAACATTTGTTATTCCCCGATTACTAGCTTTTTTCATCAGAAAATTAAATATATTAGACTTTATAGAAAACTACAAATTAGATGGCGTAAAAGGTTAAACTTTATCTGTGTAATAATAACTACAATTTTAGCAGGTTAATAGAGACATTGATTGAGATAATATTAATTGAGGTTAGATGTAGATGTCTATAGGTCACAGCATCCCCCTTCTGGCTATGCTATAAATTTGTATGTATGATATAATTTGTAATAAAGACTATATCCGCAGTAAAATCAGAGTAACTGACTGAAGTGGCAATGGGACGGCCATATATTTCGAAGACCGATGGATTTGCGGCGGCCCACCCATAGTAACGACACGCAGGAAGTCGATGGATGTGGGTGGCTCAGAACGACGACGCCGCTATTGTTTAGTATGAAGAAAACTAATAGACGAATACAAATTTATTTAAAACTGGAATACAACACCATTTATTTAAAATGAAATCTAGAAATATAAAATATTGTTATAATGCTTTTTCCTTAATAGCATCCGCATTCATACTGGAAACGAGTGGAGTATAATTACGTCGATGTCAAAGTTAGGCTGATATTTACCTCTTGGATAAGTACGTGGAAAAATAACGATATCTGTGTAAGAATCTTGGTATTTAGGTGTTGACATCCCGGTGTACAAGCACTGATTTGCCTTAACTTTATTGCAATAGAGATAGAGGCTATTTTATCCTACAGAAATAGAAAATTGTCCCAGCCCCGCGAATACATCGCTGTGTGTTTTTATATTTTTAATTAGAACTCGTCGGAATTATTTAATTGGATACAGTAGCTATGGTATGTCAAACATTCTTTAATTAATTTAATTCTAAAAGAACTTTTAAGTATGTTCAATTTGATTATGTAGTAGAGCCATACTGCAGCTGCATTATGGCTGCAGTACGAATAAGTCGACTAAAATAAGGAAGGACTAGGGTCTCACAGAATTATAGGATACAATGGTTGCGTTTTATATGATGAATATAGGAAATCAGAGATCTTTTATAAGGCATTCCATATTTATCCCCAATAGTCAAGAGTGACAATTCTAACTCACAACACATCTGCATTTTGATTATAAACCGGGGATAAATACAGGTTTTTATGGAAACAACATTCACTTACCATCGCCTAAACGTTGTGAAAATTTATCAACTTTACTCTTATAAAAAAAAGTTATAATATTAAAAACAAAAACACACATGATAATTGTATTTCTTTTTGAAGGTACCATGTATTCATTTTATTTTATGACATTAAGTGTAAAATGGAAAATAATTAGGGATTTTAAATCTAAAAATAAATTAATATTATAAAAAACAATAAAATTGAACAAAATTCTATTGTTAAAATTACTACTGTACCTATTAAATTAAATCAAAAATCGCTAATGTAATAAAATAACTATGTAAAATATGTCAATATGTGGCAGTGAGCTTATGTGAAGGCCTATAGTCAGCAATTGACGTGGGAAGGGGAGAGGAATTGTAATGAGACAACTGTACTGGTAATGATAAGTTTCTTACTATACTTATATGAACTGTATTAGAGGATCTTGAGTAGCCACCGCTCGAGGGCTTAGGCTCGATCTACATTTAGCTTATATCAGTGTAAAATACTTGCTTAATGTTGTTGTGTTTCGTTTGGTAAGATGCCATTGATCTACGTCGATCAGAAATAAATAAGTAAATATGAAGATCTGTCGTGTCGTATCCATTCAAGCACTAATGATTTCAAATTCCGGTATATAACTTTTCCGACTAGACCTAATTGGTTTCTTGTCGCTGTTAATGGAAATAGTTCTAACGAACAGGGTGTAAAATGACGGTAATATGTGGTAGCTATGTTACGTATTATAATACAAAACGGTATTTTGTATCTTAATTATCATGTAGTAACGTATTTTTTATTAAATTAAGCTAGTTTTAGCATTATATCGTGTTTAATTTGTTTTTATATATTCCAGACGTTATAAATGCTTTTTTCCTACGTTTCAAGCAATAGACTTCACAAGAAGCTACGTACTGCTTATATGACAGTAATAATTATAATGTCCTCCAGATCGAATTTCTGTCACAGCGGCCGGCCTTAACGAAGAATAGGCATCGGCGCAGGACAGGATTATAGTGCCCTAGTATATGCGCAAGCACAGGTGCACTCTCTGTTCCCTCACTCTCATAGTCCGATGGGACGGTAAACCGACACGACCGGAGAGCGATCAGGTGCAGAACCAATGGCTTTACGTGCTTTCCGAGGCACGGGGGTGAGACACCGCCAACTTCCTGACTCCGGGCAGCTACTGAGGAATTCTTGATGGAAAAGCTTAATAACTGACTATTGTCCCGACCCGCCCAGCAGTAATCGTAATATGACAGTAATCGTTATAATGACTTTAATAATTGTGATTTCCATTTAGTGAATTTAAGTTTATTTTCATCATTCATTAATTATTCCTTTTGTTATCGTTTTTAGTTTTTGTGTTTAATTTTATAAAATTCGATATTTTTAGTGTTTTTTTTATTGATTTTTGTTATTATTCTTAGTAATCGTAATATAGATAATATTTACATTAAACGTGACGATCAATTTCCACCACAGAGTCACAGTCTGGTTGCTCAAAACCCGTGAAAGAAATTAATTCCCCAGAATAAAGTATTATTTTGGTTGTGTATTATGGTAATATATAGTGATATTTTATTGACAATACAATAGGTAGTTTTGTGATAAATGTAACATTTTCAGATTCTTCTGATCAATCTCATTTATCTTCATCAACGGTTATATATTTGTAGATATTCATAATAATAATATGAACTTTTGTAAGTTTGTTTATATTCTTTATCTTGTTTCATTGACTTTACTTTGACTTTTTTTTAATGGAGTGACAACCTGATAAGACATGAAGAAAATCGATTGATGCTGGTGGTGTTTTGATTTTCTAACCAGTCACTGTATTCATTCAATCATTCATTAATTTCCTACAGCCTATCAAAATCCACTGCTGGAAATATATCTCCACTAAGGGGGATAATTGCCGTAGGCGCTAAGCATTGCAGGCAGGTTGGCAACCATATTTTTTATTTTAAATTGATGTTAACATACAAACACCTCATTACCAGTGCAGGTTTTTTTTTATAGGATAAGGGTGACAGTGACAGGACTGTGGCCTATAGACATCTACATCCATCCTCAACTACGAATCAAAATGCAGATGCCACCCGTGAGGACTAAGATAGAATGCCTGGTTTCCAGTAAAAGGGATCTCCGGTTCTTTACACTCACCATACGAAACACTTTAGTTAAGCTGCTATTTTACTCTGGTAATCTGTGAGTGGTCCTTCCCCGGTCGAGCCGAGCCGTTCGTGCTACAACCACACTACTGATATACATAGCTGTAGCATGGCTCTACCACGTATAAAGTTGTTCAGCGGGCTCTTGAATGGGATATGCTCGAAATTTCTCTTTGCGTGACAGGTTACCATAACGAAGATGACATAGCCAAACGATCAATGTTCTGAAATGAAAGGTTCTCGAGTGGCAGCATTGTTTGTAAAGTGCACCCCAACGCCCTAGTAAAACATGCGAGAAATGGATACAAGGAGCTCAGAACAGTGTTTTGTCTCAACGTTTATAGAAATGATGATTTTTATTTGTAATTTATGATTTTTATTATTATAAAATGATGATTTTTTATGTAAATAAAGATTTCTAAAATAATATTTTTTGTATTACATGTTTATAATTTAACTTATGAAACGCATTTTGTATTCGATGTTCATATACTCGTATATTTCAGCCGTTTCGTTCCGTAAGTGTCGTACGATGGGGCTATAATAATGCCAGAAAAACTCAGAACTTCACGCGAGACATAACATACCCAGAATGGTTACACGGAGAAGCGTCAAAGGAGCAATCGCCTGTCGGCCTGACAATGCCAAGTGTAACGATTACGGCAAACCCTCCCTACAACAGGAGAGGCCCATTACCAGCAGTGGAGTTGTGCGGGCTAATGATGAAGAAGAAGACCACACAAAACATAGAGTTTAAATTTTTATGATGACTATCGATCCACGGCTTCGCAC
Organism: Parnassius mnemosyne; assembly: GCA_963668995.1. Lineage (NCBI taxonomy): Eukaryota > Metazoa > Arthropoda > Insecta > Lepidoptera > Papilionidae > Parnassius > Parnassius mnemosyne. Next base: position 17,389,474 of record CAVLGL010000080.1, read on the forward strand.
CTGTAATTTTTAGATCTCGAAAACAGCGCCACCTACCGGGTCCAATTGTGAATTCAAACCATTCAGGGACTCTCACAAACATACTCAAAAAATTTAATTAAAATTAATCCAGCCATTGTCGAATTTTCCGAAACTAACTGAAGACATAACTACATAAAGACATTTATTCCAATACTTACATCTACACACATGACAAATTACAATTAAATATAAAGCAAGTGACTTATTAACAAACAATTAGAATAAAGAAAAGAAGTGCGTCCATTATATATGTATGCAAACGCATATTAAAATTAAAGTAAAATAAAAAAATCGTGTGCTATGATGAAGTGGTGGAAGGGACCGTATCATCATAAGCCGCGAGCTTGCAGCGCTGATTTTCAGCCGGCTCCGAACTTATAATATATGAACAAATATGTATAAATATATATCGAGAGTAATAAATATAAAGTTACAAATTATCGTTAAAGCTATAAATAATTAGAAATACTAAATAAATAGGTAATTCTTAAATAAAAAATGTTCGAGTATTTATAATTCCCTTCTGTTCGCTGCTATATTTTCCTTCATATAAAAAATATACTGATGTTTAATACCTGTGTGAATGCATCAATGATAATAAACACATATCTGTGTACAAAGAGGCAGTTACCTTATCTCACCTTTATTTATTTGATGGAAAAGCTACGCATTATTATCGTGGGAAAGTTCGGATACAATGATATAGGTGTAAGAATAAATACAGTTTACCAAGACTAATTAAACAGCCGTGGTAGTTCAGGGGCTTAGTGTTCTCCGTAAAACTCACATTATGCAAGCAACCTGGGTTCAATCTCTGCCGACACCACTGAAATTTGTGATTATAATTTTAATGATTTTTTGCCACGTGCTCAGCAGTGAAGAAATACATCATGAGGAAATCTGTATGTATGAGGAATAGAATTCTTTGAACATATGTAAACTCCGCCAATTAGAACAACGGACAATTTGCTCCAAATCTCTCTCAGAGGTGACCTGTGCCTAGCACTAAGATGTATATAAAAAAAGGTTATTTCTTTACTATAATCTGTAACGTTTTTATGCAAACGGTAAGTAACGATGTTCGGCTGAATTCCACCTCGGCAACAACTTTCAAATACTGCCGCAAGCGGACTACGCAGACCCTGACTGACCGACTTGCTTGATGGTGATAAGCCAAGAAGGTTAATAAAAAGAACCGTTTACGCTGATAAAAACTATAAGATTAATGAAATATACTTTAAGACGAGTTACGTGACTTAATATTAATGTCACTCCCATTTGTTTTTATAAATGTCACTCCCATTTGTTTTTGGTTGAGCCATACTGCAGCTATATTATGGCAGCAGCACGAATGTGTCGGACCGGTGTAGGACTACGGTCTCACAGAATACCAGCGTGAAATAGCAGCTTAATGCTCCTGTGTTTCGTATGGTGAGTGTAGAGAACCGGTGACCCCTTTTATTGGTAACGAGGCATTCCATCTTAGTCCTCAGGGGTGACAACGCATCTGCATTTTGATTCTTAATTGATAAATGCTACGGGCCGCAATATACACTTATTCTATAAAAAAAAAAGAAAAACAAAAACAACTCGGCAAACCCCGCTGGTAAGCCAAAAGTTAAGCTGGGTACAGTCTCATGTACTTGTACATATTATAGTCCCACTGTTGATTTGACATACTCCGTTTTTTATCACGTTGTAACTCGCTTTCGTGTATGTCGCTATGTGCTTTCTGTACGTGGTAGAGCCATGCTGCAGCTATATTATATATTAGTAGCACGAATGGGTCGGCTCGATCGGGGAAGGATCACGCTCTCACAGGATACTAGCGTGAAACAGCAGCTTAATGCTCCTGTGTTTCGTATGGTGAGGGTAGAAAACCGGAGAACCCTTTTATTGGTAACAAGGTATTCCATCTTAGTCCTCAGGGGTATCGCATCTGCATTTTGATTCTTAATCGAGGATAAATGCTACGGGCCGCAGTATCCACTTACCATCAAGTGGACTGTGTGCTCGCTTGTCGCTTGTCACACATATTCAATAAAAAAAGAAAAACAAACAACATGGCAAACCCCGCTGGTAAGCCAAAGTTAAGCTGGGTACAGTCTCATCTACATGTACATATTATAGTCCCACTGTTGATTTGACTCGTTTTTTTAACCACGTTGTAACTCGCTTTCGTGTATGTCTGTTCTGATCATATTTAGTAATTGATTGTAAACTAATTTCCCGATGGGCTAGAGACTTGAAATTTTAAACGTAACTCAGAATTGGATGACAATGTAAGAAGATAAAAAACGTGGTATATTCATTCGTTTATTATTTTCACACGACATTCGCACATTCATTAACAGATCTCCTAGCGTGATCGGTTAAACGTGAACCGAGCAATTCGGCGTAGTGGGCGTTAAAATCGCCAAGTATCACGACCTCTGCGGATGTGATTTATTGTAGCAAGGAATCTATTGCCATTTGGACGTGGTCGATGGTCGTGGTCGTGGTCGATCTGTACCTACAAGATTGCCGAGGCGTCGAGAACAGATATCCTCTCTGACATATAGGCAAAGCCAGGGGCACGAAAAGTCCAGATGGTAGGGGACGGCGTTAAGGTTCAAGTAAAGTCGTAACGTGGACTTCTGCAAAATTTTCTGTCCGGGAGGGATTCTCCGTCACCAAGGGTGCTGGTAGTCTTCTATTTAACTCCGTTACCATGTTAAGGAAGGGAGGAGAATTGGGCCTCCGGCCACCTGCACTCACCGGGCGAAATGCAGAAGTAAACTTCTACTTCACGCTGGTATTCTGTGAGGTCGTGGTAACACCCCGGTTCCAGCCGGCTCATCCGTACGACAACAAAAGCTACAGCGTGGCTCTACCACTGTTGTGAAACCAGTTAATACACCAGAGAAGGAAGTCAAGGAATTGAATTCAATACTCAGACACGAAATTAAAAAAAAATAACCGTATTATATAAATTTAACTCTTCTACTAGAGATGAAAATTATTATTTTACTTCTCTTATAATGTACCGTCTAAGAAATCATTACTGTTATGATAAATGGATCACTGACTGAACCAAATTATCGTATAGCGGTGTACTTTAAAGCAGTTAACAACATCTTCTAAGAACACAGACGTGGTCCAAACGACGCGTAAACGATTTTGTAGCGAGAAATTTCACGGGGTTGCTCCATGATAATGACATTACTAGACGTGACTGGTCTCAGGCTCTAATACCGTGCAACGACCACAGGTAGAGTTCATTTCAAACGGTAATGATCGTTTGAAAATATTCATGGGGTACTTTTATATTATTATGTTCTGTTGTTTTAATGTTATTTTCATGTTATTATTAGCTTATTACCAATCAGTCTAGTCAATCACTCAACTCTGTAAAGCGAGGCGATTATATAATACGAATAGATAAATCCATGTTATATTATTACATGGGTATGATAATAGAAAATCAGTTTTTTTTTATTATTTTGTCTTATTGAATTTTTAAATAAAGTTTTAAATTATTATATACACATTTTTTTTTATAGAATGGGGTTGACAAACGAGCACACAGTCCACTTGATGATAAGTGGATGCTGTGCCCCATAGACATCTACATCTATCCTCGATTAAGAATTAAAATGCAGATGCGTTATCACCCCTGAGGACTAAGATGGAATGCCTCGTTTCCAGTAAAAAGGGTGGCCGGTTCTCTACACTCACCATACGAAACGCAGCAGCGTTAGGCTGCTATTTTACGCTGGTATTCTGTGAGAGCGTGGTCCTATCCCGGTCGAGCGGACCCATTCGTGCTACAACCGTAATAAAGTTGCAGCGTGGCTCTGCCATAATGAGGGCATCCACGACTTTTTCTGCTACCAGGGCGGCGCCACTTAAAAGTGAGGTATAATATTTGACATATTACATACATAGCGGGGAAGTTAATTTGTGCGAAAAATGTTTCTTTCTGTGGTATTAGCTATATTTTACATTAATAAGATTAAAAAGAAATAAATCAAACCACAGATATTCATCAAAGTAGAAAAGTTTAAAAAAGTGCAAAAAATTAAAGAGCAAACTACTGAGGCATTGTTTTGTTTATTAATATAATACTTTTATCTGCCGATTTCCAAAAAGGAGACGGTACTCTATTCAACTGTATGTTTTTGTTTTTGTTTTAAAAAAACTAACTTCCCAATTAAATGACATTTGTAACAAAATACTTTACCTCAATGTCAACTAGCGACTTCTGGTGAGCGGAAAATTATTAGCACTCATTATTATGGTTGTTAATATAAATATCTAGTCAAAATGCCGCCACAATTACAATATCTACACATATAAATGAAATTGAATTGTATGTCTGTAATACTGAAATAACTGTAATATACGATTCATTTGTCCCTGTACCCTGATACTGAAATACAAATTTCAGTATCAGGGTGATTCACATAAAAGTAGTCTCCTTTTTGCAGATATTTCTACTCTCTATGTTTCCCTGCTTCACACAGTAACTTTTTGTAGAAATATTTTACTCCTCATACGTTAAGATTATGGAACGAGTTACCAACTTCTTGTTGCATAAAGTCCGTCTTTTTGTACTTGGTGTATAAATAAAGCCTAAATAAATAAATCCAAGTGAACCACTGCATGACTACAAGTTATAGTTAGCTCATTGTACGAATATCGAACCTAAACTTATAGATAAAAGCAAAAAGTAGCCCGGATTAACTGTGACACCAGGGAGCCAAATACCTCAATACACTCTGTGTACACTTACAATGTATTAACCAGAATTACCTCAGTACCGTAAACATGGGTGCTGTTAAAAATTAACGCGATAAAATCCATAAAGTTGGGTTGATTGAATTACGTATTTCACATTTAATCAAGTAAATTACATGAATCTAAGTAAAAGCATTCCTGTATAAAGCAAACTTTGCATGGACGCGATTGAAACGGTTTCAGTGTTAAGAACAGTCACGACGTTCCTTCCGGGTGCCTGGAGCGCCGGGATCTTGCACAGATTACATCGGTCAACGACCGAACTTTGAAGATACAATGGGAGCGAATTGTTAGACAATATAAGCAGGCTCAGTATTGCATGAATAATGCATATAATGTCTTGTTATTTATAATACGTAAACTTTATAATGTATTATTTGAGAACATGTGTTGTATAAAAAAAGATAATTTTAGTAGTATGAAAATACTATAATATAATTTTTTACATAATAAGGGTGATAAACGAGTATATCGTCTACGTAATGGTAAGTGGATGCTGTGGCTCATAGAAATATCTACATCCATTCTCAGTAAGGAATGGAAATATAGATGCGTTGCCAACCATGGACTAAGATGGAATGCCCCGTTTCCAGTAAAAAAGGTTTTTGATTTTCTATATGTTACATACGGAATACGGCAGCATTGATATGCTATTTTACGCAGGTATATTGTAAGAGGAGCGTGATCCCTTCCTGATCGAGCTGACCCATTTGTGCTAAAAACCAGAATATAGCTGCGGCATGGGTCTATTTAGATAAATATTATCAAAAATAAATCTTTTATCGTGGATTTTTTTAACTTAATTCACGATATATCTTGTAATATTTCTTTTTTTAAATTCTACGTTACGTAAAAGTTTGTATCACATAACTTAATTCATAAAAAATATAAATAAATATTTTCTTGCGTTATTTAATAAAATTATTTGATTTCTTTGAGATAATTTCGTTGCGATATAATATTTACCTACCATCGAAAGTATCACACAACTTTCTCTGTTTTACAATACAAACGATGCATTGGAATAATAATAAAAGAACACCTACGCTTCCGCATATAAATCTCAAATAATATCCAATAATTATTTTATTTGCATGAGATAGTTATAAACATTCTTTAAAGAATGTATATTACAACAGCCTGGTTTTGGAGTTTCATAAACCTAAAATCTTTTGTTGTCGAATTATCAAGATGACCAAGGGAGCTAACGTAACAAATTTTATATATTACTGGCTAGTACCCGGCGCATTGCCGCCGCAGCAGAAATATTTAACGAAATATCGTTTTATTTTTAATTATAATTTTATATTTGGAAGATAATATATTCAATGAAATTGAGTGATATGTCTTCCAAATAAATTTGTTCGTACGATACGTGCGACTGTAAGTTAATTGTACTATGCCTATAACCTTCGCGCAAGTGCAAGCAAAAACTTTACAAAGTTTCAGCGCAATCTGATGAACGGTATGGCAGCGCAGAAAATACAAACAAACAAAATTAATTTTTATATATAAAAATAAATATTAAGACTTCGTAATACTTATTTTGCGAAGTATGGTAAATTTTTAACATATGAAGTTTAATAAATAAGGGAGTAATCAAAATGTCACAAAACATTCGTTCAATAAATTATTTCCTAATATTTTTGAAGTATTGAAGATTTTAGATATCTGAAATTAAGGCATAGAAAATGAGAAATAATGTCGTGACAGTGTAATAACAATCATTCACTCCGTCGTTGCGTTGATGGATTAATCAGAGATTTGGCACAATTTTCGAAACTAGTGTGAACTACTACGAACGATAAAAAAAACTACACGTGAGACTCGATGTCGCGGCAGTGGATACATTACTCCACTAAATCGCTTCACAGTTGACAGTTGACATTGTCCAGTATCCTCGTTTCAGATTTAAAATACCCAATCAGGTGACGAGGACAGCGTCAAAAGTGCGAGACGTCTGGTACTGTAATTGCCAAACCGCTTGCCAAGCGTGGCAATTATGGCAAATCTTTTTCTCGTGGTATTTTCCATGTAATTACGTACTAGATAGAATTATAATGAATAAACCTGATACATCCATCCAATACCTGAACATATACGAATAACTGATTTCTGTGATTTATGATAATACTTATTTACATATCATAAATGGTAAAACAAAATGCACAGCTTATGCTATTCAGGCTTGGTTGTAAACTGAATACAACTTGCCCGAAGTCAAACACAGGTATAAACTTTACGTAATTTATACGCAATCCGCTGTTTGCATAGATAATAATAGGCTCTTAAAACAACTAAGGTCTTTACTTATGAATTTGCTGTTCTGCAGTACTGGCTATTTCAAATCAAAATAATTTTTGTTTGGCTAAGAATTCTAATTTCAAATTAATTTTATTTTAAAAATATGGAATTTATTTTTCAAAATTAGTCTTTTGTTTATTAACTAGCGTTATGTTTTAATCGCATTTGAATCTTTTTCGTCATCATGGATACGTTAAAAATTCGAGTAATTATGGAATATGAGTATTGTCGTGGCAGCAACACGGCACCAGCGGCACGCATCATTAACGACGTTTACGGAGCGAATACCACAAACAAACACCACCTGTTATTGGTTTGCCCGCTTCCGTTATGGAAATTTCGACTCGAAAAATGAACTCTTGGTCATCCGAAAAGTTTGGTCGACGATGACGAATTAAAGGCGATTGCGGAAGCTGATGATACCCAATACATAGCTGAATTAGCAGTAGTTTTCGACGTTAGGATCAAAACAATACTGGTTCATTTGAGTCAAATTGGCAAGGTAAAAAAGCTTGACAAATGGGTACCCTACGAAGTCAATGATCGCCACCGCAAGTACGCGTCAAGACGTAACTTGCATTGCTCAACAGACACACAAAAGAAGGAATTTTGAACCGCATTGTTACCTGCGACGAAAAATGGATTCTGTTTGACAATCGCAAGTGCTCAGCAAGTTGTTTGGATCCTAGTTCAGCACCTAAACAGTGCCCTAAATGAAAAATTACCGCTAGGAAAGTGATGGTCACTGTTTTTTGGTCTAGCGCCGGTGTTATCCACCACAGCTTCTTACCAAACGGGATCAGCATTACTACAGATGTTTACTGTAAAGAACTGAATACAATGATGGAGAAGCTCGTACGTTTCCAATAAGCTTTGGTCAATCGCTCGTCCCCGCTGCTCTTGCAAGACAACGCGCGACCTCATACTGCACAACAAACGGTCTCCAAGTTACAAGAGCTGGGGTTGGAAGCTCTCCAGACTTCTTCTTTTTCCAGAATTTCGATAACTTTGTGGCGGGAAAAAAAATTCAATACCCGAGAGTCCGTACAGAATGCCTTTGAAGAATTTGTTGCCTCCTGATCGATGCCTGATGATCTCCTCCTCCTCGCTGATTTCTTCAAGAAAGGCATCAATAAACTGCCACTGCATGCATGCACCACATGCATCGATTGCATAGATGTTTACTTTGATTAATAAAAATAAAAAAATATATAAAAAAGTTACGTTAAATCATTTAAAAACCTAATAATAGCATTTTTTATCAATAGTATTCTTTATTTAATTTTATTATTTTATTTTATGACAAAATTATTTGTTAAAAAATTAATGAAAAAATCTACTATTTTACTCAGACCATTCTTCTCTTTCTTCTGTTTACGGTAAAAAGTGTTTAGATATAGATAGAAATTATATAATTACGTTGTGAACCTAACACGATCGCTTTTTTCGCGACAATTAATCATTTATGCAAAAATTTTGACATCGCTGGGAATTTCAACCAAATATTATATATATTTAGAATATGAAAATATGATACAACATTTAAAAGCATTTTTCAACCAATTTTCTTATACAACACATTATAAAATGCACTGTTCACAGGTAATAAAGATATTCCTTCAAGCATTTTTCCGTAGATTTTCCGTTTAATTTATGTAACGTTTTCTCAACCGCATAATGAATACACAGCAACAAGGACGTAACGGAACCTTACAATGGACACGCAAACGCAAAGTTCCACAGGCTGTCAAATTAAATATAGAACAGCTTTTGTCTGTGAAAGCCTTTTGTACTGTAACCTTGTTACTTTAATCGCCTTATGAATTAGAAGTATAATCTTATCTATATATAAAAATAAATTGGTGTCCGTTAGTCTCGCTAAAACTCGAAAATGGCACGAACAATTTTGATGAATTTTTTCGTATGCGTTTGAGTGGGTCTCATGGGTCCAGCAGTGGATTTTTATTGTCTGATGAAGAAAAGGAAAAAAACAAAGAATAATATAAATATATCGTAAGCGCATAGAATAGCTTTATTTGTGTTGAAATAGGCATCTTTTGTATGAAACTTGCCCGATATCTTTTTTATTTCTTGATATTAGAGATGTAAAAAATTCAATACCCAGAACGGAGATGGAGAGCAGTGAAACATGTGAGAAGTCTGATACAACAAACCTCAAACCTCCTTGCCAATCATGACGATTGTGGCTAACTTTCTGTGAGAGTTGACTTATGCAGAGCCATGCTCAGCTTACAAACGACCAGCAGCTAGATGGAGATGGTGCAATATTTAGTGTATAACCTTGAAGAGATCCTTCCCCCCCCCCCCTATGAAGTAATATTTGGTGGCCTATGTAAGTAAGGTTATAACGGTAACGAAATGGATTCGAATGTACAGGCGACGTAATAGCTCTGACAATTCCCGGTCTAATTCTAAACACTGTGCCACATGGTCATCTACAATAATTATTTTTTACCAACAATGTTAAAATTGATTAATTTTCAATGTGTAAGTCGCTTTATTACACATAGAGTAATCGCTACGATACATAACGTATGCCAATTATGTACTAGACCATTTCAATGGAGTTGACGCCGCTGTACACGCTTGATCCAATTTACAGTTATCCCTGATCCTGTGATCAGCATAACTCAGCTATGTTGTTATAGGATATAAAACAACGCAAAGTATTCGCCGCGCGCGCGTCGTAAATGCCACTCTAGTTTATCATGCTTGTATTTGCAAAAGCTGTTACTAATTATGCTCCACCGAGCGGTTAAACACAAATATAACAAGTTGGTTGCAGTATTTTATTTTATTTAAACCATAACTTTTTTAACTGTATAGTGTCGGTTTAAGAATATGATCATGGGTCTCGTAAAATGTGACAAAGGGAAATAAATTGCTTTTTTTATATTTAGGGTGACAAACCAACACACAGTCCATCTGCTGGTAAGTGGCATGCTGTGACTAAGATGGAATGCCTCTTTTCCAGTAAAATGGGTCTACGGTTCTCTTCACTCACCATACGAAACACAGCTGCATCAAGCTGCCATTTTACGCTGGTATTCTGTGAGAGCGTGGTCCTTCGAGCGATACCTTCGAGCCGATTCATTCGTGCTACAACTATACTACTAATATAGCTGCAGCATGGCTCACCACGTAACAGCTACTTGAGATGATGGCCAGCAGTGCCCGTTAAGCGTGGCAACTATAGCAAATATCCTCCCTAAGAAGCAACCTATGGGGAAAGCCTATGTTCAGCAGTTGACTTAACGGTATTATAATGGAAGAGCATAACTAAAAATTCGGTTGGAACGAAGTTCCTTTTATATTTTTTTAAAATACTAGTTATGCTATTAAACATTACTAATATTCCCTTAAACCACTTCTGGTAAGCATAAAATGCTTGTGTTAGTAATGGTTCACGACAATAGTCGAATGGCAGATTCGAACCCACGACCTTTCGAGTTCGCGGTCCGCACCCTGCCATTAGGCGTATTATTTTTAAAAAATACAAATGGATGAATTACTAGCATCTATTAAAATAAAGCGTCATTTAAAATAAAATAATATTTCTTTCATGGCAAGATAAGAAAAAGTGCGAGGGAGATGGATATTATTCCATCTCGCTTCCTTATAGCTACCAAGGCCGTCTACAGTACGTCAGAAGGGGTCGTGACGGAAAAATCTTACAGTTTTTCTCGCCTAGCCCCCATCCGCCAAATTCGTACGATCCGATAAGGAACTTCGTTTCAAAAACCTGAGAAGATATCTTCAAAAAATGAACACAGGGCTACATATTTTGTCACTATCGTTATAAATTAAAAGTAATTGTTCATAGAGTAATAAAATAGAGTAATAAAAAAGTCTGCAGTCACCCGTCCTATTAAACGAAAAATCATAAATTTTGATTAATCCTGTTATTCTTATTTTTTATTTCTTCGATGCTGTAACCGCTACGGTATCGACCGATGGGTCATTAGTCATTAGAAAAGAGAATAATTTTAAGACTTTCTCTGTTGACAGCGGAACCCTAAAAATAAGGTATTTACTTTTACTTATCTTATACCTAACGTTCCTTTTTACACTTGAGCCTTATTAACAACATTTTGGAATGATACGACCCGACATTTTGACATATTCCTTACAAAATGAATTCCCGGTTATAGTGAGACAATTTTATAAAATGGTCTTTTTTGTCTATAGCGTTTGATATAGGTACGAAACGCAGCAACATTATGTTGCTTTTTAAGACGAAAAAAATTTTTTGACATCACAGTATCATATCAATATAATTAAAACCAAAAATAAACAGCAGGTTAAAAAAAACAGATTTATGACGCGAAATTGCTTTCCCATTATAAATTGGTCCCCAACTTAATGTAATATTAAAAGTGCTACAGCGCAAATTTTCAAATGGAACCCAATTTTGACATCACGTGCGAAAACCATTTAACGCTGATCTCTTAAATTAACCATAACCATTTTACGCTGATATTCTGTGAAAACTGATACGTGGTCCTTCATACGAACATATATCTCGAAGAACCGATAACCGATGGGGCAGAACGGTTTTCGAGTGGCAGCTAGCAGCTTCGTACCAGTAAGGGAAGTGTAGAGCAGTCGCTCACTAGAGAAAGTCGATGGCTGTAGGTAGCTCAAGACCGTGGTTTGTGGCTTTCTTTGGGGGACGCCTACGGTCAGCAATTGATTTTTAAACTATTATGATGATGATAAGGATGATTATGTGAAAACATGTTTATTTTTTGGCCAAACTGATTCATTTATAGTGCTTTACCTGGCGTTCCTACTACACCCAGGCTTCGTATGGCTGTTCTACAGTTGGGATTAACATGTAATTTGTTATGGTTACAGTTAAAATGTTATATATGGTACGTGAGGGTATTATGGTCATCCGGTCAATATGGTCACTTTTTTATAACACAAAAACTACAGTCTTATTTGCATTTTTTTTTTTTTTTTATAGGATAAGGGTGACAAACGAGCACACAGTCCACCTGATGGTAAGTGGTCGCTGTGGCCCATAGACATCTACATCTATCTTCGATTAAGAGTCAAAATGCAGATGCGTTGTCACCCGTGAGGGCTAAGATGGAATGCCTCGTTTCCAGTAAAAAGGGTCTCCGGTTCTCTACACTCACCATACGAAACACAGCAGCGTTAAGCTGCTATTTTACGCTGGTATTCTGTGAGAGCGTGGTCCTTCCCCGGTCGAGCCGACCCATTCGTGCTACAACCATAATATAGATGCAGCATGGCTCTACCACGTATAATACGCATACCACGCATAGACGACTTTGTTATAAGATAGCTTCTAAGATAGCTCTTCATCAGTCATTCAAATAATAAAGGGTCAAAACGGTGCCGCTTTATCGACGCCATTTTGACAGTTGATAGTATAGTAAATATTTTAGTCGATTTTAGTATTGGATAGTGTAGTTAGTTTTCTCTAAGTAGACTTTTCGAAGTGTTACTAATTATTGGCAAGGCTTGTTTGCTATTTTTTTTTCTTAATATATTAGTTATAGTATACGACATTGTCTCTGTCCTCCTCCTAGTTTTGGTTTTATAGGGCGGCAAAGTTTAAGGTGACCATATTACCCTTACGTATCTTAATCTGTTTTTAATAACAGAAACAAATTAACTACAATTCCAAAGTAAAAAAGAATAATTAAGTTATTTAATAATAGTATTCAATTCTAAGGCATGAAAATAACTAAATAGTGTAATTTAACACTTGTAATATGTTTAACGTCGGACGCACCGTGCAATCATAAACATAATTACCATGTTTAGAACGATAAGTGTTGCTTGGAAGATCATTTAATTTAAAATATAATTACTCAAAAATTTTACATTGTTTTAGTGAAATATGTTCTATTTAGTGGACTTAGACAGTATTTTTGCCCTTACATCGTCATATATGTACGTTTTAATTTTTTACTAATGATAGATTCTTAGCGGCACCATTAGAAACGAATACCTCCAATAATGTTATGTAACCAAAATAAAAAAAATATTATTAAAAAATCGGCTAAATTATGAAATGGCGGCGTACAATGAAATACCAAAAATCATCAAAATCATCAATCAAAATCTGGTCTTCTTCAGTCGGACTACGATATATCAATTCTCTTTTGTTTTATGATCGAACAACATCCTTTGAAAACGAACGAGTTTAAGAATTCGCCTTCGATAGATAAATTGCTGCTCGAGATCAGAGCCAGAAAAATGGGTGGCACCATTAAATATATTCCGAGACAGAAAAGGAGGTAGACCTTAAGAAATCTTTGGCAAAATCTGTTCAGCAAATGGATATAGCTATATATAAACGAGAATGATATAAATAAACGAACACAACATTGTGATTAGTGGATGCCTACAATCATCCTCAATTAAGTATCAAAATGCAGATGGGTTGCCATCCGTGAGGATTAAGATAGAACACCCTATTAACAGTAAAAGGGACTCCGGTTTCTTACATCCATCGTATGAAACACAGCAGTATTATTCTGCTCGTTTACCTTGGTATTTTGTGAGAGCGTGATCCCTCCCTGACACTGCCGTGTGACTCCTCTATAAAAAAATAAGTTAACGAAATAACGGTATACCCAAACACTTTTTTTAATACTTAATTTTGTTATACTACTCTTTATCTTTCTGTTCTATTCCTCTGGTGTTGGAAATGATCCATGACCACGTTGGTGAACACTTACCATTAGGTGACGCTAATTCTCGTTTGCCTCCTATTCTATGAAATTAAACTGGACAAGTGCGACTAGGATCGCGCACTAAAGGTTCCATATAAACTTAATTAGATATATAAATAGAATTCTATCCCAGGAATTATAGATAAGGCAAGAACCCAATATTGCTTTAACGAAAACATAAATTAATATGTTATTATGTTATGTACGTAAATCACTAAATAATTAACGAAAAATAAGTCAGATCAAAGGGAAAACTTAACTTTGCAGTGAAAAAGATGTTCTCCCCTACATCGGTCTTCCTCATGGTCAATGCTGAACTGCAAATGTAAATTAATAAAATAAAATATATTTATAATAATTTAAGGTTTTAGGTCAACAGAAAATGCTCTGTAAGTTTTGATGAGTGAGTTTACGAGTATTAAGATATGTGACATACATGGCTGTATCTTTTGATAGTTTTAGAAACTAACTTTTTACACCTTTAAAGGACCTTAGTATTTAATATTATTTTTTCAAGTTTCTATGCAAAAGGGTCTTGACAAACAGACACACAACAAATAATAATAATAATGTTTATTTATTAAGATATCAACCCATTTATATCTAATACATTTTTTTAAATCTAAGACAATCAGTCATACAAAATATATACACATACAACTACAGATTACACTATATTGTGAGTTAAAATACTATACTTAAATTCTATTGCGTCCGATGAATCCCCTGCGAGTGTTTATAAAATATATTGTCAGGAGAAACCTGAGCCGTTGCTGAATTAATTCATTTGTTGAGTTACGTACAGTTTCCCAGAAACTGGCCGTTCTACAACGTAACACTCTCATAACAAAGTCATTCTGAGTTTCATTGGTACCTTTTGAGACAAGAAACCCTAAAATGATACAATTAGATAGTTCTCCGTCAAAGAGTCATATTTGCGCCCTTTACCCAACGGCCCGTCTGTTGCCGTCTCTAAGCGAGACATTTTTATAATGAGAGGCGATTTAATTCCAAAACTTGATGTGGCGTGCAAACTCATCAAAGTTATATAACCATGTGGCAGAGTAAAAATATCCACTACCCCATATCGTCCCGTGAGTTTTAGTGACAGTGAAAAAAAAACTCAAACAGGGGATGAGCAGCAGCATCTTCTTCAAAACAACTCAAAATTATAAAAATACTGCACTCGCCAAACCACCTGACAAGCTTGGCAACTATGGCAATCTATGGGAGACGCCTATGTTCATTTTTACAAGCTATAATGGATGGATGTATCTATAAGCAAACTTGATTCTGACTACTATTATAGTTAAAAGTTGTTAGTGAAAATTATTCAACGCCTTGCACAAAACTCATCCCAAGTCCCTCCATAGTATGATTGAACATTTTATAAGGAAATATAACAACAAAAGTTATAAAAACATTAAAAAAAATCTGTGTAACATGCTTATAACCGCGAAGACCAGTTATTCAATACAGCAACATGAAAAATTTAATATTACTCTACCTATTATAGATGGTAATTTCATTCGTGTGGTAATAGAATTCTGTTAAAATTGAAACTGTTAAATTTTACTTTATTTTGTCCGTGCAATTTTCTCATAAAAGTAGATGCCGACAATTTTTTCCCGCAAAGAAAGTAAGTTCTTTGTTGCATCACCACAAAATCTAATCATTCGCAAATTCGTTCAGATGGGCTTTAAATTTTTTTTCGTCATTGTATAATATATTCATTCATATAGAAAATAGAATAATACGGTGAAATGAAATGAAATGAAAACTCATAATTTTTTCGATATAAGAAATAAAAATTTCGTTTTTCAAAAATGTCAACATGTTTTTAATCTACTGCGTTTCAAAATAAAGTTCATTTGTCTGGAGAACAAAGAAAATAAAAAAATTATATGCAAAAATAAAGCTAAAAACTCGAGAAAACCAGTCCCCATAACCAGCACCTTTTCATAAGTATAACGTTTGTGATGTAGCATCTATTTTAAGCTTTGTCATCATCATTTTCATTACTGCCAATTAAAAGTCCACTATACAATGTGTCCCTAATAGGTTGCCTCATAGAAAGGATATTTGCATTAGTTACTTCGTTTGGTAGGCGGGATGGCAACCATATTTCGTATATTCTATATTTAGTATCCGTTTACCTCTGTCGTCCTTTACGACACCCACGGAATAATATGGGGAGTAAATTTTGTACGCCGCTACCTATAGGGACGATGACATCAAAATATTTATTAACTCAGTTGTTTATTTTTGCCATACGGTACGAGCAAAACAATATTGTTTGGATCAGTGATCGACGGAGATGGAGTAAAAAGTAAAATACAGCGAGAGTCGGTGAACGGTATCGGAGTGATTCAATGTACAGAGACGCCATAAAACGATTTTTTGTGTTAGTGAAGGTTTGGACGAGTTCCTGTGGTAGTGACCGGATTGGCGAGCAAACGCGTGCGCCCGCACAATGGGATATGATGCGCTGAACTGCATACCAAAAGCATCTTTTCTACGACTGTTTTTTTCGGAATAGTTTTCCTTTGACCTAAAGCTTATACCTACCGTTAGCGTCACGGTTGTAGAATCAACTGTTATTAGACTCAAAGTAATATTTATCAGGACATTCCTGGCAGTAGTTGAAAGTTATAATAAATATAATTTTAATGATTTCATTCTGTTTAAATTAAAATTAATAAACGGAAAATGTGAAATTATTATATGCAGGTAGTTGGGAGTTCAAGTTCAGAGCCGTGACTTGTAGTACTAGCCGTGACTGTAATAGTGAATGATGATGCTATATAAATATATCAGAAAATTAAAAAAAAATACGTAAAGTTAGCCTATTTATATCCCACTGCCGAACAAACATATCCTTTCGGCTCTAAGAGGGTTTTGACCAGAAAGAGTTCGTCACACTGACCAATGTGTACCGACGGAAATCACACATGTCTTTGTAAATGTTTATTTAAGTTTTTGCTCGGTCTTTCAGGTTTCCTCGCGATATTTTCCTTTACCGCCGAACTCGTGGAATCACCTCATAAACTAAATTTCATGGGTACTGATGTAGATCAACCTCGCCTTACTTGTATCTTTACATACCATGAAATTTCAGACAAGTGCTTATCTCCTAAGCTACCAAGTTTTACATATGTAAAGAAGTAAAGTTACGTCCCATTTACGTCCCACTGCTGGGTACATGCCTCCTCTCATTTCTGAGAGGGTTTTAGGGCAAGGAAATGTCCACCGCGCTGCCCCAATGCATGTTGGCGAACTTTACATGTCTTCGAAATATTTTTTTTTATTTCTCAGACATGCAGGTTTCCTCACGATGTTTTCCTTCACCGCCGAGCACGTGATAAACGAACACTTAAAATTGCAATTAACAATTTCATTGGTGCCGGCGGGGATCGAACCCGGGTTGCTCGAGTACTGTGAAGCTTACAGCGAGCGCTAACCATCTGAGCTACCACGGCTCTTATGTAATCAATATCAATAATGTATTATTAAATTCTTCATCTCCTTCGTCAGCCCTCAAGATTTCACGGCATAGAACATCCTTTCCCGTTGTAGATTGAATTTTTCTTAGCCATCACGATAATAAATTCAGATGCCTCGCAATTTTGACCATCGCCAGTCTTGGTTACATCTGACATAAACGAGATGGTATAGCACCATCTGTCGGTAGCCATAAGATTTTTCTGGCATTTCCCATTGTCGCCTATCACGATGGCCCCTATAGTAGTTACAGAAGCACAAGCAGTTTCCAAATACAAAAGTAAAACACCCGTTGTTCATTACGCCAGAAAATTATAAAAAAATATGCAAACTTACTCTCTGTGAGGTGATGGAACGCTGTGACGTCATCGTTAAGTCGTCCTTGCATACGACGTAGTTTGGTGCTTAGATCCCGAGTGTGCAAGAATAAGAACAGGGTGCATGAAACTGCGACCAGCGCCACAAGCTCGCTTGTTCTGAAAAGATAAAATATTTAAATTTGAATTTATGTATTAAGAAACTCAATACTATTAAAAAAGATCACATTAGCTATATTAAACCCCGTTTAATAAAAACACTGTTAACCGATCTTAACTGTTTCACTAGTTTCAGTAAGCTCGAAATGACATGCAAAAAAGTATCCACATATTGTTTCATAGTTACGAGTATAAGTAAACAAAGAACATGCAATTATATGTTGCACATGCGGTTATAGTTTCAACTGTTTTGTATTTAAAATATTACAACTATGCTTGAAAATATTTGATGAAGTAATTATCGCTGTTAACGATGTCGAAGATTATCATTTACAATAGCGCTATCAATAGAAACTAGCGCTAGATATGTTACAGTATCCCTAGACCGTTTTACTTAGATGGAAAGACGGCAGTGCAACTTATGCAATATATGTTCCGCATACACAGCTTATGTCGAGAGCATAATAAACAATAGAGACTTCTTCATTATTTGTCAAGATACGAGAGCGACAGCTATAAGATACGTCCGCCTTGCAACAGCAAATAAATTGTTGGCAGACTTGATGTATTTCTAATATCTATAGTATGAAAGTAACTAGTCCTAAACGCTTTATGAAAGAAAGCATGATCCATGTTATACATTTATAAATAAAATTGAAGTGTCTGTCAGTAATATCAAAACAAATGACTTTTATCTAGCTCAGGATGTTATTTGCATGGCTTACCCGGTTAATGCTACAACCATAATATAGCTGCAGCGAGGCTTTACCACGTCTAAAAACGATTACGGGATTGCAGCAGTACTAGTAATGCTAAAAGCCTTATATAGTCATTTTTTTTATAAAACAATACAAACATCTAGATTGATGCTCTCTTCTATTTTGGTAAGACTAGGCAAATAAATTGTAAGGATACGATTGATTACTTATAATAACTTCTTTTTCTTTGTGCTGGCGACGTAGAAGAATGCATCGTCCCATTTCGTTCCAGGGAGTAAAGTAAGAGTTGATTAAGGGAAACCGAGATCATCCTAGATACAGTGGCAATAGCTGGAATGGAAAATCAAACTTGGGAAATAACGCCTTAGTTGTGAAAAATGAAAGCTCTTGTATAGTGATGCTGATGGCCAATTCAACTGCATGGTAATTATAGCAAATTCTTCCAACTCTAGGCGAGATCCGAATGTTAAGCTGTAGACCGATTACTTGTGAACGAATTATTAATAGAATACTATAAAATGTATGTATTTGTTAACAGGCAGTACTCACCGGTGCTGTGGCGCTAGATACGTCTGCATTTGTCATGTGTCAATTGTGAATGATTCGTTTATTTGACCCTGGACGCATAAAAGTATTGATGATAGCCATTAAATTTTTGAACGTTCTGGATCAAATGATTGACTGGACCTACGACCTACTATTGCCGAAGCTTGTTTGCTAATTTTTCTTAATATACTTATTAGTTATAGTATACATCTTTGTGCTTTTGTCTCTGTTCTAGTTTTGGTTGTTTATGACGGCAATCCATACTAACATTATAAATCCGAGAGCTTGTGCGTGTGTGTGTGTGTGTGTGTGTGTGTGTGTGTGTGTGTGTGTGTGTGTGTGTGCGCGTGCGTGCGTGTGTGTGCGTGTGTGCGTGTGTGCGTGTGTGTGCGTGTGTGTGTGTGCGTGTGTGCGTGTGTGCGTGTGTGTGCGTGTGTGCGTGTGTGTGTGTGTGTGTGCGTGTGCGTGCGTGTGTGTGCGTGTGTGCGTGCGTGTGTGTGTGTGCGTGTGTGCGTGTGTGCGTGTGTGCGTGTGTGCGTGTGTGCGTGTGTGCGTGTGTGCGTGTGTGTGTGCGTGTGTGCGTGCGTGCGTGCGTGCGTGCGTGCGTGCGTGTGTGCGTGCGTGCGTGTGTGTGTGTGTGTGTTACCTCTCCACGCTCAAACGGCTTGACAGATTTGGATGAAATTTGGTACACAGATAGAATATAACCTGGAATAATACATAAGATACTTTTACCGCGGTAAAATTACTTATTCCCACGGGAAAACATGAAAACTTCAAATCATTATGTCGCGGGTGAAACCGCGGGGCGGAAAGCTAGTATACCTATAAATTTAAATCTATTTGCGGTAAAGCTTAAGGTGGCCATATTACCCTCACCTACCTTACATTTAATTGTTCAATCCACTGAACATTATACATTTAAGAAAACATTACAAATAGATATGACCACCGTCTAAATAATAAAATCTACATTTCTAAACTGAGATATTACGGTGAGATTGATCTTGATTTCGGCGTTTATTTCTATCTCACGATTATAATATAAATTAACGACCCTATTAATTTCATTCTTGAAATCCTCTATGTGAAATAATGAACATTCCACTCTTTCTGCGTTCCTGCCTTGTTTCATATACAGAAGATTAAATCTTTCAAATAATTCTATAAATTATTCCCAAAGGTACTGCTATCGTGTTCGAGAAAAGGCTGATGTCAGGCAATGGCTCCCCAGTGCCAGCTCCTTCCACTTGATCGCATCCAGCGCAGAGCGGCTCGAATCGTCGACGACCGAGCCCTTTCCGATCGGCTCGATTCATTGGCACTGCGAAGAGATGTTGCATCCCTTTGCATTTTCTTTCGCATCTACCATGGGGAGTGCTCTGAGGAATTGTTCGGATTAATCCCAGCCGCCAAATTTCACGAACGCACATCGCGGCAGAACTCCCGATACCATCCACATCATCTGGATGATTGGCGGTCCACCACTGTGCGATTTAGAAGATGTTTTCTTCCTCGCACGACTTCCTTGTGGAATCGATTACCATCAGCGATTTTTCCGGACCGATACGACTTAGGGATCTTCAAGAAAAGAGCGTACTCCTTTTTAAAAGGCCGGCAACGCATCTGCAATTCCCTCCCTGGTGTTGCGGTTGTTCATGGGCGGCGGTAGTCACTTACCATCAGGTGAGCCGCATGCTCGTTTGCCTATAAAAAAATGGACCTAAAAAGGCTGTTGATGTTAATATATGCTTGTATGTGAGAAATATGTATCATAGCAACGATAGAAAAATATAATTTTCTACCTGAATGTTTAACCTCTTCTTTTTGTTAGTCCTTTTTTTAAATTGCATACAATAAGTTGTTGTATAATTTTCTTTATTCGTAAAATTCTTCAACATCTCAGTAGGTTGTTGATGTTTGGCAAATAACAGAAATTTAATATAATTCCTTGCGACATATAATTTGTTACGATAACATAACCGACGAGTATTACATTTTACTATCATCATATCAAATTTAAGTAATGTGTACCATCTTTGGTTACATAAGTATTGATGCTGATACTGTTACCAATATTATGTAATGTTCGCCTTATAATTTATCTTCCGTCTATCGTTGCGTTTCTCTTTTGAATATGTTACCTCACCGATATCATTTTTATTCATATAATTTATTATCTCACTAGCGACCCGCCCGAACTTCGCCTGGGTGGTAATTATTAATGTGGCGTTTCTTAGATTTAAGATAAATTTTTCGTCTTTTTTTTTCTAAAAATATATCCAATATTTTAGGATAGAATGTAGCCTAGATCCTTCCTGTTATTGCTCTCTATCTGTTTTTAAAATTTGATCACAGTCGATTCAGGCATTCCGAAGATTAGGCCAGACAGACATACGAGAAATAAATTTTTAAAAATGGTTGTTTATGTCTAAACGTGCAAGTAACCCATTGAGCTTAATATAAGTCGGTTATTTTAATATTACAGACAGATGCTTCAATTTATGAATATATATATTTGTAAAAATTATAATAATGTATTCCTTTCGTCATAACGTTATATTTGTACCAATTACTCTTCAAGATCAGTGCCCCAAGGCTAGCACACTACTTTACAATAGTTTTTGACATTAATGTGTTCGTATTACCATAGATAAACTATGAAATGAGGATATCCGCAGTAGTTTTATACGTGGTACGTGGAGCCATGCTGCAACTATAATTCTGGTATAGTTGTAGCACGAATGGGTCGGCTCGACCGGGGAAGGACCACGCTCTCACAGAATACCAGCGTAAAATAGCAGCTTAACGCTGTTGTGTTTCGTATGGTAACGCACCTGCACTTTGGTTCGTAATCGCGGATAGATGTAGATGTCTATGAGCCACAGTAACCACTTACCATCAGGTGGACTGTGTGCTCGTTTGTCACCCTTATCCTATAAAAAAAGAACCAGAGAACCGACCCAATGGATTAGTAAGCTGGTTTGGCAATGGGCCGGCCATATAGCACGAAGAACCGACAACCGATGGGGAAAAAAGGTTCTCGAGTGGCAGCCTCATACCGGTAGACGAAGTGTAGGGCGTCCCCCCACTCGTCTATCTACTAACGACATGGTAAGAGATGCAGATGGCTCAGGACCGTGCTTTGTGACATTCCTTGGGAGAGGCCTATATTCAGCAGTGGAATTGTGAAGGGCTGTAATTATGATGATGATTGCCATAGAATATAATTGTATGCATTAACACTGCCTCTAGCGGATATAATTTTAACTGTGTTTTGTCATACAAAATCATTCAAAAGTATAACAGAATATGACTGCAAGTCAGCAACGTGTTTCACGTGGTAGAGCCACGCTGCAGCTATATTATGGTTGTAGCACGAATGGGTCGTCTCTACCGGGGTAGGACCACACTCTCACAGGATACCAGCGTAAATTGCAGCAGCTTAATGATGTGTTTGATAAAGCGAATGTAGAGAACCGGAGACCCTTTTTACTGGAAACGAGTTCCATCTTAGTCTACAGGGGTTACAAAGCATCTGCATTTTGATATTTAATTGAGGATAAAAGAAGATGTTTATGAGCCACATCATCCATTTACAATCAGGTGGACTGTGTGCTCGTTTGTCATCCTTATTCTATAAAACAATATGTGTAAAGTAAAAACGATCACCCCATCTCGTAAATTCCAATCATCTAAATTTATAAATTTAATCAATTAGAAACAAAAAAATTCATAACAAAAGTTAAACCTTTTAAATTTCGTGAAGTTAAAATAAATATGGTTGTACCTTTTATTTGGACTATTACTAATACGTTCTCGTTTGGTGAATAAAATGTAACTTAATTTTATTTTTGTATAAATCTACAGAATCGGACTTTAAAGATCTCACGGCTTGAAGATAAATTAAAATTTGCTTTTCCAAAAATTTGCAACACAAGAAACTAGTAAAACGGTACACCATTAAAGTTGTCTGCCGTCTACTTCGCAAGATGTGAATGTTAATCAAGATTTCTATGGTCAACCATTCCTAACATTCGAAGGGAATACAGCTATTGTGACTAGGTAGAATCGCTCTGTATGCTAATATCGATACGCACTAAAGGCAAAATGCTACAGACCTTACTTTTGAAATGCAATGATCGCAATGGCTAAGTATTTAGTTGCGGCGACGTGGCCGGCGGATTAAACTTTTGTTTTTTGTTCTGACTATGTATGCTGTTTGTTCGTGCACAAACCATGATTGTAAAACGCCTCTACGATACGGGATGAACTAGTAGTCTGGGGCTAAAATAAAAATTCAGTACCGCTTCCTTTTTATGAAGTCGGTTAAAACATTTCAATAATAAAAAAAAACAGAACATAAAACAAGATTCGCAAACGAGGATAGATGTAGATGTCTATGGGCCACAGCAACCACTTACCATCAGATGGACTGTGTACTCGTTTATCACCCTATTTCTATAATAAAACAACTTTTTTTTCTATAGTAAATGGCATAGTATAGAACTTGCGTTGAAGCTATTAAAATATGTGAGACTTGAGTAAAGAAGGTAATTTATAGTTTTATATATAATTTATACTTTTATAAATTATACATTTTTCTTTGACAAATCACAAAATCATCACTTATAAGCTACTTCGGCTAATTCTAAAAAAAAATTTATGCCACTGAATTTATATGTTAACCTACAAGGTTTTATGAAACAAAATATTTACATTCTTTAGTAAATTAGATTAGGTACATGCATAAAACAAATGCCTCTGATCAAAAGTTATAGATATTGAAATAAAAGATAACTGCGCTTGAAGTGTACCATTATTGCTTTGCTACGCTGCCACCGACGTTCGCTTTGAGTATAATTAAATATATTTTCTTGAAAGTCTACATCGTGTAATGTCTTTTAAGAAGAGCCTGGGCTACATTACGCTCATTAAATAATGGTATGATTTCAAATGCAAGGTTTCTTTTACTTTTTTCTCTGAACTTGCATGCTGCTTTTCACAAACTCAATGGGTTTAAAAATATTATCAGATTCAAATAAATTCAAATATGTTATTTTATTTTATTTACTTAACTGTCTTGTTTTAGAAAAAAGATAAGAATTTTGTATATAACAACGTTAGGTATAAGTTAGGTAAGCTGTTTCTATGATTTATTTTATAATTAATTGTACATATTTCATTTTAAAATGTTACTTGGAAAAAAAATGTCCCGTCGAGTTTCTGCTGGTTATTTTTTTATACACTTTTTCCGAACCAATGGTAACAGTTAAAATACGTTCAATAGGTAAATATTATAATTTATATTATATTATATTCATTACATTGAATTGCTTATAATTTACCTATTAGATTGTTCTTCTTTCATTTTCTTCCAACAATAATATACCTACCATCAAGAAATATAAGGGACACCTGTTATTGGCCATACTTTTAGTTTGTTACATTAATGTTAATATTTACTATATACGCTGTTGGTTTTCTTAATAAATAAATAAAATAAAATATTTATAATTTATTTATTTGTATATGACGGCACCTGCACCGTTGTAGATGCGGTGGCGTTGGTCTAGCTAGGCAGAATTCTTGTAAACGACACGTGTACCGCACACCTGCGGCATTGCACCTGCATTGCCGCCCGTCCTGCTTGTATAAAACGGACTGAGCGGCCGCCGTTAAGACAGTCTTGGCTCTGACGTGGAACGGTGCGCTTGTCGTATTCCGTTACTAGTTTATCCTCGACTCGTTGGATAATTAATTCGTGTAAACGAATTAATTATTATTCCTAACTATAAAATTAGTCTCTGTACTATACTCAATTACCCTTCCTACATCAGAAGTGGGATAAAGTCCCCCTTATTGCCGACATATAATCTTCGAATAGTATGAAAATTATTACATTTGTAAAGGCTATAATGCATTTCGCATTAATGGATCTCTTCTTATGTTAAATACCGTAATAAAATTTGCTGTCCTACTTACGATATTGTCGTATCATTAAAGTGTAGAGAAAAGATAAAGTGAAATTATTTAAGCCAAAAGATAAATCCTTTTGTTCGATTTATATTAAAAGTACCCTCAAGTATTTTCATTATTTCTGACGTACCTAAATATGTTAACAAATGAAAGAAATGTTGGAGATATTCTGAATGAGTTATAGTTTGTATTCAGTGGAAGTTTAACTTGCTCAAGTAATGTTATAATTTGATACACGAGGTGTGATTTACATGGCCTAGTTTTAAAGTTCAAAATGTTTAAACGATGTACCGAAAAAAGGAACATGATTACTTTAACGTGCTATGACTTAAAACACTAAGTAGTATTTTTGTGATCTAATGTGATGATAAGTGTTACAGTTTACTCCGAGCATTACGTAGTCGACAAACTTGGAATGGTTTAGTGGAAAGCGTGGAGCTGTAGCGCTCGCTTTTGAGTATGCTGTCGGCTTATGACGCCGCGGACTTATTATTTGTCGCTGCTACTGATCACCATTAGATACATGAGGAAAGTAAATTTATCCTAAACATTGGCTCAGAAACTATTTTGTAATGAGTGTTTACATTTTTAATTGGTTGCGAAAAATGCCGGAAAACCGAAGTATGACTGATGAAAGTGAAGTAGAGCCAATTAGTTCTGACATTGAAGAGAGTATTTAAGTTTACATGAGGATCGAACCATACCAGAGGTTGTCGTATAGCCGCAGCTCAGTATTTGGTGCCCTAGAAAGGCGAATGGTGTACCAAGAGTAGTGCTGCATTTCTTGAAATCAAATTCGGACTGAGTATTTTTAATGTTTTCTTTTATGTGTTACAGTAGCACGTGTGATGTGATTACAAGTGCGTGAGTGTGTGCCTTGCTGGTCGTAACAGACTGCCAGGTCCAGCTGTAACATGGCCTGGTTTCGGCAGATGCGTATGCGCGTATACGCAGGCGCCATCCCGGAGCGCGCGTATGCTGTACATGGCGATGCCTCGGAAGTCGTGTACTCTGTATGCGTGGGAGTCACACTGTGTGCGCGGAAGTCGTATGCTGTGTGCACGGTAATGTTTTCTGAACATGTATTAGGCTCTGTCCTGGCAGGCGCTGTCCTGGTTCGCGTTTTTAATGTGGTTCACGTAGTTAACGTGGGATCTCTCCCAAGTTCAAGTAAGAGTATGTGTCAGATACTTCGTATGAAGACCTATGTTTACTTGTGAAAGCGAAGTGCTTTATTATAGTCCAAGGTATGAGAACGTATTTCTGTTTTAGGGCCTCGTATGTGTGATAGATGAGAGAACAGGTAACTGTGTATGTTGTCCTTATAGTTAACAATTTGTTTTTCACGCAGATCATGATGACTACAACCCCGACGATGCTTGTAAACCCTCAGGTGCTCCTGCTGCTCTCGTTTTGTTGTAATTTGATAGTTCACGCGAAACATGATTATCATTTGCTATATTTTGAAGTTCAACACTTTTAAGGGTTGTACTACAATAAAGGATTAACTTTAACACGCTATGAATTAATAATAATAAGTGACATTTTTGTGTTCTAATGTGTTGATCAGTGTTGCAGTTTGCTCCGAATACTGTGTGGTCGACAAGATTGGGGTTTGATGTCGAGAGATTCGTAGAAGTCTCTACAACAATGATCAATGAGGAAGATGTTGTGACGGCTAATCGAACATGGTCAGGTACGGCCGAGCGCTAATAAGATTGAGCCTACATCGCTAAAGTCTGTAACTTATCGGCAGATTTTACGGCAAGGCAATTCAAGCGGCCGCCGAACACATGGTCCTTTGGTGCTGGAAATGAACGTCTGAGGCTTGGTCGGCTTTCGTAGATTTTGCGCAGTTGCCTCTTTCCCTTTGAAATATGTGATGGTATCCGTCTCTACACATAGTTTCCGTTTTTTGCAATATTTTCAAATGTCATACAGTTGCCGTTTCTTAAGAGAATATGTGATGAATTTCGGAAGCTCGGAATTCCATGGTTCGCAATACATTTATCTCGATTTCTTTTAATTTTGCAAAGCAGTGCGACGATTCGCTAGCGCTAGTACGGCGCGACGGCTTGCTGCCGCAAATGTGGCACGAACGCAGCAGAACGAAAAGCTGTAGTGCGTTTGTCTGGAGGTAGCCATATCGGCGCGTTCCAGACTTAAATGAAGTCTGGGATGTTCGACCGTTGTAATATTTAACAAGAGTTAATATCTGTTAGCAGGTGGTGATAACTAATAGACCGTATGCTGTTCACTGTCAACCGCGCGAGGACGTGCGACAGTCAGAGGTAGCAGTGTCTGTGCATCTAGAAAATACTAGAGACGTTGCAATACTCTAGCGAAGTAATTATTCTAGTGCAGGAAAGGAACATGAAGTTGCAGGGAGGCTGGTCTGTGCTGCACTGGGATATGTGTCGAGTTGCTGTTGGTTTACATACTTAGGTATTATCGTGTCACTACGCCCCTCACGATACACTTTTGTGTGATTGTAACGGAGACATGTTTGCGGTATGGTTTATCTGTAACTGTTCTATACTGAATTGAAAAAAAAAGAGAGTAAGAAAAAAAATGTGGTTCTTACTATCATTGCAGGGCGTTTGCCGGTCCAATGATATAGCTAAAGGGAATAGTGATTCCGGACTAGCATAAATAGTACTTGAAAAAAAAAAGCGTAAGAAAAAAAATAGTTCTTACTATCATTGCAGGGCTTTGTGCCGGTCCAATGATATGGCTATAGGGAATAGTTATTCCGGACTAGCGAAAACAGTACTTGAAAAAAAAAGAGAAAATAGAAAAAGCTACAGACTAATCATTCCGATCTAGCTTAAAGTTGATTAAAGTTTTGTAGGGCTTACTGCCGGAACAAAACTGATTATCACCCGAGTCTGAAGGGTCAGTATAGACCGGACCAGACGCTGTTTTGTCAGGATAATCGAACGATGTTTTACAGATTACAGTTGTTACAGATAACTAAAATTGTATAGAGCGCGTGCGAGGACGCACGCATGTCAGTATGGCCGTGACGGCACCTGCACCGTTGTAGATGCGGTGGCGTTGGTCTAGCTAGGCAGAATTCTTGTAAACGACACGTGTACCGCACACCTGCGGCATTGCACCTGCATTGCCGCCCGTCCTGCTTGTATAAAACGGACTGAGCGGCCGCCGTTAAGACAGTCTTGGCTCTGACGTGGAACGGTGCGCTTGTCGTATTCCGTTACTAGTTTATCCTCGACTCGTTGGATAATTAATTCGTGTAAACGAATTAATTATTATTCCTAACTATAAAATTAGTCTCTGTACTATACTCAATTACCCTTCCTACATATATAATATATTAATATTTGTTGAATAAAAAATATTCTATTCTATCCTACACTATTATACTCGTATTTGTGACCTTATTTTGTCTCAAATAACATGATTAGAAAGATGTTATAATCTGAAATGTTACATGTCTGTGGTAGGGTTATAAAAAAAACCTATGGCATAGTCCCGTGACTGTCATATGAGTTGATTTCTATAAATGGCAGTTTAACAATCTCGTGCTTAATTTGTCAAATGGAAAATAACTAGGTTGTTAGCGTATAGCTATTTCAAAATGTGGAAAACATCTGGAGATAGTTTATCCAAGCTTGGGGTTCATCAGGGGAACGTTTACGAGTTGATGAACTTCATGTCTGCTTTACAAAAATTTTGTGAAAATATCAGAAATTAACATAATAGTATTTTGCAACACATATAAAATTTCTTATTTATTTTAAAAGGAAACAACGACCAACTTTAAAATGATAAATGTAGCAAATTCAAACAATATGTGTGCAGCCAACCTATTTCTTTATAAAACCGGAATAGCAAGCAGGATACATATAACCTCAATACATGAACAACAAATAAGACAGCAAGTTACTAAACAACCAGTCCCGCTAAAAATAAATTCAAATATCCTGCCCTTCTATAACATCGCTGCTGTACTAAATTTTCGTTTTCCCACGTCAGCCTCTCACACGCATGCACTGACATGTACCTTTCCCTTTTGCTGACCGTTCAAAATGTAAAAGTCGAGTGGAAATCCTTTCACCTCACCAGAGTCAACACGTGTAATAACATATGTAACTACCAATTATAGTAACGTAAAAAGTACACAGCTAATAACATGTTATAACAGTTAAAGTTATTAGTAAATAGATGTAATAGGTGTTAATAGCCCTTGTAGTGATGAAATTGTCTAAAATATCAATCACTGAACACAATTTTTCTTAAACCACACAATTTAAATTGACCTTAAAAACTTTATTTGATTGATTATTTGATTGATTATACTTTATTTGATTTATTTGTGCAGTGGTATCTCAGGGACTAAACGCTCGCTGTAAATTTCACAGTAGCGAGCAATGGGTTCTGGATTCGATCACCGCCGGCGCCAATGAAATTGTTAATGGCAATTTTAAGTGCTGATTTATCACGTACTCGGCGGTGAAGGAAAACATCGTGAAGAAACCTAATGTGGTAGAGCCATGCTGCAGCAATATTATGGTTGTAGCACGAATGGGTCGGCTCGACCGGGAAAGGACCACGCTCTCACAGAATATCAGCGTAAAATAGCAGCTTAACGCTGCTGTGATTCGTATGGTGAGTGTAGAGAACCGGAGACCCTTTTTACTGGAAACGAGTCATTCCATCTTAATCCTCACGGGTGACAACGCATCTGCATTTTGATTCGTAATCGAAGATAGATGTAGATGTCTATGGGCCACAGCAACCACTTACCATCAGGTGGACTGTGTGCTCGTTTGTCACCTTTATCCTATAAAAAAATGTCTGAGAAATAAGAAAAAAAAACAGAAACATCTTAAGTACGCCAACACGCATTGGGGCAGCGTGGCGAACGTTTCCTAGCCCTTAAAAAATCTTCTCAAAAATTAAAGGAGGCCTGTGCTCAGAATTGGAACATCTATAAGTTGTAACTTTATCTGATTTACAAGTGCAAACGTTAAAGCATTTGTGAATAACATACTTTCGTGGGTTCTTCGTTGATAAGAAATATCATATATTTTACATATATGTGTGGATTAAAGAGCTTGATACGAAATAAATGTTTTGAAAGTGGAATGCCAAAGATTATCCGCGAAATTGTACACAATTTCACCAGTACATCGAGTTCAATCGTCACTGGCACCAATGCGATTATTGATTGCGATTTATATGCTGATTTACCGTTGACTCGGTAGTAAAGAAAAAATTCGTGAGATAAAACTGCATGTCTGAGAAATTAATATGAGTTCGAGGGCACGTGGAGTTGCATTGGGGCAGCACTACGATTTCTTCCCTGTTTCAAAAACCTTCTCAAAAATAATATAAAGACTAAAACGTAAATTAATTTAATTTTTAAATTTTTCACCAGTTCAACAATCATTTATTTTTTTCATGTATATAACATTGAATATAAATTTTATTGATCCTGGGAATCCTAGTACAATAAAACAATAAAAGCGTTGCGCAGTTGCAAATAAACAATGATATTAAGACACCATTCAACAAATTTACTCACAAAACATAAGTATCTTTTAGTCTTATCTAAAAAATGCGACAGCTGCTGTTATCAAAATTGTAATAAAATGTGAAAATGTCGTTAAGGCGAGAAAGTAACCTCGATACTTTACCGCGATCTTTTGACAATAATAATATAGAATATAGTGTAATTTGGCTTTAAGAATGTAATTTTTTTTTGTCTTCAATAAATCATTTACTTCACGTTTTATTTAAAAAAAAATAAAAAAAAATAATAAAGAAACCTTATAAACTACTCCTACTTAGATGTAGTGATAAATGAGTGCAGCGTATTCTGATTTAAAATATTAAGACCATGTACGTATAATTATCAACACTTAGATTTATGGCTTATTATTTGCATTGCACCTCAAAGTTTCATACATAAATTTTTCAGAGCAACTATAATATAAATGCGACATTCTCAAGACGCATTAGAAAAGCGTGTTGGATCTCTTTCCAATTTCGAATTCCATTAAATGTCTGTTCCAAGTACTAGAATAATATTAAACTATAGAATATATTTACACTACACTATTCTACACTACACTAAAATAAAAAATAAAACACAACATGGTTATGTTGTATTACAAATATTATATTTTTTATTATTGTGCATAGCCATGCACCATAAAAAATATAATATTTGTACACATAATTGAAACAATTTAAATAAATATATTGTGAGTTTCATTATAATAGGAACAAAATTATTTTTTAATAAATATGGCTTACATTTTATTTCTACTTTTTCGTTAAAATAAAGTAGGTACATGTGTATAAAACATACGAGTACAACGTCTTAACTGGCATGTATTTATTCTTCGTCAATAAAGGAAATTAACGACTATACTAAATATTCTTCAGAAATAAGCAAACGATAGCTTAATATTATATAGCTTCCATAATAATTCACATATAGCCGCGAATATTGTTTAAACCGTAAATCAAGTGTAAAACAGCAATGCAAAATGTTAGTGAAATGTTACGGTGAATCGCAAAATTACTCTTGTGAAAGCAGGCCATAGAGAACACTAAAAATAAATTATTTTATTTAATCTATGCTACGCGACGTGGTAAATCTGTATTACTTCCTTAAAAAAACATGTTAATTATCATTCGTATCTTATCTGACTGTCATTTAAAGCTTAACCTAAAATTATATCAAGTGCTTTGCATAAAATCCGCTAATTAAAGCAAATGTATACATGAGATTCTATAATTCCATGTTGTAGTTGCATGAATGGTATTTGTTTTTATTACATTCAAGTGACAGACAAGCTAACAGTCCAATTAATTTAAAGAATACTGAAGTCCTGGACACTTGCAAGCAACGTCAAACTTATAAGGCTACAGATGCGTTGTCATGTCTGATGACTGAGATTTTATACATGGTAAAGCTGCAGCTATATTAGTAGTATAGTTGTAACACGAATGGGTCGGCTCGACCGGGGAAGAACCACGCTCTCACAGAATACCAGCGTCAAATAGCAGCTTAACACTGCTGTGTTTCGTATGGACAGTGTAGAGAACCGGAGACCCTTTTTACTGGAAACGAGGCATTCCATCTTAGTCCTCACGGGTGGGGGCAACACGTCTGCATTTTGGTTCGCAAACGACGAAAAATGTAGAAGTCTATGGGCCACAGCAACCACTTACCATCAGGTGGACTGTGTGCTCGTTTATCACCTTATACTATAAAAAAAGGATGGAATATCTCACAGTCTGCAATTATACTAGCTCCCCATACCAGAAACACAGTAGTGGAATCACACGGCAAGCGTCAGTACCAACCTATAACGGAAAAGGTAATTTAGAAATTAAAACGTGAAGTAGGTAAATATTAACTAGAAAATTACCGTTTTCGTATGCTGTGATGTATATTTTACTACCAGAATATAAGTAATAATTCCTTTCTTTTTTTTCTGTTGTATTATTGAATCGTTTTTAAATGTAGTTTATAATGAATATTAAATATAGCCTTTAGTATACTGTTCATAATTTTTTTTTCTATTTTATGAGCTAGAATCTATGCGAATCCTAGTATTGGCATTAAGTAATCTGTGGTATTGGTTTCCACGGCACTCTGATTCTGTATTGAAACCTACCATCGATTTTATTATTATAATATCTATATTTCTCACAAAGTATACCTCAGCTGAGACTTGAAGCGATGGCGAAGCTTTTTTGAGTTTCAAAGAGTGTTTTTTAAAGACGCCAATTATGAAACAAAATATTTTGATTTTCAGTAACAACTTTCGAATGTAGATCCGGAAGTTATGTTAAGTTATGCCACGGTCGAAATCGACCAGGAAAATAATGTTCATTATCTAATAATTTATAAAATGGCAATTATTTATCAATCAGCAGTGGACTTGTGAAGGGTTGTAATGATGGTGGTGCTGATGATGATTTGAGCTATTTTAACTCAGGCGAGTTCGTGAGCAAATCTAGTTCGGTTCTACTGGGTTCGCTGAATTAGTTTTTACGATTTTAAATGCTAATTTACCACGACTAAGAAATTTAAGATATTTCGAAAAAAATTCAAATCCGCCAACATGCATACCCTCGTCAAAAAAGCCCTTCCAGTTAAAGGATGTTTTGCGTCCTGCGGTGGGACGTATGTAGGCTATTTATTATTAGGATTTATACTGATATACATCATGTATTTAATCAAAACTACTTAGAAAAGAACAAAATACTCATATAAATAGACTTTTTACCTTTTTAAAATATATCGTTGTATTTAAATAATTATAAAAAAGACTTAACGCTAAACTAGAACAACGACTGATTATGTCGTGTCAGTTATATGTAAAGTATCGTTAAAATCTTGGAAATGGTGAAATAAAAAATATTTTATTTAGCTAACTTTCATAAAATAATTATACGATGCATTTATCGTACTATCTCTATACAGTTAAATATGATTATTTAAAATTTACTGTTGTTTAAGTTAAGTATATATTAGCAGGTACGTGTGAAGTAAATTCAGTCAAATAAAACAGAGCGTAAAATTTCATAATATTATTCATATTTTCACGCACTTTTTAGTATATATAAAATAATCTTGTTAGTGCATTAACTTATTTCAGTCATTACAAACTTAGCTTACTCTTTTTATAGTTACTTTCATTTTAATTAGCAGAAATAATGTGACTTTACTTTTGAAAAGTAAGTAAGCTTTTACTTTATGCGTATAATACGTACCACTGAAGGCCCAAGGAGTCTTTGTTATTTTTATTTAAAAGTTGTCAGTATCTATTATTGACAACTTTTTTAATATATTAGTAGAAGACCTCTAAATCAGACTTGATCAATATTCTTGAAAATCTGTTTTAGAACAATAATGATGAGATGTGGAATGGATATACTATTAACAGATAACTTATAAAATATTGACGACTATGGTTTTACCTACCGTGAAGGAAACATTATAGTGTATCCTTTCTGTATAAGTAATGAGTACACAGTTCATCTAAAGGTAAGTGGATGTTGTAGGGTATACAAGCCTACATCCATTAAGAATCAAAATACAGACACAATGTTACCTATGACATATAAGATACAATAACTCGTTATCGGTAAATAGAGGTCTCCGGTTTTTGTCACTATGGTAAGGGACAAACTCAGCAGCACAGTAGCATACTATTTCACGATTATATTCTGTGTAAACTTGATCCATTACCAGGCAAGCCGAGCCGTTCTTCCTGCAGCTATAATTCGCTGCAGCGTGGTTCTACGTCATACAAAACCTGCCTCCGTTGTAACTGGAGCTACCTTCATTATTAATTAACCAACTATTGTGACGGCCTAAGAGAAACCACCCCTTACTATCTAACCTCACCTTACTATCTAGTCCTCACGGCTGATAACGCATCTGAATTTTAATTCGCAAACGAAGATAGATGTAGATGTCTATGGACCACAGCAACCACTTACCATCAGGCGGACTGTGTGCTTGTTTGTCACTCTTATCCTAAAAAAAAGGTAACAATAACGTCATTACCTGACGGGCAACAGCGTCAAAGGTGCGAGACATCTGGTACCGAGATCGCCAATCTGCCTTCAGAACATGGTGATAAAGGCAAATTCTCCCTACTAGGGCAGAGGTCTACAGTTAGCAGTAGACTATCGCAGACTTGTAGAGAATAAGAAGGTCAACATGTAGTGTCACAGTGGGAAACAATCAGAGTATTAGGAACACTCAGAGTAAAATCAGCCCCAATGCCCAACAAAATACGTTGTTGTACCAATAGGACCAGGTGGGATTCGAACTCTGAATCAATTTCATCGTAGCTATTGAATACTACGCCGCGTAGTCATAGATTTGGACCATGAAATAACATTACGAATAGCGATATATAAATATGTTATTATTCAATAATGTTTTAACAAACCACCGCTTATTAAGAAAATTTATGAAGACAAATTACTGTTTAAGTGTTTTTCTCTCGCTCTGTACTTTCACATCAATCTCTCAGCACGTTGCGCGTTGGATCGGAAGATAAAATGTGTGCATCACTCATATACATCCGTTGGAAATTTAATGATATTTCTGCTGTTTATAGATAATCTATTATGTTTACATAGCTTCTTAAATAATTATTATATAATATGTATTTATATATTTGTAGCATAAATAGTTCCTTTTTATTCTGGCCCCCAAATAACCCTAACCCACAATCTTTACTCACCTGAAAAAATATTATGATTTAACAATTATTTTTAAAACAAAACAGATCTTGACAGCGAATTTAAAATTTATATCAGACTCGATATTTATTAAAGAGAAAGTACAAATACGAGTAGTACTCTCCTATTTCTAAAGCCCGTTGATATAATAATTGAAATAAAGAAAAAAAATCAGTAAGTCAACATTCTTTCAAAGATTAACAACTCACTGATTGTTGTTTGTACGAGTATAACATACATATATAACAACCGTGACGGCGACCTAATTTGTATGAAAATCAATTTCGAAAGAAGATAATCCATGACAGCTATTTTAGTAAAAACTAAGAAACAAACTCGTCACTAGTTTTGCTGTAATAATCGAAAAAGCAGAAATAATCAGTAAATTGACAAATGGATTCCGTGTGCATAACTTTTTACCCGCACCTGCATAATTACCGTTACGTTATTTCTTAAAGCTATTTTTAACTATTAACCCATTTACATTTATAGATTTGTTTACATTTAGTATAAAGAGTAGTAGAAAGCTTTGATAAATGTAAGCCAGGTATAAAGGCGGGCTGTATCTAGACATGATTGGAAAGTTGGGTGCAGCTGGTACACATTAACGGGTTGTAAAATGCACTTTCCATGCAAGAAGAGCTCTCTGATATCAAATAGCGTACAGAATATTGACCTTAATGACTCTGCGTCGTTTGAGCGTTAATCGTTTATGATTTAATGGTAATGCTATTAAAATATTGCGTGATAAGCTGTATCAATAAAATTAGTAAAACTACAAGAAGTTTATGTGTTTTACATGTTTATATTATAATCTAAACGTAATATTTAATGTAACTGTAACGATAAACAATCCCATACTTCACCTGATGGTAAGTGGCCTACTCCAGCCCTTAGTTAGCTCTGAGAACTAAAATGGATCGGCTTCTATATTACAGCATGTGACATATGACAGTCTATCTTCTATATGACAGTTTGTAATTATATACTGGATCTCTATTTCTATATTCGGGAAGTTTGGGACCAGCTACAGTTTCAGTATCACATTTCCAAAGGGAATTCAATGAAGAAATTTATTTATTTATTTAAAACTTCATATACACATGTGGTATATAGGCGGACTTAATGCCTACCAGTCTACCTTGGGATGATGCAGAGATAGAATGAAGTAGGTGTAATAAAAAGTTAATATGCGAATACTAAACTAAAATAACAAAAAAATTGCAGTACATGGAAATAAAATGCATAAGATATAAATGGTACATCACAAAAATAAAAAAATATACACATAATCAAATAAAATATATAATATACATAATAAGAAGATATATATCTATAAACATATATATATATACACGCATACATGTATATATATGTTATATATATATATATATATATATATATATATATTCAATAATTATTTGATCATTGATGCAGGGCGTCGCCTTCATCTTTCAATTGGTAAACAGAAATAAGTATGCGGGTATTATGTACTTGTATCCAGACCGACTTCTAGGCGGAAAAGGAATCCTACCACCTAGTGCAATCTACCCGCAGATGTAACGATGGAGATATAAGACTAAGCTTTGACGGAATACTAGTATTGAACACCATTATAAAGCTGTTGTGTTTCGTATGGCGATTGACCAGAACCGCCACAACACTTACTATCACTTACCATCGGATGGACGGTGCTCGTTTGTCAGTTTGGCACCCTTGCTTGAATTATATAAACATCTAAAATTATCGATATTATAATTCTAAGGGATATAAAATTTAAGTATCTGATTGTAATGTTAAAATAAAAGCTTTTTACTAAATTCATGTAAAAGTATATACGGTACTAATAACAAAAACTATTTTTAAAATTTTTGTCTGTCTGTATGTCTCTCTGTTTGTTTGTTCCGGCTAATCTCCGAAACGGCTGGGCCAATTTAAGCGGGACTTTCACTAGCAGATAGCTGATGTTATAACAAATAATAGGAATAACTTAGGCTACTATAAAGATATAGGTTTCCAGGCAAAAAAAAATTAAAACCTATGAAATCCAAACTTAATAAATTCCACGCGGGGTAAGTCGCGGGTACAGTTAGTGAATTAATAAGAAAATATTCAAATTATCGACAATAGTAATAAAGAAACAGTGTGACTAAATACAAATAATGTTGATGTAAATAAAGTGATAACACGAAATTAAATTAAACAAAAAGGAAATGGAACAACATCAATCCAAAATAAGTAAAAAGACAAATTCAGAACGCAACCCACTTTCAATAGAGAAAAATATTTCTACAGATACAGTAAAATGATGGATGATAGAAATTAACTTAATATTGTGGTGTTTTATGGTCAGTTATGATCATCAT
Organism: Parnassius mnemosyne; assembly: GCA_963668995.1. Taxonomy (NCBI): domain Eukaryota; kingdom Metazoa; phylum Arthropoda; class Insecta; order Lepidoptera; family Papilionidae; genus Parnassius; species Parnassius mnemosyne. The sequence continues at coordinate 17,427,144 of CAVLGL010000080.1, forward strand.
ATAATTATATTTATTATCAGTTGTAGATCGTATCTTAATGACATTTAATATGGCGGATAATCGACATTAGCTTTTAGAGCCTATTAAAGCTTGTCTAACTTTTATGAAACCTTAACTGCATACATTTTGAAAATTAAAGGAAATTTTATTATGTATTATCAATGTATCTGTCGGCTCCTTGGCGCAGTGGCTTAGCAAGTGAGTTGCAGCGCTAAGAGCCGTGGGTTCGAATCCCACACGGAACAAGTATGTGCATGGCCTAGAAATAATTGTTCCGGGTTTGGATGTTTGTCCACGATACAGGAGAAAATCTATTGTGGAGTTTTTAAAAAAAAATATTCAAAACAGGCCAGTAAGTTAAAATCATGTTTTCGTTTACAATATCACTAAAACCAAAAGTTGGTAAATACGTAGCATGTACATATTTTAGTGCCATAAGTTTTAGCACACACAATGCTTTACTCTCTCTCCTTACCGACCAGTATTAAACTGTAACCATTATTGTTGTGTGGAAGTAACGCCTGTATGATAAGATCTAAGGTCACACACGTCAGAGACACGAAAACTTTAATGGGCTTAGTAAGCGATAAAGGACCTACTTATTGAATGTAAAAGTTAAGTCATGAATGTGTATACTTAATAAGAGTATTAATTATGCTTAAATGAACATACGCGTTTCTGTATATAACAAAATATGTATGTACCTACGTAGTTTACCGCGCTTTTTCATAGAAGAGATAAACAAACATGCGAATAAAAGTTTTTGAATAATTTCCATTATTTTGATGTTTTAAGTTTTTGAAGTCGAATTTGAGGTTTTATAAAGTTTAATTAATTGACACTTTTGAGTGGACTAAGGAATATCACAACTTCAATGTAATTAACAACTAGAATGTCATATAAATTATTACATTTGGATGGTAAATATGAAAAAAACATTAAAATATAGTGGGATGTAAATATAAAAAGTAATAATTAAAATTGGTTGGAAATACCGCGTAACATACGTTCAAGAAAAACATACAGTTGAATTAAGACATTCCTTTTTCTTTAATGTTCGCTTAAAACAGCAGAGGAAAAATGTAGATAATGTTATGCAATAAATATCATCTATCTTCCATTTCGTAACTATTATTCAACGGAAATGGTGTCCACAAGAACGTTACTTTTCTGACCACATACTCGCATTCTCACACAATTGACCGCTAGTGTAATATCATCTTATCCATACTTTTAAACGCGGTAGAGTTATGCTGCAGCTATATTTATAGTATAGTTGTAGCACGAATGGGTCGGCTCGGCCGTGGAAGGACCACGCTCTCACAGAATTTCAGGGTGAAATAGCAGCTTAATGCTGCTGTGTTTCGTATGATGAGATGTGATATGTATGGCCAACAGCAACTTTTACTTTCCATCAGGTGGATTGTGTGGTCGCTTGTCACACTTATCCTACAAAAAAAACTTTATAACAGCCAACGTTCTTAGTTATCTAAGTAATTAGATACAGACTCTTCAGACAAGTTGGTCAGCTGATAGCTCTTATAATTTATTGGAAATCGATTTCTTCTCGATTACTGCTCTAATATCTGTCTCGCTCTAATAATCTCTTTGAAAGTAACAGATATCAGACCAGCCTACAAGATAGCCACAGCCTTCTAAGAGAAAGTAAGCAGCAAATTGACGATAAAAGTAAATTTAAGAAAGATAATATTAACATGATATGCCATACTTGCGTGAATAACTGTTCAATACATTAAACACATAACACATAAGCTTGTCTAAAATTTAAAATAAATTATAAAAATATTAATATAATATACTTAATATTAAGTATTGTATGTTATATTAAACATTGTTATTTTACACAACATATAAACAAATATCACTTTCTCATATCGTCCCGTGGAAGTCGTAAAAGGTGACAAAGAGAATGAAACCAGAATCTAAATCGTTTTTAAAGTTCTTTTTTCCTTTTTTTTTTACTTTTTAAGGCACAGGCACAGGCTTAAAATAAAAATTTGAAGTTTTTGGTTGAGCCAGTGAAGGTTTTGGGCAAGAAAAATTCCAATGAACAGATTCGTTGCACTGATAGAGATATTCCTCACTATAAATCAATCAACAATCCATTGTTGTATATGAGTATGTCTGTTGGTAGGATATACTATAATTGCTACGATTATCGTTACTCAGTTGAAGTTATTTGCAAGAAGGAGAATAGGAGTTTTAGGTTGGTGTGCACAAATTCAGCTCACATGAAGCAGAACTCTAACCGCTTTGTTCAGTTCCAAAGGATAAAAGAACCCATATAATCACAGGTTTCGAAGTATTCTGAATCTTAATAACAACGCATCTGGAGCCTTCTTCGTTCGTAGTTAGTTACAAGTGCCTATTTTTTTCATTGATATACTTATATGTACTACGCACTAGATTTGGCATTCCGAACATTGACTATGTTCAACTCAACTGTACTGCAATCCGTATACTAAAGTAAATATTACGTAAATTGAAGATTTGTAAAATCCATAAGATAATTATTATAACATTTTATTCAGAAATATGTTTGTTTAGATTAAAATAAGAGTATTTTATATTAAATTCTTATATTTATTTTATATTAATATCTTATTTTAATATTAAAGTTTTCACGCAAGCGCGACTCTACTATCTCCCGCGCATACGCGAAGACATAGAGTAGCGCACAATTTTTGTTTGGAATTGCTTCTCTAGTACATAGTACATATAACTCAATGATTTTTTTATATAGGAGAGGGGGCAACGAGCATACGGTTCACCTGATACCAAGTGACTACCGCTGCTCATGAAAAACTGCAACACTAGAGGAATTGCAGGTGCGTTGCCGGCCTTTTAGAAAGGAGTAAGCTCTTTTCTTGAAGGTCCCTAAGTCGTATCGGTTACGTTAGCCTATTATTAGGTGGACTGTTAGCTCGTTTGTTACCTCGATGTTTCAAAAAGATCAGAGAAAGACACATTTAGATATATTTTTTTATACATAATTAAAATCCTTAATTTGATATTATTATATAACATTAAAGTTATTCATCAATGTTACCACACTTTAGAAATTGTAACCAAATGAGATACTTTCTTAACTCGATTAAGCTCAGAATCGCTTAAAAAAACAGGCGGTCGTATGATATTTATCGCCTTCTCGTCCTCTCACTTTCCGGTGTACGAAGCGTGGGATATCTCGGACATAAAAGACTTTTTAATTTGTTCTCCACGCCCAAACCGACCACTTTTACTTTTCAACGCTACGTTATATATAAATAAATAATATACATGTATCTCATATGACATAATTCCATACGAGATTGCTACGAATACGTAATTACTTGTAGTACCTACCGCATCGCAAACCGGATATGATGTGCTGAGCTTTGACACACTCCTATTATTTTGTTGATTTATAGCATGTGTGTACAGTAAACATAAAAACTACGATAACTTTCTTAACACATTAAATAATACTAATTTTATAGAGAACCTCGGTCAACTCAGTCCATGAGTGCTGCTGTTATTGGGGTAATATTACTCTATAGCCGTATAGGGACAGCGTAAGTCCACTACCCCATATCATGCCGTGAGTAGATGATATCTTTCATATAACAACTCAATATAATACAAAAACTACGGTTACTACGGGAACTATCAACACGCTAGGGAAACGTGGCATCTACGGCAAATATCCGCGCCATGAGCCAATCTATGCGGAAACCACGTTCAGAAGTTGAATTTATTTAAGCAGTATTTTTTTTTAAAATACCAGATACAATTTGTAAAATTAATTTTAATAAGTAACAAACATTTGTTACCAATTAACAGTTGTTATACTTAAACGTTTCGACTGCGAAATTTATAGGTTCTTATGTTGCTATAATTACACCAGGTTACAGATGTATGTCAGATATGAATAGCGACCGTGCTTGTCTGACAAATATATTTATTCTTATCACTAAACTAGGCTGCTTCGCAAAAGTTATATCTTTTTTTAAATTCAGTCATTATGCTAGAGAAACATTTTAAGTATATTTCAACTCGGTAGCTCCGCTTTCTAAAGACTTATTATATTGTGATATTTTGTTTTAGATTTTAGTGAGTGTAAGCAAAATAGTCATGTATCTAGATCACGAAAGTCTATAATTAAAGTTAGAAAGTCTTTGGTGACCAATTAATATTCAAATTAATATAGGCAGCGTTTTATATTTAGTAAAAGTAGTAATGTTACGGCTTTATACGTTCCAATGATGGCTACAGGCCTCCTAGCATTGTTTTGTATTTACTTTATAACATATAATCATTTGGTTATCATCTCAATGCAAAAGCCAATTATTTTTTCAATTTTGGCGTGCATAAATCTCGGCAATTTAGACTCGTTTAAAGCTTTTATGGATGTGAAACCAGAAACGTGAACGGTTCACAAAAACAAGGTCTTCTCAAAGACGAACCGGCAACAAACTCGGGGTCTTTTTTAAATGCTATACAATTTAATTTATAACAACTTACAGTAAAATCAATGTCAAAGATCTTTTAATGGTTTTGTAATGTCAGTTTTGACAATAAATCAATAGCCGGGGAGGAAGTTTATTGTATTCAAGAATTTCAATTATTCAATTTAAGTGACATCAATTAATTAATATATGACTAAATTATTGACATTTATATGAATATTAATTTTTCATCTTATTATTACACTTAATTTTATTAATTCTACCTTCGTAGTGAAACTTTTTCATTACTTGAATAAAGGCCGTTTGTTTTATTAGTTGTATGTGGATAAATGGTGAATCGCAGTGCCATTGATTTTCTTCCTTGTAAAACATTGATTTGATTTGATTGAAAAATCAGACCCAAGAGTTATTGCCAAACATTGTCCATAATATTATAATTTGTTTTATAGAGGGTTTCCTTTAACAAAATTATCCTTCATATTTTTAATTTATTTCCGTTGTTTGCACTATACGAGTATTTTTAGAGATTTTATATATTTACACAAAAGATATTCTAGTTTTAGCCAATCTAAATTTAGGATCCCGTGGCGTGTCACTTTGAGCCTTTATAAAGAAGACAGTCCATTTTTTGAATAAATTTCATTTTTGTGTACGTAAATGATGTTTTCAAAACTGAGTAACAACGAAGCGTCAAAATATTAGTCTTCTTGGTAAAGGTCGCGTAGCAAGTCTCTGTAAAGTAATTTAAAAGGGTTCTTGTGAAAAGCAACCAGAATTTATATCTCATAGCCTGATGATAGCTGGTGGTTTTAAAACACCCAGGTAAAACATCCAGGCTGGCGACAGGGAATAGCATTAAAGATTCGAGATGTCTGCTGAACGGGGCGATAATGACAAACACTTTCTACAACGTGAGAGACCCGTGTCCAACAGTTGATCTCTACGCGCTGATGAAGAACTATCATTGGAGCTGCCTAAGTAGTGATTTGTCCTTTTTCCCGTTTTTTAATCTAGCACTGTTTTATACTCATTATCTTTTGTAAATCAATAGTTGAAGGTTTTACTAAAGCACATCTAAAACCAGCTTATACATCTTCATGAATTATCATTACTGTAATTACTCAACTCTTCACCCTGCCTTATAACCTCCTGACCGACTGTACTTATGAGTATTTGTCCCATAGATTATAACATCTTACATGTACACAGCAGTCATAGCACTATGCCAGAATTCCTTCTAACTTTTTAAAATATATTATTCCCTATTATCCATTAAGTGACGTTCATCTCAAATCTGTAACATTAGAAATAGAAATATGTAGATTTTTTTATTCAATATAAATAATACTTATTGAAATTTTATCTTAACTTTAAGTGACCACTAGTTCGGAAAATAAATCCTTCCTGGTAAGAATTAGTAAGAAACCAGCGGGCCATATTATTATTTTTTTTTTTTTGGGAAAAAAGACAGCTTACAAGCATGTAAATATTATGTTACACAATTAACTACACAAAACATATTAGAAATAGCTTGTTAGCGATCACCTCATTCCCAGGGGTTATTATCACGCACATTCACATTCACATTCACATGTAATTATTAGCATAAACTTAGGTACTGTATTTATATACCTTCATTATCTAAATTTGTTTTAAATTCAGTATAAAGTATACTTTCTCAATTAATGATGCACTATGTCAACCCCCAGCTACATATTTTAACATTGTTTATAAAATTATTTTATTAGATTACTTATAATTTTTCAATCCTGATAATTTTGGACCATTTTATTATATGTTGGTATTTCTTAATATTCACGGTGCTTTTGGTGATAAGCAATTTTTATTTCTAGTATTCCTTCTAAAAATATATAAAATAATGCATGTAAATAAAAAATAAATTACTTAAATGCCTGATCGTTTACTATATGATGTAAATTTCCCGTAATATTTAATCTTTCATTCGTAATATTAAATTGGCTAAACAGTAAGTTACGGTTATTTGAAGTTTAATTACATTAAAATGACTGCAGTGTAGCACAGTGGCTAAACATATGTTTGCGGTATAACGGTTTCGAATACCACACGAAAAAGTGTTTGTATGGCTATACGGATGTAAATCGCCACTGTAATACAGAAGAAAATACTAGTTTGGGTTTTACGTTTAACCCACCCTCTATCGCCAAATATCCTATTTCTGCCGCCAAATATTAGTGCTTGCACTGCTTTGTTACTGTCTGAAGGATATAGATGGCATTATAATTACAGGCATGCACTTTTCTTCAGCTGGTCTGTAAGATCGTTTGTCACTTCAGTTTTATAAAAGAATCCTGTATGCTTGTGTATGAAATATTATATGAAAAAAATTAAAAAATGAAAAATACTTTATTTGACAGTTATCACCTTTACAAATAATTTAACAGTGGTTCTCATACTGGGCTCGCAGACCTGTATCGTGAGAGCCATATATTAACAAAAACAGAATTAGTGCACGGCTGACTTTACAAAGCTTTCCTTACTTATATAGATGATAATAACCCCTGGAAATGAGGTGATCGCTACCAAGCTATTTCTAATTTGTTGTGTTGTTAATTTGTGTAACATACATGATTGTAAGCTGTTATTTAAAAAAAAAGTCCCGCTGGGTTTCTTGCTGGTTCTTCCCAGGACAGAGGTTTTTTTTTCGAACCAGTGGTAATTATACAAAAGAGTGACTTTCAATAAGTATTATTTATAATCTATATTGAATAAAAAAGTTTCTGTTTCTGTTAATATTACTTAAATATAATGTATACTTGATTCTTAAATGTCTATATCTATGTCTAAACATAACAACAAATAGTTTTTAAAACGCCTGTGCCAAAGTGTATTAACCTCTATGCTCGAAATATTAACAATGAAAAAAATAAAATAAAAACAAGATGTGAGAAGTGAGTCTGCAGGCAGCCGCCAATCCGACAATGACGAAATGATTGTTGCCGCACAATAGCGCTTTTGTACGCAAATGTCACAAATCCACAGCGGCGCGGCGTTCTGCTTGTCCGCACAACAGTAACAACAAAAGAATTCGCGAAGAAATCGTATGTGATTCATAAAGCGTGATAGTGATATTACTTTACCGTCTCAAAACATCTAAAATACTGCTACATCATATCATCTCACTTTAAGCATTGAGTTATATGTACTACGTACTAGAGAAGCCATTCCAAACATTGACTATGTTCAACTGAACTGTTCTGCAATCCGCACAAACTAAATATTGCATAAATTGAAGATTTGTGAATTCCATAAAATAATTATTATTACATTCTATTTAGAAATATGTTTGTTTAGATTAAATTAAGATATTTTATATCAAAGCTTATATTTATTTTATATTAAATTAAAGTCTTGGCGCATGCGCGACTACTATTCCCGCGCATGCGCGAAGACATAGAGTAGGACACAATTTTTATTTGGATAGCCTTCTCTAGTACGTACTACATATAACTCAATGACTTTAAGTATTAACTTTGTTATACTAGTGTCAGGTCCACCATTATAAGTTGGAATGCCTCACAGCTCATAATTATACTGGCTCTCTATGCTCGTCAACAGGAACACAGCAGTGCCTTATTGCCAGATAGACTCCTAGTCATTAAGAAGTTTCTAACACCTAGTGGATCATTTCGTAAATATCTTTGATATTTTTATTTTCAAACGACTTCAAAAAGGATGAGGTTTACAATTCGTCGGAATCTTTGTTTTTTTTTTATGTATGTTCACCGATTACTCGAACGATTACGATTACGATTACGATTACTGATCCGATTTGGAAAATTATTTTTGTTTCAAAGGATTTCCAGGTGGTCTTTTTTAAATTTTATCGAAATCGTTCGAGTTTTAAAAAATCAACAATAAATTATATTTATATTGAAGTTGGTTCAACAAATTTTACCACTTGTTTATTTATTAATTTTTTCGGTCACACATTGAATAAAACTAATTTTATGGATTTTATCGTATTTAACTGAAACTTTTTTATAGTATAAGGGTGACAAACGAGCACACAATCCACCTGATGGTAAGTGGTTGCTGCGACCCATAGACATCTACATCTATCCTCTACTACAAATAAAAATGCAGATGCGCTGTCACCCGTGAGGACTAAGATGGAATGCCTCATTTCAAGTAAAAAGGGTCTCCAGTTCTCTACACTCACCATACGGAACACAAAAGCGTTAAACTGCTATTTTACGTTGGTATTATGTGAGAGCGTGGTCCTTCGCCGGTCGAGCCGACCTATTCGTGCTACAACTATACTACTAATATAGCTGCAGCATGGCTCTACCACGTATGAACTAATTTTGAATTACCGACATTCAAGTAATTTGCAGCATAAATGGTCGAAGGGAAACTATGATGTTTGATGAAGTGGGTAAGTTTGTCTATAGGTGCTCAAGCACTCCTACAGATCGAGAAATTTAACAACTTTAAAGTAAGATCGAGCATGATAAGATCTTTAGAACTAGTTTTAATTAATACTCAATGGAGTAAACTAATGAGTTTCACCACTTAAACCCACGTAAAATAGAAGCGATTTAAAATAGTTAACTCTAGTCTGAGGTAACATAAATGTAATTAGAATAATAATAAAAATAAGAAAATACACAAGCCTTAGTTTATGGTTTTCTCCAAACGGAAATATACAATAATCTGCAGTATCTTTATCGTGAATTCCACGCAAACCTAATATTCGTAGGTGTTCATGAACTTTACCTTAGATAAATATCAAACCACCATGTGAGAACTTATTATTACCAGTATAGCTATTGTTTTCACCTGAATGAAACAAAAGGTGTTTTTTAATATCACATACTGAATGTAGTCAAGGTGATAAATTGCTATAAAAGATATGGTGCTGATAAACAATCATCCACTATTGTTGTGTACGATGGGAAGGGTAAAACGGAACCACTTAAATAAAAGGTCCTGAGGCATCTTAGTCATCAGGGATGACAACGTTTCAAATCTTCCTTGTTTACCGGCTTTAACAACCAACTGACTTAGTTTTTTCAACTAACTTCAAAAAAGGAGGAGGTTCTCAATTAGAATGTATTTTTTATTGTGTTATCTCAGACATAAAAAATACTTTTTTCTAGGTGAACCGGTGCTTCTCATATGTATGGTGTCCTATATGAATTTTATAAATATCTGACCAGTAGTTATTGAAATATCCTTAATAATGCGCATTTATTTGACTTCCACTACATTGACGATGTTCTCATTTTATTTATATTGAAGTCGGGGGAAGATAGAAAAAGTGACACTAAAGAGAGGCAATCATACATCTATAGGATTTATACTGTGAGAAAATGAGATAGAATATTATATTAAATTATGTTAAATGAATTATTTAGACCATCTAGCGTCTATAATTTAAAAAAAAAGGTGATACCTTGAGATAGGTATAATACCTATCTCAAGGCATCACCTTTTTTTTAAATTTATTTAGGGAACCACAAACAAGTTTACAATATATCTTATGCTAAAGCTTATGTTCTATTACAATTTATTACTTATCATAAACTCAACGACGATGGTCACATATACAGTATAAAACATATAATAATTATGTGAGGAACATAATTTTTTTAAAAATAAAGTACCTTAATTTCTAAAATATTGTTTAACATGTATTAGAGGTTAAAGTTTTGTGTGTTTGTGAGTTAGGATGTGTGTGCGCGCATGCGCATGCGCGCGCTTATTTGTGTGTCTGTGCATGTACATATATAGTCATTGGTTAGATAATTTATAGTTAGTGTTAGTAGTTAATGTAACCTTGAGATTCGATAAATTTACTTTACCTATAAAGTTAAGTAGTTGGCACTATTACAAAGCCGTTTTACTTGAAAGAAAATATTCTTTTCATTTAACTTTTATCTTATATTTTATGCCGCACTTGTAGTTAAAGATTATCATATTAAATAAACCATTTACCGTGAAATGTTTTTATTTTATATTTTATTTCATTTGATGTTTTCACTTCTGCCGCGTGTGATCTGCACACATGTTTTTTTTTTATAGAATAAGGGTGACAAACGAGCACATAGTCCAGCTGATGGTAAGTGGATACTGTAGCCCATAGACATCTACATTTATAATCAATTAAGTATCAATATACAGATTAGCTGTCACCTCTAAGGACTAAGATGGAATGTCTCGTATCCAGTGAAAATGTTCCCCGGTTCTCTACATTCACCACCCGCAACACAGCAACATTAAGCTGCTATTTTACGCTGATATTCTGTTGAGCCGACCAATTCGTATTACAACTATTCAATTAATATAGCTGCAGCATTTATATAAAAACTTTTAACTAACAAGAATGCTACAACCATAATAGCTACAGCATGGCTCTAGTACGTACAGAGGTTACTTTATTAGTTTAGTTTATTAAAGCTTATGTACAAATAAAATATTATTTTAATACGCTAACTTGATAATTTTACCCACTTTACAAAATGTCAACTATAAAAAACTAAAAGAAATTGGATACTTAAAAGTCGATTTGATACCAATTACTTGCACGCTTTGCTGCCTGTACAAACATTTTTTGTCAAACTTTGTTTTTAGCACGGTACTCGATTCCTCTCTGTTTAGATAGTTATATGAAACATATGGTTTTGAGCTACTTATTCTATTTTTAGAAAATATGACTGTAAAATGAATCATGTTGCTTTCAACACATACTGGGTGAACCTGATGGTTTGCCGATCAGCTTATTTACCAAGGGTAAGAAAATAACCTCATCCATTTTGCCTTAACAAGATTTTTTTTTTGCGCCCAGAAGCAATTGGAAAGGGCTACCTCGATACGGCGAGGAAGTGGAGAATGCTTTACGCATACCACGACAGCCCGTCTGTCGTGGTTATGTGGGACTCACTGTGACTACCTACTGGGGAACCTAAGTGATACCTACTAAACTCCACTTTGGGCACTGACAATTGGCCGATTAAGCCGCTTTGTCGGATCGGAAGCGACCCTCTTTTGGGAGAAGAGGGCGCAGGCGGCTACGAGCCGCTGAGGGAGAGCCTACTAAGGCAAATTAACAAGATCTCGTGTAACACCGTTTTAGCTATGAATTTGCAGTTCAGATTATACTTAGTGTCTTTTGTATATGTTTGTAATAAACTTTTATTGTACCTATTTTGTACCTAATTTTGTAGTTTTATTATATCAAAGTGTGTCTTGCATTATTATACTGTTTATATGGGTATAAATTTGCAATAAATAAATTTTAATAAAAATCTGAAAATATAAAAGCTTTTTTCGGATCTGAATGCATAGTGACTGTCTGTTATTTGAATCTTTTTAGACCGAACTGTTGGTATGGGGTTTGACAGCATTAACATCGGAGATACTCGTCAATAAGTGAATAGTTGACCTGTTTGCGTGTATACTTGTATCACCAAATCTTGAGCAGTTAATTATTTCTGACAGTAATCGACCAGACTGATTAGAAGGTCAAACAAGTGTTTTTATGTCCTACAAATAATGGTTCTGTGCCTTGATATTAACCCATGTACAATTAATGCATGTAAAACACTTCCCCAAAACATTATTATAAACTTCTTGTGCGCTTTTTAATAAAATAACTGGGAGATGAAAAACGTCATTATAATATAGACAGTAAAATAACGGGTCTGTAATTTTATAAATAAAACCTACCGCCTTGAGATTCCGTTGATCACACGATGGCGGAAGTCATTATGACAACCTACAGTCTTAAAGTGATTAAAAACTGTTCATGGACGTAAACCTAAGGTAAATATACTATAGGGCATATACTTTCTGGACTTTTTTTTATAGAATAACGGTGACAAACGAGCATAGAGTCCACTTAATGATATGTGGTTGCTGTGGCCCATAGACTATTCGGCTCTACATTTATCTTCGATTAAGATTCAAAATGCAGATGCGTTGTCATCCCTGAGGACTAAGATGGAATGCCCCGTTTTCAGTTGAAAGGGTATCAGGTTCTCTACACTCATCATCGTAACACAGTAGCATTAAGCTGCTATTTTACGCTAGTATTCTGTAAGAGCATGTTATTACCATGTAGAGCAGACCCGTTCGTGCTACAAGCATAATATAGCTGCAGCACGCCACCACCTATAAACCACAAAATGAGGCCGCGGCTATCAAAATTCAGACTGGCTTCTTCGACTGCACATTTGCAATGCGAAAAAGGGTCCAGTTTTCTTCTGTTATCTTTTCTCTTACCTTCCAATCACATGCTTGAAACCGCTTCTTTAGTTTAAAAGTTCAGTAAGTGTTTTTTAGTGAAAGCAATTTTTTTTCATACGGCGACTACCACCGACAATGAACAACTGCAACACCATGGGAATTGTAGGTGCGTTGCCGGCCTTTTAGAAAGGAGTAAGCTCTTTTCTTGAAGGTCCCTAAGTCGTATCGGTCCGGAAAAATCGCTGGTGGTAAGCTATTCCACAGAGAGGTCGTACGCAGAAGAAAACTCCTAGTGAAACGTACAGTGGTGGACCGCCAAGCATCCAGATGGTGTGGATGGTATCGGGAGTTTTGCCGCGATGTGCGTTCGTGAAATTCGCGTCCCGTTGTAGATGTGAAAGAAAATGCAAAGGGATGTAAAATCTCTTCGCAGCGCCAGTGAATCAAGCCGATAGAAAAGGACTCGGTCGTTGTCAATTCGAGCCGCTCTGCTCTGGATGCTGTCAAGTGGAAGTGGAACTCGCACAACTTCCTTGTGTAATCGATTTTTACCAGCGATTTTTCCGGATCGATACGACTTAGGCACCTTCAAGAAAAGAGCCTACTCATTTTTAAAGGCCTCCAATAAAAAAAAGTGACTACAAAATTGCACGTCACTCGATATATCGATGCCGAGGATTCCGATACTGGATGAGGCAACAAGGGGAGTGCCTTGAAACTGAGGAGATACGACAAAGGGGTTCTTTTTAGGGGTAAACGCGCAAACTTGTGTCTTCTGAGGATTAAACTGGACTAGATTTATACGTGGTAGAGCCATGCTGCAGCTATATTTGTAGTATAGTTGTAGCACGAATGGGTCGGCTCGACCGGGGAAGGACCACGCTCTCACAAAATACCAGCGTAAAATAGCAGTTTAAAACTGCTGTGTTTCGTATGGTGAGTGTAGAGAACCGGAGACCCTTTTACTGGAAAAGAGGAATTCCATCTTAGTCCTCACAGGTGACAACGCATCTGCATTTTGATTTGCAAACGAGGATAGATGTAGATGTCTATGGGCCACAGCAACCACTTACCATCAGGTGGACTGTGTGCTCGTTTGTCACCCTAAAAAAATTCCCATTCCGAGACTTTGTTCAGCAAATTATACTTTAGCATATTTACATAATGATTTAGATTTCGGCAAAAGAATGATTATCGATTAGCGTTCGTTGGCCGGACTATACTGGCCTTCTTTATTATAAAAAAAATATTTTAGAGGTTAAAAAACCGAAATCAAAATCGCCATTAATAAATCTTTTAAAAAAATATAACTACTTTTACTTAACGTATTTAAAATATAGTATTTATTACTTATATTTATCATACCTGGCACAGTCGGGTAAGAACACAAAGTCGCAGTTCTTTCATCATCGTCTCATTAAATTCATCTTTATTGGTTTTTTGCCTACTTTAATCAAAATCAATAACACAGGATTTAGTTCTGAATTTTAATTATACGTTGATAAAATTAACAAATCTCTACAGACAGTCAAATTGAATGCGTAACTAATATCTTCTTAGCGTTACTTCATTAAGACATAATGAACGTTTTATTATTGTCTCGTCTACTACACTTTTTATATTTTGTTAGCCTCGGGCCACCGCCACGCTGCTAGCACAAACAAATTAATAGTCAATCAGAATCCAATCAAAATAGATGGCTACACTGATATCTTTATGCCTCATTCCATAAATACATAAATTAATCAATTCCATTATGCCTTAGCTATTCCTTAATATTTTCCTTCCTTGAATAGAGTGTAAAATAGAAAGTACTGCTCTTTTTTGTAAAATTTAAGTGATGAACTTACAGTCCACCTGACGGTAATGACCACTGCACGTGTAATGGATGAATGCAGGCAACTTCAAAGAAAGAAGGCTACAGGTGTGTTGCCACCTTTGAGGGCTAAATTGGAACGCCTCACAGTCTATAACTACACTGGCTAACTTACATACCCTTAAAAACATTCTTCAGACCGTAATACAACAGTCACGGGGCAGATGGCAGAAATAAGCAAGAGAATGTTACTTACGTAGACTGACTTTTAGGCAGAACAGACATTCTTCTTCCTTGTCTTCTGTTTTAGCTTAATTTCTTTTTTATTGAATAAGGGTGACAAACCATCACACTGTCCACCTAATTGTAAGTGGATGCTGAGACCAGTAGACACCTACATCTATCGTGATTAAGAATCAAAATGAAGATGCGTTGTCATCTCTGAGGACTAAGATAGAATTCCTCGTTTCTTGGGAAACAGAAATAAGTAATAGGCAGCGGCATCTTCTCGATAAGAACTGAAAATAATATAAACGGCGGCTGCTAACCCGCATGCCAAGAATGGCAACTATAGCAAAATCTCCAATGAGGCAATCTGTGGGGTAGGTCTATGATCAACATTGGACTATTGATTAGCTGTAATAGATGAATAAAAACATGCGAAATAACGCCATTAACTCAAAGTGGTCAATCCTGCTTAATGATAGCCAATAACATGTTTTAAATTTGGATTGTAAAGTTCATTTTAACGCGTTTTATTGTGTGTCTATTAAGTTTATGTGCTAAGCGGTTTTTACGATTGCAGTTTTTATGACATCATATAAATAAACATCAGCTGCAAATCCCACTATGGAACACAGATTTTCTAGTTCAAGATTACGAAGTTATATTGAGTATGGTGTATTATAGTAATTGTAATTTCGTCCTTGTTGTATTTTCTTATAAACCTGAAGTGACAAACAGTCCACCTGATGGTAAGTGACTGGTGCAATCCATGGATACCTGCAGCCAGCGTCAAGGAGAGAACGTTACAGAGACATAGTCACCTGTGAGGTCTAAGATGGAATATCTCGTAGCCTATAATAATACTGGCTCACTTTACCATTCTGACTGGAACACAAGACTGTTAATTGGCAGAAATAGATTAGGCTAAACTAAATCCTATACAAAAAATGAGTCATTCCACCTAGTGATGTAATATATAACTATTATATAACGACCTGGTAAGACATGCAGGAAGTCGATGGATGCAGGTGGCTCAGGACCGTGCTTTGTCATTCCTTGGGGGAGGCCTATGTTCAGCAGTGGACTTATGAAGGGCTGTAATGATGATGATCTTCCAACTTTCGATACCTTGGATAACTTCTGCATCAGGAAATACGTGATACATATGCATAGTGCATTATAATTTTCGTAATGCATATTTTTTAATTATATTAACCTTCATATAAAACTTTTTAAAAGTGGTAGAGTCATGCTGCAGCTATATTAATTGTATAGTTGTAGTACCAATGGGTCGGCTCAACAGAATACCAGCATAAAATAGCAGCCTAACACTGCTGTTTCGTATGGTGAATGTAGAGAAGCGGAGAACCTTTTTAATGGAAATGAGGCATTCCATCTTAGTCCTCACGGTTGAAAACACATCTGCATTTTGATTCGCAAACGAGGGTAGATGTAGATGTCTATAGGTCACACAACCACTTACCATCAGGCGGACTGCCTTGTCACCCTTATCCTATAAAAAACATTAATTCTTGTGTCATACATTATAACGATACAGATTGATACAACAATAAAGCAATTAAATAGCACCAAGTAATAGAAATGTTTTTATATCAATCCATCATAGTGATGTACAATGTAAAATATTATGAGGTTGTATTAACATCAGCTATATGGTTGGACATATGTTAAAATAATTTAAGATAATCGCTACTTATATTTTTTGCGCAATTAATCATTATGTCATAACTTTCAGTCAATGTTATATGCATAAATATGTAATGGATCGATCATTTGAAGAATATATAACAAAAAGCGATCACTTATGTGAGTTGAGTATTGAGATTATTTTTATTCAAGCTAAATACAGTCATTTTTGTGGTCTCTAAGTAAATATAAAAATAACATTAGATGAGATTGTTTATTCCAATCAGGCAGGTAAATCGAGTTAGCCACTTTATTTACGGGATGCGGAGAAATTCCTACACAATGACAAAGAAAATAAGGTACCATACCTTATTTTCCTTATCATTGAGTTTAAGTTTACTATCGAAGTATTCGGCGTGCACGAGAATTTTTTTGAATTTTTCAGTACATTAAACTAAAAATCTATACAAAAGTCACGCATTAGCTTTGCCCGCTTTAGGCTTGCGTCAAGATGATAAATATCATCAGCACACAAAAACAACAAACAGGTAGTCCATTCATCCCTTATAGCCTATAAGAGCCAACTGCTAAACATAGGCCTACCCCACAAATTACCTCACAGGGAGGATTTTGCCATATTTTCCACGCTTGGTAGGCTGATTGGCAACCGCATATTTTTAATATTTTAAGTTCTTATCAAAAAGATGCTGCTGCCCATCTTCTATTTCAGTTTCCCTCTGTCGCCTCTTACGACTTCGTGACAGGATATGGGGTAGTGGATATTCTTACATCGCCACTACACGGCTGAAACAAGTAGCGCAGCGTGTAAATTCAATTCACAATTGGGTACATTTCATTTGGGTTACACTAGATGGTGATACCGCCATATATCTTGGACCATGAGAATTTTCTGACATGTCCTGTAGTCGCCTCTTACGAAACCCTCGGGATGAAACGGGGTGGTTGATTCTCTCACGCCGAAAACTACAGCAAAAACAACTCCATACAAAATGCTTTAAACTTTATGTTGCATAAACGTAATGTGTGTTTAAAGTTAAGCTACACAATAGAATTATCTTACCTAAGATGTAATAAAGTCGCATTGTATCAGACCTTCTTGTACGACAAAGAACTTAGTCAAGATCAAAAAAATTGTTCTCAATGAAAATTTGCTTAAATTTGTATTCCTGAATGTACTTACTGTATTAAATAAAAATAACATTTAATGTAGATATTACACATAGATAGTATCTTTTCTCGTAATTAAAAGTAATTATATATATAATATAAGTAAGTATTCTCGTATCTTTCTAGTAAGATTTGTAATGTAAAAAAAAACATTACAAATCTTTAAAAAAACGTATTACGAAAACACAAATTCTTCTAAACAAATATTCCACGTAGAAAAAGTTTTAGCAGCTTCATAAAACAGCAATGAACTCGTCGTTGTCCTTCGGTGGACCAGCATACGTGTTCAATCAAGAGCAGTGATTCACAGCGCATGCTAAGTTCATTTATTTTTTGCCACTTCTAGCTGACAGTGACATGACAAGACCATGTAGAGTTAATGAGCGAAACTGAATAGTTCTCCCGTGAACCGTCAAAATGTTATCAAATCCTTCTTAATAAAAGAGGTGATAAAGAGATTTATATTACCGTTATCTATTAGCCATCACTTGCTGTATCATCATCACATACACATCACGTTAGAGTAGGCTGTGGACTTTTATAATTATATCTTATAGGTAAAATATAATTATAAAAGTCCACTGTTGAACATAAGCCTCCCCCATAGATTGCCGCATAGGGGTAATATGTTCTATAGTTGCCAGCCACGCTTGGTACACAGATTGACAAATGCAGTTTTTTTTATTATTTTCAATTGTTATAAAGAAAATGCTGCTGCCCGTTTCCTGTTTTATTTTCCTCTGTTATCTCTTATTTTACACGGCAAACACCACCTTATTCACAGGAAAGCAATGTTTCGGATGCAATTTTATAGATGCTTAGAAACATATGAAATGAAGAAGAATATGCACACCTTTTCTATAAATAGGTTTAAATTATTTATTAAGCAAAAATTGTCTAGTGATCAGTGCTGTTTCTAAATGTTTTCATAACAATTATATAAAATATTATACTGTAAATTGTGTTTTTTAAACAAAAAGTCCCGTTGGGTTACTTGCTGGTTCATAATTCATTTATTGCATTCCCAGGACCGAGGTTTTTTTTTGCGAACTAGTGGTAATGGTAAAAGTAAAAAATTACTTTCAATAAGTATTATTTATGTACTATAATCTACATTGAATAAAAATGATTCTATTCTATTCATATCTTATGTAATATACAAAAATTAATGTTTGTTTTTTCGTATTTTATGCGCTGCCATACCGTTCATCGGATTGCGCTAAAAATTTGTCTACATATTATTGCTGGCACTTGCGCGAAGGTTATAGGCATAGTACAATTAACTTACAGTAAGTGGCGCGCGCATCGTACCGACAAATTTATTTGAAAATTAATATATCATTCAATTACAATGAATGTATTCTCATTTTTAATTAAACAAGTTCCAAATTTAAAACGATAATATTTCCAAAATTATTTTTTTAGTAAAATTAAACGGGATAAAATCCGTAGCAATAGTTTTATAGTGTAGTGTTTGCGTAAATATAAGAAATTATAATATCACTTAGATATAAGAAATCATCACTTAGATGTTAGAGGAAACAATGTTTCTAAGAATTTTAGAGTCCACGTCATTCAGTCACATTGCAAATGAAAAGTAGAGACGTAATGGTTTCTTATATTTATATATTTATACGGGATCACTAAACATTTACTTATTTTATATTCCAGACCTTTCGAGCACTTTACAACTTTTAACACGCATTTATGGCAGTCCCGGGGGGAAGGGGGGGGATGAGAAGCTCGACGTCCCAATATTTAGTTAATCACGGCTACCTCCAGATTTTATTTATAGATATTTAGATGATATTTATTTTAGAGAGGATTTGTGGTCTGTCAAATCTGATGTAGTAAAGGGGGTGATCCTGTACATGTTCACAGATTAAAGACTTCCCGAAGCGAAAGTAGAGAGCTGAAGCGTACATTTTTTTTAAATAAAGCGATCTCTAGTCGGAAGAAAAGAACAATGTGATAGGGGTGATTTTTCGCATGATGGGTCACACTCTATTTGATCTTATTTTTGCTTACTCAAGCTTTCCTGCAAAAGAGCTGTAAAATAGCTTTTAAAGTTTCTTTATAATTTATAGTATTTAGTATTATCACACACTATAACAATATTCGTAAATAAGTAAAACATGCGTTCACGCCTGTAAACATATGTTGTGAAATTGAATTGTTTCGCTTGCACCCCATCGTCGCTCTCTTAACGAAAAAATTTCAAATTCTCATGAAATATAATTATTTATTTCAGAAACGCGTACATTTTGTTTCTGTAACAATGTTTACAAATAATGCTTTCCCAGTGAATACATGACGTAACTACTATATCTCTTTTCGGCTGAAATTATAAAAGTAATGCTACATATACAATCAAAATACGTCGCACCTATTTGTACAGGCATTATTTAGAGTGCAACGGTATGATTAGTCCGCCACCCTACTCCTGTGCATATTGGCGGGCTTCACGTCTTCGAAGTATTTCACATACATGCAAGTTTAAGCTGTGATAGTTCAGTGGCTAAGCGCTGCTGTGAATTCCATAGTACACGAGCAACCTGAGTTCAATCCCAGCATAAATGAAATTGTTAATTGCAATTTTAAGTGCTGATTTAATAAGTGCTCGTTGGTGAGGGAAAACATACATATTACGTGGTAGAGCCATGTTTTACGTGGTAGAGCCATGCTGCAGCTATATTAATAGTATAGTTGTAGCACGAATGGGTCGGCTCGACCGGAGAAGGACCAAACTCTCACAGAATACCAGCGTAAAATAGCATCTTAATGCTGCTGTGTTTCGTATGGTGAGTGTAGAGAACCGGAGACCCTTTTTACTGGAAATGAGGCATTCGGAGGCTCACGGGTGACAACGCATCTGCATTTTGATTTGTAATCGAAGATAGATGTAGATGTCTGCGGGCCGCAGCAACCACTTACCATCAGGTGGACTGTATGAACGTTGTGACACTCTGATCCTATAAAAAATGCTTTTAGCCCGTAAGTTTGCTTACGTGGAGGCATACTCATCGTGTTTCCCACATAAATTTTAATTTTTACCATAAAGTCACTTTAATAGAATGATATTATTGAATGTCAGTCTTAGCATGACTATTAAATATGTCATTGAATAAAACCGCTTCACGCAGACAATGTTATCTAAAATATTGGCAAAAATATCTGATGAATCGTATTAGGAGCAAATGCTTACCTAACCATCGCTTTCGCCTGTTTAACTGTTGCTTAGCGAACATATAAATGCTGGTCATGTTACTGTCAAATAATATAAGGTTAATCTGAGATTTGAACGTCAGCTTTCGTGAGACACTCACTTTCGTTGATGTTCAATAGCTATATGCAAAATACAATGGTCCATCTGGTATAATAAAACGATACAAACAATACTGTGTTGATCTGTTGTAGTAAAGTTATCCTTATCTGTCATGTCTTATTTTATAAAACATTTCAAACAGTTATAATAGAAAGCGAAAAACACTATCTGCTATTTTAAAACAATGAGTTAAACATTTCTCCCACTTAATTTTTTTGCTACGAAGTATAAATCCATTAAATATTTTGTATGGAAGATCATAATATAAAATTTCCATATTCAAAAACCGAAAACACGGTTATTGTTCGTGGTTAACTGTACAATTTTTTGTCTGTTCTACGTCGAAAAAAATTACAGTAGAAGTCTTATTGTGGTATGCTTGGGTTTGGGTTATATTATTAATTATAAAATACCAAGCAGACGGGAGTGACCCTGACCATGTTTAAAGATTGCAGTCATCCTAAAACTTCGGTGCTTCACATCAACTGTATATTTTTGGTTTTATTGACTTTTTGGTGGCCATATGTAAGAGAGACCACAGTCACAATCAAGCTTTTTTAATATTTTGTAGAGGGTTACAATAACACTTGAATGATCGTAACTAATTTTCTTTGGTGCTTTAAAGTGTATTTTAATTTCGTCCTTTTAAAGATATATCCAATCTTGTTTGTGACTCCTCTGACATATGGTAGTGCAGCACACGCTCGACTGCGGCCAGTTTCACTTCGATGTTTAGTCAAGAGAATTGTTGAAAACAGTAGTTATCAGTAAATTTCACAGTATGCAAGCAACTCGGGTTCGCTCCTCGCCGGCACCAATGAAATTGTTATTTGAATTTTAAGTGCTGATTTTTTTTGGTGCTTGGTGGTGACGGAAAACGTTATGAGGACTTGCATATCTGAGCAATTAAAATAAATATTTCAAAGACACGCGAAGTCCGCTAACTCGCTTTATATTTTTAAGAACTGCGTGCTCAAGTGATCAGAGTACATGACTACGTCACGAACCGTGGTTGTAAATTCCAACCGAAGACAACGTTTTTAGTGCAAACGCTTAAACTGTTAGTTTTTAGGTCGGCTTGTATTGTTAATGTGCTTATGTCTCTATCATTTCATTGTAACCTTACTTCTTAAATTGGGTACGGGTTTCTACCCGAACAAGTAATATCCGTCTCTGTGTTTGTCATGATGTCAAATGGTATATTTATTGAATTATTGTGGTTTGGATAAACCTACACTTGTACTTATTTCAGAATATTTTTTTCCGGTTTCATCTAACAGCATCATCAGGGAATATAAGAGTTAAGGTGTATATCAAGTTTATATCAAACTCACAAAAATAAAACTGAAGTGAATACAGTGTATTTAATGATAACAGACATAAATAGTACCTAAGTCAATTAGTTGTGATAAAAGCATTCTTATACTGAGTATATATTAAGATTTTGTTAGCTCCATAGTTTGTCCTAGATTCTTTTATTTATTTCAAAATTGCAATAAAATTTTACTTAGTGACGTTGGTGAACAAACAAAGAAAACAATGGAAGAAAAATAAATCTTGCTCCAAAATCATTGCGGTACAAACACCTTAGATGAACTCTAAAATCACATCGATACTCCATGGCTTCTTAGCTAAATACCTTCGAAAGTCCAAGTACGTTAGTTTAATGGCACAAACGTGACTAAAGAAGTGGCGAGATAAATAGATAGCTCAAGTAATTAATGAGACAATCGTCTACGTAGTTGGCGGCGAGAGCACGCGCAACGATGCCGCCGCTTTCCACGGCCAACTTGCGCACCCGTCCGATCTAACGTCCGATCATCTTGCGAAGAAATAAGATTATTCCTAACATAGACAATTTCTAGACGTATTTTATTGATATATTATTACTTTTAAGTCCCATGTAACGTTATATGAAATTCTACAATATTTAGTAAAACTGATTTCATCATCATCATCATCATTACAGCCCTTCACAAGTCCACTGCTGAACATAGGCCTCCCCCAAAGAATGCCACAAAACACGGTCCTGAGCCACCTGCATCCATCGACTTCCTGCATGTCTTACCAGGTCGTCACTCCATCTCGTGGGGGGACGCCCTACACTTCGCCTACCGGTACGAGGCTGCCACTCGAGAACCTTTCTTCCCCATCGGTTGTCGGTTCTTCGAGCTATATGGCCGGCCCACTGCCACTTCAGCTTACTAATCCGTTGGGCTATGTCGGTCACTCTGGTTCTACTGCGGATATCCTCATTCCTAAGTTTATCACGCAGAGAAACTCCGAGCATAGCCCTCTCCATAGCTCGCTGAGCGACCTTGAGCTTCCTCATACGGCCAGCAGTGAAGGACCACGTCTCAGTTCCGTAAGTCATCACTGGCAACACGCACTGGTTGTACAATTTCGTTTTAAGGTTTTGAGGTATGTCTGACGAGAAGATGTGTCGTAGCTTCCCGAACGCTGCCCAGCCGAGTTGAATCCGTCGATTGACCTCTCGGTCGAAGTTGGACTTACCCAGTCGGACTATTTGCCCCAGGTAAACATACTCGTCAACAAAAAAAAACTGATTTAATTGTAATTAATTTAATTGTAAATCGTAATGTTTAATTTTAACTTGCATTTTGTTGTTCCACATTTGTCTTTATTTTACATGTTCACTTGTTTTCTCCAGTCGTGTCAAACTGTCCCGTTAGTCTACTGGCCTGCTGCGCATGCGCAAGCACGACTGCTGATAATGTTATATTGGATTATTCTATCAATAAATTATAAGTAGCAACGGCCCGGGATCAGTAGGTTGGCGGTGTTTCACTCCCGTGCCTAAGTTAAGTTGTTAAGTTGAAAGTTAAGTTGTTTGTCCTGCGTCTGCTCTCTCTCTCTCTCTCTCTCCGATCGTGTCAAATTGTCATCCAATCGAACTATGCGAGTAAGAGAATATAGAGTGCACCAGTGCTTGCGCATACACATTATTAACAATAATATATATGAATTCTAATTTTTCTATTACTTTCAACAATTTCTCTATGCACAAAGATCTTTTTATTCACAACATAAAAAGACATTCATATAGTATTTTGGTAGCTTCCAAAAATACTAAAATCGTCAATAAAATTAAAGGTCTATCAACTAAATTTAGAGGTTGACTAAATCTAAATACAACTAGAATGAATTTCATCTTGTTATGTCATGATACGCGCTTTCACTGTCAATTTTGTGTAGAGGTTCGTATAATTATAATTTAAAGAAACACACACCCAACGTATTCATAAAAATAATTCTGTCTTTTTCCCGAAAAAAAAAATACATAGTATGTGTTGTATGTACAAACATATTTTAAAATTATAGAAAGTCAGTATGCAGTTTTGTATGAATGTTGGTTGTCATCTTCAAAGATGGATAACCCACCAAGTCGTAATGAAAATAACTTTTGGAGATGTAACACTTATGAAGAAATTATTTAGAATCTTAAAATAATCTTTAAAAAATGAACTACACATTATAGTTACCTATATATTATATTCAAGCACTGGCTCTTAGTAAAAAAAAATAAGAGATACAATAAAAAAACATGTAAGCAATTCCTTTCAATGCAACGTTATAAAACTACGATTACGATAATGCAAAGCACGTTAAAAATCTATTTTTATTACATTCAACTGTCTACTTTTTATTCCATCTGCCTTTCTAATAAAAAATAGAGCATTTTTATTTCAAAGTGCCTTCTGTTTGACCGTTGCTCGCGTCAATCGTCTAAATACCACGCATCTCTGTAGAAAACAATGAGCCGTGAACTGCTTTTTCCACTTAAATAAAGTGACGGCTTTTGAATTAAATAAAGCTTCGGTAATGTAATACATTATTCATGGATATAAATCTAAAAAATAACTTATGCAATTTATTCTGGAATTTATTTAAGTACAGAACTGCAAATGGAAACGTTTCGATTATAAACGTTATATGTATATCGTGCCTTTTTTATTTGGACTACAGGTACAGGTGGGCTACAGGTGTTAATGACCTCATATTTAATGTCCTTAATAAAAATATGCCTTCGTTGAATAGTTTTTTAAGTTAACTTTCTTTTATTTAATATACATACTAATAATTTACCATTAGAACCAGTACAATTACAGACTGTGATGCGTTTCATCTTAGTCCTCAGATGTAATAACGCATCTGTAGCCATCTTTATTTGAAGTTGACCGCAGATATCCTTGGACTACAGTGGCCAATTAGCGTCAGGTGGAGTGTAAGTTCGTTTGTTACTTCAGTTATCTTGAGACAGCCATAAATAATATATTTTACATTCGCCTACCGATATTAAATGCACCCAGTACTAGTTAGTGCTGGGTGCTGGGTGCGCTTAGACGATCATACCAGTCATAAAAGTACACACCTCGAACGCGAAGATGAGAGGTTGGACTTTAATGTCGACTTTATTAGATCATGCTACCCGCTCTAATTAAATATGTTTTATTAATTCTATACTGCAATGCGTGAAGAAAATCACATTAATAATAAAAGGAAACACTAACGAACAAAATGGTTGCTATTACCATGTTTTGCAATACGTATTATTATAAAAAATTGTCCAATGAAAATTTTTTATCGTCGTTGTCTGTGGTATAAAATACTATGTTTCCAAAATATCTTACTATCTTACAAACGACTTGACGAAATTACAATACAATACTCTTTATGCTACACCAAGAAAAGATATTTTTTTCATTTTTTACGTGGTAGAGCCATGCTGCAGCCATATCAGTAGTATAGTTATAGCACGAATGGTTCGGCTCGACCGGGGAAGGACCACGCTCTCACAGAGGACCAGCGTAAAATAGCAGGTTAACACTGCTGTGTTTCGTATGGTGAGTGTAGAGAACCGGAGAACTGTTTTTACTGGAAATGAGGCATTCCATCTTAGTCCTCACGGGTGACAGCGCATCTGCATTTGGATTCGCAAACGAGGATGGATGTAGATGTCCATGGGCCACAGCAACCACTTATTATCAGGTGGACTATGTGCCCGTTTGTTACCCTTATCCTATAAAAAAAAAGATAAAAATATCAACTTACTTTTTTTGCACTAAAGATAGCCTGAACATAGAATCATGCAGTTTGTTCCTTTCTAATATCACTACTGAAATACAATTACATGTAAACAAACATTAATTCTCAAGTAGTAAATAGTGTTGCTAGTGGAACACAGAGTACTTTTCAACCGAACTTTAAAAAAGGAGGAGGTTCTCAATTCGACTGTATATTTTTATTATGTGTAACCTCACAACTTTATTCTACGTGAACCGATTTAGATGATTCTTTACAGTTATACTTGACAATGCGTATTTAATTAACTTCGATAACATTCATGATGTTTTTATTTTATTTATATTGAAGTCGGTATGTAAAAAAATTTTAATTTTACCACTTGTTTAAATATCTGCAAAAATAGACCACAGACTAATGATAAGTTACTGAAATTTTCAATCAGTTACTTAGTCTATGTCCCTGAAAATTTGTATGTTTTTGTTTGCCTACTAAAAAGAAAACGTGTTCAAAACATAAATTTGCATTGGAACTTTCACCGAACTTTCAAAATATCTCACATAAGACTCTCTGACTCTCTTCTGATCTCTCACCCGTGATTTAATGTTTATTTTAAAGTTGCTGAATGCCATTGAAACGTATCATTATAGTGTAGTAACTACAGCCCTTCATAACTTTACTGCTGAACATAGGCTTAATTCCATCTCGTGGGAGGCCGCCGTACACTTACAAGGTACGAGGTTATCACTCGAGAACATTTCTTCCCCGTCGATTATCGGTTCTTCGAGTTATATGGCCAACTCACCGAATTATGTATCTGTATGAAATATTCCACGACAGCTTAGATTATTGATGATCACAGTGATTACACACACATGTGCATTTTCATCATCCAGTGATCTAAATGTAAATAAAAAATCTATCCAATCAAATCTACAACTAAAAGGACTTTAACGTCGAATTTAATCACTTCAACAACTTTTTGTGTCATATATTATTAAAACTTGATTTCCTTTTAAGCGTTTACATCTGCGCATACTTTTCTGAATAAGGAAAAGTTATGTAACTCTGCCGGTGGTAATTCTACTTACATAACACTAGATTTGACCCTAATAAGACAGAGATACCTGAACCTAAAATGGACATAAATCAAATACTCGTTGAATATGATATGTGTGTTAGATTTCAAACACTTTTACTATTTAGCAATTATTTCAAATATAGGGAAGGAAATACATGATATTTAAATGACTGTATGCTAATTTTTTTCTCCGTTTTGTCGAGTTTTCCTGCAGCTACTTTTTCCAGAATTAAATTGACATCAATATGATAATTTCCATACAACTGAACGGCTTAGTAGAACATTATTGATACTTCTTTTTCTTCGTAATCATCACAAGCCCGTAAAAGTTTACTGGACTAGGGCTTTCCCTATTGTAAGATGGTTTACCATAATTGCCGCATTTGGCAGGAGTTTTATGTCTGGTGTAAATAGGATATATGTGCCATCATCTATTGGAACCCATGAGGTCTATCTGACATTTTCCTTAGTCACTTCTTACGATACCCAGGGGATGAAATGAGTGATGAGACGTATAGACGAATTAAAGCCCCGTCTTCAGAAGCTACATTGTGGAAATTAGGTATTTTATTATTTTCAGCTATTTAAAATTGGCTTATATATTTTATTAAAAGTTTACTTTTTGAGCCTTTTGAGAGGACTAAGAAATACCACAAGTTCAAGTTGGAATTAAGTGATTTTTCCGGACCGATACGACTTAGGGACCTCCAAGAAAAGAGTCTGCTCTTTTTTAAAAAGCCGGCAACGCATCCTCAATTTCCCTGGTAATGCAGTTACTCGTGGGCGGCGGTAGTCTCTTACCATCAGGTGAGCCGCATGCTTGTTATAAAAAAGTGTAATAGCTAAAATTTCATTGTAATAATGGCATTCATCCCCCGTTTCCTCACACTTAGTGTATATATAATTTTTCCCAAATTTATGTGGGACCAAACCTAAAGTATAAGCTATTTAATAAAAAAATATTATTAAATTCAACAATTGATGATGATATCACCTAACATAATACAAAAAAGAACTTACAGTCGAATTGAAAACAAATTATTGAAGTTAGCTAAAATGAAGCCTGCCACTTGCTTGTTATTTTACTGTGTAGTGGCGGTGTAAAAATACTTACTAAATCTATATCATCCCGTAAGAGGCAACAGTGGGAAAAAATATGGAGATGGGCAGCAGCGTCGTCTTAATAAAAGCATAAGCAGCGGCTAAAAATAAAAAAAGTCGTTGCCAACCTGCTTGCCAAGTTTGGCAACTATGGCAAATATCCCCCCTGTGAGACAATCTATGGTAGAAGCCTATGTTCAGCAGTGGACTAATAGGCAGTAACAGTAACTGTAAAAATAAGCCCAGTTATTAACTAATACTAATAAGCGACACTTATGTTAGAAATATAAATCACGTGCTAAATCTACACATGTTGATTGTATTCCTCGTCCACGAGAAGCTTAAAGTAAATTAAGTTTAGACCAACAAAGAAATATCGGCGGAGCGCAAATAAGCCTACATTTCAAGTGATGCCGAAACTAGGCTCAACTTCTCGACACGCACACAATTTCTTCCTCCTTTTTTAAAATATATAATAATGTTAAAGTCCACGGCTGGACGTACTTATATACCTTAAACTATGTTGTTAGTTGCAAAAGACAGGATGCATACAGATGCTATCGGTGTAGATCGGTGCTAACGGTATAAAATAAAGTTTCCTTAATACAATTTAGTGCCATATTTCATATTATAAAAGGCTGGTCTGGTCTGGTCTGGCTGGAATTCAAGACGATTTTGTATTAAATTACGCTTTTTTATAGGAATAAGGTGACAAACGAGCACACAGTTCACCTGATGGTAAGTGGTTGTTGTAACCCATAGACATCTACATTTATCCTTGCTTGCGAATCAAAATGCAGATGCGTTGTCACCCGTGAGGACTAAGTTGGAATGCCTCTTTTCCAGTAAAAAGGGTCTCCAGTTCTCTACACTCACCATACGAAACGCAGCAGTGTTAAACTGCTATTTTACGTTAGTATTCTGTGAGAGCGTGGTCCTTCCCCGGTCGAGCCGACCCGTTCGTGCTACAACTATAATACTAATATAGCTGAAGCATGGCTCTACCACGTTGAAATATACTCCTATTTTTTATAGGAATTACAATAAGCCTAATATTATACTGTTATTGTATAACACGAATGTTAATTATAGCTTCAAACCAACATAGAAAGATAGACGGGGCGCTGGGTATATTTCAAGTGACGCCTAAAACTTGCTTATCATCTTAACACGCACTCCATATACATCTTCCTTCCTTCTCATTAAGTCAAGTCTCAGTAAGCCTATCTATGTTGGCGTCCAGCAGTGCAGCCCCACTACTGGTTGCCCACATATGTACCTAAAACCACATTATTGGTTGCAAATGATTTCGGCTACATATTATGTGTGAGTAAGTGCGTGTTATGCATGATTTTGGGTCGGTTTAGGCGTCATTTAAAATTTACACAGCGCATCGTCTATCTTTTATGTCTGAATCTATAAAAATAAATAAATTGAATGTCTGTTGGAAATGTCAAAAAAACAGCTTTTTACTAAATACATATGAAAGTATATACGGTACTTATAACAAAAACACAATTGTTAAAATTTTGTCTGTCTGTTTGTACTAGCTAATCTCCAAAATGGTTAGGCCGATTTAGAAGGGAATTTGTCAGATAGCTGATGTTATAAGGAGTATCATATGGTACAATTTAAGAAAAATAATTAGGGAACCGCGCAAAAAAATTAAAACCTTAAACTACACGCGGGCGAAGTCGCGGGTAACAGCTAGTTGTAAATAAAATATGACATACCTACATACATTTTACAGTAAATAATTATCATTAACCATTTGAGAAACATGAATCGCGTATACAATAATTAAAAACTTTTTTCCGGTTTTCGCTTTCAAAAGATTTCAACGCGTATCGACATTTAATCATTAAAATCGTAATATTCCTAAAGTGCTATTTATTTGATAATATCTTCTGACGTCACATTTTTCACAGAGGCAAATTTGTTCTTTTACCATTAAAATTTAAATAGTTTTAAATATATGTAAGTTAGGATCAGTAGTAGTAAGTAGGTTAGGATTATGCAAGATCGTTTTATGATTCTTCCACTAGTAAGTTAAGTTATTTTTGGTGATCAAGTACTAAGAGGATTGTTTGAATTTGTTCTTCTACAGGTTACAAGAATGTTTTCAAAGCTAATTACGTGTAGTATTGGCAAAAGAGAATCCATCACCCCATGTCATTCTGTGGGTGACGTATGATTGCCGACATCTTGATATATTACGTAATAGAGCCACGCTGCAGATGTATTATGGTTGTAGCACGAATATATTGGCTCGACCGGGGTTAATTGAGGATAATTGTAAATGTTTATGGGCCACAACATCCACTTATCAACAAGTGGGCTGTGTGCTCGTTTGTCACCATCTTCTTTATTATATTCTTTAAAAAGTATTATTTTTTCTATTATTTAAAAAATAATCTAATGAAGCTGGATTCAAAGTTACCAGACTGGCGATGGCAGCAGCGTCAAAGTAGCAAGACTTCTTTGACATGTTTGGTAGGTTGATTGTAACGATTGACAAAATCGACCTACCAAACGTGTCGATTATGGTAAATCCTGCTTCCAGTGAGAGAGATCCATGTGAATTTTATGAGATAATGAAGAAGAAGTTACATAAGTCTCTAATCAGCATAACGACACTAGTAATTAAAAATTTAAATTCAAAACTAGAACACAATTTAAAAAAAGCAAACTAATAATTTAATAAAACTTCTGAACAATAACGAATACATAAATCTAGTCACAATAATAACGAGTATATAGCGTTATGTGAATCTTTACAAAATTCACATAATATTATATAATAAAAACCTACCTATGTTTTATAATGTGACCCTTGGTTCAATACTATTAATATTAAACAGAAGCCCGTCAAAAACCTTTTATTTTTAAAAGCCAATCAACATTTTATTATATTATATGTCTACTAAATCGCTTTGTTAAGTCTATGGAAATCAATCGAACGAAGTACCAACTAAGCCCTAAATTAGTTTGCTGTCATGAATTAATAGAGAATGTTTTTATGCCATCGAAATACAATGTTCTGAAGTTCTGACCAATCAATATGTGATAAGGTGCCCAAAGACGCGATGGAATGCAATGAGATTCGGTTGCTGGTGGGCACACAAGACTCGAATACAGTTACGTATTTATTTTAAATAATTATTTATGCACCCCGTTTTAAATAGCGCTATTTATGAAATTAGAATAAATATTTAAATTTTGATAGGGAAACTATTCAACGTAAGCTCATCGCTATTATTAGGTATACCCCTGTATCATAAGGGTGTTTGACACACATAAACTAAACTATGGACAAACATCCAGATCAGGAATAATTATTTATCTGTAGGTCATATAAATGTGTTTGTATTATAATTAATTTTAAATATTCTCCATGCCTAACTCCAGTCATGGTGGTTTGTCTCAAAGGTTAGCTATAAGTGCAGGGCAGAATCATAGCGTACGAATTTATGGGTAAGCACAGGTGCACTCTCTATTCTCTCACTCTCATAGTCCAACCGTCCAGCGGCTTTATGTGCCTTAGACACACGGGAGTGAAACAATGCCTATTTCCTGACTCCGCGCTGTATAGAGAATTTTTGACAGTAAAACCAAATAACTGATGTTGGCCCGACCTGGGAATTCCACACGGATCATCAGTCTCTTTACGACCACTAGACCAATAAACACAGTCATATCCACATATAATAATACAGTTATTTGCCTGATATCTAACCCCAAGCACTAATATAGCTTCTATCAAACGGTGTGTCAAAACGATTTTATGATAATTCGCGTACACCGAAATCATAATTGTTCTGTACAGTAAAAACTTTGAAAATAAAATAATAACTTCATAACTACCATGTGATTTTACAAAATATTACGAGAAAACATGCATGTGTACAATTTTTATGCAAAGTCATGCAAATCAGACAATCTGCTTGTCCAAAATCCTTTTATATTAACTAGAAGCCTGTGCACTGACATAAACATACTGCCGAGTAAAGTTAATACCAGGTATAACTCAGTGATTTATGCAACGACTTAATTGGTTTGTGTGACCAAATTTTTTAAACTCTATTAAAAACAAATATTACATTTGTAGGTGTGTAGGAGTCCAACTGTCGAATTTTTAAATGTATTAGAGCCATGCTGCAGCCATATTAGTAGTATAGTTGTAGCACGAAGGGGTCGGCTCGACCGGGGAAGGACCACGCTCTCACAGAATACCAGCATAAAATAGCAGCTTAATGCTGGTGTTTTATGCTGTGTTAATGTACGATTATTGCATTCGTAGTCATTTCATCACTAATTTATACCAGTTTAATTATATTTCCGATATGAGACAAACTATGAGGATGTTTATGTTTAACAGTAGACTTTAACTAAATCTTATGTTTACGGTTGCAAATTTTACTCACGTTTAAATGAAAAGTGTAACGTGTAATCGACCCGTTAGCTTTAACCAGATGAATTACATTATCACGTGCAAACAAACCATGTACAATTAACACCGTTCTTGTGAATGTAAGTGAAACGGTAATTTTTATCTACATACACGAGAAGCGTTGATTTGGTTTTTACATAATGAGACGTGATTTTTTTATATATATGTAGTTGTTCTAAACATTGCTATATATGTTTGTGTATATTTCAAAAGGATAAATATTAAAATAAAGAAATAAGATAAATTTCAAAAGATAAAAGGAAACTACGAGCGCGTGTTAACAATGTAGAGATACGAAATCGAGACAAGGTCATTTCTACTAACCATATTAGGAAGATCAAATTTACTCAGCAATCTATAGAGAAAGCGCAGTTTTTCTCTGCATTATAAAACTCTTATCGTGAATATTTCCAATAAACAAGACAAAACAGTAATTCAATGCATCAGTAAGCTGAAATAATAATGGTTGGAAATGGGAAGCAAGATTCTCGAGTAACGGCCTCATACAACAAGAGCAGTGTAAGGCGAAATCTAAAAAATGAAGTAGTAAACCTGATAAAGTATTGAGAGTAGATGAACGTAGGTGGCTTATAATTATGATTTGTAGTTAATCTATGGGAAACGTTTAGCAGTTCGATATTTGAGAAAAAAATGATAATGATGATCAGGTTCTCGTTAATTTAAATTCTGCAGGCCTTTCATAGACACTTTCAAAGTAAAAGCCAGTTATCAACCGATGTAAAGCGCCGTGCAGCACGACTACTAACAGTAAAAGGTAGACGAGACCACCTTGATGTTTTTGAGGGATTGCAATTTTTGAAAGTAAGTAACATCACAACTTTGTTTTAATTTTTAAATATAATATATAAATGTTTGTAAACTATGACATATGTTCTTTTGTAAGTAAATTAAAAATCAGCTCTAAGTTAGGCCGGTAGAATTCTGGGGTTCAAACCTACCTCCCTCTTTCTACGACGGATATTGGAATTACTATAGCGGCAGAACCCCTGTCATTTTTGCGCTCTGGTTATCAATACCATCGAACACAATTTATATTGCGGATATTGCAAAGTTCGCTTTTACGAGAGATGATTGCGTAGTTGCAATTAGCCATTAAACAATGCTTGCAGTTTATGTTTTTAATCTTGGAGGGATCTGGGCTCGGTGCAGTGATACGCAATTTTGAACCTTAACGACTAAAAGAAGTGCAATGAAACGGTAAACCGCACTCAATAGAAAGACAATAAGCTTTCTATAGTAAACCAAATTTTATCACTCACGCATTTAAGACGTATATTGCAAAATAATCTATTCGACTGCGGTTTGTGTAGAATGTCATTGTTGCATTTCTCTAACTAAGATATTTGTTAATAGTGACACATATCTAAGTAGACTGACAACGAAGACTATTCTCTAACAACTGCTGTTGTGTTATTGTTTGAGATATTGGGGCCGTTAGATCTGAATTCAATAAATTAATATAATTATTTCCATAACGCATTGACTGTGAATTATTTTTAATTATTTTACAACGGTCACCAGAATTAATTTATCGTTCTACCTATTAGTAGTTGATTGCTTCAAGATATTTTATGATACGAATAACTCAGGAGAAATATAACATTGAATAGTTGATGACTTTAATTTCCTTTTGGAGGATTTTGATCACATCTATAACTTCTGAATATTCTCTAAGATTAACGAATATGCAAAATATATAAAATCAGAATAACTCCGACAGGAAATCAACAATTTGTGTTAAGATACTAATATTGGATGCTGCTGGATTTGTATACAGAATCCGCGAAGTAGAAGCCATAACGTTGTCAAAAAATTCTTTTATTAACCATGTGAAAGTCCACTGTTGGATATTCGCACCACCCGTTGGGAGGATTATCCTTAATTGGGGCTTTGACCAAACCAGTTTTTTGAATCACCATGAAATAGGTTGCTCAGGTAGTGAGGACATGAAGCGAAGAAAATCTCTGGCAATGACTCGCTCAGCATAGAACACTTGCAGAATGCAGATATACATATGTCGAGGGTGCTCGCCATGTTGCTTACTTTCTGCGTGAGCAATTCTTACCTGCCTGAAGCTGTGATAAAGACGGTAACTCTTGCCATAATAAAGAACAAGACGAGAGCCAAATTAAATAATTACATGCCTATTTCACGCGCAACAGTCATTGCTAATTATTCTATGCTAGATATTCAGTTAAGACAACATCTTCAGTTCCAGTTCAGTTTGGATTTCACTGCGGTAAACTAAATGGTATTTTAATTTCGATTCGACTCGTTTCGAAATAAGTGATTTAATTTAATCGTCACGCTTGGCAGATGGATTTGCGATCACATAGCCGACCCTTCTTTCCTCTGGTGCTGTTACACATCTTTGATCTAAATATTTTGAATCTAAAGTAAATGTGGTGGTTATACCGCCGACTATATGAAAATCAAGAGCTCTGTCTGGGCTTCCCGGTAGTTGCCACTTATGACAGTGGACGAAATGGTGTTATAGGTATTATTACGTCACAACCACACAAAAGTTAATTTAAATAAAATATTTTGACCGGAAATTATGACTATAATTTATTTATTAAGTTAACTCGGTCGGTTAAAGAACCCTAAGTCAATGTGTTATGTATATGTTTCTACTAGTGTTATTAAATAACACAATCCACAAGTATGTATAAAGTTTCATGTTAAGCTTTCTTTTTTAAGAGCTTTTTTAAGCTTCGTTCTTTTTTAAGAGGACTTTCCATAATTTTCTATTAGGCTATTACAGTGGAAGATTTTAAATAGTGCTCTTCATTACTTTTTTCATTCAGTTATCTTGTCTCTGTCGAATGATCCGAGATGTTGATTTTTTTGGCTTTTGCCTCTTATGATTATGACACTCTTATCCGCTTTAAAAAAGTTACTCTAAATTATATTCTTTATGCAATTGAACTGAATTAAATATAATTGCGGTCAAATCCTGTAAAAATATTTTATTTTATATTATCAATTATCTTATATTACAAACGTGAATTTAAATATCAAAGCACTTTCAATGTGCCCTAAGATAATTTTCGTTGTAAGCGTGAACAGAATTGTTTTATGTTAAACATGGAAATTATGCGTAAATTTGTGACCATTCTTACTATTCTTAAGTTGCGTTGTGTTATTTTACTGTGTTATACTTTTTTTAATTATATTTTCAAAACCAATTTATTTTTATATGATTATTTTTCTTCACATTACATCAAAAACTTTTTCAAGTCCGATAACTGGATCAAAACCTTTCGAAGAATGCGCTCGCTAGTATACTTAGAAAATTTGCCCTTACTTAGCATCGTCTTCTCCTTCTAATATTTATTTATTTATTAGGATAGGGTGACAAACGAACACACATTCCACTTGATGGTAAGTGGTTGCTGTGACCCATAGACATCTACATTTATCTTCAATAAAGAATCTAAATGCATATGCGTTGTCACCCGTGAGGAATAAGATGGAATACCTCTTTTCCAGTAAAAAGGGTCTCTGGTTTTCTAGACTTACCATACAAAACACAGCAGCTTTAAGCTGCTATTTTACGCTGGTATTCTGTGAGAGCGTGGTCCTTCCCCG
This sequence comes from Parnassius mnemosyne, assembly GCA_963668995.1. Taxonomy (NCBI): domain Eukaryota; kingdom Metazoa; phylum Arthropoda; class Insecta; order Lepidoptera; family Papilionidae; genus Parnassius; species Parnassius mnemosyne. Next base: position 17,463,330 of record CAVLGL010000080.1, read on the forward strand.
GTCGAGCCAACCCATTCGTGCTACAACTATACCACTAATATAGCTGCAACATGGGTCTACCACGTATAAAATACTCTAATCAGTAAGGACTCAGCCGTAAATTTTTGCAATACCTCATATTAAAAAAGAAGGATTATTTCCTTTTCCATAATTTTTTTCTGAATAAAATATAAAACCATGACACTAACGATTTTCACGTCTCTATTGTTACGGAGAATTAAACGGCCAGAAAGCGATGAATATTAATTTTCGATTCCAAATAGAAAATTGACATCATTGTTGTGCAGTGTTGTGGAAAATAACTTTCTTACTTTAGATAAACAAGAGCTTGACGGATCATGGAAAATAGTTTCAAGTCATTTCCGTTTGACTTTATAATTCCGTGACTCGTGTTAATCCGTGCACGGTTGGTCAATAATACTTAGAATATACCGGACCAGCGTGCAGGTTCGTCCCATTGCCACACTTTCCAAGCCCTCGGAGACATGTTCCGCATCTTGACGACATTCGGCCAACATTTATGTCGCATGTCATTAACGCGAATCCACGAGGCACACATTAAATACATTTTTACGTAGAAAGTCTGATTCATTCGACTTTCATATCATCGAAAGTTTAGAACACATATTACACGCAATTTAATGTTTATACAATTTCAAACAACATCGTAAACGGAACGGAAGCTTATCGTGTAAAAAAGGTGAGAACCCAGTAACCGAGTTTCACTTCAAATACAAGACAATTGCCAGTGAGCAAGCGACAAGCATTCCATCATTTATAATGCTAAACGTTACTCCGTAACTGTTACAATAAAATTACAATAATTATACTCGTATTTGTGACCTTACGAACAAAAACATTTGATAAACCACAAATCCTCGCAAAAGAACACCAATTCCCACCAAGGATGATTCGCGAGGCTATTGAAATTATAAAACATCCTAATTTCAATAGAGAAGATGGAAGGGTGCTACCATCTGCTTGGGATGCTACAATTAATAAAATAAAATTCAAATCCTAACATACCACAGCGAGACTCCAAGATACTGTAAACTCGTTCAAAAACTTAAGGTAGCCGGACTAACTATGATATCGGGACGTCAAACGCCTCAGTCCCCCCCCCCCTCCGTAACCGTGGATGATGTAAAGCACTCAAAACGACGGGAATTGAAAAGTTAAAATTAAACGCAATAAAATCCGTAAAATTAGTTTCATTTAATCCTAAAATATACTAAATAATAATAGTTTATCCTATAAAGACGTTCCTTTGGGTTAAAGTACGATAATATGATGGTTAACTAAGTAAAACTGAATTCTTAAAGATCGTTTTAGAAGTCAAACACATTTAGTCATGTCCGCACTACACGATGATTATTATTGTCGATCGCTAACCGTACTTATCAGCGAGGGTAGGAAGTGAAGCGTGGAAGTACCTGTACCCGTAACTGTTTGGCATAAAGCTGGTTCATATGTAATAATTACTGATAGTAGTAAATTTAAATAAAGTTTTGTAACAGCTTATTTACGTCCCACAGCTGGGCTCACCTCCTCTCATTTGTGTCGAGGTTTTTCGAGCAGAGAAAAGTGTATCGCGCTACCCAAATTTCCTAGATATATAGGTCCCTTCAAGATTTTTTTTCTTCACCGCCGAGGATGTGGTAAATCAGCTCTTAAATATTCATCGTTAATCGATTTTTACTGATGTATACCTACCTATACGTACTTTATAAGGGCAACTGCGTGGTTTAAATATGCGAGTACTATACTTTCGCGGGTCCTCGTCTCGAATCCCAGCGAAATTACATTTGTTTAAAAGTACAAGTTGTTTGTTTTCAGGTTCGGTTATGCCGTGATTACCCTCGTATCTCTAATTCTTCTAATTATAGCCTTACCACAATGTTATAGTATAAGAGCTGCTATAGGCACAGATAAATTAAGATTAATAACATCATCAACAATCATTTATAGCTCTTTGTGGAACAGTATGTGTGGCACAAATGTGGCATAAGTGTATCTATATAGTTAAAAGCCTATCCCCATTATCGAAATCAACCAAAAAAAGACCATTATCATCAACAGAAGTTGTGTCAATAGACGGGCGGCTCCGTGGCGCAGTGGATTAGCAATGAGTTGCAGGCCTGGAGGCCGCGGATTTGAATCCCGCACGGAACAAGTATTTGAATGGCCTACAAATAATTGTTCCGAGTCATATATACCTACAAATACAGGAGAAAATCCTAGTGTGGGGGTAACATTTTCATAATACTAAAAAAATATTAAACGACAGTAGCCTAATGGCAGGGTACGGACCGCGAACTCAAAGGTCGTGGGTTCGAACTCACCATTCGACCACTGTCGTGAGCCATTCCTAATACAAGCAAGCGTTTTAAGCTTACCAGCAGTGGTTAAAGGGGGATATTAATAATGTTAATAGTAATGGTACCTAATATTTTTTAATATTACTTACATATCACTAAAGGCATACCGTAAACATTATTGCCTGAGCTAATGTTACTTACTTGTAATTTGTAAATCTATGGATTCGTTTAAGAATATATCTAGCACAAAAATGTTGTATTTTGTTTAACAAATAATACCTACAGATAAGACTTGTTTTGTTGTAAGAATTTTTACGAATTTACATATACCTGAAAAATCATTGAAAAAAGAACGACATTAATTTTAACTATCGTTATTAATCATATTTCCCTGCTTGTTAATCGAATAAGCATTTCCCGGCATTCTTTTGCAAGTAGGTCCATTATAAAATGCAATTATCGGGTCACAATAGCGAGATCGGTGAAGAAACTTCACAAAATAGAGGATTGTCTGTCATTTACCCAATCAAGGCAATCGCTTTTTACATCGAACACAACTCATCCGGCAAACTTGTCTAAAACTGGAACTGTCTATGAAAAATCGATGTTTTACTCCCGTTCTGTTCGAACAATTTCGATTCGTTTAGGTCGTGCGCTATACTTTTCAAATTAGAGTATTAAATATTTAGGTAAATTAAATCATGATAAACAAGAAAAATACATGGCTGCGCCTGCAGTTTAATCCCAGCGGTGTACTTCAAAGGCGGAAAAATATGAGAGATTGAGAAGAAATTTGACTGCCCAACTATAAGATACTACATAAATTTCTCCGAGTCTCCGAAATAATAACCGAATCATCTGAATAACCGAAAGCTATTAATTGAGATACACAACTGTTAACGGAGATATTAGGCGTAGGACTAGGGAGGGGGCCATTGGGGTCATGACTATAAAGACGAAAGAATAGTGTGATGGAAACTTCAGTCTTTGACCCCCTCAAAACTCTAGATCGGTGCCTTTGAGATATAACATTATCCTCCATCAGAGCCTTAAATCAATAAAAGAAAAACCTAAAACCATCGTTTGTATCATGGACACAAATCTCAATTTCAACCCATATTTGATCTCAGGACTACATCACGTGGTTTTGTTTATTATAACAAACACTATAAAATATAACTTAATGATCTTAAAAACATAGGAACAGCTAAAGAAAAAGTTCATTAAAATACTTACCGCTTGGGCATGCTAATCCTACGCTGTCGGAACACGTGGTCCATTGTTTTCTAGAATCAGTGTTCTTGTTTTCACTTGAACTCGGCCTATCCCACAGTAAAAATTATAATCGACTTTCACTTGATCTCAAGCACTAATGTGTTCCGGAGTCATCCAGGTTTCACAGTTTTGTTTCAGTTTTGAACTAAATCTTTCACTTATTACACTAGATCACTTAATTCTTCTTATAACTTTTTAACTATCAAAAATTGCTAGAAATTAAAAGACAATAGATAGATTAGACAATAGATAGAATTAAAAGACAATAGATAGAAATTATTAGAACCAACTTTATTTTCTAATATACCTATGAAATTGCCGTTTTATTAAACTGGCCACTTTTAAGGGTAATGGCTATAGTTTAACTTGGAATTCTAAATTCAAAAAAACTTTATATTTGAGGCATGTCATTCCTTTTTCGAAATCAAATAATCATTTGTATCATTGGGTTTTGTTTCTTCTGGAATATTGCTATAGTAGGCTATTATTGAAAGAAAATTCGTATTAATTTTGAATAAAAATTCCGACGTGCAACAATGCGTCTCAAACGGCACGCAATTTTATTGATCTAGCACTACTAACGGATGAAATGTGCGTTACTGGTTGAATCGCTTTTGTTCGGTAAATTGTGACCTCACAAATGAACCTCGTGGCCGCTTGGAGAACAAGGTTGATAATCACGAAATGAAGGCGATCAGATAGTGGAAGTAGATCCATCTCAAGCTACGGCTAAGTTAGCTTCGGCTTTTGATTTAAGTGTCAAAAAATATTAAAGAATTTGTAGAAAATTAGTAAAGCTATGAAGCTTGACCTAGAAATAGGTACATTAAGACGCACAGCGTGAAACCCGCGTCCAAACTTTCATCATTTTACTGAATCGGCATAGAAAGGAATAATTTGGAGTCAAATTGTTTCCAAGTGGGTCCTTTACGATACCACAAGCGTTCATCACAGTGGTTGGATCTAGATGCACAAGTTAAGTAACATTCGAAACGAAAGATTAGTCAGAGGAAGCTTGTGGTGAAATTTGGTGGTGCACTGTTGATGTTACTCACTACAGCTTCTTGCCATCTGGTGCCCACAATTGTTGCTGACCTTTATGGCCAAGAATTGCATATGCTTCTTCGTGACAACGCCCAGCCTACTAATATACCGCACAACATAATTTCGTAAAATAAGCAGAGCTGAAGCTAGAGCCTTATTCATCCACCATATTTTCCAGACCTTGATTTAACAGATTCACTTTTTTCGAAGTTTAGAAAAGTTTTTGTTAGGCAAAAATTACAGTTCCAAAGAAGCATTAAAGAAAGCGTTAGAAATTATATTTTATAAAAAAAAATAGTTTTCCCATACAAAACGGCAATTTCATAGGTAAATACCTTTTATTTGTTTAGTATTTCACTATCAACATTTAATTGCCAGAAAAAAAGTAGTAAGCCTTTTCAGAGTGCTCCGGAACGTATCTCCATGTGTGGACTGGTCGTCGTCGCTTGTAACTAAAGTGCTTGTATTCATAGCTAAAGAAAGGTAGCCGGGCACACACTACACCGCGAAAGCTTTGTAAATATTGAAACGTTATGTAAATCAATTTTGCTACATATTATTTTAGTCACAAAAAATGTTAAATTAATTCTCTTGCACACAAGTGAGAAGAGTTTATATTTATACAAGGGTAAAATAAAAATTTTGTACAACCGACTTCAATATAAATTATTAAGGATAACTCAAATACTACTGGTCAGACCTTGATCAAATTTTATGGGTCTACATGAGAAGCACCAGCTTTCAAATAAAAAAAGAATCATCAAAATCGGTTCACTTAGAAAAAAGTTAAGAATATATATAATACAGTCGAATTGAATACCTCCTTCTTTTTAAACATAACATATAACATAACATAAACACTCACGCCTGTCACCCAGAGGGGTAGGCAGAGATTATGGACTTCCATTTGGCACGATCCTGACACACCTCTCTCCCTTCCTCCACATCCATATACCTACGCATACACGCTCGTCGGTTAAAGGTACTCTTGATTTGGCCCATTTTTAATATATCGCCAATTTGGTCGATAAAATTCTTTTTAAAGTCGGTTAAAAATACGATACCGTTGTTAAATCGCATTTTAATGTGTATTTTAATTTTCACAGACTTTCTATGTATATAAGATATAAAACACTGTCCTAAAAATTTTAAAATATAGTTATCAAACTGACAACTAGAAAACCTGCTTTGATTGCAAATGGCTTCGTTTTCCCCACACACCTAAGAGTTTTCAATTAAAACTTTAACCATTCGCTTAGTGTAAATGTCAAAATAATTTCTTTTCTATCCTATCAACAACGCTTATGTCGATAAAACAAGTCAATTTGTGATTACGAGATATTACCAAAAATACTTTCGTCATGCATTGCGATTAATCAAGTCACAAAGCGTGACACAAACCGAAAACCTTTTGTCTTGTAATAATAGACTTATAAAATTTGACAGCAACGTTAGGAGAAAGTGAAAGAAGACGATGCACGTGCGATGGCGCCTACTGCCTCTATGTGATTATCAAAAAAATCGACTCTACAATAAAGGCCATTCAAACGTAATAGTGTCAAAAATATTTTATTACATAATACTTTTAACACATTCCACAAATGATGTAGTTAATTGATTTAAAACTTAGATAGTAAAGTCTATTTTTTTTTTTTACGAAAATTATATCAACTGGTGCGTGGCGGGACCAGAATAAACGTTAATATTTTTTATAAAAGAAATACCTACCCGAGATACATTACTGTTTGTTGTTCGTATGATTGATTTTTGAACAATAAAATATAATTATGTATGGATGATATAAGCAATTATTAGATCTAAATCCATCCATCCATTACAGCGTATGAAAGTCCACTGCTGAACATAGGCCTTATAGGGGGGATTTTGCCATAGGTTAGCAACGGCTGTATTTTATGATTTTGAGTTGTTATCGGGCAGTGCTGCTATCCATCTGCTGGCTTGTTTACCTTTTTTTTATAGAATAAGGGTGACAAACGAGCACACAGTCCACCTGATGGTAAGTAGTTGCTGCGATCCATAGACATCTACATCTATCCTCTATTACAAATCAAAATGCAGATGCGTTTTCACCCGTGAGGACTAGGATAGTATGCCTCATTTCCAGTAAAAAGGGCCTCCGGCCACCTGCACTCACCAAGCGAAACGCAGAGGTAAATCTCTACTTCATGCTGGTATTCTGTGAGGTCGTGGTACCACCCCAGTTCGAGCCGGCCCATCCGTGCGACAGCAAAAGCTGCCGCGTGGCTCTACCACTGTTAAAAACCTACCTATCATAATCATATCATTTGTCACCTTTTACGACACCCACAGGACGATGTGGGGTAGTAGATATTCTTACGTGAGCCACATGCTCGTTTGTCTCTTTCCTATAAATAAAAATATCTTATTATCCATCACTAGACCAATAATCATTAACGAAAAAATGTGCCAACGATCTATATATTTCCGTGTATTAACTAATACCACGAATGATTACATCGGATGTATGTTACTTGCGATGGTAAAAACTAAAAACAAGAACAAAGAACAGAAGAAATCACAATACATATCTTCATAACATACAAAATGTTGCCACGGGAGTTGTAGCTTAAGATTGTTATCAGAACAAAACAAGATTTAAGTTTGCGATTTAGATGAATCTTGAAATCCGTATAATCGCTTTACAGATAATATTATTAAAATTTCATAATATGGATAAGAAAAGTGAGTGTAAATGTCTAGTTAGTATATTACCCATTAATAATATACACATACATAGGCACTTCTGCTTTTGATATAGCTTAAACATATATTTTAATGCATTGCAGAGCAGGATCGAAAAGACGCTCGCTTTATAGAGACAAAATTTACATTTTTAATATTTATTTCAGTTTTTACTTTATATTTTATTTAATTTCTTGGTAATTTTTATTTTTATGATTTCAACAATCATAAAACTACCGTAATCAAAAGGATCATCATCAATAATTATAAACAACATTAAGCTCTCATTGGGCCTCACAATATTTAAGCAAAAATGTAATATGAACTAAATGAAAACATAAAAAATTTAATATTTGTAATAATGATACTATAATATATTATTAGTCTCTATATATATAATATATTTGTCTATTATTTAAATTTGGATCAATTTAAAAGTGAAAAGGCAATGAACCGAAATCTTTAATAAATTTAAAATAAATTTCTGCAACTCGTCTCCTGATGAGTCTGCAACCCGGCACAATTCACGTTAAAAATAGTTACGAGTTACGACAATAATGAAGTGAACAAGTGAACAAAAACTAGATCAGGTGCAAATAAGGCAAGCCTTGGTCTGAATGTACGAGTTGTTTTTCAGGCAACAATTCCTTACAAATAAAGAAATGTTTTATGAATAAATGTGTAGAATTTATATTAAATAGTCCAGCGGTTTTATTTGCTTGAACTTAAAAAATAATTTGATTCCTTTTAGAAACTTGATACAAATTCGGGGTTTGACGATTCCCAGATTATTATTTTTAAATGTGCTTCAAGTTTATATAAAGGGTTGCCAGTTGTAGCTTTTTATGTTAAATATAAAAAATTGTAAAAAAATACTAATTTACTAGGCACTTCAAAATATGTACAAGTATTAGAGAGCACTCTAAAAAGTTTTAGATATTATTTAAATATTTAATTTATTTATAAAATTTTATTGTAATTTAATATATTTAACTCAAGCCATAAATCCAAAATAATTCGCGTTAATACCTCACCGCAAATTAAAAAAAATAACTTTACGTTCACGCGACTTTCTACGGCGTGCTAATACACTCTCGTAAGACACACAGAGACTAAAGTGAAACGTGCGATCACGCGGCCATATCACCGAGAACTAGCCATAGCCATTCGCGCTTCAGGCGCACTGGACAACCGCTAGAAATCAAGAGATAGTGGCTACCAGATTCATAATACAGGTTGCATAAGGGTTGAAAGGACTAAGAACATTTACTTTGTGTATAATTTAGTTATTTTTTTCCTGAACAAATCGTGATCAGCCATGTCACTGGAAAGATAATTTTATATCTACCATTTATGAAACAGTTTTGACGCCATCTACGAGTCTTTTCTTTTTAGTGTTACCCATAGTTGCCACTTACAAAACCCGCGGGGTGAAAAGTAAAAGACAAATAATAATAATAATAATAATAATTTATTGGACTCTCAGTTTGACAAATTACACTGATGTATTATATCTATTTTAAATTACAAAATAACATTTCAAATAAGTTAGCGTTAACGGCCATACTAGTATAAACTGTGTTACAGCCGTCAGCGTCTTCCACCCTAAGTAGTACAAAAATAATTTCATTTCGCTATACAATACACAGACATGATAAAATAAATATGGAAAATAAAGAGATTTTTTTTATAATTACCACAAACCTACTGTATGTGTGTGTGTGTGTGTGTGTGTGTGTGTGTGTGTATGTTTGTGTGTGTGTGCGCGTGTGCGTGTGCGTGTGTGTGTGTGTGTGTGTGTGTGTGTGTGTGCGTGTGTGTGTGTGTGTGTGTGTGTGTGTGTGTGTGTGTGTGTGTGTGTGTGCGTGCGTTAGTATTTAAAAATTCATTAACCTCTCTGTTTCCATGTAATTAAGATTTAGCAACCAGTATAGAATTTTGTCCTTGCATTTATAAAGGGACATAGGGTAAATATAGCTTATTTTATTTGCTACATTATATAAATGACTGCTTATGACATAATATTGTCGCCGGGCTAGGGCAGTTCTATGAAAAGTCATTTTACAAATTCTATTTTTGTTACGTTTTAAATTAGGTATAAAATCTGTATTTTTGTGCTTACGTAGTATAACAGACATGACAAATAGTTGTCTTACAGTAAGTACAGAACATTCCTTATAAATAAGTTCAGTGCTATATCTTAGTGATTTACCCAGCATAACCTTTAATATTGCTCTCTGTGCACGTTCTAAGGGGAGTAGAGTTGTCTTTCCAATTCCACCCCAGGTTAAAATGCAATATTGTAGTAAACTCTGAGCAAGGGCATAATAAACACATAGCAAGGTTTCAAAATCAGCTGAGTTCCTCAATTTTCTTAAAATTGGTATTAATTTTCTAATACGGCAGGTTAAGTTGCTAATATGCGCTGACCAAGATAGGCAGTAGTCTATGATAAGTCCGAGGTATCTTATATGAGTGGAACGACTTAGTATTGGGCAGTTACATTTGCTTTGTTGTTCACATGTATGTGCTTTGAGATGAAATTCCGCTGATGGTTGGGTACTAACACGGTGAGTGAAGGTAATATATCTCGTTTTCTTTACATTAAGTGTCAGTAGGTTACTAGTAAGCCACCACATGACCTTACCAAGCGCAAACTCTGTATGAAATTGGGCGTCTTTCCACTCTTTACCGTGTACAATTAAAGCTGTATCGTCGGCATACGAAATTATTTTGCAGTTAGGCAGCGTAATTTTGCATAAACTATTCACGTAAACGAGAAAGAGAGTTGGGCCCAGTACGCTGCCTTGTGGGACTCCAAACGATACAGTTGCAGATAAACTAGTGTAATCACCGATTTTAACTAACTGCGTTCGATTAGATAAATAAGACCGAAATATATCTAAAGCAATTCCCCGTACGCCGATCATTTCCATCTTATGAAGAAGTAGGGGAACAGAGACAGTGTCGAAAGCCTTTGACAAATCAAGAAAGACACATATTACTTTTGACTTATTATCAAGATGTTTTGCAATCGTCTCAGTTAGGATTAAAGTTGCGTCTTCAGTAGACTTACCTTTCACAAAGCCAAATTGGTTATCCGAAATAATATTATTATGTTTAAGAAAATTTGTGAGTCTAAAATTTAAAACTTTTTCAAGTATTTTAGAAAGCGCACTCAGTACAGATATGGGCCGGTAGTTTTCAACACTGTCTCTGTCACCACTCTTATGTATTGGATGAACTAAAGCCCTTTTTAAGATGTCTGGAAAAACACCAGTTTTTAAGCAAAGGTTACACATATATGTTATAGGTGGGATAAGGCTGTTTTTGGCACGTTTTATGAGTTGCGAAGGTATTCTGTCTAAATATATTTTACATTTAACCAGTAAAAATATGTATTAAGTAATGTAAATAATAAGAAATGTATGTATAATGAATAGTAATGCTGATGATAAAAACAAATATTAAAGAAAGAAAAATACTAAAGTTTATATTACTAGGGCGGGGCGTAGCGTAGCCCTCTTATACCAGACTCCGATATAATTTTTATTGTTATCTCCAATGAAAATGATTGTCCGATTTTGATGAAAGTACAAATTATCTACATATTGTGAACAGTAGGTATATAGAATTTTACGACTATAGCTATTTTCATTAGGACCGGAGTCAAAGTTATCTCTTTTAACTTTGACGCTGGTGCAATTTTGTATTGCATTTAAAGTTAGAAGCGAACTTAAAGACCATGCGATGTAATTGCAACCCATAGGCACCTATAACCAACTTAAAACAATGAAGTATATTATACAGATGCGTTGTTTACATTTGAAGACAAATATAAAATACTTTACAGACGATTTTGATGTTACATGTATATCAAATATTCATTAAAATATCGCTTAAAATAACTTTTAGTTTTAATAATAACAATAAATTTAATAATAATAATATAATAAATTTTATTATACTTATGAGTTTGTTCCTAAGCTAATATGTTATGATTTGACTTAATTAATTTATTATTTATTACTCAATATAATACAAACAAAATAAACAAAATAAAAATAAAAACGAGTGGCAGCCTCGTAGGTGAAGTGTAGGGCGGCCCCCAATAGATGAATATTGATAAATAATAGATTTTTTTTATAGAATTAGGGTGACAAACGAGCACACATTCCACCTGATGGTAAGTGGTTGCTGTGGCCCATAGACATCTATATCCACCCTCGTTTGCGAATCAAAATGCAGATGCGTTGTCACTTGTGAATATTAAGATGGAATGCCTCTTTTCCAGTAAAAAGGGTCTCTGGTTCTCTACACTCACCATATGAAACACAGCAGCGTTATGCTGCTATTTTACACTGGTATTATGTGAGAGCATGGTCCTTCCCCGGCCGAGCCAACCCATTCGTGCTACAACTATAACAGTAATATAGCTGCAGCATGGCTCTACCACGTAAAAGTAACGACCAGGTAAGAGATGCAGGAAGTCAATAGATGCAGGTGGCTCAGGACCGTGCTTTGTGGCATTCCTTGGGTAAGTTTAGCAGGGGACTTGTGAAATGCTATAATGAATGAATGATTTTTTTTATTATTAGGCGATAATTTATTCGCAAACATTGTTTTAAGTTAGCTAAAGTTACACCGACCTCCCTCCAGAGAACTTCACTTTCAATCAATTAAACTGCACTTGATTATAATTATTACAGACAAATTATAGAAGAATATCGCTCTACATAGAAATCAAGTCTTGTGAGATTTTTTTATTAAATATATGAAATTATGTGGACTATCCACTACATTCATAGTATTCAATTCACGCTGAACAAAGAAGCTTTTTCCCGTGTTGGTCTGGGACCAAGTTTGACTAAGTTAGTCTGAGTCTGGGTTAAATACTTACGAAATCACCAAAAATATATTGCATGGAACAAATTGACGGCTCCGTGGCGCAGTGGCTTAGCAATGAGTTATTGCGCTGGGGGCCGCGGGTTCGAATCCCGAACGGAACAAGTATTTGTATGGCCTACAAGTAATTTTTCCGGGTCTGGATGTTTGTCCTCGTGCAATTTATGTTTGTAAACTGCCTCCACGATACAGGAGAAAATCCTAGCGTTAAATCCTAACGTTTTTCAAAAAAAAATTGTTTCTAGTGCAGGATTGCAAGATGTAATGACAAAAATTGAGAAAGGTATGCTGAGATGGTTTTGCCATGTCGAGAGAATGAATGAAGAACGATTGACGAAAAAAGTGTATAAAGCGATTGTGAATAAAAGTGTTGAAAGGGGTAGACCTAGGCGGACGTTTCTAGACCAAATCAGGGACGTCTTGAAAAAAGGCCAGGTCAAGAGTACCCTAAACCGAAGTGCAATCTATGAAGGGTATAATAAAAGTGGACGAAGCGAAACAAGTATGTAAGGATCGTAGCAAGTGGAAAGAATTGGTCTCTGCTTACCCCTATGTGAAAGGGGCGTGATTATATGTATGTATGTAGACAAATACTTCAAGGTCTGACAATCGGCGCCTCGTTAACAATAAGAAAGGTCTCCGGTTCTCTACACTCACCATACGAAACACAGCAGCATTAAGCCGCTATTTACGCTGGTATCCTGTGAGAGCGTGGTCCTTCCCCGGTCGAGCCGACCCATTCGTGCTACAACTATACTACTAATATAGCTGCAGCATGACTCTACCACGTATAATATTAATATTACAGATGAGAGCATTCAGAATCGATAAGCAGTTTCTCTTTTTTGATAGGAATTTTCTGTTCAAAACTAGCACTAAAAATCCTTAGAGATCTAGAAGGTGATATTATGTCCAATTATGTTTTAAGTATTTGTACCATTTTCGTATTGAAATGGAATTTATTTTACTTAATAATAATATATAAATAAATTTGTGGCAAGTGAAACAGACATAAAATCACGGGTATTCAACATCGGATTAATACTCTATATATATGTCGGAAACCTCGTCACAAGATCCCATTTTTGCTGTCGAAATTACAACAAGAGAGGTTAATTGTTAGAAATACTAAAAGTTTGAAAGCGGAAGTTGAACTTGCCCTCTTGCTTACGTAATTAATCAATATCAATAATAAGACAGCGTAACACACTATACATTCAGTATAAAGCAATTACAGTTCGACCATATCGTAATATGTTCCCGTCACAATAATAATAATAATAATGAATGATATAATAATAATAATTAATTATGAAACATCTTTGCGTCCTCCTCTGTTCTAATTTTCTAATTTGCTATACCCAAGAGGGTCCATATTGTGGTAATTTAATTTATTAATTTGTACAATATGGAATGCAAATAAATATTGAGTATTGACAATTACACACTGGTGTAACGTAAAGGACATAATTACATGATAACACCAAAGTAGCCGTGGTAGCTCAGATGGTTAGCGCTCGCTGTAAGCTTCACAGTACTCGAGCAACCCGGGTTCGATCCCCGCCGGCACCACTGAAATTGTTAATTGCAATTTTAAGTGCTGATTTACCACGTGCTCGGCGGTGAAGAAAAACATCGTGAGGAAACCTGCATGTCTGAGAAATAAGGAAAAAAATATTTCGAAGACATGTGAAGTTCGCCAACACGCATTAGGGCAGCGCGGCGGACCTTTCCTTGCCCTGAAACCCTCTCAAAAATGAGAGGAGGCCTGTGCCCAGCAGTGGGACGTAAATAGGCTGCAACTTTACTTTACTTTTTTTTACCAAAGTATGCAAACCAACAGCAACACTACTCATCTCCATGTAACCAGGGGAGCCTTTCAGCAACACCATCTTTCTTGCCTGCGCCCAAAGAACCACCACAACAGATAGAACCACGACACTATCTCAGCACTACTACTACGTAGCATGATTTGGGTGGAATCTATAGCGCACGGTGCCTACAAAAGGCCCTAAACACCATAAATAACTGATTTAGGAATAACAGTTTATCAGTTAATGGTAATAAAACTGTTTTAATACCCTTTACCAAAAAGAGACGGTTGATCAAATTAATTACACCGAAGTGTAATGGCAAAGAAGTATCATTTTGGGCGTAACGATCGACTCCAAAAAACAGAATTTAATACATGTCAGTTACTTCATTTATAATAATAAAATTAAGGAAGTAGAACTATTCGGAATCTTGACGTAATATACGACAAAAAATTAACTTTTGTAGTACCACATTTGGATAACATTATTATGAGAGCATCTAAAATGTTGTTCTTTGTTATAAGGAACGCAAAAAATATGCAATACAAAACTAAAATATTTCTTTACAATAGTCTAAATAAAGTTCGTAATATTTTAGAATATTGTAGTGTGGTCTGGAGACCACACTATGCTACACATTCATTACGTATTGAACGTGTTCAAAAGCGGTTCCTCTGGCATCTAGCATTTTCTATTGGTAAAGCAAAAAAGCTACGGTCCTATAATAGCAAATTACATTTTTTTAATTTGGAAACCTTAGAAAGTCGCAGAAAGTATAATGATGCAGTTTTTGTACATAAAATATTTAATTCTACATTTAATTGCCCAAGTTTATTGGAACTTTTTAAATTTCGTTTACCCACGAGAGTACCCCACAGTTCTATTGTACCACTTAGTTCACCAATAAGAAGAACTGTATTGGGAAGGAATTCTCCATATGCCAGATTCTGTAAAGTTATTAATGGATACAGCGATCAAATCGTCACTCACTTTGACTCACCCAGAATATTCTCTAAGTGTCTCCGTTAATAGCGTAAAGTAAAGTAGATATATTCTTTTATTATTTTCATTTTTTGAGTTTATGTAGCACTATTCTTACTAATAGATTTATTTTTAATTTTAGTTGAGAAATAACTTATTGTTTTTTCAGTTTATGTTTTTATAAAGTTATATGCATGCGGAGTTTATCTTTAAGTAATTGTAGCACTTTTGTCTCGTACTTTTAAGTAATTGTACTAATTTGATGTATTAGTGTTAGCAATTGTTGGTAAACCTAATAAATAGAAAAAAAATTATGGGAAACGCACCATATCCAAACTTAGTATGAATTTAGGGTAATTCACCTCCTGGGATCTTCCAGGCTGAAATTTTCGCCATACTTCGGTGTACGGAAATGAACTTGCAAAAACATTACATCAACCATATTATCTATATAAACTCTGATAATCAAGCAGTACTGTTAGCGCTGAGATCAAACTTGGTGACCTCGAAACTAGTTGAAGTCTGCGTGAACCGTCTAAACGTCCTGCGTGTAACAACAGGGTCGTTTTGAGATGGGTTCCGGGTCATGCAGGTATTGTAAGCCATGAACTTGCCGACAAGCTCGTACGGGAGGGCACAAACAATTACCAATAACAATTTGGACCTAACCCATTTTGTTGAATCTCAAAAAGCTGGCTGAATTGACCCTTGAAGTTCTTTATTACAATAAATCACATAAAATCTGGTCTGATAAACCAGGCTTAAAACATTTTGATACCTTAACCCAGATTCACTTCAGAAGCCTTGGTACTAAGTAAAAATTAACTGCGTATTCTGGTTAGAGCTCTGACTGAACACCGTTATCTAAAAAGCACGTGTCCACCCTGGAGCTAAGCAACTCAAGGATTTGCCGATTCTGTTCCTTAACGGAAAAAATACCTCTGCACATCCTATCTGATTGTGCACCTTCAATGCGCAAACGTAACACTTCTAGGAAACTATGTAGTTAGCCCAGAAGAAGTGAAATTGCTCATAGGTAGGCAACTCCTTCAATTCATTGAAGACAGAGGTCTTAGCAGTGTACTATAGCCATAGCAGCGATCACAATAAAGTTTACAGCTCGCAGTGATACTAGTCTTTCTAGACCTGCATAGCTGCATAAACAAAAAAATGTAGTGCACGTGTAGTGGCGGTGTCAGAATATCCACTACACCATATCGTCCCAAGAGTGTCGTAAGAGACTACATAGGGAAAATAAAACAGGATATAGGCAGCAGCATGTTCCTGATAACAACTCAACATAATAAAAAACTGCGGTTGTTATAAGGCAATCTATGAGGGAGGCGTATGTGCAGCAGTGGACTTTTATAGGCTGTAATGGATGCATGGATGGATTTAACCGTAGGTATTGTAATTATTCAGAACGTGGTACAGTTGTGACAAATGTGAGGATATTTGACGACATATTATAGTAAGCAAAATCTTTTCAAAATTTTCTTTTCAAAATGCTTTTATTTGGGCCGTAAATGATTGTGTTTCAGGGAAAAACGCGGGGTACAGCACATTTCAAGTCAATATTAAGCTATATAATATAAAGACATTTGAGTGCTCCGCTCCGCTACATTCACAGCCGGATTTCTTACAGTGTCTAAATTGTGCCGACGGTAGGCTGTTCAAAGGTAAAAAAGGAGATTACATATTAAAGAATGCCATAGTGAAAGCATTTTGGCTTCACAGCGTACCGTAGAAATTCAAAACTCTGATTCCTCTAATGACACAAATTTTACCCTTTTTTCGGAGCTTTACAGTTATCATCGTAATGTATCAGTGGTTAAAAGAATTCCTAGAGGTGCGATGATGTAGCTTGCTAAAAGCGTTGCCATGCACTATTCAAAATTGTTTCACTAATAGTGAAAATAGTTGGCAAATATTATTTACTTTCGTGTATTCCTATTTCCATTTTGATAAAACAATAAATAAATCAATTACGTCTCAACTAAAACAGACATCTTTTCATAATTTAGATTACCCAGTTAATACTCATTTATCTCAACCCTGTCTTAAATTTGATTTAAAAAAAGTAGTTGAGTCGATAGTAATGGATGAGGACTTAATAATAATAATATAATATAAGCTGACAAAATATCTGGACCTGACTCACGAGGTGACCGACCATGTGGGGTGGTCTGCCGACCGAAATTATTCCTGTGGTCGTTTCTGCGAACGGGTTAATCCCAGTCAGCCTCTCGGGTCATCTGAGGCGACTGGGACTCCGTGACGCACCGCTCCAGGTTCAAATACAGAAGGCGGTGCTCCTCGATACCGTCCGCATCGTCCGCCGGTTTCTTTTCCTTTCCCCCTAACCCTCGGCCGTCTGATCTCCCCTGCCGAGGGCTTCCATTTGGTTGGGTTTTTATAGATTTATATTTTTTATGTCTTTATTATATTTTATTGATATTTATGTATGTTTCCATTTTCATTTACAATTATATATTTATACTGCCCAACCAGATGAGAAAACTTTATAGATACCCCAATAATAATTTATTGGCAGAAAAGAAGGTTTACATTATTTATCGTTAAGACATTTGAACATATGATATGAGTTATAGCCTATCTTTACAATTTTATGCACTAGCGTCTAAACTAAGCCGAGCCTGTATCTTAGACACTAGTGTCTTCCAATGACAACATTATTTGCAGTTATAAAAGTATACGGCATATTATGATTCACTTAATCTATTACGTTACAAATTCCCAAATACATTAGGTACCACTTTATTGCGTTTACCGTCACACTAAGTTATTATGCGTATGAAAGGTTAGACTACTATTTATAGGAACTTTATTAATTTCTTAATTTAAAATGCAATAAATGATTATTGTTGTCAACTTTAGCAATTCTACAGGTATTTAACAAAAGTTATGCAATGTACAATGAACAGACATAGACATATTATAATTAATAGAATCAGGCGTTACTTTGCGGAAAGCCATTATATAAAAGCTTTTAGAAAAATTTACTTTAACAATTTAATTAAAAAGAAACAAAAGCATGTTGTTCGTAACTCTCTGTACGCGGTTCAACCTCAAAGTGTTCATCGATATGTGAGCAGTTTGACCTACTTAGGCCCCATATCTGAAAAAGTAGCTACTACTCTTCGACAAAACGCGCTTTTGTGTGGCGTTCAAAACAAACAATTCTCTTAGAAATATCTGTAATAATAAAGGTAAGTTGGATATTCGTCAAAAGTCAGGTGTTTACAAACTTGTATGTGACGAATGCCACGCCGTTTACGTGGGTCAGACTGGTCGCAATTTCGAGACACGTTATAAAGAGCATTTAGCCGCGTACAGGAATTGTAATCCCGATAAATCCCATTTTGCCAAACATCTTTTGGACACTGGACACAACCTAGCCAACGACCACTCCTTTAAAGTATTACATACGTGTAATAAAGGGTTGCGGATGTGTGTGCGGGAACAGTTAGAGATATTAAAAAGTAATAATAGTACAGTTGCACTGCTGAATGAACAAACAAATGTTACTAACTCACCTCTCTTAAATATCTTTAAGCCTGCTCTCTAATAATAGAGAGCCTCGCAATATGGTCGTTTGTCACCCTCACGGTGATCGGCGATTGGTTGCGTGGTTGGAGGGTAGGCGGGCATTGCACGGCGGTTTGTTTTAATTTTACAAACGGCTGCGTAAGTCCGGCTATGATTGGTCGCATGTTTTATCGCATGACGCGGTCGCTCGCTCCTTAAGTAGAGAGCGGTTGCGTCACCGGTCTGTATAAAAGGCAGTTGTTTTGGCTCGCCGCTCACTTAGCGATTAGCCACCGTAGAGTCTATATCACCTGAGGATGCCTCGTGTAGAGGCGAAACACGTGTCGTATTGTCGTCAGTGGTGTGTCTTGCCTAGTGTAGTGGTGTTAGAAGTAGTGGTGCACGCAATTGAGGGAGAGCGGGAGGTGCTCTTCATACTAGGTAAGATACATCATTTTAATTTATAACGTGGATATTTGCGAAGTAAATTTTTCTAAAAGCTTTTATAGACATATTATATAATTATTATAATTCATGGTTTTTGCAAAGGTTTTTTATTATTGTTTTAAATTATATTTTGACTTAAATATAGTATTATTAGTAGCTATACAAGTGAAATAATCTTTAGTTATTATAATTAGAGTAGTTTAAGTAGATATATATTATTATGATGTAATATTATTTTAAAGTGACCAAGAAATTTTCAGTTTCTTCTGTATTTAGAGTTTTTAACCAAGATAATAGTAGTTTTTTACATTGATATTTGTTAAACGAGTAGATTTGTAGAATTTTGTTTATTTTATTGTAAAGCATAGGACCTAAGTAGCTTTGAAATTTAGTTATAAAATATGTTTTAAAATGGCCGGTTGGACAAACCTTATCTTATGCGCGATTTAAGCGATTGGTTGTTAATTCGTGATTATACGAGTATGTAAGTTTTTCATGTTGGAATTTAACAGCGTCTTTAATATATAATTGTCTAACTGTCTATACGTCACATTCTGAATATAGTTTGTTATGGAATAGCTAAATGGTTTAATATAATGTCTTGGAAAATAAATGTAATGTCGAAACTCTTGAAGGCCTTCGTCACAAGCATCCTTCGGTTAATACTTCTCAAAGTTTACCGCTGCCTCCCAAGACTTCTATGGAAGCAATTATGTCATTTTCGAATGGCTCCGCTGGCGGCATTGACGGAATTACGCCTCTACATCTTAAAGATCTTGTAAGCGCGTCTGCCGGTGACGCCGGCTGAGTACTTCTTAATGACATTACAAAATTATGTAATTTTATGTTTTCTAGTAATGTTAATCTAAATTACATTCTATTCTTATATGGGGCAATATTATGTGTCTTCAAAAAAAAGGATAACGGTATCCGTCCACTTGCCGTTGGTTGCCACATTTCGACGCTTAACTTCAAAATTAGCTTCCAGGCATATAATCTCTAGCCTTAAGACAAAATTTCAAAGAAGCCCATCTCTTACGACACCCACTAGACGATATGGGATGGAAGTTTCGTTTTTAACACCATACACGGCAAACAAATTTCTACTCCCGTTCATGAATATAGTTTTAATCATGTTCACCGTGATTAGAACTACATTTATGAAATTTAAAACACTATTTGAACGTAAAAAAATATTAGCAACTATTTTTTAATGGCAGTCGATATTCAATGGGTCAATGATATAAATTAAATATTCCTAATAAACACTATGCCATAAATTAATAGCAGACCATGAAATACAACATTATTTTGGTCAATTTTAAAATAACTTTATCTCTATAAATAAAAATCAATTGCTGCTCGTTAGCGTTGCAAAACTCAAAAATGGCTCGGTCAATTTTGATATTTTTTTATGTATGTGTGATTGGGTACCTAGATTTTTTAGATTCACATTTGAACCCGGTAGGTGGTGCTGTTGTAAAGATCCATAAATCACCCGTGCGTAAACAATTCACCCTTCATAAGGATACATAGGAAGACATGCCCGATATATAAAAGCAATAGTAGATGTTGCTATACGTATGATAGGTATTGTGAAATTCTGAAAACCTCACATATGTGTTCCTGGAGCATATTATATCTATTCCTAATTTCAAATATCTACGTCCAATAGTCTCTGAGACTTCAAAAAAAATCCTGTGACAAACAGACATAGAGAGAGACACAGACAACGAGGTGACTCTACAAGTGATCCAATTTTGTTGATTTTGGCATGGAGCAGTATTATTAATGATGTTCCTAAACTAAAGCCCAAACGAGCGAAGCCAAGGGTTAATATATAATATTATAATAATTGAACTATACATTTAACCAAAGATGCTCAATAATAGCGTAAAAATAATGCAAGGTTTTTTTTTAGAGCATGACGTTGCGACAAACTAGAAAACAGTAAGACACGCACTAGTTTAGTTAACCACACCCCGCATAGTCATCAGATTATGCTACCACCTAAACCAGTCTATGCAAAACGGCATTGGCGACTACCAGCCTCAAGTCCAAGCCGGTTTTCGAAAAGCTTTAGTATCATATACTGCTTACATAATACCCTACCATAATGTAAAGAATACCGTGGAGTAATGTGTGGAGCCTTTGAATCCGTCGAGATTTGGGCGGTGTAAGAACCAGAGTATGAAGCCTAATCAAATGCAGAAAGGTGTAAGATTGGGTGGTGTTTTATCTTCGAACCTCTTCACTGCTGCATCAGAAGACGTTTTTAAGCTACTTGACTGGGATAATAATGTCCTCCAGACCGAAATTCGATTTTATCTGCCCAGGACAGGATTATACTGCCTGAGTGTATTATATAGTGTATATAAGTGGACTCCCTATTCCCTCACTCTTAAAGTCCGATAGGACGGTAATCCAGCACAGTCAGAGAGAGAACGTCTGCAGAACCAACGGCTTTACGTGATTTTCGAGGCACGGAGATGAAACACCGCCAACTTCCTAACTCAGGACAGCTACTGAGAATTTTTTTTAAGATAAGGGTGACCACACAGTCCACCTGATGGTAAGTGGTTGCTGTGGCCCATAGACTATCTACATTTATCCTCGATTACGTATCAAAATGCAGATGCGTTGTCACCCGTGAGGAGATAGAATGCCTCGTTTCCAGTAAAAAGGATCTCCGGTTCTCTACACTCACCATACGAAACACAGCAACGTCAAGCTGCCATTTGACGCTGGTATTCTGTGAGAGCGTGGTCCTTCCCCGGTCGAGCCGACCCATTCATGCTACAACTATATTACTAATATAGCTTCAGCATGGCTCTAACACGTATAAAAGATAAACCCATATATTCTTGATAGGTAAACCCAATAATTGATTAGGGTGCAACCCGGGATTCGAATCTGGGACCTTAATGATCATCAGTCACGCTTATCACCATTAGACCAACAAGACAATCAAGATAGTCAAAGCAGTCGAAATAGATGTAGTGCCGACCTAACCTAACGGTAACTCATGCAGGAATTCGATAGGTGAAGGTGGTGGTATTAACACGGTCCTGGCGTGTTAATTTAAATAGAAGGTGAATACACCCTTGGAGATCAGAACTTCTAATTTTACGAAATAATAAAAATAAATTGATCATTGAATAGTTACAAAATATGAAAAGTATTTTCTATATAAATAATCCATAATTTGTAGCTAGAAAACCGCTAAAAGTGGCTAACGAGCATTGAGGGGGCTGAAGCTAACGATGGAAATTATTTTAACTAAGATACTTTATATTCTTCACAGTACAAGTGTATTTCATTTTAATTCATCTTTCAAAACGCAAGCCAGTCCTAAAGAGAAATAAAACTGAAAAAAAATATAAGAAGCGACAGAATGAAACTTAAAGAAGAGACGGGCATGTTCTTAAGAACGACTGAAAATATTAAAGCGTGGCAATTATGGCATAATCCCTTTATGAGGCTATCTACGGGGAGGCCTATTATGTTCAACAGTGGAGTTTTTAGAGGCTGTAATATTAATAAAGCAATAACACAACTTCAGTGTAATTTCATTCCCTTTTTTTTCACCATTACGAGTGAATTTTTTCTTAAAATTCAAATGAAACTAAATTTGAGATATCATTAAAACCGACATATAATAATTGGTGAAGATATCGCATAACTACGTACAAAAAATAAAGGTGAATTGAAAATTTCCTTCCATTTTGAAATCGGCTAAATATAAAAATTATCGTTTATTCGCCCAACACATAATATTTTGAGGAAGAAACTAATTTTGATAACAATATATAAGAACAGTAGTGTGCTGCTTATTACCTATGTTACTAACAGTATTTTTAGTCGACTTCCAGAATAAGAGGTTTTCTATTCGACAATATAAAAATATTTTTTGTATTTTATGTTGCTGAAGCTCTTATGTCGAAACTATTTTGTTATTTTTAGTCCTTTGAAGTAGGCTTTAACTTTTTAATAAAATCAAATTTTAGCAATGAATATTAAAATGTATTCATTTCGAATACTAAAAAGTAGTAAACGTGTTCTTCACAAGCCCTGTCTGCAATCACGTATTGAAGCAGTCTTTTTTTTTAAATAACAAGCGAGAAGTTGACAAGCGTGCATACAGTCCACCTGATGGTAAGTGGATGTTGCGGCCTTCATCTAAATATATCCTAGATTAAGAATTAACATGCAAATACGTTTTCACCCTTGATGACTACGATGCAATGCCTCAATATCAGTAAAAGGGATCTCGGGTTCACTACACTCACTATACGAAACACAGCAGTATTAAATAAGACACAGTAGAGGGCAGAAAAAATATGAGTATTTCGACGAAGACGGAATGAGAACTTTTTTGTGCGGTACACGTTTAGTGCAGTATTCCGGTCATATAAACCGTATGCAGAGATTTTGAAGTCGCTCAAGTTTGTTAAATTGCTCCTCGGAGTCCTCGGTGATATCAAGGTAACAAATGTCAGCATAGTCGAAAATATGGAGTAGTAAAGATTGTGCAAGTACTTTTAGTAGAAATGGGTATATAGTAGTTAAGCCTCCGGAGTGAAGCATATGCGGCAAACATTTTAAGGCTCACTGCATTAATTTCAGGAGCTTAAGAAAGACTGGAATCCAAAAGGATACCACTTTTTTAACAAGGAAATAATTCTTGAACTCCCCATAAATATGGATTGGGATTTTAAAAGGTTCACAATTAACCCATACAATCGACTCCAGTCGAAAATGCAAGCTAGATCTTTGTTGATACATTCCACTGCATTAGGAAGATCTTCAATGGTTGTTTGTAAATATATTTGGAGATCATCTCCATATAAGTGGTAGAGAGAAAATATTTGCATGTAATCGTATTAATATTAATATATCGTTTGTAGCACTGTATATTGATATTGTCGATGGTGTATCTATCTAAATAAATAAATAAAGATTGTACATAGAAGGTGAATAGGTGATAAGACGCCGCCTACCATAACAAGCCACGAAGAAAGTCTATCTTGTACACGAATTCGTTACCCCGGTCAAGCCGACACATATTTGTTCGATATTCGATATAGCTGCAGTATGGCTCTATCACGTAAAAAAGCGACCGTCTGGTGCTGTCTTCTTTGCTGCAAATATATTCTAAGAAATAAAATGAGGTCTGAGTAGTAGGATGTTAGTAGTAAGCACATTATAGTTGTGACACATTATAGTAATTATAAGCTTAGTTAGAATTAACTAAGACAATTTATCTTATATGCAAATTAAACCACTTTAATAATTATTAAGTTATAAATTAGCAACTAAATATTTTAAAATGGTACCTAACCTAATTACCTCATTCAAATTGTAGTGATTTATTTAAATAGATGAAGAACGGAGGCGAAACGTTATTTGAGTTTTTCACGCAGAATAGAAATCGTCGTCAAGCAAAACTGGTGCAGGCAACGGTTTTCAAACAATAACGGCCGTGTTGCAGATCGGCTGTGAGGCTGTTAATTAATTTTTACGGATCATTTACCATGGCATTGCATGCGCGTTAAGTGTTACACGAAATAATTTTGTAGCATTGAGGTGAGAATCATTTTGACAACATAATTTTAAATATTTATTCCAAATCGTTACGCATCAGCCTTTTAACAGCTAACTAACAGCTAACAGCTATTTATTTATTTTATATTGTTACGGATTCGTGAGAATATAATGTCGCCTTATACATTTAATCGTTACAATTAATTATACATATATTAGAAAACAAGTTATATACTACATTTCTAACTGTTAAACTTAGGCCTAATCACGAATGTGGGTACGATCTAGTCTTTAAAATTTTTAAAAGTTATTAGCACAAGTATCTTCCGGCATAATTCGGTCGCCAAAACTCTCGTTTGTATGTAGATTGAATAAGTGATGTGACGTCTTTAATCAATTTGTCATAACTGTACAGGTAAAAAAACTTCAAGAAATCCGTAAGTACCCATAAAATAAATAAATGCATGACATCTGACATGAAATGTAAAAACATGCGACCAAATACGTACTACCTTATACTACGAAAATAATTAGAGTATGGATGATTAGGTACATTAGAAATGTGTATATTTTTTTATAGAATACGGGTGACAAACGAGCACACAGTCCACCTGATTGTAAGTGGATGCTGTGTCTCGTAGACATCTACATTTATCCTCAATACAGAATCAAAATGCAGATGCGTATCCCCTCTGAGAACTAAGATGGAATGCCTCATTTCCAGTAAAAAGGGTCTCAGGTTCTCTTTTCACCATACGGAACACTTTTACGCTGGTATTCTGTGAAAGCGTGGTCCTTTCCCGATCGAGCCGACCTATTCAGTTGTGTATCGCTAGCAACGCAATGTCAAGAATTTGTATTTAGAAAAACCCAAAATTAGGTGCTTTTTAGGTGCTAAGTTTAAAAATTAGGTGTTCCAAAATTTTCACCGCAACGAACTGTTGAGATTTGCGGTGACGATAATAGATATACGATAAATATTAATAGCAAGGAAATAAGTGATAATTAGGTGCTGCAAGTTTAGGCAATGACAAGGCGCCTCTAATAAAAATAAGCAACTAATTTTTAAACTTGGCACCTAATTAGTACCTAAAAAGCCCCTAATTTTGAATTTTTCTAAATGCAAATTCCTGACTGAATATGTTGCTGGCGAGACACAGCTGACCTATTCGTGCTAGAACTATAACTGCAGTATGGCTCTACCTCGTTCGAGTATAAACATGTTTTATTAGTTAGCTCACTGTAGTTTGTGCGATAGTCGAGTTTCTGTGTTTGTAATATTTATTTAACGCCGCTTGCTTGACCGAACTTATATACATTTTTTAAGTAATAACTGTCCACATAGTGGTAAGCAACTACTTCAATAATTTTATCTGAAGACTAAATTTTTCATTCTTGACAAAAGTGCTTAACATGCGCCTGCCTTAGGTAGAGACACAGACAGAACTTAACGCCCTGGATACTAAAGTCCGCACTGATACGAAGTCCCACAGAGTGCATCACCCGAGATCGTCGATTATGAGGCTGTACTTGCCGTGGAAACATGGTGAACGTGGCTTTTTGAGGACCCTGACCATGTACAATCGCAAAGTGTGCATCCTCCGTAAGTATTTCTTAACGGACGTCATTTCGTGTGATAAAAGGATCACCTCTCTATCCTTAGCATTCCCGATCGGGAGACCGTATAGAAAGAGAAGAAGCTTTATAGGAGGTTCCACAAAGCTCTACATGAGCCTTTCTTAGACACAGTCACCTCCCTGCACTGGCAAGGTGATTTTTTTGGGGAAACCGAGGGTTTTCTCTGTGCGATACAAGATCAACAACTGTTGGAGATACATTCTAAAGGATGCACCGTCGACATCTGTCGAGCTTGTTGCCATCCCTGTGAGTCATAAAGGCATGTCATCTCCGATATTTTGCGCTTTCTTACTCTGAGTACAGATAAGTACAGCACAGACAGAACCTAGTAGCCTGGATTCTACACCAGGAATCGTCTGAAATACGGTAGCGTGGATCAGAAACTGCTTTGTTATAAGTACTTATCGGAAGCTTTGCTCGAAAATGACCGTGCCAGGCTCTACTGGATGCGGGCCATCCTCATAGATAGGACTATTCTTGCGAATAAGCCTGATATTGTACTAATGGACCGGGCACAGTCAAGGATACTTTTGGTCGAAATCATCATCATCATCATTACAGCCCTTCACAAGTCCACTGCTGAACATAGGCCTCCCCCAAAGAATGCCACAAAGCACGGTCCTGAGCCACCTGCATCCATCGACTTCCTGCATGTCTTACCAGGTCGTCACTCCATCTCGTGGAGGGACGCCCTACACTTCGCCTACCGGTACGAGGCTGCCACTCGAGAACCTTTCTTCCCCATCGGTTGTTGGTTCTTCGAGCTATATGGCCGGCCCATTGCCACTTCAGCTTACTAATCCGTTGGGCTATGTCGGTTACTCTGGTTCTACTGCGGATATCCTCATTCCTAAGTTTATCACGCAGAGAAACTCCGAGCATAGCCCTCTCCATAGCTCGCTGAGCGACCTTGCGCTTCCTCATCCGGCCAGCAGTGAAGGACCACGTCTCAGTTCCGTATGTCATCACTGGCAACACGCACTGGGTGTACAGTCTCGTTTTCAAGGTTTGAGGTATACCTTGGTCGAAATACTAATTCCTTATGACGGAAACCTCATAAAAGCCGAAACAGATAAGCAAACAAAATATCTAGACCTCACTCACGAAGTGACTGACGTATGGGATATTCTGCCTATTATTCCTGTATTCATTTCTACGAATTTCTAGAACGGGCTAATCCCGGTCAGCCTCTCGGGTCATCTGAGGCGCCTGGAACTCCGTGACGGACCGCTTCGGGCTCAAAAGAAAGAAGGCGGTGCTCCTAGATACCTACCACCCGAATCGTCTGCCGGTTTCTTTCCTTTTCTTCCTAACCCTCGGCCAGTTGAGCTTTCCATCTGGTAGGATTTTTTTATTTATGTATTTTTAATTTAGTTATTTTACTATATTTAATGTATATTTATCATTTTCTTTTATATATTTATGCAGCCCAACCAGATGAGAAAACTACTTTTATATCCCATAATAATAATAATGTTAGCTCAGTATCAATTGCATGCCGTGATAGCTTATAATACGGTATAAACGCTAGCAGTTAATTTTATGGCACCTATGAAGTTAGTAATTGCAATTTAAAGTGTTAATTTACTCGAGAGTAAAGGAAAACATCGTGAGAAAATCTGCACGTTATTAAGAATTTATAAAAAAAATATTGCGACGACGGGTAAAGTCCATCAACACGCATTGGGGCAGCGCAGCGGTCGCTTCCTTGCTTCAAAACCCTGTGGGAGAAAACCTGTGCCCAGCAGCAAGAGGTATACATACTTATGGTGTTTTGTGGGCAGGAAAGAGTTCGCCGCATTGCTCCAATGCATATTAGCGATTTTCACATGTTCACAAATTTTTCATAATTCCTTAAACATTTTTTTTTATAGGATAAGGGTGACAAACGAGCACACAGTCCACCTGATGGTAAGTGGTTGCTGTGGCCCATAGACATCTACATCTATCTTCGACTAAGCATCAAAATGCAGATGTGTTGTCACCCGTGAGGACTAAGATGGAATAATGCCTCGTTTCCAGTAAAAAGGGTCTCCGGTTCTCTACACTTACCATACAAAACACAGCAGCGTTAAACTGCTATTTTACGCTGGTATTCTGTGAGAGCGTGGTCCTCCTTCCCCGGTCGAGCCGACCCATTCGTGCTACAACCATAATATAGCTGCAGCATGGCTCTACCACGTAAATAACATGTAGATTTTCTCACGAAGTAATTCTTCAACACTTCAGCACCGAACTCGTCGTTCATTTTCACACACAGCAAAATTTCCTACAAAAAGTTCATTGGGTAGCTCGCGGAAATCGTACACGTTTTGCTCCCTTACCATGAAATCTTACGGCGAGCTACACGGCTGTCTTATTTAATTAAATAAAATTTATAAAAACTGAAAATAAGCTTATGCATGAGTAGTGTAGTTGTACCACTTCTAGACCACCTGAGTCAGACGTGGTTCAACGACGTTCGTCGACGCCCGATCCTAAAAAAAAAAAAAAAAAAAAAAAAAAAAAAAAAAAAAAAAAAAAAAAAAAAAAGGTTTTGGCATGCTCTGATCACGAATCCGCGGTCCATTTTTGTGTAGAATGCACGGTTCCAGAGATGTGTAGATCAATTAGCTAATATCTAATTGATATCCGGTAAGGGCCTCCACCGTCATTAGCGTCCCATTGTTGTTCCTATTTCTATTGTTCTATTGTTCCTTAATCACCTTCATTGCAGCGTGTGCGTCGACTATATCAGTGCTATTGTTTATTATAATTCTTTGTTTATACAACGCTAATCTGAATCATCAATAAAACACATTACATAATTTTGTTACAATTTTTATTTATAAAATACAAAATCTTATTAATTATTATCTATAAAATAGGAGCGAAACATCTCATCCACTAAAATATCGTTGTACAATGTGTTCCTTGTAAATATACTCGTAAAACTATGTATTGAACATTCTTGAAACTTATATAGTAAATACATTAAGCAATATTCGCCACAAACTGAAGTCCACTCATTCTGAATCCTATCAACATTCCAGTTCCATCTTTTACAATTCCTTTTTAAAAACTCTAGATGATATCGTACAGGTGATCGTCCATATGAATCAAAATATTGACCGACGTCATTCGTATCGATATATAAAGCTACCCAATGTGACCCTGGTTTATCATCTGTATCCAAATTACATATTATATACGTTGGTACGTGGGTATACATAGGCAGTCTATTAGCTGCATAAACATTATTTTCTAGACTGGGGTGAATCTTTTTCAGATGTTGTTGTACATCTAGTGTATCCATGATATTACTGCTATTAGTAGATTATTACAGTACCTAGCTACTCAATGAATAACATAGGAATGGTCAATTATAGTGATTTCTACATATTAAATTGCATTTTTGTGATATACAAATCGTACTTGAGTCATTGATCACCAAACAAAACACAATACGAAGAAATGTTGAGATAGGCAACGGAAATGTGAGATAAACTGATATGTTTCTAAATATTAAATTGCATTTTTGTGTTATACAAATCGTACTTGAGTCATTGATCACCAAACAAAACACAATACGAAGAAATGTTGAGATAGGCAACGGAAATGTGAGATAAACTGGTTGACGCATAAAGTAATTATCAACTCATTACGGAAATACTTTAGATTAGAATTTTTACGTACTGGTGGTATATAAGACCAACAAACGCAGTCGTCGAGTTAGTGTACGGTCGTTTGGCTACAGTGGATCTATCAATAGTACATTTGTGTTACTTCAATACACCAAAGGCTATGGATGTAAGTGTTTATTCTATTGACTAAATTACTTTTTTTCTGTTATTTTCATGTGTGTGTATTATTTTATTTAAATATTGTGTATGTATATGATTAAGCCGTGGTAACTCAGATGGTTAGCGCTAGCTGTAAATTTCACAGTACGCGACCCGGGTTCGATCCCCGCCAGCACCAATTAAATTGTTAATAGCAATTTTAAGTGCTTATTACCACGTGCTTGGTGGTGAAGGAAAACATCGTGAGGAAACCTGCATGTCTGAGAAAATTTCGAAGGCATGTGAAGTTCGCCAACACACATTGAGGGAGCGCGGCGGACATTTCCTTGCTCTAAAACCCTCTCAGAAATGAAAGGAGGCCTATGTTCAGCAGTGGACTTTAATAGGCTGTAACTTTAACTTTTTTAACTTTTATGATTAAGTGTTAACAAATTGATATTAACATGATAACTGTGTTGTTGCAGAAATCATTGAGCTTCGATGAAGATACCTATAAACAGTATTACTACTCGCCACTCTCCCCTCAAGAAGAGAGTGATAACCTCGTCATTAATAATAACACATGCGATGGTGGAAAAAGAAAATCGCAATCGATTGATCATTTTTTTGAAGCTGAATCAAAAATAAAAAAGAGGAAGGGAAAACTTCAGTGAAGTGTGCACCAGTGCTTTTTTCTCCACAATCATGGAAGAGAATACGGAACTATTCAATAGCGAATTAAATCAGGAGTTGTCTAAAGTTTGTGAAGAAATGGAGAGGGGTCAACTGTTCGATTCGTCATACGATGATGAGTTGTATCATCACTGTGCGATGGTTGAAACACAGTTTAAGTATGTAAAATAAACATTCATTTCGATCATAATTTACATATTGTCTTATACAGTTTTTAATAAATTTAAACATTTTAGCAGTCAACCACTACAACTTGGAAGAGGAACGAAGCGAACGTGCAGCAAAGAATCCAAGATCATCAAAAAACCAACAACGGAAGCAGAAGCGCATACCTCTGCAGGGAACAGTATCAGTAACGATGATCAAGTGGAATGTCCAACGTGCCATATATTTATCAAGAAACGGTATTTAGCTAATCATTTTAAAAGTAATGTTCATAAAAATAATCTTTTAAATTCACATAATTCTTTATCAAACGTTAGTGTTATTGAATCTGCTTTTGGAAATAGGATTTTAACTTATAAAATCAAGAGTAGAGTAGATCGTTCGACATGGGTAAATTTTGAAACTCCTGAACTATTTTTAAATTCTATTAAAGATGATATTTTATTTTTATTACAAGAGTGTATTCATCAACACATAATTTTTAAGGTAAACTTCATATTGCATGCTGATTTTGTTCAACAAACTAAAGATATTCATGATACGTTCGATTTTCAAACGCTTAAATATATTATTTGTCAAGGAGATGACTTAAATATTTTTCTTTCATCTTTAAATGATACAATTACTACTAAAATTAGTGCTTTCGAAAAAAAAGATAGTGGATGGAGTCTAAAAAACATAAAATCTATAGACATGAATGTTAATAAATTTAACCCCCTACGCGGTACTTCATACATAGATCTTCCTCGTGACATAAAATTAAAAAAGGCTGTTATAAATGTAAAAAACAAGGATTATTTTTGTTTTAAATGGGCGTTACTCTCGGCGTTATATCCTGTAAACAAACACACCGATCGGGTATCATCGTACGTTAAACATGCAAATAAACTTAAATTTGATGGTATTTCCTTTCCGGTTAAAATTTCTGACATAGCAAAAGTAGAGAAATTAAATGATATTAGTATTAATGTTTTTGGGTTAGAATATAATAAAGAAAAACGATGTAATTCTATAGTAGGTCGATTATTTTTAACAAAGTGTCGTAAAGATAGACATATCAATTTATTATTTTTTTCCAAGGATACAAAAAATCATTATTGCTATATAAAAAATTTATCGCGGTTAGTTAGTAAACAAATTTCAAAAGACGGTCACATCATGTACATTTGTGAATCATGTCTACTTCGTTTTCCATCTCAGGAAAGGTTAAATAACCATGAACAATACGATTGTGCTCACATTTGTACAGTATTACCAAACAGTGAAACTTTAAAAAAAAAGAATTGGTTTGGTCAACCTATTTCAAATGATAAAATTAAATTTGATAGTTATGAAAAAAAGTTAAAGATACCATTCGTAGTTTATGCTGATTTTGAAGCATTTTTAAAACCAATAGAATCATGTTCTAACGATCCTTCCAAACCTTTCACTCATAATATTCAGAAACATGAAGTACATAGTTTTGGATATTATATAAAATGTTCATATGATGATAAATTATCAAAATATGTAACATATTGCGGACCCAACTGTGCACAAGTGTTTATGGAAAGTTTATCTAACAATCTAAAAGAAATAAATAGACTTCAAAAATATCCACCACTTCCGCTAACAAATGAAGACAAAAACCAAATTTCAAATGCAACCATTTGTCATATTTGTGAAACTGAGTTGGCAAAACATTTTTATGATTTTGATTGGTACACTGGTAGTTTTATAGGTGTTGCTCATGAATCATGTTGTTCGAAGATCAGAACACCTAGTTATATACCAATATTTTTACACAACCTTAGTCACTATGATGCTCATTTTATTGTTCACGCGTTAAACTTTTGTGATGGTGAAGTCGAAGTTATCCCTCAAAATAAAGAAAAATATATATCCTTTTCCAAAAAATTAAAAGTGAATAACCACGAAATTATATTGAGATTCTTAGATTCATTT
The DNA here is from genome assembly GCA_963668995.1 of Parnassius mnemosyne. Lineage (NCBI taxonomy): Eukaryota > Metazoa > Arthropoda > Insecta > Lepidoptera > Papilionidae > Parnassius > Parnassius mnemosyne. Next base: position 17,496,132 of record CAVLGL010000080.1, read on the forward strand.
AAGTTTTTATCGTGTAAATTAGAAGAATTGGTCAAAAATCTCAGTAATGATCAATTTCAAGAATTACGTAGAAATTACCCTAATGATGAAGATTTCTTTCGTTTAAAACGGAAAGGTGTTTATCCATATGAACTTATGACTAATTATGATAGTTTAAGTCTAACATCGCTCCCTGAACAAAAATGTTTTTATAGTTCACTCACAGATTCACATATTTCAAATGATGATTACAATCATGCTAAAGATGTTTGGGAACATTTTGGGTGTTGTAATATGCTAGATTATTCAAACCTATATTTAAAAACAGACGTTTTACTTTTATCCGATGTATTTGAAAACTTTAGAAAGTTATGTATTAATACATATGATTTAGACCCTGTCCATTATTACACAGCACCCGGTTTAAGTTGGGATGCAATGTTAAAATATACAAAAATAGAATTAGAACTTTTAACAGATTATGAGAAAATTGCATTTATTAGATCAGGTATCAGAGGTGGTGTATCTCAATGTAGTAATCGTTATGCTAGAGCTAATAACAAATACATGGAGGATTATGATACAGGGAAACCAAATTCATATATCACATATTTTGATGCCAACAATTTATATGGTTAGGCTATGTCTCAATATCTTCCTACTGGTGGATTCGAATGGGTAAATCCAAATACAGAATTTAATGTGTCTAAGACATCAGACTTCGGTTTTATTTTAGAAGTTGATTTGGAATATCCAGATGAACTTCATGATTTACATTCGGACTTTCCTTTATGTCCAGAAAACATTTGTGTAGGCAATATTAATGAGAATAAACTAGTCCCAAATTTAAATAATAAAGATAAATATGTAATTCATTACAGAAATTTAAAGCAGTGCATAGAAATGGGGGTTAAATTAACTAAAATTCATAGAGTTTTAAAATTTAAACAGTCTCCCTGGTTGAAGATGTACATAGATCTAAACACAAAATTAAGAACTTTAGCAAAATCAGATTTCGAAAAAGATTTTTATAAATTAATGAATAATTCAGTCTTCGGTAAGACTATGGAGAATATTGAAAAAAGGGTTAACATAAAATTAGTTACGCACTGGGAGAACCAGGGTAAAGCTTTAGGTGCTCAAGATCTAATCGCTAAACCACAATTTCATAGCCTTTCAATATTTTCGGAAAACCTAGTTGCGGTTCAGTTGCGAAAAACGAAGTTAATATATAACAAACCAATTTATTTAGGGTTTTGCATTTTAGATATTTCAAAAACATTAATGTATGATTTTCATTATAACTATATGATTAAAAAGTTTAGTAAAATCAAATTATTGTATACAGATACGGATAGTTTAATATATCATATATTTACAAATGATTTTTACATTGATATAAAACCTGACCTTTCATCATACTTTGATACCTCAGATTATGATACAAATAATATTTTTGAATATCCAAAATTAAATAAAAAGAAATTAGGTTTTTTTAAAGATGAAAATAATGGTAAAATCATGAAAGAATTTGTGGGTTTACGATCCAAAATGTACGCTTTTAACTTAGAGAATAAGACTATAGCCAAGGCAAAAGGGGTAAATAAATGTATCACTAAAAAGATGACAATGAATAGTTATAAGTCTTCTCTATTTAATAAAAAAGTGCAATATTATAGTATGCTTAGATTTAAATCAATTAAACACACAATTTTCACACAAAAATTAAATAAGATAGGTTTATCATATAATGACACAAAGAGACATATTTTAGATAATAATATTGAAACATTAGCTTGGGGTCATTATAAACTGCGTTAAGTGTTGATTTTTACTTTTATGTCTGCGTTTAAGAAAAATTTATATTGATTGTAAAATTATGATAATACTATAATATGACGTAGTTTATTACATATTTAAACATTGTTTTATTGTAAATAATTTAAGTTAATTGTTGTTTCTATTTATTTGAGGTTGAGTTAATTGTAAAATTATGATGTACTAATTGTTGTTTCTATTTATTTGAGGTTGAGTTAATTGTAAAATTATGATGTACTAATTGTGTTAGAAATAGTATACAGATAATTCTGTTTTATATAATTTTTGGAATATATATTAATTGTTTACACCAACACTTTCATTTTTTATTTCACCCCTTTGAACTTTAGACGTGTGTTATGTTTCACTTTATCCATCCGTTCACTGCTATTGTGGCAGGACCAAGTGGGTGTCGGAAGTCAAATTTTGTAACAAATTTCATAAAATCAGTTACAGAAATATGTAATTGTGATTTTAATCAGATCACATGGTGCTTTGATGAAATGCAACCATTATATAATTTACCAAATGTTAACTATCATCAAGGAATTCCAAATCTTAATATGTTTGATGGTGAAAACCCACATCTTGTTATTATTGATGATCTAATGAGAGAGTCCGATGGAAGAATTGTGGATATATTTACAAAAGGTAGTCATCACAGGAATCTTAGTGTATTTTATCTAACACAAAATTTATTTCATCAGGGTAAAGGACAAAGAGACATATCTTTAAACTCAAGTTATATAATATATTTTAAAAACCCTCGAGATAAAACTCAAATAAGATATTTAGCAAGACAAGTATCACCAGATAACCCAAAATTCATTGAAAATGCCTACAGGGATGCAACTCTAGAGGCACATGGATATTTAATGGTAGATTTAAAACAGAATACCAATGATTTTTGTCGTATCAAGACAAATGTCTTTCCATTTAATGGTTTCTGTACAGTCTACGTCCCCACAAAAGAGTTTAAATACACCAAGAATCAAACAATTGAAATCATTGCTAAATGATGCATCGTCGACTCACAACGTATAAACATTTGCTAACCGCTTTGCATACGCTTAAACCAAAATATCAAAGAGCATTACTTAAAACGTGTGATGAAGAAGAAATTAACTGTATTTGTGAGTGTATTCATAACGTTTTACAAGGAAAAGTACCTCTTAAAGATCAGGATAAACAAAAATTGAATAAACATAAAAACATAATCCGTAAACTAGTACGTAAGTGTAAACATAAACTAAGAAAAAATATAATTATACAAAAAGGAGGGGCTTTCTTACCAACAATATTAGGTGCAATATTGAGTGGATTAGTGAGTGGACTAGCCAGTTAACATGGAAAATGCAAAGAAAATGATACTTATCGAACCTGGATTGATTGAAAAATTAAAACAAGAAAATAAGGTTAATAGTAATTTATCTCGATTAGATATTGAAATGCAAAATATTATGAATAGTAAGACGGAAGACCGAAAGAAATGGATATTATATTTACAAACACTGCAAAGATACCTTCATTTTACCGAAGAGGATCGTCAACCACTCAAATTACCAATTTATTCTGATACATCTAATGAAGATTCAAATGAGTCAAAAATTGGTTTTAAAAATAAAGATAGAGATCTAAAAACTTCAGTTGATATTGAATCTTTGCTGGAGGAGAATCGATCCATTAAAAGTAAAGAAAATGATGAAAATCCACTTTACACACCAGCTCAAATACTCAGTTTAATAACAAAAACTTATCATAAAAAAGGGCAGTTATTATTAAACTTAGTTGAAACAAGTAAAAGTAAAATACATTGGGATAACGAAGGTACAGTCATAATTGATAGTGAAAAAATTCCTGGAAGTAATATTGTTGATTTAATAAATGATTCACTAAGACCCCTAAAAAGAAGTGATCCGGTAGGGTGGGTTAGATTTGCTGAAGCATTAAAAGATATTAAAGTACCACTTACTTATATTGGAAATCCAAGGAGATGTGAGTTTATTAACCAACTTCAAGCAAAAGATCTGAACAAACCCTCTGAGATTGAAGTTCAAGAGTTTTCTACACCGTGCAGTAGAGATAAAAAGTCTACAACTAAAATACGTAAAGGACTTGAGTGGGAAAAATGGACTCCGTACTAGAAGAAATTAACAGGATTTATTATGATCCATCTAATCCCGCTGGTTTTGGTAGTATTGATAAATTATCAAAAGCCATGAAGGGTAAAATGAATAAAAAGCAAGTAAAGGAATGGTTAAAATCACAAGAAACATACACATTACATAAACCCATTCGAAAAAAATTCCCGCGTAATAGGTACATTCTATCAAATATTAATGAACTGTGGCAAGCTGATTTAAGTGATATGCGAACTTATTCTCAATATAATGATGGTTTCAAGTATATACTTTGTATTATTGATGTATTTAGTAAATATGCTTTTGCAAGATCAATGAAAAAGAAAAACTCAGAAACAACTAAAGAATGTTTTGAAAGTATATTTACTGAAAGTAATTTAACACCTACTCACATACAATCCGATAAAGGTACCGAATTTGTTTCAAAAGATGTACAAAAATACTTTAAATCCAAAAAGATTAATTACTATACCACTAACAATCCTGACATTAAGGCCAGTATTGTTGAACGATTTCAAAGAACACTAAAAATGAAAATGTGGCGTTATTTCACTCATAATAATACTTATAGATATATAGATGTTTTACAAGATTTAATATACTCTTATAATCACAGCTTTCACTCTAGTATTAAGATGTGCCCATGTGATGTAAATTCCAACAATATTATGACAGTTTGGACTAATCTTTATGATAGACGGTCAAAAAAACTTTCTTTAGAAAATCCTAAACCAAATTTCAATGTGGGTGATTATGTTCGAATAACTAAATATAAACATGTATTCCAAAAAGGATATGAATCAAATTGGAGTGATGAAATATTTATTATATCTTCAATAATTGATAGATCTCCATGGGTTGTTTATACAATAACAGATTTACAAAATGAACCAATAATTGGTACTTTTTATGAAAGAGAATTACAAAAAATCACTTACAACCCCACCTCACAACATAAAATAGATAAAATAATTGACACTCGTTATTCAGGTAACAGAAAAGAAGTGGAAAGGTTATCCAGATAAATTTAACAGTTGGATTTTAGCTTCTAGTTTAAAAGAAATATGAATAAAGAAAGTTTCTATTTAACTTTGCTCAGCAATAGTTCAATGGAATACTTTCCTGATAACAAGACCACAAATTTTTCAACGAAATTACCAAAAGCTATAAAATTAGAAGGTGAATGGTCGGTTGGAGTTGTCGAGTTTCAATATCCATGTACCATGTTTACTGTTCAAGACCATGAAAATGTTATATACATTACAAAATCTATGTTAATGCCTAATGAAGATAAGCCATCCACAGTGTACTACAAAAAACATATTCCAGCTACCAACTATGATAACGTTGAGCATATTTTAAGAGTGTTAAATGGTATCGGAGAGAACTTGAAATTTCGCTATGATGAAATAACAAAATTTGTGTCTATTTCGGTATTGGATAAAAATATAACATCCGTAACATTATCACCCAAATTAAGTTTACAGCTAGGTTATGAACCAAATAAAAATCTCCTAGAGAGAAATTTTGGAAAGTGTCCTGCTAATTTACACTTAGGGTTACCATCTCAACTATTTCTATATTGCGATATTATCGATCCTCAGATTGTGGGTGATGTTATGACTCCTTTATTAAGAGTCATTTCATTAGATCCTACAAAATACATTTATGGTGCAAATAAAATGCACGTTTTCTCTCAACCTCACTACTTACCTGTTATGCGAAGAGAGTTCGATACGTTGGAAATAGTTATAAGATCGAGTACAGGACAAAAAATACCATTCCAGTTTGGAACCGTGTGTATTAAACTACATTTCCGAAAATTATAATAATGAATTCTCTTCGTGATCATCATAAATGTCCATATGAAAATTATTATACACATCAAGCTGGATCAGGAGTTGGAGTAATTTATAAGGGTTCACCATATCAACGCGGTCATGGTATTGGGAGCTTCTTAGGGGGGTTATTCAGATCAGTTTTACCTTTACTTTCAAGTGGTGCTCGAGTGATTGGTAAGGAGGCATTAAGCGCTGGAGTAGGACTTTTATCGGATATGGTTCAAGCTCGTCCTATGGAAGCCTCAATAAAAGATCGTCTAAAGCAAGTTAGTACGAATTTAAAACGAAAGGCTGATGAGAAAATTGATCAATTTAACATGACTGGATCTGGGTATAAAACTAAAAGAAAACGATTGATATCGTTCATTCCACCATTAACTGCTAAAGTGAAAGCTGCGAAAAAACTTAGTCTAAAACCAAAAAATATCAAAGATATATTTTCAAACTAAATATGTCTTTCCTTCATAATCATTCTTGCGAGTGCGTTAAGTCAGAATTGGATTTGTTTGCACTACCGTCTACACAAACTAGCATTGAAAATGGATTGTGGATTCATTATAAACCAATTTCATCTCTTGGTGATGATGGACCTATCGAGTTTCAAGTTCCTGGGACCGGCGATGACTACATAGATTTGTCTCATACATTACTCCACATAAAGGCAAAAGTATTAAATCAAGATTCAACTAACTTGGTATCTACTACAATAGTAGCACCTGTAAATAATTGGCTGCATTCACTTTTTAGTCAACTTGATGTTTATTTAAACCAAAAACTTGTATCACCACCTAATAATACCTATGCATATCGAGCATACATGGAAACCCTTTTAAACTATGCCCCTGCTGCTAAACAATCTCATCTTACTTGTAGTCTTTGGTATGAGGATACAGCAGGAAAAATGGATTCTACAGATGGTAAAAACATAGGATTTGTTAAAAGACAGGAATTGATTAGTGAAAGTAAGGAAATAGAAATGATTGGTCATCTTCACGGTGACATTTTTAACCAAGATAAATTTTTAATTAATGGTGTTGAAATGAGTGTTAAATTGGTTCGATCAAGAGAGAGTTTTAATTTAATTGTTGGATCAAACGATGTAAAGTTTAAAGTTTGTATTACGGACGCAACTCTTATTGTTCGACGAGCACGAATTAATCCAAGTGTACTACTCGCACATCAAAAAGTTTTAGCTTCTACCACTGCTAAATATCCTATTACTCGAGCTGAAGTAAAATTTTTAACAATTCCTTCGGGTGTTCAAGGAAAAACTCTTGATAATATATTTTTAGGACAGGTACCGAAAAGATGTATAATTGGATTTGTGAACAATTCTGCATTTAATGGTTCCCTTACTAAAAATCCATTTAACTTTGAAAACTATGGTATTAATTCTTTCAGCTTATATATTGATGGTCAACAAATACCTTCAAAAGCTTTGCAACCATCTTTTAATAATAGCATATTTACATCAGCATATCATACTCTATTCTCGGGAACTGGTATTCACTTTCTTAATGAAGGAAATGGAATCTCTTGTGAACAGTATGGCAAAGGTTACTGTCTATTAGCATTTGACTTAACTCCTGATTTATCAGCTAACTCATCAACTCATTGGAATCTCATAAAGCATGGTAGTGTAAGAATAGAAGTACGATTTGAATCCTCATTAATACAAACAATTAACTGTATAGTTTATGCTGAGTTTGATAATATTATTGAGATAGATAAAAACAGAAATGTTACTGTAGACTATAGTAGTTAAGGTTATAATATGTGTTGTGTGTTAGATTTTATGTGTTATGTGTAATGCATTTTGTGTGTATGTAACTATGTGAAACGTTATAAAATTAAATAAAACAAATTGTATGCAATATATTTTTTTTTTATTTCTTTATAAATCTTCTATTTAATCTAATACAAAACACTGTTCGAGTTGAAATTTTACATAAGCACACTGACTAAACCACTGAACATGCTGCTGCCAAGGATCATCATCATCTTCCCAATCTTTTAAACCACCACCACAATGGAAACACTTGGTCCCGTCTGCATGGCCAGTATAAAAGAAACCAGCTTCTGCAAGATCTTCAGGTTTCTGTCGCATAACTAGAGGCCAGTTTTCGAAACTAAGCAAACGGCTAGATTTTGAACTGAAGAATGGATATTCAGCTCTTGAGTACTGCATACTCTTCTCGTTTTCTTCTCCACTCAGTGTTGTAGTTTTGTTATTCAATGATGTGTTTTGTACACGTATGCCACACTCATCTCTTCCTTCCGCTCTTGTCTTCCTGTAATTGAAGTAAACAGAATCACATTCACTAATGATCAGCTAATGACTGTCATTGTTAAAAAACCCTCTGAGATTGAAGTTCAAGAGTTTTCTACACCGTGCAGTAGAGATAAAAAGTCTACAACTAAAATACGTAAAGGACTTGAGTGGGAAAAATGGACTCCGTACTAGAAGAAATTAACAGGATTTATTATGATCCATCTAATCCCGCTGGTTTTGGTAGTATTGATAAATTATCAAAAGCCATGAAGGGTAAAATGAATAAAAAGCAAGTAAAGGAATGGTTAAAATCACAAGAAACATACACATTACATAAACCCATTCGAAAAAAATTCCCGCGTAATAGGTACATTCTATCAAATATTAATGAACTGTGGCAAGCTGATTTAAGTGATATGCGAACTTATTCTCAATATAATGATGGTTTCAAGTATATACTTTGTATTATTGATGTATTTAGTAAATATGCTTTTACAAGATCAATGAAAAAGAAAAACTCAGAAACAACTAAAGAATGTTTTGAAAGTATATTTACTGAAAGTAATTTAACACCTACTCACATACAATCCGATAAAGGTACCGAATTTGTTTCAAAAGATGTACAAAAATACTTTAAATCCAAAAAGATTAATTACTATACCACTAACAATCCTGACATTAAGGCCAGTATTGTTGAACGATTTCAAAGAACACTAAAAATGAAAATGTGGCGTTATTTCACTCATAATAATACTTATAGATATATAGATGTTTTACAAGATTTAATATACTCTTATAATCACAGCTTTCACTCTAGTATTAAGATGTGCCCATGTGATGTAAATTCCAACAATATTATGACAGTTTGGACTAATCTTTATGATAGACGGTCAAAAAAACTTTCTTTAGAAAATCCTAAACCAAATTTCAATGTGGGTGATTATGTTCGAATAACTAAATATAAACATGTATTCCAAAAAGGATATGAATCAAATTGGAGTGATGAAATATTTATTATATCTTCAATAATTGATAGATCTCCATGGGTTGTTTATACAATAACAGATTTACAAAATGAACCAATAATTGGTACTTTTTATGAAAGAGAATTACAAAAAATCACTTACAACCCCACCTCACAACATAAAATAGATAAAATAATTGACACTCGTTATTCAGGTAACAGAAAAGAAGTGGAAAGGTTATCCAGATAAATTTAACAGTTGGATTTTAGCTTCTAGTTTAAAAGAAATATGAATAAAGAAAGTTTCTATTTAACTTTGCTCAGCAATAGTTCAATGGAATACTTTCCTGATAACAAGACCACAAATTTTTCAACGAAATTACCAAAAGCTATAAAATTAGAAGGTGAATGGTCGGTTGGAGTTGTCGAGTTTCAATATCCATGTACCATGTTTACTGTTCAAGACCATGAAAATGTTATATACATTACAAAATCTATGTTAATGCCTAATGAAGATAAGCCATCCACAGTGTACTACAAAAAACATATTCCAGCTACCAACTATGATAACGTTGAGCATATTTTAAGAGTGTTAAATGGTATCGGAGAGAACTTGAAATTTCGCTATGATGAAATAACAAAATTTGTGTCTATTTCGGTATTGGATAAAAATATAACATCCGTAACATTATCACCCAAATTAAGTTTACAGCTAGGTTATGAACCAAATAAAAATCTCCTAGAGAGAAATTTTGGAAAGTGTCCTGCTAATTTACACTTAGGGTTACCATCTCAACTATTTCTATATTGCGATATTATCGATCCTCAGATTGTGGGTGATGTTATGACTCCTTTATTAAGAGTCATTTCATTAGATCCTACAAAATACATTTATGGTGCAAATAAAATGCACGTTTTCTCTCAACCTCACTACTTACCTGTTATGCGAAGAGAGTTCGATACGTTGGAAATAGTTATAAGATCGAGTACAGGACAAAAAATACCATTCCAGTTTGGAACCGTGTGTATTAAACTACATTTCCGAAAATTATAATAATGAATTCTCTTCGTGATCATCATAAATGTCCATATGAAAATTATTATACACATCAAGCTGGATCAGGAGTTGGAGTAATTTATAAGGGTTCACCATATCAACGCGGTCATGGTATTGGGAGCTTCTTAGGGGGGTTATTCAGATCAGTTTTACCTTTACTTTCAAGTGGTGCTCGAGTGATTGGTAAGGAGGCATTAAGCGCTGGAGTAGGACTTTTATCGGATATGGTTCAAGCTCGTCCTATGGAAGCCTCAATAAAAGATCGTCTAAAGCAAGTTAGTACGAATTTAAAACGAAAGGCTGATGAGAAAATTGATCAATTTAACATGACTGGATCTGGGTATAAAACTAAAAGAAAACGATTGACATCGTTCATTCCACCATTAACTGCTAAAGTGAAAGCTGCGAAAAAACTTAGTCTAAAACCAAAAAATATCAAAGATATATTTTCAAACTAAATATGTCTTTCCTTCATAATCATTCTTGCGAGTGCGTTAAGTCAGAATTGGATTTGTTTGCACTACCGTCTACACAAACTAGCATTGAAAATGGATTGTGGATTCATTATAAACCAATTTCATCTCTTGGTGATGATGGACCTATCGAGTTTCAAGTTCCTGGGACCGGCGATGACTACATAGATTTGTCTCATACATTACTCCACATAAAGGCAAAAGTATTAAATCAAGATTCAACTAACTTGGTATCTACTACAATAGTAGCACCTGTAAATAATTGGCTGCATTCACTTTTTAGTCAACTTGATGTTTATTTAAACCAAAAACTTGTATCACCACCTAATAATACCTATGCATATCGAGCATACATGGAAACCCTTTTAAACTATGCCCCTGCTGCTAAACAATCTCATCTTACTTGTAGTCTTTGGTATGAGGATACAGCAGGAAAAATGGATTCTACAGATGGTAAAAACATAGGATTTGTTAAAAGACAGGAATTGATTAGTGAAAGTAAGGAAATAGAAATGATTGGTCATCTTCACGGTGACATTTTTAACCAAGATAAATTTTTAATTAATGGTGTTGAAATGAGTGTTAAATTGGTTCGATCAAGAGAGAGTTTTAATTTAATTGTTGGATCAAACGATGTAAAGTTTAAAGTTTGTATTACGGACGCAACTCTTATTGTTCGACGAGCACGAATTAATCCAAGTGTACTACTCGCACATCAAAAAGTTTTAGCTTCTACCACTGCTAAATATCCTATTACTCGAGCTGAAGTAAAATTTTTAACAATTCCTTCGGGTGTTCAAGGAAAAACTCTTGATAATATATTTTTAGGACAGGTACCGAAAAGATGTATAATTGGATTTGTGAACAATTCTGCATTTAATGGTTCCCTTACTAAAAATCCATTTAACTTTGAAAACTATGGTATTAATTCTTTCAGCTTATATATTGATGGTCAACAAATACCTTCAAAAGCTTTGCAACCATCTTTTAATAATAGCATATTTACATCAGCATATCATACTCTATTCTCGGGAACTGGTATTCACTTTCTTAATGAAGGAAATGGAATCTCTTGTGAACAGTATGGCAAAGGTTACTGTCTATTAGCATTTGACTTAACTCCTGATTTATCAGCTAACTCATCAACTCATTGGAATCTCATAAAGCATGGTAGTGTAAGAATAGAAGTACGATTTGAATCCTCATTAATACAAACAATTAACTGTATAGTTTATGCTGAGTTTGATAATATTATTGAGATAGATAAAAACAGAAATGTTACTGTAGACTATAGTAGTTAAGGTTATAATATGTGTTGTGTGTTAGATTTTATGTGTTATGTGTAATGCATTTTGTGTGTATGTAACTATGTGAAACGTTATAAAATTAAATAAAACAAATTGTATGCAATATATTTTTTTTTATTTCTTTATAAATCTTCTATTTAATCTAATACAAAACACTGTTCGAGTTGAAATTTTACATAAGCACACTGACTAAACCACTGAACATGCTGCTGCCAAGGATCATCATCATCTTCCCAATCTTTTAAACCACCACCACAATGGAAACACTTGGTCCCGTCTGCATGGCCAGTATAAAAGAAACCAGCTTCTGCAAGATCTTCAGGTTTCTGTCGCATAACTAGAGGCCAGTTTTCGAAACTAAGCAAACGGCTAGATTTTGAACTGAAGAATGGATATTCAGCTCTTGAGTACTGCATACTCTTCTCGTTTTCTTCTCCACTCAGTGTTGTAGTTTTGTTATTCAATGATGTGTTTTGTACACGTATGCCACACTCATCTCTTCCTTCCGCTCTTGTCTTCCTGTAATTGAAGTAAACAGAATCACATTCACTAATGATCAGCTAATGACTGTCATTGTTAAAAAACCCTCTGAGATTGAAGTTCAAGAGTTTTCTACACCGTGCAGTAGAGATAAAAAGTCTACAACTAAAATACGTAAAGGACTTGAGTGGGAAAAATGGACTCCGTACTAGAAGAAATTAACAGGATTTATTATGATCCATCTAATCCCGCTGGTTTTGGTAGTATTGATAAATTATCAAAAGCCATGAAGGGTAAAATGAATAAAAAGCAAGTAAAGGAATGGTTAAAATCACAAGAAACATACACATTACATAAACCCATTCGAAAAAAATTCCCGCGTAATAGGTACATTCTATCAAATATTAATGAACTGTGGCAAGCTGATTTAAGTGATATGCGAACTTATTCTCAATATAATGATGGTTTCAAGTATATACTTTGTATTATTGATGTATTTAGTAAATATGCTTTTGCAAGATCAATGAAAAAGAAAAACTCAGAAACAACTAAAGAATGTTTTGAAAGTATATTTACTGAAAGTAATTTAACACCTACTCACATACAATCCGATAAAGGTACCGAATTTGTTTCAAAAGATGTACAAAAATACTTTAAATCCAAAAAGATTAATTACTATACCACTAACAATCCTGACATTAAGGCCAGTATTGTTGAACGATTTCAAAGAACACTAAAAATGAAAATGTGGCGTTATTTCACTCATAATAATACTTATAGATATATAGATGTTTTACAAGATTTAATATACTCTTATAATCACAGCTTTCACTCTAGTATTAAGATGTGCCCATGTGATGTAAATTCCAACAATATTATGACAGTTTGGACTAATCTTTATGATAGACGGTCAAAAAAACTTTCTTTAGAAAATCCTAAACCAAATTTCAATGTGGGTGATTATGTTCGAATAACTAAATATAAACATGTATTCCAAAAAGGATATGAATCAAATTGGAGTGATGAAATATTTATTATATCTTCAATAATTGATAGATCTCCATGGGTTGTTTATACAATAACAGATTTACAAAATGAACCAATAATTGGTACTTTTTATGAAAGAGAATTACAAAAAATCACTTACAACCCCACCTCACAACATAAAATAGATAAAATAATTGACACTCGTTATTCAGGTAACAGAAAAGAAGTGGAAAGGTTATCCAGATAAATTTAACAGTTGGATTTTAGCTTCTAGTTTAAAAGAAATATGAATAAAGAAAGTTTCTATTTAACTTTGCTCAGCAATAGTTCAATGGAATACTTTCCTGATAACAAGACCACAAATTTTTCAACGAAATTACCAAAAGCTATAAAATTAGAAGGTGAATGGTCGGTTGGAGTTGTCGAGTTTCAATATCCATGTACCATGTTTACTGTTCAAGACCATGAAAATGTTATATACATTACAAAATCTATGTTAATGCCTAATGAAGATAAGCCATCCACAGTGTACTACAAAAAACATATTCCAGCTACCAACTATGATAACGTTGAGCATATTTTAAGAGTGTTAAATGGTATCGGAGAGAACTTGAAATTTCGCTATGATGAAATAACAAAATTTGTGTCTATTTCGGTATTGGATAAAAATATAACATCCGTAACATTATCACCCAAATTAAGTTTACAGCTAGGTTATGAACCAAATAAAAATCTCCTAGAGAGAAATTTTGGAAAGTGTCCTGCTAATTTACACTTAGGGTTACCATCTCAACTATTTCTATATTGCGATATTATCGATCCTCAGATTGTGGGTGATGTTATGACTCCTTTATTAAGAGTCATTTCATTAGATCCTACAAAATACATTTATGGTGCAAATAAAATGCACGTTTTCTCTCAACCTCACTACTTACCTGTTATGCGAAGAGAGTTCGATACGTTGGAAATAGTTATAAGATCGAGTACAGGACAAAAAATACCATTCCAGTTTGGAACCGTGTGTATTAAACTACATTTCCGAAAATTATAATAATGAATTCTCTTCGTGATCATCATAAATGTCCATATGAAAATTATTATACACATCAAGCTGGATCAGGAGTTGGAGTAATTTATAAGGGTTCACCATATCAACGCGGTCATGGTATTGGGAGCTTCTTAGGGGGGTTATTCAGATCAGTTTTACCTTTACTTTCAAGTGGTGCTCGAGTGATTGGTAAGGAGGCATTAAGCGCTGGAGTAGGACTTTTATCGGATATGGTTCAAGCTCGTCCTATGGAAGCCTCAATAAAAGATCGTCTAAAGCAAGTTAGTACGAATTTAAAACGAAAGGCTGATGAGAAAATTGATCAATTTAACATGACTGGATCTGGGTATAAAACTAAAAGAAAACGATTGACATCGTTCATTCCACCATTAACTGCTAAAGTGAAAGCTGCGAAAAAACTTAGTCTAAAACCAAAAAATATCAAAGATATATTTTCAAACTAAATATGTCTTTCCTTCATAATCATTCTTGCGAGTGCGTTAAGTCAGAATTGGATTTGTTTGCACTACCGTCTACACAAACTAGCATTGAAAATGGATTGTGGATTCATTATAAACCAATTTCATCTCTTGGTGATGATGGACCTATCGAGTTTCAAGTTCCTGGGACCGGCGATGACTACATAGATTTGTCTCATACATTACTCCACATAAAGGCAAAAGTATTAAATCAAGATTCAACTAACTTGGTATCTACTACAATAGTAGCACCTGTAAATAATTGGCTGCATTCACTTTTTAGTCAACTTGATGTTTATTTAAACCAAAAACTTGTATCACCACCTAATAATACCTATGCATATCGAGCATACATGGAAACCCTTTTAAACTATGCCCCTGCTGCTAAACAATCTCATCTTACTTGTAGTCTTTGGTATGAGGATACAGCAGGAAAAATGGATTCTACAGATGGTAAAAACATAGGATTTGTTAAAAGACAGGAATTGATTAGTGAAAGTAAGGAAATAGAAATGATTGGTCATCTTCACGGTGACATTTTTAACCAAGATAAATTTTTAATTAATGGTGTTGAAATGAGTGTTAAATTGGTTCGATCAAGAGAGAGTTTTAATTTAATTGTTGGATCAAACGATGTAAAGTTTAAAGTTTGTATTACGGACGCAACTCTTATTGTTCGACGAGCACGAATTAATCCAAGTGTACTACTCGCACATCAAAAAGTTTTAGCTTCTACCACTGCTAAATATCCTATTACTCGAGCTGAAGTAAAAGTTTTAACAATTCCTTCGGGTGTTCAAGGAAAAACTCTTGATAATATATTTTTAGGACAGGTACCGAAAAGATGTATAATTGGATTTGTGAACAATTCTGCATTTAATGGTTCCCTTACTAAAAATCCATTTAACTTTGAAAACTATGGTATTAATTCTTTCAGCTTATATATTGATGGTCAACAAATACCTTCAAAAGCTTTGCAACCATCTTTTAATAATAGCATATTTACATCAGCATATCATACTCTATTCTCGGGAACTGGTATTCACTTTCTTAATGAAGGAAATGGAATCTCTTGTGAACAGTATGGCAAAGGTTACTGTCTATTTGCATTTGACTTAACTCCTGATTTATCAGCTAACTCATCAACTCATTGGAATCTCATAAAGCATGGTAGTGTAAGAATAGAAGTACGATTTGAATCCTCATTAATACAAACAATTAACTGTATAGTTTATGCTGAGTTTGATAATATTATTGAGATAGATAAAAACAGAAATGTTACTGTAGACTATAGTAGTTAAGGTTATAATATGTGTTGTGTGTTAGATTTTATGTGTTATGTGTAATGCATTTTGTGTGTATGTAACTATGTGAAACGTTATAAAATTAAATAAAACAAATTGTATGCAATATATTTTTTTTTATTTCTTTATAAATCTTCTATTTAATCTAATACAAAACACTGTTCGAGTTGAAATTTTACATAAGCACACTGACTAAACCACTGAACATGCTGCTGCCAAGGATCATCATCATCTTCCCAATCTTTTAAACCACCACCACAATGGAAACACTTGGTCCCGTCTGCATGGCCAGTATAAAAGAAACCAGCTTCTGCAAGATCTTCAGGTTTCTGTCGCATAACTAGAGGCCAGTTTTCGAAACTAAGCAAACGGCTAGATTTTGAACTGAAGAATGGATATTCAGCTCTTGAGTACTGCATACTCTTCTCGTTTTCTTCTCCACTCAGTGTTGTAGTTTTGTTATTCAATGATGTGTTTTGTACACGTATGCCACACTCATCTCTTCCTTCCGCTCTTGTCTTCCTGTAATTGAAGTAAACAGAATCACATTCACTAATGATCAGCTAATGACTGTCATTGTTAAAAAAGTATTTTTTAACTTTTTCACTTTCTGCTATTGTCTTTGTTATATTGTATACGAGGGCGTTTGTGTTGTCGTAGATGCTATCCTTATTAGTCTTTACGTAATATTTAATTCTAGTGGAAGCATGTTTCCAATGATCAGTAGTTGGAATCTTGGATAGCTTCTTCATATCGTACATTTCAATTTTGATGAGATGCGTCGCTTGGTCTCCGTCGTCAGAATTAGTAGAAATGTATGATACACCATCTCTAGCGGCTCGTGCTACGGTTGATGATAACAGCTTCCTCTTTTTTATTTTTGATTCAGCTTCAAAAAAATGATCAATCGATTGCGATTTTCTTTTTCCACCATCGCATGTGTTATTATTAATGACGAGGTTATCACTCTCTTCTTGAGGGGAGAGTGGCGAGTAGTAATACTGTTTATAGGTATCTTCATCGAAGCTCAATGATTTCTGCAACAACACAGTTATCATGTTAATATCAATTTGTTAACACTTAATCATAAAAGTTAAAAAAGTTAAAGTTACAGCCTATTAAAGTCCACTGCTGAACATAGGCCTCCTTTCATTTCTGAGAGGGTTTTAGAGCAAGGAAATGTCCGCCGCGCTCCCTCAATGTGTGTTGGCGAACTTCACATGCCTTCGAAATTTTCTCAGACATGCAGGTTTCCTCACGATGTTTTCCTTCACCACCAAGCACGTGGTAATAAGCACTTAAAATTGCTATTAACAATTTAATTGGTGCTGGCGGGGATCGAACCCGGGTCGCGTACTGTGAAATTTACAGCTAGCGCTAACCATCTGAGTTACCACGGCTTAATCATATACATACACAATATTTAAATAAAATAATACACACACATGAAAATAACAGAAAAAAAGTAATTTAGTCAATAGAATAAACACTTACATCCATAGCCTTTGGTGTATTGAAGTAACACAAATGTACTATTGATAGATCCACTGTAGCCAAACGACCGTACACTAACTCGACGACTGCGTTTGTTGGTCTTATATACCACCAGTACGTAAAAATTCTAATCTAAAGTATTTCCGTAATGAGTTGATAATTACTTTATGCGTCAACCAGTTTATCTCACATTTCCGTTGCCTATCTCAACATTTCTTCGTATTGTGTTTTGTTTGGTGATCAATGACTCAAGTACGATTTGTATAACACAAAAATGCAATTTAATATTTAGAAACATATCAGTTTATCTCACATTTCCGTTGCCTATCTCAACATTTCTTCGTATTGTGTTTTGTTTGGTGATCAATGACTCAAGTACGATTTGTATATCACAAAAATGCAATTTAATATGTAGAAATCACTATAATTGACCATTCCTATGTTATTCATTGAGTAGCTAGGTACTGTAATAATCTACTAATAGCAGTAATATCATGGATACACTAGATGTACAACAACATCTGAAAAAGATTCACCCCAGTCTAGAAAATAATGTTTATGCAGCTAATAGACTGCCTATGTATACCCACGTACCAACGTATATAATATGTAATTTGGATACAGATGATAAACCAGGGTCACATTGGGTAGCTTTATATATCGATACGAATGACGTCGGTCAATATTTTGATTCATATGGACGATCACCTGTACGATATCATCTAGAGTTTTTAAAAAGGAATTTTAAAAGATGGAACTGGAATGTTGATAGGATTCAGAATGAGTGGACTTCAGTTTGTGGCGAATATTGCTTAATGTATTTACTATATAAGTTTCAAGGATGTTCAATACATAGTTTTACGAGTATATTTACAAGGAACACATTGTACAACGATATTTTAGTGGATGAGATGTTTCGCTCCTATTTTATAGATAATAATTAATAAGATTTTGTATTTTATAAATAAAAATTGTAACAAAATTATGTAATGTGTTTTATTGATGATTCAGATTAGCGTTGTATAAACAAAGAATTATAATAAACAATAGCACTGATATAGTCGACGCACACGCTGCAATGAAGGTGATTAAGGAACAATAGAACAATAGAAATAGGAACAACAATGGGACGCTAATGACGGTGGAGGCCCTTACCGGATATCAATTAGATATTAGCTAATTGATCTACACATCTCTGGAACCGTGCATTCTACACAAAAATGGACCGCGGATTCGTGATCAGAGCATGCCAAAACCTTTTTTTTTTTTTTTTTTTTTTTTTTTTTTTTTTTTTTTTTTTTTTTTTTTTTTTTTATGATCGGGCGTCGACGAACGTCGTTGAACCACGTCTGACTCAGGTGGTCTAGAAGTGGTACAACTACACTACTTGCATGATTGTGGTCCACGACATATACCTAGTAATTAGTCACCTAACAATGCCACGAACTATTCCATCCAGTCATCATAGTTATAATTCCAAAGGAGAGAAAAGATAATATAAAGATCTGAAGAGTTATGCTAATACAGCGTGAATAACAGTCAACTTTCGCTACTTTATTAATAATAATTCAAAAAATCCGCAAGTACTTTGGAGAAATTAAAGCAAATTGTGATATAAACTTCAAAAAAAGATATTGCTTTGCAATCCAACTTTAATGATACTGACGTGGTAAGCCATCATTTTCTACACGTACCAGAAAGCATTGGTGTAAGCTTTCTGGTACGTTTCTGGTTTCTGGTACGTCAACATTATCCTATTTTGAATCAACATCTAAAACAGAACAATATTGACACGAGCTTGGGGTTCGAGAACAATATTTTACCTCTTAAAACAATTTTATATTTTTAGAGGATTTTAGAGCTCGACAGCGCTATTGGGTGTTGTCGATGATAATCTAACAGTGCAGGATGCAGTAGAGAGTAGAGGATACACTACTAGACTTTTCACGTGCGTTTGATACCATAAATACCTCGTTACTTCCGTATAAGTTAGTGTATTATGGTTTTGACTGTAACGCTGTAACGGAACAAGTTATTTAAATGGTCGTACCCGGCGAGTCAGGCTTCGAAATGAAACTGGTGTCGATATTATTTCTTTCGT
Organism: Parnassius mnemosyne; assembly: GCA_963668995.1. Lineage (NCBI taxonomy): Eukaryota > Metazoa > Arthropoda > Insecta > Lepidoptera > Papilionidae > Parnassius > Parnassius mnemosyne. The sequence goes on from CAVLGL010000080.1 coordinate 17,515,877, forward strand.
TCCACAAGGGTCAATTTTAGGTCCTTTACTGCTTATCCAACATAGTGCCGATAGTAGGTGCAGGCTGTTTTAAACATGAAACCAATCATGAACTGGGTTATAGTTGGATTTAAGATTATTATTCGCCCTTTCAGCGATCGGGCTTAAATCCTGATCAAGTCTGTTAACTTTAAAATTTGTATAACCCGACCTTAATGACATGTAGACTTGAAGGTCGTTGGCATATAAATTTCCCACAGTCGCCTTTTACAATACCCATGGGACAAATTGGGTTCCCTTACGCTACCAACATACGTCAGCACACGACACTTATATACTACATAACGAGTAATTTTTATATACATTTTCACACACACCCGCACACGCGCATGCACATTCACATCCGCATGCAGGCACGCTCGCAAGCACACACACGCACACACGCATTCATAGTGTACGCACGCTCAGCAGCATACGTACTGTTTACAGGCCTTTAATGTCATATTTATTATAATTCCCTAGGAATTGAAATAAAAAATGGCAAATTGGCAGAAGTAATAAACCAGCCCCAAAGAGTAATTTACGTTTATTTGTGGTTAGGATATTAGGTAAATAAGTATTAACAATTATTTCTTTCATGCATTTATTCGCACGACACATGATATAATATAGTTTTACAATGATAATCATTAAATTATTCTAACTCCTTAACTTTAAAGGAGCTATCTTTGATTAACTTATTTTAAAACTCTGTAATGAGTATGAAGTTACACTTTCAATTGTTTTTATCAAATAAGAAATATTCTTTTAATAAAAAAAATTAGGTTTTTAATTTCCAATGTGACCCAATGTAAAAAAAAATACAAAATAACTGCAACATTAAAAATCCAACATCTCAATATTTTTATAATATAATTTAAACAACTAAAATACAATTTGAGATTTTTTTACAATAGCAGTCTTACAACAATTAAAACAATAAATATTTTTATAGTGTCATATTATGAAAGAACCTCATATTATACTTAATTAAAACCTTATCCTTATCCTTATTATTATTAAAAACATCAAAGAGGTCCTTGTGGTGATATTATTTTACCCCATCCAATATAAACAAAAACTGTTGAGTATGAATACATAATTCCAAACTGAGGTCCAGGGTCCCGTCGGTGTCTTTTGATAGCATTAGGCAAGGCCTCAGGCTCTGGTCTTGCAGGGTGGTGAATGCCTAACTCACCATTGCCATAACAACCCACTATTGGTGTGTTTGGAAAAGCAGCTCGAAAACAATCTTGTTCCAGCACATGTTTCCGATCGCGACCAACACATGAAAGTTTTAGAGCAATGCTGTGCTCAAACCGAGGTACTTTTTTTGAAAACTAAAAAGTTGAAAATTTGGTAAAACTTGATATCCTTTTTTCAAACAATTAATACAACCATGCTTATGTTTAATTTAATAAACTGAATGAAGCATGATTTTAAAATAAAGAAAATACCTAGACCTAAGGAAGCAGCGTTAAATTTATGTATGTGGTAGTCATGCAGCAACTATTTTATGGTTATGACACATATGGGTCGGCTTGACCGGGGAAGTGTCATGCTCATACAGAATACCTGCATAAAATAGCAGCTTAATGCTGCTGTTTTTCTTATGGTGGTGTAGAGAACCAGAGACCCTTTTCATTGAAAATGAGGCATTCCATCTTAGTCCTCAGGGGTGACAATACATCCGCATTGTGATTCTTAATTGAGGATAGATGTAGATGTCTATTTTCCAGAGTCTACTTACCATCAGGTGGATTGTATGTTCTTTTGTTACACAAATTTTATAAAAAAAAAATCAAGTGTAGAATATCTGAGGTTAATTCCCAATCCGTTTGCTAAAAGAGGGAATTAGGGCTAATTATCAAACTATGGCAGAAGCCTGTGTTGTGCAGTATACTGTTTACTGTTACATGAGCTAATGTAAGCAAAAACAATAATATATAATCAATTACAGCCAGATAAATAATATGTAATACAAATAAAAGAAATTTCTTCTATGATTAAAAAAGATATAATAATAACAAATTTGAAATAACAACATAGTCCAAATTTTTTATCTCAATATCGATATATCGAAATATCGATATATCGAAATATCGATATTTTATAATAAAAAAATCTATATATGTCGTCGATATTTTAAACAACGATATATCGACATATCGATATTTATTTTAGAGTATTGAATTCGTATCAATTTCGATATATTTTAAAATGTTGTTTCGTTTTTTTCGTCGTCCAACCGTCAGTAGATAAAATTTTGGACCTTATCTTTACATCATTCAAATGATGACAATATATCGATATTAATCACGCGATATATATCGATTCTGTTTAAAAATATAGATTCGATATATATCGATATATTTTTTCCCTTTGCCCATCCCTATCTCAAGCTTAGTACAACATTACTTTTCATACCTCTGTAACTGACTCCTGTATCTTAGGTTTATCCCAGTCTGATGATTCAATAATAAAAGAGTACATTTCAAAATTGTATTCATTATTATTGGATTTCTTTGGTATAGTAAACAAGCCAATAGACAGCAAGTTCTCACTTATAAAATCAGCACCTTCATTCACGCTGTCCACTAGTAAATTAATATCACTATTTTCTGACATAGTGTCTTCCACAATACAACCTCCGAGAGCATAGGGAACATTAGGTTGCCTGTTAAATGAAAGGGAACACAATGGAAATGCTAAAAATATTTCAAAAAACACCTTTAAATATTTGTCATATACTTACACATCTTTAAAATAATTCAAAAAAACAATATCTTCCACAGAATTTAGTAAATATTTCTCAGTAACATAAACAAGGACACCTTTAATTATATGATCTTTTGATAATTTATCGACCACATCATAAAACTCTTGCTGTAAACTATTCTGAGATCTAATATTTAGAACTTGAAAACTCACATCTGGGATCTTAGGTATAAATATTCCAGCAATAAAAGGGTTGGTCCATGTGTATTTATAATGTGTTATTGAATGTCCGTAAGTATTTGAATGAGCTAGAGGTCTGTACACCAAGTAGTTAGCTTTAACAGTCATCATACAATTTTTTGGAGCATTAACATGAAAATTTATCAAATCCATTACTGCAAATAATTAATATATTATTAAATGTCTGAATATCTTTCAAAATTTTCCAAGAAAATAATGTATGTTTTTATTTATTATAATTCTCTTGATTTTGTATTTTCTTAAATATAATCATTTAAGATTTACAGAGAGAAACACACTACTATAAAAAATAAAATACAATAAGTAAATTTTTTTATTAAAAACTTACAACAGTGCTCTTTCTCACAATGTTGTTCACAAGGCCTTGGTTGAATAACCTTACATTTACTCACAGCACAAAAGCCAGCTGTATTTGCAAATGTAAGAATCACCAAAGGCTCTGTGTAAAAAATTCCAGACTTTTTAAACCATCCTTTCCCACCTCCACTCCTTAGGGAATAACACAAGTCTATAACAAAGTCTTCAGGTGATATTTGCTCTTTTTGTAATGTTTGTACAGCAGAGTACCAATTGCTACATACAAGCTTGCACATAGCTTTATCTTGCCAGGATAGGTTACTAATAATCTGCTTTACAATGATATAATTTGATGTAATATTTTCTATTAAAATATTACTGCATTCTAAAGGTTTTATATTACTCATCATTTCTCTTTTTTCAATAAAAGCTGCTATATTCTTATTATAGTTTAATTTTGCACATTTTTCTGTGTCTACTATTACAGAATCTGCCTCCTCTTCATTTTCATTAACATCCTCGTCTTCTCCAAAATACATTACATTGAGTGATGTTTCAGCCAATACTGAATCCATTTTTAATTTAGATTTCAGTTACGATATGGTCTTCGCTACCTCTCTGAATTGGATCTCCTTTTAATAGCGCTAATATAAAACAATAAAGGTAAATAAAGAAAAATAATAGGTAGTACCCTATATAGATCATAACATCTCTTAAATGCTTCTTAATCTGACCACGATTGTAAATTTCTACAGGGTCATAAACACCAAAGTTACCCTGCGGTATTGTAAAATACTCGAACGAAAGCCATATAAACATCGGCAAATTCAATAAGAAAAGGATAAGCTGCCCATGTAATAAGAGTAAGAATGTGATAAAAGAATGAGCTATATATTTTGGTAACAGCCAATAGTTAAGTTTTTCACAGCACTCTTGGGCGTTCAAATAATCACATTCTAAGTCTGACAATGTAATAATAAAATAAACTAATAAGAACAATATAGCACCGCTATCGATTAATGACAGAGAGAACAACAAAGTTTCAGCTAATATCATAACTAACTACTCGTTCTTTTTTTTCCTTTTTAAATTTACACAAAACAAAAACTTATACCTATAATATATTATAAATTATAGAATAAATTGTTTAACTTTTTTACAGAATTATGAATTTTAAATATGTAGCAAGCTATTCTGCAGTTTTGTTAATGACATTGACATTTCAGAACCACAGACTAGGTAACTATTTTTTTAATAAGATCTTTTGACTTAGATTCTTGTTTTTTAAGCCTTGCCTTTATTTTATTCAGGATCCGTGTTTTTATAGATTTTCTATTGTTGAGTTAATGTATTTGTGAACAACCACAAAATATTCATATTTTTTCAAAAATACAGTCAAGCAGCGGGGGTCATCATTTGTGATGGTTTAACTTTCACTGTCACACACTTCACTAGCTAATAAAAGCCGTTGAAAGTTAAATTGGCCGCATTCAAACAACAGGTGATGAATAGTTTCAAATCCAACTTGACCACAATATATGCACAAGTTCTAGGACAATATGTTAATTCGAGCAAGTTGTGCAGCAGTTTTAAGGTGGCCGACAGGTAGTGCATTTGTAGTCGTAATTTAGTCACGACTTGCTTCTTTCAACTTAGCGTACCACGGCTTTAAACAAGTATTTCATTCTGGATACTTCCTTACCATTTGCCTTTGTGTTCTTGGTCTTGTTTCTACATATCTTTCCATAATTCGATCTTTCCTTCATAGTTTTACGGGTTTAGGACCGTTTACTATATTGTAGTTGAGTAGAATTACATATTAAATTTTATCTTGCATTATAATTAGTGTCCGACCGAAACAGGATTGTTAACCGAAAACGAACCTTCGGTCTGGGTATCAGTTTCGGCCGAAACCGAAACTGAAATCGAAACTTATTTAGACATGTAATTTTTTATTGTATACTGAAATCTAGTGTATTTTTATACATATACAGATAGGTAATGCATTTTAATAAAAACAGTCATTTTATTAGTTATATAGCAATATATTTATTTAGTTTGAAGTAAACAGCAACAATTTAACGTTAAGAAACACATTTCTAAGTCAATTTTGTAAAAAAATTAACACTTACACCCATAAAAAGTTACTCGTTAGTTGAGAACATATTTTATTGTGTTCACAATATTATTGTTAATATCAAAGAGAATATAATCACTACGTCTAGTTAATATTATTCATCGAGAGCATTAACTTAATACATCACACTCATGCCCAAATACTCAAACGCTACTCAATTTTAAGACGCCGTTAAATCTCGTGGTGTCACTGTCACTTTGACTTAGAGTAGCGTTTGAGTATTTGAGTATCACACACACACACTATATACACACAACAAAATCACAGAAAATATACAAAACCTGCTCAATGTTCAAAAACTTTACTAAACTAAGTTTGTATAAAAAGGGTTATTATAATATTAAGCAATTTATGGATGACAATAATAATAATAATAATGATGTTTTGGTGACCTCTTCGGGGAAACCGAGGGTTTTGTCTGTGCAATACAGGATCAGGTTATTAAGACCAACAACTATCGGAGATACATCCTAAGGGATGGCACCGTCGACATTTGTCGAGCTTGTCGCCATCCTGGTGAATCACTTAGGCATGTCATCTCCGGTTGTTCGGCGCTTTCTAACTCTGAGTACTTGCATAGGCACAACCTAGTAGCCAGGATTCTACACCAGGAGCTCGCTCTGAAATACGGTCTCGTGGATCGGAAACTGCCTTATTATAAGTACATGCCGGAAGCCGTGCTCGAAAATGACCGCGCCAGGCTCTACTGGGACCAGGCCATCATCACAGACAGGACCATTCTTGCGAATAAGCCTGATATTGTGCTGATGGACCGGGCACAGTCAAGGATATTTTTGGTCGACATTACCATTCCGTATGACGAGAACCTCGTGAAAGCCGAAACAGATAAGCGAACAAAATATCTGGACCTGGCTCACGAGGTGACCGACATGTGGGGTGGACTGCCGGCCGAAATTATACCTGTAGTCGTTTCTGCGAACGGGTTAATCCCAGTCAGCCTCTCGGGTCATCTGAGGCGACTGGGACTCCGTGACGGACCGCTCCAAGCTCAAATGCAGAAGGCGGTGCTCCTCGATACCGCCCGCATCGTCCGCCGGTTTCTTTCCCTTTCCCCCTAACACTCGGCCGTTTGGTCTCCCCTGCCGAGGGCTTCCATCTGGTTGGGTTTTTATTTATTTATGTATTTTTTATGCATTTATTTTATTTTGTTGATATTTATGTATGTTTATCATTTTCATTTACAATTATATATTTATACAGCCCAACCAGATGAGTAAACTATATTGATGCCCCATAATAATAATAATAATTAATATATTTATGTAATTTTATGTATATATTTTATTTTATTGATATTTATATAAGTTTATCATTTTCATTTACAATTATATATTTATACAGCCCAACCAGATGAGAAAACTATACAAATACCCCATAATAATAATAATAAAGTCTTTATTTATCTTCTCACACAAAGTAAAACAATGTAAATCTAGTAGTACATATACAGAATTTTATTATGTGAGAAGCTGGTGCCTGAAGTAGGCATATATAAGCCTGTAGTACAAGTCACCAGGTTCTCATCCCTCGAATGCTATGACATTGTTTGAAATTATTCTAGGGAAACAATCAGTTTAAAAAAATAAATAAAAAAAAACTCAGAAGGAAACGCCCGCGTATGGCTAATCCCCTCCGATCCGCCGGCCCATGTTGCTCTATGATGTTTATGTGACGTTCAGAAATAATAATGATTGATATTTTAAAACTAATTATTAAAACTAATTTTATACCCTTTTTGGATTTTAAATGAATGAATTTAATTTCGTTACATTTACCTTTTAATTTAATTTTTTTAAATATAAATTAGATATTCACATTTAGGTAAGGTATTGTTTCTGAACTAATTTTGAGAAATGGCGAAATTGAGGCTCTTGGAACATCTATTTTTCATTCGATATTTCCAATTTTATAACTAAAATAATGCAATGTTGTGGTCTGTTTACGACTTTTATCGTTATTTATTTTAAGTGACTTATTTGTATTCTAGTGTCTCCTATGAATGTTTTTAACTCGATTACATCTCTGGATTTCTAGTCAATTTTTAATTTATAAATTATTTCCACGTAAGTTTTCCTCACCTAGTTTATATTCAATATCTGTTTTCGTTATCTTTATGGTAAGAAATACTTTAGTATAGAGATTTTATATACATCTAATCAAAATATTTTATCTAACTACTAAGGTACAGGTAATAAATACTTCACCTATTCCTCTTGAATTACCTATATTTATCACAAGAATGAGTTACTTTTAAAAAGCCTGAATTTTTAGGCTAGTTATAATCTTAGTGTTCTTTTTATTCTGCTGTGACACCCATTAAAATAAACATCAATTTTCAGAGGTACAATGAATAACTGTGGATCTGGAGGAAGTGCAATGGCCACAGGAGGTGGTCCTTATGATGCAAAAATAGCTGGCTTATATGACTTACTTGATACACTGGGTTCTGGACATTTTGCTGTTGTGAAATCAGCAAGACATGTTTTCACTGGTGAAAAAGTTGCTGTGAAAGTAATTGACAAAAGTAAACTAGATGAAGTCTCAAAATCTCATTTATTCCAAGAGGTAAAATATCTTACTGTATTTAATGTGCATAAAAATGTAAAGTAAAATGGAGATATTGTTGTGTTAAATTTTCTGTACTTTGTGCAGTTCCAAAAACTGTATTACTATAGTAATAAAACTAAAGCCAGTATTTAGAGATATCATAAATCAATTTGCTTTTAAAGGTAGATAAAACTAAATGTTTTAAATTTATAACACCAAATCTTAAACCAGTGAATATTAGTGTGCTTTTAAACGGGGAGGCAATGAGTCTTGTTGAATCCACTGTTTTCAGTAGACGTGAAGCTTCAATGTGGCCCCCATTTATGTAAACCAGATAGCTAGTAAACTTAGTTTTGTAGCATATGGTGTATAAAAGATTGGAGGCCTTACATGTGTTGAAACAGCTAGATATATACAGTTGACCTGCGTTAATCTGGCAAGTTAAACTTGCAAGGCGGTGACAGATTATTGAATTTGTCGGACTATAAAGTACTGCCACAGACCTTTGCTATTCCAGAACTTTTTAAAAAGAGTACCTTGTAATCTGACAAATTACATATCAAATATAAAATAGTAAAAAAGCTATCTGGTGCACAATGAATACTTAAACAGTAAATAATGAATGCCCACTAGGCCGCTAGCATAGTTACATTGAAACTGATACAATATGTGTCAAGCTATATTTGTAGTGCGGAGAACTAAATGCAACCTTGTTGTCCACGTATTTGCGAAGGACACCTCTCCCCGTGGTGGATTCCTATAGATTACAAGGAGGGGTGGATTAGCCAGGGGCTGGATTACCGTGGGTCCACTATAATGATTTGATTTTGAATGTATAAAATGTTATATTGAAAATTAATGTTTATTAAAAGTCTTGCTGAGTTTCTTGCTGGTTCCTCCTTTGACAAACCTATAGTAAAGGTTAAATGACTTTCTATAAAAGTATTCTTGTAATTTATATTGAATAAAAATGATTCTATTCTATTTTATAAAACTATAATGGCCTGGCCTGAGATAACATCTCTATGTAATTGAGATAGGAGAAAGCCTGTAAATGACATTGTTATGTTGCCTTTTTTTTACAGGTCCGATGCATGAAATTAGTTCAACATCCCAATGTGGTGCGACTATATGAAGTAATTGATACGCAGACTAAATTATACCTGATATTAGAGTTAGGGGATGGAGGTGATTTATATGACTATATAATGAGACATGACTCTGGTCTCTCAGAATCTCTTGCTCGTGATTATTTTCGCCAAATTGTACGCGCAATCTCTTATTGCCATAGGTACACATAAATTTAGTTTTATATACTTGCATAGTTATCATTAGTAGTTAGATTTGATGTTGCATATAAAAATAATATATGTATTTTTTCATTTCAGGTTGCATGTTGTCCATCGTGACTTAAAGCCAGAGAATGTTGTATTTTTTGAAAAGTTAGGTGTAGTAAAATTGACTGATTTTGGTTTTAGTAACAAATACTGTCCTGGTCAGAAATTAGAGACTTCATGTGGATCTTTAGCTTATTCAGCTCCTGAGATTTTATTAGGTGACTCTTATGATGCTCCTGCTGTCGATGTTTGGTCTCTAGGTGTAATTCTGTACATGTTAGTATGTGGACAGGCACCATTTCAGGAAGCAAATGACAGTGAAACACTCACAATGATTATGGATTGTAAATATACTATACCACCACATATATCAAGTTCTTGTAAAAGGTATGAATTTATTTTTTTATAACTTATTACATAAGCTTATATAATTATTTAGTGTAAAATTGAAATAAATATAAAATATTTTCTTTTTCTGAAAGGTTAATAGGAAGAATGCTAGTCCGGGAACCAGAAAAGAGAGCTACCTTATCAGAGATTGCAACAGATCCTTGGGTGACTGCTGGTGAAGGCATAGCAGTAGAAGATTTTGATGCTCCACTAGTAACAAAAGAACAGCTATCAGAGGAGGATCGATCAGCTATTTTGCAAAGGATGGTAAATGGTTCCATTGCCACAAAAGAACACATATTGGAGTCATTAGAAAAAAATGAATATAATCACATAACTGCTACATACTACCTCCTGGCAGAAAGGAAATTGCGGTTGAACCGGTACGTACAACTGTCTTTTTATAACAATTTATTGGAGAGGTATGTCAGCTTCAAAAGTGAAGAATTTTTTTTTATAGGCGAGGGGGCAAACGAGCATGCGGCTCACCTGATGGTAAGTGACTACCGCCGCTGGTAAGTGATAACCGCAACACCAGGGGAATTGCAGATGCGTTGCCGGCCTTTTAAAAAGGAGTAAGCTCTTTTCTTGAAGGTCCCTAAGTTATATCGGTCCGGAAAAATCGCTGGTAGTAAACTATTCCATAAGGAAGTTGTGCGAAGAAGAAAACATCTAAATCGCACAGTGGTGGACCGCCAATCATCCAGATGGTGTGGATGGTATCAGAAGTTTTTCCGCGATGTGCGTTCGTGAAATTTGGTGGCTGTGATTAATCCGAACAATTCCTCAGAGCACTCCCCGTGGTAAATGCGATAAAATACGCAAAGAGAAGCAACATCTCTTCGCAGCGCCAATGACTCGAGCCGATCGGAAAGGACTCGGTCGTCTACGATTCGAGCCGCTCTGCGCTGGATACGGTCAAGTGGAAGGAGCTAGCACTGGGGAGCCCCAGCCCAGAGATGGGAACAGTATTCCATGTGAGGCCGAACCTACGCCTTGTAAAGTTGCAGGTGTTGTGCCGGCATGAAATACTGTTCCGCTCTGCTGCACGCCAAGCTTTTTAGAGGCTAATTTAGCCTTCTCTTCCAAGTGACCACGAAACTGCACGTTACTCGATATGTCGACGGCGAGGATTCCGATACTGGCTGAGGCAACAAGGGGAGTACCTTGAAACTGAGGAGATACGACAAAGGGGTTCTTTTTAGCGGTAAACGCGCAAACTTGGCTCTTCGGACCATTGTCTGATCCGGAGTGTGGTGCCACTCACGCTTCCCTCGCGGTTGCGTTCTGCGGGCATCGACGGAAACCTGATATCCGTCCGGATGAGAGTGGTGAAGGTGTATGATCCTCAACATCTGGTATCCGCGTAGGCGAAGTAACCAATTGTGTCAGACCATATGCCAAGGCAAAGTCATAAACAGATCTCCCCGTATGATCGGTTAAACGTGAACAGAGCCATTCGGCGTGGTGGGCGTTAAAATCGCCAAGGATCTCTGTGGATGGGACCTGTTGTAGCAAGGAATCTGTAGCCATTTGGACGTGGTCGATGAGTCGGTTTGTTTCGGTATTACCGCTATGGGACCTATAGAGGCACCCATAGACGCGCGGATGGTCGTCGCTGTCTACGCGTAGCCAAAGGATGGACAGGTCCGAACCTTCAAGACTGCCGAGGCGTCGAGAACAGATGTCCTCTCTGACGTATACGCAAACTCCAGCCCGAGGCACAAAGGAGTGCTCCAATTTGTACCCCGGGTAGGAGAGATACGAAATATCAGCCGGAGAGGAAACCTGCGTCTCGGTCAGAAAGAGCAAGGCGTTAGCGTAGTGGACGGCGTTTAGGTTCGAGTGAAGTCCCCTGATGTTGTAGAAACTCACGGATAGCGTGGCAGGGGTCGCCTTGGTCTTGTTGCTCAGTTTGCCCCAAGCAGTTATTGTGTTGAGCGGAATTTGCCTGAATCAATGAATTAATTGATGAATGTACTTAACTACACTCACAAATGTACATTATACATCAATACTGTTAATATTAGGTTCTTCGGAAAGTAATTCCGTTTTTTTATATTTATATGTATATTATTGAGATTCTGGTCCAATAGCCATTATTGTAGTTGTAGCATGTTTCCAATCTCATAAAATGTTTGTCCTTTGCTGGCAAAAAAACTGATCCAGACGATTTTTACCTCCTAATTTAAAGTAAAGGTTTTACTGTCTAAACATTTTTGTAGAGACCAGAATAAATATATATCTCATCCAGCTGTAAAAGCTTTTGACAAGTGGTTACGCTAGTTTACAATTTAATATTTTTATTTGAAATTTTGTAAACCAGTTTTGTCTCTGGCATTCTGTCAATTAATTTTCTCCATACACATTTTATAATTTTTTCTTGTTTGAACAGCATTTTTACCTGTTTTATAGAAAAAAAATTAAATATGCTGAAAATGCTGATTTTCATTTCACTATCCATATTTGAATGGGTACCAATGAAATTAAAATGTTTTCACAAGCAAGTCTTGCATATGTGTGAAGTTTGCTGTGAAAGAAAGAAGAGCTTTATTACTTTCCGAACAACCTATTATATTAAACTATCTAGGTTTTACCAACCTTTTATTGACCAGGGACCACTTTGATTTTTTGTAGTTAGCAGGGACCACAAGGTGAAAGAAAAAACTGTGTTAATCTAACAATAAATTATAATCACAACTTCTGAGTATCTACTAGCTTTTACAAAGCGTCACTAACGTGACGCGTGATATTGCACTACCCGCGTGACAAGAAAATAATAAATATATTATTTAAAACGATTAGGTAGGTAAAATATTTAAATCTTTCGCGGACCACATTTAACACTATAATTTACTACATTTACCACTATAACAAAAACTGACCATTGGTTGGTAATCACTGGTCTAGATAGTTCACTTTTTTAGCATAAGTATAAGTAGAAATGGTATAAGCATAAGTGGTCGTATAGTTGTGAAGTTGCAGTTGGAATACCAGGTTCTGGTGGGAGATCAAACTGTGAGTATGAGACAGCACGAAGTCAATCTCCATGCTCATACGGAACTGGTCCGATTCCAGCATTACGCAAGGCAATTGGAGAAAAAAATTACAATGCGCAAACAAACATTTAGCTTGGAACTATCGCTAATAGTCTATGGTTGATATGGATTAACTTTCTGGAGATTTTGTGGGTGGTTCTCACGTCCATGTATCGGAAGATAGTCTTTCACCCGATCTCTTTCTGGCCGTATGAGATTTTTAGTCCCATCGGATTATGAGAGAGAGGGAATAGAGCGTGCACCTGTGTGCCCGTGCCTGTGCTTATACACGTGCACTTTGACCATGTCTTGGGCATATGGCTAGTCTCCACTGAAACTGGCCCCCATAACACGAATTCATTATTTTTCATATTTATACTAACATTAACTGTAAAATTATTATATATTCGGTTCGCAAAACACTTCTCTCCCTGGACCTTAACAAGTCGAGTGGGCCTGATGAAGTCCCACTTATTGTGCTGAAGACGTTTGCTCCGGATTTGGCACCGGTTTTAACGCGTCTTTTCCGGTACTCTTACTCCTTAGGCGTAGTCCCGAATTCATGGAAGGCAGCTTTCTTGCACCCGATCCTTAAAAAAGGCGACCGCTCTGTGTGCCTAGTGCGAGATTTTTTACGCGTTCGATCCCGAGAAAGTTAACTACAATTTGTATGGAATAAAATCAGCGCCAACTAGTGGTTATAATCGGAATCATAATTCATGAGTGCGAGTTTGTTAAGTCGTCGATATCGACCATCGAGCATTGACTCCCATTCGACAGTGAGAACGTTAACGCACGTGATTGGTTGTTTCAAGTATTTTGCGAGTGCGAGCGCCAATTTAAATCGTTCAATACGTAACATAAACAATCTTTACGCCGTCGATATCGAAAAAGTTTTCACCTAGATCTTTACAGTGAGATAGAAGAATTATATATATTTTATTTCGTTTTGTGAGAACGATATATAATTTTGGCAGGACGTTTTTTTTTTTCGTTTAGAGGATGTTTGAAGCTGCAAATGCATTAATAACTAATTATAATAGATGACTGCTATTATAACGCTAGTATTGAAGCAAGAGCTCGTGCATATTTTAGTCCGTTGTTACACCCCGATGAGAGGCAATTTAAGGATAAATATCGCCTTGTCCAAGAAACATTTAAGTTTTTGTGTAAATAGCGTTTGATAAATCAAAGTTCCTACCATCACTATTCAATAATTAAGTGAATTCCTCTCAATTCTTCATACAGGCCATCCTATCGCTTGCATTAGAGGATGCTTTGCTAAGGCTTCGTGCAAAAATATAATAAATTCTAGTCTGTGAAACGTTATAAGTTAAAACACACGATCATAAGTTCACCTTACACTAAGTAACTAAATTCCATTTACTGCTCCATAAATGTCACTATGGTCAATTCACGATCTCTTTTTACACAAACTGTCGAAACCTAAACAACGAAACGAAACATAAACAAAGTATAATAAAGATCGCTATAATAACCACAACTTTCATAGACGATGCTAATATTAAGACGACTAAATAAAAATGTCGTTCTCAATTTGGTTAGTTTAACTTACGACGGGAACGCACTGCCAACGTAAGAGAATGAACAAACGCCATTCACAGTGAGCAAACGCGGATCGAAGGGTTAGCTTCGATTGTAACTCACACTCGCTTGTCGTCGCTTGTCGATACCTATGACGTTAACTCGGTTAACGCGATGGTGAAGTCATTCGAATGATTTTGTAGAATTCGCACTAGGTACACTGATCCGTCCAACTTACAGGCCTATCGCTATCACCTCCTTGTTCTCCAAAACAATGGAAACAATTATTAACTGCCAGCTTATGAGGTACCTTGAGGATCACTAGCTCATTAGTGACCGCCAGTACGGTTACCCGAGAAATTGTGCAATTGGATCACCACTTTTTTTGCAGATCGCAGCATCAAAGTCGTAGTAGACGGTGCGTGCTATCACCAACTCTGTTTCTTCTGCATATCAATTATATGTTGCAAACTGGTACAATTCATTGCTATACGGACGACAGCACTGGTGATGCTTTATACACCGGCTGTGCCAATATTTCTCGGGAAAACATCGCCGAGTACCGGAAGAAACTTGTGTCTGAAGTCGGACCGAGGGCGAGAAGAGAAGAAATCTAGTCCACTTCAATCCTCAGAAGACACAAGTTTGAGCGTTTACCGCTAAAAAGAACCCCTTTGTCGTATCTCCTCAGTTTTAAGGCACTCTCCTTGTTGCTTCAGCCAATATGCTCGGCGTCGACATATCGAGTGACGAGCAGTTTCGTGGTCACCTGGAAGAGAAGGCCAAATTGGCCTCTAAAAAGCTTGGCGCTCTCAACCGAGCGGGACAGTATTTCATGCCGGCACACCGACTGCAACTTTACAAGGCGCAGGTTCGGCCTCACATAAAATACTGTTCACATCTCTGGGCTGGGGCTCCCCAGTGCCAGCTCCTTCCATTTGATCGCATCCAGCGCAGAGCGGTTCAAATCGTCGGCGACCGAGCTCTCTCTGATCGGCTTGACTCACTGGCACTGTAGAGATGTTACATCTCTTTGCGTATTTTATCGCATCTACCACGGGGAGTGCTCTGAGGAATTGTTCGGACTAATTCCAGCCGCTTAATTCCACCATCGCACATACCATCTGGATGATCTACCACTGTGCGATTTACAAGAGGTTTTCGTTCCTAATGGATTTCTAATGGAATATCTCCCATAAGGAAGTTATTCCTAATGGATAATAACTTCCTTGTGGAATCGACTACCACCAGCGATTTTTTCGCACCGATACGTTTATTTATTCTCTCCACTGTTCATGGGCGGCGGTAGTGACTTACCATCAGGTGAGCCGCATGCTCGTTTGGCCCCACTCCTATATATATATATATATATATATATATATATATATATATATATATATATATATATATATATATATATGTATATAACAAGATATTGTTCAAGCTTTTTTTGAGTTTTCTGACTATATTTTTGTTTTATGAAAACAAATTCAACTTGATCTTATCTAAAATCAGTAATTTCCCATAATAGACAGTCATATAACATTAACACAACAAAAAATTAACTCGTAAACAAAATATACATACATAAACACTCACGCCTGTCACCCAGAGGGGTAGGCAGAGATTATGGACTTCCATTTGGCACGATCCTGACACACCTCTCTCGCTTCCTCCACATCCATATACCTACGCATACACGCTCGTCGGTTAAAGGTACTCTTGATTTGGCCCATTTTTAATATATCGCCAATTTGGTCGATAAACTTTCGCCTAGGGCGACCCTTCCCGACTATGCCGTTCACCTCTGCAACATAAATTTGCTTTGTCACTCTTTCCTCATTCATTCTTTCTACATGGCCAAACCACCGAAGCATTCCTTTCTTAATCCTGGTCACAACATCATCTTGCAAACCACACTCTTCTCTTATTAAACAATTTCTCACTCTGTCATTCAGCTTCATCCCTAACATACTCCTTAATGACCGCATTTCTACAGCATTTATTCTACTCTCATGCTTCTTCTGCCACACCCAACTTTCACTACCATACATTAAAGTAGGTACTAACACAGCATTGTGAATTGCCATACGTGCCTTTTTGGACACATTCTGACTTTTCACAATAGAGTGTAGAGCCCCATTCACTCTATTTCCTGCATTCACTCGTCGTTCTATATCCTTATCATATCTACCATCCCTGCTAAACACACATCCCAAATATACAAACTCATCTACTTGCTCTACCAACTCCCCTTCTATTCTTATTTCACATATCGTTTTACTTTCTTCTCTTTCAAAAACCATAACTTTCGTCTTACTTGCGTTCACTTTCATTCCCTTTTCTTTTAATGTCCTGTTCATTAATGTAACCATCATTTGCAACTCGGCTGCCGACGACGCAAGTATGACTTGATCATCGGCGTACAAAAGGCATTTGATGGTTAACTCACCCATTCTTAACCCGCATTCTTCTACTTTCAAATTTTCCAAACAACTGTCCATAAATAGGTTGAACAACCACGGGGAAGCCACACAGCCCTGTCTGACACCTTTATGGATGTCAAACCAGTCCGAGTAGGCCCCGTTGATCCTGACACAAGCACAACAAAATATATACATATAAATAAACACCGATTGTAATAATACTTCACAAACAGATAAAGAGCAATGGCATGAGTAGTAGGAGAAGCAGGCTACATTTTATCCGAAAAAATTGATAAAATGTATGGCCTATGATTATCTTAAATCTAAATAATAAGTAGATCATACGCAGATCAAGCCAGGGTCGCTAGTATATTTATAAAATCCTTCTTTCAACACACACATTACAGTAAATATAAAATATATTTAGTGAATATGTCGTGTGTATGTCGGAGACCAAACGGAAGGGCAGTGGTACTGAAGAGCTCCCTGGCGGGGCGTTAGCTCTATGGTCCGGAGTCCCGGAGAGCGAGAACGTCTGCCAGGGAGTGGGGGTGCTGCTGTCTTCTCGGTTGGTCGATGTTATGACTGAATATAAGGTTGTGAACTCAAGACTTCTCTGGGTTCGCTTTAAATTGGGACTGGCGAAGTTATTACTTTTGGCTGTTTATGCGCCGGTAGCTTCGTCGTCCAGGGCTGAGCTGGAGGAGTTTTGGGAGAATATAAGAGAAGTTCTAGATTTGGCTAGGGGAAACGAAAGAATTGTTGTATGTGGTGATTTGAATGGATGGGTTGGTACCGCTCGACCAGGGTACGAGTCGGTACTTGGAAAGTTTGGCGAAAAAAGGGCTAATGATGCTGGCAAGCTTATATGCTTATGCGTAGAAAAGCAGCGTCTCTCCTGCAGCGCTTACGTACCAGCAACAACGGCATCCTAAGGGTAATTGCTGCCAGGCCCGACTGCCCCATACTGCACCACTGTATGACGGTAGCTATTGGGCGAAAAAAATAATTTGTACATAATTCACATTACTACTACACTAACAATACTAACTTACAAGTTAAGAAAAAATTGTTACTAACATACTAACAATCTATGGATGTTCCTTACGTCTGAAATAAATACTTATTATTATTATTATTATTATACTGGCGGTATGCAAGGAAAAGGGTCTTCTTGTGACAAACACTATGTTTAATCACAAGAAAATCCATATGTATACTAGAGAACGAAAGAATGAGAGAAGTATGATCGATTTGTTCCTGGTGGATGACCGACTGCGAAAACAGGTGATGAATACGCGAGTGTTCAGGGATGCTGACCTGGGAACGGATCACTATCTAGTGATTACTAGATTTAGGGGTCTGTTCGCGGGTTGGCGCTACCGGACGGCAGTAACAGAACCACAGTCGCTCTGTCGCATCCGAAGCTGGAAGCTTCAGGAAGCGGATACTAGGGACAAATATCATGCGAGGGTAGCCGAAAAGCTTGACACCATCGATGGCAGAAAAGAATGTGTAGAAAGAACATGGCAGAATCTTAGGGATGGAATGGTAAGTGCAGTGGAAGAAGTGTGTGGAACAATAAAAAGAGGCAGTAGTAAAAGAAGAGATGCATGGTGGAATGATAAAGTGAAAGAAGCTGTAAAGAAGAAGAAGAAAGCATGGTTAGACTACTTGGCCTCTAATAATGATAAGGATATGAGAGAGAAGATGAAAGAAAGATATAGGCTGCAGAAAGTTCACACGAAAGCATTGATTGAGGAAGTGTGTGAAAGGTGTAGAATGGAAGCGGACGAAAGGTTGTCGCACAACTTTAAGGAGAACTCCAAACTTTTCTGGAAAGAGGTTGGAAGGACCTGAAGTGGTGCGACGGCCTTAAGAATGAACAAAGTGCTTTCGAGAACTAATGACGTCCTCTCAGAAAAATCGGACGTCATGCAGCGATGGAGCGAATTTTATAGAGAAATGTATGCGTGTGATGATCTTAGTGAGGGATCCGGGGATGACGCCGTGACTGGTACGCCAGACCCGGACCTCGATGACACTGAGGTCATCAGTATGAAAGAGATTGAACGTGCGATTCGAAGTTTGATGGTCAAGTATGGTGGGCCTCGCGTCTGGGACAGCTTTCATCTGCTGTGCAATTTGTGCTGGCGGACGGGGGATGTCCCGGATGATTGGCGATCCGCAGTCATTGTGCCTTTATATAAAGGTAAAGGTTCACATTTTGACTGCGGGTGCTATCGGGCGATCAGCTTGACCAGTTTAGCAAGTAAAGTTTACTCGAAGGTTTTGACACGTAGGATGCAAGAGAAATCGGAAAGATTTCTATGGGAGGCACAATGCGGATTTAGACCTGGAAGAGGATGCACGGATCAAATGTTTTCTCTCCGCATGATCACGGAAAAGCTTCTGGCTACTAACCAGAAGATTTTCTGTGCTTTTGTGGATCTTGAGAAAGCATCTGATAAGGTTGTAAGGAAGAAAATGTGGGAACTGTTGCCGGCGTATGGTGTGGATGGTCGATTGCTAAGGGCTGTGCAGTCTCTTTACTGTGACAGTAAAGCCTGTGTGCGGGTAGGGCATGACCTGTCACCCATGTTTAGCGTCCAAACGGGCGTAAAACAGGGTTGTGTCATGTCTTCCTGGCTGTTCATACTGTATCTCGACAGCTGTTTACAGAAGCTGAAAGATAGCTGTTTGGGCGTGAAATTGGGTGACATAAAAGTAAATTGTCTGCTGTATGCTGATGATGCAGTGCTTATTGCACCATCAGAGGCAGAACTGCAGGCATTAGTCACGTGTATGAAAGAGGAATGTGAAATTAAAGGTCTCCGTTTGAATGCTAATAAAACTAAGGTTCTGGTATTTGAAAGGGACGAAGAGAGAACGAAGTGTGAAATATGGGTAAATCAGGAATGTCTAGAACAGGTAAATGAAATTGTATACTTGGGGAGTGCTTTTAGCCGGGATGGAAGATGTGATTTAGATGTGGACAGGCGTGTCGCTGCCGGGAACAAAGTCAATGGTGCCCTGACTGCGTTAGTCTAAAGGCAAGGCGTAGTAAAGAGTGCACGCCTTCCAATACATAACGCAGTGTTGGTATAGACTTTGTTATATGGCAGCGAAACCTGGGTATGCCAGAAGAAGCATAAAAGCAAGTTGAATGCAGTGGAGATGCGATCTCTTCGTAAAATGTGCGGCGTTACCATGGCCGACCGAAAGCGAAACGAAGAGATTCGCAATATGGCAGGTTTGAAAGATGACCTTATCACAAAAATTGATAAGGGCGTGCTTCGGTGGTTTGGGCACGTTGAGCGAATGAGTGAAGACCGAATGGTGAAGAAAATATATAGCGCGAAAGTTAATATTAAAAGATGTCGAGGTAGACCGAGACTAACTTTGTGACCATGTGAGCAAATTGCTCGAAGAGGGTAGGGTCAAGAGTACTCGGATACCTAGACGTGCATGTATGAAGAAGATAATGAATCTGAAAGAAGCGAAAGAGGTACGAGGGTGGATTGAAAAGTACTCGGCCTAACACAGATCCATTCAATTCTAAAAATCAAATCTACCCACATTATTTAGTTCAGTTCAGACTAGTTCATTGTGTGAAGTTCGAAACGTGTGCGATAATTAGTTATGATTTTATAAATTTATTAACAAAGTAATCGGACATAATTTCCGCGAATGGAGCAAATCGAGCAGCGTGCCGTCATTAAGTACCTCCATAAGAAGGGGCTATCATCAAAAGCCATCCATGATGACATGGTCAGTACATTAGGCGATTGTGCTCTGTCATATTCATCCGTCAAAAGATGGATAGCAGAATTTAAGCGTGGCAGAGAGAGTGTGAAAGATGAACCCCGCTCTGGAAGGCCTTCGACGTCAACTACTGACGAAAATATTAAAAAAGTACTTGATTTAATAATGGGAGACCGCAGATTAAAAATTAGAGAGATAGCCGAGATTATAGGCATCTCTTATGAACGAACTCAAAACATCATTGTCAACGAGTTGGGTTTCCACAAGGTGTCTGCGAGGTGGGTTCCGCGACTGCTTTCAGTTGAACAAAAAAGGACGCGATTGACTATTTCACGCGACTGTTTGGAGTTATTTGAAGCCGATGCAGATGATTTTTTGAATCGTTTTGTTACTATGGACGAAACATGGGTTCATTACTGTACACCGGAAACAAAACAACAATCAAAACAGTGGAGAAGACCTGGTTCACCACCCCCTAAAAAGGCTAAGTCGATTTTGTCGGCAAATAAGGTGATGGCTTCAGTATTCTGGGACTCGAAAGGTGTGATTATGATTGATTATCTTCAAAGGGGTCAGAATATAAACTCTGATTACTACTGCACCTTACAACGTCGTTTACGAGAGGAAATAAAAGAAAAACGTCGAGGAATGCTCAGAAGAAAAGTCCTGTTTCATCAAGATAACGCCCGTGTTCACACGTCAGTACAGTCAATGGCTGAAATTCACAACTGTGGCTTTGAACTGTTACCGCATCCGCCGTATTCACCTGATCTGGCACCTTCAGACTTCTTTCTGTTCCCTAACCTAAAAAAGCACTTGGGAGGTCAAAGATTTTCGTCAAACGACGAGGTCAAAGCAGCTGTAGACGCATATTTTGACTCTAAGGAAGAATCATTTTTTTTCAACGGTCTAAATGCTTGGAAGGGGAGGTGGCAAAAGTGTATTGAACTTGATGGTGATTATGTAGAAAAATAAAAATATAACTGATTTAGTATTTGTTTATTTTCTTGGTTAGGCCGAGTTCTTTTCAATCCACCCTCGTATGTAAGGATCGTGACACTTGGCGATCTGTTATCTCTGGCTACCCCGTCAGGGATTGTGCGTGAAGATAAGTAAGTAAGTAAGAATAAATAAAAAAGTCTGTATATTCATGTATAAAACTATATCTTTGAAAGTTGTTTTACTTCATCAGCCTAAAGTCTTACAGCCACAGATCATAAATCTCTGTCTACAGCCACAGATCATAAATCGCTGTCTACAGCCACAAATCATAAATCTCTGTCTACAGCCACAGATCGTAAATCTCTGTTTACAGCCACAGATCATAAATATCTGTCTACAGCCACAGATCGTAAATCTCTGTCTACAGCCACAGATCATAAATCTGTCTACAGCCACAGTTCATAAATCTCTGTCTACAGCCACAGATCGTAAATCTCTGTCCACAGCCACAGATCGTAAATCTCTCCCAAGTCTAAATACCAAACTGCTCGCATTTAGACTTTATTCCTTATAAATAACTGGTTATATCAACATTTTAACTGATTGTTGTTGCAGGCAAGCGGTCCGTGCAGCGCGAAGGCCTGAGGCATTGGGTGTACCTTTGGGTGCTTCGAGAGGTCGAGCGCTTTTGGCGCCACCGCCCCTTCCTACGGCGCCGCGCACACCGCAAGATGTACCAGCGGTAACAAAACTCCTACTTAATTTTAGAAAGTAGTAATTGCTGATTTCAGCACTTATATAAAGAATTTTCGATGTAATAGCCACGCTGATCCAATATGCGTTAGTGTCCTCTTCATATTTCTAGATAACGGCTAAGTAGTGTCATGATAGTGCTTCTAATTGATGCTTTGTTTTTTTTTTGTTTATTTTGATAAGTGGACACTGTGGCCCATAGCCATCTATATCGACCCTCCAATGGACTAAGATGGAATGCCTCGTTCCCAGTAAAAAAGGTCTCCAGTTTTCTTCACTCACCATACGAACGAAACAAAATACCAGCATAATAGTAGCTTAATACAGTAGCTTAATGCTGTTGTATTAAGCTACTATTTCATGCTGGTATTTTGTGTGAGTGTGGTCCTTTCCCATTTGAACCGACCCAACAATGCTTGTATTTAATTTAGATTGTAAATTAATTTAAAGACTAAATTATAGTAATTAGATCCGCGGTAAGTGTAGTTTTTAGTGTATTTTCTTACAAATTATTTTGATAATAGAGCATATAAAATAAAAATAATGTCATCCAGACCAAATTTCGGTCACAGCTGCCAGTCGCCATGGAGGCTAGCCATGCAATATAGAATTATGCTGCACAGGACAGAATTATAGTGCACGAGTGTGTGCACAAGCACAGGTACACTATTCTCTCACACTCATGGAACAGTATTTTGACCATTATTTAGGCTTTTTTTCTCACAAAATCTCATAAATTTTTCTGATTATATAATATAATTGTATAAAAATACAGTGTAATTAAATATGTTAAAATTAACTGGCACCCGGCGCGTTGCTGCCGCAGAAAAATATTTGTGGAAATAAACTAGAATGACGTCAAAACAATTGGCGATAGTTTTTAGAGAACTTTTGCATGGGATTGTGTGTCTAGTTTTTAATTAGTGATCGATGATAAGGAACGATAACACATTCATTGAATTTGAATGACATATTATGACTTTCAAATAAATATTTCGGTACGACACACGTTACCTACTGTAATTTAATTATACTATGACTATAACCTTCGCGCAAGTGCAAGCAATACGTTGACAAAATTTTAGCGCAATCTGATGAACGGTATGGCAGCGCATAAAATACAAAATTTTTTTTACGTGGTAGAGCCATGCTGCAGCTATATTAGTAGTATAGTTGTAGCACGAATGGGTCGGCTCGACCGGGGAAGGACCACCCTCTCACAGAATACCAGCGTAAAATAGCAGCTTAACGCTGCTGTGTTTCGTATGGTGAGTGTAGAGAACCGGAGACCCTTTTTACTGGAAATGAGGCATTCCATCTTAGTCCTCACGGGTGACAACGCATCTGCATTTTGATTCGCAAACGAGGATAGATGTAGATGTCTATGAGCCACAGCAACCACTTACCATCAGGTGGACTGTGAGCTCGTTTGTCACCCTTATGCTATAAAAAAAAACGAGCAAACAACAATTCGCGTTATAAATAAAAAATAAGTGTGTTACCTAGTTGCAAAACAACAACCTTACTTTGCTTAAGTTTTAACTATTACAAAACAGAAACAAAATTAAGACCACAAGTCTATAATATGTAATAATTCGTGAGTTTAATTAGGAATACCAATACGATCTGTTAGCCTGAAGGGCTCATGAAAAAAGACCACTATCGCTTATATATGAGAACATAAATATTGAAATCGGCGGCTGTGCAGTTTCAAAATTACAAAGAAAGTAGTTCCAATTCCAGCTATGTGCTGTAGCAGTGTGATGAGGGTTGGTGAACCTGTTTACAGCGTTCCCGTAAGTGCAGCATTGTACGAGAAGAAGAAGACGACGAGGAGACGAGTGTAGCGAGCGGCGGCTCGGCACGGGCGGCCGACGCAAGGCGCGGCTCGCGGTCAGAGGGCCGCCTTCAACTAGCGCGACCGGCACAACTCGCTGATAATCTTACTAAGGTATGAAACATTTTATTGAAGCATTATAACCACAGTTTGATCGGCCGCGTACAACTCGCTCATAGTTTTAAATCGCCATTTTGGTGCAAGGGATTGGAGGTGGAGACTAAAGCTATAACATGTGTTCAAGTTATGGCGGACTCTTTTTGAAAATATTTGTAAGAAGTCCAATTCATTAATACATTTTATGTTTGTATGTTAACGCAGTGTAGAACAAGAAATGAAATTTTATTGGTGAATTTGACTACAATGGATTAAAAAACTGTTATTTGATATATGCTAAATGAAAAGAAAAATATAAGTTATTAGTAGGATAATATTAGTTGAAAGTAGGATAATTTTTGATTGGTGTGTCTGTTAGTGATCGTGTAACTTTTGAACGACTAGACCGGTTGGGGTCATATTCCCTGGGGTCATAGTCTTATAATAATAAATTACCCCAGTTTTAGTCATCCCGCACACTGCAGACTTTCTATCGGGCAAGAGTTTAGTCGGTTTCTTTATCAGTGTTAAGATGTATGCAAGTGCGCAAATTATAACGTTTAGTTATCAGCCTATAAATCAGTTTGATCGGCTACACGATTCCCTTAAAACTAAACTGTTGGTCAACTTTCGGCCAACTGCTAAATCAGTAGCGCGTTCTTCGATGCGCGCTTACACGCTGATTGTTTAGACGGCCGACTCCGTCGATAACGTCACTTCGCTCAGAATTATGACGCGGAAAAGCACGACTTTTCTGCGCCAAAATTGCATGCATCAAAATGGCGCTGCCTGTCGAATCATCTATTTTACAGTTGATAGAGGAAGTTGAAAAACGACTTCCCAAATCCAAACGCTTCATCGCTTACGACAAAAATGGTATTATGTCTGCATTACTATCGTTGGACAAATGCCTTCCCAAGGAATATTGAGCTCGTTTTCAGCTAGCCGCTGAACCAATTTCCGATATTTTAAATATTTCTGAATCACTAGCTGTTCCATAAGAACCGACATCTATGTACACAAATTTATAATTTGCATCTATCTAAACCATTAAAACGCACAAAATAGCTTTTTGTAGTTGAAATATTATGATCCAGAATAATCTGGTTGTATCATCCGTATACAGGGTATTTTTGATGATGGGTGGAATACAAAATCGATCCTGATGAAAGAAAAATCATCTTTTCACAACGTTTTATTAGCTTTATTCATTCTTTATCATGTTAGTACAGCTAAATGAAACGATAATTTCATTAAAAAAAATCATGAAAATACTGAAACATAAAACGAGCAGTGGAATTACTGAATTACAATCAGCTGACTAGAGGTCAATGTACGCGCGAACGCCGAATTCGCGCGGCCCGCAACTAGCGGGCCATACCACAATATCTAATAATTTATAACACTTCTCTAAATACCTAACTTATCTACTTAACCTACTATTTTGCAATTGTGCTTGTCTCCACGTAGCCACTTTAATCCGAATTCACAAGTTAAATAACCCAAATAAATGGTTCGATTCCCCGCTAATGAAAAAAATACTTAAATGAAATGTAACCAAGGTTAGAGTCATGCGTTTATATTCATCGTGTAGGTATGTTTATTATTCTCATGTATTCAGTTATGTACTATTCAGATTAGTTCAGTACTAAGTTATTTTAAAAAAATTAGTTATGAAACAGCTTACCGCTCTAAATCCTCCGTGGTCTTATGAGATGTGGCTCAAATTGTGCTCCATTCATTTCAAGCAGATTTGGGCTCGGTGTTGTGTCTCCTTATGCACGCGGGGCATCATCGTGTGGTCTTCGACACAGTCCGTACGTAGTTTGTCGAAAACATCCACGATCCTTTGGCGCATTTTGTCAGCACTATCACACTCACGATTAAAAACCCTTTCTTTCACATACCCCCACAGAAAGAAGTCTAACGGGGTCAGATCTGGTGAGTGATGTGGCCAAGCGTGTGGTTCTAGTCTGCCGATCCAGCGATCATCAAATAGCTCTTTGAGGCGCTCACGGGCGAACCTCACGACATGTGGAGGGGCACCATCATGCTGGAACCATGTGCGGCGATATTCAGCCAACGATAGGTCGTCTAAAATGTCAACCAACTGTTCATTTATGAAGTTCAGGTATCGCTGTCCGTTAAGTCGCTGTGGCAGAAACACTGGCCCTAGTATGCGATTCTTAAATAAACCTGCCCATAGGTTAACCGACCATCGGGTTTGGTGCCCGGTTTGTCGAACGGCGTGCGGGTTAACCTCGGAATACACGTGTGTATTTCTTCGGTTCCACAGGCCGTTTCTGGTAAAGTCGACTCGTCCGTCCAGATGACGTGCTCAATGAAACCAGGCACATGTTGTTGTTGGTCTAATAACCAATGATAGAAAACTCGCCGACGGTCGTGATCGCCGGTAACTAACGCTTGCACTTTGTACACTTTGTATGGCGCATTCGGTTACGCTTTAACACTTTGTGAACTGTACAGTATGACACACTTGTTCCATCCCGACGCCTTAACAATTTAGCGATACTTCGTGTACCTAGGTTCGGATTCCGGCGAACGACATCTAAAATGCGCTCCTCTGAAGTGAGAGTGAGTGAGACCAGCCACTTGACTTCCACCTTCTGCCGTTACCAGAGCAATGGGCCGATTTTCCAACACTCGCTGAAATGCTGCTGTTATCAGACGAGAGTCAGCTGGATGTCGAGCGGTAGGGAATTTCTCTCGGTAAATTCGTAATGCACGCGAAGCATTCCCGCGAGCTTCTCCAAGGCACATTAACATGTTGTCGTATTCACATGCACTATAAACGTACGCGTTAGGCATTATAAAAACAAAACAAGAAACTTAAACTGTAACAACAAGAATAATATCACTAAGTAATAAATTACAAGAATAATTTAATAAACAAAACAACTATAGTGTCTCTCGAAATATGCGCACATAAGGCAAAGTTCTTGAAGAACTGGAACTTTCCACACACCGTTAAAGCGTTATGTATGTTAAGACATCGCCAACGTTTATTTTATTTATCCCTACGACTAGTCTTCTTATGGAATTTAAAAGTTATGGTTGTCATTTTTAATACAATTACACAATCAATTGTACCCTGACGCAACAAGCAGTCCTTTACTACAAAAATTATTGAAAATAATACACGTACCTAATTGGGTACTCAGTACTCACACAATTATAAACACTATTTCATTATTTTATCTTTGATTTTATATAAGAAAATAGAAATGAAATGGTATTGAATAATTTAATAGTTAAAATCAATTGCAATTATGATCGACAGTTGATTAATCTATCAGAATTAATGTAAAAAATAATACTTTTACTTTATTTTAATAGACTTTCCGTATTTAATTCGGCCAATACTTTGAATTTAAAAAAAGGTACGTAAATTATTAAAAATGACTTGCAAGTTTTATAGTGATTGCCGCCTCTAATTCTTATGTCGCCGGCAAACTAAATTTCAGTGCAACTTGGCAGCGTTGCCAATGCCATGCAGTGGAGGGAGTGTCTGCGCATGGGTACAGTCGCGTTCTAAAGTACTACGGCTAAGTAAGGCTATTGTTTTATAATATTATAGTAATTAACTGTTTTATTGTAGAATAATAACACCTAGTTTTACTAGCTACTTAGAACTTTGGAGGTGGTTGGTATTAAAAATGGATATTATTTACTTGAGCATTATTTGTTATTTCTATCGTAAAATATAAAGTAGTTTGTAACAAGAAAACTTAAGCTAAGGGTTACACGCCGTCCATTATGTTGTCTTGGGTACACATGGAAGCCAGATGTCGATGGTGTGTTGGTGTTACTGGATGCTACTTCATCATCACTTTCATCTTCTCTTGAGCTTCCGTCATCAGGTCGATCACATGATAATTTTTTCGGTATTCTTCCTCAAAACTTCTTCACAACCTTCTCCTATCATATTTACCTTTTCGTTCACTAGTTCAGTCATAAAACAATAGATATAAATAATTTTTCTTTCCTTCATTTTTAAAACAATCGTCGCGAGTCGCAAAGTATGCTGTGTATGCGACTGTATTTTGGGAGCGAACAAAGCGCGGGAAGCATGAACCAATAGCATGCGGGCACAGTAATACTGGCGGATTGTTCCCCCGTCGCGCCCCCTTCGTACCAATTAGTGATAAATCGCTCAGTGCCCAGGTTCAAGGCCAGCGTTCTTTTTACAGGACCGGACCTATAAGAGTTCGGCGTTCCCGCGAGCATTGACCTCTAGTCAGCTGATTGTAATTCAGTAATTCCACTGCTGGTTTTATGTTTCAGTATTTTCATGATTTTTTTTTTAATGAAATTATCGTTTCATTTAGCTGTACTAACATGATGGAGCGTGAAAAAACTAAATAAAACGTTGTGAAAAGATGATTTTTTTTCCTCGGGATCAAATTTATTTGTGACCCATGTTCTAAGGTGTAGTACCTACTATTATCTGTCTTCGTTTTCGGGAGCGTTTCACAAACACTCGGTATGTTTTCCACCTTTAGCACCTATTACGTTTGGAAATTATCTGGCTGTAAGAAATAATTGCTCTGTAAAGAAATAATTATTTTATTCTTCAGGTCATGATGTGCAAAACAAATGGTCTAATTTACGGACTTGCTTTCGTAGAGAATTGAATTTAAAAAAGAGCACAAAGTCGAGTCAGGCTGCAACCAAAAGACGTAAATATGTCTACTTTGAGCAATTATTGTTTATACTTCTGTGTGTCGAAAATCGGGAAACAGAAGGTAACCTGAAACCGAAGGATCTCAAGAGGAGGCCAAGAATAACGAATCTGTTCCTTACGCTTCCGCACCTCAGTAAAGAAAGAAGAGGACTAATGTGCCAAAGCAAACGGATGTGGATGAAGATGTTGTTAAGTGGATATGGATATTGTTAAAAGCATTGCATGACACTAACACTAATGATGAACTACAAATTTTGCTTTATCTCTTGTCCCATCATTAAATACTCCATCTTGACGCTAAAATTAGTTTTCTGAACATTTTTAAACAGATAGTCTTATCTGTTTAAAAATGTTCAGAAAACCTGGCTAGTCAGCCAGGCGTGCTCAAGCTACCTTTCAATCATCATTCAGTTCCAACATTTTATAACAATCTTTGACCTCTTTTCCTGTTTATCATCGCGAGACTAACATCTTGCCACCTCCACAACCTTCTAACAGTTCTAACAACATCGTCAAATCTACTGCCGTCTCAAAACATTCAGAACAATCCATCACCAAGCAAATTCTCACGATACTGCCCAGTCATATTATTCAATTTTTTCAAATGATTCTTAACTGTACGACTTGTAAATAATTAAATTTTAAACTTTGATTTTAATAAAAGATAATTAAATTATACTGTGTTGTTTTACCGAATTTTTTTTGTTTTTTCCTTGCAATAATCTGTCACTATATATAGGATAATCATCATCATCATCATTATTACAGCCTTTTACAAGTCCACTGCTGAACATAGGCCTCCCCCAAAGAATGCCACAAAGCACGGTCCTGAGTCACCTGCATCCATCGACTTCCTGCATGTCTTACCAGGTCGTCACTCCATCTCGTGGGGGGTCGCCCTACACTTCGCCTACCGGTACGAGACTGCCACTCAAGAATCTTTCTTCCCCATCGGTTGTCGGTTTTTCGTGTCGAACTATATGGCCGGCCCACTGCCACTTCAGCTTACTAATCGGTTAGGCTATGTCGGTTACTCTGGTTCTACTGCGGGTATCCTCATTTCTAAGTTTATCACGCAGAGAAACCCCGAGCATAGCCCTCTCCATAGCTCGCTGAGCGACCTTGAGCCTCCTCATACGGCCAGCAGTGAAGGACCACGTCTCAGATCCGTAAGTCCATCCACCGGCAACACGCACTGGTTGTACAATTTCGTTTTAAGGTTTTGAGGTATGTCTAACGAGAAGATGTGTCGTAGTTTCCCGAACGCTGCCCAGCCGAGTTGAATCCGTCGATTGACCTCTCGGTCGAAGTTGGACTTACCTAGTCGGACTATTTGTCCCAGGTAAACATACTCGTCAACAATTTCGAGCTTAGTGCTCCCAAAAACTACCAGCATAGGTGTGACATGGACGTTAAACATGATTTTTGTTTTGTCCATGTTCATCTTAAGACCAATTCGTTGGGAGACACTACTGAGGTCATTAAGCATAGTGCTTAGGTCCTCCAGCGATTCTGCCATAAGGACTATATCGTCGGCAAATCGAAGGTGAGTGATGTAATCGCCATTGATGTTGATACCGCATCTTTTCCAGTCCAGCAGCTTGAAAACGTCTTCCAATGCAGCGTTGAAGAGTTTCGGGGATATAACGTCACCCTGTCTTACACCTCTCTGCAGTTGGATAGGTTTCGTACTCTGGTTCTGCACTCGGATAGCCATTGTAGCTCTACTGAACAAACACTTCAGCACTTCGATATACCGACAGCCAACTTGACACCGCTGAAGGGACTGCAGCACCGCCCAAATTTCGACGGAATCATAGGTTTTCTCATAGTCCACATACGCAAGGCAAAGTGGCAGATTATACTCCTCTGTCTTCTGTATAATTTGCCGAAGGGTGTTTATGTGGTCCATAGTACAAAAGCCTTTTCGGAAACCGGCTTGTTCAGGAGGCTGGAAGTCGTCAAGTCTGCGCGCGAGACGATTCGTAATGACTCGAAAACAGCACGTAGACGCGGCTCAGAAGGGAAATCGGTCTGTAGTTCTTCAAGAGAACGTTGTCGCCTTTCTTGAAGAACAAGACCACCGCACTTCTGCTCCACGCCTCCGGAGTAGTGTCACCGTGGAGGACGGAATTAAAGAGCTTCTGAAGGACTTCAAGTACCGGTTTTCCACCCGCTTTCAAAAGCTCCGCTGTATTCCATTCTCGCCCGGGGACTTTCCGTTTTTAAGGTGCTGGAGAGCCATTCTAATCTCGCTTAGATTGACGTCCGGGATATCTTCAGAATAGTGTCGGATAAGGCTGGTTTCACAGCTGTACTGTAGGAGACAGACGTGAAGCGCTATAACATCGTTTCACAGCGACGCGGATTGTTCCGTATGGGACTCGCTCCCGTACAACACCACCCGCGTCCCGCACCCGGACCCCGTACATGCAGACGCGAGCGCACCGCTGCTCATTCATCGTTTCACAGCAATGCGGTGCGCCCGTGCTCCGTGAGTACAATCGAGATGAGTCGATTAATTGACATGGGATATGTCATAGACATATATTTCTCATAGATATATATAGACATAGATAGCAGAACGAAACATGTCTTGATGTTTTATTCTGTTCTTCACCCTGGATAGTAGTTCATCAAAACTAGTAATAGACGTACGAAAATACTTAAAAAATTTGCGCGGATCGTTCCTAAGTTTATAGTTTAAGGTTACAATGCACTTTCAAAACATGTTGCTGCGATGATGGGATGTACCCATAGTCTCTTTCTCTGTCGTCGTCGTCTCTCACAAATTAAATAAATACCAAAAATTTTTAATACGTTCGCATTCACTTTCATTTGCGACTGTCTTCCGCTAGCACCCGTATCGTACTAAACACTCGTTTCAGAGCACTGCGGGCGCTACCCGTAGGGGTCTCCAGCATTACGGGCTACCCGTACGGGATTCCCGCACAGCTGTGAAACCAGCCTTAGACTCGCTCTTGGATCGTTACTCACACTTGCGTGTGGCTCCAACTATGACATATACAGCTGCCCATAGAACCTCTCAATCTCACTCAAAATCTCAGGTGTCCCGGAAACGATGCTGCCACATTCGGTCTTCAGCTTTGACAGTTGGCTGTTGCCTGTATGCTGTCAAATCTGTTGAAGAATGTAGCTTCATCTCCCGTCTAACAGCCATGAGATTAAGAGTGTGATCGGAGAGTTTTTGTGTTCTTCTGCGGCGGGTCTTGCAGAACTTAGCTCCGACCGCACGGACAGTTTCCACGAGCTTGTCATTCATATCGTCCACTTCATTGCAGTCTTCTAGGCACTGAAAACGGTTTGTAACTCGAGCTGAAAGGTTTCGGGACTTTGGAACAGAGCACGAGGGGGACGGATCGTTGACTTCATTAGACGAGACCTCTCCAACTTAACCTTAACTTGCCTTTAACCATTCGGTCTTCGCTACCAGTTTTCACCCTCGCGATCACGGAGACATCACTGAACAGTTGTCGCCTGGTCATCATAATGAAGTCAATCTCATTTTTGGCGAACCGTCGGGGCTCGACCAGATCCACTTCTGGAAGAAAGAGTTCATCATAAAGAGTCCCTCTTTCTCCATGAAGTCGGCCAGCTGCTGGCCCCTTGGGTTCCGTTGCCCTATTCCAAATTTCCTTACTTTCAGCTCACCGTTCTCTCTTGTGCCTAGTTTTGCATTGAAGTCTCCCATTAACACCGTATAGTGGGTTTTGGAGGAATGCATGGCTCTAGAGATATCCTCATACATTTCCTCCACCTCCTCATCAGGGTGTGCCGAGGTTGGTGCGTAAACCTGTATGACCTTCAGCGAATACCGTTTGGTAATT
Source organism: Parnassius mnemosyne (assembly GCA_963668995.1). Lineage (NCBI taxonomy): Eukaryota > Metazoa > Arthropoda > Insecta > Lepidoptera > Papilionidae > Parnassius > Parnassius mnemosyne. The sequence continues at coordinate 17,548,558 of CAVLGL010000080.1, forward strand.
CTGAGTATAAGGTACGCAACCCTCGCCGACACACTCTCAATCTTTACAACGTTGTTAAAGAGAGACTTGTGGACGATAAATCCGACACCTCCTTGGTACAGATGGTCGCCCTCCCGGTGATAGAGCAAGTTACCGGATTCGAGGATTACCGTGTCCTCCCCCTGTCTTCGGACCTCGGATAGTCCTATAATATGCCAGCGTAACTTGTCTATCTCTTCTTCCAGCTCCACAATCTTCTCGTCAGTCCTCAGGGTGCGTGCGTTGTATGTTGCCAGGTCGAGTCGTCTTAGATGGCAACCGAACCTCCACGGGAGATTCTTAGCACCCCCTGCCCCGCCGTTACCATGGTCGCCACCGTAGCCAGGAATAGCGGGGCCCCGGGGGACTGGGGGCCGTCTCTTTGTTACTCTCATCATAGGGGGGTATTTGCCATAGTTGCCACGCTTGGCGAGCGGGTTGGCAACCGCAGTTTTTTTATTTTAATTTTGCTGTTATCAGTAAGATGCTGCTGCCCATCCTCCCTGCTTCCCTTTGTTGCCTTTTACGACACCCACGGGAAGATATGGGGTAGTGGATATTCTTAACCGCCACTACACGGCCAGGATAGCATAGGATATAGGATAATGCAACCAGTATTCTCCGTTTCTCTTCTTGATCCGTCTCCTTCGTTGTATAATAGCAATAATAATAACATTTCTGGATAATATTTTAGGTTTCATTACGCAACTACTCACTTCAAGAGCTACTTACTAACTACAATTTTCTCAAAAAAGATCGGCCGACTGTTGCATATTGTGCACACTCACTACTTACCCGACTGTTTATGTGGCCCAGTGTGCGCACTAGCAGAGCTACCCGACTAATCTCACGCCCGATAGAAAGTCTGTTGCTCTTAGTGTAAAAAGTAGTAGTAGTAGTAGAGCCACGCGGCAGCTTTTGCTGTCGCACGGATGGGCCGGCTCGAACCGGCGTAGTACCACGACCTCACAGAAAACCAGCGTGAAGTAGAGGTTTACCTTTGCGTTTCGCTTGGTGAGTGCAGGTGGCCGGAGGCCCTTTTTACTGGAAATGAGGCATTCCATCTTAGTCCTCACGGGTGACAACGCATCTACATTTTGATTTGTAACAGAGGATAGATGTAGATGTCTATGGGCCGCAGCAACCACTTACCATCAGGTGGACTGTGTGCTCGTTTGTCACCCTTATCCTATAAAAAAAAAAACGTGGTCGAGTTATTAATAAATTTTATATTTCTAAATGTCCGAATCGAATGCGGTATTTTTACTATATCTATACAAATAAATAAAATTGAAATGTCTGTTTGTAATATCAAAATTTTACGGGACTTTCACTGGCAGATAGCTGATCTCATAAGGAGTAACTTGGCTAATTTTATTTTAGAAAAAGAATTAGGGTTCCGCGATAAAAACATAAAAACCCTAATACGCGAGTAATATAATAAGGATTTATTTTTGCATTAGTGAATTTCCGCAGTGTTGGTTGGACTGCTGGTAACATATAAGTTAAACTTAAAAACGCAACCTATTAAGGAAAGATTCTCTGGCAACCCCTTCGTCCTGGACGGTATCTTTTGAATGTATGGTACTACCAGTGTCGATATCGTCAAAGGTTCGACAACGGTACAATAGCACCAAGTTCGCTTAAAAGCACTGCACCGACATGTATAATGTGTAAAGCGCGATCAAAAGAACTGCCGGCACGAGCAAGCTGACTTCTTAACCTTATAGTTGCAAAATTTGTCAGTTAATCGCACATATTGCTTCAGAGCGATCGATTCCATTGCTATGTTACTCGTGATAGTGCTGTGTGAAATTTCGTGCTCTAATGAAGAGTATCTATTTAACTTCATTCAAATAACAGTATCTTAATATGTAAATGTGTCTGGGCAGATGTGACGAACGAACTATCAACATAAGTGAAGCTTTCGTTTAATGTGACGTCTAGGGGTCAACAGACGTGACCTCTAAGGTATTGCCAAGTTTCCTATTTTAATTGTTTATTTTTTAATCCTTGAAAAGTATTACATCAACAGAATCATGTTACTATATTCAAAAAGCACTCGTCAATTTAATGAAATTTGGGATATTTTTTTTTTAAAAAACGTTACCCCCACACTAGGATTTTCTCCTGTGTCGTGGAGGCAGTTTACAAACATAAATTGCACAAGGACAAACATCCAGACCAGGAACAATTATTTGTAGGCCATACAAATACTTGCTCCGTGCGGGATTCGAACCCGCGGCCCCCAGCGCAAGAACTGATTGCTAAGCCACTGCGCCACGGAGCCGTAGATATTATTTATTATTGATGAACTTTTGTTATTTTAATGGAAATTCACAATACTTACAGCAGATAGATCCTGAGGACGAGAGTCGATTATGTTTTAAAACGGGTTAACATCGCCTTATAGGTGAAGAAGTTTTTTTTTCTAGAAAAGTAATTTTGTCAAGTTCTGAAAAAAATTGAATCAGTAGAAATAGATCTAGTTAAGTAAAGTGAGAGTTTTTACTTGAAAAAACCTGCACTGCTGCTTTATTGTGGTTGAAACGTTCAGTACGGAAACAATCAAGTCAAAATCGCATAATGTGTAGTGTGTACGTTTGCGGTACGTCGTAAGCGTCGTTGATATTGCGTGCCGTCTGTACAGCACTGGTGCTACGATCGAAATCTTTTGCAACTATAGCGTGAAATTACGTAACACGTGTAAATGACATTACATTTTGTACATTATTTTATGAGCCGTGGAAGCTCTTACAGGAAAGCTAATAGTATACGACGCAACACACTACAAAGTGACTATCATTTTGATGTCAACAAATTTAGCGAATACAACGCGATTCAAATAAGAATAGGAACGTCAATGACCTCGAATGACTGCGATCTGTCAGCTGTAGGGCTTGAGCGCCGGAATTCCGGAATTTTGTTAATTCCGGAGTTCTGATATGTTTCAGTATCTTTTGTAATACCGGAATTGGTGTGATCAAAACCGGAATTCGATATCGAGAAACTATTCAAAGAAAACTTATAATGAAAAGTAAGAGGAAAACGCAGTTTTGATTCGGAAAGTATGATGAGAGTGGAAAGGTCAATTTCTGAAAACGGCGGTGATAGAGGACAATATCTTACCAAATGTTTCCAATATTTAAACAATACCACCAACTAGTGTCGAAGCTGAACGCGCTTTTTCAGCAGTTTCGTACATGTGCAATCGTGTAAGAAGTTGTCTAAAGGACGACAGCTTAAATGCACTGACATTCTTGAAATTTCACTACCAACAAAAGTCCTAGGTTGTCCTAGATTATCATCTAGAACTTTTGTTGGTAGTGAAATTATTTTTTATTTTTGGTATACTTATTTTAATTACAGTTCTTAATAGTTATTTCAATGGTTTAATTTTTTCCTAAGTATTTCCTGAGTAACAAAAGTACGGCTTGCAAACAAAATTAATTTTCCACTTTTATATTTATTTATCCGAGTCTTAGTTTTACCAAATATATTGGAATTATAATTAGTTTTAAAAATAATTGAAAACTGTTTTTTTTTTCCACTTTTTCGTTTTTGACAACATTTCGCCAAAAATTAAATTAATAAATAAAATTAATTATCAAAGAGCTAGATTCCGATTAAAACTTTTTGTTTAATGGTCACTTATCTACCATCTGTAAAATTAGTATCATTCAATCTTCAGCCTTCGCTTAAGAATAATAAATCATAATGAGAGCAACAAATTTATTATACTCAATTTTCTAGATTTTATTTGAAATTTCAAGTCGAATGCAAGAGATTCAAACTAGCCATTAGAAAACTGCAATTTTATAAGGATACTAATGTCGTTATCACAAAGATTCCAGAGGTGGTTTAAAAGTTAACGAAAACTATGTAACTTATTTTCAAATCGGTAGTTCATCCTTTTTCTTTCACAAATTTATTTCGCTTTATGTGTTCATTAAAAAAAAAGATTTATTAAATTAATTATTCTCGAATCACCAACATACACATATAATGTGTTTTTTTTTCACTTACAGTACCAACGAACACAGCGATACGGTCTTACTACATGCTTACTACTTCTACTAAAGCTATACTTGTATCAATGAAGAGTAATATGTATTTCAACTCTGCTTACTAACCTTTACAAGCATTTTATTTAAAAATGAATGTTTACCAAATATAAATTCAATTATGTTTATGTTTTGCTTCTTTTATGTATGAAAAGCTATAAATAATGCTATAAAGATGCGTAAATATCTATTGTCTAACTTTTAACATTTCTTACCAATTAAAAACTTACAAAAATAAATTTTAATTAGGCCCCTAAATGTGATATAAATGTGCCAGTCATTACTAATTATCATTACGATAATTATGTATGTATTAAATAAATAAATAAAATATGCATTAAATTACCATAATAATACTGAGAATTTAAAAAACTCACTCCTATAATAAATGATTTTGGTGCTACTGTATTGTATAACGTGTAATCAATATATTTTTTCAGTAATCCTTTTAATTTTAATTGACCTCAAAAATGTTTGATGTGTCATACTCAAATCGAATGTAGTAAAAATGTTATGTAATATTAATTAGTGCTTTAAGGCATTTATAATATATAACATAGGGATTTACAAAATTATAAAGTAGTAATGATATAGTAAGATAATATTGTGAATAAGATTTGACTTTCATGAATATAAAGTTTCTTACATTATTTTATTCAGTACAATTATAAATAATATGGAAAGCTCTTGAAAGAAGCGAATCTGAATTAACATATTGTATTAATACAAATTTTTATGTATATTGGTTAAAAACAACTTTTTCTTATTAACGAAACACCACAGTGAAACCTTTAACGAGGAATTGCACTAGAACTATTATAGTAACGAAATTAATTAAAAAGTTAAGTATGTATTTATTATGTAAGAATTGGGCATTTCGATATAATATTATGAAAAATTCTTAACTTCGTTCATACGACATGTATTTTTTCTTTTATAAAAATAAGAATTGAATAGTTAAAATAAAATCGTATTCGTGATGGTAACAGGGAAATCGTAAATTATATCACCTCAGTAACCACTGTTGATGAGAATGTTACTAATATTATGTAGCTCTTGATTCTTAATTTTTGGAATGTATACTGTTTTTTTGTACAACTAAATGTGTAAATGTTTAAGTAAAAGTGAAATGTTCTCCTACTAAATCTGTTTTCTCATTCAATAAACACTTTTTTATTATAATATGTATCATATTATGTTTCTTTACTGAATGGTAAAATTAATAATAAAATTATTTGAAACATTCATATATTTTATTATTGATTTCTGGCAATGTTTTAATATTCAAAGAAAAATTATATATATATATATATATATATATATATATATATATATATATATTTGATTTCTTTATATACGAATTTCTATCAAAATGTAGAAATAACACAATAAAAATCAACAATTACTCTTGCAACACGAATTTGTTCTTAATTTTTAGTGTTCCAGTAAGACGACTGACCAACGGGTCCAGGGGTCATTTTATTAACCCGTATATCAGTCACGCTAGTGATTACAATTCGATAAATTCTTTTAAAACCTTCATTCAGTGTGTGAACGTTGACCGTGTATTGACGGCGTAAGATAATCCACTGCCCTATAGCAACCCGTGGATGTTGTAATTGGCAAATGATACAGAAGATGGGCAGCAGCAGCTATTGTAACTGGTCTAAGAGTAATAAATTGACCCGTGGACCTGTTAGTGGGTCAACCTACAAGGACCACGGGTAAACACTTAATTTTCACTAAAAGTAAATTAATTAATTTATAATATAATGATTAGAAGAAATAAAAGAATTTCAAGTATGCATGATAACTAATAATAAAGATGAAGCTATTGTAATATGTTAGACTAGTTGATACCCGCGACTTCGTCCGCGTTGCTTACACACATCACTGAACACGTAGTACTTATAAAAATCGTTGTTTCTTAAAAATTTATTAATTTTGTAATGAATGAATATATCGTAATATTTTTTTTAGATAAGAGCCAAGTGGCTAATACATAAAACTTAGAAACCCTAATTGAAATCTATCCTGTAGTTTTTCCGTGATGTGCGCACAACTGCAAACCTGTATCATTTTATTTATATAGATATTGGCATTATATTGGCGTATTTTATTATTTATGTGATGTATAGATGAAGTGAAGATGGCTTGTTAAATGTTAAAGGGATGTGAAATAAAAGCACCAATTGAAACAAAATTCGAAATTTATATTATTGCATAGAGCATAGGTTTCGACATATTAAAGTATTTTTTTTTAATAGGATAAGGGCAACAAACGAGCACACAGTCCACCTGACGGTAAGTGGTTGCAGTGGCCCATAGACATCTACATCTATCTTCAATTACGAATCAAAATGCAGATGCGTTGTCACCCGTGAGGACTAAGATGGAATGCCTCGTTTCCATTAAAAAGGGGTCTCCGGTTCTCTACACTCACCATACGAAACACAACAGCGTTAAGTTGCTATTTTACGCTGGTATTTTCTGAGAGCGTGGTCCCTCCCCGGTCGAGCCGACCCATTCGTGCTACAACTATACCAGTAATATAGCTGCAGCATGGCTCTACCATGTACTTTTGTACGTGATAGAGCCATGCTTTAAAGTATTAAAGTAGGTACTAAATATTTTTGTTCTAGCTATAGTGACTAAATAAGCCATCGTGCCACCAGTATAAATGATCTCTATGGCTCTTTTAACCCTTTTTGTTTATTACTTTTGAGTATTTAGATGGAATACCTTGTTAACTAACTGGATTCGGGTTCGGATTCGGTTCCAGTCTCTCATTATCCGAAATAACAGACGATATTTTACGCCGGTAATCTGAGCGTTCTTTCCCAGACGCGATATTTTCGTAACCACAAGGAGGCGTCCATTAATTACCTGAGGTAATTTTGGCAATTTTCTACCTCCCTCCCCCTGGTGAGATGTCGTGAGATTTGATTCGACCCTCCCCCCTAGTGAGATGTCGTGAGAATTCACTCGACCTTCCTCCCTAGTGGGATGTTGTGAGATTTGATTCGACCCTCCCCCTAGTGAGATGTCGTGAGAATTGACTCAACCTTCCTCCCTAGTGAGATGTTGTGAGATTTGTCTTGACCCCTAATCTCACGTGAGATTTTTCAAAATGCGTATTTTTAGTGAGAATACCTTAAATTGTGCTTGATTGCGTTGTGTTAATTTAAAAAAAAAATAAGTGCTTAATTATAGTTATAGCATAAATACGTCTGCTCATCCACATCCAAGGAAGGACCACGCTTTAACATAATACCAGCGTAAAATAGCAGCTTAATGCTGCTGTGTTTCGTACGGTGAATTTAGAGGACCGGAGACTGTTTTTAATGGAAACAAGTCCATCTTAATCCTCAGGGGTGACAATGCATCTGCATTTAATTCTTAACCGAGGATAAATGTAGATATGAGCCACAGCATCATCCACTTACCATCAGGTGGATTATTGTGCTACTTTGTGGCGTTCGCATAACCGTGATATTATTGTGTAGGATTTAGCCATATTTTAGTAGAAATACATTTTAGTAGAGTTAATTAATTAATTAAACCCAGTTTCCTGCCAATTTTACTGTTTCTTGCGAGAAAAAAATTGCGGATAAAAGTCGCGGCACGTAAGTCTAGCGCTGAACGAAACGTGGAGGGGACGCGCACGCATTGAATTGCACTAATGCGACAGGAGAGCCAATCAGCGCATACGAATGATACGCACGAGTCAATCAGCGCGACTAATGCTCAATAATCTAATCAGCGCGACTTATGTGCAATAACGGTCACCGCTAGACTTTTGTGCCGTTACTTATATTTGCCGAGACGCCCCCAATTCCCTAAGTAAGATATGGTGAGATTCGGCTCGACCCCCTCCCCCTAAATGCCTCACGTAATTAATGGATGCCCCCCAAGTAATAAAATAACGCTATTTACTGGAAAAGGAGAAATTATAGTATACAGCAAGCCTATCGCTAACTTTGTTGTTAGCAATACGATAGTAATTATGTAGTACATTGCGTCGTATGTTTTATGAGCCGCGGTAGCTCTATAGGTACCTATATATCAAACGACGCAATGTACTACAAAGTGACTATTATTTTAATGTCAACAAAGTTAGCGAATAAGTCTGCAGTATGCTTCTGTGTTTGTACGTATTCAGCCCACTCGTGACTCATTAAGCCAATCGGTCACCACACACAAAAAATTGAAATGGAAAACGATTTTAGGTGAATTTGGACGACGGCATGACGGAGACGCGACGTGCGAGTGTAACACCGGGTGTTGCGGCGCCGCCCCGCGCCCCGCCACCCGCGCCTCCGCCCGCGCGCCGCCAGCGCATGGACTGCAGGCGCCGCCGCCCGCGCGCCGGCTCCTGCTCCTCCTCCGACCTGTCCGACGACGACTCGGAGAAGAAGAAACGCGCCGCCGAGCAAAGCGACGTGCCGATCGAACGAGCGCGCCGAGACTCGCACGACGACTCCAGCGACAGTCAGGAGCGAGGCGGCGCGGCGGCTGGACGCGGCGGCCGGCAAGCCGCGCGCGCCACGCACACCGCGAGCGCAGGACCTGGCGGCTCGAGCGGCGCCAACGGCGGCAACGGATCCGCCGGCGACGCCCGAGGTGGCTCCGCCGGTGGTCGCCGACGACGTGCAGCGCGCAAGGAGAGTCGTTTACGTGAGTCGCGTTCTCTAAACCGCATCGCCGAGGTTGAGGAAGCGACCACCGCTCGTTGGGCCGGCGGTGGCTTGGTCGCGCTGTGCGGCCGCCCGCTGTTGCGACTGCTGGCGGCCGCACGGCCGGCGCCTTCCGCCCGTCGCCTGCACGGCCTCTGCTAACGCTCGGAGAACGAACTTCGTCCTGAACCTGAATCGACGCCGGCGAACGCTCTGTCCGCTCCCGCTTCAACTGTAGCGTAAGTCGCGCGTGTGTTCCCCTCGCGGCTCCCGACGCCGCACACCGGTCGTAATAATAAAGCCGCGGATACACTAGGGGACATTTCGTCCCGCAACATGACCTTCAACATTTTACGTGACACGGGACATGTTGCTTGTTCCCGCTTCGAGAGCGAGCGCACGTGTCCCGCGTCAGTGTCGCACCATTTATTCCCGGGTGTAGCCGTGTGCGCAACATGAAACCAACATGTCAGTAGTGTCGGAAAACGAAAACGTGCTTTAAATTCTTGAGCTTTACCAGAGTCATGTTTTATTGTAGGGGATACTTCAAACTACAAACTTCTGATACTATTCTACCGAACAGTTGTTTCGACACTTGAAAAGTGTACGACAAGGAAGCATAAGAATTTCCAGTCGAAAAGTATCTTAATGCAATGGTAAGGTTGATATGAGGGCCAACAGCGTTCCGTAGTATTGTATCCTGTTTGGCTATAGAAGGTCCGATCACTTGTTATAAAGTTTGAAAATCAGATGTTGACATTCGAGTAAAATTTACAAAAGATCCGTCAGTCATTCGGAGATCACTTAAAATATTAATTCTTCTTTCTTCTCGTTTTAGTAAGAAATTCCTCATCCACCACCTTCTCTTTCGCTTACGTTTCACTCCCGAATTAAGTACTAATCGCCACAAATTCCTCGGTCGAAATTTCTATTAGCAGTGACTAGTGTCGCCTGCTGTTCCGCGACATATATCTCGGGATATTCCACGTAGTTGTTTAGCGACATGTTGCGCAACGTGCCTTTCCTTTTGTCCCCAAGTATATCCAAGGCTTAAATGAATGCATAAATACACTATGAACATATTCACGAATAATTTGTACCGACAAAGTACGTACGAGATGATGTCAAAGTTGAATTCTAGTATTCATTTATTTGTACGCTTTGGAAAGTGAGTCTTTAAAGAGCTCGCTCATCCTGTGTTCTGTAAAGACATCGGGATCTGTAACTCGGTTTAGATCTTATTGTATCCACCAATATATCTGTAATAAAATGCATAATTTTAGTGCATTCTATTCAAGGTGTTTAACGTGTGTAATGTAGCAACGACGCCCCCGTTTGCCGCCAAATTTATCTACCGATAGTGTTTTAGAAGTATTTTCTTACCGTGATACTTAAATCGACTGGCACTGAAACTGTTTAATTTTTCACATTTTGTACACTTGTGTATGTAACATTGTGATATAAAACTGATTCAGCAACTGCGTATCGCACATGGGGCCATCCTCGATGCAGTTTAAAATCAAAAATTTGTCGCATTTATATGTAAATAAATATTTTAGGTCAACAGGGTGTCTATAGCAATTCAGTTACTAAGCCTTTATAACGATTAATTTATATTTATGATTCGTTATAAAGCGCCAAAAACCATTATAACATTTTTGAGAAATATTATTTACTCTTCTACACACGTCCCCGTTTTTGTACAATACAATATAATGTAGCTAAATCACGAAAATCATCAGTATTATGTCGCTTGAAGTAATACTTAGGTATACTACATACTACTGAATTCCATTTATTTGATGTTAGTGTTACTAAAGTAATATCGTCGTGTTGCATTATTTGTGTCAATGTTCTGTTATAGATTAGCACCCTTAGGGTGTATCTAAGTGCGTAGCAACCTTCAGTTACATATTGTTATAGTTTTGGAAATTTAGTACCTAGTACGATCTAAGGGGAAGTAGTTCCCGAATTTCTCCATATTTTCAATCAGCAATAGTTCAAAGTTACATGTTATGATGATATCTGGGCTGCGTTTTTCATACAAAGATATTCCTCTGTTTTAACTCTATATAATGAAACTATACTAAATATTTTTACGATACAAATTATATCTACCACTGAAATGTTCCTATGTATTATTTATTTTTTCTAAAAATAATTAAAATCTAGGGACCTTTTGAAATCACAAGTATTTGTTAGTTATACCGCGGTAATCAGATATCCAGCTAGCAAATTTAACGAACATGCAGACATTGCTAGAATTATTCCTATATTGTGTATGAAAAAAAATTAAGATCGGTTCATATTTGGAGAGGGAAACAAGGGAATACGAGATGATGATTTCGTCAATTTTTCATACTTATAATCAGGATGAGGTACAGTGGTCTCTCTCCCTAGCCTAGCTCGGTCATTCGGACACAGCGCGACAGCAATAGGTCGTATAAAAAACCTATTCTCAATTCTTGCAGCCCAGATATCTTCTAAGTTTCTATGAAATAAGAATTCTATCTCAGCTTTATATAGTTACGTAACAAAAAAATTAGAAATGAATTACTTGCTTATCTAATTTCTTTCTAGTTTAAAAGTAATGAATTTATTAATTAACTTATTATAACACTATACTGTTGTGTTTTTGTGTGTTATATCAGCATGTATTCAATTAAAATTTCTCCTATTTATTTTCATATGATTTGCTATTTGTGCCTTGCTTAGAATCCACATGCAAGATTGTAACGGTTGAAACAGACTTGGCAATTTGATACATCTCATTTAAGTTTTTTATCACCTTTGTCGTCACTAATTAACATGTATTCATAGCAGTGCTATAGGAACCAGGTATTTAGATAACTATCAGAAGAAATGTCACCAACCGCTGACGGGGCCAAAAAACCCTTTGTCAAGTAATATTAAAACTTGGTTGCTAGTATGGTTTAATAACACCGAAACTATAAAATGTGTTATGTTAACGCTGCAAATGCAAAAACAAAAAAAATAGCTTTTTAAACTGTAAAACCGTAATAGAATAGAATAGAATAATTTTTATTTAATATAGATCACATGTAATTCTTATTGAAAGTCATTTTTTACTTTACCACTGGTTCGAAAAAAAAAACCTCTGTCCTGGGAAGAACCAGCAAGAAACCCAGCAGGACTTTTATAACAAAAAATAATAAATGTACGGTATTTCGTGTATTATGTGTTGTGTTCTACTTAACAAATCTGTTATCTTAATTCAAGTAATACAGCTGAACATCAACAGAGGTCAAAGAGATACTCAATGCTGTTGCCATGTCTGCTTTCGCCTAAAATCATATTTCTGTTTGATGTAAACAATAGTTTTGTTGTGAATTTGTATGCAATTTAAAACTAGATTCTTGGGCGAATTCAATGTTGTGTATTTAAAAATTTATGTACATACGTATTTAAATTGTTGTAAATAAAATAGTTTATCTTAAATTTTATATAGATAAAAAATGATTAAGTTGTATTTTATATTTTTTAGTTGGTAATACATTTTGATTTCGTTAAATGCAGATTGACTTGCGTGATTTTCATTCATATTTTTATAGTCACATTTACAATTTAATAAAATAATGTCATGAAATAATTAAGACCAAAGATTAGAAATGATTCTTTATGCATTTTACTTTGCAATACTTTTTTCCATGCCAATACAACTAAGAACGTAATAATTCGAACAATACTTTTTTTTGTAATATAGTTGATTTTTATATAATATAGGATCCATGACCTCACATATGCTTTGTACTGCTGTCAACTTTTTCTTACTGTGCAACTTAAGCCTTCCTTTTGATTCCAGCCTTTATGACAACTTAATAAATTAAATAAATTTTGTTAATATATCTATTACTCCCTCTACATCAGTGTATGTCATCGGTATCGATATTACGTAGGTAAAATCTATTAACTCTTAAAATTTCTACTATTAATACCTATTACAATTTATGTTTTAAATGTGTAGTTTTATTTTTAATTCGGGTACTATAGGCAGGCATGGATCTTTGAGTTTTATTTTTATTCATATAATTAGAAATTATCCCACTTTAATGCTAGAAATATAATACGAGGAAGTTATTTAAAAAAAAATGCGCTCTTGGGGATCACCCCGAACGAAGTTCCTTCGCACCAGTTTCTGTTTCTCAACTTTCCTCTATAAAATTACAATAATGACTCTTATAAATCCCGTGTCAATTAAAACAATAGTAAAAAATAAGTTTAATATTTACGTGTTTAGAATTGAGGTTATTCAACTGACCGCGCACAATGCTTGCTGCTCGAATCTCGATACTCGCACGAACACACACATATATAATAAAAAGAGACAGGGATAAAGAGAAAGAGAGGGAAAGGTTGCCTATTGGGGGCATAACGCTTTTTCCTTACATTAAGATTTCTGCCACCTGCCAGACTGCCAGTTAACTCTACTGTAAGCCGCGTAAAGGAACTTCGTTCCAATAAATAATAGTGTGAAGGCGGATATTCAACTTGCTCTCTTGCTTACACAATCAATCATTATCAGCGGTAAGACCGCATCATTATCAGCAGTAAAACCGCGTACTGCACATTAAAATATGGAGCAGTTACAATTCGACCATATCGTAATACCACAGTCTAAAAAGAACATACAGTCACTCATCGCGTTTGATGTTGTCGGAAAAGCCGACATTAACAATAAATTACTAGAGTTGTCAGGACGAGAAGTAATAAAAAATAAAAAACTACTAAATAAAAAACTAATTTTATTTTATTTCACGTTTAAACAAATTAATGTGTATGTGGAAACTAATGAAACAAATTCGTTATTTTTAAATGAAGACGACCCACAGTTTTTTACCGCACATGTAGTGTGAACTATTTTAATTTATTTGCGTGACAGGACAACCCTAACGGACAGTTCCCGAGCTACTAACAGCTGCTGCTCTTGAACTCCCCCCCTCCCGCGTCTCACCCCGCGACGCACTATTAGTAGTAGTTAGACTGTGGTACTACTTTGTACTGTTTGGTCAAAACCACATATTAGTGTAACATACAAAAACAGATTGAGTAATTACATAAACAAAGACCAACACTGCTTATCTAAATGTGACACATACCAGCCTCTACGCAACATAACTTATACTATTACAAAAGGAATTACCGCGATGAACAAAATCACGACACCGGTTGGGAATCATAGAATGATTTAAAAAGTCGCCTACTTTATGCGGCTAGAACTATTGGAAGATTAGAGTTCACTCCTTCGCTTCTTCGCAGTTTCTTTTATTTCTACTCTCATTCCTAACAATACTATATTTTAAGGTTTAAGTATAATCAAATATTTTCATATGGTTGCCCTTTGGGATTTGAATGATTTAACAGCATAATTAAGGATTAAAATTGAAAACTTAAGGTTTTCATTTTTATTCAAAAGAAACAACACATGCTGATTTCATTATATGCTTACCTACTTAAGCATAATTCTCGTTCCTCTTCTCCATATTGTTTAATGTCGCAACTTATCCATTCTTCCTTCTCAGATACGTCAAAATTTTCAACAATCTCTCTTAGATCTAATAATAGTATCTTTTTCAGCTCATGTAGCCAAAGATGGCCAGTGTTTCGCAGATGAATTTTCCGACCATAGTTTTTTTCTTTCGTATAAAATTCAAACTCCCGAAATCCTTTTTCAAAGCAATATTGGTGCCATGGATATGGAGTTTTCGCGTAACAACCTCAGAAACGCTGACTGGTCTGAGGTTTAAACTGCTGAGTGTAGAATCATGACTATGATCTACCTTTTCATCTATAGAGATGAAAAGTTAGATCGGTACGGTAGTAGACTTTTTTGCAGATACGATTTTAGCTTTCTTAGGATTTCAATTCTTTTTAAACTTCGTTTTTTCTTTTCTACATGTTTTAACATCAGTAAAATTTTCGTCTTGTTTATTTTTCTTTCTTTTGTTACGTTTCACTTCTTTACTATTTAATTTCAATTGATTATATTTATCAAATAGATCTTTGGTGACAGGAGTACCTCTATAATTAATGGCTTTTCATCTAACAGTCGGTGTGCATGTTTGAACTTTAAAAGGCGTATGCAGAAGATCATAAAAATAATTTCTTTTCAACCGACTGAGTGGTAAATCATCAGATTCATCCGAACCAGAGCTTGTTTCATAAACTGTGCGATAATTTTATGCTATAGCTGGTGATTGCTTAGTTTGTTCTGGGGTCGCTGGTCGGAGACAATCAACAGGTGAAATATTTCCAAGCAAGACATCGGATATTGGAATCGGTGTCAAAATTGATGGTGAACTAGTAGCAGATTTTGAACTCTTCTGTTGATCACTATTAATAGGTGGTATATTTTCTTGATCACGATCAGGCGTTGAAGCTTCCGATAAAATAAGATAAGACGGTGTTGTATCTGCGGATTCTGAAGCTTGTGCATGAGGATGTTCGAGAGCTGGTGCATTTTCTTGTCCACCATCTGGTGCAAGAGCTTCCGTTAAAATGAAAGGGGCAAAAGCTGTTTCTGGTATGGCCTGTGGGTTGAAGGGATACAAGCCAGTCGCTTTAAAGCCACTCGTGATATTGCTGTGTGTCATACATTTAGACCAAACGCTTGAAAGAATGATATTAAAGCGTGCTTTAGTGAGTTTTTGTCTCTGTTTTGGTCCAAAAATGATAACAATTCAGCATCCCAGTGGTGTTCGAATGATCGATATACGGCTTTGTCGAGAGGCTGTAATTCATGGGTTGTGTTTGAAGGTAGGCAGTACAAATTAATGCCAAGTGAATCGGATATATCGACTATGAAAAGCTCTAAATGACAATCTGCTCCGTCAAATATCAAAAGGCATGGCTTTTGTATCTAGACAAGTGTTTTAAAAATATTTTGAAAAGTTCATTGGTCATATACCCCTTTGCTGATTTTTCTACTAAAGATCCTTGAGGCAAATTATCGTACAATTCTGATTTCAAACGTTTTTCCTTAAATATGACCATAGGTGGTATGGCTGTGCCAAGAGCATTAACACATCCTGGGATAGTAATGCTTTCAGCATGTTCAGAAGACTTCAAATGAACCTTTTTAGCCCCTTTTTTGGCCAAAACACTTTTCTGGTGGTGGATAGTGAGACGGCATCCTTTCTGATCCATATTATAAATTTTCTTAGGATGATCATATAAGTCAAATTTATCGTAGATATCTCTCAGTTTTTATAAATGGTCATCAACAATAAATTTATTTAGCTTTTGGGCTCTAGCTGGGTTCATGAATTGCGCTTTTCTTACGGATATTTCATGGTATCTTTTCATGAACGCTTTGAACCAGTCTTTGCCTGCGCGTTTGCCCTCATCATTAAAATTGTGTTTTATATTATTTTGCTCACAATATTTATACACCAATCGACGCAATATTCTTGGTGTCACAGGCAAGCCCATTTTAGAATACCGGATTATCCTTTGCACAAGTTGAGCTTCCTCTTCATCATTTAATATAGGTTTACGTCCCAAACTTTTCTTTAAACTGCCAGACTGCAGATGATTTCTGATTGTTCTTCTAGGAACCTTATAGATCTCTGCAGCCTTATACGTACTCAAAGTTCCTCTTTGTACTGCTCTAACAGCTGCGATCAGATCGTCTTCTGACCACAATGCCCTTTTGGGAGGCATCGTGACCGTAAGCACTGAAAACAATGATAAATAAATTGAAAATGTATAACTACGTAAATACTACCCACCAACAAACATTTTAAAAGCACGCTCCTACTGATATAGCAGTTTAAAACAATAGGAGTATAATAAGGTCTATAGTAAAATTTTATAGGCCTTAATATCCGCCAACCACGTGGTTAGAAAAAAAAATTTACAACTACAAGTCCTTTAATACTGTAACCTAGGGACAAGCATACATTAATTAATAAACGGACAGTCAATACAGGTTTGTAAATATGATATTTTCAAAATAACTTACGTTTTACTGGAGCCAATTTTTATAATTCGTGCCGCGTGACCGCACCGCTAAATGATTTCGACGACACTAACGGGGGGAGAAGTGCAAGCGTTCGTCCGCTACTTCGCAGCGACTTGTATACGCTCTGAGCTTGAGTGAGTGTAACCTTGATCGTCATTTACTGTATTTCGTACGTTTTTTGTCACTTAGGCCTTAATACTCGCGGGTACCTTAAGGTAATGGCACCTATAGATGACACATTAAGGATTTTTTTCTATATCTTGCACCGTGGAAACCACAAATTACAGAATTTCTCATGACTGTTAGTGCTCAAACAGGCTTTGAGTATTTGTCTATCAGCTAGAAAGTTTTCAGCGCCCTGCGTTTACATAGATGTAATGGAACTAATTTTTTTTTAATCACTCAATTGGCCCCTATAGATGACATTCAAAATTCGTTCGGTTCCTAAAGATGACAATGACGGCACCTAAAGATGACATAGGTTTCTGTGTAAATTAAAAAGCCAAATTAGCAAAAATAATAACACATTTATTTTAATTAGAATAAAGAAATTAAAGATTTGCAACCTGGGGCACGTCATAAATCTCCCTAGTTGAACTAAATTTGGTGGGCGTTTTTATTTTGCCCACGACATCGTCCCAAGCATAAAATAACCGATCCTCCCTTTGAGGCCATTTCCACAGTCGCCCATGACGCACCATGGCAGTCACGACGACTCCATCTTCTTTGACAACGATTATCCTACCAGGAAAAATCTTATTTTCGTATCTTACGGCAACATACTCCCCAACCTCCTTCCTTGGGGCTTGCAGCTCATTATCGGAGGATCCTGAGCTTTTTTCATCCCATTCACCTCCAGACGACGATTTCAAACTCCCAGCTTCGTCATTTGATGAAGCATCTGAATCTTCACTTTCTTTAGTTTTTCTAGAAGAGGTAAAGAGGCGCCTCGCGGCTTTTTTGCACTTCTCGTCCTCTTTTTCTTGCCTCTTTTTAAGCCTAGCCGCCAATCGTTTTTGTTTCTCCTCATCTTTCTGTTTCTTCAGATTTAACTTTTTCTGGTGATACTCCTGCCACTGAGGGGATGAAATCACCGAAGGGATTTTTTCCTTCGACCTTCTCTTTTTCGGTACCGTACTTTCCTTTGGCCAGAAAAGGCATCTTTTAAAAGGCGACGGGATATAAGATGATGTAGAAGGAATAGGAGTTCCCGGAGCCTCTAAAGGATCAGAAACTTCCAAAGGAGCAGGAACTTCCATTCCGTCTTCAACAGTATCTAAAGGAACAGAAACTTCTAAAGGGACAGGAATTTCCATTCCATCTTCAACAGGATCTAAAGGAGCAGAAACTTCCAAAGGAGCAGGAACTTCCATTCCGTCTTCAACAGTATCTAAAGGAACAGAAACTTCTAAAGGGACAGGAATTTCCATTCCATCTTCAACAGGATCTAAAGGAGCAGAAACTTCCAAAGGAGCAGGAATTTCCATTCCGTCTTCAACAGGATCCTCTGCATTTGCTAAAGGGGCTTCCAAAATAGTCACAGTATTTTTTTCTAATCCTGTTGTCACCTTCTTCCATAGCTCGTACAGGGAATGGTCGGTAACAGGGATGGAATCTTTATTCCCACTAAAAGAAGCAATTTTTTCTGCCCCGATTACTGTCTTCAGCCACGGAATACAATTAGGACAGCACAAATTAGTTTCTGTATTGGGTTCAGTTGCCTTCGGTGGCGCAGCAGGCCTAACAGTGACTTCCAAAGGGTTCCAGGGCACTAACCCACATTTTTTGAACCCATTTGCCAAAATTTCTGGCCGATACACATCCAATAAAAGTTGATCAAGTAAGGCGCAAAAATTACTTTTTGACTCTTCACCACCGCTTAATCGATGTTGTAAAGCTTTCTCCTTCCACAAAGCTTTCAGCGTATGAAATACGGAGACGTCCATCGGTTGCAGCAAATGGGTAGCGTTGGGGTATAAGGCCACTAAAACGATGTCATTTTGGCTGCAAAGCTGACTAACCTCCATAGATAGATGGGAGACGTGGCCATCGACAAAAAATAGTACTGGCCGCACTATCTTTTCTTTTTCCAGCCATGGAATGAACTGGTTTCCAATTTACTCATAAAAAATTGCGCAGGTCATCCATCCCTGCTCACTTTTTCCTATAGCCCATGATGTGGGCACATTTACGGTGATATGGAGCGGAATACGTGTATAACGGAAGACTACCAAGGGTGGTGCAAGATCTCCATTAGCATTGCCCGTAAAGAGAACTGTAATGCACTCTTTCTCGTCATTACCAACCGCTTGATAAATATTTTTACAACCGCGTTCAGCCATAACTTTTCCGGCTTTTGGTTGCAAGAAAAATGCTGTCTCATCAGCGTTAAATACGCGTTTGGGGTCATCCAAGACGCTCGCCAATCCGTTTCCCTCTAAATACGTATAAACGTCATTCTTCCAGCCGTCTAATTGTTCGTTTGTTATTGAGCTCCTGCTCTTTGTTAAATTTTGGGCAACGCGATTAGAAATCCGAGGGTGTCTACTCATAAAACTGCCATACCACTTTTTGGATGGAACCCTATCACGGAAAATGTCCTTCCCTAATTGAGCGGCTAATCTTTGCATGCTTATTAAAAAGGTTCCTTTCGAAACGGGAAATCCTTTTCTCGCTAATTCAAGGACCCATTCCTCAATTTTCAGTTCCTCATCGGCCGTAAAAGCCGTACGGGCTCCCATTTTTCTTGATATTGGGTTGATCCCTTTAACCTTGCTCCGAAGTGTAGAGCGGGGTATTTTGTACTTCTTAGCAGCCGCGTACACAGGAACCCCACGCATCACGTCATCCAGGGCTTTTGTCATAACTTCTTCATCATACTGCAGAATTTTTGTGGGAGGCATCGTCTTCATTCACCTAAAAAAATAAAAAGTTACTTAGGGTTACGTATGCATAACCTAAAGATGACACGCTAAGAACCTAAGGATGACATAGCTGTCAGCTTAAGGTTCCTGGACAACTATTGCACCGAAATAAAAATTCTACATATTCTTTTTATTTTTTAACTTCTATAGCACTGAAGCATCAATCGGGGCTAAAAAACTTTAAGATGACAATACGATCATCTTTAGGAAACTGCGCCTCTTAAGGAACCTAAACATGACACCGCCTTTGCAACCCCAACCCATAACCAAAATGACTGTGCAAAGCGCTTTGTTGTGAAATTAAGTCTAACAATGACAAAAACTTATTTAGGTAAGTATATCATTGCGATAAATATCGAGATAAAAAAACTTAAATAGTAAATACACTTACCTTAACCAAATCACTAGAATTGAAGCGAAAAACAGCAAATGATACAACCACAAACATAAACAAGACCGTATTATGGAAACCACAATGGCGTTTGATTGTTTTGTTATGTTGTCTCCAGGGAGAAGAATCAGTGTTGTCAGTGCAACAAATAAAATTCCCGCTACTTTTTTAAAACTCTTGTTTTTTGAAAGGTTATGAGACACTGTCATCTTTAGGTGGTATGTCATCTATAGGTGCCATTACCTTAATCTATATTGAATAAAAAATTATTCTATTATATTATATCAAATCCTTCTACGTTTTCTGATTACCGTCCTATCTTGATTTTTCTCGTTCCTGTCCAAAGTAGTAAATCAGTCTTCCTTAACATAAACAATCATATAAATTCTTATCAAAATGATTTTCGATCAAGTCATAGGCACTTCCACTATCATCAAAAGGTACTTTCAAATTATCCCGTCAACCTCGCAACGCTCGTGAAAATGCACAAATCATTTGGCGCCATCATAATAAAAAGCAACTTTATACGTGGTAGAGCCATGCTGCAGTTATATTAGTAGTGTTGTGGCACGTATGGGTCGGCTCTCACAGAATACAAAAAAATAGCAGGTTAACACTGCTTTGTTTCGTATGGTGAGTGTAGAAAACCTGAGACCCTTTTTAACGGAAAAGAGGCATTCCATGTTAGTCCTCACGGGTGACAACGCATCTGCATTTTGATTCTTTAGTGAAAATAGATGTAGATGTCTGTGGGTCACAGCAACCACTTACCATCAGGTTTGTTACCTTATACTATAAAAAAAAAACTGTTCTGACGCTGCTAGCTTTTAGCGATGGTTTTAACAGTGTAGACTTCAATATATGTACTACAGAAATATATTGGTTTCGTAGTTGGACAAAGTGTTTGAACGCCAGCAACGCCATATTTACGATGCATTTTCTTCTTGGTGTCAACTGAACGCCGATCCACTGTTCCTGCGCTAATGTGAAAGCCTTTAGTTAAGGACATTCCGACAGTTTTTTTACGGCATCTCATTCACAGTGCGGGCTATTAAACTGGAATTCCCTTCCCATTGATCGCCATGATAAATCATTGTCAATTTTAAAATCCTTAGTAATAAACATTATCAATCATCGCTATCTATGTTCATATTTATTATGTATGTTAATCGTGTATGGGTATATTAAAATATTTTATGATATATTATTGCTAAGATATTTTATTAAATATGTAATTATGTACAATTATATAATTCAAATTGTTATATTTATATTTAATAAAAATAAATTATTATATATATTTACATAACAAGTGTGAATGAGAAATATATTATGTAGTTCAGTTTTATTTTATTTATTTCTATTTTGTTTCTTATCATTTTTGATTTAGGTACACTGCCGTCTCACCGTCTTATAGATTATTCGTGTTTTAAGTTTTTGCCTATATATATATGTCGTAGGATAATTTGATAAGTTTTATCAAAACAACATATACAATATGGAAAGGTTGCCTGCAAGTGATCGCATTTAGCGATTAGGTCGCCCATTGCTTATTAAGACGCGTAATTCTTTTATATTTTGTTCATGATGTACAATAAAGTTATATTTATTTATCATTATTATTATACAAAACATATTAGTTTGCTATATTTGTTCCACCTCTGGCATCGAAGTTCCCCTATTTGTAAAAATGAAATCGCGGAACAGTCTTTCAAGTCGACGGAATAGCGATTACAAGGCCTTTCGAACATAATATCACCGATTATGTTAAGGATCTAAATTATTAGAGATTATTAGAAACGAGCATGTCCAGAGTAACCTGATAAAACCAAAGAATCAGTAGCTGAAATGGCAACAAGCCGGAGGCTAACAAACGTTCTCTAGAAGGAGTCTCAATAACACCAAGGGTATTGTAAGACAACATATAACTAGATGAGTGACGAGCCTTTCAGGCACATATTAAGTATATTTAGATCGTTTTGCGCGTCTTTATTAATGGATTCAATACTGTTACCGAACTAAAATAGGCTGGTATCATCCGCATATAGGTCTCCTTTTAGTTCTAATATGCTTACGTTATTTATGTAAATAATGAAGAGCAATGGTCCTAAAATTGAGCCGTACGTCATCTGTTTGGGCTGTTTTTGTAGTCTGCATGTTTAACTATCTGATAACGGTCAGAGACATACGATTTAAAGAAGTTCGAGAGGCTTTGCTGTGATACTGTATCGAACACCTTTTTTAGATCAATGAAGATGCCAAGAGCAACCTTTTTTTTCATTTATATTATTTTTTATTTTGGTAACAAAGTTTACAGTCGCTGCTAGTGTGTTAGATTTGAGTCTGAAACCATATTGTTTATGATAAAGAAAATTTATATATATATATAGAGTTCAAATAAGTCTCAAGTCGGTTGTAGATAATTTTCTCCAAAATGTTAAAGGAAAAGGGAAGAACCGATGTAGGCCGGGTCGGTTTTGCTGCCAGATTTATGAATAGGTGTAACTTTAAAATTTTGAGACTACTGGAGAATATATACCTTGTTTCAGACACATCACTATTATCATCATTGCGTCCCTTCAGAAATCCTCTGCATAACATAACCCTCCCCCAAGGAGTGAAACAACACGCTCCTGAGCCACCTGTATCCATCGACTTCCTGCATTCAGCCTACCTAGGCGGGTTACTTCAGCGTTATAAAACACTTCATTTATCTACTTCAATCAAAGCCTAATAATGTAGTAAGAGCCTAATAATGTAAGATTAAATTACACTTAATATTTCTATCACACAACATTATTTTCCTGCGCGCTTTATAAAAAATCAAGCATATCAATGTAGGTATAACACTTGAAAATAAGATACAAACTAGTTTCTCTACTCTACTCGTTTTCCATAGATATAACTTGTGTGGCATGAGATTTATGTTATTACTTGTTATATAACGTGTAATGGTCCATGCCTACATATTATATTACAAGCGACGGAAACTAATTTTTGGATTCACCATCCCATCTTTCTTACATTATCAAACAGGTACAACTGCCACGGTCGAAACTCGTCGAATCAAAAAATCGCAGTTTTATACATTTAATAGAATTACAACAAAACAGAAAATTGTTGTAACTTCTTTAGGATTCAAAAGATTATTATATAATTTATACTAGCGATGGTTGTTACTTGGTGAAACTTTATTTTTGTGATTTTAAATAATTACTTTATTGACTATGGAAACCGGCCGGCTTCAGGGTTCTTATTATTGATGATGCTGTGAAACGAAACTGGTCGGTTTTTATAGTTAATAAATTAATATTTTTTTAATAAATATATTGAAACAAGTATATAAGTGCTTAAGCAAATCACAAAAATCATAACATTTTGACACTCAGTGTACAGGCGCAAAATATAAGTCTGAGTGTAAAGCTGAAAGCCTTAGGATTGACAGACAGCACTACCAAATGAAGAACTGAGTAGTTAAGCAATACTGCCTGGATTTATAATGTGGATGATGTGATTTTATATATTTTTGGAAGTATGGTAGATATAAAGTAAAGTAAACAGTTTATTACTACCATAAGTGTTACAAGGAACGTTTAAGTTCGTAGTCGTTGAGTATTGTGCCATATAATTAATTCCTTTTTCGAATTTACCGAAACCATTCGCCTTTTTGCATATACCGTAAAACCTGCCAACATTGGCCACATTTTGCACTTAATCAACTTTAAATCAAAAAAACTGTTAGTAAAGTATTAGTTTTTCATATTTTGTTTAACACCAGAAACCTCAACTGTTGATGTTAATTCACGGAAATTGCGAAAATTAGGACAGTTTCTTACCTAAAAATATATTTTTTTAGTCGGCCAAAATTACATCAGCTTTCTGTCAACATTAGCCACTGCTTATAACTCTTGAATTATAGTCTCAATGCCATTTACTTTAAGAACTATGACAGGAAACTGGCTAAAGAAGACGTGTAAAAGGCAATAATCACAAAAAGTTAAATATTTTGGCTTACAGCGAGGTGGCCAAAGATACCCGAAACTTTTTTTAAATTTCCATACAAAACAGTTTTAGACTCAGGGTTGTCAATTTTTTTAATTAATATATATTGGTTGAGTGTTTTACAAAAAAAAAAAACATGTTTTTAATCAATCGCATTTTATTATATGAGATTTATTTGGTACAATATTAGCATATAAAATATGGCACTTTTACTAAGCAAGTAGACAACAACATAGACTATCAAATTATATCAAGTATTAAATGATTATGAGTAAGTACTTAAATTACTATCACATATTTGTGAGATCAAAATTCTTAAAAAAAGATTCATTTTTCAATTTAGTAATCTCAAGACTACTTAATCATCACGTTGAGGTGAAATTTTAAAATTCTCAAATTTATAAATAAAAATATATATAACAATAGGTACCAAGCTTAGTGTTTATTTAGAACCTACGTACCTACTGAAAACAAAAAATAATAAATGAAAAACATAGATACTTTAGGAACTTTAGGAAATGAGCGTGTAAATGACACATTCTAGTAAATACCAAAGAAATACAGCAATATACTTTTTGTGATAACACAAGACATAATATCAAATTCTTAAAAGTACACAGAATCCTTATCACACATTAATGCATATTCTTCAGGACTTTCATTGAATTGTAAAAGTTCTATAATTTTAACAATGTTACTTTCTGGTACGGCTATATCTCGATCCAAGAGCTTAGGTTTAATAAATTTAATATCATCTGAATCCTTTGTTTTTATGCATTTGTAATAAGATATATTAAAAGTTTTGGAATTGTCATTAACACTTTCAATTAATCCTACATAATACTTCCAGTTATTTGACTGATAGTATCTTACCAACACTTTTTCTCCTAATTCATAATACTCTTTTTTCTTTGAATTCTTGTCAATTTGATGTATATCTTCTTTTATTATTTGTTTATCCATATTTATAGATTCATCAATATTTGTAGACTCTTCCATACTTATTTCAAAATTTGAAACATCACTAAGTGCTTCAATTATGTCAGAATCACTATGGGTGCTAATGCAATCTTCCTCAGTAGTTGTAGAACTATCTAGAGATTTTCTTGGTCTCTTAACTGGTTTTACGTTTTCCTTTTTGACGGTTTTTCTCAAACGACGTTTTTTCTTCCTTTTTTTACTGTTAGTTTTCTCTCTGCTATTTGCAGAACAACTCACAATATCCCTAATATCCTCATTATCGTCACTACTTAAAACACCATGAACGTTAATATTAAAAGCAATATTATCTATTTTTCTTACCTTACCACCCGAATTTTCAGTATGTGGTTTTTCTATGATAATATTGCGTTCTGAAGGAAAAGTTTGTGATAAAATGTTGAAGCTTGTATCAATTTCTTTAAAGTATTTAGTTTTAGTTTTTGCAATAGGCTTAGTCTTATATTTTGGTAAAATGATGTCGGATAGAATATTTATCTTTTTGGGCTTGTCTTGGTCTTTTATCGAAATCACGGGTAAATCAGTTTCAAATACTAAATCAGTGTTTTTTGTGGCTTCCATGAGACCCGTTTTTTCGTTTAAAATATAACTAATGTCATAATTGTAATTTTTATTAAAATTCTCGAGTGAGGCAGCAGTATCTACCTTCGTGAGTGTCGTAGTATTCTTGGATGACTTGACTTTGCCTCGTACATTCGATTTTGAGAGTTGGGAAGTCAGCAGTAAATCATCGACTGTTACTGATTTTCCAGGTACAGTCATAACTTTCTTGTTTCTTTTTGTTATCATAGGATTTGGCTGCCTGATCTGCTTTAAGTAGTCTAGCAATGCATTGTCAATCCCATATGATGCCACATCTTCTTGATACTCTGGTACACGCTTCAGTACTTCTCTTGGGTTGAATGGGTAGATCCCAGTTGGTCTGAATCCGCTTTTGATATTTTTAGATGAATATATTTCAACTTGATCAACTAAAGAATGTAAAAGTTTTGGGAAATGATTCTTATTCAGAGTAGTTTGGTTGGGATTTTCCATTTTGTACTTGAGTAATATTGCTCGCCACACTTTTTTAAGTGGTGCAAAAAAAGCAACGTCAAGGGGTTGTGTTATGTGTGTCGAGCTAGATGGAATGAAAACAAACTGAATATTGTGACACTCACATAATTCGATAACACTCACAATTAAGTGGCTTGATAAATTATCGCATATAACGACTTTTTTACTAGGTAAAGACTTTGCCCAATCCATAATAATTGTGTTAAAGTAATCTTCAAAAACAAAAGAATCAAACCACCCAGATCTTGTGCAGTTATACCTAGTACCACGCGGTCCGCCCTGTATCCATTCAGAATATAACGACACCTGCAAGGAAAAACATCGTAACTCACTTTTTAGCGATTTTGAGTTACAATCATATTCTTAGTAAATAAAAAATTCTTTTTTATTTGCGCTCACC
Organism: Parnassius mnemosyne; assembly: GCA_963668995.1. Taxonomy (NCBI): domain Eukaryota; kingdom Metazoa; phylum Arthropoda; class Insecta; order Lepidoptera; family Papilionidae; genus Parnassius; species Parnassius mnemosyne. The sequence continues at coordinate 17,575,069 of CAVLGL010000080.1, forward strand.
CCTGTATCTAAATTCATACGCGTTACGATTTTAGACAGTAGAAAAATGTTGTAAGTCAGTGTCCACTGAAGATGATAAAAAGGTATATTTAGTTACACATACTTACCTATGCCTGACATTAATTTATTACATAACAAAAATTGTAATACAAGACAGCCTCTTGTTCTTGGCAATTTTTTTTTGTATTAATAAAAGGTTTCATCGTAACCTTAGTTACGATGTTTTAATCCTTAAACAGAAAATAAAAATATCACTCCAAAGACTACATAAGAAAACGGTAGGTATTTTTTTATTATATTCAGTAACGTAAATATTAAAAAAAAGTTCGTGTGTATGGTACAACCAAATAAATACTGCTCTACAATAGGTCAAATTTTGACCTATTGTGTAGGTACCACGTTAAGTTTACTTCGAGCTTAAAATTTGTAATTAAATTTTCGGTCAATCAAAAAAACTAGTTATTAAAATTGAATTTACGCTCCTATTTTAGCTCCTTCTGTTTTACACCTGATGCCGATACAGAATAAATAAATGATGAACTTAAATAAAATTACAATAATGAACAAATAGAGGATATTTTGCGTGAAGTTGGTAAGTTTACCTACTTGAATACTATAACAACATTAAACTAAAGTTATAAAGATGTTTATATTTATTTTTAAAACCGATTTAATAATGTATGTTGTGTTTTTAGTGCAAAACCAAGAACTTAGTAATGCAATAGAACCTGAAATACGAGTCTATGAAGACCAAAGTGAAGTCAAATTAAAGCAGAAAAGCCTAGAATTTAATTACATATTAATACTAAAGAAAACAAGAAATATCCGGAGAAAGTTAACCCTGGAAGAACAACATTTTTGAATAAAGAAAATTGGAAGGCTGAAATACGTAAAAGAAAGAAAAATTCGGGCGAGGAATTTATAAATACAAAAGGACACTTAATAGCGAAAAAAGTTATGAAACCAGACTGTGGTGCTAATTGTTCACGTAAATGTCGAGAAGCAATCACAGAAAACCAGAGAAGTTTAGTATTTAAAAACTTCTGGGAACTGGGGGATCATAATAAACAAATGGATTATATTAGCCGATTTGTCAAAAGAGTCCCGAAAAAACAAGTTATTGCCAGCTCGGCCTCATCCAGTCAGCGCAAATGGTCTTTTGAATACAATTTGTTTACAGAAGGTCGAGAAATACGAACCTGTAAGACGATGTTTTTAAACACCCTCTCCATAAGCGACATGTGGTTGCAGATTCTATTTAAAAAAAATGATACGTCTGCTATAGATACTATTATATTATTATAGCTACAGATACAAAAACGCAACTGAGGCGGACAAAACTATGCTAGAGTATGAGTACGCTTTACATATTGCGAACAAAAATGTGGTCAGGTCTTTAAAAGATAGTGACAAACACCGAGCTAAGCACTCCAATTCTGTTGTAGCAGCTTGTTAAGATTTACAGAAAATTTTAAATACTCCTCATTCAGAAGTATCCGTATTTTACTACAAAAGAAAACTTGCTACATATAACTTCACGATCTATGATATGGGTAAACATTAAGGATATTGCTACTTGTGGGACTAGATGATCGAACGCAAAGGATATAACGAAATAAGTAGTTTTGTATTCGACTTCATAAAAACCAAGGTACAGGAAGGGTACACGGAGTTTAATTTTTATTCTGATAGCTGTGGCGGTCAGAATAAAAATAGGACAGTATTCGCAGTGTAAGCATATACTAGCAGAACATTTAATATAAATATAAATCATCACTTCTTTGAAGTTGGACATTCACAATCAGAGGGTGATTCGATGCATGCACTTATTGAGCGGAGAAAAAAAAAATTATCTACGTACCTCAGCAATGGGTAACTTTGATAAGGTGCGCTAAATCCAATGGTGAGCCGTATGAAGTAAACCAAGACACGATATTGGATTTTAAACAGCTGTTGCCATATTACAAAAATTGGGAACACGATTTAAACCATGTGAAAGTCTCCTGGAGTAAAATTATGTACATTCATTTTATCAGTAGCTTACCAAATATAATTAAATATCAATATGATTATCTGAGTGACAATGAAATGGCTATAAATGTAGCTAAAGATATTAAGACAATTTCTCTTCGGGCAGTTACTCGTTGCGCTAACAAGGAACCTCAGAACAGTGAACAAGAGATAACCATTACAAAGGCTTATAATGCACCTTTGCCTTTATCTACAGCAAAGTACAAAGATTTAATTAGCTTATGTAATAGCAATGCTATTCCAACAATATGTCATGATTATTTTATAAATTTACCTCATCTGAAAGCAACTCTACCAAATAATATGACTGATTCTGATTAAGAAGTATTTTGATTTAAAAGTATTATGTATATTTTAGTAAGTATATAAATTACTATATTGTTTGTATGCTAAAAATTATAAAATATCTTACAGAAACAAACATTTGAAATTTGAAAAAAAATCTTTGATGTTAATCAATGACATTTTTTAATAATTCTTTATGCTTAAATTTCATATGTTTGTTTCTTAAAGATATTTTAGAGTTTTTTATTGATTATATTGCTTGTATTTTTCATATCTGATTTTAGTAGTTAATAAACTGATTTTAGATATTAGAATACTTTCTGTTGCTTAAATTTGTAATGTTTGTTTATTTAAATATTTAAAAATTTGTTATTAATTGTGATATTCAGAATTTCATGGGCCTGACTATAATGCTTATCTTTAAGTTGATTGGATAGGTACCTATAACAGATCTCAAAAATGAAGCTTATACCAAAACACAAGAAAGAACGAACCAGAATTGGAAAAAAGATAATTTTTAATATTACATTTTCTTAAATATTAAAGACTTTGCGTTGGTGTGATAACATGATTTATTTTTTGCATTTTGAGATTATTGTAATTAAAATTAATAAAGATTTTCCTAATTAATTAAACATGTTTTATTCTTACATTAACTCTAAAATACATAAAAATATATGTTAAGCATTGTATCTCAGACTTACAATGTTTTTAACTTAATGAAGTAAATATTAATACACAAAGTTGAGTTGTATGTCTGAGTTACAATGTCATTTTATAAGGTTTATGTGATGTAATATGATTGTAACTCATAAAAGATAATAAATTACATATATTAATAACATATCAATGATATGAAAGTGTAGATTTTCTTTTGTAGACTCAAATTTTCACGGTGAGATGGCGATAAGACTTAATAGAAAGACTTAAGAATTTTTTAAATCTTTGACACGCTCTCCTGAAAAGTTGATAAAAATGAGTTACGATGTTTTTCCTTGCAGGTGTCGATAAATTCTCTGCCTTATAGACAACGTAAATAGGTAGCAAGCTCCCGTTCGCTGTAACTGAGAACATCAGCGAAATGGCTCCTTTAGTTGAATTGAGCACTCGCTCGGGATATTTTACTCCTCGCCTAAATATACATTTTGAAGATCCTGGATCATCTGTTAAATTTGTTTCGTCAAAATTGAGTATATTTGATGGAGCAACATCTTTCAGTCTCTTCTAAATTTCTAAAATATTCCATGAACTCATCAACCCCTTTCTCAGCTCTATTTTTTTTAATATTCTGCGTGCTACGAACTGACAAATCTAATGAATGTCTTGACAAAAAATTATCAAGCCATGCTTTTCCAGGAGGTCCTCCGTTAAATACATCCTCGCGGCCATTCTTTTTCAAGTATTCAAACACGACGAGGCGAAGATCCAATTTACTAAGTGGGCATCCGAATTCCCCAGCAGCAATTAAAACTTTAATAAATTTGGCTTCTTCGTCATCAGATAATCGCGTTGGACATCCGACAGACTTTGTATGAGACTTGTTTACTTTATTTAATATTGTCTGTTTAGGAATTGCGAATTGTCGCGCCGCCTCTCTTGCTGATATCTGTTTTTTTCTAACAAGATCTACAGCTATTTTAAGCATTTCATTTGAATAATTTTTATATTGCCGGGCACCAAGGCGTCTGCGACTTTTTCTTGATTTTGGCTTAGATGTATCCATTCTGTAAATATATATGGACATAAATAATAAGCAAATATACATATTTTAAACTGTATTCTAGGTATTATACCAAAACTAATTGTAAAACTAAGTTATAAGCAAAAAGTACCATCAACTCATGAGTAGGTAGGTACCGAATTCTAAAATTATCAGTGGGCAGCCCTAGTATTGTTTTTCTGTGGCCAAAGTTAACGGCACATGTTTGCTACAAGTGATTGTAACATTGGCCATTTGAATTACTGATTAATAGAGGATTCATATTGATTTGAGATGTATACCATATTAAAACCAAGATTTCACTTAATAACATATCAAAAATTCCACTCACCTGGATCATTTTTCAAGCGCGAAAAAGCTTTATACTCGAGGAACAATTTGGGACCACCGGCAGAGACTCCTATTTGACAACTGTTGACAGCCAACTGAGTGAACTTAGTAACCGAACGTATGATTGGTATTGCCAGAAATATATTCTATTTTCCATAATATGTTGTAAAATGTTGCTATATGAGATATATTTTTTACTACAGCAAATTTTTGTTATTTTTGTCAAGTGGCCAATGTTAGAATTAAAAACCAAAGTTGGCGGGTTTTACGGTACGTACATATATGCGTAAAGCAAAAAAATATCGAAATCGGGACGAGAAGAAAAGCATGTATATATAATAGATGGTATTTATAATTCCTTTAACTATGTAATTTCAAATAAGAATTTGCTTTTTTTAGTTGTAATTCCACATTAAATTTATTTTACTAGGTTATAATAAATCTATGATTTATTCCGTCGTCTCCGTCATAATTGCCTTAACACTTTCACTGTCCGGTTTTCAGACACAATAGTAAGACAATAGCAATGTCCTATATGTAGTGCACGGGACAGCGAAAGGGTTAAATTTTTATATTATCTATTGTATATATCCACTAATGCAGTATAAGACTATTGACGAATTGTATCTATTTTTACTTTTTATATGTTAGCACAACGTAGCAAACAATATACAGACTTTAAAACTAACCAGTGGTATTGTATATAATAACCAGTAGAAATCTTATAGCTCTTTAATATGGTGTACCTTCTCTAATAAATGTGTATTATCTGAATGGTATTTAGCTTAAATAAGCATTTACATATTCATAGTTAGCGAATTAATGTAATGTCTGTAGAACTAAACGACCGTAGATCAGTAAATTGTCCCCAGATTTAAATTGATGTACATTTTCTTGCCATTAAAAATGTCTTAAAGCGTGTTATGAATAATTTAAAATTTTTGTGTAATATTATTTAGGTAACGTATGTTAGTTAAAATGTTGTTTTAAAAAGTGTAATAAAAAGTAATATGTCGCCACTTTCAATGTTATTCTACCAGTTCCTAACATATGCACAATAGAACTTATGATCGTCGATTATCGTTTACATACAAAAATTAGGTATTAATTATCCATAGAACTGCCTCTTTCTATTGTCGTTTAGTAAAAATAAAGAGGGCGACTGTAAGAATTTGTTACATTGACATCAATGTTTATGAGTAGGGCCGTGTATTGTTAAAAAAAGCGGCCAAGTTTAAAGTAAAATTTAGTATTTCGAAATATAAGCTTAAGAGATTCTCCGGTTGTAGGGAGCATTTGCCTTAACGTCATGCTTGTTAAGCAGATTGTGAATTAAGACGTCTTGAAATTTATACACTGCTGCCCGTCGCCGATTTTGGTATTAGGTCCTTACATAATATGAAATTAGCGTGTTGTCGTACTGACCACTTTGATCTGAAATATCTCTCTTTGGTTAAGAATTCCAAATTCAAATTTGTAAATTCATTTAGCTGGTACATTTGAGTTTTGAAAACAGTAATTCTTTTGTTTTTTCCTCATTATTTTTTTCTTTGGCGTCGCTTATTACCGCACAATGGAAAACATGAAAGCGGTATATTTACGATTACGAGTTCTACTGTGGCACCAGTGCTGCAGAAACAGCTCTAAGGATTAATGATGTGTACGGCGCTGGTGTCGCAAAAGAAATCACGGTACGTTTTTGGTTTCAACGTTTTCGTTCTGGAAATTTCGACCTTCAGAACCAATCCCGTGGACGGCCGGAGACCAAAGTGGAAAATGAAGATTTAAAGGCTATTGTGGAAGCAGATCCATCACAAAGCACTTCAGAGATAGCTGCAGGCTTCGGGGTGAGTGATAAAAATATATTAATCCACTTGAAGCAAATTGGGAAAATAAAAAAACTTGAACGATGGGTACCTCATGAATTGAGTGTATCGAACTTGCAAGCACGCGTCGACTGCTGTGTTACTTTGCTCAAACGACACAATAGTATTACACCCATTTTCAAAAAGTGTTTTAAATGAATCCTAGAGTGATAATGAACCACTATAATTTTTTTAAAACCAAATAGTGACATAAAAATTACTTTAAATCTATCGTTGTAAATTTTAGCGTGAAAACGCTAGCCGCCATACTGTTCAACTCGTGACGTCACTGTCGTAGAATTTGACAATTTTGCAAAGGAATAAGATACTTTTGAATGTTTTAATAATGAGTTATCATTTATACCATTGTTGTGTTGTGCCTGATTGCAAAAATACGAGCATAAGAACGCCGGGGAAGTTATGGATTAAAGTGCCAACTGATTTAAATATGAGAAATACTTGTTTAAACTGGCAAGAAGAGACCCGAAGGCATTGTCTACAAAATCTAAACTGTACTTCTGTGAAGATCATTTTGAAGTAAGTATGACTTATATTTAACTATCGATTAAACAAAACAAAATCATGATATGATAGGTGCCTATTGCAAGTCAAATTTTGTAATAGATTAGGTTAATCGCTCGTCTGTCCCGCCCTTTGTGGGCCATATTGATAGCCCTTGCAAGTGCAGTGCAGTGTTTTACTTAATTCCTGTTTTCTTATATTATATGGGAATAAAGACATGGTTTGTACTCAGACCAAATAAAAATGTGACTTTTTATTTCGTCTGAGGGTTTGTACAAAAAAATATAACAAAAAGATTTTCTCACCAAAGCTTATATTATAATATCGCTAAAAGTGAAGTAATAAACTCCCTTTTACGAATCCGTCTTCCATGATGCCTTTTCAATAAAATTCGTAATAAAAGTCAACAATCGTAATGATAACTTGAAAAATTTCGAAATTAGCTAGTTATTACACAATACATAACCTAGTTCGTTGACCTAGTGACGTCACGACGCTATCTAACATGGCGGACATCTTTTTGCAGATTTGAGGCACAGGTAAAAAAATATATTCTTTAAATTGAAATTTAAAATTCATAATGCATTTTTATAAATATAAATCAATATTTCTCGTTCACTTTTTACAAAATCTATCATAAATATATATTTTTTTATTTTTTTTACATGGTGTAAAATACCCTACAATGAAGGGATTTTAAATCGAATCATTACTTGTGATGAAAAGTGGATACTGTACGATAATCGGAAGTGCTCGTGGCAATGGCTGAACCTGAAAAATGCCCTAAATGAAAATTGACTCAGAAAAAGTTACTTGTGAGTGTTTGGTGGACTAGCGCCGATGTCGTACACTACAGTTTCTAAAATCTGGCCAAACGATTACGGCAGATATCTTCTATTGTCAGCAACTGTAAACCATGAAGGAAGAACTAGCTGCTAAACAACCGAGATTGGTCAATCGCGCTAGGCCACTGCTGCTTCACGACAACGCAAGATCACACACTGCACAACAAACAACCACGACGTTAGATGAGCTACAATTGGAATGTCTGCAACATCCACCATACTCCGCTGACCTTGCTCCAACAGATTACCATTTTTTCCGGAATTTGGACAACTTCTTACAAAGAAAAAAATTCAACTCCGATGCGGCAGTCCAAATCGCCTTCAGAGTTTATTGATTCTCGCCCCCATGGTTTTTTTTTAGTAAAGGGATCAATGAACTACCTATGAGATGGCAAAAGTGCATAGATAACAACGGTGCATACTTTGATTAATTAAATATATTTTCCAAAAAAATATTGACTTTATATTCCTCCCGTACAAAATGCCAATTTCATATGTAATATTTTACGCCTGGCGTGAATGAGTTTATTAGACCGCCATCTATCTGAAAGCATGAGGTTTTTCTAGTGTTTCCCACAGTTGTCTCTTATGACACCCAATGGACTATTATCAATATATCCCAAAAAATTTATCAAATTGGGGTAAAAACTAAGACATTATGATGCCGTAATACATTATATAACAGACGAACAGATAGAAATGTACACATCTATATACTATCCATAGATTAAAATCAAGGAATAATAAACAATGAGTGGATTGATCAAAGTAATAAATGCCAATAAGACGGTATTATCAGATTTATTTACCTTTGTTAGTTATACATTGGTAAAAATATTAATGCTATGAAACAATTTGACTTAGCATTTGGTTTGTAACAATAAATTCACGCAGAGGTTATGATTACGTAATAAATGAGCGCTACTGTAAATCCTCTTTTTTAAATGCTATGTGGCCAGTGACATGGTGACGCTGCAGATCAACACAGAAAACATTTTAATTCCAATCCACACTGAAATGGTGATGCAAAGCTTTTCTTAATCATTGTTACTTAAACTTATGTGCCTAAGAAATAAAATTTCCTAAAATATGGAACCTCTTGATCGTGTTAACTAATTAAATGACAAGTATTTTTACTTGTAATTCAGTATAAGATTAATTATTTAATACGAATAACTATAACCTTTAAAAATTTAGTAATGTTATCATAGAGATTTTAAGAATAATATAATATACCTATATCCATAAACAAATAAAGTTGTTATACATATATATTTAAATCAAATAATGCATGAACATATTATTTTTGAACTCGATTTGTTCATAATTACAGGCTATAATTTAGATAAACTGAATTGTAAACGCTGGTATTAAAACGAGCCTTAATTACACAAAATCAAGTTTGACTTTTTTAAAGGCCACAATAATTTAGGTAATATGATAAATAAAAGGGTGTTTACCCTCTAATTGGGTAGGTAAGAGCCATTAAAAGTGATCCTTATAATATAATACATATAGACCCAATCTACCTTCAATTGAAGTACATAATATAAGAAACTTAAGGACAATAAATGCAGTGTTAACATTTGAAAGAACCTAAGTTGAAAGACATTAAAAACATTACCAAAACTTTTCTAATGAATTATTTTTGGATGAAACATGTTTTTCACAAGCAAATAATTATATATAAGATTTTGTATATTATAAACTATTGAAACAAAGGAGTAGATTGATTGGGTTGGAGACTTCATAATTATTGCAAAACTAGAAAGTGCTACCCTCAGGTGGCTGTGAAAGCTTCATGTTCTCCTTTAAAGTCATGAGACGTCTCAATTCCTGCAGTACTGTCTTGATAGTGTAGTCACGTTGCCATCTTGCTAGAATTGGAACTTGTCTATTGTCCACCTGCCAAATAAAGTATTAAATAGATACAACCACAAAGGAACCAATATTACAAATTACTTATTCACCAGTTCAAGTTTTAACATATTAACAAATGGTAAAATTAAAAATGTTGTACGACCAATTTCAATATAAATTATTAAGTATAACTCCAAAACTACTGGTCAGACCATGATCAAATTTACAAGCACCAGTTTTCAATTAAAAAAAAGAATAACAAATGTTTGATTATAATAAGCATTTAATTACATTAACAGTACATATTTTAACAGATCTATCACAAAAACCCAAGGCTCTACATACATTTTTTTTTCAGCAAAACAATCATATCAGCTCAAAGTGCAAAATCAGTAGAACTTTTTTTTGTGGTAGAGCCATGCTGCAGCTATATTTCTGGTATAGCCGTAGCACGAATGGGTCGGCTCGACCGGTGAAGGACCACGCTCTCACAGAATACCCGCGTAAAATAGCAGCTTAATGCTGCTGTGTTTCGTATGGTGAGTGTAGAGAACCGGAGACCCTTTTTACTGGAAATAAGGCATTCCATCTTAGTCCACACGGATGACAACGCATCTGCATTTTGATTCGTAATCGAGGATAGATGTAGATGTCTATGGGCTGCAGCAACCACTTACCATCAGGTGGACTGTGTGCTTGTTTGTCACCTTATCCAATCAAAAAAAAACTTCAATGACAAGTCTTTTATTTTCTTCTTTAGACATTGCTAGTATTAATGTATATCATAGAGTCAAGTTCATAATAAACGCACTCACGGTCTTATTGCACTGGGAAAGATAAAGAAACATACGAGTTTTGCCGCGAAATACGACCGTGTAGTAATGGCAGAATTCAGCCAGGACACAGACGAATTCTGCCACCTCACAGGCGAGTGGATAAATAATTATTTAAATTAAAAGTTTTTAAACTTTCTGCAATAAGTAATAAAACATTGTTGATGCAATTGAACACTTATGAGAATATTACAAACAACAACATGCACTTTCCCTGAGAGAATAGGAGCAATAAAATCATGCTTTTGAATAGAAATAAATTTCTTTAAAAACTATACTTGCACTAATTATGCAATAAAATACATACTAAAGGTGACTCTATACATGGTAGAGCCACAGCATGAACGGAACAGCCCTGGCTCTAACATGCTCTAACAGAATACCAGTCAGCGTATTATAGCAGCTAAATGCTGCTATGTTTCGTAGGGTGAGACCCTTTTCACTGGAAATGAGGCATTCCATCTAAGGCCTCATTGGTGATAGCACATTTGCATTTTGATTGTTATTCGAGAATAGATGTAGATGTCTATGGGCTACGAGATACACTTATAATCGGACTGTGTGCTCATTTGCCATTATTCTATAAAAATACGACTTTTTTGCAACAATACATCAGTATCGTCATCAAACCAATTTTACTAGTGCCTTTTCGAATCATTATAGGGAAAACAGTGCAAGAGGAATATGTATTTGGGTTGGTATTCTACATGACTTTAAATTTGTGTGATAAAATAATTATTATATAAACTCATTTTTAAATTTTCAACATCTTTCAGAGTCTACATCCCTAAACAAATACTATCTAAACACTTAAAAATAGTATACTATCTAAATGAAAACAACCCTCCCTGAAACCGTAAATATCAAAATTAACTTCATTGCATTACAAATGCGATATATTGTGCAGTATAGATAGCTACTAAGCAAAGCTCAGGGGCAATAATACAAAAATATGAATCTTTTAAAATATCTTGCCAAGATCATGAAGATTATAGACCACATTGCCAAAGACACTTGTAACAGAGTATTACACCCCTTTTCAAATTCAGTGCCGTAAAAATTTATTTTAATCTATCATATTAAATTTTCACACGAAAACGCAAGCCACCATGCTGTTCAGCTCATGAGGTCACTGCTCAAGTAAATAAGACGATTTTGCATAGGAGTAAGATATTTTTAGATGTTAAAGAGTTATCATCTTTATCATTGATTTGTTGTGTCTGAATGCAAAAATATGAGCATAAGAACATACGTAAGTTATGGATTCAAATGCCAACTGATTTAAATATGAACAATGCTTGGTTAAAATTGGCAAGAAGAGACCCGAAGACATTGTCTACAAAAACTAGATTATACTTTTGTGAAGATCACTTTGATGTAAGTATGACTTATATTTAACTATTGTTTATGGAAAACTATTTTATATGAAACACAATATGGTAAAGGATAATAATAAATCATAAAATTTCCTGATGTTGGGGGCAAAACTCTGAGAAAATTAGAGATCAATGAAAAAAACAGTCATAAAAATGGCTTTTTTTCAGCTTGTTTACTATAGATATGACGTCAGGACGGAATCTAATAAGGCTTCTTCCTATTTTTTATATAAAATAAGTGTGGCAAATGAGCACATAGTTTACCTGATGGTAAGTGGATGCTGTGATCTATAGATATCTAAATTTATCCTCGATTTAAAATCAAAATGCAGATGCATTGTCAACCCTAAGGACTAACATAAAATGGTTAGTTAAAAGGGTGTCCAGCTTTCTAACACTCACCATATGAAACACAGCAGCATCAAGCTACTATTTTACGCTGGTATTCTGTGAAAGTGTGGTCCTTCCTCTGTCAAGCCTACCCATGCATGCTACAACCTTAAAATAGCTGTAGCTATTTTAATGTTGCTGGCTCTACCACTTAACGTTATAAATCCTGTTGCATTTGTACAGAAGTTGTGTTTAAACAAATGTTTGATAAATATAAAAGCATTACATTTACAATAGATATTCATACTGATGGCTCCGTGGCACAGTTGCTTAGCAATGAGTTATTACGCTGGGGGCCGTGGGTTCGAATCCCGCATGGAACAAGTATTTGAATGAACTACAAATAATTGTTCCGGGTCTGGATGTTTGTCCCTGTGAAATCTATGGTTGTAAACTGCCTCCATGATACAGGACAAAATCCTAGTGTGAGGGTATCGTTTTGTTAAAATAATAATAAACTATTACTAACCATAACATACAATATACCATAGAATAACTTAACAAGCTATCAAATAAGAAGTAATGAAAAAATACTCACAAGTCCAGTCTGGCTGTTCACACAGTTCATATTGATTCTAGATATAAATCGAGCAGTGGGAGGTTCATCTGGGTACCGGGTACCACATTCAATTTTAAGCGAGTACATTCTATTTTCATAGGGCGTCTGTAAAATATAATTCATGTATTTAGGTAACAAAGAATAAAAAGAAAATTTAACAAAGTTACAGAAAGAAATTTATTAAGATGATAGGGAAATGTTTCCCATATGGATTTTAAGTCAGCATTCACTAATCCGACTATCAAATGTTACAATTAAAACAAATCCTTTCTACATTGGGAGAACTCCAAGTTCAATAGAGCAATTTAAAGGCTGTTGAAAGAGAAGAAAAGACAAAGACTCATAAAGAGGTAATAAAGATTATACAATACTATACCAACAAAAATTATAGAGACAAGACTTTTAAGGTCACATAGTGGGAATTTATAAGTAAATACATCAAAGATGAATTGTATCAGATATTTCAAAGAAAATAAAGTTAGAATTTAGACAGTTGATGTACTAATCATATTACTGTGAATGAATATTGTAAAATTTAAAAATTACCAATGGATGTAAAATACTTAATCACATCACAAAATTTCATCAAAATCGGTCCAGTCGTTTAAGAGCAGTTATGTCACATACACACATACAAAACCACATTAAAATCCGTTGCGTAGTTTAAGCTTACAGATGGCGGGAAGCAACTCTGTTTTATACTATGTAGAGATGGATTGATATGAAAATATAGGCTGTAATTTAACAGATTTATCAACACAAATAATTGATGGCTCCGTGGCGAAGTGGCTTAGCAATGAGTTCTAGCGCTTGGGGCTGCGGGTTCAAATCCCTCATGGAACAAGTATGTGTATGGCCTACAAATAATTGTTCCGGGTCTGGATGTTGTCCTTGTGCAATTTATGTTTGTAAACTGCCTCCACGATACAGGAGAAAATCCTAGTGTGGGGGTAACGTTATTTTAAAATAAAACACAAATAATTATTTCACAACACATCTTCAAGCTAAGACCTGTAACTTATTATGGTAGCATTTGAGATATGAACAATATTATAATAGTAAGACTTATGTTAATTTTTGCAAAATTAAATAAGCATGATATAATTTCTAATAACATAGTGAGGATAAATTTCTCTTACTCTGGTAATATTAAGTTATATAAACATTAACACTATTACAATTCCCAAAGCCCCAAAAAGCAAAGCCTTTTTTTAGTACTCTCAAGAAAACTAACACATTTTAGACACCTTATGTTAGACACTGACAGATATCGTATTAACTCATATAAAAAAACTATAATTATCATCAGATCTGAAATCTGAAAAAATATCTAAACTGGTTAAACTTACCTTGAAGATATTATTACATCGATAAGAAAACAACTGATTTAAGAACCTCAAATTTTTTGAATTTTTTTTCATCAGTTTAAGTAAAAATCTTTTAGTATATATAGCATATTTAAATGCATATATTTTGTTTAAGATTCTTACACAATTGTTATTGTTCTTAAAATAGACACTAATTCTAAAAAAAACTGTTTTACCCTTGGGGGACCAATAATCATCCCAGTCCAGTGAGTTAGGGTCATGTCATCATCACTCTCAAGACCCCAAGAAATAGTCCCATCTCCCACTCCCTTCTGACCTTGCTCAAGTTCTTCTAGAAGACGAAAATTTCGTGGAACGACTGTTAAAAATACGAGAAAAAAGTATATAAGTAATTTTTATCCATTATTAACCAGTCAAATGAACGCTCTTCAAACAACGTAGACAACCAGAGTTTATGCGAAATACGAAAAAAAATGTTAAAATCTTACCAACGCCTGATGACGGATTCGCCATGATCAGTTTCACCGGCGCTATCAAGAAAGTAATTTACTAGTCTTAAAAATAAGCTGGTAAAAACAATTATACCATATAAATTGCAAAACTTAATCGAAGTTAAATCATTAACAATTTTTTGCTATGATCCAATTAATATTTCATTTATTTTACGAAATCTCAAACTCAACCCAAACTGCTCAAAGAGCAGGTTAGTAATTTTTTGCTGACTTTGACAAATGTCATATCTCTTTTCTTTATGGATTTACAAGCTGGCATGAAGTAACCTGTAGATGGCGCAGCTTATGCCCGCTCTACACTTAGTTCGTGAATAGAGCGCGACGATGCTTCGAGAAATCACCACGAAATAAGCAAAAAACATTTAGACATATTGTTTAACCTATCTTAATTACTACAATCAGAGCCTACCTAAAGTCGACTGGTCAACATAGGCCTCCCTCATAGATTATTTCATATTGTAAGTGATATTTGCCGTAGCTGCATAATTTGGCAAGCGGCTAATGGTTTGTTATCAGGAAAACCGCAGTTTTTTTATTATTATGGGTTGTTATCAGGAAGATGCTGCTTTCCATCACCTCTTTCATTTCCCTCTGTCGGCTTTTACGACGGGGCGATATGGAATAGTAGATATTCTTACACCGCCACTACACAGCAGGGTCTTAATTAATTGTTAATAAAATAAAGTAGCAGTACCTAAAATTGACTACTACAGCTACTATTAATCAAGATTAATATTAAATTATCAAATCCTGTCTTGTCAATGCCAACCATAGCGATTCATGTCTAATCGGGTCCACTTTAGTCGAGCCCATAACGTTTCACTCCGTCTTTGAAGAAAACTTTGAATCTCGTCATAAGTGAACAGTTTAGTAGAACACGTTGTCCTGAATGACTAAAAGCTTGTGTTTTGTAAAGGTCGACCACCACCACCAGCATACATTTTGTTTATTACAATGCTGCCGAAATTTACTAAGAACGACAAGTTGATGCGACTTATTTATATTTTAAGAAAACGTTGATGTATACACGACATTTTTCTTCAGAATTCGGGTAAGGTATGATTTACTCTTAAACTTTTAAATTTCGTTTCGAATTATTTGGGAAACTATATTCAGTTCGTTCGTGTGGATACTCATGGAGTCAGTCAAAGAAGTAATTTACATCCTACGCTGTTCTTGCTGATGAATAACAACTTGCCGAATGTCATCAATTCTGTAAAATGCTTTTGCCTAAGTGTGGGTAGTATATAATTAATTGGGTATATAATAATATCACTGACATCGACGTATTGGAGTAAGATATTGATGATGTGGCAAAGTGAGTTTATGAAATCCATTATTGTATAAATCAATTTTATAATATAATCCTAATTTGAGGTTATATAGCTCATGTTGGTATGCTTGATTGAAGAATTAGGAAGTGCAGCTGACTTATATTGGCCAGAGCTGTATCGTATATTAGATTCTGATTATAATTATGCTAATTTTAATCAAAACAGTGAATTTATTCCTAAATCTAAATTATTAAATTCAAATCCTAAGATAGTTCCTTACTTTTTTCATTAGCGATAAAAAAAATTAAGGAGCGTTTTGTTAAAAAATTCGTTAAAGTCAAGAATTTTTGGTACCGTATTCAATTTCAGTACCGAGGTAGTCCTTATATGCACGGTATTTTCTGGTTTATCAAACTCCTATGCTCCGGATCTTAAGAATCTCAATCCAGACGATATTGCAAGAATTTAAGAAATCATAAACTATTTCGATCAATTGATATCTACGTGGTACCTAGATCCTTCCCAAACTTATGATACACATCCATGATTTGTCGTATGAATTATTTACTGAAGTCCATGTTAATAATCCATACATTAAAAGAAAAATGTTAAATATGTTAATAAATTCTCTTAAAAAAACTGCCTTCAAAATTACTAGGTAAAAAACTTCGCAAGCCCTCCTCAAGCACCGCTTTTTGCTAGTATTTTAATTTTATATTTCAATGAACATGAGTGATAGAAGACTTGTATGTTGTAGCATTTGGTGGCGGATTCTTAAGTTCAGCAGTGGACTTGTTGGGAATTGTGAAGGTCCGTAATTACAGAATATATTATGTATAATTTTTAATAATTAGTAATATGCGAAGGCAGCACTGAAAGTTTTTAGAACTGGCCACTTGTAAGCGATATAATAAAAAAATAGGTTCAAATTTTGAAAATAGAACTCTTTGCCAATATTATTGTCTAAGTATTTTATTAATTTGTCATTTGTTTATAATTTGGCGGCAAATTGAAAATTGTCTGTGTCACGTCAGCATGAATTCAACGCAAGAAAATTTTCATACAATGATTTTTTTATGACTTTCGATGTCATTTAAGTCAACAAGAAAGTTATGATAGACTTTGATTGGCCTTTCACGATAAATCCCCATCTCGTGCCACTGTTTACAGTTGGTTGAATGAGTTTAAACGTGAGTTTAAACGTCGCACTAATCTCACCAATGATCTGCGTGAGGGACGGTCTTCTACGGCGACGACTGAAGATAACATCACCGTTGTGAGGCGTATGGTAGAGACTGACAAAAGAGTGACTTATCAGCAGATTCGGACAGGCTTAGGCATGGGTATGAGTCAAGTGCGCAAAACAAAATCCTCCATGAACATTTAGCGGTCAGGTGGCTTTGTGCCCGGTGGATGCCTCATAATTTGACAGAGGCCCAAAAACTTACTCGTGTTGATTGGTATTGTGACATGGTTCAAAGATTTAACGGAGGTGACTCAAATGCTGTGTTCAACATACCTACAAGTGACGAAAGCTGGATTTATTGTTATGATCCTGAAACTAAAAGACAGTCTGCTGTCTGGGTGTTTCCTTCCGAGGAGCTGCCAACTAAAGTGAAGAGAGGTCGAAGCCTGGGAAAAATTATGGTGGCCTCGTTCTTCGGAAGGACAGGTCATTACGCAACAATTTTTATAGAGGATCGAAATACAGTTACTGCAGATTGGTATACTAACAACTTTTTGCCACTTGTCTTGGAAAAAGTTCGAGAGAAACGACCTCGCAGTAGGATCCTCCTTCACCACGACAACGCACACCGCTAAGCAATCAATCGACTACTTGGCGACGTAAGACGTGGAATTACTGGGTCACCCGCCCTATAGCCCCAACCTCGCACATTGCGATTTTTATTTATTTCCGAAAATAAAAGAAAAACTTTGAGGAAAACGTTTTATGGACGCCGAGGAAGCAGTGACTGCGTTTCAAAATGCCGTCGAAGAAACCCCTAAGGACGAGTGGGCAAAGTGCTTTTATCAGCGGTTCCATTGGATGCAGCGATGTATTGATATAAATGGACACAATTTTGAAAAGATATAATAAAACTAATAATTTGCTAGTTTGTTAAGTTTTTAATTATCTAAGAACTTTCAGTATTACCCTCGTAATATGTGATTCAATCGAGTTCACAATGAAATTTCATCACTAGCTATCATTGCGCAACACGGGCCATTGGCGGACCGGAGGGGAGTAGCCATTGACAGGCGTTCCCCTCTGTCAAAGTATAAGACCACGTTGTCCTATGCGTACAACAAAACTAGTTGTAGCTGCACTGCTCATTAAACCAAATCTATTTGCGCGACTGAATCAACGTCCTAAAAATGACGAATCGTTTAGTTTTTTGTTGCAAAAAGATGGTTTTTTGCGTCACTTCAAATTTGCAAAATGATAGCGTTACCTTTCATATACATATAAGTAAATTTTAATCACATTATTGCTATTATATATATATATATATATATATATATATATTATCTTTAAACTAAAAATTACAATTATAATGGCTGTGTCGCAGGCAGGCCGCTTGTTTTCATATAAAAGATCGGTCGAGCTAGTCGCTTTTAGAGTCTGTATCCGAGTTGTCGCCGTCACCGAGCAATTCTGTCACAATGTATCAATGTGTGTGTGAAATGGCATGTGAAATGGTTACTTTATTATTTTAATTGTTATGTGTGAGTTTCGTAGTGACAGACGATTGCTTTTACGTGCGCAGATTGCCCCCGCAAAAAATGATAAACAGTTCTGTATGAAAGAAAAACGCTATTGCTTGCTATACTTGCCATTATCAAGTTGATATGTTGACAGATACTTCCATGATCCTAGCTCCAAATTGATGTATAGCAAAAAATGTAGAAATTGCATTATATTCTATTTAGTTGTTAGTTTTAGGGGTTTGGGGAAGTTGACCGCCGTCCGATTGCTATTTATGTTTTTGTATTATTGTGTCATTTAAATAATGATTTGAAGTGGATTTTGATACATAAAAATGTTGCGTTTTTATGTACATATTAAATGCCTGCGTCTGTGAACTATAAGTTTAAACAGTGTTATAAGGTCTTTGATTTAAATAAAAAAATTCAAATTTTCTTTACTCGCTTATTTTGTTGTTTGTGTCACTGGTATCTTGAGGTACAATCGAATAGGCTGTTTGGTCTAAGAACTTTGCCTCTCTTAACTGGCAAATTGTAGCAACAACAACAAAGTCTATGGAAAAAAAGAACCTATCGCTTTCGCGTATCGTGGATGCGTTTTCCTTTTCTCATATCGAGCTCATCAGTTTGTGATACGTACACATGGTTGATAAAAATACAAAGTTATCTTTCTGTCCGATTCGAGTAGAGGCTAGGAATTGCTATAAAAATTAATATGTGGCTGTGATATTTGCTAAATCTTACTGACGTGATAGTGCAATTTTGGAGGTAAAATGCCCGCTTCCATTTGTGACCCAGTATCTAGCGCATTGCGTTTATCTCTTGGTACAGAAGACTCCCAGAGTTCATCCTTATTGGATAGTAGATTATATTCATCAGCTAAAAGTGTGCTTTTGTCAAAGATAGAATTTGAAGAATCCGGTGATTATCAGAGCAATGTACTAGATGGCTTAAAATCGAAGTACGTGGTTATTCGGCCCAAGAAACCAGTCCTTGAGAATAAACTTTTAAAAAAGGATGCTGTTACAGGAAATCAATCGACAGGTAAATATTTTTCTTCAATAACAGTAGTATTCAAATTATGATGCTTATAACTACATGTGTGTTATGTCGACAGAGGTTATATTTTCTATATCATGTCAATATTTACTTGATAATAAACAGTTATTTATGACTATGTAATTCTAGACAACAAAAATCGTGAGGAAGGCTTACCAAAGCCAAAACGAGTTTTATTTCCATTGGAAAAAGTACATTTGGGATGGCAAGGGTCATGGAATTCTGGAGCAGGCATGCAAAATGTAGGCAACACATGTTACCTCAACTCTACACTGCAAGCTCTTTTTCATGTACCTGCTTTTGCTAACTGGCTTGTATCGGAAGGAGCTCATGCAGAAAAATGTAATCAACAAGGTAAGAATTTTTATTATTTTTTCTTTGATTGTTGCACAAATCAATATACAATTACTCTGAATAAGCATATGTTTATGGTTAACTCATTGATTTATGTTGCATTAATTCATTTATAATTAAATTACCTATTCAAGAAGAAAGTTGATTTTATATGAAGATATTATTTAAGTTTTCTCTCTTTTCTCATTATTATTCAGTATATTATACACAACTAACATTTTATTAAGTTAATTACATTTATATGATTAATAATAATGAGATATAGGTATCATTTTATGTTAATTATGGTTAATTTTCCCTTGGGAGCTGGAATGTTGAATATTATTAACTCTTTTGTTATGTTCTTGTGTTGTTCGAAAATAAAGTTTGAAGTATGTCAAATATATTCATTTGTTGTTATACATTTTTGGTGTTTTTTAAATTTATATGTTACTTATTGAAATGTAATGCTCAGAACTCTTGAATCTTTCAGAAGCATGTGTGATTTGTGGCATGAGGGCAACATTGATGGCCACCCAAAAGTGTGGTGGAATAGCAATTAAACCTTGGCAGGTTTATTCAAAACTGCGATTGATCTGTAGACATTTAACACCAGGACGTCAGGAAGATGCACATGAGTTTTTAAGGTATAACTATGTCTTATTTATTTCAAAATAAAAGCTAACTTTTCTAATTCATTGCTAGTGAAATGAGTTGGTGCTATATTACCAGCAAAGAAGTATTAAGTATACTTCTTTGGTTTAAAACATGTTCATCAAGAAGGTTTTAGCTTCTATGAAAAATCAATGTAGTTTTGTATTATGGATCACATTATACGTGTCAATGCACGGCTAGATTTTGTGAACAACTTTTATTGAGAAAACATCATGTTTATAAAATATGTGAACCACACCAGAAAATGACTAAAGTTAATGCACAGCAATAGCTACAAGCAGTGTGAAAAATGATTTGTTATAGTTTTCTTGTTTGTAATTCAGTGTTGGGTGGAATGTGCATGATATTTGATATTTGTGACAGTTTCCTGATAGCACTATGATTATTGCAGCCACTTACACACTTCACATGTTCATTACAATGACTAGCTATAAAAATCAGATAGTAAACACTCAAGTTCATAAAAATAATATTGCTATATGTTGACAGAAACCACGAGCATAGAGCCATGCTGCAGCTATATTAATAGTATAGTTGTAGCACGAATGGGTCCGCCCGACCGGCAAAGGACCACACTCACAGAATACCAGCGTAAAATAGCAGCTTCATGCTGCTGTGTTTTGTATGGTGAGTGTCGAGAACCAGAGACCCATTTTACTGGAAAAGAGGCATTCTATCTTATTCCACATGGCTGACAACGCATCTGCATTTTAATTCGCAAACGAAGATAGATGTAGATGTCTATGGGTCACAGCAACTACTTACTATCAGATGGATTGTGTGCTCGTTTGTCACCCTTATTCTATAAAAAAAAAACAAGGTTTTTAAAAGTTTTGAATGACATGTTCTTCTTGATATCAGACTTCTCTGCAAGGGACTATTACTTTTCAAATTTTTTAACTAGATTATGATAGATATTAACTTTTTTTATTTAAAATGAGTAAGAAATTAAAGAGTACCTAATGATAACTGACTACTGTAGTCCATGGACACCTGCTGCCAACTTCAAAAGAATAAGGCTACAGTAGCATTATCGCATATAAAATGGAATGCCTCAGATCCTGTATTATACTAGCTCTCAATACTCTTGAGACCGAAATACAGCAATACAAGCACTGTTAATTGGCACCAAAAATTGGTAAGAGAGTTGTACCTACCCAGACAGATTCCTAGGCAGTAAAGTTTGTGAAAAAATTCTTGTGACTGTGGATATCAAAACGAGGAACTTTTGGAAACATGGTGTCCATTCTCTTCCAGATTGTGGGCTAGAAATAACAGATAAAAATTGTGCATACATTAAATCATTGCAATAGACACTTATGGCATAAAGACTTAGCCAACTTAATATTCCATATAAAGTTAAAAGCCAGATTTTATTTTTGCAGATACCTGGTGGAAGCAATGGAGAAATGTTATCTATCACGATTTATAAATTCTGACAAATTAGATCAATATAGCAAAGAAACAACACCTTTAAATCAAATTTTGGGCGGCTATCTACGATCAACGGTTAGATGCTTAGCCTGCCATCACCTGTCTACTACTTATCAACATTTCCAGGTATTCATATACCATATAAATATTAAATATTTAAACATGATGATGATTATACCATAAATAATCATAATCAATAAACAAGGTAATGACTAAAACACTTGTGTTGCAGGATTTACTATTAGATATAAGAAAACATTCTACTTTGGATGAAGCATTAGACTCATTTTTTTCTCGTGAAAGATTGGAAGACTTAGGATATAAGTGTGAAGCTTGTAATAAGAAGGTTAGTAATGCATTTTGCCATAAATCCTAATTTAAAAAGTAGGTCATATTCTGGTCTTAAAATCAATATTTATATGCCAATTTAAATATTGAAAATATTATTTTTATAATTTCAGGTGTCGGCAACAAAACAGTTTTTTATTGAACGAGCACCAATGGTCCTCTGCATTGCACTGAAGAGATTTTCATTGGCAGGAGGCAAATTGTCAAAGCATGTGCAATTTCGCAAAAAAATTACTTTAAATAAATATCTTTACAACAAAAATAACCCACAACAATTGGTGAGTAATAAAGCGTAATTACACGCTTAGGCCATCTTTCTTACATAAAATATAGAACAATATCTGGCAGTAAATATTACATTGAGCTTTAGAAAGAGATACAATGAATTCTTAAAGCATTGTCTCTGTCACTCATACCTGTGTGATGTTTTGTCATTGACTTGTCAGTCATTGTACAAGATTGCTAGAATGTGTTTGTATCCACTTGTAATATATATAAAGAGTTATAAAATTCCAATTTAAACTTTAACTGTAGCATCTAATATTAAATTAGAATTTAAATAATATGTAAATATGTTTTTTTTTTGTTTTAACAGCTCAATAAATACCGGCTTTATGCAACAGAGATGAAGCTCTATAAAAGCCAAAGCTGGCTGATTGTATCTTGTAAAGTTCTATGTGTAATATTTACTGTTGGGTACTGTATTCTTTTAGACTAATATAACAAAAATGATAAAAGTACATATTAAGTCACTTAATAACTTTTGTTTATTTGTTTTCAGTCATATAAGTTGGTGAGTTTAGTAACTCATCTAGGACCGTCACAGAACTGTGGACACTACACAGCTATAGGACAATCTTCAAATAGTAATTATTATCAATTTGACGATAGCTGCGTGCGTCCGCTCCCCCTTTCTGCTGTGCTTGGCACAAATGCATATATAATGTTCTTTGAAAAAGACAATTCTTCTGATGACATTAACAGCCAGCCCATCGCATCTACCTCTAGTGTAGTCTATGGTCCTCAACTACCTGATAATATAGTAAATAGGGAAAAGAGTCCCCTTAAAATAACATTCTACAAAAATGAAGACAGAAAACCAACAATTCTCAATAGCACTTCAACAGAAATTACTAAGCCTGAAGTAAAGCCTATAATTTTAAACACAACTTTATGTAAATCTTCAGAAACAAACTCTAATAGTGAACCTTGGGTTGTAAAGCAGAATGGTGAGGTGGAAAAAGTCACAAATGTACCAAAAATCTTAAATGGCATTGAGAAAATTGGTTACAAAGTTGATGATGACAAAAAAATCAGTTTTATAATTAAAAAGCAAGGCTTAGAAGATTATCCATTAAAGCCTAAGCTTTCTAAGAGTGATTCAGATCTCCGTTCAATAACACATAATTTAAAAGTACCTGAAAAGTCAGCCTCGACAAGTAAACTTGTGAAACCTCCAAAGTCTCCATTAGAGAAATTAGAGGAACAAATGAACAAGAGTGATGCATCCAATCATCTAAATAGAAATGGTAATTCTAATTCTAAATTGGTACCTTATGATTCTGAGTCCAGTAGTGATGAACGAATTGAGAGATTAAGCGATGAAAAGGTTAGGAGAGAAGGTAAAGGGGATGGGAGCCTGAGGCCAAAACCTAGCCGATGTGATTCACCTCAAGGCCTTGTTGTTACAACTAAAGGAACACTTCATAACTGGACTGTTTCAAAAGAAAAAAGTGGTCCCTTGTTAAGTCCAAGTTTGAATGGAGTAACAAATAAAAAGTAAGTTCTTATAAATTGTATATCTAAATTACTAAACATTATTGCTGTGTTACCCTTTAACTAATTTAGGTAAAATACTAATATTTTGTATTTTATAGAGTAAAAGCGAAAGAAGAGCCCCAAGGCGAGAATGAAGAGAGTCCAAACACTAGTGTGAGTAGTATGTCTCCACTGAGTGATCAAAGTGAACCAGCTACAACCCCACAGCCCTGCAGCTCACAGACATCTCTCCCCGCTGTATCACAGACCACTGGTGGTAGCATTGAAACAACGCGACACTTACACGGTCTTTCGCATCGAGGATATGGGGCTCCTGTTACTTCTTGGAATGGCACTCACAGTACTCTATCACGTCAGGTAAGTTTTATAACTTTAAAGAAAATTAGAAGATTCATAATTAGATTTTTAAAACAAATCCTAATGCCAGTATCAGTAATCAAAAAAGCAAAATTACAGCCTATATTATTTGTTCAAGTTTTGGGCACAGGCCTCCTCTCATTTTAATAATATTAATAGTGTTAACATTAATTTGCCCACTTTCACATCAGATACTCTGTTTTTTATTACAAATGAACAAACAGAAAATTTCAATATTTTGTTGCCAAAATGATAAAATAAATCTCCACAGTTCTTTCACACCTTCATTTTATATCCACCACATATTTGTGTATAATGCAATAAGGAAACGCAAATCTGATATTGAAAAAAGCTTCATTACTGACAATTTTAAAACTTGTACTAACTTGTAAGGTATCAGACTTCCCAAAAAATTAAACACAAGTAAAGCTATACATTTTTAGTGATCATTTTAAATCTGGCAAGCAGGAAGTGAACTGAACTAAATAGTTTGAGTTTTGGCGGGAACTTGACCGGCGGCGGTTTGCTGCCTGTATTATAGTTTAAATAATAGTTTGAAGTAGATTTTGATATGTAAAAGTGGTGCGATTTTATGTATTAACTGTCTACGCATGTGAACTATTAGTGGAAACAGTGAAACAAGTGCTCTGATGGTGATGGATTCTCAAGATAAGCTGTTTGTCTGCATAGGCGCCTTGAGATACCATCGCCAACTGTCAGCTGTCTGCTGGCTAAGTTGCCGTCATAATCTCCCAAGGGCTGCACAATGTGACACATCAACTATGAATGATAATTATACATTTGGGAAAACTATAATAAACTGAATAAAAATACTCAAGACTTGGCCTAAAGGTCTAAATACCAGGCCATAAACTCCAAAAAAAAAAACCAACTAAATTTTTATTAAATAAAAAATTATATAATGGATTTTTGAATTCCGTTATTTATGAATAATATTAACAAGCAGCTCATTCTTGTGGCATTCCTTAGGGGAGACTTATTTTAAGCAGTGGACTTGTGGCTATAATGATGAAAAAGATTGATTGGTCATCTAAATCCTTATGTCAAACAGCTGATATTCATATATGTATCATTTGTCAGAAGCTAACGCTTCCATAACAAATTTATAAGGTAGACTTTATAATTGTGTAAATATTAACCGAAAAGTGAAATCAATGCATTGGTTGGCAATTGTGATTCAGAAACAAATTATATAATAACAGACTTTAATGCTCATTCAAATGCATTCGAATAGAATAGAATAATTTTTTATTCAATATTGATCACATGTGTAAATCTTATTGAAAGTCAAGTCATTTTTTAATTTACCACTTTATTGTAAGATATAAGAGTTAATTTTTGTATAGGACAGCAGTCATTACAAAATGAAACAGTGAATTGTGTTAAAGATGTTAAAAATTAACTAAGATTAGCATAAAAAATAACAATGATGTGTCTTAACTAGTTTGACGAACACCTTCGCTCACGTAATTGCGTACACCCCGTCACAACTAATTCAAGATCTACTCTCCCAAAACTGCCACATGAGGAAAGACATACCACAGTCGATAACACGACACATGTTTCGCCTCTAAATGAGGCATCATCACGAGAAATAGACTCTGCTATGGCTGATGGCTGACTGCTGATCCATTGTGTGTATTAAAATGTAATTGTTTAAATATTTATTTTTCACGTGGAACTCAGATGTCACATAATGTTTTAATTTTGATGAACATTTCTACATCAAATTGCATAGTGAACTGTGAACTTTGTCAACTTATTGCTTGCACTTGCGTGAAGGTTTAGACATAGTACGAAAAATTTATTTGAAAGTTATATATCATTCAACTTCAATGAATGTATTACAAACATTTCCACAATTATTCTGCAACAACAACACACAGGGTACCAGCTTGTATGTAATAATTGTTTCAGTATATTGCTATAATAGATGAAATGTATAAAAATATAGTCAGAATATTATTATAGATGACCTTTGATTTCTACAATAAAAATACAAATGTAAAAAGAGGATTAGAAAAGGTTTCAGTTTAATGTGAAATAAATACTTTAAAGATGAAAATAGCTATTTATTAGTTTTACAAATGGACTTGAGAAACCTAAACCTGGTTATGTGCATTATAAAATATATAAAACATATTTTTAATAATAAAACAATAAACACCTAAAATGCTACCAGAATCGAAATTAACAATTTAGCTTAACAACAGACTGTAAATGTTGACGGTATTAGAGAAACACGTTCTAGTAGTCTTCTTACTGATTCTTATATTAAAATCAAGTCCCATTCTCATATTTTGACCATGATGGCTATGAATTCACAATCGATTTTTATATAATTGACCTTGTAACATTTGTCTATTTTATATCTTTAGGTATTCGAGGAAAGGCGTGAAGAACGCAAACGGGCTCTCGACGCAACAGACGACATGGATCGAGGTCGTAGTAAAAAAATTAAGAAGTTTCATCACTACAATCGTTTTAACAATAATAGGAACGGTTATAATCCATTTCAGGTATGAAACTGTTTAAAATAAAAGTGTTTTCTCATCCATTTCTTAGGTTGAATACTAATTTTAATATTTTTTAAGTATCTAATAAAACAAAAAGCCCTTTCAATTAATTGGTATAATGCAAAACTTACTAATTTTATGTTTGTTATAGGAAAAACAAAACAAGCCACACTGGAATAGTAACTTCAAGTACAGAAACGAGCGGCGCCCGTCTCATAATTTTAATAAACATCACTATAACAAGTATAAGCTCTTCAACAGGTAACTATCTATTTGTTTAATCCTTTTTTCTATTTTATGTGGTAATATTTTTTACCAATAAATATGTCGCCAAAACCATTAGAAATGCACGGCTAAGTTTCCAATGCAATAAATAATGTGATTTATGTTGTATAAATTTATTTCCAGGCAATGTTAACAAATTAATTGTTGTTAACTTGCTACTTGTCGTACTGTGCATTGATCATATGCGACATGAGCTGTTTAAACCGATTTATTCCACACACCCCCTAAACATGCTATTTTTGTCTAAACTTGTTAAATAATAGGTAAAGGTCGAATGGAACTGAAATTAAGTGTTCATATGTAGAGATTTTACCAGATTGAAATATTATCTGATTGAATGACAATTTAGGCCTTGCAAAAGTTCACTACTGAACATAAGTCTCCCCAAGTCCCTACACATATTTAATTGATTTTTATTGTAAGTTTTTAGGCCGTTCTACCTCTTTTGTTACCTTCTTTTCTACCTTTCTAACTTGCCAAATTGTATAGATACTAAATTTTAGAGGAGTTAATGGGGTTATTATATTATCTACCCACCTTAAGAATTATTCTTTGAGAACTGCGACATAAATAGTTAGGCAAGTAGTCAATTCAAGCAATTGACTGTATTAACTGTTCTATTTGTTCGAAACATGCATATAAATTAGATTATAGTTTTTACCAATCATTTAACGGTTGATGAGATGTTGATATATTAAAAAAAGTTAACAAATAATACTGTACAAATGTAACAGAAAGCTTATTTATTCTATTATTATTTTTCTATTAAATATATTCATGTCCATTAGTATAGCAATCATTTCACTTTCAGATACAGCAATGGGCATCACTACCCCAGACACCATTGACCCTGGTCAGCCAGTGTCTACTTAGCTGTTAATATAGACAGTGATTGGACTAAATTAGACACGTTTAATGGCTTTTTTAATAGCATGATAGCTGAAAAATAAGAAGAATATTGCAACATACACTGTTGCCGCCAAAAAGTCCATTTAAAAATGTACCTCTCATAGTGCGATAAGATGCTAGATAAGATAAATCAATGAACTGCCAATATTCATATGCCTTTCTTATCATTTAAAACTGTAAAGTGATGTTTCAAGCAAAATATGTTATATAATATAATGTAACAGTATAAGACTAGACATATTTAAGTAATTTTGAAGTCAAAAATTTTCTTGCTTCAGTTACTTTCATTATTAAGAAATCTTTTATCTTTATGTTATGTTATTTTGGTTAAGGAAGCGCTCTGACATATTATTTGCGAAGACGAGTTTAATTTATTTTAAGATTAAGGGGTTGCATTTTTTTTTTGCTATAGTTTCCTGATAATTCTTATTAACCTTAAATGTAATTATGCTTTTTAGGCTAAGAAATTAAATTGTATGAATAAATATACAGAACTGGCAGTACTATCCAAGTTAGTCAATATAACAATGTACAATTGAGGCCAGGGATCACAGGTTAGCTAGCTAAATAAATCTCAAACCCATTTCTTTCATTATAAAGGCTGGTTACCAATACTCCCAAAATCGACCTAACGGCATAAAAAGCCATGCGATGTGTCGTTTTAAATAGTATGTTGTGATAGCTAACATACTCAAACTGTTAATATACTTGTAAGAGGCATGAACGTAAATTAAAAAAATTGCCGATTATTTCGCAATATCTGTTTCAACCTTTGTAAAATTCTTCAACATCGTTATGATATGCCTATTTTATTCACAACAATACATGTGTTTTTATTTATATGTGTTAAAGGACAGTTTATAAAGGAAAAGGGGAAGAGTTTAGTTTAAATATTTTAGCTAATAAGTGTTTTGATTCACATAGTATTTTTTATGCAGTTGCGTGTAGATAACTGCGGAAAGTAATTATTTTTCGTGGGAATGTAGTATTAGCATTATACGCGATTTAGCACCACTTGCGTGATGAGTATGTCGAGAATAAATTTAACTTGTAAATATGGGAGCTGTTATAGCCATTATTAATTTCTTGTAAATAGCGGTATGATATTGTAAACAATAAGTATGTAAGCTGTGAACTAAAACTATATTGATTAATCATGTTTGATTGAATCAAACCTAACATTTCTAACTCCTTTTCAAAAACATTCATTTATTTGGTGTTACTATTTTGATGTCAGTTACATTCGAAAACAGACCATTTTATTACATATTCAACGCCTATCGAGCGAACTTATAGCGTGCTTTCAATGTTAAACAAAAAACCGGCTAGGAATTAACTGCCTGATGATTGTATATTTTATATTATAACCAGAGTGAATGAGAGCGCGGAAGCAAGCAACACACGCACAAGCGCGGCGCTCACTTATAGTAGCAGACAGATAAAATAACGATATCTAACACTACCGACTCGGGCTTCGGGTTATTTTCAACTGACTTCAAAAAGGAGAAGGTTCTCAATTCGGCAGAATTGTATCGTGATCCAATAATAATAAGCTTTACACACCAAGGCTTGAAAAAGTTACCCCACACTAAGATTATCTCCTGTATCGTGCAGACAGTTTACAAATATAATTTGCAAAAGGGCAAACATCCAGATCAAGAACAATTATTTGTAGGCCATACAAATAGTTGTGCCGTGCGGGATTCGAACTCGCGGCCGCCAGAGCTGCAACTCATTGGTAAGCCACTGCCCCATGGAGCCGTTTGCGTGACGTTAAAGCTTCAATTTCATCCAGTTTATATAAATAAAGGCCAGATTAGCAAATTGTTTGTAATGCTTATAATTATATAATTCACAAGTGTTTACTTCAATGTAATGCATCAAATGAAATTAATTTTTCATATATATCTATTTTGATGACTGAATTTTTCATGTTTCCTAAACTTATTTTACGAAAGTGGAACATTGTAAAATATTTTTACCTGTGTTTTTAAATCGCAATAAATTATTAATGCACTTCAGTTTTATTGTTTTAGCAATGCAGTTGACATCGGGAGTTAAAGTATATGTCAAAATTAGGAATAACTAAGTATGTAATGCAAGACTATAGAGAAGCAATTTGCTTTTAAACTTTCATTGTACGAAATGTTTCTCCTAATTTTTGTCTGATTCGAGAGAACTTTCGAGAAAACTCAAAGAATCCATGTGAATTTCGTAAAATGTTTCTAGTTTTAAGGCATTAATTTAACTTCACCAAGAAGTAAAGTTTATATTATATGTGGTGATGTTTGTATAGCAACAAACATTGATAAACAAGCAGTCTTACTACATACCTATCTTGTTTTATTTAAATATTGGTCCTTGATATGCAGATTATCATCAACAACGCGTCAGCTCCTATATATATAGTATATAATACTTACCTTGTGAAATTAAAACACATCTAACTTTATGATGTACCTTACACGGTACTTTGTAGTTATCTGCCTAACGCGCCATTCAGCAAACAATGACGGCGCGGACAATACGAGGTTTTCCGAAAAATACAATCCATACGGGTAAAAATACAATCAAAGGTGGAATTGCGACAATCGAATGTACATTTTACACGGCTTTGTATTAGGGAGAATATTTGCTTATTCGTCACATTTGGAAGGTAAAGTGAAACTACAGATTACCAGTCGTATGTCTGTTAACTTCATTTATCATTTGGAATTATGTCAAGAATGTCATTTTTTTAATAAGATAAGGGGTGAAAACGGGCACACAGTCCACCTGATGATAAGTGGTTGCTGTGGCCCATAGACATTTACATCTATCCTCAACTATGAATCAAAATGCAGATGCGTTGTTACCCATGACGACTAAGATGGAATGCCTTGTTTCCAGTAAGTAGGATGGGTCTCCGATTCCCTACACTCACCATATGACACAGCAGCATTGTGATGCTATTTTAAGCTGGTATTCTGTGACAGCTTCGTCCTTCCCCGGTAGGACGGACCCATTCGTGCTACAACCATACTAATAAAATAGCTGTAGCATGACTGCCAAAATTTGCTTTGCTTACCAGCATTGCTGTATCGAGCGTGAAATAACGGTGTAAGAATATCTACTTCCTCCGGCCTGTGGGTGTCGTAAGTGGCGACAGAGGAAAACAAACCAGGAGATGGGCAGCAGCGTCTTTCTAATAATAAATGACATAAAACACTGCGTTTGTTAACTAATATGCCAAGCGTCACAATTTGACAAATATCCACCTGATGAGCCAAACTATTAACTTGTATCCGAAAAAACCGTGGTTGTTTAATAACAAAGTAACACAGTGGTGAAATATCCGTACGATTTTTACGTGGTAGAGAGAATGTTAGGACAGTTACTATACTCTGGTCAAGGTTCAGCTATATTATGGTTGTAGCACGAATGGATCGGCTCGACCGGGGTAGGACCACGCTCTCACAGAATACCAGCGTTAAATTATTTATTTACGTAATAGAGAGAGTAGAGTTATTTGTGTAAAGAACCGGATACACTATTGGAAATGAAGCATTCCATCTTAGCAATCAGGGGTTTTGTTTCTTAAGAGGATAAATGTACATGTCTATGGGCCACAGTTCACTTAGGTATAATCAAGTGGAGTATGCTCGTTTGTCAACCTTATTCTAATAAAAAAAAAAAAAACTATTTACCATTTGAAAATACCTCATAAATGATAAAATGGTAAATATTAAACGTGAAAAACTTGACAACGGTGTGGCCGTCGGCAGGTACCTGCGCACTCTTATTCGGTGCGTATGCTTCAATGTGGTGTCACAAATTTTGTGGTGAAAAGCGTATGAAAAATGTTTTTATAGTTACGCGGGTGGTCCGCGCCGACTGTTCATGCGGATCTCAAGATGTACATAGTTTCAGAGTAGCGAAAAATTTGCGCCATTCGCGAAACGCGACTGCCCGCGCGAACTTGTGTTTCACTTCTTCTACTCTTCTATTTCTTAGCAAATCTTCTAGTGACAATTTTTGCGCCAAAAATGTCTTAGCAATATAACTTGGTAACTCATGAAAAGACCAAACCAGAAAGAAGTAAGTAAAAGACTCTGACGGTGTTTACTGTTCCTTACTCCTTACCCACAGTTTGAGGTCATTACATAAGAGCAAGGATGCTAAACTGAGCTTGGGGGGACTACAGATTCATATATTTCCTGAAAGATGTTGATCTTTTTATTATTGATGCCGCACGAATGGGTAGGCTCGACTGGGGTAGGACCACTCTCACAGAATACTGTGTTTCGTATTGTGAGTGGTATAGATCAGGGATGTTATGGAGCTCCGTAACCGTAACCGAAACTATCGGATATCCGAAATAAAAAACTATTCGTAACCGTAACCGAATCCGATATAAAAGTTTCGGATAATTTCGGATAAGGGTAGGGGCTGAGTCTAAATGAGACTTGTTATAACAGGTTTCTTTTTTACATTAGCGGCGCGTGTCTCTTACTCTTGCATTGTTTGTTTATTATTTATGTTGCAGTCATACATAAGTCCCGTCAGTCAGTTTTATATTTAGGTACGAGTAATTAGTTTAGTTCGACGAAGTGAAAGAAAAGTGTTGTGTTATTAAATTGTTTACCTAATCTGGACCAAATGCGACCTAAGTCTAGTTTAATTTGGAGATTTTTTAATCAAGTTAATGCAGATTCCGCAAAATGTAAACAGTGTGATAAAACCTTTTCACGAAAAGGAGGTGGCACTACTTCGCTTAAACTTCATCTTAAATCAAAACACGGTGATAAGTACGAAGAACTTTTGTTACTAGAAAAAGATATCCAACAAATACCACATACCACGAAACAGCTGACACCATTACAAGAGTGTAAAAAACAGCTGTCAATAACAGATTCTTTAAAAAATAAAGGCGCCTGGGATGAAAGTAATGTCAAGCAAAAAGAAATTGATAAATTAGTAGCTGAAATGATTGCATTACAAAACTTGTCATTTAACTTTGTGGAAGGTGTCGGCTTCCAAAGATTAATGCAGGCAGCATTACCACGCTATCATCTAAGAGGTCGGCAGTATTTTACTAATTTGCTGTGTACTGATATATACAATAAAATTAAATTAAAGGTGCTGGGATTACTTAAGCAATTTGAAAAGTTGTCATTTACTACAGATGTGTGGTCAGAGCCCAGCTCAAATGTATCGTTACTTAGTCTTACTGCTCATGGCATCACCAATAAATATGAAAGAGTTTCTATAATACTCAAGTGTGAACAATTAGAGGGTCGGCACACAGGTGAAATTATAGCAAATAATTTAAACAATATTTTGAAAGATTGGGGCTTAAGCACGGAATCAGTTCATTGTATTTTACGCGACAGAGGATCTAATATGATAAAAGCTATGAATATGGCCAATTTCACTGATGCAAACTGTACTATTCATCAACTACAATTATGTGTGCGATCAACGATGGAAATCGAAGAATTTCTCTCGTCAGTAATTACGAAGTGCAAGAAAATTGCAACTCACTTCAATCACTCCCTAATCGCGCAAAATGAATTGAAACAAATTCAAACAGAAAGACTGAACCAATCAGGACTAAGTATAATTCAGGAATGTTCCACACGGTGAGATTTTTTTATTCTATTTTATACACCTATCTATTATGTAATTTTTTTTTATTTGATTTGACATTGTTTTTTCTTTTTTCACAGATGGAACGCGACGTATTATATGATGAAAAGAATATTGACATTAAAAGACTCCTTAGTACTGTATTCGGGCGCGCATGATATACCAATTCTTAATGCTGATGAATGGCTCGACTTGAAAAAGTGTGTTGCAATACTAAAGCCGTTCGAAGAAATTACAAAGGAGTTAAGTAGTGCTACTGCAACAATAGCATCAGTGATTCCATTAATATATACTCTTAAAAACACACTAGAAACAGAGAAGAGTAAAGAAGAGACTTCTGAGAACTTCAAATTAATGATTACGAAAATGATCCAAGACATCAATGTCAGATTTCAGGATATTGAAAATAATAAAATATATACAATAGCTACTTATCTAGATCCACGGTTTAAACTCAAGTTTTTTACTGAAATTACGAAGGAACAGGTACAGTCTGAGATTCTGGGGATTCTTGGGTGTTCAAAAGCTTCTCGTGATGAAGGTCCTTCTTCACCTAAGAGATCACGGAATGAGATTCCGACAACAAGCTCAAGCAACTATTCACACATTCAATCTTGTCTAGCTGAAATATTAAGCTTAAGTGACGAGGAAGAGCAAAACATAGATTGTGGTGATGATGTGCACAATCAATTTATTGTTAAAAAGACATTACTAAATGAATACAACAGGGAGAAACGATTGACACTCAATGAAGATCCACTTTTATGGTGGAAAATGCATACCAAGTACCATTGCTTAAGTGATTTAGTAAGACAGTACCTTTCTCCACCTCCTGGAAGTGTACCAAGTGAGCAGCTTTTCAGTGCAGCTGGGTTAATTTATGACCCCTTAAGAAATCGACTTTCTGGTGATAAGGCTGCGAAATTGCTTTTTGTTAAGTATAATTTACCTTTGCTTAGTTTCGACTATTAAAAGAAATCATTAAGTGAAAGACAAGTAAATATTTTGTTATGTTATGTTCAGATTTTAGTTTTTATTCTTCAATATGCAAAGACTTAAGAAGACTGATTTATGCGTTGTAATAGTTCCTAGAAATATATTGAAGAATATAATAGAAAAAAAAACTAATAGCATTGTTTTTGATTATAATAATTTTGTAATAGCATTTTTAAGTAGATAACTTAAAAATATGTAGGTAGCTACATTAATTAGTATACTATTCTTATAAAATTGTTAATTACTTGAATAAATGACTGATTGTAACCAAATGATAACCAAGATATAAAGCCAAATGATTACCTACTTATTTGTATTTTACTTAAATACCTCAAAAATCTTATCCGATCCGAAACTAACGGATAATCCGAAATAATTTTATATCCGTAACCGAAACCGAAACCGATATAATATTATTCCCATATCCGTATCCGTATCCATATCCGAAATATCATATCCGTAACATCCCTGGTATAGATGAACCGGAAATTCTTTTAACTGGTAACGAAGCATTGCATCTTAGCCCTCCTGCGTTGTCACGCATCTGCATTTTGATTCTTGAGGATAAATGTAGATATCTATGGGCCGCAGCTTCCACTTTCCATCAGATGGACTGCGCTCTCTTATTCTATAAAAAAAAAAAAACTCAAAGATTAAGTACCGTTTTTTTATCAGTAGCTTAGCTTTAGTTCCATATGTATGCATCTTGCCGTTTTCAAGGAGCTGTAGAGAGCCATAATTCTTCCGGGTTATCACTGAAATATTTTTGTATGAGACTTACTCTTGTGTTGCTAGTTAAATTAGCGTCTGTAATAGCAATTGGAAAAACTAACCAATGATTACTGAGGTCGGGTGCAAGTATTAATTTATTATCCAGAGCAGCAAACTTAAAAAAAATACTATAGATACTCATATCACACTGTTCCGTTAGTGAGCACAGCACTGATATCCTACACTACCTATGATTTTACTACCCATTACCAGTGTGTGAGATTTGGTTTCGTCAAGGTTCTTCGCGTCATTATTAACAATTAGTCCGCCGCGTTGCTTCAGCTCGTGTTGTGCGAATTTCAGGTCTTCAATATATTTTTATTCCTCTGACATTCAGATTCCCTCACAATAGTTTCCTTCAACCTCGAGCACGTGGTAATTCAACTTTTAAAATCGCGAGCAGTACTTGCAATTTTTTGCTCCGGGGCTAAGCGAGTGCTTAGCCCCGGAGATACTAGACTCAGGTATAAGTTTTTTGTCTGGGAAATCTAGCGATCCAATTATGAAGTTCCATATTTTTGCAGCAATATCATGCGAGATCGCACAAATGCATTTGTGTGTTTTTTAAGAGGTAAACCAGAGTTGTCATAATATAAATAAGGAAAAGCAACGATTCATATGCGTTACATTCCTGAGAAGCAAAACCCTCTCTCGGAAATCAAGGAAGTCCGCCGCGTTGCCCCAATTTGTTGTCAGACTAGGTACATGTTGTCGAAACGTTATCAATTTTTCAGATATTCATGTTTTCTCATATAATGTTTTCCTTCAACGCCGAACAAGTTCGATTTGCTTTGCTATATATGAAATTAGCCTAACATAATATCGAGGAGTAAAACATTAGCGTAAAAATATAAAACTGTAGAAACAAATGGTTGGTATCTTTTATTTTAATGGCTATTCAATTTGTATGTACAAAGGAACAATGATTAAACAAAATGCAACTTAAATACAACTTACATCATGTAAAAATAAACACAGACTATGGCAATAAGTGGAAAATAGGATCGATTTTCAGGGTGATTTCAAGAAACCAGCAATGTATTCTTAAGTATGACGCTTAAATATAAAATGATTATATAAAAACTAGTCTTGCAACGAATAGTATATTCTGCCACACGCCTAATACAGAATATTCTGCGGTCTTCCTGGCCGAAAAGCCGAATATAAAGGCATAAGTATTCGGCCGGGAAGGAAGTAGCGTCTATTCTTTAGAGCGTCTATTTTCAGAAGCTGGAATTGTCTATGAGAACGAAAGGAGTAAACTACTGCCTGAAAATTAAGAAATATTAGTCTTTCTGTACCATTATCTTGCATTTTCATTTTACCAATTATCTGACTACAATAAAACCTCTCACTTAAGTATTCGGTATTCGTCCGAATAGTACCTAAATATTCGATATTCGGTCGAATAGGATGAAAGTAGTCGAATAGGCCGAATATCGAATAATAGCCGAATATTCGTTCCAAGTCTAAAAGTAATACATCTTTTTAAATGCTTGAAAGTTTTACACCACAAAAAGAGCAAGGTATAGTATAGTAGGAATATAGTGGTAACCACATATATATTAAACTGGAAACCTCAATTCTATGTTTATAAAGAATTTCATAGACGCAATTTATTACGAGACATACGCATCGATAATTCCTAACTATTTCGTGTGGTGAGTCATTTAATAAAAATCATAGTTATTGAAATACCAAACACTTTAGTACCTTAAAATTCATCGTCTTTTAATATGTTAACTTGGTCATAAAGCAGTCCATGTCATAAGTCAGTCATGTATTTGAACTTGGAAATTACTTAATAAGTATGTAACGATGGAGTAAACTACGTTAGACATCGCCATGCGGTAACGGCTTAAGATAATCAATTAACCCATATCACCCCGTGCCAAGTGGCGCTTATGGGAAATTAACTAGGCGGCAGGACTCCCTTACTGGCTAGCAGTGTGTCTAGGTAGGTATCACCCTGTTTTCCATTTCTGGAGCCAAACAGCAGTACTAGCATTGAGAGCCAGTATAAATACAAGCTGTGAGGTATTTCACCTTAATCCTCAGAGGTGACAATGCATCTGTAACCTTTTTTGTTTGAAGTTGATGGCATTGGCTGTCGTAGACACTTATCATAAGGTGGACTGTGAGTTCACTGATCACTTCAGTTTTATAAAAAGGTGCTAGATATTTTGATTTTATGGCGGTGTAACCTAAGAGTCTCATTACCCGGAGGTTATTTTTTTTTTAGGATAAGGGTGACAAACGAGCACACAGTCTACCTGATGGTAAGTGGTTATACTGTAGCTCATATACATCTACATCTATTCTCGATTACGAATCAAAATACAGATGCGTTGTCACCCTTGAGGACTAAGATGGAATGCCTCAGTTTCCAGTAAAAAAGATCGCCGGTTCTCTACACTCACCATACGGAACGGAGCAGCGTTAAGCTGCTATTTTACGCTGGTATTCTGTGAGAGCGTGGTCCTTCCCTGGTCGAGCCGACCCACTCGTGCTATAACTATACCAGTAATTAGCTGCAGCATGGCTCTACCACGTAAAATACCCACACCGATCTACAGCCATCTCCAGCACGCCTGCTAAGCGTAATTATGATCATGGCAAATCCTCCCTAAAATGGGAGATGGCTATCCCAACGGTGGACTTTTACGGTTTAGTAAAGAAAAAGAAGTATAGCACGTCAAAACTTTGGTTTCCTGATTGAAAATTTGTGGTAATATATTTTAATTTCTATAACAATCAAAATATCCAAAATTTAATTTTGATTACTTTGATCGTTGCTCTATTCACTCTCTATTATTTCAACGGACAAGTTTATATAGCTCGAAAATATAAATGAGAAAAATAAATATAATACTGTTGCTAATAAAATTAGATTATTTTCATTACAAATTGAAAACAATAACCATGGCACAACGCAATTTTATTGGAGATAACTTGTAGCAAAATGTACTTTCTCTTTTCAATCAAGTTACAATATGCCAGTTCTTATTCCAATTTACTTTAAACTGTATATAAAATGCATAGGATTACAAATTTTTCAAAAAATGAGTAAACCTATAAGCTTAAGCTTAGCTGTTCACAGTGCTCTTCATATCTTCTTCTGACCCTTTTCGACAAGCGGAGTTTGTAAAAAATATATTTAAACTATTATAAATTCATACAAACTAACCCTAACAAATTATTATCAACAATATTTTAGTATTATTACTTACATAGTTTGTCCTATAAAGTACACATACACTACATATTAAAAACTGTAACATACTTATGTTATTTTAAAGCTTTTATACAGTAAAATCATACAGATTAATATCACTTTTTAGTCTTCACATGTACAACATGTTTTAGTATTTCTTCGTGAGATATTGGTGTCGCAGGAGTGCTGTGACATATCTTATTTGGAAGTACCCTGTATACGTTTCTCCGGTGGGCATCTTCCACTAATGTTCGCCACTGTTGGTTCTTCTGCAAGTGTTAAACGTTTATATAATTAGAATAAAGCACCTTTAAAAAGCGGTACTACCGACCATGATCGCGTCTCTTGTACCAACCGTGATGACATTTTATACTATTGATCATGATCGCGTCTCTTGTACCAACCGTGATGACATTTTATACTATTGACCATGATCGCGTCTCTTGAACTAACCGCGATAATATTTTATACTATTGACCATGATCGCGTCTCTTGTACTAACCGTGATTACATTTTATACTACCGACCATGCTCGCGTCTCTTGAACTAACCGTCATTACATTTTATACTACTGACCATGATCGCGTCTCTTGAAATAACCGTGATTACATTTTATACTACTGATCATGATCGCGTCTCTTGTACTAACCGTGATTACATTTTATACTACTGACCATGATCGCGTCTCTTGTACTAACCGTGATTACATTTTATACTACCGATCATGATCGTGTCTTTTGAAATAATCGTGATTACATTGTATACTACTGACTATGATTGCGTCTAATGAACTAAGCGTGATTACATCTTATACTACTGACCATGATCGCGTCTATTGTACTAACCGTGATAAAATTTTAACTACTGATAATAATCGCGTCTTTTGAACTAACCGTAATTACATTGTATACTACAGACCATGATCGCGTCTATTGTACTAACCGTAATGACATTATTACATATATTAATTACATTTTATACTACTGACCATGGTCGCGTTTATCGTACTAACCGTGATGACTTTATATACTACCGACCATGATCGCGTCTCTTGTATTAACCGTGATTACATTTTATACTACTAACCATGATCGCGTCTATTGTACTAACCGTGATGACATTTTATGCTACTAACCATGATAGGGTCTCTTAAACTAGTCGTGATTACTTTTTATACAGTCAATCGGGGTAACTTTGACAGATCATCACTATATTTTTTTAGTTACCTTTTACTATGTTAAATATGAGACAAAAGAGTTTACTTAATCTTTGCTCTCAGCTTGGTTTTCATACTCTCAAGATATTTAAAGTCTATAAAAATCATAAAATATATCAAAAACTGACAATTTTGTTGTGTGTCAAAGTTATAACCCCTATATGGATAACTTTGACACAGATGACATTTAAACATTTTATAGCTTCAGGGTAACATAAGTTTAAGTTTTTAACAAATTTCAGATGCAGTGGAGTCATATACAAGTCAATAAAACCGTAAAATTGTAGTTCTATCTTTATTTAATCTCTTTGGTAATCACATTTAAAAATTTAAAAGTTTACCACTGCAAAAAGACAACAGTTGCGTGCGGTACTTTTAACTAAGTTTTTAACATTAACTTTGGAAGATACCTTCTTTTTTTCCAGAGAGTTCGTTTACGAAGTTTGTTAAGTACACGAATTGTATAAATTTAATGTTATGCACTAAATGCTGTGCACGTAAAAAATAAAAAAGTATTTTGCAATTTGACTGTCAAAGTTACCCTTGTTAATCAAAGTTACCCCGATTGACTGTACTACCAACCATGACCGCATCTCTTGAACTAACCGTGATTACATTTTATACTACTGACCATGATAGCGTCTATTTTACTAATCGTTATGACATTTTATACTACCCGCCATGATCGCGTCTCTTGAACTAACCGTGATTACGGTTTATAACTACTGACCATGATCGCGTCTGTTGTACTAACCGTGATGACATTTTATACTACCGACCATTATGGCGTCTCTTGAACTAACCGTGATTACATTTTTTACTACCGACCATGATCGCGTCTCTTGAACTAACCGTGATTACATTTTATAATACTGACCATGATCGCCTTTCTTAAACTAACCGTGATTACATTTTATACTACTGACCATGATCGCGTTTCTTAAACTAACCGTGATTACATTTTATACTACTCACCATGATAGTGTCTATTGTACTAACCGTGATGACATTTTATACTACTAACCATGATCGTGTCTTTTTAACTAACCGTGATTACATTTTATACTACCGATCTTGATCGCGGCTCCTGAACTATCCGTGATTATATTTTATACTACTGACCATGATCGCGTCTTTTGAAATAACCGTGATTACATTTTATACTACTGACCATAATCGCGTTTATTGTACTAACCGTGATGACATTTTATACTGCCGATCTTGATCTCAGCTCTTGAACTATCCGTGATTATATTTTATACTACTGACCATGATCGCGTCTATTTTTCTAACCGTGATTACATTTTATACTATTGACCATGATCGCGTCTATTGTACTAACCGTGATGATATTTTATACTACCGAACATGATTGCGTCTTTTAAACTAACCGTAATTACATTTTATACTACTGACCATGGTCGCGTTTATTGTACTAACCGTGATTACATTTTTTGCTACTGACCATGATCGCGTCTATTTTACTAGCCGTGATTACATTTTATACTACTGACCATAATCGCGTCTTTTGTACTAACCGTGATTACATTTTATACTACTGACCATGATAACGTCTATTTTACTAACCGTGATTACATTTTATACTACTGACCATGATCGCGTCTTTTGAACTAACCGTGATTACATTTTATACTACTGACCATGATCACATCTTTTGAACTAAACGCGATTACATTTTTTACTACTGACCATGATCGCGTCTATTTTACTAGCCGTGATTACATTTTATACTACTGACCATAATCGCGTCTTTTGTACTAACCGTGATTACATTTTATACTACTGACCATGATCGCGTCTATTGTAATAATCGTGATTACTTTATACTATCGACCGTGACCGCGTCTATTGTACTAACCGTGATGACATTTTATACTATCGACCATGATCGCGTCTCCTGAACTAGCCGTAATTACATTTTATACTACTGACCATGAACGCGTCTCTTGAACTAACCGTGATTACATTTTATACTAGTGACCATGATCGCGTCTATTGTACTAACCATGTTTACATTTTATACTACTGACCATGATCGCGTCTATTGTACTAACCGTGATGACATTTTATACTACTAACCATGATCGCGTCTATTGTACTAACCGTGATGACATTTTATACTATCGACCATGATCGCGTCTCTTGAACTAACCATGATTACATTTTATACTAGTGACTATGATCGCGTCTATTGTACTAACCATGTTTACATTTTATACTACTGACCATGATCGCGTCTATTGTACTAACGGTGATGACTTTATACTATCGACCATGATCGCGTCTCTTGCACTAACCGTGATTACATTTATACTACTGACCATGATCGCGTCTTTTTAACTAACTGCGATTACATTTTATACTACTGACCATGATCGCATCTATTGTACTAACCGTGATTACATTTTATACTACTGACCATAATCGCGTCTATTATGCTTACCGTGATGACATTTTATACTATTGGTCAATAGTATAATCGCGTCTATTGTACTAACCGTGATGACATTTTATACTACCGATCATGGTCGCCTCTCTTGAACTAACCGAGATTATGTTTTACACTACCGACC
This sequence comes from Parnassius mnemosyne, assembly GCA_963668995.1. NCBI lineage: Eukaryota > Metazoa > Arthropoda > Insecta > Lepidoptera > Papilionidae > Parnassius > Parnassius mnemosyne. The sequence goes on from CAVLGL010000080.1 coordinate 17,617,639, forward strand.
ATGATCGCGTCTATTGTATTAACCGTGATTACATTTTATACTACTGACCATAATCGCGTCTATTGTACTAACCGTGATGACATTTTATACTACCGATCTTGATCGCGGCTTTTGAACTATCCGTGATTACATTATATACTACTGACCATGATCACATCTATTGTACTAACCGTGATTACATTTTATACTACTGACCATAATCGCGTCTTTTGTACTGACCGTGATTACATTTTATACTATTGACCATGATCGCGTCTATTTTACTAACCGTGATTACATTTTATACTATTGACCATGATCGCGTCTATTGTACTAACCGTGATGATATTTTATACTACTGACCATAATCGCGTCTTTTGTACTGACCGTGATTACATTTTATACTATTGACCATGATCGCGTCTATTTTACTAACCGTGATTACATTTTATACTACAGGCCATGATCGCGACTATCGGTACTAACCGTGATTACATTTTATACTACTGACCATGATCGCATCTTTTGAACTAACCGCGATTACATTTTATACTACTGACCATGATCGCATCTATTGTACTAACCATGATTACATTTTATACTAGTGACTATAATCGTGTCTATTGTACTAACCGTGATGACATTTTATACTATCGATCATGATCGCGTCTTTTGAACTAACCGTGATTACATTTTATACTACTGATCATGATCGCGTCTATTGTACTCTAACCGTGATGACATTTTATACTACCGATCATGATCGCGTCTCTTGAGATAACTGTTATTACATTTTATACTACAGACCATGATCGCGTCTCTTGAACTAACCGTGATTACATTTTATACTACCGATCATGATCGTGTCTTGTGAACTAATCGTGATTACATATATACTACCGACCATTATGGTCGCGTCTTTTATACTGACCGTGTTGACATAATATATACTACCGACCACGATCGATTCTCTTACACTGACCGTAATGGCGAGCGGGTTGAGGCAGACGAGCAGCGCGTGGCGCGCGCGCGTGAGCATGACGTTCATGCGGCCCGCGTCCGTCAGGAAGCCCACGCCGTGGCTCCGCGCCAGCGACACCACCACTACGTCGCGCTCCTGCCCTTGGAAACTATCCACCGTGTTCACTTCCACTTGACCTTGCGACCTGTCAGCAAAAAAAGTAAAGTGCGCCATAAAATATAATTGTACAATAATGTTATTGAACAATACAATTTGAAATGTTCCTACGTCCAAACGGTACAATTATATTGAGTCAATAAAATTGACGAACGATTTCCGTCAATACTTCTGTTATAAGCAAACACGATAGCGATAAAAAGAAAATGCCACTGTACAGTAGCGAACACCTTTTAAAAGCCTTAACTGAGTGGCCCTGAACGGTAGACTCAAAAGATGTAATAACTCAAATCAATCTCAAACTCGCTCTAAAATTTGTTCAATATAAAAGTTGCACAATATAATTATCGGTGTAACTTATATAGTCTATTCTATAATCCCTTTCAATTATCCAATTTCATTTCGTAAAATTAATACGTCATAAGAAGCGGCTATGGAGAATGCCAGAATGATCTCTGCTTTCAATAGATGCGGTATGATTATCTCTATTACGTCAGAAGTCCTATAATTAGTGAAGAACCGTGTGGTTCTTTCACGGAATTACCAACTATCAGGAACAACAACCACATTTTTATACGTGGTAGAGCCATGCTGCAGCTATATTAGTAGTATAATTTTAGCACGAATGGGTCGGCTCGACCAGGGAAGGACCACGCTCTCACAAGAATACCAGCGTAAAATAGCAGTTTAACACTGCTGTGTTTCGTATGGTGAGTGTAGAGAACCGGAGACTCTTTTTACTGGAAAAGAGGCATTCCATCTTAGTCCTCACGGGTGACAACGCATCTGCATTTTGATTCGCAAACGAGGATAAATGTAGATGTCTATGGGCCACAGCAACTACTTACCATCAGGTGGTCTGAGTGCCCGTTTGTCAACCGATCCTATAAAAAAAAAACCACATAGTATCCTTTTACGGATGGTACCAGGTAAAACTAAATTTTATTCTTGATACTAACGAGTCGCTTATCATCCGCAGATTCCTCCTGACCAGATCTCTGTGTGCGCTGTATGGTGTGATGACTGCGAGGCTGAGCCCTCGCGTGCGTAATATCGCGTCCAGCGCCGCCGCAAGCCGTGCTACTCCCCACGCTTCCATCTCGTTTCCACCTGATGAACCTGTCCAAAATAGGTCCAATTTTTAAACAATAGCCAAGTTTAGCTGGATAAGAGAGAAAGAAATAGCTATGTATGTGAAAGAGATATTTTAAGTTATTGAGGGCTAATAACCTTTCTTATAAAAATAAAATGTGACTGATATTTCAGAAAAATATTAATCTTTACACATTTCTAACAATTTAACTTCTCCGCCAAGAAACTTCAAATATTTCACCTCATTCCACAGTTGCGCCGACCTAGTGGTAGAATATCCGGTCAAGTGTGAGTCGGACTCGTACATGAAGGGTTCTGTAGTATCATAAAACACGTTTCTAGTAGGGGAGCATCCTTTAATTATTAATTTATTTTTATTATTTATTCTTATAGCGGCAACAGAAGTGCTCATTCTGAGAAAATTTCAACTGTCTGCCTATTACGGACGGACAGCGAAGGCTTAATAATAGGGTCCCGTTGGTTACCCTTCGGGTACGGAACCCTAAGAGGTAGTCATCATCATCATTACAGCCCTTCACAAGTCCACTGCTGAACATAGGCCTCCCCCAAAGAATGCCACAAAGCACGGTCCTGAGCCACCTGCATCCATCGACTTCCTGCATGTCTTACCAGGTCGTCACTCCATCTCGTGGGGGGACGCCCTACACTTCGCCTACCGGTACGAGGCTGCCACTCGAGAACCTTTCTTCCCCATCGGTTGTCGGTTCTTCGAGCTATATGGCCGGCCCACTGCCACTTCAGCTTACTAATCCGTTGGGCTATGTCGGTCACTCTAGTTCTACTGCGGATATCCTCATTCCTAAGTTTATCACGCAGAGAAACTCCGAGCATAGCCCTCTCCATAGCTCGCTGAGCGACCTTGAGCTTCCTCATACGGCCAGCAGTGAAGGACCACGTCTCAGTTCCGTAAGTCATCACTGGCAACACGCACTGGTTGTACAATTTCGTTTTAAGGTTTTGAGGTATGTCTGACGAGAAGATGTGTCGTAGCTTCCCGAACGCTGAAGGTAAGAGGTAGTAGAAGCCTTCATTTGAATAACCGAAGGAGCACCTATTACGTCCCTGGAGTGAAACTTTACATTTTTTTTAAAATAATTAATATATGAAATTTTGAATTATAATAATTATATGCACATACACTCACTATTATAATGTTTCTATTTTATTTATACAATATGTAAAAAGTCAAATGAAAAAAGTTAGTCTGAAAAATCAATTGATTTGTTTTTGTTACAGTAGACTATATTATAATTTCTTCTTCTTTTTAGATTCTTTACTCAAAAATATAGAGTTAGAATATAAAATAATAAAACAAATTCAATTGTTTTTCCATATAAAAAGAAATTCAATCCAAGCTTACGCTCATTCATAAATCTGACTTAGTAAATTTAAATGGACTTAACCGGTTCAGTGCGGGTGACACGCCAGGCGTGCCATCGATTACTTTTGAGTGTAGCGTATGACACGCGAGTCGTGTCTTTTTAAAAATCGTTATAACTCGCTCAAATTGATTTTTTCGAAAATTTATCCAGAACAAAATATACATTATTTTGCGAGTAGTTCATGCATGCAGCTTCGTTTCTGGATATTTTGAAAATTTGAAATTTTTAGGGGTTGACAACCTTTTTTTAACGTGTATATGGTACTACTTTTACTTTGTGGGTTTAAATTAATGTTATGGAAAAATTGTCTAATAAGTAACAAATAATAGCACTCATTGCGATCGCTCACAAACTCAAGTTGTAAATAAATTTCTGGAAAACAAAAAAAGAACAATGCGTTTGTCTTATTGTTTTAATTTTGCTTAAAATGGTTGAACTGCCGTCTTATTACTATCATATGTCCGAATAGACCTACGAAGTAGAAGTACCATGTGCTCTTGTGATATGGTATAAGGTTTATTTTTGCTTGAAACAGTTCGAAACCGTTCATGCATAAAAAAGTTCGCTAATAAATAGTCTTTTGTCAATCCGCCGCCGTATAGCGCCTTTTTCCTTTTGAAAACACTTGTTTTGCTATTCTTACTAATTAGACGTTTTCAGATCGACTTTACTTTTACATTTGTATAACATTAAATAATATTTATCATTTGTAAATATCAATGAATGATAGACTTATTTTTTTCAAATTAAGGTTCTTCATTGTTTGATATTCACAAATGTTATTATTAGGTGAAAATTTAATTTAATAAAAACCAAGGTTTCCAGGGTGATTTAGCTGTACCTACTTATATAAATGATTTTTTTATAACAACAAACAATAGTACAAAAGGTTTGTAATACTCTTCATAAAAAAGTCACTTTCTCAATTTCAAAGAGAACGTGTAAAAAAACACGTAGTTACCCACTAAAAACAAGTATCCTTCCGTTTGTAACTTATGTTTGATGTCAAATAAACTTAATTAGGTCTAAACAAGTAAAAAAAGCATAAAAAGAACATTACTTTTATACATGGCGGATGGCACAATAGGCGTGTCATGAAATATTTGTTCGCCGCCACAGCCAAAAGTTGTCGAAAATTGGTGCCGCAACGACTCGGTTAAAATATTTTTTCGAGGAAAGTTGTGATTGAAAAAACGCCAAGAGGATTATCAGAAGTTTTACGAGCGAGAATTTGACGCCTAACACTAATACCTGGAGACTCTGAAAGGCAAAGAACTGGCACTGGAACCGTTCAAGGCGTAAAATCCTTTTGGGTGGAATTATGATTAGAGCTAGAACGCCTTTGATCCCGTAGTGAGGCTCTATGACGGCAGATAGTCTATGAAACAGTCGCTACTGATTTAATTGTCAGACTATTCCGAATAAACCATGGGCACCAATTCGTACTGGCCGATTATAATGCGCCCGCACATCGAGCTCATCGAGTCAATGCTGCCCTACAAGGTTAGACTGGCGTGTCGCCTCACCTGACTTAAAACCAATAGAGCACGCGTGGGATGCTCATAAGCGAACTGTTTCAACCGTCAGCCACCTCCCGAGACAGTGTAAAAAATTTGGTTAAACAATCTTTTTCTTTCCATCAAATTTCTGTTATAATTACTTACATTAGGGTTGAATTATTCAATTTTTGTTATTAAAAAAATAAAAGAAGTTTGTAGAGAGAGTGTATTTCTATTTTAAAAAGATATAACGTAAACACTTTATCTTGATAAAGTTAAATTTTAAAAATATATCAGGTTTTGCTAGTGATCACAAACTTTTTTTGATGTGTCAGCATCATGACATTAAAGCGTTCACGTTTTCTTTAAATCTATTGTAAATAAAATTTACCTTGGCCTTTGTCCCCACTGGCGATACTGATGATGGTATAAGGCGGGATATTAAGATCAACGCGAGGGGGCGCTATCGTTTGTATCTTGCCGCCGTAGAATGCCCTGTTGGGGTAATCCGCGATCTCTTGGCGCATACGGTACTGTTGATTCAACAGGATCACTGGGCTGCCGTCGTTCCAATGTTCCGTGCAAGAAGTTAGCCGAGAAAATAAGCTTTCACCAAGTCCATGCTTTTTCGCACGCTGTGAAAGTTAAACATTTTGTAATAAAAAAACAGAGGTGCGAATTTTCCTCTTCAAATAAAAGTGCTGGTGTTTTTATACAGAAATAGCTTCGAAAATAAAGAAAACTGAAACGTAAAATCTTTACTATTTATTTACTTAATTTTATAACTTTATTTATAAAGTTAGCATACAAACTATATTATGTACTTAACATTTCAAAACACCCAATTGATACATACCACGAAGCAAATACAAAGAAGAGATGGCATAAGCAACTGTGCAGTGATTCTAACTAGGTCCAGCTATTTTAGCTAATTTGTTATATGGTAGGTATGCTATTGCAGCTATTTTATACGTGGTAGAGCCATGTTGCAGCTATATTAGTAGTATAGTTGTAGCACGAATGGGTCGGCTCGACCGGGGAAGAACCACGCTCTCACAGAATACAAGCGTAAAATAGCAGCTTAACACTGCTGTGTTTCGTATGGTGAGTGTAGAGAACCAGAAACCCTTTTTATTGGAAAAGAGGCATTCCATTTTAGTCCTAAAGGGTGACAACGCATCTGCATTTTGATTCGCAAACGAGGATAAATGTAGATGTCTATGGGCCACAGCAACCACTTACCATCAGATGTACTGTGTGCTCGTTTGTCACCCTATCCTATTAAAAAAAGGTCCTGACGTCATCACAGTGGGCGTGGCTTTACTGAGTATACTGTCGTTCGTCCTGTGCGCTTATGTGTCGAAAATCGCAAATCGGTGTATTTTCGTAGTATTAAGAAGAAAAGGATGAAGTGTTGTGTTTCATCGTGTAAAAACTCAGATAGACGCTCTGATGCTATGGATGGCATCACATTTCATTTATAAGTAATTTTAAATCGCGTCGGCTTTCATATGTAATTAAATATATTCGACACTAGATGGCGACACTTTGTCATGGGAACTAAAATATAAAGGTACGTAGGTATTGGTAAAATAATCATAAGAAGGTGTTGCAATTTGTTTTGCATTCATTCGTAAAGAATTTTTATCGCCAAAATATAATTTTTATAGTTTTTGTAATCATTTTGTGAACATGCCGCCATCTATCGTCAAGGTGGCTAAACGACATTGCAACATCGATATGGAACGATGCGAGTAGTTTTACTATTTATTAGTAGATGGAAAATAGTAAAGTGGGCGGGGCTTAACATCCCCTTACCCCGCAAATCGTCACGCGTTGTTACATACTAATCTAAAAGGAAATCTAATTACAATAACTCCTCTGTAGTTCCTCCGTGCTATATACACAATTAATATGATTTAAGTTAGTGATTCAATAACTAGATATTAATTCGCCCTCATCACTATCACAAGCTTATAAATTATTAAAGACCACAGCATGACACAGCGTCCAACCAAGTTGGTAGATAAACTACATATGAATACACGCAAACCGGGCCTTAGTCAAGTGGCCTTCCTTGATTAACTCTCATACAGGAGGTCAAAAAGTTCGCGGAATGGCAGGATTGGCGAGGGTGAGTTTACTCATTCAGGTAAGAGCTAGTTGGGTGACTCATTGTTAGTATATATACCAAGTTTCAGCCTAATCGGGTCATTAGCTTTTGAGTTATCAACGAGTAAACAATTCAATCGGGAATTGAATTAAGATATAAGCATGACTTATATCTTAATATAAGTCAACCGACAACTAGCCACTATGGCGAAAATTGAATATCGCACCGTCCTTAAGTTTCTCACCAGACAAGGAAAGGCACCTAAAACCAGTTTTCAAGAGATGTCAGCTTTTTATGGGGACTCCGCTCCTTGGAAAACCATGATTTAAAAATAGCACGCCCTTTTCAAACAAGGGAGGGACGCCGTTGAAGACGATCCCCGACCTGTACGGCCGATTGAGGCTACCACGCCAAAAATGCCCGGCTGAAGAAAAAACTTGCAGCATTTGTTGAAGTATCAGAAACAACCATTTTAAACATCCTACAACAACACCTTGGCATGACTAAAGTCTGTGCAAGATGGGTTCCGAAAATGCTTTCTCCGTATCAAAAACACTAGCGCGTCGAAAGTTGTCGCGAGTTTTTGGACCGCTGTGGAGAGCAAAGGGAGGAAGTTACGGCCTGAATTGTAACTGGTTATGAAACTTGGGTTCACCATTATGAACCTGAGCCAAAGCAAGAGTCGATGCAGTGGCATAGAAAAGGCTCACCCCCTCCTAAGAAGTATAAGGTGCCTCAATCGGCCGGAAAGATCATGGCGATGATCTTTTGGGATACAGAAGGTATCCTTTTGATTTATTATAAGGAACGTGGTGTTTCCATAATGGGAGAATACTACGCTTCTTTACTAGATCAAATAAAAGAAGCTATATATACGTTTTGTATAGGAAATGCGTACTTACTAGCAGAGATGATGAGGACAGTGGTGGTACCAATTGCTAAGAGTAAAACTGGTGACTGGCCACAGTGGTTGCTAAGGTTCTTGACGGTTTGCTTAATACACAGCTTGACTGGTATGTGAACACTCATGACAATCAATTTGGTTTTAAACCGGGACTGTCTACTGAGTCAGCTATCTTGTGTTTAAAGCAAACTGTCAAGTATTACTCCGAAAGGAGCACACCTATTTATGCCTGTTTCCTCGAACTCTCGAAGGCGTTCGACCTGGTTAGTTATGACATGTTATGGCAAAAATTAAAGAACACCTCAATGCCTCTCGAACTGATAGAAATCTTCGAGTACTGGTATTTTAACCAGGTCAACGTCGTTCGATGATCGGGTACTCTGTCGGAGCCGTACAGGTTGGAGTGCGGGGTGAGGCAGGGGGCTGACCTCGCCAAAGCCAACAGTGGTACAGTTAACAGTGGTAGAGCCACGCGGCAGCTTTTGCTGTCTCACGGATGGACCGATTCAAACAGGGGTGGTACCACGACCTCACAGAAAACCAGCGTGAAGTAGAGATTTACCTCTGCGTTTCGCTTGATGAGTGCAGGTGGCCGGAGGCCCTTTTTACTGGAAATGAGGCATTCCATCCTAGTCCTCACGGGTGACAACGCATCTACATTTTGATTTGTAATAGAGGATAGATGTAGATGTCTATGGGCCGCAGCAACCACTTACCATCAGGTGCACTGTGTGCTCGTTTGTCACCCTTATCCTATAAAAAAAAGCTCTTCAATATGTACGTGAGCGCACTGATAGAGGCGCTGAGAAGCACCTGTGTCGGCTGCCATATTGACGGTATTTGTGTCAATTATATTAGTTATGCGGACGACATGGTGCTGCTCAGTGCCTCGGTGTGTGGTCTGTCCAGTTTACTGGGATCACGGGTTGCTCTATAACGCAAAGAAGAGTGAATGCATGGTCTTTCGGGCCAGGAGGCGAGGCCGCCCAGAGACTGTTCCACCTATTAGACTGAACGGTGTCGAGTTAAAAGAGTCGAACAGTTTAAATATTTCGGGCATATAGTGACCCCTGACCTGAGGAACGATGCGGACATCGATAGGGAGCGGAGGGCGTTAATCACCCGCAGGTTTGCTCGTTGCTCGGGAGCCGACAAAATAACTCTTTTCAGAGCATTTTGTTGGTCCCTGTACACGGCCAGCCTGTGGGTGTCATATACCCAGAAGCAGTACAACGCACTCCTTGTGCAATATATTAATGCGTTTAGGGTGCTGTTGGGGCTGCCTGGGCACTGCAGCGCGTCAGGGATGTTCGCAGACGCCCGTGTCGACTGTTTCTACACAACGATGCGAAAGCGGTGCACATCTCTGGGGCGCAGGCTCTGGACCATCTCCAACACCATCTTGAGCGTATTTGAGAACAGGTTTGATTGTCAGTACATTAATCATTGTTATATGATTAGTGCAAGGACAAATAAATAAATGACTCACAGTCATATTATTGATTTTTATATTTAATGATGTTAATTTGGTTTTAATGGTTTTAAGTCTGGTTAATAATTTTATTTTAATATAATTCAATTTTATTTTAATTTAATTCATATGTAATTCAAAATTAAATATTTTTTTCATACGTACTACTGTAACTATGATCTGATGGATGGAAATAAATGATTATTATTTTCGGAAAGTGTTTTTCACTTCTCAGTCCTTAGACTGGAATTCAACTACATTTACGGGCCGAAACCAAAGCAAATGCAGCGTGAGTTATGTATTTTCATGAGGTCCTATTTCGTTTTCTTCTATCTGCATGAATTCCTGACAATTTGCATTTTTTTTATAGGATAGGGTGACAAACGAGCACACAGTCCACCTGATGGTAAGTGGTTGCTGTGGCCCATAGACATCTACATATATCCTCGTTTGCGAATCAAAATACAGATGCGTTGTCACCCGTGAGAACTAAGATAGAATGCCGTTTCCAGTAAAAAGGGTCTCCGGTTCTCTACACTCACCACACGAAACACAGCAGTGTTAAGCTGCTATTTTACGCTGGTATTCTGTGAGAGCGTGGTCCTTCCTCGGTCGAGCCGACCCATTCGTGCTACAACTATACTACTAATATAGCTACAGCATAGCTCTACCACGTAAAAATTATTTAAATAATAATAGCAGCTTTTTGCAGTGTAATGTAGAGGGTTTCCTTTAGGTCTAATAGTGTTAAGCTATGGAGGAGATGATTTGGTATTAAGCCTATTGTGGAGAGGACTGTAGGAACTACATATACTTTTTCTTGTCGCCAGATTCTAGTCACTTCATCTTTGAGCTCTGCGTACTTACTAATTTTTTCTGTGATTGTTTTTTATATGTTGTGTGTGTTGCGGACTGCAATGTCTATCAGGTAAGTAATTTTATTTATTTTGTCTTGTAGGATTATATCTGGTCTCTTATAATGGATTGTCTTGTCAGTAAGAATGGCGCCGTCGTACAAAAGCTTATATGTGGTTTATTCTAGGGTAATTTTTGGTGTATAATTGTAGTAAGTAGTGTTGGTATTTTTAATGAGTGCGTGTTTAAGTGCTAGTTTTTAGTGAATGACATTGGCTACCTGGTTGTGCCTGTGGGTGTAGTCGGACTGCGTCAGAGTTGTGCATGCGCCTGTTATGTGTTGGATGGTTTCTGGGTGGATGTGGCATTTGCGACATTTGTCATTAATTACTGTAGGATCTTTTATTATGTATTTTCTGTAGTTTTTTGTGTTTATGATTAGGTCTTGAATAGCTATTATGAACCCTTCGGTTTCTGGAAATAAGTTGACTATTTTCAGCCATTTATTTGAAGCTTACTTATTTATGTGTGATTGCTCCAAGTCATGAGGGTGCATACCGTGGAGTACTTTCCTCTTCCAATCTTCAATTTTTTGTGTCTGCTGGTTATCATTGGTAGTGTTTTAAATTGATTATTATTATTTGGGTTATCTATAAAGATTTCTCATCTGGTTGGGCTGTTTAAATATATAATTGTAAACGAAAGATATAAACATACATAAATATCAATAAAATAGCATAAATACATAAATATATAAAAACCCAACCAGATGGAAGACATCGGCAGGGCAGGGGAGACCAGACGGACGAGGGTTAGGGGGAAAGGGAAAGAAACCGGCGGACGATGCGAGCGCTATCGAGGAGCACCGCCTTCTGCATTTGAGCTTGGAGCGGTCCGTCACGGAGTCCCAGTCCCAGATGACCCGAGAGGATGACTGGGATTAACCCGTTCGCAGAAACGACCACAGGAATAATTTCGGCCGGCAGGCCACCCCACATATCGGTCACCTCGTGAGCCAGGTTCAGATATTTTGTCAGCTTATCTGTTTCGGCTTTCACGAGGTTCTCGTCATAAGGAATGGTAATGTCGACCAAAAATATCCTTGACTGTGACTGGTCCATCAGCAGTATATCAGGCTTATTCGCAAGAATACTCATGTCTGTGATGATGGCCCGGTCTCAGTAGAATCTGGCGCGGTCATTTTCGAGCACGGCTTCCGGCAAGTACTAATATGGCAGTTTCCGATCCACGAGAGCGTATTTCAGAGCGAGCTCCTGGTGTAGAATCCTGGCTAATAGGTTGTGTCTGTGCAAATACTCAGAGTTAGAAAGCGCCGAACAACCGGAGATGACATGCCTAAGTGACTCACCGGGATGGCGACAAGCTTGACAGATGTCGACGGCGCCATCGTTTAGGATGTATTTCCGATAATTGTTGGTCTTAATAACCTGATCCTGTATTGCATAGACAAAACCCTCGGTTTCCCCAAAAAGGTTACCGAAACGTAGCCAGTGGAGGGAGGCGACTGTCTACGAAAGGCTCATGAAGAGCCTTGTAGAACCTCCCGTGGAGCTCCTTTTCCTTCCATACGGTCTCCCGGTCGGAAATGCTCTGTACTGCCGGGTCTTCCCATTGCTCGTTGGCTAAGGATAGAGGGGTTAACCCTTTATCACAAGAAATAACGTCCATGTAGTATGGATCATCCGCTCTCATCAGAAAGTAATTACGGAGGCTGCACACTTCGCGATTATACATGGTAAGTGCGCTTAAAAAGCCGCGCCCACCATGCTTCCGCGGCAAGTACAGCCTCATTACTGACGATCTCGGATGATGCATTATTATTATTAAAGAAAAAAGGCGAGGAAAGCTTACAAGAGGCGTGCTCCTTTTGCACGACAATGCGCCAGTGCAGACAACCTATGTTGCGACGGCTGCCATTCACCGGTGCGGTTTTGAACAACTGCGCCACCCACCCTACAGCCCAGACCTGGACCCAAGCGACCATTATTTGTTTCCAAAAATGGAGAAAGAACTGCGTGGGAAAAATTTTGGCGACGATGATGAAGTGAAGACTGCAATTTCGGCTTATTTTGACGCCCAACTCTTTTTTCGAAATCTTTTTTTAAACGATTTTAAAAAGTTATTTGACAGATCTAATAAATGTATTAGGGGTTAAGGGAGAAGACATTGAAAAGGAAAAATAGATACCATTTATTTATTTAAAAAAAGATTCTCGGTCTTGCCACAAGGTTTTATCAAACTTGTTTAGTCGTTGAGAAAATGGAATTGACTCGAGAAAATTCAAGAGCGATGATTTATTATGACTTTCGAAGTGGTTTAACACAAAAACAGTGTGTTGACCGGATGATTTCTGCATTTGGTGATGAAGCCCCATCCAAAACCACAATTTATCGCTGGTTTGCTGATTTCAACGTGGACGTGTCAAGCTCAGTGATGATCCCCGTCAAGGTCGTCCAAAAACTGCAGTCACCCAAGAAAACGTTGATGCTATGCGTAAGCTCATTGGGGAAGATCGACATGTGACATACCGCGAAATTCAGGCAACTTTAGACATTGGCATGTGGCAAATACAAATAATCTTGCATCAACAATTAGGTGTAAGAAAGTTATTTTCCCGACGGATACCGCATTCGCTCTGTGAAGAGCAAAAAGCGGCTCGCGTTACTTGGTGCGTCAGAACTCTCGAAAGATTCCACGCAGGATCCTCAAATGCTGTATACAACATCGTATCAGGTGACGAATCCTGGATATACGCGTACGAACCCGAAACAAGAAACCAGTTACGAGTTTGGGTGTTCGAAAATGAGTTAAAGCCAACAAAAATTGTTCGTTCATGGAGTGTTGCAAAAAAAATGGTGGCCACGTTTGTCTCCAAAACCGGCAGTGTTACAAAGAACGGTTAATGCAGAATGGTATGCTAGCATTTGTTTGCCACAGGTCGTTTCTGAACTCAGTAAAGAGAACTGCAACCGCCGCATTATCCTCCATCACGACAATGTGAGTTCTCACACCGCACACAGAACAAAAGAATTTTTAGAGCAAGAAAACATAGAATTATTAGACCATCCGCCGTACAGCCCCGACTAAGCCCTAATGATTTCTATACTTTCCCTAAAATAAAGAATAAATTGCGTGGACAGAGATTGTCATCACCTGAAGAAGCTGTGGACGCCTACAAAACGGCCATTTTGGAGGCCCCAACTTCCGAATGGAATGGTTGCTTCAATGATTGGTTCCATCGTATGGAAAAATGTGTCAAATTTCGCGGAGAATACTTCGAAAAGCAATAAATACATTTTTAAATAGTAATGTTGTGTCACTTCCTTGATTCCCGAAATTTTCAGTGCCGCCCTCGTAATTGGGGTGTCTGAGGATGTAAGTTAATTACGTTATATGTTGTATATAAGATGTTAGGTATCTTGTTTTTAGGATTTTCGAAAATAAACTATGTTGTGTTGCTCTGTAAACAAAGTTTTTTTATTTCTCTAATTCTAAATTCCCTCACCAAACTACACTATTACCATAATAACCAAACCTCCTACCTGTAAACAAAGAACCTAAATTTAAAGTTTATTCCTTGATATGTCAATTCCTTTTGTAGCAATTCTATTTTTAATCAACTTACATTATAATTCTCCAGAGGCGGCTTATCATTGCTCAAGAGTCAATATAGTCAAGATGTTCTTTCACAGATTCTATCTACACTCCACAGATACCGATAAAACACACAGATAAAATATTAAAGAAATACATTTTTTTAAGTATATAGTTGGATTTTCAGTCTAGTTGTGTTGTGATTGTCACCATAGTTCTGATATTGCATCTTATTTTTTTTTTATATTATCGTATAAGACATACAATAACATCGTATCAGGTGACGAATCCTGGATATACGCGTACGAACCCGAAACAAGAAACCAGTCACGAGTTTGGGTGTTCGAAAATGAGTTAAAGCCAACAAAAATTGTTCGTTCATGGAGTGTTGCAAAAAAAATGGTGGCCACGTTTGTCTCCAAAACCGGCAGTGTTACAAAGAACGGTTAATGCAGAATGGTATGCTAGCATTTGTTTGCCACAGGTCGTTTCTGAACTCCGTAAAGAGAACTGCAACCGCCGCATCATCCTCCATCACGACAATGCGAGAGAAAACATAGAATTATTAGACCATCCGCCGTACAGCCCCGACCTAAGCCCTAATGATTTCTATACTTTCCCTAAAATAAAGAATAAATTGCGTGGACAGAGATTTTCATCACCTGAAGAAGCTGTGGACGCCTACAAAACGGCCATTTTGGAGACCCCAACTTCCGAATGGAATGGTTGCTTCAATGATTGGTTCCGTCGTATGGAAAAATGTGTCAAATTTCGCGGAGAATACTTCGAAAAGCAATAAATAAATTTTTAAATTGTAATGTTGTGTCACTTCCTTGATTTCCGAAATTTTCATCGCTCACTATACATTTCATATGAAACCGTTTACACTGAGCTATAATATATATTACATCTCAAGCTATAAATATTTTTTCGATTGACCGAGTGATATTTTCATATTATATTTCGCCCCCTGTACCCCGTACCCCGTTCCGCGCCCCCGCAGAATGGTGTACGGGGTAAAGGGAGGTAATCCAATGACCAATGACGAATGCACACTGTTTAAAAGATAAATCTCACAGTGTGAAAGCCAATCGCGGGATATAATAATAATAATAATAATTTATTTGACTCTCAGTTTGACAAATTACACTTATGTATTATGTCTATTTTAAATTACAAAATAACATTTCAAAGAAGTTAGCGTTAACGGCCATACTAGTATAAACTGTGTTACAGCCGTCAGCGTCTTCCACCCTAAGTAGTACAAAAATAATTTCATTTCGCTATACAATACACAGACATGTTAAAATAAATATGGAAAATAAAGAGATTTTTTTTCTAATTACCACAAACCTCTGTGTGTGCGTGTGTGTGTGTGTGTGTGTGTGTGTGTGTGTGTGTGTGTGTGTGTGTGTGTGTGTGTGTGTGTGCGCGCGTGTGCGTGCGTGCGTGCGTTAGTATTTAAAAATTCATTAACCTCTCTGTTTCCATGTAATTAAGATTTAGCAACCAGTATAGAAGAAGGATATATGCAGGAAGTCGATGGATGCAGGTGGCTCAGGACCGTGTTTTGTGGCATTCTTTGGGGGAGGCCTATGTTCAGCAGTGGACTTGTGAAGGGCTGTAATGATGATGATGATGATGATAGAATTTTGTCCTTGCATTTATAAAGGGACATAGGGTAAATATAGCTTATTTTATTTGCTGCATTATATAAATGACTGCTTATGACATAATATTGTCGCCGGGCTAGAGCAGTTTTATGAAAAGTCATTTTACAAATTCTATTTTTGTTACGTTTTAAATTAGGTATAAAATCTGTATTTTTGTGCTTACGTAGTATAACAGACATGACAAATAGTTGTCTTACAGTAAGTACAGAACATTCCTTATAAATAAGTTCAGTGCTATATTTTAATGATTTACCCAGCATAACCTTTAATATTGCTCTCTGTGCACGTTCTAAGGGGAGTAGAGTTGTCTTTCCAATTCCACCCCAGGTTAAAATGCAATATTGTAGTAAACTCTGAGCAAGGGCATAATAAACACATAGCAAGGTTTCAAAATCAGCTGAGTTCCTCAATTTTCTTAAAATTGGTATTAATTTTCTAATACGGCAGGTTAAGTTGCTAATATGCGCTGACCAAGATAGGCAGTAGTCTATGATAAGTCCGAGGTATCTTATATGAGTGGAACGACTTAGTATTGGGCAGTTACATTTGCTTTGTTGTTCACATGTATGTGCTTTGAGATGAAATTCCGCTGATGGTTGGGTACTAACACGGTGAGTGAAGGTAATATATCTCGTTTTTTTTTACATTAAGTGTCAGTAGGTTACTACTAAGCCACCACATGACCTTACCAAGCGCAAACTCTGTATGAAATTGGGCGTCTTTCCAATCTTTACCGTGTACAATTAAAGCTGTATCGTCGGCATACGAAATTATTTTGCAGTTAGGCAGCTTATTTCGGGATATAATATATATAATATCCCATAGTGAAAAGCCAGCCTTAGTGTTAACTATTGCAGAATTTGAACTTGGCTACGCCCGCTGAACAGATAGATATCACTAACGTATGCAACGAGATTTACGCAACTTCAATACAACAAGAGATTGAGCAGAACTAAGGCTTCAAGAGTAATTCTAAATTTTTGCAAGAGATCTGTCAAACTAAAAGAACTAAGTGGACACACAACTAGTTCTTTTCGGTACAGCTGAGCTTCTGAAAGTTTCATCCTTCACGGTAACGCCAACCCGGAGGTGTGGAACAGAATTGCGGTGGTGACAAACGGAGGCTATTGTAAAACTACAGAAACGAAATTAGAATGTTTCTCGAGCACCTTTAAGAGAATTTCAGCGGATGAAAATCCGGTCCTTCATAGTGGCGTTACCTCGGAAGCGTGAAGCAGAATTGCGGTAGTCTACTTGCTGGCAGTTTGGTAACACTACGCTTGAAGTTGTTGACGAGTAAATATGTTTACCCAGAAAAAAAATTGTCC
Organism: Parnassius mnemosyne; assembly: GCA_963668995.1. Classification (NCBI taxonomy): domain Eukaryota; kingdom Metazoa; phylum Arthropoda; class Insecta; order Lepidoptera; family Papilionidae; genus Parnassius; species Parnassius mnemosyne. The sequence goes on from CAVLGL010000080.1 coordinate 17,634,709, forward strand.
GACTAAGTAAATTTAACTTACACGAAAAGGTTGATTACGACACATCTGTCCACATATTCCACGTAAATTAAAAACGTTGGGTACTCTTTCAACCAGTGATGACACGAACATAAACCTCAAATGTGGTCCTTCACTGCTGGTGTTACGAGGACGTCTTAAATATGATATAAGGATTCGTGATAGAATCCGTAATGATAATGTTTGCAATAGAACTAAAATCAATACAAAGATGTTACTAGGTCGGGTTGTTGAAGGTGTCAACCGAACCTCCACTGGAGATTCTTAGTATCCCCTCAGCCGCCGTTACCATGGTCACTAACAAAGTCAGGAATAACGGGAATGTTTGCCATAGTTACTACGCTTGGCACGGCGATTGGCAACCACAGTTTCTTATAGTTATCAGGAGGATGTTTCTGTCTATCTCTTTCTTTGTTTCCTCTATTGTTTCTTCTATTTTACGGCATAGTATATGGTAGTGTACTTTTACGTCGCTACTACACGGCAATTTTATTTATTATATTTAAAAGAACACTGAAGTTTACTTTTTCAATGAAAAGTAATGTAATTTTAATAATACCTGGGAGCAGATGAAGCCAGGAAGTTGTTGCGGATCACCAATCAGTGTCAGCCGCGTTACATCTAGTGTAAGTGGGATCAAAGTTTCCGGTTCTATCACTTGGCCCGCCTCGTCCACTATGCATAATGCTATTCTCCTTCTTAACCTAAAAAAATATATATTGAAATTACAATAATTCAATTTGTATATATAGTGATCATGGGTCCCGCACAGATATCAGACAAACCATCAGGATTTTAAAATAAGTTAAAATTAAGCGCGACAAAATATCTTATCTAATTTTCGATGTATGCATCGTAAATTGTTATCCTATCTCAAAGCTATACTTGTTTTCAAGCTCATATAAGAATTGTTTATAATGAACACTATTTATATATCAGAGTGATGAAAAACATAGATTCTTTCGAAAGTTTCAACTACGTCCAGTTTCACCTCAGCTAATATGTTTATCATTAAAGCCTCTCCCAGACACAAGCGGCTTGCGGTGGCGGCCAGTTGTATTCGCTTGCAATGTAAGGGAGTCTGCAAACCCGTGCGGCCATGGCGCGGCCTGCCAGTGGCTGGCCGCAACCGCATGCTCCGCCCCTTCCGCCGCGGCGTATGTGCTAAAGCGCCTCCCACACTCAAGCGGCTTGCGGTGGCGACTAAACGCGAGCCGCTGCAATAACACACCCCCGCGGTCGCAGCGGCGACCTGAGGCGCCATTTGCTGTAGTATCTGTGCTACGATTGGACGTCAGTAAACATGGCTAACCGTGACGAAGTCTTATTATATTTTTTTTCTATTTTTTTTTTTCTATTTTTAAAAACGTTACCTCCACACTAGGATTTTCTCCTGTATCGTGGAGGCAGTTTACAAACACAAATTTCACAAGGACAAACATCCAGACCCGGAACAATTATTTGTAGGCCATACAAATACTTGTTCCGTGCGGGATTCGAACCCGCGCCCCCCAGCGCAGCAACTCATTGCTAAGCCACTGCGCCACGGAGCCGTCAACAATATTATCATATATTTTGTTTTTAATCCTAATGTTTTTTTAATCACGATGCAAATTATCATAAAGTACTGGATAATTTTCCAGTTTCTATTAAATCTCTGAATTTAGCACAATTTTTCACGCGGTGCACGCGGCCCGTTGTATAAATTTGCAACTGATCGCACTGCGGCCACCGACTGATCGCGTACTCGCTAACACATGCGTTGGCGGAAGGGGCGGAGCATGCGGCTGCGGCCAGCCGCTCGCAGCCGCGCCATGGCCGCACGGGTCCTCATGACCGATGTCAACATGGCTAATAATGTGAGTTCAGTTATATACTAAGTCCGAAAATTTCATGTCAGAAGTGATCTTGGTTTAATTAAAGTGTGCCAGTCGGACTTTCGCATGAAGGGTTCCATACCATCACACACGTTTCGAGTAGGGGAGCCTCCTTTAATTTTTATTTTTATTATTTGCTGTTATTGCGGCAATTGCGGCACACATTCTGCGAAAATTTCAAATGTCTACCTATTACGGATCATGAGATACAGCCCGATGACAGACAGACGAACGGACGGTCAGCGGAGGCTTAATAATAGGGTAGGTTGGTTACCCTTGGGATACGGAACCCTACTATGATGTACAGCACACTTGTATATGATAAACATATGGACCACACTGTTAACAAAGCATTTAAGGTTTCATTTTAAGAACTTTAGCTTGCTTCTGAAAACTATTAAGATTTTATATTATTCATAGCTGCGTAGCCATTTAGAATCCATAATATAAAGTTTTGTATATCTCGTATCGAAAATATACCGAAAAAAAAAATCAGAATTACCTAAACTTTAGAACACATCAAAAACCAGCTGAAAATAATTTTAAGCATTTTTGTCATTTGAGTATAGAAGTGAAGTTAATTAATATTATAAATGGATCTATTCATTGTCCTGAGCTATTTTATCACATAATGATTAGTTCCAATTTAATGAGCTTTAGGAGTACTTTAAAATTGTATAAGTGTAGTAAGTGGTGTAAAAAGAAATTCTTAATACCAGTTTGTGGAAATATTTGCCTATAAGTCTTCCTAAAATAAATTAATAAATATACGAATAACTGAGACTAAGAAGATGTTAGTACTACAGTAAAATTTACAAATTGGTCGTAATAATGGTTTGGACATATTCCCTGCCTGAAAGAAAAACTAAGTACATAATATGCTCTAAGTTACCAACATTAATTTAATAAGAAGTGGTAAAAGACTCGGCCTGTAGCTAAGTGGCTAACAGTAATTTAACAAAATGCGCATCGATTAATTAATCTATCTGTGTAATTTTTATGTTTAAAATAGTTTTATCCCCGCAAATAGATTGTGATCATCGATCGTTGAGTGCGTGTGTTGTCAGTTTTATTTCAGAAACATCAGGTAAGCAGCAGGCTCGTTTGCCCCATCTCCTATAAAAGAAACGCACATTTCGGGAATCGTAAGGATTGACCAAGTTTAATCCCCACCGGTATTGCTTAAGTGCAAATATATACAACACGTAACATAATTAACGCACATCCTGAAAGTAGTTTGTTCATAATCGTTTACTGAATCGATTTCTATTATTTTTAATATAGGTAATTTTTTATCCCAAAACTAATTAAAACTACGTAAATTATAGTCACACTTAACCTGTACAGTCAAAACAAACTAAAATGGACCATAACTCAAGGCAATAAGACTTTTAAAACTGCAGTTTTATTTGTATTAATACAAATTCTGTCATTCAATACAAAATAAAGAAAAATGAACCTTATTTCAAGAAAGTTAAAGTATTTACAAATACACACAACCTACGACGGCTCCGTGGCGCAGTGGCTTTAGCAATGAGTTGCTGCGCTGGTGGCCGCGGGTCCCGCGCAAGAAGTATTTGTATGGCCTGCAAATAATTGTTCCGGGTCTGGATGTTTGTCCTTGTGCAATTTGTGTTTGTAAACTGCTTCCACGATACAGGAGACAAAAAAAATTTGAGAGTAACGTTTTTTTTAAAAATGTTTATAGGTAGGTATTTCTATAACGTAAACAATCGTGTATTGTCGGCTTTTTTCAGCACTAATATCTACCTACAGTTGTGTCAAGCGGCGGCGGCGCGGCGTTAACTCGTCTCCAACGCGAGCGAATACCTACTAGGCTAGCAAGAACCTCATATGACCTATACCTACGTGTGCAACTTTGTGTGTTCGTGGATTTGTACTGTAACCACAACATTATTCCGGAATTAGTATAACTAATTTAATAAATGATCAATGCATAAACATGTTTAACTAAAAAGTCAGTGTATGATTATAACATAATATACTACGAGGGTTGCACTAAAAGTATCGGGAATGGAATATTTCCACTGTTCCTGTCATATTGAATTTTTTTTAATTGAAAAGTCCTTGGTTTTAAAAATCGAATACCATTTATTTATTTAAAAAAAAGATTCTCGGTCTTGTCACAAGGTTTTGTCAAACTTGTTTAGTCGTTGAGAAAATGGAATTGACTCGAGAAAATTCAAGAGCGATGATTTATTATGACTTTCGAAGTGGTTTAACACAAAAACAGTGTGTTGATCGGATGATTTCTGCATTTGGTGATGAAGCCTCATCCAAAACCACAATTTATCGCTGGTTTGCTGAATTCAACGTGGACGTGTCAAGCTCAGTGATGATCCCCGTCAAGGTCGTCCAAAACTGCAGTCACCCAAGAAAACGTTGATGCTGTGCGTAAGCTGATTGGGGAAGCTCGATATGTGACATACCGCGAAATTCAGGCAACTTTAGACATTGGCATGAGTCAAATACAAATAATCTTGCATGAACAATTAGGTGTAAAAAAGTTGTTTTCCCGATGGATACCGCATTCGCTCTGTGAAGAGCAAAAAGCGGCTCGCGTTACTTGGTGCGTCAGAACTCTCGAAAGATTCCACGCAGGATCCTCAAATGCTGTATACAACATCGTATCAGGTGACGAATCCTGGATATACGCGTACGAACCCGAAACAAGAAACCAGTCACGAGTTTGGGTGTTCGAAAATGAGTTAAAGCCAACAAAAATTGTTCGTTCACGGAGTGTTGCAAAAAAAATGGTGGCCACGTTTGTCTCCAAAACCGGCCATGTTACGACTATTCCTCTTGAGGGACAAAGAACGGTTAATGCAGAATGGTATGCTAGCATTTGTTTGCCACAGGTCGTTTCTGAACTCCGTAAAGAGAACTGCAACCGCCGCATTATCCTCCATCACGACAATGTGAGTTCTCACACCGCACACAGAACAAAATAATTTTTAGAGCAAGAAACATAGAATTATTAGACCATCCGCCGTACAGCCCCGACCTAAGCCCTAATGATTTGTATACTTTCCCTAAAATAAAGAATAAATTGCGTGGACAGAGATTGTCATCACCTGAAGAAGCTGTGGACCCCAACTTCCGAATGGAATGGTTGCTTCAATGATTGGTTCCATCGTATGGAAAAATGTGTCAAATTTCGCGGAGAATACTTCGAAAAGCAATAAATACATTTTTAAATAGTAATGTTGTGTCACTTCCTTGATTCCCGAAATTTTCAGTGCCGCCCTCGTAATTGGGGTGTCTGAGGATGTGCGTTAATTACGTTATATGTTGTATATAAGATGTTAGGTATCTTGTTTTTAGGATTTTCGAAAATAAACTATGTTGTGTTGCTCTGTAAACAAAGTTTTTTATTTCTCTAATTCTAAATTCCCTCACCAAACTACACTATTACCATAATAACCAAACCTCCTACCTGTAAACAAAGAACCTAAATTTAAAGTTTATTCCTTAATATGTCAATTCCTTTTGTAGCAATTCTATTTTTAATCAACTTACATTATAATTCTCCAGAGGCGGCTTATCATTGCTCAAGAGTCAATATAGTCAAGATGTTCTTTCACAGATTCTATCTACACTCCACAGATACCGATAAAACACACAGATAAAATATTAAAGAAATACATTTTTTTAAGTATATAGTTGGATTTTCAGTCTAGTTGTGTTGTGATTGTCACCATAGTTCTGATATTGCATCTTATTTTTTTTTGATATTATCGTATAAGACATACGTTGGGCACAGATAAATCAGGAATTAGAAAAGAATTCCTGGTCGAAATCATAATTTTTTTTATCGAAAGTTGTTTCGTGGTCGGAATTAGTTAGGACATAACCATGATACAATATATTTACCCTTTCATCTTGTGATTGTGTGCACTGGCGAGCGTGGTGACTATAATATCAGCTCCCTCTATAATACGTCGCTCGGCTCGCGCCACTTGCTCGGGCCGTACCTCTTCTCCTCCAGCACTCCCCCCTCCGCCTCCCCGCAACTACCGACCACAAATACTTATTTAAAATTGAGTACGTAAAAAGTGAATATTATATTGTATATTGTTGTGCACAGGAGGAATTTCTATAAGTAATGCACCGAACCCCAGTTAATAGGATTCAAGGACAGTTCAGCTTGACCGTGGAAGGATCACCTTCTCACAATAGTAGAATAATGCTGTTTGACGATGTCAATGAGGGCTAATAACGTTCGCTCACAAGATATTGCTAGTTGACACTAAGGTGAAGTTTTTTCTAACACAATGTCATTTACTTGAGGAGCTAGTTTTAAATACAAGTTTATCAGTTTCTAGAGTATTATATTAATAAAATGAGCCCACTCACCTTGTCTCCTACTTTACGGAATAATGCGTGTAATTCCTGCGCACACTCACCGAAATGCATCCTATAGAATACCGAGAGACTGGCTACTCTGTGCCTGTGCTCGAGGCTCACAAGATTGGTTTCAACCAAATCAATGAGCCTTTTAGCACGTCTCTCCACTGTGTGAGTCCAACGCTGCCAGGTGGCATATTGCAGCATCAGCCCATATGTGACAGCAGTACTTCATGCACGACCGGACTTGCGCTTTATATAAGGTAAGAAGCAGCGCCGGCGTGAAGTACCGCCGCACCCTTGCAAGGACACCTAGTTTCCTTGCGGCTGCTTTGGCCCTGGTCGTAATAAACCGCCCATAGTTGAGGTTCGGAAAAAATTCAACCCCTAACAACTGAAGACGGTCACTGTATTCCAAATATACTTTCCGGAAAGTAGGAGCTAGGGTGAACGAGCTCCTTTTAGCAGTGAAAAAACACGCTTGTGTTTTGGAGGCGTTGAATCTCACAAGATTTTCATCGCCACATTCGAAGACTGTCTGCAGTGAGAGATTCGCACGCTCAACCATAGCTTCTTTTTCGGACGATATTTGATTTCGACTGGCCCAAGCATTCGGCTGGTACCTCTCCAAAACTGTTCTGTCGTTTGCATACCCATAGATACCAGGAATAAGCAGATCATTAATACGCAGCAGGAAGAGAGTTGCGGAGAGAACGGACCCCTGAGGAACTCCATCGATGACGACTCGGAGAGATCGTTCAGTCCGAAAGTCCTTCACCCAGTCAATCAGGCTCTGTTGCCAGATGGTTTGGCAGAGAGCTTTGTGATGCGTTTAATTCGGTCAAATCTGGCTTGCCGTAATGTCTTTTTGCAGGGCCAGACGGCTTGGTTAAAGGCTCTCTTCTTATGGTTAACATCCGGAGCTTTGCGGCCTCGAGCATTAACCCAGGATAAGTGCACCGTATGTTTGTGCTTTTCAGAACGAGCGCACTCGGCATTAAACCATGGGCGAGAATAAAGAAAGATTAACGAATCTCATAAGCGTTAGGCGGTAGCACGAACAAACTTGATAGTACATTTTGGGTGGGCTATTTTTGTTAGAGTCAATTATTGGCCATGCCCACGTGCTGGATGTTGGCTTGGCAAAAAACGTATGTGGCTGTAGTATAAATTCGTGAATTTTTACGTGATTAAGGTTTCTAATAAAAATCTTTCTCTCAGAATGTGTTGCAATCAATGTTTAGTTTTATCAGACTAGGCGAGTAAAAAAAAATACTTTCAGTGTGATTAGGATCCGATATCCGAGTAGGTACCCTACTACCTATTTCTGCTGCCAAATAGCAGTGCTCGCATTTTTTGTTCCAGTCTAGAACCAGTATAATTAAAGGCTATGAGGCGTTCCATCTTAGTCCTCAGAGGTCTTTGTATAAAGTTGTCTGCAGGAGTCCATGGACTGAGTACTTCGGTTATGTCTTAATATATAAAATTCTCGTGTCGCGGTGTTTGTTACCAAACTCTTCCGAAACGGCTGAACCGATTTGTATGAAATTTTGTGTGCATATGGGGTAGGTCTGAGAATCGGCCTACAGCTATTTTTCAAACCCCTTAATGATAAGGGTGACCCACCCCTAAATTTTTTAAATTCTTTTGACAAATTTTTATTTTTATTTTATTATGATTTAGCATTGAAAAATACATAAAACTTCAAATTTTCACTCTTCTACGGTCAACCCCCTGTTTTTTAATCGCGATTTTTAAAACTAAAAAATTTTTCCTACAAATAATGTATATGGGAAAACAACGTTTGCCGGGTCAGCTAGTAGTTATACACAAACAACTAGACATCCGACAAGTGGGAATGATGCATAAAATATGATGGTGATGACGAATGTATGTTACCAGTGATATTCTGTTGACGAGGCTTGTGATCCGGCTCTGACAGTACGCTATGCGCACCGGATCCCGCGCGTCTTGTGCTTGTGTCTTCCACATGTTGATTTTGGCTTCTAAATGTGAAATCTGAAATTCAAAGTCATATGTAAAAGAATATGTCCATCCATCTATTACAGACTTTAAAAGTCCACTGTTGAACATAGGCGTGCCTCATAGGAGGGATGTTGCCATAGTTACCACGTTTGGCCAGCGGGTTGGCAATCGCAGTTGTTTGTTATTTTGGGTTGTTATTGGGAAGATGCTGCTGTTCGTCACATATTTCAGTTCCCCTCTGTCGCCTCTTACGACACTCGCGGTACGATACTAACATACACGGAACAAATGTGCTATTCACTAAGTGGGAGGCAATACTATTTTGCCAAGGAATGTGTGTGGGTACAACTGCAGTTGTAACTGCAACTGTAGCCTTCTTTGTTTAAGTTGGATGCAGTGGCCATATATCACCAGGTGGACTGTAAATTCGTTTTCGATTAATTTCAGTTTTTATGGAATTCTGATGTGTCTTCTTTGTTTAAGTTGGTTGCAGTGGCCATATATCACCAGGTGGACTGTAAATTCGTTTTCGACTAATTTCAGTTTTTATGGAGTTCTGATGTGTCTTCTTGGTTTAAGTTGGTTGCAGTGGCCATATATCACCAGGTGGACTGTAAATTCGTTTACGACTAATTTCAGTTTTTATGGAATTCTGAGGAATCATTAAATGTCATGACCACCACCCCATATTACCCCATGGATATAATAGTAGCTGATTAAGAGCGTAGTCGGTCTGCGCGGGAATTGAGAAATAGGTATTTGATCAAACTATTGCCGTCGCGCTATATATGGTCTAGCTCCCGTAGAGTACGATAGGGATAACTGCAGTTCAGAACGATTTCACCTACAAAAATCATGACCGATGGACGTTTCGTATTCCTCTGTTTTCTCCTCAAAAACTAAGCCGATTAAATTAATTTTTGTATTACAATTTAAAGGAAGAATAGATCTATGCACCTATCACTTGTTTTTATCTTAAAAACTGTTCAAAGAGCAATGGCAGAAAAATAGTTGACAAAAATTATAGCGTCTAGAAATAAGTTATATATAAAATGAGTTTTATTATTTTTCTATGATTTTTCAAATAAAAATGTATTTTAATTAAAGCCACAGAAAAAAACAAACATTTTTGGGAATATCAAATGACTTAAATCATATTACTCTATTCAAATGTTGACATTTAGTATATTTATACTATTTTCGTATACACTTTGTAAGACTACCAACACAACACACAAAATATTTTTTATTAAGTTATTATTAGTAATAACTGTACTATCAGTAATAATAAAAATAAAAGTGATATCGCTGAGAATAAGTCTCTTACAAAGAATTTCCTACAATAATACATTATCTCAATCATAGTACTATGTAACAATTCCATTTAATGTTATGCCAACACTAGCTAATATAAAATGTCACTGTTTTTTTTACTGGCTTTACGGCTCTAGGTTCTAGCCTTTCTGAGAATGTCACTATGATACAAAAGACCTGGAGCCATGCCAGAACTATACATTTATAGTATGCAAATATATAATAGAGATACAATAATCTAAAAACTCTCAATTATGTACTAAGCTAACATCAAACAACCACAGGAAGCATGACTTTTTCCAAGTGACATAGGACATAACCTAAAAAGTTCAAATGTAAATATCTTTTTTTGACGCCTTCTCAGTGCAAAATTATTTGACAGAGTTATTAAGGGACTGAGGCTTAACATTTTAAGATATTTTTGGTATATAGACGCTACCATTTCTTCTCAACTAATTTTATGTATGAAAGTCTGCCATTGTTCTTTCTTTGGCAGTCGTCTGATTACGGAGGTAAAAATGGGCCATTTTTTTTTAGGTTTTTGGAAAGTCATATTTTTTTTGTAATCATTTTTTGGAAAAAAAATAAATGAAAGGGGCATGCCTTCAATAGACCTAGATTTTTATAAATAAAAACGATTACTCTAAGGGCATTATCCAGGAAGAGGATAGGGGAATACATATGTATGGAAAAAATGCAGCCCGTCTACGCTCTTAAGGAAAACATTTGTTTGCATTCATCATCATCATTAAAGCCCTTCACAAGTCTACTGCTGAACATGGATCACCCCAATAGGTTGCCTCATAGGAGAGAAATTCGCCATAGTTGCCAGGTTTGGTAGGCGAATTGCCAACCGCATTTTTTATTTTTAGTTATTATTAGGAAGACGCTGCTGCCCATTTCTTAGTTCGTTTCCCTGTGCCGCTTTTTACGACACATACGGGATGATATCTCGTAGTGGGTGTTCTTACTCAGTCACTAAAAAGTAATTTCAATATTACAGACAGACACATCAATTTTAGTTTGTTGTATATAGAAAAAATTATAACGAAAAAAATTGGTTGCTAAAATGCGTTTGTACTTCTTCAGCGAGGCCGGGATGCGAGGGCTCTGCGAGCGTGCGGGCCGCGTCGCGCTGCGCGAGCTGCTGCGAGCTGACGTCGCGCGCGCGCGGGTGCATCGCCTCCGCCCGCCCCACGCGCACCATTCGGAAACGTTCCCCTGCAATCACATACAACGAAATCTCTTTATTCATATTAAAATCTCTTACTCTTTAGTCTAAGATTTTTATTATTACTGTATGCTTCATTTTATTTCTACTCGACCCATGCGCACTATGCAAATACGTTCCCCTGCCACCAAATACAATGAAATCTCTTTATTCATATTAAAATCTCTTACTCTTTAGTTTTTGATTTTTATTATTGCTGTATGCTTCATTTTATTTCTACTCGACCGACGCGCACTTGCAAATACGTTCCCCTGGCACCAAATACAATAAAATCTCTTTATTCATATTAAAATCTCTTACTTTTTAGTCTGTGATTATTATTATTGCTGTATTCTTAATTTTTATGCTAATGTTTTTTTTTTGTCTTTTTATGCCTACCAATTTATTTAACTATGCTTAGGGTTGACACAGAGAATCAGAAACAAAATATTTTTATTGAATTTAGATTATAAATAATAGTTATTGAAAATCACTCTTTTAATTAATTTTCAACTGGTTCGAAAATGTCCTGGGAACCAGCCAGAATCCCAGCGGGACATAAAAAAAAAACCAGCTTACAATTAATAATACAACACAAATTAGAAACAGCTTAGTAGCGATCACCTCATTCCCAGGGGTTATTATTATTCATAAATTCCTTAATATTATAATAACTCTTTTAAGACAAACTTTGTTTAGTAAACTTTTTGAACTTTGATGAGGTCGGGTTTTTTTCTGGGATTTTATTGTAAAAGCGTACACATCGCCCCAAGAATGGATTATTAATGGTACTAGCTTGTGTATACAGTTGTGCCTAGTATTTACAGAATATCACTTATTTTTAACTACTTTTGTTTTTTGCGTGCATACATTACATTTTCATAGATGTATTGAGAGGCCAAAGTTAACACATATATCAATTTCCTTAATTTTTTGTCTGAGAGATTCTTTAGGTTTTAAATCATAGATTGCTGTTATGGCCCTCTTCTGTAAAACAAACACTGAAATTATATTTTCAGTGTCAGTCACCTGTCACCATAGCAAAATACCTTCTGTTTCAACACTGGTAAAATTTGTAATCTTTTTTACAGCATATGCTGCAGAACTAAGTCTGTTTGCTAGTTTTGATATATGAGGTTCCCACTGAATCCTCATTTCATCGTGACTAGTGTGATTCCAAGAAAAATTATGGCATCGACAAGACTCAGGTCCTTCCCCTTTAAAATTACATTAGTATTTAGATGTAGTGTAGTGCAATTTAAATGCAAATTATTAACATTAAACCAATTTACTAATTTAGATCTAGCATTATTTACTTGTTATATTTTAGTAATAATAATTGTCGTTTTAATTTAAAAATTAATGAAGTATTATCAGCAGATAATACTATATCACAGTTATCCCCTACTATGTAAGGTATTAGTATATACCAAAAACAAAGGGGCCGAGAATTGAGCCCTGAGGAACGCCCATTTGTGCTATCGACCCGGAATAACTCCTACAATTAATGACAAATTTTTGCATTCTGTTACTTAAATGTAAAATAATACATTTAAGAGCATCACTTCTCACACCGTAGTGTTCAAGTTTCTGATTAATGTTTCATTGTGAACACAATCGAAGGCTTTGTATAGGTCACAGAATATACCCAAAGCATCATGTGAATTCTCAGATGCACTGAAGATATATTTAATCAGCTCAACACCAGCATCACTTACTAACTCTCTTCAAACTGTGTCCAATAAATATAAATCAGCCCAAAATGAAATAAAAGAACACATATTGGCTATGGATAATCTGGTAAAGACTTGTAAATATAATGAGGAGCGGTTTGACTCCTTAGTTAAATATCAATGTGAGTGTCAGCGTTCAATACCAGCTTTTTCAGAGTCAGTGTGTGCTGATAATATTATAACACCACTAAAACTCTATGACAGTGCCATAGCAGAGGATATTAGAATAATAAATAACTCAAATATTAACAAAAATAATATAATTATGTATAGCGATGACATGGGAAAAAATATAGGCATAACTTTAAATAACTCTTTAAAGGGACAAAAAGTTACAAATTGTTGCATGCCTGGAGCATCTTTTAGTGACATCCTAAATAAAATTATTGTTACTAAATTTTGCACAAATAGTACAATAATAATTTTTGTTGGTAGAAGAGGCAGTGTAAACAACAAACAGTTATTAAGATATATTGAACAACTTTATAACTTACATGTACACAAAATAGTCTTGTTCACACTGCCTTATATACAGGGATTGCCACAGGAAAATAATTTAAGACATAATTTAAATATATACGCCCATTATACGTATTACGCCCATTTTCAAAGTGTTTTAAATGAATCCTAGAGTGATAATGAACCACTATAATTTTTATATAAAAATTTTAAAACTGAATAGTGACATAAAAATTACTTTTAATCTATCGTTTTAAATTTTCGCGTGAAAACGTTAACCGCCATACTGTTCAACTCGTGACGTCACTGTCGTAGAATTTTGACAATTTTGCAAAGGAATAATATACTTTTGAATGTTTAATAATGAGTTATCATTTATATCATTGTTGTGTTGCGCCTGATTGCAATAAATACGAGCATAAGAACGCCGGGGAAGTTATGGATATGAGAAATACTTGGTTAAAACTGGCAAGAAGAGACCCGAAGGCATTGTCTACAAAATCTAAACTATACTTCTGTGAAGATCACTTTGATGTAAGTATGACTTATATTTAACTATCGATTAAATAAAACAAAACATCATGACATGACCTACCTATTGCACGTCAAATTTTGTAATAGATTAGGTTAATCGCTCGTCTGTCCCGCCCTTTGTGGGCCATTTTGATAGCCGTTTCAAGTGCAGTGCAGTGTTTTACTTAATTCCTGTTTTCTTCTATTATATGGGAATAAAGATATGGTTTGTACTCAGACCAAATAAATGTGACTTTTTATTTCGTCTGAGGGTTTGTACAAAAAAATATAACAAAAAGTTTTTCTCACCTAAGCTTATATTATAATATCTATAACATTAGTGCTAAAAGCGAAGTAATAAACTCGCTTTTACGAATCCGTCTAAAATGATGCCTTTTCAATAAAAATCGAAATAAGAGTCAACAATTAATTTGACATTTAATTTGGAATCAGTTCCAACTAATTTAAATTAGTGAATGTGACAATAGAGGCAATCTCTAGCAATAATAAGAGTTTAATTAATTTTGAATACAGCCCACAAATAAGTAATAAAAATTGTTTACATCTGGTGCATCAAAATATACAAGGCATGATGGGCAAAGAATTGGAAGTTTAATTGTTTTTAAATAGTAACAATATACACATCCATTGTATTACTGAACATTGGCTAAAAGATTATAATTTCACGTTTAATTTCAGAAATCACCAGGTGGTCAGTTCCTTCAATAGAGAAAAAAGTTTACGTGGAGGCTCCTTAATATTAGCAGATAAATCATTATTATATAAAGAACGTAAGGATATTGTGAGCCTCTGTGTTGAGCGAACTGTAGAAATGGCTTGTGTCGAGCTCGAGCACCTCATTGTTGTAAGTGTTTACAGACCCCCATGTGCTACTTATGACTATTTTGAAAGGATTGTGGAAGAAGTTTTGCTCAAACTTAGTAAACAGGACAAAACTGTTGTAATATGTGGAGACTTTAACATCAATCTCCTTGAAACTTTTTCCATTAGTATTAAGTTTAGCTCATTGTTTAAATCGTATAATCTTGTTAATTTATTCTTAGAACCAACACGTAGTGCTGGGCCTAGTGCGACCTGTATAGATAACATTTTTACAGATGTTAAGCCCTTGCATAAATCAATTATTCGAAATTTAAGTTCAGATCACTGTGGACAGTTGGTATCACTACCTTACATACACAAAAAACAGAAAAATAAGAAAGTTGTGTTTGTTCCAATAAATGAACATCGCTTGGAGAGTTTTATAAGTAATATAATAAAAATACTTCCATCACTTTCATCTAAAAATAGTGCTAATTATTTGTATGGTACGTTATTTAAAATTATAAGTTGTGAATTTGGTAGAATATTTACTTCTAAAACTTTCTCTTTTAACAGTCGCAAATCATTTAATGAATGGGCGACAGTAGGAATTTATAAAAGTAGGCGAAGGTTATACGATATATATAAAGATCATATAATAGTAGTGTTATATTTAGAGATTATGTAAAAACATATTCTAAAATATTAAAAAAAGTGTGCTCCACTGCTAAGGCTTTACATTTAAGCAACAAAATTAAAATGACCTGGAGAATAATAAACAGTGAAACGGGCAAGTTCAAAACGCGCAACTCGGATTTTCAATTGAATATTAACAATAATTTAACGCGATCTGATCAAGAACTTGCTATGGCTTTTGAGAAACATTTTACTGGTGTTCCTTTTATGACAACAAAATCATTAAATTCTTCTCCTACTGTCGCCGAATCATTGCTTAAACAAAATGTAAAGGCTTGTTCAAATACTTTTAAATTCCATAGAGTATTGCCAAAAGATATCGTTAAATATTTTAAAACTATTGATGTTTATGATTTCCGTTAAATTTATTTTATCTATAATAGATATAATAGCACCTTATCTAGCCACTATATTTAATACAAGCGTCGAATCTGGTGACTTTTCTGATTTAATGAAACATAGTAAAATTATACCTTTATTTAAATCTGGTAGTACATTAGACCCCGCTAATTTTATACCAATTTCTGTACAACCAACATTTAGTAAAATTTTTGAAAAAATTATTTTAGCTCAGATGTTAAGTTTCTTTAATATTAATAAATTGCTACATAAAAATCAATTCGGTTTTACAAGGGGTCGCTCGACAAATGACGCTGGAGTTGAGCTTATTAAACTTATTTTTTGTGCATGGGAGAATTCAGAGGATGCTTTGGGTATATTTTGTGATCTTTCCAAGGCCTTCGACTGTGTTCACCATGAGATATTAATCAGGAAGCTACAGTACTATGGTGTCAAGAACACAGCGCTTAAATTTATTATTTCATATTTAAGTAATACAATGCAGAAGGTTATTATCAATGGTAAAAGTTCTTCCGGGTCACCTGTACATGGGTGTCCCTCAGGGCTTGATTCTCGGCCCATTCCTGTTTCTAGTGTATATGAATGACTTACCTTCCTTTGTTGGGGCTAATCATGATATAATATTATTTGCTGATGATACTTCCTTGATTTTTAAACTTAAACGTCAATCATTTAAATGTGACGAAGTGAATAATGCTATATCAAAATTAGTGCATTGGTTTAACGTTAATAATCTACATTTAAACGGAGATAAAAGTAATTGTGTTAAATTTACAACTACGAATGTTAAAAATCTGAATACCAATGTGTTTTTAAATGGGGAGGAACTGAGCCCTGTTGTATCCACTGTTTTTCTTGGCATTACTTTCGACGCAAAGCTTCAGTGGGGCCCCCATATATCCAAATTAGCAAGCAGACTAAGTTCTGCAGCCTATGCTGTAAAAAAGATTAGAGGTCTCACTAGTGTCGAGACAGCTAGATTAGTTTATTTCAGTTATTTCCATAGCATAATGTCTTATGGGATTTTGCTATCGGGAAATGCGGCTGATTCAGAAACTATTTTGTTTTACAGAATAGGGCCATTAGAGCTATTTACAATGTAAAACCGAGAGAGTCTCTTAGAGATAAATTTAAAGAAATAAATATATTAACTTTGGCCTCTCAATATATTTACGAAAATTTAATGTATGTTCACAATAAATAATTGGACGTAGTTGTGCAAAAAGGATCCAATCCGCGATAAGTTAATCTGAGTTTATGATATTTGAAGTATCCATACTTCAAATATCATAAACTCAATTTATCGGTATGGTTTCCCTCTGTTTGTAATTTTTCTTATTATTTGTGTTATGTTTGCTAAAATTGTTACATCACATAATAGTATAGACCACAAACATTATTCTTCAAGTTAACATTTTGGACACAAACTCGGGTTGGATCCTTTTTGCATAACCACGTCCAATTAAAAATTTTGTATTGCCGACTTCAATATAAGTTATTGAGAATAACTCAAAAACTATTGGTCGGACCTTGATCAAATTCATATGGGACCACACGAGAAGTACCAGCTTTTAAATAAAAAAGAATCATCGAAATCGGTTCACCCAGTTAAGAGTTATATACACATAAAAAAAACATACAGTCGAATTGAGTACCGTCTCCTTTTTGGAAGTCGGCAGAAAACAAAGGTAGTTTTAGTAAAAAAAAGTGATATACATTCTGTAAACACTAGGAACAAACACAAGCTAGTGATACCAGTTTCTCGACTCCACAGAGTCGGTAATTCATTCTTGGGGAAATATATACGCTATTACAACAAGGTCCCGGAAAGTGTACAGGCTCTCTCTATTACCAAGTTTAAATGTTTTGTTAAGCTGAAACTGTATAAAAAGGGTTATTATAGTATAAATGAATACATGGTTGATAATAACCCCTGGGAATGAGGTGGTCGCTTCCAAGCAGTTTTAAAAATAAATTTTGTAAATAGTTTGTAATCATTTATATTGTAAAATTTATTTAAAAAAAAAGTGCCGCTGGGTTTCTTGCTGGTTCTTCCCAGGACAGAGGGATTTTTTCGAACCAGTGGTAAAGTAAAAAATTGACTTTCAATAAGAATTACACATGTAATGTATATTGAATAAAAATTATTCTATTCTATTCATCAGTTGTCGAGCGACCCCTTGTGAAACCGAATTGATTTTTATGAAGTAAATTATATACATTAAAAAAATTACATTTGATTAAGAATAATTTTTAATAATTTAGAACACCAAAGGGTGTGCCAGAAAGACCTCACAACTTCCAATAGATGGCGTTATAACCATCTTGTATATGTCAGATGTAAACTAGCCAAACCAGAGACGGGAAGGAGTGCCAAAGTTGCGAGGCATCTGGATACTTAGTTATGTATGGAACTTATAAAAAGTTAGTAGAAGTAATGATTGGTAAATATTGGCGCGATAGATTCCTTAATATGCTATCGAATTTATTTATTATATAGAAAAAGTTTTTTTTTTTTACTGTGGTGGTTTGCTTTATCATCAAATACACTGAATAACAGCATTTAAAATTGCTAAAAATAAGATCAATGACGCTGATGGCCTTCAAAGATGTGTTCAATCAATGGTAAAAAGAGAAACTATTATTATAAAAAACAAAAAAGCCAACAATAACATATGAAATATAATACATTAGAAACAAGAAAAAATATTTTAAAAGCTACCTTTAGGCAAACTCTGTCTTATATTTAGCAATCTGATCACAAGTTCGTCAACAGCGGCATTACTTGTAGCACAAATTAAAATCTTTCCTCTATTTTGATGTTTCTTTCCAGCGGAATTATAGAAGTATGTCATGACTATGGCACAGATTACACTTGACTTTCCTGCAAGCATACATAATTAATTAGTTACAATTCATACGACAACTTTTATAAAAATTTGTGTAACAAATAATTCGAAAGTAAGTTCGCTAACAGGCATTGGATAATTCTTTGACTTCTACGAGAGAGAGAGTTCTACTCTCTCAGAAATGGGAGGAGGCTTGTGCTTACGTAAAGTCTGACAACGCGACAGACTTGTGATTGCCTTCCGAGAGCGAACTTGACTTTTAGAAGAGGTCTGTGTCTAGCAGTGGGACGTTCATAGGCTCTAACTTAAATTTAGATAGGTTTTAGTATTTTTATTACTTTACTATACTGCCATTAGGAAGCAGTGCACACAATGCTGTGTTTCGGTGTGTGGAGTAAGAGATCTAATATAAAGGTTGTAAGCATTCAATCTTAATACTCAGGAGTGACAATGCTTCTGTGGTTTTCTTTGTTTAAAGTTGGTGGTAGCTGCAATAGCCACTTACCATCACTAACATATAAAATGTTAGCTTGTCACTCTTATATTCAAATAAATACAATCTTTAATATTATGAATGCCATATTCTTGAAAATGCCTATATCCAACAGTTAATTAAAAAGTTTTTAATGAAGAAATAGAAAACTAATAAGAGCTAAATGAACTGCACCTGTGCCAGGTGGCCCTTGGACCATTTGTATACAAGGTTTATCTCCGAGTGCAGCAGATACTGATGAGCACACTGCTAATTTTTGACTGGCATTAAGGGTTACTGTCCACTGGAAAGAAAAGAAAAAAAATTGATTATTATATGCTATACTAGCTGTGCCCGCGGCGTAGCTCGCGAATATAGGTTTTACTTAAAGAATTTGACGTTTAGGGTAAGAGAATATTAAACGATTTATATCATTACTGTATGAATAAGTGGTAACAAAATAAATCGATACGCTCAAAGTTCTAAGTCGTTTATGATAGAGCTTCCGTGTAAACGACGATAGAAGTAGACTTAGCCGGGGCGTACAGAAAAAGGTTGGCATAGAGTTGGCCATGTGCAAAACAATCAGTACTGGGGTCCACTCCTACAACGCGTAAAGTTTGACCTTGCGCTTTATTTACGATCGTCGCATAACACACGCTGAGTGGGAAACACACTTAAAATAGGGATGTTAGATGATCATCGATTTTAAAAATTAAAACTTCGATGTTTTAACATCGATGTTGACACATGTCAAACATCGAAACATCGACGTCAATGAACCCATAATCGATAATTGGGAACTTGCAAACAATGCGAACTCGCGAAATCAATATCAACTAAATCTTGCATCTGCTCTGAAGATTAAAAATTTTGAATAATTCAGAATTCCTGAACGCATCGTTAACCTAAAAAAATGTCAGTATGGTGAGTCAAACTTAATTGTCAAGTGTCACCTGTGATGTCACAATGGTCACTGCTTTCGCTTTATTTTGTAGTGTCGTTGTCGGTTGTCGCATAATAACTATTCTACGTAAATTGATATTCGAGTTAATAGTTACTTTTCCCTTGATGTGTATACCCACATAATTTTGAAACAATGTGTAAGTATCTACACATATACAAAAACCATCGATAATGGTCATCATCGATGTTTTGAGTAGCCTAAACATCGAACATCGATGTTGAGCTATCGATGTCATCATCGATGTTATTATCCCTATCTTAAAACTGTAAGGAAAGTTATTTGGTATTAGAGGTTTAGAGGGATTCTGGGTATAAAACAATATCACGACATTTATTGCAAATTTACTGGGAGTGGGCGATACAAATCGTATATAGATACAATATCTATATATCAGTACAATATCCAACATCTATATATCCGACGACAAACTAACTATGTATTAGATATTACGATTTTACGATACGGTGTTGATATGAGTCATCGCAGAATATCTAATATCTACTCAAAACCGAAACGTAAAATATCTAAATATATACATTGATTCGGATACCGAACAAACCTTGAGCGCGATAAAATATATAGCTAAAACAGATATTACGACTACTTTACAACGAAAAGGTGATATGCTTACGCTTAATATTTTTAATATTAATCTTTATTAGTAGTAACATACGATTTATTACAGAAAATATCCAGTCTAAGTAGTATAATTTTATTATTACTTTGTTGTGTTGCACTGTTTTCAAAATAAACTATTTTAGATCTTATTGTGTATTTAATATATTGATATTTTTGGTATATAAATTAAAACTGAGAAAATTATGAAGGAAAGTTTATTTCACCGATTCTTAAAAACTATAAGTACCCGCTTTCTAGATATGGGATAATTTCCTTTGGCGTAGGGGTATAATATAACCACTAAACATAACCACAAGTGTGGCATAAAATATAAAGGTTTAATTTTATATCAAATAAATGTTGCAATCCTTATTTTTAAACATGGAGAGCCTAAAGTTAAGTGTATTAAATTAAAATAATATTAAATATTTTTAAAATATTATTCTTTAGAGGAAAGGTGTAAAAAATACTTTGCAAAAGCGCCCCCTTCTAGACTCTATACGTAAAGTGATTTTATGGAACAAAAATTGATTAACGCTCAAGGCGGTACGTACATTATACGCTAGATGGCATAAACACGACACGATTAAATTTAATATTCTATTTCATTATCTCGCAGGATAAATCCTACTTTTTATATTATGAGATACATTAAGAATACTTATATTACATAAATAATACAATATATCTATAAATCAATATATGGAAATTTGTTCATAAATCGCGTATCACAAATGTGATTTTGAGTACTGACTTCTTTTCAGAACGAAGATATTAACAAATATATAGATACAAAATCGGATTTTCATATCCAATACATAGGTACGATTTGATATAGGGTAAATGTGATATTACCCATGCCTAAAATTTACTACTTTTAGTCGAGTTTTCGAGTTTTGTTGAATAATTTCGACGTACGCGGTACGTCTCTTTTTTCTGTTTCTGTCGGTGTTTGTGCTTTGTGTTGTTAGCCTACACGGCTCTAACAGTCTTGCAGCTTCGTCGGACTCATGAACATAAATTTTTTCAGTGAGTGTCAATACGATTCACCTGCGAAAAATCTTAACACCGCAATTCAGAAAAGGTTGTAATTTGTACAACGCCATCTATTACGTTCTTTGTGAGAAAACATCCTTTTTTAATTTAAGGAAAACATATTTTTTTTTACTGTGTTTTAAGTATAAATGTATTATAATAGAACGTTTTTTTTTACACACGTATCTTTTTATTACTATTTCTGAGATTTTGTGGCGCCATTAAACAAATTCGAACCTACATTTCAAAATAATAATCATAACTTTCGATAGAATTAACCAATTTTAATAAAACAAAGATTAAATGTAACTCGAAGATACGCTTTATGATTTTCTTAACGATTTCTTTGAAAAAAAAAAGATGTTTACTTTAGACGTGATGCTTTCATATAAAAACAGACAAACAGACAGAAAGACAATTCTAAAAATTATAAAAATGTACTTATTTAATTATTTTTAGTTCCCCATAATGATTTTAGTCACCATAATATATATATACAATGTACAGAAAGAGACACATGTTATCATCATTTTTATTATATGTATATATTTAAAGAGAGATGGCGCTGCTAACATCAACTTGATTACTCAAACAAAGCCACCGTTGAGCAAATTCCCTACCCATACTTCAGAATATTTATCATAACTTTTGATGGAATGAACCGATTTTAATGAAATAAAGACTAAATGTAACCCGAAGGTTTACTTTATAATTTCCTTAACAATTCTTATGATATAAATTAGTACTTTAAACGTGATACGTTAACAAACAAACAGACAGACAGACAGACAGACAGAAAATTCTAAAAATGGTAGAAATGTATTTAATTACTTATTTTTAGTACCCCTCAATCACTTTTATTACAAAAATATAAAATGTACAGACATCTGCTATTTACAATTTTATTATATGTATAGATATAGGCACATTTTTGACCTCGGCAACAACTGTGGAATAGTTAGAATAGCTATCAATTAAGTGCTGTATAAGTCTTTCTATACATGTAGATCTGGCACGCGGTTATCCACTGTGTAAATACAATTACTAGCGTCTATTAAAATGAAGCGTCATTTAAAATAATATTTCTTTCTTGGCAATATAAGAAAAAGTGCAAGGGAGATGAATATTATTCCATCTCTCTCGCACTATAGAAAGGGGTCGTGACGGAAACATTTTATACTTTTTCTCGCCTAGCCCTCATCCGCCAAATTCGTACCGTGCGATAAGGAACTTTGTTATAATAATTAACCAATAAGAAATCGGCTGAAATGGCAATCAGTTGGACATACGAGTATAGCTCGAAGAACCGACAAGCGATAGGGAAGAAAAGTTCTCGAGTATCAGACTGGTACCGGTAAACAAGTGTAGGGAGGCCCCTACTAGCAAGCATCTAGTGATGGAGCGACGACTTGGTAAGAAATGCAGGAAATCGATGGAAACATGTGGCTCTATCTACATACACAAAAATATACATTTTGATTATACTTAATTGATCTATGGGCGACAACATCTACTTCTTGCCAAGTCAGTGGACTATATGCTGCTTTATAATTAATAGAATCAGGCGTTAATTTGCGGAAATCCATTATATAAAAGCTTTTTAAAAAAAAATACTTATGAGGGCGAGAGGTGCTCTTCATACTAGGTAAGACACATCATTTTATTTTAAAGCGCGGATGTTTGCAAAGTAAATTTTTTTAAAAGCTTTTATATATGCTGCTTTGTTACTTATTCTGTATAAAGAAAAAAAATCTTGAACGAGAGGCTTAGCTCCCAACTAGACGGGAGGGACATGTAGGAAATTAATGGATGCAGGTGGTTCACGACCGTGTTTTGTGACAACAACGCCGCCACATCATTCCCCTGCACATACCGGAGGTCAATAGTGCAGTCCGGTTTGTACGTCCTTGATGCCGGTGGGGAATGCATGCTGTGTGCGTAAGGGTGAGTGACACCGGTGCGAACGATATGCCGGTATGTAATGCATGCCGTATTACGCACTTGCAAGTGATGCCGGTGAGAACGATGGACCGGAACAAGTGCGAGAAGTCTGTCTTATAAATCCGCGGTGAGTCAAGATAAAGACAGGTTGAACTTGCTTGCAGGAACTGAAGACTGCAGAAAACGATTCTCGGGAGTGAATGGTAAAGGTTCTTGAAGATAATGACGAGGGCTTGAAGTTGTAGTAGTTTCCGATGGTTGTTGGTTGCGTGTTCACATTACGTCGGGGTCGCCAGTTTGGCCGTGGAAAATGGGGAGATCTCCCGACAGGCAAGGTGATCGGCCCGGGGAGAGGCCAACGCCCCGTGGGTTAGTTCGGAGTTATTCTATATACACCTCAGTATTTCAAAACGGATTTAGGCTTTGGTTTGTTAGGCTTGCGTCGCGACAACAGTGCGGCCAAAAGAAAATTATACTACCTACTTTGTGGTAGAGGTAATGTAGAGTGCAGTGGAGTTTTTATAGGCTGAAAACAATGCCTTAGTATGCACGATCATCTTATCAAAATCCAAGGCCTCCCATAGATTGTATTTTTGCCAAAATTGCCACGTGCAGGTTGGCAATTGCAGTTTCTTATTATTTTGAGTTGTTATCAGGAAGATGCTGCTGTCCACTGCAGCCTCTTATGATACTCACAGATGATTATGAGTCACCACATGTTTTTTGAATAGTTAATATAGTTATTTTATGAAAAACTTATAAATACATACTTGTGATTTTAAATCATGGTCTACATTTGGTTCTCTTGACTTTACAAAATGATGTGGCTCAGGTTTTAAAATTGCTTCGCTGAGTGGAGAGCCTACCAGATGCTCCATTGCTTCAAACAGCATTAATTCCTTATTAATATAAGCCAGATTTCTACCAAACATTATTTCACCAGGTCGCAATAATCCCATTTTTTCCGTGAATGTTGCATATAGGGAAATAGTAAAAAAAGAGTGAATATTGTCTAGAAAAAATAGAAAAGAAAAAAATATTTAAATTATGGACAATAACTGTTGAGGGGCAATAGTTTAAGGATGAAATTTAAACTTACTTTGTGGTGATGGAAGACATCTAACATTATGAACAAAAAAAAATCTTTTATTCTTTGCATTTTCTGGTCCAAATGTTACCAACAATACTTCTCCCACTCTTGGAACACTTTTTATTTCAGACGTAGGTAACGAAACTAAAATGAAGAACAAGTTTTTATTAAGATTTACGAACACTCATTATACACATCAAAAATACATTTAAATTACTTACTATTAACACTAAGACTGAATAAGTCAAAACATCGCTCTTGTGGTGGTACAGGTGGTAATGAATCGATTCTCATTTGGAAACCTTGACTGGATAATCTCATATAGCCTTGAGTTAAACATTCCCAAATTTCCATTAGTAGTAGATCACCTACCAATCTAAAAGATATTTATAAATTTTAAATGCATGGCTTTATGGAAGGACTTATGTCATGGTAAAATTTATTACTTACTGTATGTATTGCTTATGATTACTAAAGGAATGGAAAATCGTCATTGGTGGATTATTGTGTCCTAAGATAGGTGGAGGGTCATTATTGTGCATTTGTTCATCCAACCAGTGAGGATTCCAACGAAGAATCTTCATTAGTGTAATTTTCTCTAATGAAAAAACAGGCATATGCCTTACATCCAGAAGTGAAGTTTTTATTGAACTTGTCTTTTTCATTTTATTACCAGGTTCAATCTCAAATAAGTGTACTCTTGGTTCTTCATCAGTGAAACGCACCTTTTTTGTTGTTCTTTTACAAGGTGAGGGCGACTTTGTGGGTAAAGGTTCAACTTTTGAAAATGGTTTTCCTGATATGGATTTATCACTCTCTTTTAAAGGTTTAACAGATTTAAGAGGTATTCGTGAATCAGATTCAAAAGTTTTAAAAGATTTTGAAGATTTAGAGGTCTCCTCATTTTTACTTTTTGTTTTAGATGTTTCATGTTTTTTAGAAGCACGTTTTGTAGACTCTTTCCTTTTACTTTTGTCATTGTCTTTACCTAGT
This sequence comes from Parnassius mnemosyne, assembly GCA_963668995.1. NCBI lineage: Eukaryota > Metazoa > Arthropoda > Insecta > Lepidoptera > Papilionidae > Parnassius > Parnassius mnemosyne. The sequence goes on from CAVLGL010000080.1 coordinate 17,660,030, forward strand.
TCAGAAATATTTTCATGTGTTTGTGATGTGTCTGCATCTTTGGTTTTGTTTATACTTCCTTTTCTTTTTGTAGGTTTGACAGTAGCTTGTACAGGATCTATTAAAAATGCGCCTCTGTTTAATGTTGTTACTTTCGCATTAACAACTGGCTTAGTGGAGTTATTAACGGATAAAGTACTCCCTCCTTCTGGTTCAATGTCCTCTTTATCTTTTGTAGCAATTTCTTTGAGCTTTTTCTTCCGTTCTTCTTTTTGAGAATTAGTTATTTGTTTCTTTGGTTTTGATTTTTTCTTTGAATGTTTATTACTTTTTGTTTTACCTGTAACAAAAGATTGATTAGTATTGGTCTCATAGTTCTAATAAATTAAAAGACTAATACTTACTTTCTTGCAATAAAGGTGTTTGTTTCTTTTTGGAAGGTTGTACTAAAGGCTCAATTACTTGAATTTTTTTTTCTGATTCTTTATTAGTTGCAAGTGTTATCTGTGCCTTTGGTTCATGCACATCTTTTGTTAAAATTGTTTTAAAATTTTCTCCATCAACTTGATCATGATTTACATCACTACATTCTAATTGGATTTCTTTTGAATCATCATCAGTTATAATATTTGACTCAGTAGGTTTTTCAAATGTACTACATTTTTCTGTATTGTTATCATCAGATAACTTCTTTACATTTTCATTTGGTGTAGGAGGAAAAGGTGGTATTGTAATTAAATCATCAGTAAATTCTTCATCAGTTTCATCATTTTCCTTTGTCAAATCTAATACCATAAAATCTTCTGTTTGGCTGTATGAGTTGTCATCTTGTTTTACATCACTGGGTTTGGGTTGAACAATTTTGGTAAAAGGCTTACCAGGGGAGCTTTGCGACAAACGTAAAAACCAATGTTCTGATTCACTATCACTATCACTGTCAATTTGTATAGCTTCATCATCATATCCCAGATATTCTTGTTTAATGCTAAAAGCTTCATATTGCAAATCATCATTTTCGGATTTTATAGGTTCTTCCTTCACTTGCTGATCTTCAAGTTTAATTTTTTTTGAAATAGTTTCTTTGTTTGTGCATCTTTCGATATCACTATCTGACAAAATACTTATAACTTCATCATCAACCTTTAATTTGCTCACATTATCATTAAACTTTCTTTTTAAATTTAATTTTGTAACAGATATAGAAGATGGATCCCTTTTTATTTCTGTATTTGTGTCAATATCTTCAAGGTCATTTTGAAATAATAATCGTTTTGATATAGGTGGCAAACAATTTTCTTTAGTGAGTTTAAATATATATTTTTCACTATCAGTAATATTTACAAGAGGAGCACCAATAGTCCACCCAAATCCAATAATATCAGAATCTTGTAAAGTATATGGAATGTTTGGTGGTATTCTTTTTAAGCCAACATATATTCCATTAGAACTCTAAAAAAAAAACGCTAAATAAAATATTTTACATTGGTTCTAAAAAGCTGCCAAAGGAGAATAGTTGGCATAAAACATACAACAAGGGCTTTATATTAATTATCCCTTATTATTGAAATGGCTCTCCCATTTCAGTATTAGTGGTTGGGGGGTGAGAGAAGGGATAGGTGAGGAACCCCCTGCCACACTCCACACCTTTGGAAATGCATAGATTTTGTTTTGAAATTTTTTGTTACTGACCAAATCTAATTTTAGAACAAATTATTTTATACTAGGCTGAACTAGTTTTTCAGCCAAATGTTAGTAGCTTACTGTCGCTAATATTACTTTTCTCAACAAGCTCAATTAGGAAACACTAGATTAACCAAGAAAAATCTAGTTTGTCCTCGACTATCAATTAAAAAAATAAAAAATTTAATTTTTTTTACTCAATACCTGATCAAAAGTGATTTTATCTACCAGGCTTAGTCAAAAATACATTTAACCAAGATTTTTCAGTCAAAATCTTTTTTGACGAATATTTTTTCAGTCATAACTAGTTATGTCCAAACTTCTGTAGTCAAAAATAATTATGACTACTCTTGTCGAAATTTGTTAAAATTAGTTTTTACCAAGAAATTATTATATTATTTTACCTCTAATTATTATATATTAGAGGTAGTGTTTTGTAAGAGTTAGAGTTAATTTTAATTGTATAGCAAAAAAATAACAATATTTAAATTTTATACAACCCCAACACAAATAGTAACTCCGCCATTGTCGGTCCCAAGCTCGGATGAGAAAGGAGGAGGGGTGGTTCCGCCGGAGAGAGTGGGTGTATCCGGTGAACTAACACACCCACCTGCGCTAGGACCTGCGCAGTCGACCGCCGTACGCGGGGATGAAGGAGTTCTGGAGGGTTGAGCCAATCGTCACTGGGGTATATAGAGGCGGGAGGCAACACGCCCACTTTGGTCCGGATTTCAAGCTAAACGGTGGCCCTATCTGCTAGCCACAGGTAAGGAAATGGCCGAGCGCCCTGTCTGAGGGTCGCAGGCGAGGGATGTGGCGGCTGCCTAGTTTCCTGAAAAGGGCTAGGTGGTAGTGAAGCTAACGGATAGCATGGCCTTCACCACCGCAAGTGACAGTCATTCAGGGAGCGGGGATGGGCCTTTTCAGCCCTGTGTGCAAACTGGATCGAGCTCTCGATGTCGCGCTGTGAGCTAGCTTCGCGTCCCTATATTCCCCCGGTAATCCTAACGCCTGAAATTCCTTTTGTTATAAAGTAGGGCGTTCCTAAAGGTGCGGGCTCCATGGAGGGTGGGAAGCCGGGGGGACGAATCTTCAAACTAAATTAATAATGGACGACTTAAGGCCCATAAGAAAAGAAGGAGAGGTGTCAGAGGTGACTATCAGAGGCACCAACACTCAAGGAGAAACTGCCAGTAAAATGGCGACTCCTCAGAGCACGTCATCCAGCGTAGGTGGCCCTCAAGGGAACTTCCGTGGTGGAGGCTCCTAAATCCAGTTCCTCGGAGCTGGAAAAGGATAGGGAACAAGGGACCGCGAGTAGAAATACTACTAAGGAACCCCTTAAAACGGAGGACCTCTTCTCAGCTGCCTGGCAATTGTTGAGCCGTAAAGGGAAAGGCAAGGCATCCAAAAAGGTGCTTAACCGACCCGACGGACCATCAAGTGGATCTATCCAGCCAGGGAGCGGAAGTAAGGTAAAGAAAAAGAACAGGAAGCAGAGAGAAAGTCCGTAAAGAAAGGGCAGAGCTGGCTGCTCCCAAAACCAGTACTAAGGAGGCTGGGCAAGCTGCTGCTCCTGGGGTGATTGGATCTGGACCTAGTAGTACTGAAACTGCAAAGGATAAAAATCCTGTCCAAGTGGAAATTGCAGCTGCTGGATCCGGTTCCAAGAAATCCGCCAGGAAGCGGAGAGCGGCCAAGCGTCCTGGTAAGAAAGAAAGAGCAGCCAAAAGAAGGCTGGACGAGATCACCTCGCCGAGAGGCGAGCATAAAAAGGTGAGACTCGAACAGCAATCCAAGGTTGCAAAAGCCAACTATGCTTCTGCAGTTAAAGTTGAATTGTGTGTGGCCCTACAGTGTGCGCGTACAGGACACACCACAAAAGAAATAACTGACGAAGACCCTGAGGCGTTGGGCCTAGTCTTTAGAGGCAAACCCGTTTACACGTAGGGTGTCCTAAAGCTGTGGTGCGACGACCAAAAGGCTTTAGACTGGTTGAAGGGGAACATTGCTACCCTCGACCTCAAGTCCAGCACCTCGCTCGTCATAAAGAAGCAGTCGGAGATACCACAAAGGGTCAAATGTGGTGTCCTCATCCCAGACACCCAGGTGGCCTGGAAAGACTCACGCGACATTTGTCGTGTGCTGGCATACCAGAACAGCTGGGGAAATATAAAAGATTGGCTGCTGCTCAAGGCCGACAAACAGACGGAAGGATGGTGTCTCGTTGTTTCGGTGCCGGAGGATCATATCCCGAACCTGTTGAAAGCCGGACGCCGCCTCGCATGTGTATGTGAGACGGTATACGTTACATTCCAGGGTTGTGGAGGAAAATTTTATGACACTCCATCGAGCAAAGAGGCGGTAAACCACCCAAAAGCCGTAGACAACGGTGCCATGGACACCGAGGCAGCAGGAACATCACTGGACCCCAAGACCAGTGACAAAACGGCCTGCACAACCGAGTCGAAGCCACCAGCGGAGATTGGGCTCAGCGGCGGTTCACTGAGTGACGAGGAGGGCTGCACTTTGCCGTCCAACTCTGACTCGGTGGTTGACGATGAGACAAGAGATCTGCTGACAGGCTTATTTTTGGGCGAAGACGGGGAGGACGCGGTAAATGATGGCGTACCTTTCGTCCAAAACTAGCTTTGTGCAGGCCAACCTCCACCACAGCGAAACTGCGTCGGCTCAATTACGCAAGTGGTTGGAGTCTCAACGGACGGCCATAGCCCTAATCCAAAAGCCAGGGGTTGGGGCCGGTAAAATCAAGGGCCTAAACAACATAAAAAGTAAGTTATTCTACAACTCTGAGCACGACAAGCCTAGAGCGTGTATTTATACTACTAAAGATATCTGTGCACAACCATTAACAGATTTCTGTTCCAGATACATGTATGTCATAGCATTACAAAACACACAGGGGGAAAGAATAGTCGTCACCTCGGTCTACATGCCGGAGGAAGACACTCCTCCCCCTCATGACCTCGTCAGGCTAGTGCACTTCTGAGCGAGGACCGGATTAGAGGTTTTTTTTATAGGAGATTGGGCAAACGAGCATGCGGCTCACCCGATGGTAAGTGACTACCGCCGCCCATGAACAACCGCAACACCAGGGGAATTGCAGATGCGTTGCCGGCCTTTTAAAAAGGAGTAAGCTCTTTTCTTGAAGGTCCCTAAATCGTATCGGTCCGGAAAAATCGCTGGTGGTAATCGATTCCACAAGGAAGTTGTGCGAGGAAGAAAACATCTTCTAAATCGCAAAGTGGTGGTGGACCGCCAATCATCCAGGTGGTATGGATGGTATCGCAAGATTTATCGCTATGTGCGATGGTGAAATTGAGCGGCTGGAATTAGTCCGAACAATTCCTCAGAGCGCTCCCCGTGGTAAATGCGATAAAATACGCAAAGAGATGCAATATTTCTACGCAGTGCCAGTGTATCGAGCCGATCAGAAAGAACTCGGTCGTCGACGATTCGAACCGCTCTGCGCTGGATGCGGTCAAGTGGAAGGAGCTGGCACTGGGGTGCCCCGCCCCAGAGATGAGAACAGTATTCCATGTGAGGCCGGATTTGCGCTTTGTAAAGTTGCAAGCGATGTGCCGGCGTGAAATACTGTCTCGGTCTGCTGAGCACGCCAAGCTTTTTAGAGGCCAGTTTGGCCTTCCCTTCCAAGTGACCACGAAACTGCACACTATTCGATATGTCGACACCGAGGATTCCGATGCTAGCTGAGGCAGCAAGGGGAGTGCCTTGAAACTGAGGAGATACGACAAAGCGATTCTTTTGCAGTAAACGCGTAAACTTGTGTCTCGGGACGGACTCCAACGCACATCGTCCCCTCTAGGGAATGGAAAAACCTAATGAATGAGGTAAGGTCTTTGTTGAATATCTATTTAGCACAAACCTAACCATTTTAAACTCAGGTTCTGAACCAACCTTCATAAACAAACGTTGTCGCACAATAATCGATCTCACACTTGCAACAGAAGGAGCAGCTAAACTAATTACGGGATGGCATGTGTCAAAAGAGGCCTAATGTTCAGACCATAGGTGGATCTGCTTCGTACTACAGGTCGATATCCGCGATACACCACCATGGAGAAACCTCCGCAAAGCGGATAAAACAAAATACCTTAATAGCCTGACGTCTTCCCTCGCGGGTATGGAGGGGACAATTACTATAGCAGATCTGTCGCTCCTAGAAGGACAGGTAGCAGCTGTTACTAAAGCCATGATAGATAGCTACCATGAATCATGTCCAGAAATCACTCCACCAAGACATGCTGAGGTAAAGCAACCGTAGTTTGGTAAAGAACTACATAGATAGAAAACATAAGGTACGAAAAGCCCTAAATAGGGCCATGAATACCTCCATAGATGAAGACTGGCTACTATACAAGAAAGCCAAGTCCGAATACAAAAAATGTGTTAGGTATCGATGCTCGACAGGGTGGCGTAAATTCTTTGGTAACATAGAACCTGTAAACAAAACACGCCGCGACCCATCTCTTTAAAGAAACCGGATGGTAGCTACTCAACATCGCCAGACGAAACCCAACGCATCCTAATTGAAACGGACTTCCCAGGGTGCTGCGTAACTCAGGGGGTAAACCGACATGAAGATGCACTGAACACACACACACACACACACCAACAGATGAAGACTGGAATTTAGCACAGAGAATGGTAACCATGGACAAAATCCATTGGCCCATTCACAGTTTCCTCTCCTACAAGGCGGCAGGACCTGACGGCGTTTTCCCGGCATTTATATAGTGGGGGGGGGGGGGGGGGTATTAAAGCCCTAATAGTCAGACTTGTTGCCATAATGAGATGAAAGAAATGATGATGAATGAAAGTCACATTCACACCCAAACCAGGTAAGAGTGACTATACAGCCCCTAAATCCTACAAGGTCGGCGCTAATGAACTTACCTGTACACGACAAACAACACACCTACAGCTTAGGTAAATCAACAGAATCGACACTTCACCAGGAAATAACAAAGATTGAAGAGTTCCTTCATACTTTTTTTTACAATTTCGTGCTTTTACAGAACAAACTTCTCCAGCATAAAAAGTGCACTCAGTAGACATAAAGTTGAACCGGCACTGTTCAACTGGATAGTAAACATGCTCAGTACACGAACAATAAAGATTGTTGGTGAATCTCAAACAATCCAGATTAAGAAAGGCTGCCCACAGGGTAGTATTCTTTCACCTTTCCTGTGGAATATGGTGATAAATGAATTCATCAGCAAATTAAATGCCAATCATTTCTACACTGTAGGTTATGTTGATGACCTGACAATACTGGTCTCTGGAAAGACAGCAAACATGGTGTGCGACCTGACCCAAGCGGCTCTCCATATAGTGGAGACTTGGTGCAGGGAATACGACTTAACCGTCACTCCAAATAAAACGGTTCTAGTAATGTTCACCACAAAACAAATGCTGAATGACTATCATCTCCCAAGTCTTTTTAGCACAAAACTCCAACTATCCTACGAGGTAAAATATTTAGGTTTCACCTTGGACAGTAAACTCAACTGGAATAAACACATAGAAAACAAAACCAACAAAGATAGTATAACTTCCTGGCAATGCAAAAACATGATTGGAAAAGATGGGGTCTGATGCAAAAAATCATACTGAGCTATACAAAACTGTAATTCGTCCCATGATCTCATATAGCGCTCTGGTATGGTGGACTAAAACAAATGAAGCCACCACCATAAAGAAGCTTTAGCGTTACCAGATGCCACAGGCTGCATAACCCTTTACAACCGAGTTGAAATGATCGTGAGACTTGTTTTTTAAAAATTCTGGCGCGTACGAAAATCGACTTTTCGAGACGCAACCAGCCTCAATCGATCGCGACACTTATCTTTTTCTTGGAAAAAAATGGTGCGGGCCTCTTGCGAACCAGTTTGAACCTGACAGTTGCCCCTAACCACAGTGAAGGATGGCTGCGTTTTCTGGCGCGCGAACTCGCCTGGGTAAGTAATTTGTTTTTCATTAAATTAATGCAATTTTCATTGTTTACTTTGTGTTATTTACATAAATTAGAGTTGTTTTATACCTATATGTATGTCATTTGAACCTAGCACGCTTAGTTAGGCGTATATTGTGACTCAAAATCAAGGACGCACGTTCATGTAGGTTAGGTGGAACGTTCTAAAAGGATTTTTATAGATTTTTTGTACCTAAACATTATTTTCCTGTATCTATGATTGTGTAACAAGGGTTTTTTCTCAATTTTTAGGACTACCCTTCAAGGATGCACACGTTGCACAAATATTGGCAGATGGAAATGACTTGGAAATCGAGGAATTTGCCGATGACAAGGATATTGTGGCGAAGGTCTTAGACCACCTAGAGCAGAGTGGATCTGGTGCTACCGACGAGTCCTCTGAAGTAGATGATGCACCATCCAGAAGCAGGGGATCTACTTGAGGAGGCACGATGACCGGCGGGTTGCGGGAAGAGAACAAGCTGGAGGAAGAGGACAGGCTAGAGGAAAAGGACAGACTAGTGGAAGAAGAGGGACAGCTGAGAGGATGTGGGTTAAAACTGTCTGTATAGATAAAGTTCATGATTACACTCCGGCTGGTAAATCAAGTTCTCTCTCCGATCGATTATTTCCGTGACTATTTTGATGATTCAATCTTGGAAGGTGCACGAATCTATATCACCTGCGCAAAACCGGCAATGAACTCAAGACTACTAGACTGGAAATAGCGAAACTCTGCTGTTCATTTAATCATGGGCTGTATTTCCTATCCAACACTACCTATGTACTGGAAAACTGGAATGAATCTGGCATTGGTCAGCGATCCATGACCAGAGATAGGTTTCTAACTCTACGCAATACTCTTCACGTCGACAACGACACGCCAGCAGAAGCTGAAAAAGACGATGCTCTGTGGAAGGTACAACCCATGATAAAAAAAAGTCAAAGAAATGTGTAACCGATTGGAGGGAGCCCCGGGATACTACTCGATAGATGAGCAAATGATACCCTTTACTGGTCGATGCCATCTTCGCCAAGTAGTCAAAAATAAACCAAGTATTTGTATGGCCTACAAATAATTGTTCCGTGTCTGGATGTTTGTCCTTGTGCAATTTATTTTTGTAAACTGCCTCCACGACACAGGAGGAAATCCTAGTGTGGGGGTGACGTTTTTTCAAAAAAGAAAAAAAAGCCCAGTAGGGTAGGCCAGAAGAATTTTGTTTTAACAACCAGTGAGGGCCTAATGCTGGATTTTGCCATTTATAAAGGGGCTAAAACAATGTTTTGCGATACAACTCTTGGGTTGGGTCCGTCTGTCATCCTCCACCTTTCTCAGAGTGTTGACACACCTGGCAGTTGTGTGTACCATGACAGATATTTCACGGCTGTTCCCCTTAGCTGAAGAAATGCTGAAGCGAAACCTCCACAGCACTGGCACAATAATGGTGAACCGGATTCCTGATCGTTCCACAATCGAATTCAAAAAGGATAGCCAGATGACTCGGGGTGAATCGCAATTCGTTTATACCAAAAATAGATTAATATTTTAAATATTTTAGTTTTTTAATAAGACTGTTAATAGTTTTGACAAAAAATATACAAAATGTTTAAATACTCTTTATTAATTACTCGTAAATAAATGTCCGATGATTATAGGTGAATAAAATACTGTTTAATTAACTAAATTTTCATTTAATATCAAAATATATTCTCCCTATCTACATAAAACCCAAATCTCGAGCTACCTCCTAACCCCCACAATCGTAAGGGTAAGTTTTCAGGAAACCAGATACTTCAGGATTTTTTTATTTGTTTTTTACATAATACTTAAGTACCCATGAAAAAGTCATGTGAGTTTCAAAAAAGTCTGAGCAAATTATTTACTTCGGTTGTAAAGGGATAAGTACTACGCCAACAGCAGCCTTAGAGGCGATGCTGGGGCTAAGCCCACTTCATCTATACATACAACAAGAAGCGACTTTAGCTGCCATTAGATTCAAGACCCTAAATCTTTGGAGTAAGAATAGAGTTCCCTCATGCAGGCATAATTGATAGAATTCACTAAAAAATTCCTATCTTACACGCCAAGTACGATAAGATCCATAAACAATTTGTATTCGATAAGAAGTATAAGATACAATTAAATGAAACCAGCCAGCCGGAGGGGTTAAGCCCAAAAGAGCTCAGAGTCTTCAATGATGGTTCTAAAACAAATGAAGGTGTAGGATATGGAACTTTTTTTGAAGACCTCAACATCCACATGCACACCGCTGGGTACCTACAACACAGTCTTTCAGGCGGAATGTATGGGTATCATTCAAGCGGCTATAGCAATAGATGCTAGAAAGGTTAATGACTTCTCCATCAGAATACTGACAGACAGTAGGGCGGTACTAAAAGCCCTGAGCTGCAATGTGGTAAGCTCAGGACTAATATATGAATGCCACCAACAATTAAATGAAGTATGTAAACACAACAATGTGACTCTGCAATGAATAAAGGGACACAGTGGATCCAGAGGCAACGATGCAGCAGATGAACTGGCCAGAAGAGGATCGGCTCTGCCCACTATAGGGCCGGAACCAATTATACCAATCTCCTTTGGTAATGTTCGTTCACTAGTATGTAGACACTACACTAATCAACACGCTCAACTTTGGAAAAATCTAGTAAACTGTAGACAAGCTAGGGAGATTTCATGGCTCGTATAAATACATTATTCCTGCCCACACGCAAAAAGTACTTAGACCTGGAGTTGCGGAAAACAGCCCGTTTATTCAATTCAATTTGTCGAAACTTCTGTAGTCGAAAATAATTATGACTGCTCTTGTCGAAAATTGTTAAAATTAGTTTTTACCAGGAAATTATTTTTTTAGGGTTAGAGGTAGTATTTTGTAAGAGTGAGAGTTAATTTTAATTGCATAGAAAAGAAATAAGTATACTTAAATTTTATACAACCTCAACACAAATAGTAACAAATTGCAACTTGTATGCTAAGGTCAAACAAGAAATAATACTGAAGAAATATGGTAATTTTGTTCTTAATTTTCTCAAATACTATGAGTTTCAGCACTGTTTTCTTTTATAAAATAAGGGTGACAAGTGAGCACAGTCCACCTGATGGTAAGTAGCACATAGACATCTATTTGGTTAAAAATCAAAATGCAGATTAATTCAAGATCAAAAAGAAATCACCCTTGATGACTAATATGGTATGCCTCTAAAAAGAATGCCAGTGAAAATGATCTTTTCTCTTCTCAATATACAAAACACAGAAGCATTAAACTGCTATTTTATGCTGGTATTCATTGAGAGTATGGTCCATCTCTGGCAGACAATCCATTCATGCTACAATGATAATATAGCTGCAGCTTGTTACAAAACTATATCTTTCAACCAGTAGTCATTTGAAAGTACCAACTTTGGGTAGTTAATGTAAGGAAGATCCAACATACATTATATTTTTTTTTAATTTAACAGCTTTTTCATATGGTCAAAGCATGGCAACAACGCTCATTACCATGGAAAGCTCCCAACTTGCCTATTACAATGAATGTAATGTAACGATTTGAGGGCTTGCAATAGCAACTATACTTTATTATCTCCTATGAAATTTTATCTGTAAAATTAATATTTCACAATTTTCAAATCATTAATTATTTGTTTACCTTTAGGTCGGTTATCATAACTTCGTTGTGTTTAAAATTAATCACACAGTGATTTCTAGATATGACTATACTAGAAAGGGTTACAGTATTATTTAAACCTCTGCCGATAGTCACTTCATCACCCTCCGAAAAGTTCAGTTCTTCACATCCAAAAGTTTGCCGGCTTAATTTCCATTTAGTCATATTTATTAGAAGTATTATTAACTAGTGTTAAATATATTTTTAATTTATCCTGTAGCTGATATACATTCCAGTTTCGATTCTATGAATTGGATCGTTACTTTTTAACGATTAACGACTTTAACACTACAAAAATTAGAAAAAACAAATGTTTTGATATCGGCAATTGACATTTTTTTATTACTGGCTTTACGGCTCTAGGTTCCAGCCCTTCTAAGCTTGAAGTTACAATGTACAATTATCTTTCATAGTACACTGGTATACAATATGTTGATGCGTCAGTTACTTGTTTCAACGTTTCCACTAATAGTTCACATGTGCAGACACTTAATACACAAAATCGCATCACTTTTACATATCAAAATCCACTTCAAACCATTATTTAAACAATAATACAGGAGGAGCAATCCGCCGCTGGTCAAGTTCCCGCCAAAACCCTTAGATAAATAGATATATAGCAAGCTACCAAAACCTCGCAATTGACATTATACGGTAGACAGTAGACACCAAAGAGAGCTCCGCGATCTTAGCACCTCATGTGCGGAATTTCGATTGACCAATTATACCATCTGAAAGGTCATAAAAGGTCAGTTGGTCTTATTAATTGGTCAGCGTTAGAATTTTTTTATTAAGGATTAAAGTTTTTCAAGGTCATTATTAAATAAATTTTAGCACCTCATACGCGAAAAAAATAAAAAATTCCACCTATGCGCGATCGAGAAGCATTCGTTGATAATTGGTCAGCTTACATAAATATTTGATCAGTTTAATTTAATGTTAAAAAAAATTAAATAAGTTGTCATTGTCGTAACGCGCATGCTTTGGGGCGGTTAATTGTATCAGGGCAGGGAGCACTTACGCATAGCGCAACTGAATTTTTATGACCAATTTCTGACCTTTCAGATGGTATAATTGGTCGATCGAAATTCCGTACATGAGGTGCTAAAATCGCGGAGCTACCAAAGAGCGTATTATAATCACTACGCTTAGTAGATACGTCAGAGCATAGACTTAAACGACTTATACACGCTCCATCTTGACGTACGTCCTGCCAGGGACATGCACGACGCACGATGTTAAACGACAATGAGTAGGCTACGTCATGTAACATACGTCAAGCCTATGCACTGTCGTTTTGCATCGTGCGTCGTGCATGACCTTGGCGGAACGTACGTCAAGATGAAACGTGTATAAGACGTTTTAGAATCTATAGATGGCCATAGTGTGTAAGGGAGAAGAAAATTCCTTATGGCAAAAATGCAAGATAGAAAAGGATAGCAAATGTCATCACTCTGTAAAGCGCCTTATTCACGGTTCATCTTGCTGTACGTCCCACCAAGGTCATGCACGACGCACGACGCAAAACGACAATGAGTGAGGCTTGACGTAAGTGATTATTGGTTATTTAACCTATTTGAATGACAGGTTGGTACAAGTGGGCACGCATGAAATAAGCTCCAAGATATTTTGTAATTTTTTAGGGTATAATAGTGGTTAATTTTTGTAATTAATTGTGTTCCAAAATCGTTACGTGTTCTGTGAGTGACTGCGGTGTCAATAATAGAAAAAAATCCGATAGATGCATATTTCACAGCTAAATTAGCAAGACATCGCGTCTTTAATATTTTCACACATCTATTTTCGGTTATTATTTATGTATTAAACTGTTTAAAATACCGTATATTTTAAATTAATTAATTAATTTTAATATTTTGCAAAGAAAAAAGTCACGTAGTTGATAATTTGTATGATGTGCGCACATCACGGAAAAACTACTGGATAGATTTCAATTAGGTTTTCTAAGTTTATTTCATAGACACTTGGCTCTTATCTAAAAAATATTGTGATGTCTTCATTTAATTTGGCTCCTCGGACCATTGTCTAGTCCCGTGTGGTGCCACTCACGCTGAAATCGCGGTTGCTTTCTGCAGGCTGCCGCCGTGTTTGGCACTATAGGTCGGCCAATTGGGATGGGATGCGTTCTTTCTTTGCATCCTACCCTTGGGGTGGGTTTGCTTCTCGCCGGACGATCCCAACATTGTTGCTAATTCTGTTGTTGATGTAGTACTTAAGGGTATGGAGCTTTTTATTCCTTCCTGTGTGGTGCCTATAGGAGGCAGATCTCAGCCATGGTTTAGTTGCTCCTGTAAAATAGCATCACGCTACAAGGAGGAGTGCAACCGGGTCTGGGCTAACACATCAACGTACCGGTATGTAAATACCAGCGCCCTCTAAAAGAAGTGTAATTTCACCTCCAGGTCCTTCAAAAGAGTCATTGCCAAGGCAAAGTCAGAGCACATAGGCAGAATTGGCGAGAAATTAGTTCGCCTTCCTTCGGGAACCCGTGCATTCTGGTCTCTCTCCAAGGCTGTCCAAGGGAACTTCTGTCAGCCATCTCTTCCATCTCTGCACAGGGAGGACGATTCACTGGCCCATGCCCCAAAGAAGTAAGCCGATCTGCTAGGCTCTGTCTTTGCGTCCAACTCGACTCTCGATGACGGGGGGAACATACCGACAACCAACCAGTGCTCCATGCTGGACGTGCGGTTCACACAGCGCTCGGTTCGCAAAGCACTCCTCTCCCTGGACACCACAAGTCCAGTGGGTCTGACGGAATCCCCCCAATTGTGCTGTGGACGTGTCCTCCGGAGTTGGCACCGGTTATAACGCGTCTTTTCCGGTACTCCTACTCCTTAGGCGTAGTCCCGAAAACATGGAAGACGGCTTTTGTCCAACCGATCCCTAAAAAGCGTGACCGCTCAGACCCGTCTATCGCCATCACCTCTTTGTTCTCCAAAATAATGGAATCCGTTATAAACTGCCAGCTCATGCGCTACCTTGAGGATCACCAGCTGATTAGTGACCGCCAATACGGTTTTCGTCGGATTCGATCAGCTGGTGATCTTCTGGTCTACCTGACAGACTGATGGGCGGAGGCAGTAGAGTCCAAGGGGGAGGCATTGGCCGTTAGTTTGGACATTGCGAAGGCCTTCGATCGGGTTTGGCACAAAGCGCTTCTTTCGAAGCTCCCTTCCTATGGGCTTCCCGAGAAATTGTGCAACTGGATCACCGGCTTTTTTGCAGATCGGATCATCAAGGTCGTTGTAGAATGAATGAATGCATGCTCCGACTACAAGCATATTAATGCCGGTGTTCCACAAGGCTGCGTACTATCACCAACGCTGTTTCTTCTGCATATCAATGGTATGTTGCGAAACGGTAACATTTATTGCTTTGCGGATGTCAGTACTGTTGATACTCTATACACCGGCCTCGCCAGTATTTCTCGGGAAAACGTCGCCGAGTGCCGCAACAAACTTGTATCTGAAGTAGAATCTTTGCTCAACAAAGTCTCAGATTGGGGGTGACTAAACCTAGTTCAGTTTAATCCTCAGAAGACACAAATTTGCACGTTACCGCGTAAAAGAACCCCTTCGTATCACCTCAGTTCGAAGACACTTCTCTTGTTGCCTCAGCAGTTTCGTGGTAACTTGGAAGAGAAGGCCAAATTGGTCTCTAAAAACCTTGGCGTGCTCAGCAGAGCGGGACTGTATTTCATGCCGGCACACCGCCTGCAACTTTACGAGGCGCAGGTTTGGCCTTATATGGAATACTGTTCACATCTCTGGACTGGGGCTCTCCAGTGGCAGCTCATTCCACTTGACCGCATTCCAGCGCAGAGCGGCTCGAATCGTCGCCGATCGAGTCCTTACCGATCGTCTCGATTCACTGGCGCTGCGAAGAGATGTTGCATCCCTTTGTATTTTCTTTCGCATTTCGCACGGGGAGTGCTTTGAAGAATTGTTCGGATTAATCCCAACCGCCTAATTTCACGAACGCACATCGCGGCATAACTCTCGATACCATCCACACCATCTGGATGCTTGGTAGTTCACCACTGTACGTTTTCACTAGGAGTTTTCTTCCGCGTACGACCTCTCTGATGAATAATTTACCACCGAATATTTTTCCGGACTGATACGACTTAGGGACCTTCAAGAAAAGAGCTTACTCCTTTTTAAAAGGCCGGCAACGTACCTGCAGTTCCCTTGGTGTGGCAGTTGTTCATTGGTGGCGGTAGTCATTTAGCATCAGGTGAGCCCTATGCTCCTTTGCCCCTTTTCCTATAAAAAAAATTACACTAAGAAAAAAGTGTATTATGTACTCCGTTTTTTATATCATCATCAAAACATTTCAAAATTATTACTTTAAACAAATTAATTACGGTTACTTATTGACCTTTAAACAGAAAAATCTTATTTAACTGTGACAAAATAATTAATTATTATTCGGCGAGAAGGCCCAGAAATGGTTATGATCCTGGCGAAGGGTCAAAAATAGCATGTTGGTTTAAATGACCAACTGCTGGTTTAAAGTTATTAAAAGGATGATAATACGTAAATTAAAGGACTGTTGGGTGCGGTGCTAATTTATTAGTTCGCGATACTGCTAATGCCTTTAATCTTCCTCGTGTCTCAAGAGCTGTGGCCAAGATGATTGGATGCCGGCTGTCTTCACACATACAAACTTCACAGATAATCGCGAAATTTAGCGTTATTGTAAATGTCTATACACTTTACTACATTTTTGTATATTTTAATATCTAAATTACACATATAAGCGATGTCGTTGGGTGCGTTCTGACCTTGTGAGAACCCCGTTAACATAAGAGTGCACATGCTAGGCATAAAAGGGAAACCTGGTAATGGGATTTGCAGTACTCTCCTCCATCAATATTAAATTTAGATCATTGTTTAAATCATATAGTCTTTTTAATTTATTTATAGAGCCAACGCGTATTTCTCAATCCAGTGCAATATGTATAGATAACATTTTTACAAATGTGAAGCCGTTGCATAAATGTATAATTCAAAAATTAAGTTCTAATGACTGTGGACAAGTAGTTTAGTAACCTTATGTTCACAAAAGGCAAGTAGATGAGAAAGTTGTGTCTGTTCCAGTAAATGCACGTCGCTTGGAGAAATTTAGAAGTAACATAGTGAAAAAACTTCCATCACTTTCATACCAAAGTGATCAAAATTTTTTGTATGTAACATTATTTAAGCTTATTTGCAATGAATTTAATAATACTTTTACTTCTAAAACATTCTTCTTGAACAGTCGGAAGTCATTCAATGAATGGGCGACAGTAGGAGTCCATAAGAGCAGGCATAGGTTATATGATCTTTATCATGAAAGGTCATATAATCATAGCGTCGAATTTAGGGAATATGTAAAAAAATATTCAAAAATATTTAAAAGAGTGTGCTCCATAGCCAAGTCTTTGCATTTGAGCAACAAAATTAAGACGGCTTCCAATAAAATTAAAATGACATGGAGTATAATTAATAGCGAAACTGGTAAGATCAACTCTCGCAATTCAAATTACCAGTTAAGTGTTAACAACAAATTAACTGTATCAGATCAGGAAATAGCAATGGTTTTTGAGAAATATTTTACTGATATTCCGATCTTGACCACTAAGTCACTAAATTCTTCTCCTGCCGTCGCCGAATCATTACTTAAACGAAATGTAAATGCGTGTACAAAGAATTTTACATTTCATAAAGTGTTGTGGGGAGTTTCTGTATGACCGTTGTATGTAGCTCCTCACATTGAAATAAGAAGATTTCTTAGACTTGAAACATTTAATCTTCTAACAAAAATATACTTATTACGAACAACTAGTCTTACATTTTTCTTGTTATTTTTTCGTAACCATGACAACAACTTACAAGATATAAAAAACCTAAAAGGGCCGTCGACAATATTTATTTATCCTCAACACACTCCAGACCCGAAATAAAATGGTAACCAATTAACGCAACTCAACATACTAAGGAAAACCATAAAACCAAATGTAATTCATAAGTACCGAGCAGGCAATTTCACATTTCGACCGCACCGCGTTGTTTTCGTCACCTTCGCGCCACCTGTAACCGAGGAGGGTAAGTCGGGACTATCTGAACTTACTGATAACTTCTCATCCTCTATCGTTACTTCAGCTCGTTGCAAGAGGTCAGAATCATTTGAAATCTCAAGCGGATACAATCTCTGACATGGTCTTAAAGTTTCACTTTTTGAGTCTTGACTCTAGCCAAACGAGTAACACCATCAGCCCCGGTAACTACTTCCATGATTAACCCCAAGGGCCAAAATAGCCTTTTCGCGTCTGTCTCTACTAGAACTATATCTCCTTTCTTCATTTCTATTGTCTTCTCCTTCCATCTAGCTGTAAGTAAAGCCAAATACTCCTTACGAAATCGAACTCTGAAATCTTCTCTCAACTTTTGTAAATATTTGTATCTTACATTTAAATTCATATCAATCTAAATCAGAAGTATCATTAGAAGGTAAGCCATGTAGAAATAACATAGGTGTAAGTGGCCGCAAATCGTCGGTACAAGTCGAGACATATGTTAGTGGCCGACTATTAATGACAGCTTCACAATCGCACAAGACTGTGTCCAACTCTACCCAAGTCAATCGCTGACGCCCCAATATTCTTCGCAACATCTCCTTTAATACTCTAATGAGCCTCTCCCACCAACCTCCCCACCAAGGAGTTCTAGGTGGAATAAAACGCCACTTTATAGCATGGACTGCCGTCACACTTTCAACCTCCTGCCAATTAATATCCTTCAGTAAATTGGCAGTCCCTCGAAAATTTGTTCCGTTGTCCGTGAAAATGACGTCTATACGACCTCTTCGAGCAATAAATCTACGAAGACTCATAATAAAACTATTTGTGGACAATGAGTCTACCATCTCAAAATGCACAGCCCTAAAAATGTCGCGCAAGTAAATAAAACCACCCAACATTTCTCTTGATTACGTAAATACAACGGCCCGGCCAGATCTATACCTGTCATTTGAAACGCCGCCGTGCCTTGAATCCGTTCAAGAGGGAGTGGTGTCTCCGGTGTATCATAATGTATGCCCTTTTGCCTACGACAAATTATGCATTTCTTAACTATATCCTTACATAGCCATCTCACACTTATAATCCAGAATCTGTTTCTCAGCTCTGACATTAAAGTATGTGATCCAATGTGCTTTAAGTATATATGTTTCTCTTCAACGAGTCGCCTCACAATGACATTTTTCCCTGGTAATAATATGGGACTCGAAAAATCTTTATCATAATTTCCTAAGCCTAATCTAGTCTTTACTCTCATAATACTATTACTATCTAAATGTATGCACAGTTTCTTATTCAATTTAGTTCTATTTACATAATGTTCACCCTGAATAAGTCTTATAAGTATATTCTCAGCTTCTTCGAATTCATCATTGCTTATATAAGCTATACTAAACATTCGTCGCCTTCTCCATCGGAATATCCAAGCTACTACACGTACAATTCTTGAATACTTAGAAAAGTATAAAAGCTTCTCGCTAAAATGTTCAGTATCTACATTAGTATTTACAAGTACCTCCTTCTTTGCTTCTATGGAAACAGCGTTCTCATCTACTGTGATGTGATTAGACTGAGGCCACAGTTCTTGGTCAGATAATAGCCAAGCAGGGCCATTCCACCAGTGACTGTCCATTAATGTCTTCATATTACAGCCACGTGACAGTAGGTCTGCCGGATTGCAGTGGCCCGGTACGTGCCGCCAATGTTCCTTCTTAGTGTGAGCACAAATTTCACTTACCCTATTGCTCACAAACGGCTTCCAAGAACACTGTCTTTGGATCCAGGCTAACACAACCGCGGAGTCTGTCCAACAATATAACGGGCAGGTGTCGTCGGTAAACAACGTTCTACATATCTCATTTGCAAGCCGCGATGCAATAAGCGCTCCCATTAGCTCCAATCTAGGTAAAGTTATTGATCTTTTAATTGGCGCTACTCTACTTTTGGCCATAACCAGCCTAATCGTAACTTTACTTTTGCATTCGGTCCGAAGAAAGACACAACCTGCATAAGCATTAATAGATGCGTCACAAAACAAATGTAAACTTTTGTTACAGTTCGTCAACCTCTCCTCTGATAAGCGTCTCAGCAACTTGCAATCATTTATCAGATGAACATGATTTAGCCAACTCTTAAATTCCTTCGATAACTCGTTGCTGATAGCTTGATCCCAACCTGTACTATCTATCCAAGCCTTTTGTACTATTAGTTTAGGCACTAGGGTAACAGGTGCAAGAAATCCAATAGGGTCAAATATCTGCTGAGTTAATGACAAAAGATCTCTCTTCGTGACCCGATCTGGTATAGTGCTACTAAGACGGAAACTACACTGTAATTCGTCCGTAAGAGTATTCCATAGCACTCCTAATACAGATTGAGTCTGGACAGTGTTATCTACTCTAATAGGAGCGGTAACCCAACATCGTAAATCAAAACCCCCTTTAGCATAACTTCCTTAGCTTCGTCTATAAAAGTAAATAAAGCCTCTTTTGTATCAAAACTAGCTACACAATTATCAACATAAAAGGAGTGTTTCAAAATTTCAACTGTCTGACCGTACATTCCTTCAAAATTGCCTAAGTGATAATTAATCGTAGCCGCCAAGAGAAACGGACTACAAGTCACCCCAAATACTACTCTCTTATGTCTGAAAGTGACTATCTTCTCTTTGGTCAACGGATTCTCCCACCACAGAAACTTTAAATACTCTCTATCTTTCTCTGAAACTAAAATTTACAGAAAGGCTTGCTTTATATCCGACGTGACGCCGTACGTACCTTTCCTAAAGTTCATCAATAATTTAGGGATTAGTTCTATAAGATTGGTACCCGATTCGATGCAGTTATTCAAAGACAATCCTTGCGCATCTTTACACGATGCGTCGAATACTGGACGTATCTTCGTTGTAGTCCTAGACATCTTAATGACTGCGTGATGAGGAATAAAGTGTCCTTCTGCTATATTGTTTACTGAAAATATAATGTTCTATAATATCTTCGTCTAACCAATTCTGAAAAACATCGTTATAACTTAGCAAATGACCAGTCCTCTCTAACTTCCTAGTCGTCGTTAAAAGTCTTTTATAAGCTACATTGTAATTACTGCCTATTTCGGGGTAACCATCTTTCCACAAAAACCCTACTTGGTAACAATTGTCTTTAAAACTAATATTCTGCTCAAATTGACTCATTACCTCTTCTTTTTTCCTATCTTTGCACATCTGTTCATGTGGCTCTGAAATCCCTAATATCTCTAAATCCCACAAATCTGAAAGTTTACTCTGAGCGTGACAATTGAAAGTCATTGAGCATTGTGCAGCACTATAAAAGTTAGGGCCCTGTAATGTCCATCCTAGCCTCGTCTTAATAGCTACTAAAGGCCCATCTAATTGTACAATAGTGCCCGTACAAATTACTCCTAAATAATCAGCTCCTATTAACATATTTACATCGCTAAGGTCACAGTCACTGTCGTCAATACTTATATTCAGTGACTTTAACTTTGACCTTAGCTTGGGATCGTCTGCTTTGGGAAGATAGCCACAAATGTCGTCGAGTTCAAGAGCAATGAATTTTGTAGAGAAAGAAGAATCTAGACTACTTACATTCACTTCGACAAGACTGTGGTTTTCTGCTGGCTTAGTAACACCACTAAATAGTGAATAACCTAAATTCTCTATACCTACTACCTTAAGGCCTAACTCTTTTACTACGTTTTTCCTAATATACGACCTTTGCGATCCAGTATCACACAGAGCACGTATTTTCTTCTTTTTACCCTCATGTGAAACCTCTAAAATTAAAGTTTGTAATAAAATATTTCCGCCTTTCCTAGAGAAAAGTGCTGTCGCTTCTTTGGGTTCCTTTTGTTTATCCCTATGAAGGTCCGGACAAAATATCACTACATGACGTTTACCGCAGGCCATACATTTTAAAAACGTCTTGCAGTGCTTAGCTACGTGACCTTTACGTAAACAAATTAAACAACCCCTCTTATCTTTGACAGCGGCTCTCTTTTCATCTAAAGACATTTTGAGTCCTTTATTACATTGAAGAATCGAATGAGACGTATTATCACAAAAATAGCAAAAGTCATTACCTGTTTTACTGGAACTTGTCTCCTCTTTCGAAACGATACAAGCTGCTGTCGGCGGCATATCAACACTGCTGGAAGAACTATAAGTATTAAAGTTAGCGCGCGTCAATTTAATGTGTTCCTCAGCCTCGGCTTCTCGTTTTAAGAACTCTAAAAGTTGCGTTAATTGACCAACATCGTTTACAATTCTAGTTCGATTCCAAGCAATTAAAATATTTTCAGGTAAAGCTGATTCGACTAATGGATACAACATCGCTCCGTACTTTTCCGTTGTTACTTTGAGTGACTCTAAAAGCGTGCAAATGGGTCATCAACTGGTCGTAAAGCGATCTTATATCCATATTTTGTCCCTTAGCCTGACATAATACGAGACCTAGCAGCTCTCTCACATACGTCTCGATGAGGATACCTTCTCGAGCAAATCGTCCCTGTAGCTGCTCCAGCGCTCTTGGGTAATTCTTGCCAGACGGAGGGTAGCTAGTTACGAGCTCTCTGCTTTTGGACCTCTCCTTCATAGCCTGTATGAGATACTGGAACTTATCTTCTGGTTCAAGAGTCTCGTCCTCGTGTATCTTTTTGAACTGTCCCCAGAAAGATAACCACGTCTTCGGATTGTCATCGAATTTTATGAGCTCGATATTCGGTAGCTTTATGTTTCTCTTCTGATGAGATCCGTCAGTAGCCGCTGAAGATGTATTTGCTCTATCACATTCCTTTCGTAATTTTTCAATCTTAACTTTTACTGCATAATACTTCCTTAAATACGATTCGCATTCGTCACATTCTTCATCAAATTGTTCATCCGTGCAAGAATCGATCGTCATATTTTTTATTTGACTGTCAAAAGATTTTAACTCTTCCAATTTCTCTACAAGATACTGAAATTCGACAGTCATCTGCTCAATATCATTCGACTCCTCTATCTCTCGCACTGACCTGAATACTCGACGTGTGTATGCCCTTTTACGCCTCATAGCGTCGAGTTCGGTTTGTCCAGGTCTATCCGCTTTCACGGTCGCCATTATGTGGGGAGTTTCTGTATGACCGTTGTATGTAGCTCCTCACATTGAAATAAGAAGATTTCTTAGACTTGAAACATTTAATCTTCTAACAAAAATATACTTATTACGAAAAACTAGTCTTACATTTTTCTTGTTATTTTTTCGTAACCATGACAACAACTTACAAGATATAAAAAAACCTAAAAGGGCCGTAGACAATATTTATTTATCCTCAACAAAATGTCGTCAAAAGATATTGTAAAATATTTTAAAACTGTTGATGTTAAGAAAACTGCGGATCTGTGGGGGATTTCCGTTAATGTTATTGCGTCTATAATAGATACAATCGCGCCTCATTTAGCTATTATTTTTAATACTAGTATCGAATCTGGTGTGTTTCCTGATTTAATGAAGCATAGTAAAGTAATACCTTTATTTAAATCTGGTAGTACATTAGACCCCGCCAATTTTAGACCTATTTCTCTACTACCAACACTTAGTAAGATTTTTGAAAAAATTGTTCTTGACCAAATGTTAAATTTTTTTAATATAAATAATTTGCTTCATAAAAATCAATTTTGTTTCACAAGGGGTCGCTCGACAAATGATGCCCGTGTTGAACTGATTAAAAATATCTTTAATGCATGGAAGAATTCACAGGATGCTTTGCGTATATTTTGTGACCTATCCAAGGCCTTCGATTGTGTTCACCATGAAACATTAATCAGGAAACTTCAACACTACGGTGTAAGAAGTGATGCTCTTAAATTTATTATTTCATATTTAAGTAAGAGAACGCAAAAAGTAGTCATTAACAATATGAGCTCTTCCGGATCGATGGTACAAATGGGCGTGCCTCAAGGCTCATTTCTCGGCCCCTTTCTGTTTTTTGTATACATTAATGACTTACCTTACATAGTAGGGGATAACCATGATATAGTATTATTTGCAGACGAAACTTCTTTAATTTTCAAATTAAGTCGACAATTACTAAAATATGACGAAGTAAATAATGCTATATCTAAATTAGTAAATTGGTTCAATGTTAATAATTTGCATTTAAATGGCACTAAAACGAAATGTATGAAATTCATGACTCCAAATGTCAAACAATTAAATACTAATGTAATTTTAAATGGGGAGAAACTGAGTCTTGTAGATACCACCATTTTTCTTGGAATCACACTAGACGCGAAGCTTCAATGGAGCCTTTGCACTCTATGACTGTCTATAGATTCTAAGTCTATGATCTGAGGTGTCTACTAAACGTAGTGAATATATTTTCTTTGGTGTCTAGCGTATAATGCCAACTGTGGGAGTTCCTGTATAGGACAGTTACTATACTCTTTGGTGGGAGTATTGCCGGGAACTTGACCGGGGACGGATTGTTGCTCCTGTATTATTGTTTAAATAATGGTTTAAAGTAGATATTGATATGTAAAAGTAGTGCGATTTTGTGTATTAAATGTCTGCGCATGTGAATTATTAGTGGAAACGGTGAAACAGTGATCTGATGGTAATGTGATTCTCAAGATAAGGTGTCTGTCTGCTTAGGAGCCTTGAGATACCATCGCCAACTGTCAGCTGTCTGCTGGCTCAAGTTGCCGTCAAAATCTCCTAAGGGCTGCACAATGTGACGCATCAACATATTGTGAAGCAGTGTGCTATGAAGGATAATACACTGTAACTTAAGGCTCAGAAGGGCTTGATCCCAGAGCCGTAAAACCAGTTATAAAATCAAAAATCAAAAGCTTGCTGGGGTACTGGGGTAGGGTAGGGGCGTAGATAGAGGATTGATTAAGATACTATGTCTATGGGTAGGGGGGGGGTGTCTATACGTCAGTAAATTCTAAGTCTATGGAAAACCTATAGATCGCTATAGATATAAGAAATATTCTTATATCTATGGGAAAAATAAATAAACAAAAAAATCTGTACCGACATAGACATTTGACATTTTTTTAATAACTGGCTTTACGGCTCTGGCTTCTAGCCCTTCTGAGCAGATCTCAAAATAAGTAATTTTGACATCTTCACGAAGATGTCAAAATAAGTAGATCCGCATATTTAACTCACCCCCGAATGACTTGTTTCTTTTTTATTTATTTGCGATGGTCATGGCGCCAAGAAAAAACGAGCACTCTCGGAAGCACCAAGTGTTACAGTCAAAAGAAGTCGCGGAGGAATGTCGAGTGGAACATTATCATACCAATAATCCTCTTCCCTTGCGACTCCACCTCGTCTGCAGCGATATAGAGAGAGGACTCTCCTCTAGCCGCAGCTCTGAAACTTGAAACTGAAAAACTAACACATCCAAGGGCTCGACAAGCCCACTCAGAGTGGTTACCTTGGGCCAGCCCTCCACTTTCGGCCAGCCATGTGAGTCGCCCTACGTTTACCATGGGTTACCTAACCCCCCCTCCTGCCCCCTCCTCCCGACACGACAAGGCGGGAACATTAATAATTTTGCAGTTAAAATATAAATTTATTCCCTTAATACAATAAATTAGTCATAATAATTATACAGATTTCACAAAGTTACGTCTTGTAAACACAAGGTCATCATCAGGCAACCTTTCTCTATGGCTTGGCTATGGCCCTTGAATCTGGGGGAAAATAGGGAGTGAAGAAATAAAAAAATATTCGAAATAATAATGTCATACTTTTTTTATAATATATTAAGTATAAAAGTACTGCTACGAGCTTGGGATTCAAGATAATTAAAAACTGCCGAGTGAATTACCAAAATTGACTATTTAATTACGCAACACTAATTACAACTTAAAATCACACTAATAATAAAACACAGTTCGCCGTTATTTCGCTTCGAAGTATTCTCTTGTATCGCCAATTCAATATTGCCCCGGTCGTGGTCTATACCGGCCTTATATAGAGCCTCAGATAGTTTCCAGAACCTTCTACTGTAGTGACATTTAGAATGTTCGAGTACATATCGGTCTCGAAATTTCTGGAAGGATCTCGACTCTCCTAGTTCTGCTACTCGACACTAGAGGGCGCTAGAGTAACTAGTGCTGCCATGTACAAGACCTTAATAGTGGCGCGCAACACTGCCCCCTCCTAAGACATGCTCGTCCCGAGCATTATTGGCCCCATAATAACGCGCCAGTCGATCCACATGAACAATCTTAGGAGTACCTCTGGCACCTTTCTGCAACCGGTAGGTTACGTCAATGATCCTTGTCGCATTCCGGTACGGTCCGTCCCATTTAGCTTGAAGCTTAGGAGATATCCCTTTGCTGCGAACTGGATTGTGTAACCACACTAGTGAACCTTCATCAAACCCCTTGTTGTTCATTTTGCGGTCATACCGTGTTTTCATCTTTTCAGACGTTTGCTGGCCCGTCTGTCTGAGTGCTCATAAATGTCATTCATTTTGATCCGCTAGTCATTTGCATTATCGGTTATACTGCGCGGGGCATCAGGTGGTATTCCGGTGATCAGGTCTGCAGGCAGCCGCAATTCTCTCCCAAAGTTTGCGAAAGCTGGTGTCACTGATGTACTTTCGTGAACAGCGCTTCGATATGACAACAAAAACGGTTGTATGTGCCTGTCCCAGTGTCGTTGCCGTTTTCCACAACTTTTGCTAGGTACCTCTCCAATGTCTGATTAAATCTTTCTACCATTCCATCAGATTGTAAGAAGAAGTTGTTCGTGTTTTCTGAGTACTCATAACTCGGCAAGTTTCCTGGAATATTTTGAGACTCAAAATTCCCTCCTTGATCGCTGTGAATCTCTAAAGGTACTCCAAAACGACAGAAGACTTCATGAACTAGTTTATCTGCAACTGTTGAAGCTTCTTGATTTGGAATGGCGAACACTTCTGGCCACTTAGTGAAGTAATCCATCACAACCATGAAATACTTGTTACCACTTTCAGTTTCTGGAAACGGCCCCACAACGTCAATGGCTATCCTCTCCCATGGTGCACCAACATTGTACAATTTCAATGCGCCTCTACTACGAATTTGAGGTCCCTTTACAGCCGCACAACTTGTACATTTGCGGCACCAGTCCTCGACATCGTCACGACAATGGACCTAGTAAAACCGTTTTCGGATCTTCAGGAGAGTTCGTTTAACTCCCAGGTGGCCTCCTGAACAACCACTATGGTACAGCTGTAGAACATTCGGCACTTTAGCCTTAGGGACAACCATTTGCAAATGACACCTGTCTCCCCGACCATTTTCCCATTTACCGCACAGGACTCCATCCTGAATCAGCAAGCTGTCCCATTGGGCCCAATAGCTTTTCGTGGTCGAACTCATTGCTGAGACGTCGCTCCACTTGGGCTTAGGAGCACTGGCCTTCATCCATTCCAGAATCGGCTTAATGTCCGAATCTTCCTGCTGTGCATGTTGTAGGCTGTCCTTCCATTCATTGCTGAGCTGGTCTGTCCTGAATATCCTCGCAGATACCATTTCTTTACCCTCTTGCCTAGTACAATGCTTGCAATCTTCAGGGCAAGGTCTTCTTGATAATGCATCTGCATTGCCATGAGATTTCCCGCTGCGATGTTCGATCACAAAGTCGTATTCCTGTAGTAGTTCAATCCATCTCGCAACTTGTCCTTCCGGATTTTTGAACTGCAATAGCCATTTCAGTGCAGCATGGTCAGTTCGTAAGTAGAATTTCCGCCCCAGGAGATATTTGCTAAAATGCTGCAAGGACTTTACCACAGAGAGCAATTCCCGTCTTGTGACACAATAGTTCCTTTCCGGTTTTGACAACGACTTGCTGAAGTACGCTATCACAATCTCTTGATCACCATTCCGTTGAGACAACACACCGCCAAGTCCTATATCACTTGCGTCTGTGTCAACTATGAATTCCTTACCCGCATCAGGGTACCCCAAAATAGGTGTTTTGCACAGACGGTTCTTGAGCTCCTGGAATGCAATATCGCTACTTTCATCCCAGCAGAAATGTCGCTTCTCCTCGGTTAGCTTGTGCAAAGGTTTGGCTATATCAGCAAAGTTCTTCACAAATCGCCGATGATAAGAGCACAAACCTAAAAATGCTCTAACCTGTGTCTTGTCTTTTGGAACCGGCCACTCCTTGACAGCGGCAATTTTCTCTGGATCCGTGCGGATACCTTCTTCCGACACTACATACCCCAATAAACTAACTTGCCGTTTGAATAGTGAGCACTTCTTTGGACTCAACTTGAGGTTGGCACTCTGGATCTTCATGAGCATGCGTTCCAGGTTTTGAAGGTGTTCCTCAAACGTACGGCCTACGATGATGATATCATCCAAATAGACCAGACAGGCATCTCCAATTAGCCCGGTAAGTACAAGCTCCATCAACCTTTCAAACGTTGCTGGAGCATTGCACAATTCAAACGGCATGACTTTAAATTGCCACAGACCCTTTCCTGTGTTTATTTTGTGTTGAACTAAGCCAGTCTTTCCTATGTCAGCTTCGTTTGACGAGAAAACATTGGCGTACTTGAGTAACAACTTCTTCTCTTTGACCTTTTCATTCGGGGAGAGAACGTTGCGACAGTCTTCTAAAAGTGTGGTCACTCTAGTTTGTCCATCCTTGCTGGGGGTCCCAGTCGATAGATATTGGCACTGACGCAACCAATCCACTTCCTCACTAGTACCAACCAATGTGCCTTTTTCTATAATCTGTTCCTGATCACAAAGGTTCAGCACACGTACTCCTGAGATGTCGGCGGTTCTGACTAAGGTTCGAGCCACTTGCCATGGAAGGTCATTATCTACCCTTTCCACGAGTATACAACGAAGAGTTTGCCCAGGATTCCGTGGAAGTCTAACCGGCACAATCGTTTCTGATCTCGGCGTAAGAACAATCTTCTTAAGGCTGTACACATTCCCTGGTAACGTCCCTTCCACGAAAAGTTCCTCTTGTCCACATTTAAAAACACCTTGCTTAACGTCGATCTCACAACAATTCTTCCCCATAAAGTCTAGGCCCAGGATGCAGTCGTCCATTATATCAGCCACGATGACATTATGCAAGTAGATCATGTTGCCTAGCTTCAACTCCATCTCCTTCTCTCCACGGACGGGTATGCGCTGACCGGTGGCTGTCACCAAATTAATGCGTTCTCGGTTGTATGCGGAGTCCCCAAAGAACCGACTTATAAGTTGGGAACTGACAACCGTGCGAGAGGCTCCAGTGTCTATGGTCAGTTTACACGGCGTTCCGTTGACTTCGCCCTTGATGATTAGGCTGTTCCCATCATGGGTTTGTGAGATCGAAATCCTTGGGGCTCTTTTAACATCAGCCAGCATTCGCCCCGCAGTCCTGGCTTTTACTCGTTTCCCTGCTGCTGCTGGGCGGTGCTATTATCCGCACTACCCTTTCGAGATCGATCACCTTCCCTTTCTACAGGATAGCTGGATCGAAGATGGCCCCTTTCCCCACAGCCGTAGCACCTAGGGCTGTAGCCCTTATTGCGGTCCTGAACTGTAGCTGCTGCAACCTCCCTGACGCGGTGGGAACGATGATCCTGCCGCACGGCTTCCACCTCCAGTGCATGGGTCAAGGCGTCCTTAAACGTCTCGTGGTGCCCGAGCCTCACAGCAGCTCTGACTTCAAGGTCGCGGATGCCGTCGATGAATGTCTGCACCAGGTTCCCTACAATGAGCGCAGGTACAGACTGGTACGCTTTTCGAACCAGCTTCTCCACCTCAAGGGCTTTCTGCTGCGGGAGGTTTGCTGCTGCAGGTTTTCGTTACTGCGTTGCACGCGATCTTTGAGCTGCGCACGAAAGACGTGTTCCAGGTGAGCATCGCCATATCTCGCCTCCAATGCCTCAAGGAGCTGCTCGTAAGTCACTTCCTTACCGAGAGCTTCCAGAACCGTTAAGGCCTGGTCGCGTAGGCCTAGGGTGAGAGCAGTCATGGCCTGACTTTTATTCCAGCCGTTCGCTTTCATGACAGCCTGAAACTGGATTTTGTAGGCCGACCAGGAAGAAGTCCCATAGTAACTAAAATTAAACATAATCTAACCGCATGAAATACTTTAATTTTTCAGTTTAAAATTTCAAAATACAGATATACGATTTAAATAATACAGCAGACTTTGACATATTATGTCAATTTTAGTTTCCGGTATGGACTATGGAGTGTAGAGTACAAGGAGAACCATCTTATAAGTGGCGAAAGTTGAAAAAGTGTCCTACTATTTACTGAAAATAGAGGTTCCAAAACCTACTACAATAGCGCTGGCGTCTGAAAAATTACGATATGAATATAGCTGTTGTAGACGGAGTGAAGTCAGCTGAATTCAAATATTTGAAAAATTTCATGACTAGAGTAGTTAGTAAAATGCCAGTATACAAAACGTCAACTATTTACGTAGTAGAAAACCAAGAGGATTGGTACGGTCCTTGTTTATTTCTGCATCTTATTCTAATTAATTTTGGCGCTTTTTTTTTAATTTATCCTATGCTACTGCAGCGCCACCCTTATTGGACGCGTTTTTAGGGACACTTTTCATATATAGAGATGGTCCTCCTTCTCTCTACACTCTATAGTACGGACAGTGAGGCGCTGCAAATCGGCATAAGCATTTCGTATGGTATAGCCTAGCTTGCTACATATATATTTATCTATGGTATAGCCAGTCCAGCGTACTTGTATATATAGAGCATAGAGTATAGAGTAGAAGGAGAACCATCTCATATGGAGGAAAGTTAAAAAGTGTCCAACTGTATACTGAAAATAGAGGTTCCAAAACCTACCACAATAGCGCTGGCGTCTGAAAAACTACGATATGCACATAGCTGTTGTAGACGGAGTAAAGTCAGCTGAATTCAAATATTTTTCATGTTACCGGAGTAGTTAGTAAACAAAACCTCAACCATTTACGTAGCCTAAAGTAATTAAGTTAATATAACCAAAAAACTGCTGTGAGAAAACGTGATTTTATTAGTGTGACTTTTTTATAGGATAAGGGTGACAAACGAGTACACAGTCCACCTGATGGTAAGTGGTTGCTGTGGCTCATAGACATCTACGTTTATCCTCGATTACGAATAAAAATGCAGATGCGTTGTCACCCGTGAGGACTAAGATGGAATGCCTCGTTTCCACTAAAAAGGGTATCCGGTTCTCTACACTCACCACACGAAACACAGCAGCATTAAGCTGCTATTTTACGCTGGTATTCTGTGAGAATGTTTTACTTACCTTCACCGGTCGAACCGACCCATTCGTGTTACAACTATACCAGAAATATAGCTGCAGCATGGCTCTACCACGTATAATAATTATTAGTGATTATATTGTGGTGATAAAACGTTGAATATCTGTTTAACCCGCTTGTTAATTTTTTTACATTAACACTGAAAAATTTCCAAACTACTATCACAAGTACACAACTTGTTATTAATAATTTTTTTTTTATCTATAACTATTGTTATCACTAATTTTTACATCATTTCTAATATGAATCGTTATAAGTAATAATTGTATAATTGTATAATTTATCATTTTTGTTTTATATTATTATTTTTTAATTAGCAAATATAAAATAGATTAAAAGTCATTGTATTGTCATAATAATTATCATAGATAATTTTTTCATTCTGATTCTAATTGAGAATTTGAGATATTTGCAAAGAATATTATATAAGTAATTTCATCGTCTAAGCATTTCTAATTAATTCACTCATCAGTAATATTTACAACAGTGTTTTACTTACTTTCACATTAAAAAGTATTTGGATCGTATAATTCTTACACATTCAAACTAAAACAGCTAAGTTCAATTTTCATAGGTACGAGTAGTAAGGATAGACTACCACCATTGATTGTTTTTTTTTTATAGGAGAGGGGCAAACGAGCATGCGGCTCACCTGATGGTAAGTGACTACCGCCGCCCATGAACAACCGCAACACCAGGGGAATTGCAGATGCGTTGCCGGCCTTTTAAAAAGGAGTAGGCTCTTTTCTTGAAGGTCCCTAAGTCGTATCGGTCCGGAAAAGTCGCTGGTGGTAAACTATTCCACAAGGAAGTTGTGCAAGGAAGAAAACATCTTCTAAATCGCACAGTGGTGGACCGCCAACCATCCAGATGGTGTGGATGGTATCGGGAGTTCTGCCGCGATGTGCGTTCGTGAAATTTGGCGGCTGGGATTAATCCGAACAATTCCTCAGAGCACTCCCCATGGTAAATGCGAAAGAAAATGCTAAGAGATGCAACATCTCTTCGCAGTGCCAATGAGTCGAGCCGATTGGAAAGAACTCGGTCGTCGACGATTCGAGCCGCTCTGCGCTGGATGCGGTCAAGTGGAAGAAGCTGGCACTGGGGAGCCCCAGCCCAGAGATGGGAACAGTATTCCATGTGAGGCCGAACCTGCGCCTTGTAAATTTGCAGGCGTTGAGCCGGCATGAAATACTGTCCCGCTCTACTGAGCACGCCAAGCTTTTTAGAGGCCAATTTGGCCTTCTCTTCCAAGTGACCACGAAACTGCACGCTACTCGATATGTCGACGCCGAGGATTCCGATACTGGCTGAGGCAACAAGGGGAGTACCTTGAAACTGAGGAGATACGACAAAGGGGTTCTTTTTAGCGGTAAACGCGCAAACTTGTGTCTTCTGAGGATTAAACTGGACTAGATTTAGTCGCCCCCAATCCGAGACTTTGTCCAGCAAAGACTCGACTTCAGACACAAGTTTATTCCGGTACTCAGTGACGTTTTCCCGAGAAATATTGGCACGGCCGGTGTATAGAGCATCACCAGTGCTGTCATCCGCATAGCAATGAATGCTACCGGCTTGCAACATATCATTGATATACAGAAGAAACAGCGTTGGTGATAGCACGCAGCCTTGTGGAACACCAGCGTTAATAGGCTTGTAGTCGGAGCATGCACCGTCTACAACGACCTTGATGCTCCGATCTGCAAGAAAGCTGGTGATCCAATTGCATAATTTCTCGGGAAGCCCATAGGAAGGGAGCTTCGAAAGGAGCGCTTTGTGCCAAACCCGATCGAAGGCCTTCGCAATGTCCAGACTAACGGCCAACGCCTCCCCCTTGGACTCTACTGCCTCCGCCCATCTATGGGTCAGGTAGACCAGAAGATCACCAGCTGATCGACCCCGACGAAAACCGTATTGGCGGTCACTAATCAGCTGGTGATCCTCAAGGTACCGGATGAGCTGGCAGTTAATAATGGATTCCATTATTTTGGAGAACAAGGGGGTGATGGCGATAGGCCTGTAGTTGGACGGGTCAGAGCGGTCGCCTTTTTTAGGGATCGGGTGGACAAAAGCTGTCTTCCATGATTTCGGGACTACGCCTAGGGAGTAGGAGTACCGGAAAAGACGCGTTAGAACCGGTGCCAACTCCGGAGCACACGTCCTCAGCACAATTGGGGGGATTCCGTCAGGCCCACTCGACTTGTGGATGTCAAGGGAGAGGAGTGCTCTGCGAACCGAGCGCTGTGAGAACCGCACATCCGGCATGGAGCACTCACACCGCGGGATGGTCGGCGGTGTGTTCCCCCCGTCATCAACAGTCGAGTTGGACGCAAAAAGGGAGCCTAAAAGGTCGGCCTTCTCTTTTGCGTCGTGGGCCAGTGAGTCGTCCTCCCTGTGCAGAGATGGTAGTGATGGCTTACAGAAATTCCCTTGGACAGCCTTGGCGAGAGACCAGAATGCACGGGTTCCCGAAGGAAGGCGAACTAGTTTCTCGCCAATTCTGCCTATGTGCTCTGACTTTGCCTTGGCAATAACTCTTTTGAAGGACCTGGAGGCGAAGTTATACTTCTTTTTGAGTGTGCTGGTGTTTACATCCCGAGTCACCGAAGCCGCAGCCCAGGCTTGATAACACTCCAGCTTACTGCGTAATGCAGTCTTACAGGAGCGACCAAACCAAGGCTGAGATCTGCCTCCGATGGGTACCACAGACGATGGAATAAATAGTTCCATTCCCTGTAGCACCACATCAGTGACAGAGTCAGCAACAGCGCTGGGATCATCCGGCGAGAAGCAAACCCGCCCCCATGGGTAGGAAGCAAAGAAAGACCGCATTCCGTCCCAATCCGCCGACCTGTAATGCCAAACACGGCGGCAACCTGCAGAACGCAACCGCGAGGGGAGCGTGAGTGGCACCACACTCCGGATCAGACAATGGTCCGAAGAGCCAAGAGGGGCATCGACGGAAACCTGATATCCGTCCGGATGAGAGGTCAGCAGAAGGTCCAACAGGGAAGGTGTATGATCCTCAACATCTGGAATCCGCGTAGGCGATGTAACCAGTTGTGTCAGACCATATGCCAAGGCAAAGTCATAAACAGATCTCCCCGCATGATCGGTTAAACGTGAACCGAGCCATTCGGCGTGGTGGGCGTTAAAATCGCCACGGATCACGATCTCTGCGGATGGGACCTGTTGTAGCAAGGAATCTGCAGCCATTTGGACGTGGTCGATGAGTCGGTCTGTTTCGGCATTACCGCTATGGGACCTATAGAGGCACGCGTAGACGCGCGGATGGTCGTCGCTGTCCACGCGTAGCCAAAGGATGGACAGGTCCGAACCTTCAAGACTGCCGAGGCGTCGAGAACAGATGTCCTCTCTGACATACACGCAAACTCCAGCCCGAGGCACAAAGGAGTGCTCCAATTTGTACCCCGGGTAGGAGAGATACGAAGTATCAGCCGGAGAGGACACCTGCGTCTCGGTCAGAAAGAGCAAGGCCGGCTTCGCCGTCTCAAGATGGTAGTGGACGGCGTTTAGGTTCGAGTGAAGTCCCCTGATGTTGCAGAAATTCACGGATAGCGTGGCAGGGGTCGCCTTGGTCTTGTTGCTCAGTTTGCCCCGAGCAGTTTTTGTGTTGAGCGGAATTTTGCCCCCCCCAGAATACGCGGGGCAGCCTGAGCACCCACGCTCAGGAGTGGAATAGCATGGTCGTGGATGCTCAGCGAGGGATTCTCCAGGGGTACTGGTACCCTCCTGGGGTAGTTTATGACGTAATTCCGCTACCATGTTGATGGGGGGGGGGGGGGAATTGGGCCTCCGGTCACCTGCACTCACCAGACGAAACGCATAAAATGTAATCGTTTATTTATATAATTTAATAATATTATATAATTTAATAATATAAATCGTAGAATAACCCGCTGGTTGATTTATTTTACATTTACACCTTATTTATCCCATAAGACTTGTTGTTTTTCTCTCACCAAATAAGTTTTTAATAAGTTAAAATAATTTCAAATTTGACTTGTAATTCTCTCAAATATTCCGCATTACAATTACTGACTGAAAAAAAAATAGTTTAAACGTTATCTTGTTTGTTTGAAACGATGCTTTTATAATTTTAAATTTATATTCCCTTTATAATTAATAATTATAATATCATATGAGCGTGCTCCGACCGTATATTTTGTTTGAAAATTGTGCCAAAACCAAGCGGATTGGTCGGTCTCTGTTCATTTTTCCATCTTATTCTAATTACTTTTGGCGCTTCTTTTAAAATTTATCCTATGCTACTGCAGCACTACCCTTATTGGACGCGTTTTTACGGACACTTTTCATATACAGAGATGGTCCTCCATCTACTCTATACTCCATGATATAGAAGTCAGTGGAAAATGTGTGAAGAACAGTTACTATACTCTATGTGTGTAACCAATATTTGATTTCCCATTGTGTGCGTCAGCTAGTGATGTACATTTTAGTTACAAGGACTATCGAAAAATTATTGTTAAGAAAGCCTTAAAAATATTTAAATAATGGTTTAGTGCACGAAACTGAATAATTTCAAAAAATTACTGAATTTTTACCTTGATAGTTTTAAAATAATTAAAAAAATATACAAATAATATGTTCCCCGGAAGAAGCTGCACTTTTTGTTGGATTTTGATTCAAAATGTACAAAGTCTCAACAATCTCTGAAGAGGTGAGTCTACCGATAAACTTAAACAATTTCCCCCAAGAATCAGATCGGAAAGTTGTATTTTCGACCTTTAGAGAAAACTTTATTGCAATGGGCAGTTTCGCCGGTATTTCTTTTTTAACATAACGTTAATCAACTATAAATAGGTAGATACTTTATTAAGTATATACCTATTTATACTTTATATATTTTATAAAATGTTTTGCTATTAAAATAAAAAAAACGGGGACACGGAGTACATAATGTCTGCTTTATTTTCATATAACTATTACTTTTAATAATTACAAACTTTTAATAATTAATAATTAAATACATTCTAGAAATTAATTTTAACATTCGACTTAAATATGAATTTAAACTTATTAATTTAAATAAGGAAACTTGTAGGAAACAGCTAAAAAAAGATTGCTCTGTTTAAAGGCCAATATGTTTATGAGGCTATTCTCTCTTTCATCTGTCCCTGAAAAATAATAAACTTATTATCATTTTAGCTGCATGAATTTAAAAACATAATGATTTTACACAGACTAGCCAAATATGTAGGAGATATTAAAGTGTACCAGGTGTCTGAACATACAAATTCTCAATCTCGGTATGTTAAGAAAATGGTCATCCATCCATGGACTGACTGCGACCTATTTATTGATCTCTTCTCTACGTAGTCGTAGTTCATCACCTACAGCGTTAGTACGCTGTAGGTGATGAATCACGCTATCAAGCTGTCGTCGGGCATCAAGCATAAATCGGGCGTTGTGAGTATCAAATACTATGGAATTTGTACTATCCTGGCACACTGAACCGCGCGTTTCATGCGCGGGCATCTAGCGGCGCTTCAGGAGCATTGCTAAATATCTATACCTAACTACAATAAAAGTTTTATCATTGTGACTCGGGAATATAATCCGAGGCTCCGCTCAACCCCTTGGGGAAAATAGCATGATGCTATAAATATTGTACTAGTGTGAAAGTGAGGTGCGGGTGGTTCTACATTATTTTAGTTGATAAATTAGATAGATAGATAAACTTAGTTGGGTTCATAATTGCTTAAATTGTATAAACTCAAGTTTATTTTTATTTTTAATATACTGCAGTATTATAATGTATAAAAATCTATCTCTATTTTTATCTCAAGTTTTTGAAGTAAAATGCGCGCGTACAGATGTAACTGTAACAAATATCAAATAAAGAATGATGCGCCGTTATGTGCTCTGGAGAACAAATATGAAATCACTCCCTGCCTGTAATCTGCAATTTAAACTGTCTCTACAACACTGGTTACATTGGTAGTAGTGTGCTACTACCTAGATAGACGATTATACAGAAAGGATTTTCACCTAACTACTTTAGTAGTTGCAGAGATAAACAATGTAGAATAATTAAACATTTTATAAACTTTACATTATTCAAGCATAACCCACTTTACCATCAATAGAGCTGTTAAATATTAAAACACACGAAACATTGTTCGAAACTCAGTGAAATTTGGCAAGTAGTAATGCAGATTAATATACATAACTACTTAACGAACGAAACTCTACGTAAGACAGTTTCTGTGCTACTTCATGTTCCAAAATAGATTTACTATGCATATAATTAAATCTGAGCAATTCTAATAGTGTCGCGATAATAATAACCTTTTCATAATTACAGCCCTTTACAAGTCCACTGCTGAACATAGGCTTACCCCAAGGAATACCACAAAGCACGATTCTGAGCCACCTGCATCCATCGACTTCCTGCATATCTTATCAGATCGTCACTCCATCTAGTGGGGGGACGCCCTACACTTCGTCCGCCGGTACGAGGCTGCCACTCGAGAACCTTTTTTCCCCATCGGCTGTCGGTTTTTCGAGCTATATGGCCGGCCCATTGCCACTTCAGCTTACTAATCCGTTGGGCTATGTCGGCCAGCAGTGAAGGACCACGCCTCAGTACTATAGGTCATCACTGGCAACACGCACTGTTTGTACAGTCTCATTTTCAAGTTTTGAGGTATACCTGACGGGAAGATGTGCCGTAATTTCCCGAACGCTGCCCAACCGAGTTGAATCCGTCGATTGACCTGTCGGTCGAAGTTGGACTTACCTAGTCGGACTATTTGTCCCAGGTAAACATACTCGTCAACAACTTCGAGCTTAGTGCTCCCAACAACTACCGGCATAGGTGTGACATGGACATTAAACATGATCTTTGATTTGTCCATGTTCATCCTAAGACCTATTCGTTGGGAGACATTATTGAGGTCATTGAGCATGGTGCTTAGGTCCTTCAGTGATTCTGTCATAAGGACTGTATTGTCGGCAAATCGAAGGTGAGTGATATACTCGCCATTGATGTTAATACCGTATCCTTTCCAGTCCAGAAGCTTGTAAACGTTTTCCAATGCAGCGGTGAAAAGTTTCGGGGATATAAAGTCACCCTGTCTTACACCTCTCTGCAATTGGATAGGTTTCGTACTCTGGGTCTGTAATCGGATAGCCAACTGTACAAGCACTTCAGCACTTCGATATACCGACAGTCAACTTGGCATCGCTGAAGGGACTGCAGCACCGCCCAAATTTCGACGGAATCAAAGGCTTTCTCATAGTCCACATACGCCAGACATAGTGGCAAATTGTACTATTATACGGAAATTGTATTATTTATTGTATATTGTACGGAAATAAAACTAATTGTGTTAAATTTACAACAACGAATGTTCAAAATCTGAATACCAATGTGTTTTTAAATGGGGAGGAATTGAGCCCTGTTGTATCCACTGTTTTTCTTGGCATCACTCTTGACGCAAAGCTCCAGTGGGGCCCCCATATATCCAAATTAGCATGCAGACTAAGTTCTGCAGCCTATGCTGTAAAAAAGATTAGAGGTCTCACTAGTGTCGAGACAGCTAGATTAGTTTATTTTAGTTATTTTCATAGCATAATGTCTTATGGGATTTTGCTATGGGGAAATGCGGCTGATTCAGAAACTATTTTTGTTTTACAGAAGAGGGCCATTAGAGCTATTTACAATCTAAAACCGAGAGAGTCTCTTAGAGATAAATTTAAAGAAATTAATATATTAACTTTGGCCTCTCAGTATATTTACGAAAATTTAATGTATGTTCACAAAAACAAAGATAGTTTTAGTAAAAGAAGTGATATACATTCTGTAAACACTAGGAACAAACACAAGCTAGTGATACCAGTTTCTCGTCTCCACAGAGTCAGTAATTCATTCTTGGGGCAATGTATACGCTATTACAACAAGGTCCCGGAAAGTGTACAGGTTCTCTCTATTACCAAGTTTAAATGTTTTATTAAGCTGAAACTGTATAAAAAGGGTTATTATAGTATAAATGAATACATGGTTGATAATAACCCCTGGGAATGAGGTGATCGCTTCCAAGCAGTTTCTAAAATAAATTTTGTAAATAGTTCCTAATCATTTATATTGTAAAATTTATTTAAAAAAAAAAAGTCCCGCTGGGTTTCTTGCTGGTTCTTCCCAGGACAGAGGTTTTTTTCGAACCAGTGGTAAAGTAAAAAATGACTTTCAATAAGAATTACACATGTAATGTATATTGAATAAAAATATATTCTATTCTATTCTACTCCTCGGAGTTCTGTACAATTTGCCGAAGGTTATGTATGTGGTCTATGGTGCTAAAGCCTTTTCGGAAACTGGCTTATTCGGGAGGCTGGAAGTCGCCAAGTCTGCGCGCGAGACGATTCGTAATGACTCTCGAAAACAGCACGTAGACGCGGTTCAAAAGGGAAATCGGTCTGTAGTTCTTCAAGAGAGCGTTTTCAACTTTCTTGAAGAACAAGACCACCGCACTCCTGCTCCACGCCTCCGGTGTAATGCCACCATGGAGGACGGAATTAAAGAGCTTCTGAAGGACTTCAAGTACTGGTTTTCCACCCGCTTTCAGAAGCACTGCTGTAATTCCATCCTCGCCTGGGGCCTTGCCGTTTTTAAGGTGCTTGAGGGCCATTCTAATCTCGCTCAGACTGACGTCCGGGATATCATCGGAATAGTGTCGGATAAGACTCGCCCTTGGATCGTTACTCACACTTTACGTGTGGCTCCAACGATGATGTGTACAGCTGCCCATAGAACCTCTCAATCTCACTCAAAATCTCAGGTGTCCTAGAAACGACGCTGCCACACTCGGTCTTCAGCTTCGACAGTTGGTTCTTTCTGGGAGACAGATCTCTAGCAAAGACTTTGGAGCCCTGGTTCCGCTCGATCGCTTCTTTAATACGAGCAGTATTAAAGTTACGTAAGTCCCGTCGCATGCATTTGGAGATCTGTCTGTTCAGTTGCCTATATGCTGTCAAATCTACTGAAGACTGCAGCTTCATATCCCGTCTAACAGCCATGAGATTAAGAGTGTGATCGGAGAGTTTTTGTGATCTTCTGCGGCGGGTCTTGCAAAACTTAGCTCCGACCGCATGGACAGTTTCCACGAGCTTGTCATTTATATCGTCCACTGCATTACAATCTTCTAGGCACTGAAAACGGTTTCGTAGCTCGAGCTGAAAGGTTTCGGGACTTTGGATTAGAGCACCAGGGGGACGGAGCGTTTAGTTCATTAGACGTGACCTCTCCAACTTAACGCTTAGGTTCAGTGTGCCTCCCATCATTCGGTGATCGCTGCCGGTTTTCACCCTCGCGATCACTGAGACATCACTGAACAGTTGTCGTCTGGTTGTCATAATGAAGTCAATCTCATTTTTTGTCGAACCGTCGGGGCTCGACCAGGTCCACTTCCTGTGGG
Organism: Parnassius mnemosyne; assembly: GCA_963668995.1. Lineage (NCBI taxonomy): Eukaryota > Metazoa > Arthropoda > Insecta > Lepidoptera > Papilionidae > Parnassius > Parnassius mnemosyne. Next base: position 17,700,229 of record CAVLGL010000080.1, read on the forward strand.
GCCGCTTCTGGAAGAAAGAGTTCATCATAAAGAGTCCCTCTTTCTCCATGAAGTCGGCCAGCTGCTGGCCCCTTGGGTTCCGTTGCCCTATTCCAAATTTCCCTACTTTCAGCTCACCGTTCTCTCTTGTGCCTAGTTTTGCATTGAAGTCTCCCATTAACACCGTATATTGGGTTTTGGAGGAATGCATGGCTCTAGAGATATCCTCATACATTTCCTCCACCTCCCCATCGGGGTGTGCCGAGGTTGGTGCGTAAACCTTCAGCGAATACCGTTTGGTGATTCTGAGTATAAGGTACGCAACCCTCGTCGACACACTCCCAATCTTTACAACGTTGTTAACGAGAGACTTGTGGACGATAAATCCGACACCTCCTTGGGACAGATGGTCGCCCTCCCGGTGATAGAACAAATTGCCGGATTCGAGGATTACCGTGTCCTCCCCCTCTCTTCGGACTTCGGATAATCCTATGATATTCCAGCGCTACTTGTCTATCTGTTCTTCCAGCTCCAGGATCTTCTCGTCAGTCCTCAGAGTGCGTGTGTTATAAGTTGCCAGGTCGAGTCGTCGTAGGCGGTAACCGAACTTCCACCGGAGTTTCTTAGTACCCCCTGCCTCGCCGTTACCATGGTCACCACCGTAGCCAGGAATATCAGGGCCGCCGGGGACTGAGGGCCGTCTCTTCGTTACTTTCATGGGGGGTATATTGCCATAGTTGCCACGCTTGGCGAGCGGGTTGGCCACCGCAGTTTTTTTATTGTTGTTTTGCTGTTATCAGAAAGATGCTGCTGCCTATCTTCTGTCTCAGGTTCCCTCTGTCGCTTTTTACGATACCCACGGGAAGATATGGGGTAGTGAGTATTCTTACCCGCCACTACACGGGGATAACCTTTTAGTCAAGTAAAATTAAATATGTAATTTGGAAAGTCGATTGGAGGCGTCATAGTAGCTGAATAAAGATAACACATCACCTCATCTCTTCCTATGGGTTTAGTAAGAAGCGACGATTTAAAATGCTGTGAAAATTCTGCTATTTATAGATAGCGATATAATCTTAACGGTTATTAATCCGACTTCTAAATTTGATATTGTGTTTGTTCGTCGTCACAGGGCATCTTCGTTTATGTCAGCAATCAGGACGAGCATTTCATTCTATTACCCTTTTTGTGAATTTATTTATTTTATTTACTTAATATATACAATATTAAAAAACTATAATATAAAAAAAAAAAACTAAAACTAATAACTTATTTTATCATACAGTTCTCCTCCCCGCGGTATCTTGGCAAGTACGCTGGCTGCGTTTCCTCCTTGAATGGCTTACATTTGAGCGAGAAAAGAACCAGCCCTCTTATCACCAGCAACAACGACCAGTCGTGGATAGAGGAACTTCACCGCACGTAGGCCCCACGGACCAATAGTTTCTACAGCAAATGGCACAAATAATTAGTCATCTCTCAGAGAGTCATATTTGCTCCACTTACTAATATTAATAAATTAATTATTCAAATTTTGTTTTCTTTTTAGGGTTCCGTACCTCAAAAGAAAAAACGCAACCCTTATAGGATAACTTTGTTGTCCGTCTGTCTGTCTGTCAAGACCCTTTTTCTCAGGAACGCGTGGAGGTATCAAGCTGAAATTCATATCAAATACTCAAGTCCACTGTCCCTTGGAGCTGTGAAATTTTTGACATTCGCAAGGGAATCAAAACCTTCAGGGTACTTCCCGTGAACTCAGAATCTTATAATTTGGTACAAAGCAAAGTATTATAGCACAGATAAAGGAAAAATTGCGAAAAGTGTAAATTTTTAGTTACATCATATAATAAAAATATTTTTAATAATTTTAAACTTATATACCTACGGATTTGTTCGGAACCCTTGGTGCGCGAGTCCGACTCGCACTTGGCCGGTTTTTATTATTACCGCCTAATTTCAACATCGCACATCGTGCATAAATTCATGATATCTTCCATATCACTTGAATGATTGGCGGTCTACCACTTTGGGATATATCAGAAGTTTTCTTTTTGTAAAATCATCTAACCCTGTCTTTTTTTTAACACGGGGAAATGCCTAAGCATACCCGCCTCGCGGGGGCCAGGATGGGTCATGTCGGACTCGCACCTACTAAAATCCCATGGTGTTCCACCTTCGCCGCAAATTGACAGGGCCACGGGAATGCTTTCGCACACATTCGCGGCCCCACCAGCGCCGGCCACTCCATGGCAGCCGCTTCTCGAGGGAGGACCTTTCCTCCCCATTCTCCTTTTCAGGCAAGGCGCACCAGGAACACAAGGCACGTCCCCCTCCACGGCCTCCAACTCCACCTGCGTATCAGACCCCCCCGAGTCCGATACGCGGAGGCCTTGAGGCCAGGAAAATCTAGCACTTAGTAGCACCCGCTTTCCCGACCCTAGCGGCGGATTTGGTCTCTGGCTCCGCCACCAACCACGTTTCGGCTGCGGAGGGTAGGGAAAATGGCACCTCGCAATACCGACACTCCTCTTCCCCCGCGGCCCCACCACCACCGCATCAACGGTGCGGCCCCGTCAGAGTCGCAGAGGATAGGGCGAGTGGCGCATCGCCATACCAACACCCCTCTTCCTACGTGACTCCACCTCGGTTGCAGCGGTAAGGGGAGAGGACACACCTCTCACCGCAGTCCACTGACACACATCCGAAGTGGGCTCGTCAAGCCCACTTGAAGTGGCCACCTCGGGCCGGCCCTATACCACGGGCCAGCAAAGGGGTTCCTCTTTGTTCCCCGCGGATGACCAAGCCACGGCTACTAAGACCCCCGCCACGACAAGGCGGGAACCCGTTCGGGGGGGATCTAACCCTGTCTGTTAGAAGACCGACTTCGTTCTTATTCAAAACATCAATCTACTGGCAGTGATTGACTTTTCAAAGTTTTACCATCTACCCTTATTTCAACTCATATTTGCCTACATTTTAACAAAAATCACAATGATTAGTTAATTTTATTTTGTAACCTATATACTCGTAATGTATTTAAGAATTGTAAACTGTCGGCAGTTCAACTATAAAGCATATTCGATTTTAAATGCTATTATTTATTTATTTATAAGGTACACTAATAGCAAAATACATGAAACATTAACAACAACACGATAACAAAAGTATATGGTTAAATATGTTTGCCAATTACAGGTACCTATACACAACATCTACCGTAATGTGTAGCTTATTATATTATAATGGTACTTAATACAATATAACTTACATTAAGAAAAAACTGACTAAGGAATGAGTGTGTGCTGAGAGGGTGAAAAGAAATTGGTCAATTTTTTTTAAAGCATCGGGCAGAGTCGTTGAAAATGTCAATGTTCGGTACCTTGATTATAATTTCATTGTATGTGTTACATATTCTGGATAGGGGATAATGCGCGCCTGAATTTGTTTTGTGGCTAGGTATGCTAAATAGTTTGCGTATTGGATATCGGGGATATCTGTACGGGATATTAATTTGATGCGATCGAATAGATGCGTACTTTTGACTTTGTTATGCAGTAACTTGTGTAGAAACATTAAGTCTGCAATGAGACGTCGGTCACGTAAGGTCGTCATTTTGAAAAATGCTAGCCTCTGACTATAGGGGTGTCTATGCGATATGCCTGGGGTCGAAAAAGCAAGGAAGCGCGTAAAAGCTCTTTGAATTGTTTCGATTCGCTGAGAAGATGCACTATAGACTGGGTTCCACGCGACACTTGCAAATTCGAGGTGGCTACGTACTAGTGCATTGAAAAGAACCTTCTTAGTTTGGACACATCGGAAGCCTTTCGCGTTTCTTTTTAGGAATCCCAACATACGAGCCGCCTTTTTGATAATATTATCAGTGTGACCTCCGCCAAGGTCACGTCACCCAATGAGTAGGTAGTAGTGATGGTTAGTCTTTTTCTGGTGTAGCTTATGTGGTAGCATTTATTAGGATTTAAATCCATTACGTTAATTGCACACCAATCCATGAGTTTGTTTAAGTCACATTGCAGGAGGTCAGCATCCCCGGGACCTTTGATTGATCCACTCAATTTGAGATCGTCAGCAAACATAGATATACTACTATTTTCTATATCTGTAGCTATGCCATTAATAAATATCAAAAAGAGTAGAGGACCCAAATGGGACCCCTGGGGAATACCAGACTCAGCCAAAAACAGTTCAGACTCAAATCCATCTATAGCCACTTGCTGAGTTCTTATTGCCAGGTAAGATTCGGACCACTGCAACAGTAGACAACTTATGCCTATTCGTCTTAGTTTAGACAGCAGGGCTTGGTGGTCAACCTTGTCGAAGTCACTTGAGAAGTCTGTGTAAATTGCGTCTACCTGCAGTTCCCTGTCCACGTCCTGTGCTACCGCGGTCACGAAGGAAGACAAATTATATTCTACCGAACGACCACGCCTGAAACCATGTTGGAAATCAGATATAATGTTTTCAGTATGGCTGTAGACTATGGGGTAAATGCTTTCAAATAATTTAGAAAAACACGATAATATGGAGATAGGGCAAAAAGGTTCGCTATATCGGTGTCTGAGGATGCAGTTGAATCTTTCAAAACCATTTTAGCGGGAAGTAAAGAAAGACCTTTACGCTTATCTTTGATGAAACGCCAAAATTTGTCCGGATCTTTACAGATGCTAGACTCAATTTTCGTCATGTAATTATTGATCGTTCGCGAAGAAGGTTGTACTCATACTTATCTCTGGGATTGTTGTACTTGGCATATCGTTTTATAAGTTAAAATCATTGACGTCCTTACAGTCCTTAAAAAAAGTAAACCAATCAATACAACTCAATTCCAGGATTAAAGAATCAAAGTCTGCCTTGTATTAGTTATGTTTTACACGTGGCTTAGGTAGCAGATTTTTATCATATTCAAAATTAAGTTCTGATATTTCAATAAGTAGAGGGGGATGGTACAGATCAAGTTTACTTAACAAATCTAAGGGTTGAGAGACATTTAGGCATTGCAAACTACTTAAGGCCAAATCCAGGGTTCTACCATGCGAATTCCTTATATGGTTGAATTGGTACAGATTATTCATAGACAAGCAGTCCACCAGACAGCCTCCTAAATCATTATTATGATTAGTAGGAATTGTGTGATTAGAGTCATCGTTAAGCTCCCAATCGATAAAATTTAGATTAAAATCGCCCATCACAATTACATTATCAATATGGTTCAGCACACTGTCCAGATTGTTTAAGAAAACCCTTTGCTGCTCCAATCTGGGTGGCGACGGTAAGTATACTGCACAGATAGAAAGAGTGGAATATGCCACTTTAGTATAGCCATTTAATCTGAATCCAATGTTAACCCAAAGATCTTCGCAATCGGTTTCCCAGTTAGACATTCGCATAGAAGGTATTTTACGGGATACTGCTATTAATACTCCGCCACCATCTTTCTTGGAGCTTGAAGCGCTTGAGCGATCCCTACGGTATACAACATATCTAGAGTCAATGAACTCACTGTCTGAGATACCTGCATTTAGCCATGTTTCGGTAAAGATAATTATCTTATAACTATTTAATAATATGTTTTTGTACACTTCATTAGTTTTCGTTCGAATGCCATGGATATTTTGATAATATAAATTGAAGTTTATAATTAAACATTATAACACTCGCTAATCTTTAACCTAATTATTTAATTGACGATACACTGTCCATGTTACGAATTAACAATACCTCGCTGAATTCATCCTTCCGTACAAAGATTCGGCCATTTCGCACCCAAGTGAACTTATATTTGCATTCCTTGGCTTTAATTCGTGCGGCAGCATGCAAAGACTTGTTTGTTGGAGACAGATGTTCAGAGACGAAGATTGGTTTGGTAGTGCCTGCAAGGCCGAGGTGTTGGGAGCTTAGTTTATCCTAACAAAAAGAATAACATTCTTTTTGTTAAACGCAGAGACCGAAGCAAGAATAGCATCACGTTAACTGGGTGCTCGCAGCTTCACTATCACTGCACGTGGCCGGTTGCTGTCTTTGCTCAGCTTAATCTATCATTGTACATTATAATTTTTTGTTATAACGACAAAGAAATGAAAAAAATAAGCCAAAAAAGCATCCATCGTCATTTATTTATTTTAAGTAAGAAATATGAAAAGAAATACGGTATACAAAAATAAAACAATAAAAATAGTACATGATAATTTAGATTACAAAATTGTGTTAAAATATTATACTTTTATAATTTTCTTACCTTACGTAAGATTTTTAGTATTCCCCCCGCTCCGATTGTCAGCAAAAGTAAGAAAAATTAACCTGCTTACGTAATACTTGAATGCTGATTGGACTGAATGGGAGCATTCAAGTATATGGAACGGGTTATGGTTGTTGGTTATGTGCTGGCGAAATTTGAATTGACCGTTGTAGGAGATACAGTTTTGCTGTATCCGTCGAAAATTATTGATGTGCATTATACTCTACATAATATCCAGGCTTAATACGATCAACGCTTAGATACTGTTAGTACGTGTTTCACTTTAATGCCTTGGGTTATGGTTTTGTTATCAGCAGAGCATTGTGTGATTGGATACGGACCAATATAAGGAAAGGATTTTAAGGACAAACGGGACTTGTTTTCAATATCGAGATGCAGGAACAGGTTGCATTGAAGTTTTGTTTTGTACAACAAAATCAGAGGGAGCCCTCTCTCAAATTTATTTTAATTCGTGTGCTGAAATCAACAATTCGCCAGGAAGGCGTAGGTATTGGCTCTACATAAAACATTTCTGCAGCTGTTGATTTAAGATCTTCCTTAAAAGCGAAACGCATTACTTATACTCGTAACACTAATAGTAGCGACTGAAGTCACGAGTCTCTGTGACACATCAAGGCAACTTTTAGTTGGCGATAGGCACGCTCTAAAATTTTCAGCAATCTACGAAATAAATTTGACTGAAACTCCCCTGAACCCACATCAGTTGTAATGACAGATGGTACCCCAAAGCGTGAAATCCATTCTCTGGTAAAAGTTTCCGTAACTTCCTTAGTGGTATAGAACGCATTTGCTAAAGTTCCGGCCACCACGTCATTATATCTATAGCCGTTAAACAATAATGATATTCATTGCAAACTAGTAAAGGTCCAACTACGAGTATATACAAATTAATATACTAAAATCGACGCCATGGTTCTTCAAACTTTCCAGCAGGCGTTGAGTTAGTCTTTTTAAATTTACTACATAATACGCAAGTTCGAAACCGTTCACGGTAATCTTTTATGGCTGCTGGCGAAACAAAATGATGGGTCACCAAACGTATTGTTGCACTCGTGCCAGGATGACTTATATTGTGTAGTTTATCAAAAAATACACAACGAAAACTAGGAGACATTCATATCTTTCTGGTTGACAGGATTCACAGGTTGATACAAAAATCTTGACCGGGAATTTTCATTCTGATCAGCTTAATACTAAAACCATTTTGTTTTAAATCGATGAGCTCTTGATCAGACTCCTGTGCTTTAGAAAGTTCCTCATAATTTAATGTTCCATAGGAGTTGCATAGGTCCGGGACATGGGATCTGTCACCACATTTCCCTGTCCTTTAATATAACGGATATCCGTCGTAATTTGACTTATAAATGTAAGTTGATTCAGTTGCGAAGGTGAAAGTTCCTCAAGGACAAAAGCATATAGAAGAACTTTATGGTCAGTAAATATAGTGCAGTGCTGGACCTCCAAAATATACAGAACGTGTTGCACACTTTCAGATAAAGCCAGAAGCTCTCGGCAATATGCAGTCCACTAAGCCTGGCTAGGGCTCAACTTCTTGCTAAAGAAGGCCAAGGGAAACCATTTACCATTTATCTGTTGTCGTAAGCACGAACCTATATAAATGTTAGAAGAATCAGTAAAAAGTGTGTGGCGTTACTGACCGGATGCTATAATAACGTGGCGTTGGAGGGATAAGGACTTGCAGGAATAAAATCTGCGCCATCAACGGAAAAGATTTAACCCCTTTGCTGTTAGTGGATTCTAGAGCTTTAATTAAAACGTGACGAGGAATCGGCGCAAGCCTTGTACAGTTCTTGAGCCTGGAAAATGTAAAAGGTTTTCAATGCGATCTGGTGGAGGACGTATTCCTTCAACAATGACATGATACCCCAGAAATATAACTTCCTTGACTCCTATTATGTATTAAGAGGGATTTAGTACAACCCCATAAACTTGAACGCGCTTTAATAACATTTGAAGATGTTTCTGATGTTCAGTTTCATTTATTGAAAAAAAAAGCAGAATATCATCAACGTATGGAAACAAAAATGGAGAATTCGTGTGATCTCATTAATAAAAAGTTTACTATTTTATATATATCTAATATTTTAAAAATCATTTTTAAATTGGGGGTCATTGTAGAAGCGTGCTCGTCGCGACCCCTGCCAGCCCTTTTCAGGGCTGCAATTCTACTCAGCTGCGCACCCATGCCAACGAGGGTTAGGGCGTCCCCCCAAGGCGACGCACACCAGCTCGTCCCCGTTGGTGTGGAATGCAGCGCGCAAAGCGGCGATGGGGACCGCCACCCGTCACGCACAGCCCGACACGGCGGAAGGTGGAAGACAGAGTGCAGAGTTGGCACGTGGAATGTTAGAGGAGGCATGAGAGATAAGACGAATGAGTTGATCGAAATAATGAAAGAAAGAGAATTAGATGTCGTGTGTATGTCGGAGACCAAACGGAAGGGCAGTGGTACTGAAGAGCTCCCTGGCGGGGCGTTAGCTCTATGGTCCGGAGTCCCGGAGAGCGAGAACGCCTGCCAGGGAGTGGGGGTGCTGCTGTCTACTCGGTTGGTCGATGTTATGACTGAATATAAGGTTGTGAATTCAAGACTTCTCTGGGTTCGCTTTAAATTGGGACTGAAGAAGTTATTCCTTTTGGCTGTTTATACGCCGGTAGCTTCGTCGTCCAGGGCTGAGCTGGAGGAGTTTTGGGAGAATATAAGAGAAGTTCTAGATTTGGCTAGGGGAAACGAAGGAATTGTTGTATGTGGTGATTTGAATGGATGGGTTGGTACCGCTGGACCAGGGTACGAGTCGGTACTTGGAAAGTTTGGCGATAAAAGGGTTAATGATGCTGGCAAGCTTATACTGGCTGTATGCAAGGAAAAGGGTCTTCTTGTGACAAACACTATGTTTAATCACAAGAAAATCCATATGTATACTAGAGAACGAAAGAATGAGAGAAGTATGATCGATTTGTTCCTGGTGGATGACCGACTGCGAAAACAGGTGATGGATACGCGAGTGTTCAGGGGTGCTGACCTGGGAACGGATCACTATCTAGTGATTACTAGATTTAGGGGTCTGTTCGCGGGTTGGCGCTACCGGACGGCAGTAACAGAACCACAGTCGGTCTGTCGCATCCGAAGCTGGAAGCTTCAGGAAGCGGATACTAGGGACAAATATCATGCGAGAGTAGCCGAAAAGCTTGACACCATCGATGGCAGAAAAAAAAGTGTAGAAAGAACATGGCAGAACCTTAGGGATGGAATGGTAAGTGCAGCGGAAGAAGTGTGTGGAACAATAAAAAGAGGCAGTAGTAAAAGAAGAGATGCATGGTGGAATGATGAAGTGAAAGAAGCTGTAAAGAAGAAGAAGAAAGTATGGTTAGAGTACTTGGCCTCTAGTAATGATAAGGATATGAGAGAGAAGATGAAAGAAAGATATAGGCTGCAGAAAGTTCACACGAAAGCATTGATTGAGGAAGTGCGTGAAAGTTGTAGAATGGAAGCGGACGAAAGGTTGTCGCACAACTTTAAGGAGAACTCCAAACTCTTCTGGAAAGAGGTTGGAAGGACTCGAAGTGGTGCGACGGCCTTAAGAATAAACAAAGTGCTTTCGAGAACTAATGACGTCCTCTCAGAAAAATCGGACGTCATGCAGCGATGGAGCGAATTTTATAGAGAAATGTATGCGTGTGATGATCTTAGTGAGGGATCCGGGGATGACGCCGTGACTGGTACGCCAGACCCGGACCTCGATGACACTGAGGTCATCAGTATGAAAGCGATTGAACGTGCGATTCGAAGTTTGAAATGTGGTAAGGCTGCGGGACTAGACAGAGTTACTGCTGAAATGGTCAAGTATGGTGGGCCTCGCGTCTGGGACAGCTTTCATCTGCTGTGCAATTTGTGCTGGCGGACGGGGGATGTCTTGGATGATTTGTGATCCGCAGTCATTGTGCCTTTATATAAAGGTAAAGGTTTACATTTTGACTGTGCTATCGGGCGATCAGCTTGACCAGTTTAGCAAGTAAAGTTTACTCGAAGGTTTTGACACGTAGGATGCAAGAGAAATCGAAACGAAGAGATTCGCAATATGGCAGGTTTGAAAGATGACCTTATCACAAAAATTGATAAGGGCGTGCTTCGGTGGTTTGGGCACGTTGAGCGAATGAGTGAAGACCGAATGGTGAAGAAAATATATAGCGCGAAAGTTAATTTTAAAAGGTGTCGAGGTAGACCGAGACTAACTTTCGAAGACCATGTGAGCAAATTGCTCGAAGAGGGTAGGGTCAAGAGTACTCGGATACCTAGACGTGCATGTATGAAGAAGATAATGAATCTGAAAGAAGCGAAAGAGGTATGTAAGGATTGTGACACTTGGCGATCTGTTCTCTCTGGCTACCCCGTCAGGGATTGTGCGTGAAGATAAGTAAGTAAGTAAGTATTTTTAAAATAGTATATCAATATATTGACTAGATCTTTAATTCCGTCCTCCATGGTGGCAGCACTCCGGAGGCGTGAACAGAAGTGCGGTGGTCCTGTTCTTCAAGAAAGGCGGTAACGCTCTCTTGAAGAACTATAGGCCGATTTCCCTTCTGAGCGGTGTCTACGTGTACGAGTCGTCAAGCACACAGGCTAGACGACTTCATGCCTTCCGAACAAGCCGGTTTCCGAAAAGGTACTGTACAGAAGACTGAAGAGTACAATTTGGCACTTTGTCTTGCGTATATGGACTACGAGTAAGCCTTTGATTCCGTCGAAATTTGGGCGGTGTTGCAGTTCCTTCAGCGGTGCCAAGTTGACTGTCGGTATATCGAAGTTCTGAAGTGTTTGTACAGTAGAGCTACAATGGTTATCCGAGTATAGAACCACAGTACGAAACCCATCCAACTGCACAAAGGTATGAGACAGGGTGACGTAATATCTCCTACTTCCTAGGTTTTGTAACTATTAATATATTACTATAAATGAACAATTATTGTTTAGAATGATTGTATGTAATTGGTTTTTCGTAAACGGCTCAAACGATTTGGGTGTTTTTTTCTACCGGCTTCAAAAAGGAAACGGTACAATTCGACTGTATTTTTTTTATGTGTGTTACCTCATAACTTTTTTGTGGGGTGAACCGATTTCGATGATTCTTTTTTTATTTAAAAGCTGGTACTTCACATGTGGTCCCATATAAATTTAATCAAGGTCTGACCAATAGTTTTTGAGTTATTCTTAATAATTTATATCGCAGTCGGTTGTACAAAATTTTTAATTTATAATTTTAAATTGTGTGTGTGTGTGTGTGTGTGTGTGTGTGTGTGTGTGCGCGTGTGTGTGTGCTGGTTACCCTTTTTTCTATTTAAAAAAATCTATAAAAATTATGTTAATTTTTAGTTTATTTAGATAGATTTTATAGCTAGTCACAGATCTGCAGGAAAATTGCAATCACAGTGCGGGATGTGACTTCAGAAAGCAGGAAAAGGTATAAAAGTATAGAATGGTGAAAATATTATCAGAAATAAGACTTATTTCACTTTTTTAACAGTTTAACTGATTTAAAAAAGGAGGTGCCATAATACACGCGTATGTTTTATAATGTTTACTGGTTTTTCGGAAACGTATACCAATTTAGATGATTATTTTTTTTATTAAATAGATTATACTTCAAGGATGGTTCAATATATTTAAAATTAAAATTTCACCTCTAAGAATGGAAAATTCAGATGACATTCTAGTTGGTTACCTCACCTTGAATATGTGATAGTGCTTCATTAATTCATTACAGCCTATCCAAAGTATATTGCTGAACATAAGCCTCACCAAAGATTGCCTCATGTGAAGAATATTTGCCATAGATGCCACGCTTGCTCGGCGGGTTGGCAACCGCAGTTTTTTATTGTTTAGCTTATATTCGGAAGACGCTGCTGCCAATCTCCTGGCTTGTTTCCTCTTACGACACCCGAGGGAGATATGGGGTAGTGGATATTCTTACACCACTATTACACAGTTATATACTGCTAATTGGTCATATGTTGCCCATTGTCCGCAAAGGGAGAAGTCCTTAAAATGAGAAAAGAAACTAAACTACTCTTAATAAAAATAAAAACAGACTTCAAAAACTAAAAATAATATAATAATTTCCACAATATTAATAGCTTCTGAAATCGTTTCTAAGACTATTGAAGAATTAAATTCCCTTATGTTATGTTGAATGCCAATGTTAAATGTGTTTACTTTTCTTGTGATTTGGCACATTTAAACATTTTTTCGATTTATTGATCTTCATTTGAGTATGTGAAACAAAAGGTACGTACACTTCTAGATACTTCTGTCAGAAATTTAGTCGTATACAAAAAACGGGATAATTGGCGTTATGCACGCATATTTTGCGAGTCGCATTAACTAAGGCTCTAAACACGGAACCTCCCGGCTATCACGGAATGGTTATCAAGCCTAGCTTTTAACCCAACTATAAAAATGTTCTAACGCCGGGCGATGCTCGGTTTCGCAGGTAGTATTTAATTGAAAGCTGCCGTGGAAAGCAATTTGACGTTATATTTTGGCAAAGTTTGTGCTGTTAGCCAGGATGCTTTTATAGCTTAATTTTTTCATTTCTCTGTCGTTATAACAAAAATTACAATGTACAATGATAGCATTTAAAATCGAATATGTTTTATAGTTGAACTGCCGACAGTTTACAATTCTTAAATACATTACGAGTATATAGGTTACAAAATGAAATTAACTAATCATTGTGATATTTGTTACAATGTAGGCAAATAGGAGTTGAAATAAGGGTAAATGGTAAAACTTTGAAAAGTCAATCACTGCCAGTAGATTGATGTTTTGAGCAAGAACGAAGTCGGTCTTCCAACAGACAGGGTTAGATGATTTTACAAAAAAAAAACTTCTGATAAATCCCATAGCGGTAGACCGCTAATCATTCAGATGATATAGAAGATATCGTCAATTTAATCACGATGTGCGATGTTGAAATCAGGTGGTAATAATAAAAGAAAACAAAATTTTAATAATTAATATATTAATATTACAGTAAGTGGGGCGAATATGAGTTAAGATTATATCGCTATCTATCAAAAGCGAAATTTTCATAGCATTTTAAATCGTTGCTTCTTACTAAATCCATAGGAAGAGATGAGGTGATGTGTTCTCTTTATTCAGCTACTATGACGCCTCCAATCGACTCTTCAAATTACATATTTAACTTTACTTGATTAAAAGGTTATTATTATAACGACACTATTAGAATTGCTCAGATTTAATTATATGCATAGTAAATCTATTTTGGAGCATGAAGTAGCACAGAAACTGTCTTACGTAGAGTTTCGATCGTTATGTATTTATCGTTATGTATATATTTTTCAACGTGTATTATGGTTGTAGCACGAATGGGTCGGCTCGACCGGGGAAGGACCACGCTCTCACAGAAAACCAGCGTAAAATAGCAGCTTAACGCTGCTGTGTTTCGTATGGTGAGTGTAGAGAACCGGAGACCCTTTTTACTGGCAAAGAGGCATTCCATCTTAGTCTTCACGGGTGACAACGCATCTGCATCTTGAGTCTTTATTGAGGATAGATGTAGATGTCTATGGGTCACAGTAACCACTTACCATCAGGTGGACTGTGTGCTCGTTTGTCACCCGATCCTATTAAAAAAAAAATGTATATTAATCTGCATTACTTCTTGCCAAATTTCACTGAGTTTCGAACAATGTTTCGTGTGTTTTAATATTTAACAGCTCTATTGATGGTAAAGTGGGTTATGCTCGAATAATGTAAAGTTTATAAAATGTTTAATTATTCTACATTGTTTATCGCTACAACTACTAAATGTTTAAATATTGTGTAGTTAGGTGAAAATCCTTTCTGTTTAATCATCTATCTAGGTAGTATCACTCTCCTACCAATGTAACCACTGTTGTAGAGACAGCTTAAATTGCAGATTACAGGCAGTGAGTGATTTCATCTTTGTTCTCAAGAGTAACGGCGCATCTATCATTATTTGTTTGATATTTGTTACGGATGTAAATATATGGATTAAGATAACCGTTTATTATTAACAGGAAGGTTAGGTTATTTGAAACTAAGTTTAAAAAATAATCTAAAAAATTATGCGATAAGGAGACATGTTAAAGAAATTATAATAATATGGCAAAAACTTTGGATACTAACTAATGGATTCTAACTTGTCGCCTAATTACGTAGCGAATGCATGCGGTATGATTTAAGCACTATAGGTACATAATATAGATCGTTCATTAGCCAATAGTATTTATTGGTGGCGTTTATAAGTCAATAAGAGCAAATATTGGGTTGGTAAGAATGTAATGTAGGTTTATATAACTCAAGAGGTCAGTACGCTGAGGTGACAATGGGTCGGCCATAAATAGCTCTAATACCCGACAATCGCTTGTCCATCGGATGTCGGTTGTCAGTTCTAAGCACATGGCGTAAGTGCGGCATGCATTACACGCTGGAATTATGGGCACACCGGTAATAGTGGTAGGGGGTCACACTGGTATGCGTTCGCACCGGCGTCACTTACCCTTGCGAACACAGCATGAATTATAGACTAGCATACGTGTAAATATGTCCCTAGTCTGAGCAGGTGGTGATGTGGCTGCGTTGTCGTTGCGCCAGCAGCGCAAACGAACCACCCTCTACCGTATAGAAGCCCATATAATATGGTTCGCCAAATTCAATAATATTTTTGGTGTAACAATATACGAGTAGTAATATAATATGTAAGTATAATAAAATAATAATTAAATAAAATTATAAAGAACGCAAGCACAATCTTAATAATATTGTGGGTCCTTCATAAAACGTCACTTTTCCATGCGTGGACGTGAAGTTCGACTGAGTTTTTGTAATTTCCTTTTGTCAAATAATTTTTCAACAAAAAAAGGTAACTATTATTCGAATAAAATATTTTAAGATTATTATAATTATATATTCGATTATATTTTTATAATGAAACCATAATATATGGTTTCGTATAATATACATATGTTTTATAATATACTTATGTATTCGTAGGCTTACCAACTGTTTTTTGTAGGTACCATACGAGTATAATATGGTTTAGCGTTGGGGCATTTTGAGGGATACGCAAAACATTGTGCTGACTTGCTTAGAGAATGGATACTGCGCGCTTTTATGGAATAATTGTTTATTAATACCATATCACATACCTGGTGATGATAATTTAGCTTCAAATTGTGATAATTAATATATTCTTCTCCGGCAATTATTTATCACAGAAAATCGCTTGTAATCCTCGAAACAGATAGCGATTCCTCATGTTGGAGCTCGGAGCTTTGTATACGTCGCCACTGAAGGAAAAAAAATGTGATGAAAATGTGATTTATTAGATTCTATGCTATGTCTGTACTCTGTATAAAATTCTATTGAGATCCAGTCAATGTTACAGGGTATTTTAAACTAACCTCCCGATGACCTGGAAACTTGAAATTTTGAATATAACTAAAATTCGGATGACAATGCCAGAATATGATAAAAAAGTGGTAATATTTTTTTTGAAAATTAAAAAAGATTACTTGTTTCCAATACAAATAAGTTTTTGGATTGTCAAAATTGGCATTATTGTGCTGAAGTGCATTACATGTAAAAAAAATTCTGGTTTTACTGTTTGTTAAATTTTCAACTTTATACGCTTCAATTTTAATTTTTTTTTAAAAACGTTAGGGTTTTCTCCAGTGTCGTGGAGGCAGTTTACAAACATAAATTGCACAACGACTAACATCCAGACCCGGAACAATTATTTGTAGGCCATACAAATACTTGTTCCGTGCGGGATTGGAACCCGCGGCCCCCAGCGCAACAACTGATTGCTAAGCCACTGCGCCACGGAGCCGTCAATTCTATTATTATATAATTCTATTTCTATTAGTTTATGATCTTTTTGTATAATAATTCATACGAAACCATATATGATGTCCGTAGTATTTTCTATAAAAGATCCCTATGCTGCATAATATGAACTCATATATTGTTTCAATTTTTTTGTCAGTTTCTGACAAGAGTAATTTTTTTATTCTCATTTGGATTTTCAGCGGGATTATTAAAGCTTTACGTGACGAAGAAGGAAAATCCCATAACGCAGAAGAATTGATAATATGAGTTAAAACCGGGAGAAAGTGTTTGAGGACTAAGGAAATTATTACACAACCCACGTTACAACCCATTCCTTAAAAATTATTGGAAACAAATCTTTTACGAACATGGTCAACAGAAACAAGCGATAATGAAGAGGAATTACTTCCTTGTCCAAAGCCAAGGTAGTAATTTCTGGCATTGATTGGGATTTAATAAATGTAGTGGCGGTTACCGGGGGGTGACGTAAGAGGTGACTGAGGGAAATATATCACGAGAGGTAGCAGGATCTTCCCAAATGCCAAGCATGGTAACTGTGCTGAAATTTCCTTTATGAGGCATTCTATTTGGGAGACAGACGTATGTGCGCACACGCACACAGACATGGACACGGTAATAAATGGAGACAGTTGAGAATACATATTATAAGTATATTATATTGAAATGAATACATTATTTTTTCCAAAGCATTTTTTTACTTATAATAAACCAGTGATTGACCACGATCCCACCTGGTGGTACGTGGTGATGCAGCTTTAGATGGTAAATCGCACTGTCTTAGCGTAACACAAGCCTATTCACTCTTGCCTTGAAGACTTTGCTGTACGCATTACAAAAGACGAAGCAAACCGTTTGGTTCTAATGCGTAGAATATCAACAACAAAGGGGTGAAGACCCGCCGACCGCCTGGTTGTCCGATGGTGGAAAGGAGAGGAAGGAATTAAAGCGTGTAATTCCTGCGCACACTCACCGTAATGCATCCTATAGAATACCAATAAGCCTCTTAGCATGTCTTTTTACTGAGCCCAATGCTTCCAGGTGGCATTTTGCAGCATCCTCCTATGTGACAGCAGTACTCCATGCCCGATCGGACTTGCGCTTTATATAAGGTAAAAAGCTGCCCAGTGTGAAGTATCGCCGCACCCTTGCAAGGCCACCAAGTTTCCTTGTCTCAATGAACCGCCCAAAGTTCAGATGTGAGGATATCTCGACTCTCAACTACTGAAGGCGGTCAGTGTATTCCAGGGCTACATTTCGGAAAGAAGGAGCCAAGATGCAGAGCCTTTTTGCAGTGAAGAGATATTGATTTGGAGGCGTTGAATTTCACAAGATTGGCATCGCCCCATTCGGAGACTGCCTGAAGTATGAGAGTATAACCTCTCTTTCGGACTGGATGCGATACCGACTAACCCGGGCACTTTGTTGGTATCTCTCCACAACAGTGCTGTCGTCTGCATACCCATAGATACCTGGAATGAGCAGATAATTTTTATCTCAAACTTCTACCGGACAAGGTGGAGCCTAGGGTGTACTCAAGGATCCGTGCACTAGTATGACGTTTGTTCTATATGTGCAGTCTTCCCATGGGGCACACTATGTGGAGGCTTACGTCCAGTATTTTTTTAGGATATTATGATTATACGAGGGTGACATTGAAAGTTCTTAGAAAATCAAAAACAGAACAAACTAGCAAGTTATTAATTTTATTATATCTTTTCAAAATAGTGTCCACTTACATCAATACATCGTTGCATCCGATGGAACCACTGAGAAAAGCACTTTGCCCACTCGTCCTTAGGGGTCTCTTTGACGGCATTTTGAAACATAGCCACTGCTTCCTCAGCGTCCATAAAACGTTTTCCTTGAAGTTTTCCTTTGTTTCGGAAATAAATTAAAATCGCAAGGTGCGATTTTAATGTGGGGCTATAGGGCGGGTGACCCAGTAATTCCATGTCTGACGTCGCTAAGTAGTCGATAGTTTGCTTGGCGGTGTGCGACAAGGCGTTGTCGTGTTGAAGGAGAATCCTACTGCGAGGTTGTTTCTCCCGAACAAAAAGTTCGGCAGAAACAACCTCGCAGTAGGATTCTCCTTTCCAAGACAAGTGGCAAACAATTGTTTGTGTACCACTCTGCAGTAACTGTTTTTTGATCCTCTAAAACAATTGTTGCGTAATGACCTGTCCTTCCGAAGAACGAGGCCACCATCTTTTTCCCCCCGCTTCGACCTCTATTTACTTTAGTTGCCAACTCCTCGGAAGGAAACACCCAGACAGCAAACTGTCTTTTAGTTTCAGGATCATAACAATAAATCCAGCTTTCGTCACCCATAAGTATGTCGAACACAGCATTTGAGTCACCTCCGTTAAATCTTTGAACCTTTTCACGACACCAATCAACACGACGGAATTTTTGGGCCTCTGTCAAATTATGAGGTATCCACCGGGCACAAAGCTTCCTGACCGCCAAATGTTCATGGAGGATTTTGTGCACTTGACTCATACCGATGCCTAAGCTTGTTCAAATCTGCTGATAAGTCACTCTTTTGTCAGTCTCATAACACTGGTTTTATCTTCAGTCGTCGCCGTAGAAGGCCGTCCCTCATGCAGATCATCGGTGAGATTAGTGCGACCACGTTTAAATTCATTAAACGAGTTGTAAATAGTGACACAAGATCATCGTGACAGGCCAATCGAAGTCTATCATAATTTTCTTGTTGATTAAAATGACATCGAAAGTCATAAAAATCATTGTACGAAAATCTCGCGTTAAATTGATGCTGACGTGACACAGACAATTTTCAATTTGCCGCTATATCGTAAACAAATGACAAATTAATAAAATACATACACAATAATATTGGCAAAGAGTTCCATTATCAAAATTTGAATTTATTTTTTTATTATATGGTTTACAAGTGGCCAGCTCTAAAAATTTTCAGTGTCGCCCTCGTAACGATGATAATTTTTTTCATGTAAGTATTGTTTTATGCCATTTTTAACTCAATCGAAACTTTATAATATTATTGATACCAAAATTATTATTGTAGTATACCTAGTCAGGTCATAAATTCTGTAACATGTTTAATATAAAATAATTGAAATAAGTTTATTCATTATGTAACCATTTATATACCAAAATGAACTTAACAAAACATAGATCCTTATGACGCTAAAGTTTATTCAAAATGACCTCCGTGATTTTGTATACAGGCCTTGAATCTGCGCGGCCAGTCGTCTATCGCAGCACGAACGAGGTCCATGTCAATATCTGCTGCCTTAATCAAGGATGTCTTGAGTGACTCCAAATTGGGATGAGGCTTTGAGCACGCCTTTTCCTCCACGTGTTGCCATATGCCAGAGGGCCAGTCTTCGTGCCGGATGAAGTCGATTTCACGCGCCGCCAGCCAGTCTTGTGTGCTCTTCGCTCTATGAGCTGGCGCCGAATCTTGTTGGAATACTCAGTGCCTGTTATTGAACATGGTATGAGAAACAGGTTCCACAAGGTTCGTCAGGACTGTATTTTGATACACAACTGCATTCGTTTTTACACCTTTTTCACAAAAATGTACCTCTGTTAAGCCCCAATAAGAAACTCCCAACCGTACCATGAGCGAGGATGGAAAATGACCTCGTTGGACACGCGGAATACGGTTGCTCGCTTCTTCACTACTGTGTGCGTACACTTTATCATTTTGTTTGTTGTAGCTCTCTTCTACGGTAAAAATTTTTTCATCCGAAAAAAGAATTTCCCGATATTTTTTTCCCGCGTACCGCTTCAACAAAGCGCGGCATCTCTTCAGTCTCAGGTCCATTAGACGAGCATTCAAACGATGTCCTGTTTTTCTTCGATATGCCCGAAGCCCTAAGTCTTCATTTAACACCCTTTTCACCGTGGTTCTGCTTAACCCCATCTGAAGGGTCAACAGTTTCTGCTTACGTTTGGGATTTCTTTGAATTCGCGCTTTCACAGCTTTTATCACTGCTGGAGTCCTAACAGACCGAGGGCGACCACTTCTTGACCCGTCATCTACACTAGAGTCTTCATTGTATCGTTTGATGGTACGATAAACGAATCTTTTGGTTATATTCAAATTTTTCAGTATGTCAAAAATTTGAATTGGCGCGTAACCGCAACGATGCAACGCAATAAATGCAACACGGTCTTCTTTAAGCGTCCATTCTATATTTAAAAATGAGTAAAATTCTAAAAAGTATACAGTTTTATTTTCATGAACAATTCGATATTCGAATTCAATAAATTTTTTTGTGGCCAGCATTCTAAAAGAAAAGTTTTTACTGTGTGACAATACTTATGACCTGACTAGGTACTATAATAGGAAGTATGACTAAAAACTACTATCGAAAAAAATGTAAAAATTGTTGACTTTTTTATCAAGTTTTTTTTTGTATACTAAAAGTATACAGGTATTTTAATTCTTTATGAGTTTTTTTTTAAAAATCATGAGAGTGTATGTACGATTTGAAGGACCGAAAACGTGATTAGTATAAAAATACGATCGATTGTATGTTTATTTTTTTAATGTCGTGATTTATAGCACTCCCTCAATTGATTATCACTCATCTATATAAATATAGATTTTTTGAAGTGACTATATTTTCAAGTCAACCTGTTACGTTTTTTATTATTAGTTTTTACCTTAGGCAAGGGAAAATTACAACAATTAAACAAAAAATTAAGCAATAATCAAATGGTAGAAAATAGTACATTTTTTTTTACATCATTGCGAGGATAAAGTCGCAAATCTTTATTGGGAAACCAATTTAAAAACGCTCAACGCTTTACAAGTTTATCAAAGCCGCTCTAGAATTTTGCATTGGCACAGCCTAACACATATTATTATTGCTGTAGTACGAATGCGTACAGAAATAAATGTTGTCTAATACAAAATTAGATCGATGCAGTACTAAAAATAACGTTACTCTGAATTATTCTAAGATGTTGTGACATACAGCACTACTATATTAAACCCATCTGTACTCGCAGGTGTCTTATCTAAGAGATCTTTACTATTTTGTCCTTTTAGCAGACTTTTTAATAAATGCTTGATATAGACCAATACAAAAATGTGTCTACTAACATATTTGCTCATACGCATAACGTTTATTACCACTGAGCCGATATCCTCGCACACGTAATAATAGTCTCCATCACCAGCTTGTGTGTGATATACCGTTATTTAGTAGTAGCCAGATCCCTGTTAGCTATTGAGTAAGGTGTACAATGTATTTTTATTTATTTATTAGTATCACAAAATATTATTTACTCAAACAAGATAGTATTTAATAAGAAACAAAGTATATAATTTCTGCCGCCATTGTTTGCACTGTTGCGTTCCGGTGTGGCTAATTACAGGTTTTCCATCTTAGTCCTCAGTAATTACAACGCATCGGTAACCTTTATCGTGAATAAAGTTGGTGCAGGTGTCTATGTGCTGCAAATGCTACTTTCCATCAGGTGTATTTAAAGTTCGTTTGTCATGTCAGTTTTATATTTAAAATAAGGCTGTTCCAGGACATGTCGGTGGACTTCATGATTTTAAATTAAATATAATTTTATAAACGTGGTAGAGCCATGCTGCAGCTATATTGTGGTTGCAACACGAATGGGTCGGCTCGACCGGGGTAGGACCACGCTCTCACAGAATACCAACGTAAAATAGCAACTTAATGCTGCTGTTTCGTATGGTGAGTGTAGAGAACCGGAGACCCTTTTTACTGGAAACGAGGCATTCCATCTCAGTCCTCAGGGGAGGCGGCGCATCTGCATTTTGATTCTTAATTGAGGATAAATGTAGATGTCTATGGGCCACAGCATCCACTTACCATCAGGTGGACTGTGTGCTCGTTTGTCACCCTTATTCTATATAAAAGAAAAGAAAATATTCTTCAGGCATGCCGATTCCCATGCGATCTTTTCCTGCAGCACAAAGTAAACACTTAAAATTGTAATTAAGAATTTCATTGGTGCCGGTGGAGTAAAATCAGGGTTTCTCGCTTACTGTGTAAATGTACAACGAGCTCCACGAATCATCATTATAATCATCATTGTAGCTTTTTTCAATAGTATTGTGTGACAAACGAGCACACAGTCCACCTGA
Organism: Parnassius mnemosyne; assembly: GCA_963668995.1. Taxonomy (NCBI): domain Eukaryota; kingdom Metazoa; phylum Arthropoda; class Insecta; order Lepidoptera; family Papilionidae; genus Parnassius; species Parnassius mnemosyne. The sequence goes on from CAVLGL010000080.1 coordinate 17,722,513, forward strand.
TGGTAAGTGGTTGCTGTGACCCTTAGAAATCTAAATGTACCCTCCATAAAGAATCAAAATGCAGATGTGTTGTCACTCGTGAGTACTAAGATGGAATGCCTCTTTTCCAGTAAAATGTGTCTCCGGTTCTCTACACCACATCTACACCATACGAAACATAGCAATATTAAGCTGCTATTTTACGTTGGTATTCTGTGAGAGCGTAGTCCTTCCCCGGTCGAGCCGACCCATTAGTGCTACAACTGTACTACTAATATAGCTGTAGCATGGCTCTACCAGGTATGTACTACTAATATAGCTGCAGAATGGCTCTACATAGGCCTCCCCAAAGACCTATTCGTTGTGAGACACTATTAAGGTCACTGAGGTTTAACCGAAGGTGAATGAAAAACTCGCAATTGTTCTCCTTTCCAGTCCAGTAGCTTAAAACATCTTCCACAGCAGCGAAGAGATTCGGGAATATAACGCCCTTCTGTCTTACCGCTCTGCATTTGGATAGGTTCGGACTCCAGTTCTGTACTCGGATAGGTACCACAAAAGAAAATTATTGTAAGAAAAAATTATAGCTGTTTTTAAAATAGCTAATAATATATTATATATTTGGTTAATATGATTGGTATACTTACTGGTATAACCATTTTTAATTTTCTAGGAGTATAATAAGAGAGTATCACACTTAAGCAGATTGCTTAAATATTTTATTTGCAATCTTGTACATAAATTTGATAGATATATTTAGTTTCCGAAGTTGAATAATAGAACATTTGTATATAAAGAGTTGACACAAGAAAGAAAATGAAGCCAAAACTCCAATAAAGTTCAATTTATAGGTTGGATATTGTAGGAGCACTTTCAAAGTTTAATTTGTGACTATATTTCTATAATTTAAACCTGATTCATTCTCTTTATTAATAAAAAGTCCCTCCGTTATGGTCTATAAAAGTCCACTGTTAAACATAGACCTCCTCCATATGTAATTATGTATTTATTCTTTATTGCATTCCTTAAAACAAAGGAATATAAAGGGCGGATTTAATACCTTGAGGCATTCTCTACCATTCAGTAGTGACCCATGGAGTAGTGAGAATTAGTCGCAGGTGTAACAATTTAGAACAAAAAACAATATAAAAATGATGATTAACTACGTAATATACACATTTATCTAATAAATAAACTACAAATATATAACCTATTTGCGCCCCCTTTTCTCTAAAGGCGGTCGCTTCTGATTCGGCAGAAAGGTCATCAGGCCAATGCCAGTCCCACAGGTGATGTTTAGTGAGTAGGCACTTAGGTTTCGCAATGAGTTTCACATAACCACGCAGCCGGCTGTGTGGTATGCTACGAGCATTCATTACCTCCCTCCCCCGCTTCCCGGAGGGTAGCCCTTTTCATTGTTTCTGGGCGCAAAAAAAACCTGTACATACATACATACAAATGCATAACTACATACATATACTTCTGACACAGCAGATGGGCAGAAGGTACTGCTGCCCATCTTCTGTTTCAATTTTCCTTTGCAGCCTCTTACGTCACCCACGGGACGATATGGGCTATTCTCACATCGCTACTATTAAATAATTAGTATTCTAATCGGTGGTTTGACATGTGTGACTGGTAATTAACGGCCAGTAATGATAATGGTATGTTACAACAAAGGCACATATTTAGCTGTAGGCTGCAAGTAAGATGTTCAAGTGTTAGTCTAAATTTGTACGAATCTGAAAGTGGAGACACTGTTGAGAATACATTGTTTAGTAACAAGCTTCTTTCATTTAATAAATTAAAATTTTTATTTTTCAGGCTAATTATAATATTTACTTTTAAATAGTCAGTAGAAAGAAATAATTGTTGTTGCGTTGCGCAGAGAAAGCTCTGGGCGGGCGGCTGCGTGGGGGGAGGGCGGCGAGCGGGCGCAAATAGCGGCAGCGCAAAGCGGCGAGCACTCGCCATTGCCAGTCTCCGTTCGTGCTCCACTATCGAGCACCGCGTGTGTTTTTCACCTGTCGGTTCTGTTTAACACTTGCCAAGCCTCGGTCGCCCGTTTCAGTGTCGCGCGTAACATTTGAATGTTGCAAACGTTCTAGTGCTCTGTATTATCAAGATCTGCATACCTAAGCCGGCAGACCGCTGCCTAACGGAAGACAGCACGTGACTCCTCTTGAAGACCTGTTTGTCTCCTTCTCATATCCCCGATCACAAGGTCAAACCGGAAGGTAAACTCCACTGAATTTCATTCATAAGTTAGTTGTATCGAATATATTGACATATATATATTTGTGTTATCAACACTGAATAGAAAATGTAGAGAATTAAAATATAAATCCACATCCCGTAAGTATTTTTGTACAAATTCATTGGCTTATGTCTTTGTGTATTGTCAAATTACACTGAATTTGCATCGATTTGTGTAAGTGCATGACATTCGGTGACCCATTTTCGCAACGACTGCACGAAAACTAGACGTTTGGCATCAGGTAAGTACGCGTGACAAATTTGACTGTAACAATATTGAATTAAGATATTTAAAGACTGTTTGAAAAACAAGTTATTTTGACTACGAAAATAATAGCTAGCCAATCCCCAATTTCCATCTGGATATTTTTATAACCACCGCTTTAATGTTATAACAACATTTTTATTAATGTTATAACGATTTGTTTTGTCGTTATATAAAACATATGTATGCGAGTGCGTCTACAGTATACACACATTAAACTATAAATTAAACTGTTCTTTTAGCGATACATATTTTGGGAGTCGTATTATTTGCGTAAATATTTCAATATTAAAATAGATAATATTATGTTGCAGAATGCGATAGGGAAGTAAATAATAAATCTGTAAATATATTAGTCACATTGCCTTTTCAATCATAATAAGTAATTTTTTAATCTTAATAATTGAAGAATATGTCGTTTTTATACATAGCTATAAAGATTTTTTTAATGCTTAGATTAGTTAATGTTGTTTATGATATTGTTCGTGCCGAATTCTCAAAACAATAAATATAAAAACAAAGGGATTATATTATAATATAATATAATTACTAACTTTTATATGTAATAACAAATACGCAAGCTGTAACGCGTATTGTTTTAATCAAAAATATTCAGCTTAAAATTATTTTAGTCTGTTAATAGATAGACTAAAGCACAACAAACCTCTATATTTCTCCAGAGACGCCGATTCACACAAATTGTTTGTTTTTCTTAAACGCTTGTTGTATTAAATGCTTAGTGTTTCAAAATATCTGAAAATGTTTCAATTTTATTTAAATTGATTACAATCTTTATCGAGAAGAAATGCCAATATATATTTCTCAGAGAACTATAATTGCTATTCTAAACCAATATGAAAAATGAAATGAATTATGTACCATCCATGTTTTCAAACAGCACTTTCACGTCGTATATAATATGCCAGATTTTTTCTATAATCTAAGGCCATAATATATAAAATAACGAGACCAGTGACTGAGTCTGCAAATTGTATTTGGTTAGTATTGCAATCGTTATATAATAAAAATAAGACATGTGCCCCACAGTGAAGTATTTATCATCATTATCGTTACAGCCTTTCACAAGTTCTTCACTAAACATTAACTTTCCCCTTAAGAATACCATAAAACACGGCCCTGAGGAAACTGCAGCTATTGAATTCCTGCATATCTTACTAGAACGTCTCTCTATCTCTAAGACTACTACTACTAGACTAGAAAAATAATTATTATTAATACTCATAGGTAAAACTACTGTAATTTTGACTATTTATTGTATTATCGAGTTCATATCACCAGTTCCAGGCCTAGGGAAGAATGAGCCCTAGTTTTTTTATTGAATTAAAACCTGTTTATTTTGTCGAAGAGAAGCTGTCATGGTATCTGATTAAATCATGTCCATTATTTGATTCTATGGAATAACTGTTACCCAGAACGGTTAAATTTTTCAGTTGGCAATCATCATCCAGGGAACTTTGAAAGGCAGATGAAGAAAAACTTTTCTATACTATAATAGCGACCCACGCCGGCTTCGCCTGAATAGTTATCTATTTATCCAAACACATTTATGTTTTACAAGCTTTTCGAATAAAATATAGCATACTTTACATCTTTCCTTGTAATGTCCTTTATCTGTTCATTAAAGTTTCATCACAATTGGTTCAGATGAGATTTCGATGGGTAGCCTAGACGGATAGACAGACATTTAAAAAAAATTGGTTATTTATGTCTCAATAGCATGCAAATAATCCTATCAGCTTAATAGAAGCCTGTTATTTCAATAATACAGACAAACACGTCACTTTTATTTATATGTATAGATAACATGAAATATATGTAGATATCAACATACAAAATTGAAAAAAAAAAAACAGTTTAGACATATATACACGGAAAATCTGTCCAAAAACTGTGAATCCAAATTTCAATAAACTTCAATTTTTAAGCGGTGGGTAGCCTAATGAGAGAGTGCGGATCGCGAACTCAAAATGCTATTCAACGTTGCAACGTTGTCAACCACTCCTAGCACAAGCATTTTAAGCTTACCAGGAATAGTTACAGGGAATATTAGTAATGTGAATAGCATTGCTCGTATTTAGAAAATAGACTGGTAATATCGAAGGGACGGGTATTACCAGTTCGAGTGTATGAACTCGGCGTTCTTCAACTCGCATTCCCAGCGCGAAGAGTACAGGCATATTTAACAAGCATTGCATGCCAGTTAGTTATTAGACTTTTGGAAAGGCATATGTTTATATGAAATAATTTAAAATTAAACATGTTGTACAACCAATTTCAAAATAAATTATTAAGAATAACTTAAACACTATTGGTCAGACCTTGATATCAAATTTATATGGGACCAATGAAAAGCATCAGCTTTCAAATAAAAAAAGAATCATCGGAATCGGTTCACCCAGTTAAAAGTTATGAGGTAACACACATAAAAACATACAGTCGAATTGAGTACCGTATCCTTTTTGGAAGTCGGCAGAAAATAAGCTAAGATATACACATATTCAGACAGAATTCGTAATCAAGATACCCGTAGTACATTCTGAGTAATTGAAATGTGCCGATCACAAAGCTCGAAAAACCGACAACCGATGGGGTAAAACGATTCTGAAGTGGCATACTCTTGTTAGTAAGCGAAGTGACGACCTGGTAAGCCATGCAGGAAGTCCAGGTGACTCTGGATCGTGTTTTGTGGCATTTCTTCGGGGAAATCTATGATTAGTAGTGGACTTGTGAAGAGCTGTATTGATAATAATGAAGCCAAAGTAATTAATGACGCAACTCGGCGACAAAGTTATGAGACTTCTGGTATCTGCGATCTCAATCCATCTGACAAGCATGGCAAATTAAAGCAAAGTCTGTCTACAACTGGAGAGACACATTTCCAGCAGTGCACTTTTACCGTTACAACCTACAAAATTCTACCGCTGAACATAGGCCTCCCCCGTAGATTGCCGCATAAGGGGATATATGCCGTTTTTTATTTTTAGTCGTTATTAAGAAGCGCTGCTGTTCATCTCCTGATTTGTTTCCCTCTGTCGCCTCTTATGACACCCACGGGATGATATGTGGTCGTAGATATTCTTACACTAACACTAAACGGTATTCCGCCATTACAGCGGTTGAAGTTTTACAGACTGGTAAAGAAGAATTAAGAAGAAGATGAATTGAAGAAGCTTGTCAAACGTTTTTTGATTCGTTTAAACAAGCTACTCGGTGGCATTGGACGTGAATAACGAGTGCTCGGTCGTCCAACAAATAGAATGAAGCAAATAGCACAATTTCCTTTCGACTGTTACAACTGTTAGTCCCCTTTTGTTTGTTTGTTTACTGTGGAATTACGGATAACAATGCTCGATAGCTTTTACAATTCTCCGTTATTTTGTATATTTATATATTTTACACAGCAACGTTCCCAAAAAAAAAAAAATCTGTTCGTGGCTTCAACCACGGTGACAAATTTCGAATATTATCAATAATTATTCTAGATTGTTCAGCGTAGCTTATGTGCTTAATGTTAGTGTATATGTTCCAAATTTCAGTTTAGCGTTTTCACTGACCTTATACAAGAAAGTGTGAATAAACAGATAATGAGTTCATATATTATGATGCTCACAAAGTTTTTTTTTAAACTGAGATACTAACAGATTAGTTTAATTATATGTCATTCGTTAAGGCGATAATGAGCTTACCAAAAGTTAACTGCTGAACATAGGCCTCTGGCATAGATTGCTTTACATATTTTTATAGTTTTTGACATATTTACGTGGTAGAGCCATGCTGCAGCTATATTAATAGTATAGTTGTAGCACGAATGGGTCGGCTCGACCGGGGAAGGGCCACGCTCTCACAGAATACCAGCGTAAAATAGCAGCTTGATGCTGCTGCATTTTGTATGGTGAGTGTAGACAACCGGAGACCCATTTTAGTGGAAAAGAGGCATTCTATCTTAGTCCTTACGGCTGACAATGCATCTGGATTTTTTTCGCAAACGAAGATAGATGTAAATTTGTATTAATCTATACTGTATATTATACGTTAGCTTATATTGATCACCAATTTGGGAAAACTTCTGATAGTCTTATTTTGTCACTTAATTATTTTACTAGCCGTGTAATAGTGGCGTAAGATAATCCACTACAACCCATGTCATCCCGTGAGTATCGTGAGAGGCAACAGAAGGAAACTGAAACAGGAGATAGGCAGAGATGCTGATCTCTCTGGTAACAAGTGAAAATAATAAAAGAACGGATTAGAACCCGCGTGCCAAGCATGGCATAGTAAAAATACTATAATTCAAATGTATGACTGTAAGTAATGTTAATTATAGAAGGCAGTATTACATCGCGTGAGTCCACCTAATGGTAAGTGGCAACTGCAGCCCATGGACACCTGCAGTCAACTTCAAGTAAAGAAAGCTACACATGCGTTGTCAAAAACACTTTATACCAAACTAAGATACTTACTTACTTATCTTCACGCACAATCCCTGACGGGGTAGCCAGAGAGAACAGATCGCCAAGTGCCACGATCCTTACATACCTCTTTCGCTTCTTTCAGATTCATTATCTTCTTCATACATGCACGTCTAGGTATCCGAGTACTCTTGACCCTACCCTCTTCGAGCAATTTGCTCACATGGTCTTCGAAAGTTAGTCTCGGTCTACCTCGACACCTTTTAATATTAACTTTCGCGCTATATATTTTCTTCACCATTCGGTCTTCACTCATTCGCTCAACGTGCCCAAACCACCGAAGCACGCCCTTATCAATTTTTGTGATAAGGTCATCTTAACTAAATTGGCTTATATTATCTAAAGGTATTTAAAATAGATTTAAAAGAATAATTCAGGAAAGTTTAGGTTCAGTACGCTTCGTTTTTACCAAATCTATATTTTACTGTAGTTGTCATGAACAGTCTCATCATCAACATCATTACAACCCTTCAAAAGTCCACTGCTGGACATAGGCCTCCCCCAAGGAATGCCACAAAACACGGTCCTGAGCCACCTGCATCCATCGACTTCCTGCATGTCTTACCAGTTCGTCACTCCATCTAGTGGGGGGACGCCCTACACTTCGTCCGCCGGTACGAGGCCGCCACTTAAGAACCTTTTTTCCCCATCGGTTGTCGGTTCTTCGAGCTATATGGCCGGCCCATTGCTACTTCAGCTCACTAATCCGTTGGGCTATGTCGGTCACTCTGGTCCTACTGCGGATATCCTCATTTCTAAGTTTATCACGCAGAGAAACTCCGAGCATAGCCCTCTCCATAGCTCGCTAAACAATCTTCATCTTCCTCATCCGGCCAGCAGTGAAGGACCACGTCTCAGTTCCATAGGTCATCACTGGCAACACGCACTGGTTGTACAGTCTCGTTTTCAAGCTTTGAGGTATACCTGACGGAAAGATGTGCCGTAATTTCCCGAACGCTGCCCAACCGAGTTGAATCCGCCGATTGACCTCTCGGTCGAAGTTGGACTTACCTAGTCGGACTATTTGTCCCAGGTATAGGCATAGGTGTTACATGGACATTAAACAATGAACAGTCTATACAAAAAAAATCAGTCTACTGGAAATAGAACCCTATATAATATGTTTTTTTTTCCTTTTAAAGGGTGTTATTAATTGAAGGGCATTGGCTTGCGGCCAGTTCAATTAAGAAACTATAATTAAAATTGGCGTATTTTTTTTTGTTAAATTGGACACTTTCAGCAGTAGAGCAATTAAAAATTGATTAGTAAACAAAAAAGAATTTGCACATTTGCTAATATTATCCCGTCACTTTTCTTTCGAACTCTACCCTACTCCTTGCCTATAATATGTTAAAGCATTATGTAAAGAAAGTAATTTTAAAAATAGCGTTTTTGCGTTATAATATTTTAATACTAGTAATATTATTAAAATTACTTACATAACACATAAACCAATCCAACTAAGTTTTAAATGCTTGAGTTCCCAGATGTTCACTTCAGGAGCCGATATTCGTATTCGAAGTCACGACTTTTTAGTTCACACCCCTGCTGCCTTTTTGGATATATATTTAATGCGGCGATTTTGGAAAATTCGCTGAGTGAAAGGTCCAAATCTAGTAGAAGACTCTTAATGGGCTGACGATGTGATATCAGATATATGAATAAGAACACGAGTATATATGAAATTTTAACAAGGAAATTATATAATATAATAAGAATGCGAAAACGCACTAATTTGTTTGAGAAATAATTACCTTTTCGAAAAACATTAACATAGAATATAGTGCATTGTTAGACTTTCTTTTACAAAACAAGCAGCCTGATGACCCACTTAAAGTTAAGAGGTCCTCGTCGCTTAGAACAAGCAACACAAAAGCATTTGATTGCCTACTTTCGGTGCTACAAATCGTAAGCCTACTAAAATTGTAGTCGATTTATGATTATTAAGAAGGTGACGGTGTTATAAGTGTATTTTAGTAAAAAGGTACTACTTAAGATAAAATGGTACCACTAATACAAAACATATTAGCAAAGTTATTTAATGAATTACCATTTTTGTCTCAATTTATATTTTTGTTTACTAGGTGATATTAGGCAATACCTAGTATCACCTAGTAAACAAAAATATAAATTACCTATACTTGTGGTGTAGGAACCGCCATCTTGTTTACTTGTATCGCCAAATGGCGTACTCGAACGTATTCGATCGATGAATTTTTTGCCGAGTGTCAGAGATAATAAAAGTCTAACGGATACTACATAATTTTATCAAAATTAAAGTTATACATAAATTAAAAATATTTTTATAATTTAAATGAATGTTTTGATACAAATATTATTTAATTTGATTTTCTATATTTTATTATATTTAATTTTCTTTTTCTTTTATTGTAATTATAATTATTATTATCATTGTTCTTTCTTTGACATGACAATGTGATTGTTAATTTAATTAATTTATTGATGTAATCTAATAATATAATTTAATATTTTATAATTGCTACGCCCAAACCGGGTTTCAAATGCGGACTATTTTTTAAAAACACATCTATTGTTACCATTTGATTGCAATAAAGATTATGAATTATGAATTATGAATGGCGGAGCAAGTATAATTGACAGACAGTGAGGTATCGCACTAAGTCCTCAGAGGTTACAACGCAGCTGTAAGTATCCAGTTTGTTTGACACTTCAATTTGTTTAAAAAACCCAGTACTGTTATATAATTTATACTGCCATTATTCTACGTTAACAAAAAGCTCGTAATTTGTATGGTTTTCTACTGGTAATTATAATTAGTAATCTATAATCTATATGTATAATGTACTAGCTGTGCCCCGCGACTTTGCCCGCGTGGAATTTACTACGATTTCATGGATATCAATTTTTTTGCGCAGAACCCTTATTTTTTTTGAGTAATGTTACCATTGTATAATAATGAAAAATATTGAAATTAATATTTATACGATACTAACGTAACTCAATTGTTTTGGCTTCCCGGAACCCCTCCACTAACACTAAAACTTTATGGTATGGTATTAAAGTTCAAAATGACTTTTAAATATTATTACGAATCTTTTATATGGGAATATAGAAAAGTGTTGTTTTTATACTTTTTCAGACAATTTTTTAAATTTTTCTCTCCGTAAGAACCATCTTCGTACTTCATGGAATATTATAAAAAAAGAATTAGCGAAATCGGTTCAGCTGCTCTCGAGATTTGCAATAAGCAACACATTCAGCGATTCATTTTTATATTATAGATTATCGATAATAATCTAGGAGTACAATCTATAACCTATAATGTACCATCTTTAATCCATAATATACTAGCTGGCTAGGCAGACATTGTGATTCGTAATAAAATATATTAATCACTTATCGGGATAAAGACTATTTTATCTCTCAAGTTGGATCAAGTAATATACATTTACAAAATTTAATTAAAATCGGTTGAGTGGTTTCGGAGATTATGTAATAGAATCCGTAACGAAGATATCCGTAGTAGAACCAGAGTAAGCAACACGGCCTAACGTATCTGTAGATATTATCATTATAATAAATTGAAGTGGAAATAAGCCTGCCATATACCTCAAATTTGACTGTAACAATATTGAATTAAGATATTTAAAGACTGTTTGAAAAACAAGTTATTTTGACTACGAAAATAATAGCTAGCCAATCCCCAATTTCCATCTGGATATTTTTATAACCACCGCTTTAATGTTATAACAACATTTTTATTAATGTTATAACGATTTGTTTTGTCGTTATATAAAACATATGTATGCGAGTGCGTCTACAGTATACACACATTAAACTATAAATTAAACTGTTCTTTTAGCGATACATATTTTGGGAGTCGTATTATTTGCGTAAATATTTCAATATTAAAATAGATAATATTATGTTGCAGAATGCGATAGGGAAGTAAATAATAAATCTGTAAATATATTAGTCACATTGCCTTTTCAATCATAATAAGTAATTTTTTAATCTTAATAATTGAAGAATATGTCGTTTTTATACATAGCTATAAAGATTTTTTTAATGCTTAGATTAGTTAATGTTGTTTATGATATTGTTCGTGCCGAATTCTCAAAACAATAAATATAAAAACAAAGGGATTATATTATAATATAATATTATTACTAACTTTTATATGTAATAACAAATACGCAAGCTGTAACGCGTATTGTTTTAATCAAAAATATTCAGCTTAAAATTATTTTAGTCTGTTAATAGATAGACTAAAGCACAACAAACCTCTATATTTCTCCAGAGACGCCGATTCACACAAATTGTTTGTTTTTCTTAAACGCTTGTTGTATTAAATGCTTAGTGTTTCAAAATATCTGAAAATGTTTCAATTTTATTTAAATTGATTACAATCTTTATCGAGAAGAAATGCCAATATATATTTCTCAGAGAACTATAATTGCTATTCTAAACCAATATGAAAAATGAAATGAATTATGTACCATCCATGTTTTCAAACAGCACTTTCACGTCGTATATAATATGCCAGATTTTTTCTATAATCTAAGGCCATAATATATAAAATAACGAGACCAGTGACTGAGTCTGCAAATTGTATTTGGTTAGTATTGCAATCGTTATATAATAAAAATAAGACATGTGCCCCACAGTGAAGTATTTATCATCATTATCGTTACAGCCTTTCACAAGTTCTTCACTAAACATTAACTTTCCCCTTAAGAATACCATAAAACACGGCCCTGAGGAAACTGCAGCTATCGAATTCCTGCATATCTTACTAGAACGTCTCTCTATCTCTAAGACTACTACTACTAGACTAGAAAAATAATTATTATTAAAACTCATAGGTAAAACTACTGTAATTTTGACTATTTATTGTATTATCGAGTTCATATCACCAGTTCCAGGCCTAGGGAAGAATGAGCCCTAGTTTTTTTATTGAATTAAAACCTGTTTATTTTGTCGAAGAGAAGCTGTCATGGTATCTGATTAAATCATGTCCATTATTTGATTCTATGGAATAACTGTTACCCAGAACGGTTAAATTTTTCAGTTGGCAATCATCATCCAGGGAACTTTGAAAGGCAGATAAGGAAAAACTTTTCTATACTATAATAGCGACCCACGCCGGCTTCGCCTGAATAGTTATCTATTTATCCAAACACATTTATGTTATACAAGCTTTTCGAATAAAATATAGCATACTTTACATCTTTCCTTGTAATGTCCTTTATCTGTTCATTAAAGTTTCATCACAATTGGTTCAGATGAGATTTCGATGGGTAGCCTAGACGGATAGACAGACATTTAAAAAAAATTGGTTATTTATGTCTCAATAGCATGCAAATAATCCTATCAGCTTAATAGAAGCCTGTTATTTCAATAATACAGACAAACACGTCACTTTTATTTATATGTATAGATAACATGAAATATATGTAGATATCAACATACAAAATTGAAAAAAAAAAACAGTTTAGACATATATACACGGAAAATCTGTCCAAAAACTGTGAATCCAAATTTCAATAAACTTCAATTTTTAAGCGGTGGGTAGCCTAATGAGAGAGTGCGGATCGCGAACTCAAAATGCTATTCAACGTTGCAACGTTGTCAACCACTCCTAGCACAAGCATTTTAAGCTTACCAGGAATAGTTACAGGGAATATTAGTAATGTGAATAGCATTGCTCGTATTTAGAAAATAGACTGGTAATATCGAAGGGACGGGTATTACCAGTTCGAGTGTATGAACTCGGCGTTCTTCAACTCGCATTCCCAGCGCGAAGAGTACAGGCATATTTAACAAGCATTGCATGCCAGTTAGTTATTAGACTTTTGGAAAGGCATATGTTTATATGAAATAATTTAAAATTAAACATGTTGTACAACCAATTTCAAAATAAATTATTAAGAATAACTTAAACACTATTGGTCAGACCTTGATATCAAATTTATATGGGACCAATGAAAAGCATCAGCTTTCAAATAAAAAAAGAATCATCGGAATCGGTTCACCCAGTAAAAAGTTATGAGGTAACACACATAAAAACATACAGTCGAATTGAGTACCGTATCCTTTTTGGAAGTCGGCAGAAAATAAGCTAAGATATACACATATTCAGACAGAATTCGTAATCAAGATACCCGTAGTACATTCTGAGTAATTGAAATGTGCCGATCACAAAGCTCGAAAAACCGACAACCGATGGGGTAAAACGATTCTGAAGTGGCATACTCTTGTTAGTAAGCGAAGTGACGACCTGGTAAGCCATGCAGGAAGTCCAGGTGACTCTGGATCGTGTTTTGTGGCATTTCTTCGGGGAAATCTATGATTAGTAGTGGACTTGTGAAGAGCTGTATTGATAATAATGAAGCCAAAGTAATTAATGACGCAACTCGGCGACAAAGTTATGAGACTTCTGGTATCTGCGATCTCAATCCATCTGACAAGCATGGCAAATTAAAGCAAAGTCTGTCTACAACTGGAGAGACACATTTCCAGCAGTGCACTTTTACCGTTACAACCTACAAAATTCTACCGCTGAACATAGGCCTCCCCCGTAGATTGCCGCATAAGGGGATATATGCCGTTTTTTATTTTTAGTCGTTATTAAGAAGCGCTGCTGTTCATCTCCTGATTTGTTTCCCTCTGTCGCCTCTTATGACACCCACGGGATGATATGTGGTCGTAGATATTCTTACACTAACACTAAACGGTATTCCGCCATTACAGCGGTTGAAGTTTTACAGACTGGTAAAGAAGAATTAAGAAGAAGATGAATTGAAGAAGCTTGTCAAACGTTTTTTGATTCGTTTAAACAAGCTACTCGGTGGCATTTACGTGAATAACGAGTGCTCGGTCGTCCAACAAATAGAATGAAGCAAATAGCACAATTTCCTTTCGACTGTTACAACTGTTAGTCCCCTTTTGTTTGTTTGTTTACTGTGGAATTACGGATAACAATGCTCGATAGCTTTTACAATTCTCCGTTATTTTGTATATTTATATATTTTACACAGCAACGTTCCCAAAAAAAAAAAAATCTGTTCGTGGCTTCAACCACGGTGACAAATTTCGAATATTATCAATAATTATTCTAGATTGTTCAGCGTAGCTTATGTGCTTAATGTTAGTGTATATGTTCCAAATTTCAGTTTAGCGTTTTCACTGACCTTATACAAGAAAGTGTGAATAAACAGATAATGAGTTCATATATTATGATGCTCACAAAGTTTTTTTTTAAACTGAGATACTAACAGATTAGTTTAATTATATGTCATTCGTTAAGGCGATAATGAGCTTACCAAAAGTTAACTGCTGAACATAGGCCTCTGGCATAGATTGCTTTACATATTTTTATAGTTTTTGACATATTTACGTGGTAGAGCCATGCTGCAGCTATATTAATAGTATAGTTGTAGCACGAATGGGTCGGCTCGACCGGGGAAGGGCCACGCTCTCACAGAATACCAGCGTAAAATAGCAGCTTGATGCTGCTGCATTTTGTATGGTGAGTGTAGACAACCGGAGACCCATTTTAGTGGAAAAGAGGCATTCTATCTTAGTCCTTACGGCTGACAACGCATCTGGATTTTTTTCGCAAACGAAGATAGATGTAAATTTGTATTAATCTATACTGTATATTATACGTTAGCTTATATTGATCACCAATTTGGGAAAACTTCTGATAGTCTTATTTTGTCACTTAATTATTTTACTAGCCGTGTAATAGTGGCGTAAGATAATCCACTACAACCCATGTCATCCCGTGAGTATCGTGAGAGGCAACAGAAGGAAACTGAAACAGGAGATAGGCAGAGATGCTGATCTCTCTGGTAACAAGTGAAAATAATAAAAGAACGGATTAGAACCCGCGTGCCAAGCATGGCATAGTAAAAATACTATAATTCAAATGTATGACTGTAAGTAATGTTAATTATAGAAGGCAGTATTACATCGCGTGAGTCCACCTAATGGTAAGTGGCAACTGCAGCCCATGGACACCTGCAGTCAATTTCAAGTAAAGAAAGCTACACATGCGTTGTCAAAAACACTTTATACCAAACTAAGATACTTACTTACTTATCTTCACGCACAATCCCTGACGGGGTAGCCAGAGAGAACAGATCGCCAAGTGCCACGATCCTTACATACCTCTTTCGCTTCTTTCAGATTCATTATCTTCTTCATACATGCACGTCTAGGTATCCGAGTACTCTTGACCCTACCCTCTTCGAGCAATTTGCTCACATGGTCTTCGAAAGTTAGTCTCGGTCTACCTCGACACCTTTTAATATTAACTTTCGCGCTATATATTTTCTTCACCATTCGGTCTTCACTCATTCGCTCAACGTGCCCAAACCACCGAAGCACGCCCTTATCAATTTTTGTGATAAGGTCATCTTAACTAAATTGGCTTATATTATCTAAAGGTATTTAAAATAGATTTAAAAGAATAATTCAGGAAAGTTTAGGTTCAGTACGCTTCGTTTTTACCAAATCTATATTTTACTGTAGTTGTCATGAACAGTCTCATCATCAACATCATTACAACCCTTCAAAAGTCCACTGCTGGACATAGGCCTCCCCCAAGGAATGCCACAAAACACGGTCCTGAGCCACCTGCATCCATCGACTTCCTGCATGTCTTACCAGTTCGTCACTCCATCTAGTGGGGGGACGCCCTACACTTCGTCCGCCGGTACGAGGCCGCCACTTAAGAACCTTTTTTCCCCATCGGTTGTCGGTTCTTCGAGCTATATGGCCGGCCCATTGCTACTTCAGCTCACTAATCCGTTGGGCTATGTCGGTCACTCTGGTCCTACTGCGGATATCCTCATTTCTAAGTTTATCACGCAGAGAAACTCCGAGCATAGCCCTCTCCATAGCTCGCTAAACAATCTTCATCTTCCTCATCCGGCCAGCAGTGAAGGACCACGTCTCAGTTCCATAGGTCATCACTGGCAACACGCACTGGTTGTACAGTCTCGTTTTCAAGCTTTGAGGTATACCTGACGGAAAGATGTGCCGTAATTTCCCGAACGCTGCCCAACCGAGTTGAATCCGCCGATTGACCTCTCGGTCGAAGTTGCACTTACCTAGTCGGACTATTTGTCCCAGGTATAGGCATAGGTGTTACATGGACATTAAACAATGAACAGTCTATACAAAAAAAATCAGTCTACTGGAAATAGAACCCTATATAATATGTTTTTTTTTCCTTTTAAAGGTTGTTATTAATTGAAGGGCATTGGCTTGCGGCCAGTTCAATTAAGAAACTATAATTAAAATTGGCGTATTTTTTTGTTAAATTGGACACTTTCAGCAGTAGAGCAATTAAAAATTGATTAGTAAACAAAAAAGAATTTGCACATTTGCTAATATTATCCCGTCACTTTTCTTTCGAACTCTACCCTACTCCTTGCCTATAATATGTTAAAGCATTATGTAAAGAAAGTAATTTTAAAAATAGCGTTTTTGCGTTATAATATTTTAATACTAGTAATATTATTAAAATTACTTACATAACACATAAACCAATCCAACTAAGTTTTAAATGCTTGAGTTCCCAGATGTTCACTTCAGGAGCCGATATTCGTATTCGAAGTCACGACTTTTTAGTTCACACCCCTGCTGCCTTTTTGGATATATATTTAATGCGGCGATTTTGGAAAATTCGCTGAGTGAAAGGTCCAAATCTAGTAGAAGACTCTTAATGGGCTGACGATGTGATATCAGATATATGAATAAGAACACGAGTATATATGAAATTTTAACAAGGAAATTATATAATATAATAAGAATGCGAAAACGCACTAATTTGTTTGAGAAATAATTACCTTTTCGAAAAACATTAACATAGAATATAGTGCATTGTTAGACTTTCTTTTACAAAACAAGCAGCCTGATGACCCACTTAAAGTTAAGAGGTCCTCGTCGCTTAGAACAAGCAACACAAAAGCATTTGATTGCCTACTTTCGGTGCTACAAATCGTAAGCCTACTAAAATTGTAGTCGATTTATGATTATTAAGAAGGTGACGGTGTTATAAGTGTATTTTAGTAAAAAGGTACTACTTAAGATAAAATGGTACCACTAATACAAAACATATTAGCAAAGTTATTTAATGAATTACCATTTTTGTCTCAATTTATATTTTTGTTTACTAGGTGATATTAGGCAATACCTAGTATCACCTAGTAAACAAAAATATAAATTACCTATACTTGTGGTGTAGGAACCGCCATCTTGTTTACTTGTATCGCCAAATGGCGTACTCGAACGTATTCGATCGATGAATTTTTTGCCGAGTGTCAGAGATAATAAAAGTCTAACGGATACTACATAATTTTATCAAAATTAAAGTTATACATAAATTAAAAATATTTTTATAATTTAAATGAATGTTTTGATACAAATATTATTTAATTTGATTTTCTATATTTTATTATATTTAATTTTCTTTTTCTTTTATTGTAATTATAATTATTATTATCATTGTTCTTTCTTTGACATGACAATGTGATTGTTAATTTAATTAATTTATTGATGTAATCTAATAATATAATTTAATATTTTATAATTGCTACGCCCAAACCGGGTTTCAAATGCGGACTATTTTTTAAAAACACATCTATTGTTACCATTTGATTGCAATAAAGATTATGAATTATGAATTATGAATGGCGGAGCAAGTATAATTGACAGACAGTGAGGTATCGCACTAAGTCCTCAGAGGTTACAACGCAGCTGTAAGTATCCAGTTTGTTTGACACTTCAATTTGTTTAAAAAACCCAGTACTGTTATATAATTTATACTGCCATTATTCTACGTTAACAAAAAGCTCGTAATTTGTATGGTTTTCTACTGGTAATTATAATTAGTAATCTATAATCTATATGTATAATGTACTAGCTGTGCCCCGCGACTTTGCCCGCGTGGAATTTACTACGATTTCATGGATATCAATTTTTTTGCGCAGAACCCTTATTTTTTTTGAGTAATGTTACCATTGTATAATAATGAAAAATATTGAAATTAATATTTATACGATACTAACGTAACTCAATTGTTTTGGCTTCCCGGAACCCCTCCACTAACACTAAAACTTTATGGTATGGTATTAAAGTTCAAAATGACTTTTAAATATTATTACGAATCTTTTATATGGGAATATAGAAAAGTGTTGTTTTTATACTTTTTCAGACAATTTTTTAAATTTTTCTCTCCGTAAGAACCATCTTCGTACTTCATGGAATATTATAAAAAAAGAATTAGCGAAATCGGTTCAGCTGCTCTCGAGATTTGCAATAAGCAACACATTCAGCGATTCATTTTTATATTATAGATTATCGATAATAATCTAGGAGTACAATCTATAACCTATAATGTACCATCTTTAATCCATAATATACTAGCTGGCTAGGCAGACATTGTGATTCGTAATAAAATATATTAATCACTTATCGGGATAAAGACTATTTTATCTCTCAAGTTGGATCAAGTAATATACATTTACAAAATTTAATTAAAATCGGTTGAGTGGTTTCGGAGATTATGTAATAGAATCCGTAACGAAGATATCCGTAGTAGAACCAGAGTAAGCAACACGGCCTAACGTATCTGTAGATATTATCATTATAATAAATTGAAGTGGAAATAAGCCTGCCATATACCTCAGGGAATCGAAAACCTTCGAATTGAATGAGAATTGATCGAATGAAACTAATATTTATCAATTTTTAGTATCTGTGTACAATATTACAAAATTAAAAATTGAAATTTAACGCACGAGATGTGTATTAGATGTGTGTGTACGGTGAAACTTACCAAAGCGACGTATTATGTACTATCTTTACCAATATTGATCCAACGTCTCACGAACTGCCATGCTGAGTCTCTATCTATTATTGATTAGTTTCATTAGGGTCGTGGTAGCTCACGGGCTAAGCGTTCGCTGTAAATTACACAGCACGCGAGAAACTCGGGTTCAATTCCCGTTGGATTAAGAAAACATCTTGAGGAAACCTTTTTGTCTGATGAAATAAAATATTTTAAAATTCCGTCAAACACGAACTTGAAGAGCTCGGCAGATAAGTTGCTCCGTAACCCGCTCAGAAAAGAAAGCAGACTTCTGTCCAGCTGAGGGAAGTATATAGGCTGTAACTAACCGTTTTCTTTGTAACGTCCTTCCAAATGCAGTTACTAAATATGTATGTTACCTTTGTTTAAAATGTACGAGTCGTGAAATTCAGGCAATTGACGAAGGGAAAAGGTAGATTCGAATAAACATTCTTTTTAAATTAGTCATTTTTATTTTGCGAAAAGTGATTATTTTAGACGCTTTTACCCACACTTGGCTACTTTCCAGTTGTCATAACCCTTTTGTTCTGACTCAAATTTTGGCACAAATTTTATTGTGTAACATTTATTCTAAATCACTCATCGAATTATCTTGATCGAATTTAAAATGGAGACAAAATGTTAAATAATATTTCATTATGAGTCCCATTCATTCTGTAATCAACAGTAGCCAATTAATGATGAGCTTCAACACCAAAAATGTATGTATTTGTAGAGCGGATATTGATCGTGCGCCAGCAGGAACAAAGGGCGGGTTTGTGATGTTTGTACTGGCCGCGAGGGCACAACGCCACATAATGTAGCCTACAAACTATATCTTTGCCGTTTGTTGGAATCCCCTTGTTATTTGCTTGCAAGTTTAAAAAACTTTTTCACATATGTTTTACTTTCATCTATTTTTCATCAATTTTGTCACGTTATGAATAGCAAGCAGTAATCCGCCAAGTCATTATATAAATCCTAATAAAATTGAATTAATATTTGTAAGGCGTATTAGTGATTACCCGAAAAATCCGCCGTGAATGGTGAAATAATTAACATAAAGTTCTTTATAAAAGCCAGTTTGAAGCGAAGATATTCAGGCAAAATGCGATTTATATTTCAATGTTCATATGACGTAAATACATAATATATTTAAATATAATTTATATGTCACAAAACTACGATATTACATAAAATATATATTGTATGTATACATTAAAACAGCTAACAAACAGTCGTCAATATAATACTGCATCAAGAATGCGGAAGAATAAAAATGATAAATGGTCCTAATTTTAAAGTTTGGCAGCTTCTTACCTATATGCTTGCAAAATGCAGTGCATTAAAGTTTGCAGTGAAAGAATTTGAGAGCCAAAATGTCTTTCGTATAGTGAAAGCTGACTTAGACATATTGACTTCTTCACAAAATTATAAAATATTTACTAATAAATAGTTCTGTTTAATTCTTATAAGCTGTACCCGGCCACGCGTTGCTGTAGCTCAAAAATTATTTCAAAAAGTATTCTACGGCTAGGTAATCTGTCTATATTTAACTTATAAAGTATAAAAGACTGTTCATTACTATACTGTACTGTACTGTTACAGCCTACTAAAATCCACTGCTGAACATAGGCCTCCCTCTAGACCTCCTCTATGAAGAAGAAAAGACGATATGAAATGAGCTAATGAAATATTTGTAAGTTTTTTTTAATTATTCTTAGCCAGTGCTTGATTACTATCCTCTGATATGTTTATGGTATTCTAGTATTTTTATGCGGCCGAAAATGGCAATGGACATAGTACAACGGATTAGCAAGTTGAAAAACCCATAACAGATGGGAAAGCAAGGTTTTTGAATGGCAGTCTCCTACCGGTAGGCGACGTGTGGAGTGACGACCTGGTAAGACATGCATGAAGTCGATGGATGCAGGTGGCTCAGGACAGTGCTTTGTGGCATTCTTTGGGGGAGGTCTACGTTCAGCAGTGGACTTGTGAAGGGCTGTAATGATGATTATGACGAAGATGGAAAAGGGCAACTTAGCTTAGTAAGATCCTATACACGCTTGCCTTGAAGACACTCACATTTTAATCGGATGGAAAGACAGAAATTATTCCACTTTCTTTGCTATACGCATGGTGAACGACGAAGCAAACTGTTTGGTTCGAATGTGTGATAAGTCAACAACAAAGGGGTGGAGTGGAAGGGAGAGGGAGGCTATGCAAAAAATTATGCAATTTCTGTGCACACTCCCCGTAATATTTCCTGTAGATTTTTTGCATCTGTACTGAGATTGATAAAATTGTCTTTAATCAGATTCAGGTCAATAATAAGCCTTTTAGCAAGCCTTTCCATTAAATTCAAAGTTGCTAGTTGGTATTTTACAATACAATACAATAATACAATACAATAACTTTATTTCAGGCATCAAGGACTTAAAAATTAAGAACATTGGCACATAGCAAATACCTTAACCTAAAAATATATATAAAATATAGACATAACACTATTTAGGGAACTTTCTCGAATCGGAACACTACGCCAGACGGCCAGAAATCGGGAGCGAGGAATGTCTCTTTGTGTTGTAGGGACCCGGAGTACGCAGGATTTGAATTTCGTTGATCTATTAGACTCCAGACGCTGCAAATGTAAACAGATCGGATCCTCAATTTGGCATCGTTCTTCCACGATTCGCAGGACATCCTCTCCCGACGTAATTTTGCCCAAACGGGAGATGTAGAGTTGTATGGTTGGCTCCACAACACGTAGAGTTGTACTCGCGTTTATTTTGGCGGTCCCACGCAAGTTACAGACGGATCTCGAGCGACGTCACTTCTCAACAACAGTAAACCCGTCATTATCAATCTTGTTTCGGGTCACCACTGGAACTGATTTAATTTCCACATTCTTTCGCTTTCAACCACAAGAGGGTGCCTGTTGTGAAGATTTTCGGGCAACATCCGCAAACGTCTTCCCTTGTTGTGAGGTTGTTCGGAGTACTTATGAGTTCAGTGAAGGGCTAAGGTGGTGATGCAATGACGACCGGACTTTTTTTATATAGAGTAAGTTAGTGTCCCAGTGTGAAGTACCGCCGAAGATTTTTGCATGGACGTATAACTTCCTTGCAGCTGCTTTGGCCCTGAACTCAATGAATCACCCAAAGTTCAGTGTTATTTAACAGTGGTAGAGCCACGCGGCAGCTTTTTCTGTCGCACGGATGGGCCGGCTCGTACCGGGGTGGTACCACGACCTCACAGAAAACCAGCGTGAAGTAGAGGTTTACCTCTGTGTTTCGCTTGGTGAGTGCAGGTGGCCGGAGGCCCTTTTTACTGGAAATGAGGCATTCCATCTTAGTCCTCACGGGTGACAACGCATCTACATATTGATTTGTAATAGAGGATAGATGTAGATGTCTATGGGCCACAGCAACCACTTACCATCAGGTGGACTGTGTGCTCGTTTGACAACCATATCCTATAAAAAAAAAACAACCCCCAACAATTGAAGGTAGTCGGTGTATTTCGGTGATACATCTTGGAAAAAGGAGCTAAGGAGAGCTGCCTCCTCATGACGTCCCAAAAAAGATTGTGGTGATGAGACATGTTTGATTTTTAGAGTCGTTGACTTCACAAGATTGGCATCACCCCATTAGGAGACTCAGGCGATCTCATACTCAACTATAGCTTCTCTTTGGGACTGGATTTGATCGTGGCTGGCCCGAGCTCTCTCCAAAACTGTTCTGTTACGAGTATCTGCGTACTCATAGGTGCCGGATATATGCAGGTCATTAGTATGCAGTAGGAACAGAGTTGACGAGAAAACAGATCACTGAGGAATTCTGATGTTGGTCGTTATTGGCTCGGAAGCTCAGCTTTTGACAATAGCTCATATAGACTGTTCACACAAAAAGTCTTTAACAAAGCCGATCATAGTGATATGTACGCTGAAAGATTGTTTAAAAGGCTAGCATGTCAGAGGACTGTCAAAGGACTTTGAGACATCGAGGTATATGTCCTGCTTTCCTTTGCAAAAGAAGAAAAAATTGCAAAGTTTTCTTCTTTTGTCTCTTCCCCTTAGTTAATGACATACACTAGAAGATCTTCTATCGACGAA
Organism: Parnassius mnemosyne; assembly: GCA_963668995.1. Lineage (NCBI taxonomy): Eukaryota > Metazoa > Arthropoda > Insecta > Lepidoptera > Papilionidae > Parnassius > Parnassius mnemosyne. The sequence goes on from CAVLGL010000080.1 coordinate 17,745,462, forward strand.
GATAAATATTAAAAGTGGTAAACCCCTTTAACCGATTTATGCCAAGAACAAAAAGCTAAGTCGTCTTAAGTTGCTGAATCTATAGTTTATTAAAGATATATAGAACGTTCATGCACTTGGAAATTGGAATTGTTAAGGATCAAACTTTCTTGAATACAGAAACCCGGTATTTGTCATTGTTCATCAAACATGAGCTCGGAATTTCAAATTCGAAGAAGAGGAATAGGTAATGTTTTCAGGTTTGTATCAGGTTTAGTAGCAAAAACTCTTTTGTGAGTTGGGTTACCATGAACCTAACAGATGTTACGATGTTTTACTATTTTATTCCCAAGTCTGTGATTTGTCATACTGCAGTAAAAAATTCGGCGAGACTGTTACGGATATCCAAAGTTGGTTTACATGCATAAATATATTAAAGAAGAGTAGCCATTCCTGAGTTTTAAATTAATTAATTCATTTATTACAGCCTGCCAAAATCTACTGCTGAACATAGACGGGCTGGCAACCGCATTATTTTTTTCTAGTTGATATTAGGAAGAGGCTGCTGCCCATCTCCTGATTTGTTCCCTCTCTCGCCTCTGAGTGTACCACGGGAAAATATGGGGTAGTGTATATTCTTAAACCGCCACTACACGGTAGTGATTTAAAAAAAAGAAAAATAATTAAGAAATAAAACATTAATAAACATGCTTTTCAAACACGTATAGCATTTGAATAATATATATGTATATTTCATTTAAAATTAACATTTTTGCAGAGCGAAGGTAGGTCACGAAATCTAATCAAACTTTAAATGTACTGATAATGAATTTTAGAGAAGCTGAACAGTTTTACGAGTACGTAGCGCTCAAGTTTGCTCTCGAACAATTTATTCATGACTTCTTCTTACATTTTATGTTTATAAACAATTTATTATATAGATGCGCAATATCTCAGTAGTGTATAGTTATTGTTAAATTAGTATGTTTAATAATAATAATAAATGTGAAAAGGGGGCCAAGTTCGATACAAACGACATTCGATGTTGTCGCCTTCGCCGATAAAAGAGTTGAGATCTGAACTGGTGCCAAGTTCTATAGCAGTTCCTTAAATCATAGCTATGAACTTGACAAGTTTGATATCCAACTAAATTGCCTGTAGTTTAAAATAGAACAACTAAAAAGTTAAATTGTAAGCTTTGTATTAAATATCATTAAAATCATAACAATTCAAATTAATTAGTTTAATTACATGTGTTTATATTATGTATTTCTTGTTTTTTTTTATTCGGAGACTAAATTGCGTTCATAGGTATATGTTTATTATATATATATATATATATATATATATATATATATACATATATATATATATATATATATATATATATATATATATATATATAAATGTTATTTTTTTTACGTGCAAATGTGTGCATTTTGTTTATATATATTCACCACGGGCCAGCCAAGGGGTTCCTCTTTGTTCAACGCGGGTGACCAAGCCACGGCTACTAAGCGTTAGTGGAAGCGGTGATGGGGTTTAGTAACAGCAGTCTTAGCGCAGTTGTGTTACTTGTTAAAGAAGCACACCATTTCATTTTTCACATGAATCTCAGCTAATTAATTTTCACATCTTTAATACTTTGATTGTTTTGTAATGCACGCGAATAATTTGTGAGAAACAGCTGGATGTATAAAAAGTATGGTCGAGAAAATTTTCGACGTCCAGCGATCAAAAAACGATGCGGGCGCGGGGCGAGCCAATCTCATTAGCATTCCGCATTAAGATGGGCTGCCAACTCGAGCTGTTTACACAACGATGTTTATTATCAAGGTTTTTTTTAATCGCAACCGCTCGAGCTGCGGATGTGTAATATTATTTATTTATTAAATACTTTTAATCCACTTAAGGCGTACAATTAGCGAACATAATGCAGCACATGAAACTGAAGCAGTTGCCAGAAAAACAAGCATTATTGATGGTGCCTTCTGACGTTCCTTGGGGGTGTTCTATGTTCAGTACTTGTAAAGGGCTGTAATGATGATGACAAAACATCAAATCAAAATCAAGTATTCCTGTTAAGTTAAATTTGAGATTTGTGTTAATTACACTTTACATATGTTATTCATTATTACGTTAAAGTTACAAAAACTGTAATAAAATAACTAAAACTAAAAATTTAAATTATCACACACTTTTACTCCCCGTGAATGGAACCCGGGTTGCTAGCAAACGCAAAGATTTAGCAAACGTTTAGCTCCTAAGCTACTGCAGCCTATAAAGTAGAATAAAAGAATATATGTAGTATACTTTTTATTAATTTAAATCGTAACGGTAATGGTATTAATTAACGTTTTATAATTCTGTATCTTTTTACATTTACATAACATCACAATATGGCGAACAGCATTAAGATCAGCTTATCGCTTTATCTATCGATGACGCAGATGCGATGTATTTGAAATTAACCCAAGTATGCAGTTAGTAAGCACCGATAACGCGGAATTGTAGACACAAGGTAAATAGCAGCGGACAAGCATTGTTATCAGGCCATTATACTTGATAATATAACAATCTCAGCATAAAGACAAAAAACAATTTATATTTATTTATATCAAAAGCTTGATTACATTACCTCGTATGTTGGTGTTTTGACAGTGTGTCTCTACATTTCAAAAAGGCATCCCTTTGTTTCAATTCGGATTAGTAAGCTGAAAAGGTATCGGGCGTTGACTTATATTGGAATGTTGACAGTCACTGGGGAGGGGGATAAGATATTTAGGAATTCGAACCACTCAGCTCATGCTTTGTGACAGTATCATTGGGTGACTATTGTTCAGGAATATGCTGATATTGAATGATATTGAGCATGGTCTCTGTACCTTTATACAAAACTACTTCACTACTGTTGCTATCAATCGAAGTTTACGTATGTATATTTTGCAGGTTTATATTAAAAACTGGTTTTTGATGAAAACCCTAGACTTTTGATCAAGAACCGGAAGAAGACAAAATTATTACTGAAAACATCCTGTGTTTTGATCAAAAGCCTGAACGTTTAGGTTTATGATCAATTTAAGTTTAGTTTAGGTTATGTTAGGTTAAGTTTGGTTATCTAATTGTTTTATTTGTTTAAAGAAATAGCAACGGACATTGATTTTATCATAAAACTAAATTAGTCTAGCTTTTTGATCCTAAACCAGGTTTTGTCATAAACCTGTGTCACATATATCGTATATAGATAGTAATTGACATATTATACTTTCTTTGTTTAACTACAGAGCAGAATCTCTAATCTATACAAATAAATAAAATTGAAGTGTCTGTTTGTAATGTCAAAATTACAGTTTTTTATTAAATGCATATGAAAGCAAATACGGTACTTATAACTGAAATACAATTTTTAAAAATTTTGTCTTTCAGTCTGTCTGTCTGTTTGTTCCGGCTAATCTCCAAAACGGCTAAACCGATTTTGACGGGATTTACACTGGCAGATAGCTGATTTCATAAGGAGTAACTTAGGCTACTCTCATTTTAGAAAAATAATTAGGGTTCCGCGCTAAAACATAAAAACTGTAACTGTAATATGCGTTGAAGTCGCGGGGAGCAGCTAGTCTCTAATATATAATCAATAAAATATAATAAATATATCTTAATAAATATATAATCTCTTATATATATACATTACTTCGTAAATTAGCTCTTGCAATGATTTAATATATACCTATGCCGTGTAGAGACTGCGTAAGAGAAAGAGAATCCACTATAATAACCACCATTATTGTTCCATTGACGTCGTAAGAAATGACAGAGGGAAATGAGGCCAGTGATGAGTGGCAGCATATTCCCTGTAACTATGGCAACTATCCCCCTTAAGAAGCAAATTATGAGGAAGGCATGTTCAGCAGTGGACTTTGAGAGGTTGGAATGAATGAGTGAATAAATTAATGAGAGGTATATAATCAATTTCATTTATTTATAACGTCTTTTCCTTATCTGTTTCCTTTTTGTACGTGGTAGAGCTATGTTGCAGCTATATTATGGTTGTAGCACGAATGCATCACTCTCACAGAATATCAGCGTAAAATAGCAGCTTAATGCTGCCGTGTTTTATACGGTGAGTGTAGATAACCGGAAACCCTCTTTACTGGAAACGAGGCATTCCATCTTAGTACTCAGGGGCATAACCTATCTGCATTTTGATTTTTAATTAAGGATAAATGTAGATATCTATGGGCCATAGCATCCACTTACCATCAGGTGGACTGTGTGCTTGTTTGTCACCCTATAATAAAAAAAAAATTAAATAACTTGAGTCGATAAGTGATTCAAAGCGACAACCCAAAGAAATTAAGTCTACGCCACAATAATGAATACGTCTGCGTTACTGCAGGCAAAGTAGGGAAAGATACTCCATGTAGACGTTACACCTTGTTTACGGTCTTATGTTTTGCAATGCAGCAGCACCGTATGGTTTAATTGGTGTGGTGGTTTCATCAGGTTATCTTGCTGATTTAATTTTTATTTCTTATTATATACTAGCTGTTCCCCACGACTTCGCCCGCGTATAATTTAGGATTTTAATTATGTTGCGCGGAACCCTAATTCTTTTTCTAAAATATAAGTAGCCTAAGTTACCCCTTATAACATTAGCTTTCTGTCAGTGAAAGTCCCGTCGAAATCGATCCAGCCGTTTCTGAGATTAGCCGGAACAAACAGACAGATAGACAAAAATTTTAAAAATTGTGTGTTTGTTATAAGTACCCTATATACTTTCTGTTATTTTGACATTACATACAGACACTTTAATTTTATTTATTTGTATAGATTTGAATGTTGTCCTTCCAGAAGCGTTTGAGGGATTTAATACATTTTGGAAAGGGAGGTTTTATCTATATACTGTTTATTTGTATTTTGTAAACAAATCGTGTAGGGTATCCCCAACTAGATTTAGTGATGACCTGGCAAGACATGCAGGAAGTCAGAAGTTTTTTACGTGGTAGAGCCATGCTGCAGCTATATTTCTGGCATAGTTGTAACACGAATGGGTCGGCTTGACCGGGGAAGGACCACGCTCTCACAGAATACCAGCGTAAAATAGCAGCTTAATGCTGCTATGTTTCGTATGGTGAGCGTAGAGAACCGGAGACCCTTTTTACTGGAAAGGAGGCATTCTATCTTAGTCCTCACGGGTGACAACGCATCTGCATTTTGATTCGCAAACGAGGATAAATGTAATGTCTATGGGCCACAGCAACCACTTACCATCAGGTGGACTGTGTGCTCGTTTGTCACCCTATCCTATAAAAAAAATCAATGGATGCAGGTGGCTCAGGACCGTGCTTTGTGGCATTCCTTGGGAGAGGCCTATGTTCAGCAGTGGATTTATGAAGAGTTACAATGATGGTGAATTAAACAAATCTTATATGTTTATTTGAAGCAGATTACTACCTCGTATATTTTCCGGTATAGTTTGTAAATTAAGATAAGCGAACTTAGTGCTTATAGTTATTATATCCCAGATAACACTGTGCGTAGTGCAATAATGTGATGTAGGTCTTCTGCGATAAGGTCGGAGGCTAATTTTTTGCTTTGCTTTTGCTGAGTTGCGTTAATTCTTTAATAATAAAAATTATTAGAACTAACCAAATAATTATAGATTAGCACTACAATTTAAAAACAAAAGAACCAAATAATGTGATTAAACCAAACCACCATCACGTGGACTGTGCGCTCGTTTGTCATCCTTATTCTATAAAAAAAACGTACCAAATAATGTCTATAACGTGATTTGTATATTTTTAAGGATACAAGAGATAAGACAACTTTATGAGTTCTTCTTTCCATACTTATATTTATTGTTGCATTATGCATTACAGCATTTAAATATGCGAAGTTTGGCTTGAAGTATAATAGTTATATACCGTTTCATTAGTACATGTTGCCTTCCTACTAAAAATAACACTACATATTGAATAAAACTATTTTTACGGAATTTATTGCGTTTAATATTACATCCGGACTTATTTTTAAATCCGGACGTTTCGCCCGTGACCATCGGTGCTGCAAAGCTCCCGAAACGTCGGAAATTAAAAATAAACGCGATAAAATTAGACACGATAAAAATAGTTTTACTCAATTCCTACTAAATTATTAAAAAGATAGGTCTTCATGTATTTGTAATAAGTTATTATTTTGTTCATTAATTACTAATTTAATAATGAATCTAGACCGAATTTCGGTCACGGCGGCCAGTCTCAAAGGAGACTAACCTTCGGCGCAGGACATGATTATAGTGCCCAAATGTATGGGCAAACGCAGGTGCACTCTCTATTCCTTCACTCCTATAGTCCGAACTTCAGACTATAAGAGTGAAGGTACTAGGTTACGCTACCGGTAAAAAATATTAATATCGCGGTTTTTTAAAGATAGACCGAAAGCGGTTAAACTTCACAGATATCGGTATAAAATAACGTTAGCACTATTTTTAAGGGGTTTTACGTAAATTTTGAGGCGATGAGCGTTCGTGAAATTTGGCAGCTGGTAGATGCGATAGAAAATGCAAAGGGATGCAAAATCCTTACGCAGCGCCAGTGAATCAAGCCGATCAGAAAGAACTCGGTCGTCGACGATTCGAACCTCTCTGCGCTGAATGCGGTCAAGTGGAAGCAGCTGTCACTGGGGTGCCCTGGCCCAGAGATGAGAACAGTATTCCATGTGAGGCTGAAATTGCGCTTTGTAAAATTGCAAACGATATGCCAGCATGAAATACTGTCCCGCCAAGCGTTTTCGATGCCAATGTGGCCTTCCCTTGCAAGTGACCACGAAACTGCACACTATTCGATATGTCGACGCCTAGGATTCCGATGCTAACTGCGGCAGCAAGAGGAGTGCCTTCAAACTGAGGAGATACGGCAAAGACGTTCTTTTTAGTGGTATACGCGCAAACTTGTGACTTCTGGGGATTGAACTGGACTAGATTTAGTCGCCCCCAATCCGATACTTTATTCAGCAAAGACTCGACTTCAGACACAAGTTTGTTCCGGTACTCGACGACGTTTTCCTGAGAAATATTGGCAATGCATGTTACCAGTTTGCAACATATAATTGATATGCAGAAGTAACAGCGTTGGTGATAGCACGCAGTCTTGTGGAATACCAGCGTTAATAGGCTTGTAATGAGAGCATGCACCATCTATTACAACCTTGAAGGAAAGAAACTGGTGATCCAATTGAACGATTTCTCGGAAAGCTCATAAGAAGGGAGCTTTGAAAGAAGTGCTTTGTGTCAGACCCGATCAAAGGCCTTCGCTATATTTTTTTTATAGGATAAGGTTGACAAACGAGCACACAGTCCACCTGATGGTAAGTGGTTGCTGCGGCCCATAGACATCTACATCTATCCTCTGTTACAAATCAAAATGTAGATGCGTTGTCACCCGTGAGGACTAAGATGGAATGCCTCATTTCCAGTAAAAAAGGCCTCCGGCCACCTGCACTCACCAAGCGAAACGTAGAGGTAAACCTCTACTTCACGCTGGTTTTCTGTGAGGTCGTGGTACTACCCCGGTTCGAGCCGGCCTATCCGTGCGACAGCAAAAGCTGCCGCGTGGCTCTACCACTGTTTAAAATCCAAACTAACGGCCAATGCCTCCCCCTTGGACTCTCCTGCCTCCGCTCATCTATGAGTCAGGTAGACAAGAAGAATACCAGCTGATCGAACCCGACAAAAACCGTATTGTCGGTCACTAATCAGCTGGTGATCCTCGAGGTATCTCATGAGCTGGCTGTTTATAATGGACTCCATTATTTTGGAGAACAAGGAGGTGATGGCGATAGGCCTGTAGTTGGACCGGTCTGAGCGGTTGCCTTTTTTAGGGATCAGGTGGATCAAAGCTGTCTTCCATGAATTCGGGACTACGTCTTGGGAGTAGCAGTACCGGAAAACATGCGTTAAAACCGGTGCTTACTCCGGAGCACACGTGTTCAGCACAATGGAAAGGACCTCATCAGGCCCACTCGATTTCTTTGAGAGGAGTGCTTCGCGAACCGAGCGCTGTGTAAACACCACATTCGGCATGGAGCACTGACACCGCAGGATGGTCGGCGGTGTGTTCTCCCCATCATCGAGCGTCGAGTTGGACGCAAAAAGAGAGCCTAACTGATCGGCTTTCTCCTTTGTGGCATGGGCCAGTGAGTCGTCTTCTCTGTGCAGAGGTGGAAGAGATGGCTGACAGAAGTTCCCTTGGACAGCCTTGGCAAGAGATCAGATTGCACGGGTTCCTGAAGGAAGCAATTCTGACGATGTGCTCTGACCTTGCCTTGGCAATGACACTTTTGCAGGACCTGAAGGTGGAATCATACTTCTTTTTAAAAGCGCTGGTACTTACATCCCAAGACGCTGATGCATCCGCTCAGGCCCGGTAGTACTCTTGCTTATAACGTGATGCTATTTTACAGAAGCGACCAAACCATGGCTGAGATCTGCCTCCGATGGGAACCACCGAGGATGGAATAAAAAGTTCCATACTCTGAAGTACCACATCAGCGACAGAATCAGCAACAACGCTGGGATCGTCCGGCGAGAAGCAAACCGCCCCAAGGGTAGGCTGCAAAAAAAGACCGCATCCTATCCCAACCGGCCGATCTATATTGCCAAACACGGCGGCAGGCTGCAGAATGCTACCGCGACGTTAGTGTGAGTGGCAGCACATTCCTGACAAGACAATGCTCCGAGGAACCAAGAGGAGCGTCGACGGAAACCTGATATCCGTCCGAATGAGAGGTCAGCAGAAGGTCCAATAGGGAAGATGCGTGATCCTCCACATCTGAAATCCGCGTAGGTGAAGTAACCAGTTGTGTAAGACCATAAGCAAAGTCATAAACAGATCTCCCCACATGATCGGTTAAACGTGAACCGAGCCATTCTACGTGGTGGGCGTTAAAATCGCCAAGGATCACGATCTCTGCGGATGGGATCTTTTATGGCAGGGAATTCGGACGTGGTCGATGAGTCGGTCTGTTTCCTATAGAGGCATGCGTAGACGCGGAGATGGTCGTCACTGTCTGCGTGCAGCCATTGGATGGATATGTCCGTACGTTCAAGACTGACGAGGCGTAATTTTAAGCTATCGCAATAAAGTATGACGTCATACCCTTAACCGTTATAACGCATAATTTTTCGGTTATGCAAACCCTGGTCCGAAGGGACGGTAAACCTGTACGTGCTTTCTGAGGCACGGGGGTGAGACACCACCAATTTCCTGACTCCGGGCACCTACTGAAAATTTCTCGACAGAAAAACTCAATAGCTAACTTTTTTAGCTCAACCCGGGATTCAATTCCGACAGCAATCACAACAACTAGACCAACGAGGTAGTCCATTGCTAATTTAAAATTATAATGAATAACAAAAATAAACAAAATTTATTGAAAAACCTTATTAGAATATATTAATACATATTATCATAAATTTTACGATTAACTGTAAAACAAATTCAGGGCATCCTTGGCAATTTGGTTACGAAAGTCAACCACTATATGAAAATATAAAAAAGATCGATTTCCATAAAACGGTGTGCTTAACATTGGGAGAAGCAAAAGAAATTTGTAATATTGCAGAAAGTAGTTTATGTAGAGAGCGGGTGGCACGTGCGAACGTTGTACCCCAAGGATGTATTATTTGTTTCTCCCCTGCATTCGTTATTTCTTTAGACGACAGCCCTGACCCATTTCCGAAGGCCTTCGGAGATGTTTCATTTCAGATAAGAGGCTTGGCTTGTTGTGGCTTTAACAATTTAATGCCTTATACGAGTCGGAAATAGGTGAGCGATTAGTATCTAATAGTTTCTAAATTTGTGTTACTTATATAAAAAGGTAAAATATCGATCAGATTTCAACGGTTAGGTAGTGCTAGTGTTTGAGAATTTGGTTACGGCCATACGAGGCCGCAGGTTCGAATACCGTATGGCCTGCATCCTGCATATAATTGTTCCAGATCTGGATGTTTGTCCATGCAAAAAATTCAGATATCAAAGTGCAGATGCGTTGTCACCCGTAAGAACTAAGATGGAATGCCTGATTCTAATTTTTACTTTACGCTGGTATTCTAGACTTCTCCTTCAAGCGGACCCACCGTGCTACAACTATAATACAACTGCAGCGTATATACATAAATTGTATATATGTCACCCCAAAGAGGTAATAAAATATAGTGTCCGGGGGTAATGTTTTTAAAAAAAAAACGTTACCCCTTCTACGTTACGTACGACCAGTAGTTTTTGAGTATAATGCCTTATTATTAAGGCAACTACTGACAAAAACTACTGCTCAGAACTTGACCAAATTTATATGGGACCAAATGAGAAGCGGTTCACCAAGAAAAAAGTTCTGGGGTAACATAAAAAAAAACAGTCGAATTGAGTACCTCCTCTTTTTTTAAGTCGCATGAAAATACATTGTAACTACAGATCTAGTTGCATTGTGATTGCACTAATGTTTTTGATACTGCGTTGTAGCCAAACTTAGTATTTATTGTTAGCATGCGTAGTTTTGGACGATTGAAAGACGATATGTTAGTTATATATATATTAGTTAGTTATCTATAGTTAGTTAGTCCCTTGTCGCACTATATCTCTCCAAACTCCATCGTGGAATTATTAGATAGCTCACTATTTATCGTTATCACTATTGTCGTAATATCAGACGTTTAACATCTTAATCGGTTTTTTCCGTTCCCTGCCTGGATATTTTTGCCAGATTTTAAAACAACATGTTATCCATCGGAAGCTAGGTGATTCTTATGTTTATTAGTATTACCATGGACGTTGGAAACAATAACTTTGTATAATTAACAAACAGAAAAAGAGTAACGAAATTTCTTACGCTAAACTGTTGAGGATAGGGTTGCCAAAAAAGAAGAAAGTACACTAAAATATTGTATAAATTATTTATAAGAATAATATATAAATACAGTCAATCAGAAATTCATTTGTGTATTAAATAATATCCAAATAACGAGATAGAACTCTAAAGAGAAGACACTTAACGGCTGGCATGTTACGGTGCGTACACATTATATAACACAACATATTATATAACATGTTTCAGTAATGGCGACACCGAATGTTATAAAACGTGTTATATAACACAAATGTTATATAACTCGAACGGCAGAACGACAAACGACAATGTCATTCAACAATGTCATATAACATTGTTATATTGCATTGTTATTCTAAAGTGTACAGTATTGTTATATGTTGTAATGTTGAAAAACAATTTTACATAATGTGGACGTGTTATAAAACAAAAGTTATACAACATGTTACTTGATCTGTACGCACCCTTACAAAGCATAAAGTCAACCAACGAGCTATGTGTGCTATGAGATACTCCAATATTTGTATCCTATAATATACTCCATATATTATACGACGCAGAGGGCGTTGCATAATCTATTACGGAAAGCACCAGAGTAACTTATATTGTTTAAAGGATTAGAAAGCAAGCTGAAGTGACAACAGGTCGGCTATAAATTTCGTGGAACCTACAAATGCTTTTAGCCAGCTATGCATCTCAGGGCTATGTAAGGGGGCTGATAATTTATTAAGTTACTTTCATAACGACATTCACCTATGAGAGTTCGGGCGGCGAGTCCCGGCGCTGATGGATTACTCGTGTCGTTCGAAATTTTGGGCAGTGAGAATCGCCCAGGGGTGCGGGTTACGGTGTGTAGGGGTGTGCGGCATGCCCGTCCGCGGAGACTCTGCGTCCTATCTGTTGTCATATCGGTATTTGTGACATTAGGTGAATGTTGGTGTGTGACTGATCAGCGACATTTGGATCGTCGGAGTTTAGCGGAACCGGGGGTTTACTTAAAATGTTACGGGGTCTCAGGATATTTTCCGTGACGTTTGGAGTCGGAGCGTAGGTAGCGTAGCTTTGTCACGGCGCTCTTAAAGTACTGTACATTTCCTTGAAATATTCAGCGATTGTCGGAAGTTGGCAATTGCTTTGTAGATCGGAAAGTTGCTGGTACCACCGGGCTCCAGTGGCTTTGCGAACAAAACTCTTTTGGACGATTTGAAGGTCTTAAAATGACTACTGGGCGCGTGTGCGAAGGCTACGCTTGCTTAGGATACGATAGGTCTTACGCATGCTTTGTAAAGATGGAGCTTGTGTCTTAAGGACAGTTTGCTCTTGCTGTTAACTAGCCATACCGTAATCGAATGTGGCACCTAGGTATTTGGCCGTCGTTTCCCAGGAGATCTGGCGGCCGAATATGGTGATCGTATCTAATATTTTTTTTGGATTGGTAAGTGGCTGCTTCATTCCATGGACCAATCAACTTCAGACTAAGAAGGCTGCAGATGTTTTGTCGTCTTTCAGGACAAAGATGGAATGCCTCACAGCCGTTGTACATATGCATGCAGTGCTATTTGGTGCCAGAAATAATTGTAAAGGAAGTATTTATTTTTTATAAAATACTAGTAATGCTAATAAACATTGCGAACATTTCCTTTAACCACTTCTACTAAGCTTAAAATGCTAGTGTTAGAAGTGGTTCACGACAGTTTTCGAATGGCGGATTTGAACCCACGACCTTTCGATTTCACGGTCCGCACCCTGCCATTAGGCTACTGACCCTTCAAATAAATTATATTATTAGTTACTCTTAATAATGCAATTTTAATTAATTACCGTGTAGTGGCGGTGTAAGAATATCCACTACGTCATATCATTCCGTGGGTGTCGTAAGAGGTGACAGATACAAACAAATCTGGAGATGGGTCAGCAACGTCTTCCTAATAACGACTAATAATAAAAACTGCGGTTGCCAACCCGCTTGCCAATCGTGACAACTATGGCAAATATCTTCCCTATGACACAATCTATGGAAGAGGCCGATGTTCAGCAATGGACTTTAATAGGCTGTAACGGTAACTTTAATTAATGCAAATAGGCGTTTAATGTTATGGTTATATGATTTATGAACATGTTTTCAAATGGCAAATGAATATTAATAGGTGTTAAAACGCTGGTAATAGCACAAGTCGTTAACGTGTCATTCGGTCCCGCCATTTGCAATATAAGCCGATAATTGTTTGGTTGTCGATAATTAAATTCCAATCATGAAATACTATTTAAACAGTTTAATTAATAATTGCTTCCTGTACTCGAAATGATGTGCTCATTAACAAGCATATTTAGGCCGATTAAATAACTTTTTTTATAATTCAAATTCTGTCTGATGGCGACGTAAAAGAAACATCATCATCCTATATCATCCCGTGGATGTCACAAGGGACGACTATGGAGAATGCTAGAAAGATTTCACGGCTTCTAAACGTTGACGGTATCCTGTTTACATCATGTTTTATACGTGGTAGAGCCATACTGCAGCTATAATAGTAGTATAGTTGTAGCACGAATGGGTCGGCTCGACCGGGAAAGGACCACGCTCTCACAGAATACCAGTGCATAATAGCAGCTTAACGTTGCTGTGTTTCGCGTGGTAAGAGTAGAGAACCGGAGACGCTTTTTACTGGAAACGAGGCATCCATCTTAGTCCTCACGGGTGACAATGCATCTGCATTTTGATTCGCAAACGAGGATAGATGCAGATGTCTATGGGCCACAGCAACCACTTCTGTATCATCTCAGGTGGACTGTGTGCTCGTTTTTCACCCTTATCCTATAAAAAAAGTACTATATACTTATACAGGGGATGAGGAGCAGTACAAAAGAATGGTGGGAGACGTACTGTGAACGTCAATCCGCCTGCAAAGATTTTTGATTGTGGCAAATTCTCGCTAAGTTGTCGACATTCTCAAAATTCTTATTTCTGGACTGATTCTGGATTACTATTGAAATCATAAATATCAGAGAGTTCATGTGGTCTATGAATATGAATTCGTCGACAAAACTAAGAAGAAGTGACCGCCATTTTAAAAACTTGTGTTATTTTATAAAATTGAAGTGACAAACGCATTTACTATCAAGCTGGTGGTATGTGGCTACTGCAAGAAAATTCAAACTGAGAAAGGTACAAACGCGCTGTCACATTTGAGGACCAAGATAGAATGCCTAGCAGCCTGACAGTTCATATCCTTAAGACTGGAATACAGCATCTTACGCTCTACTGCTTGGTAGCAGAATTAGTTATGAGGGTAGTATCTACCCATATGAATTATTAGGAAGGAAAACAGTTCTTATCTAGGAGCTGATAGATAAGAACACACTTCATATTAAAATTACATTTTTAACAATAAATCTGGGGGCACGGCAGTGCCTCCGCTAAGTCTATCAAAAAAGCGGCACGGCCGTACCATCCTTTTCTCGAAGCAGTTCAGGCCATTTTAGAAACCCTATAACTTTGTTGTGGATAAAACTAGAAGCCTGAATATTAAAAATCTTTTATGTTTTAAGTAAATAAATTGACTTGGCAATCGCACTAAACAATCTAATTTAATATAAAATGTATTACTTGAGAGATACATTGTGTTTTCATGCGATGGCCAAGTCAATCTATTTATTTAAAACATTAAAAAAAATTAATATTGATATGGTCACTAATTACGTAATAACTTAAGACAGAAGGACCCTTAAGTAGGGACTGAATAAATTAACCGACTTGGTGTTACATGGATCTCACAAGTTTTTAGGGTAGAAGAACTGAGTTGCGAGACTTGGTTATTTTACAAGTAATGTTTTTGATGGCATAAAGTTTTTCTAGAAGCTTTTGCAGATTCTTTTAGGACTACAGTCCGATAAAATAATTAATATCTCGTCCTAATTTGGGGTGTTTTTATGTCTTGCCACATAAACATCGTAAAAATGTAATCAGTTTTAGAATCCTTCCTTTATTTTGGAATTCCAGATCAGATTGTCAATTATAGTTTCAGTGATTCAGACATTAGCAAGTAACAGAGAAATATTATGAATCATTTAAACCATTAGGTACACGTCTCATTTATGTACTTTTAAATTTTTAGAGGGTAAAGTGGGTAGAGTCTGCCGTTCTACGTCATTTTATCTTTAAGCACTTCTCGCGTCCTGGAAATACATTTTGTTCTGAAAATTTTCTCACGACGTTCAGCTTCAGTACACAGTAAATATAACTAAAGTAACTCAATTCTATACAACCGACGAAGCCTCCCTCATCTCGAAGACTTTCGAGCAAGAAAATATCATCTTCAGACTACGACGATAGTACATGGCCACATCACTTGGGAGTTGCTTATTTATTGGAGTTGAGGTTTTCTTTATTGGAATTCGTCGTCGCCAGAACATTGCGGCGATGAAATCCAATAAACTAAATGGACAACGCGGGCGCTGTGATTTTATTTATATCAAATAAGCAACAAAGATCTTAATCGTTTTTTCTTGTGGTTCGGTTGTTTCGTTTTTAATTTAAAAAATTCGTCGTTTCTCCAATTTACGTAATATATAATACCTAGAGAGGTAGACAGAAGCTACACACACATCCTGACATACCTTGGCAAGATCCCCACACCTCACTTCCTTTTTCTCATCCTTAAACCTATGCGTACATGCTCGTCAATTAACAGTACTCCTAATTTGGCCGTAATTTTCCGTGTATGGTGTACGATGACGGTGGGGATGGGTCTTAGGTTGTTCGCGTAAGGCATTATAGTGAAACCTGTGAGCTATGAATTCTTATTTAAATAGATATAAATGTATTGTCGTGGGATAATGTTCGGTCTATTCCCTATAAAGAATTTAATATGTTTGTTGTCAATGAAATTATTTGGCCAAGGTTAGGTAACATTATTAGCGCGGGGTAGTGGCAATTAGAAAGATTACTGTATGATATGGCAACCGTCAACCCGCCGAAAAAGCACAAAAGCTATTCTACTTATCTAATATATAATCAGCACATATATATATATTGGGCATTAATTTGAATTATACATATTAAAAGAAAATTTAAATTATTTGAGGTAAACATTCTTTGCGTATTTATTTCAATTAAAATTTAGCGATGCTAATAACCAAGTTTAACAAGCATTTAGTCTTGAACAAAGGTGCTTACAAATAATTTCGTGGCATGAAAGTATCGCCACAGAATATGTCAAGTCCTAACGACGTATCGCTACTTATTTCTCATAAGGTCATTCAAGTTCAAGTATTCGAATAATGGGCGACATTGAAAGAATTCAAGGAGAGTTAATAATTTAGTTTAATGTTTATCGCCCGTAACAGTACACTGCTGTACATAGATTATTTTTATAAAAAGAGAAAGAGATAGACCCGCCATTCCGGTGTGAAGGCTTCGCTACTGGGAAGTCGCCACTGTGGATACTTACTTTAATCGCTTCTTCTGTCACCCACTGGACGATATGCGGTGTAGTACTTTAAATTTTTGTCAACACTTTGCAACATTTTTCGCCATGTCCCACGGGTTGATTGTCAAAGAAAACTATTAAGTCCATCAATCGTAATTTTGTCAGTCTTAGCATAAGAGCAATTAGTAATAAGTGGATGCTGAGGTTCAAATATACTTTTGCACCTCTCTTTGATACGTGGTGGAACCACGCTGCAGCTATATTATGGTTGTAGTACAAATGGGTCGGCTCGATCGGGGAAGGACCACGCTCTCACAGAATACCATCGTAAAATTATACTACTGCTCTGTTTCGTATGGTGAGTGTATGAGTAAGAGGATAGATGTAGATGTCTATGGGCCTCAGCAACCACTTACCATCAGGTGGACTGTGTGCTCGCTTGTCACCCTTATCCTATAAAAGAAAACTTCTTGTACTCACCACATAAAACACTTTATACGTGGTAGAGCCATGTTGCAGTTATATTTTATTAGTATAGTTGTAGCACGAATGGGTCGGCTCGACCGGGGAAGGACCACGCTCTCACAGAATACCAGCGTAAAATAGCCGCTTAACACTGCTGTGTTTCGTTTGGTCAGTGTAGAGAACCGGAGACCCTTTTTACTGGAATAGAGGCATTCCATCTTAGGTCCTTACGTGTGACAACGCATCTGCATTTTGATTCTTTATAGAGGATCGATGTAGATGTCTATGGGTCACAGCGACCACTTACCATCAGGTGGACTGTGTGCTTACTTGTCACCCTATCCTATAAAAAAAAAACACAAAAGCTTTATGCTAGCAGCATTCTAGTGTTAGTAAATACGATTGCTGATCATGTAGTCCCAGGTTCGTATCCCGTATCATGCCAAAATCAGTTATTGGAATTTTCTTTCAAATAAATTCTCAGTAGTAGCCTGGAGTCAGGAATTTGACCGTATTCCACACCCGTGCTTCGGTTAGCACGTTAAGCATCGGTCCTTCTCTGATATCTATCCGGTCGTGTCGGATTACCGTTCCACCGGACTATGAGAGTGAAGGAATAGAAAGTGTACCTGTGCTAGGATAGACTTGTCTCCGTTGTGACTGGCCGCCGTGACCAAAATACGGTCTAGAGGTCATTATTAATATTGGTCGCTTTTCAAGTAATATCATAAGTAGTATAGTAAGCTCGCTTGTCAAGTAATACAGTTGGCATATTCTATATAGGGTTCCATAGTTACACAACACGGAACCCCTATAGTTTCACCATGTCCGTCCGTCTGTCCGCGGTTTTGCTCAGAGGTCCTAGGCGCTACAAATTTGTAATTTGGCACAGTTATAGATATTAATCACGCCTAGCAAACTGTGAAATAAAATCTTAAAAAACATTTTTATTTTGGGTACTTCCCATACAAGTAAATGGAGGATGATTTTTTCACTTGTCTATTCCATCATGTGGGGTATCGTTGGATAAGTCTTTCAAAAACATTGCGAGTGTGGAACAACATATTTAACTTACTTATGAAATACACTTGGATTAGTAAAAATTTCGTTACAACTCCATAGAAAATGACCTAAAACTAGCTGCACTTATAACTTTGTAATGTTATTGTAAACTGTTAAAAATAAACATTTTATATTAGCTTTACTTTTGCATTTGCGGGATAAATAGGGCATTATTATCAAAATTTAAAAGATTTTTAATATTTTTTGAATACCACTCTCTATAAGGCTGATTTGAAAATAAGTCCTCCAGTTACGATCTTCCTATTTCGGCCTATTTTTAGTCGTTATAGCGGTCAAACTGCGAATTCACTTATTATGCTCATTATCAAGGAAGCGCACGTATTGTGACGGGCGACTACGGAACCCTACCTCTATATTGTGCGTGGCCCGACACGCACTTGGCCAGTTTTCTGCCGACTTCCAAAAAGGAGACGGTACTCAATTCGACTGTAAGTTTTTTTTATGTGTGTTACCTCATAACTTTTTACTGGGTGAATCGATTTGGATGATTCTTTTTTTTATTTGAAAGCTGGTACTTCTCGTGTGGTCCCATATGAATTTGATCAAGGTCAAACCAATAGTTTTTGAGTTATTCTTAATAACTCGTATTGAAGTGAAAATTTACAAAATTTTTAATTTTAAATTATTTGTTATAAGTTCCACATGAAGATGGGTCTTACAATTTCAAACTAACATGGGATATTAAGAAGAATTTTTAAGATTTAATTTTAAGAATACAAATTTACGGAGTATGATAGTACATACGTATCATTATATTAGTATTTTTATAGAAACAAACACGATCTATTACTCGTAGTCATCGAAGCGTATAACAAAATTTGTGTATGTAAGCGTTTACTTAATGGTCAGTAAATCAATATCGTAACGTGGGTTGGAGCCGAGCAGGTTACCGCGGTGACGTTGCTGACTTGGCAGACAATTGCTGGCATGTCACCAGGTTATTCCACTCGATATATTATGATGATGTAGTTATGATAGTTGCTTTTCACATTATATATATTATATAATGTTAAAAGCAACGTATTTGTTGTTTTTAAGCAAGCCGACAATCAGTCAAGATTTGGAACAATTTTTTTCAAAAAGTTATCAATTTAAGTAATGCTTAAAAGTTGCTCACTCTCTTTACTACGTGATAATAGAAAAAACACAGTAAGGAAGTTAATCAATAATTAACTAAGCAAGCGATAATTAACGATTATAAGTAAAGCCAATAATGCTCAGTTACTATCTATCAGGAATTTTAGTAGAAGAATTGTGTACATTTTTAGATAAGTCAGTATTGTTTATATCATTATTATAAACATCATAACATTGTAACAAATAATTTTTATCTCTATATTATGTAAAAAAAAATTGTTGTCTGTTACTCTCGCTAAAACTCGAAAATGGCGACCGATTTTGATAATTTTTTTGTGTTTGTTTGAGTGTATAGTTTAGATTCACAATTGGAGCCGGTAGGTAGCGCTGATGTCGAGATCCAGAAATAACCAGATTGGTAATTAAAAATAAAGAGCCCGATCGTGGCAAACGAGTAAAGAAACTGTACAGAGGCAAAGCTTCTAAGTTGCAGTCAAAATTTTTATCTATTTTGGTAGGGTTGGCACACGAGGATAAAAGATAAAACTAAATAAACAAAACTTTTGCCAGCATTTTAAGAGATATATAAGATTAATTTTGTTTTATAAACTACGTATTTTAAATGTTTTACTTTTATAATTATTGTTCTTCAATAATTGGTTGTGGCTTTTAATTAAATGGAAAATTCTAAATTTAATGTAAAGTTTTTTTTTTTAAATAACCTATTGGAAAGCGTTCGCATTTCATAACAAATATAAAATCTTGCACACGTTTTAATATTTCACTACCAATATTTACAATGTTTCTTTCGACGTCACAATATTTGCGAAAATTTTGCTCAAGCAATTCAACAAACGCGATAAAATTCTCAGGAAGTATTATTCAAAAAACTCTTATTCCAAAAAATCTTTATTAATATCCGTGTAATGGTTGAAAAAAGCATCTATTCCCATATTTTTAGGTTGTTCAGATCTATTAACGTACAATTATATTTTATCATATTTGTGGTGTGCGAGACAACACTTCTATACAAATATCCCGACACATAGACTGAACCATTTATTTCTGGTAAATCAAATAGATAATCATTTGTTCCTACTATTAACACAGGGGCACTAACATTGTCAAGTTGCGTTGATGGTGTATTAAAATACGACAATCATCTGGTTTCATAAGTAACATATAGAAATCGTATTCACAATTAGTATTTTGGGGTTTCCCTAAGATATTGGTATAAACATCTTATACCAACATCATGAAGGCAATACTAACTAGACGACATGTTGGTTCCGGGCAGTTACTACCCGCCTGTCTGATTTTTCCAAAGAAATTTTAGAGGCAATCTTGATTGAGACGTCTCGTAAATATAAATTAATTTAATTTATTCTGATTTTAATTCTTCATGAAGTTTTATTAAAGATTTTATAGACACTTGAAATCCGTGAATGAAATTCATGCTATTTGTAACTTCTTTCTGCCTATCACTTCTTATTGATTTTAACTCAATTTGATAACTATCGCATCAAAAAGCTATTTTATATTTATTAGGAGATCGCAGTGTACTTGAGTTTAAGAAATCAAACAAATTATTAATTTTATTTACAAAATCAGCGATATTTCTTGCGGCAATCTCGATAAGATTTAAATCTACGTAGTTAAGTTTCGGGAGCGTTGCTGAAGCTTTTTAAAAAGAACTAAATATGTCTCGGTGACATTTATTACTATTACATTACAATAATGTATTAAAACTATTTCAGTGCAATACTGACTTCCTTAACTAAGTGATTAAATTACTACGATGAGAACTATAATGAATCTTATTCTAATTGCAAGGGCTTTTATAGGATGGTGAAAACATGTATGTTGACTGAAAGTATGACGCCTTGGCTTGACCAACAATAGCAATTATACAGTGGAGTCAGCGTCGTCTGTAACGTTACACTTCATAACATGTTTTCAGTAACCCAATATCAAAAGCGTAATAGGCACAATTCGTGGTCAACATGTTATTGTAAAATTATGGCTACTTGCAATTATCATAAAACATAAACACTCACGCCTTTCACCCAGAGGGGTAGGCAGAGACAATGGACTTCCATTTGGCACGATCCTGATTATTTTCATAGTGACCAAGATCAGGCACGCCTTCTAGCTATTTCGACTAAGGAATCTAGTCACTGGTTACACGCTTTACCATCAAGTAATCTCGGCACATTACTTGATGGGGAAACCTTGCGCATCGTCGTAGGAATCCGACTAGGGGTGGCGATTTGTCAACCCCATCTGTGCCCCTGTGGTAGCAGCGTCGACAAGTTTGGGCTTCACGGACTTTCATGTAAAAAAGTGCTGGTAAGTTTTCACAGCATGGATCTTTGAACGATGTCATCCGAAGGGCTCTTGTCTTTATAAAGGTTCCCTCGGTTTTAGAGCTTTGTGGAATATTTAGTGACGATGGCAGAAGACCCGACGGTATTATCGCCAATTTGGCCGATAAACTTTCGCCTAGGGCGACCCTTCCCGACTCTGCCGTTCACCTCTGCAACATAAATGTGCTTTGTCACTCTTTCTTCATTCATTCTTTCTCCATGACCAAACCACCGAAGCATTCCTTTCTTAATCCTGGTCACAACATCATCTTGCAAAACACACTCTTCTTTTATTAAACAATTTCTCACTCTGTCATTCAGATTCATCCCTAACATACTCCTTAATGACCGCATTTCTACAGCATTTATTCTACTCTCGTGCTTCTTCTGCCACACCCAACTTTCACTACCATAAATTAAAGTAGGTACTAACACAGCATTGTGAATTACCATACGTGCCTTTTTGGATATATTCTGACTTTTCACAATAGAGTGTAGAGCCCCATTCACTCTATTTCCTGCATTCACTCGTCGTTCTATATCCTTATCATATCTACCATCCCTGCTAAATACACTTCCCAATCATCATGTTTACGAGTAATCTAATATCAAAAGCTTAGTCAGGACAATTTGGGAACAACAGGTATTAAGGCTATTTCCACACTGCACAACTACGTAAACCATATTTACACTTTTTTTATGTTTCATTTGATACGATTTATTATTTAAAAAACAAAATGTAACAATTATTATTTTTTACACAACCCTAAGTTTGAGCACTAGCTGAGCCGGTTTAAAGCAGTTTTTCTCTGTACGTGACGAGCCGCTTACTCATGTGACCGTAGTAATCATTTCTTTACTGACAAATTGACACATTTGTCAGAATGCGCTTTAAGCAAGCACCTTATTATGATTTGGTTTTTTTAGAATAGAATAGACTAGAATCATTTTTATTCAATATAGATTATAGAACATAATACTTATTGAAAGTCATTTTTACTTTTACCACTGGTTAGCGAAATAAGCCTCTGTCCTGGGAAGAACCAGCAAGAAACCCAGCGGGACTTTTAAAAAAAAAGCACAATTTACAATAAAATATTTTATACATTTGTTATGAAAACATTTAGAAACAGCATGATAGTGATCACCTTATTCCTAAGGGTTATTATCAGTCATGTACTCTTTTTTACACCTAATTGTTCATGCAAAATTATTTGTATTTGACTCATGCCAATGTCTAAAGTTGCCTGAATTTCGCGATATGTCACATGTCGATCTTCCTCAATCAGCTTACGCACAGCATCAACGTTTTCTTGGGTGACTGCAGTTTTTGGACGACCTTGACTGGAATCATCCCTGAGCTTGACACGTCCACGTTGAAATTCAGCAAACCAGCGATAAATTGTGGTTTTGGATGGGGCTTCATCACCAAATGCAGAAATCATCCGGTTAACACACTGTTTTTGTGTTAAACCACTTCGAAAGTCATAATAAATCATCGCTCTTGAATTTTCTCGAGTCAATTCCATTTTCTCAACGAAACAAGTTTGACAAAACCTTGTGACAAGACCGAGAATCTTTTTTTAAATAAAGAAATGGTATTCGATTTTTAAAACCAAGGGGTTTTCCATTAAAAAGATTTTAATATGACAGGAACAGTGGAAATATTCCATTCCCGATACTTTTAGTGCAGCCTGTGTAGTATAATAACCCTTACTAGACAATTTTTGCTTAATAAATACTTTATACCTTTTGATAGAAAAGGTCTGCATATTTTCTGGGACTTTGTTCTAAAAGCATATACATTGCCCCATGAAGGAATTACTGACCCTTCGGAGTCGAGTAACTGGTATGAAGAGATGAGAATGTACATCATTATTTTTAATAAAACTATTTCTGTTTTTGTGTACATACAATAAGTTCTAGTAAATATATTGAGAGGCCAGAGTTATATATTTATTTCTTTAAATTTTTCTCTAAGGGATTCCTTCGGACCTCGGTTATAAATTGCTCTTATGGAACTCTTTTCTAATACAAAAATAGTTTCAATGTCAGTCGCATTACCCCATAGTAAGATTCCATATGACATTATGCTATGGAAATAACTGAAATAAACTAATTTAGCTGTTTCAACACATGTAAGGCATCTAATATTTTTTACAGCATAAATGCTGCAGACCTAAGTTTGCTAGCTAGTTTAAATATGTGAGGGCCCCATTGAAGCTTGGCGTCAACTGTAATACCGAGGAAAAGTTTAAGCGCTATGTTTTAACACCATAATGATGTAGCTTCCTGATTAATGTCTCATGGTGAACACAGTTGAAAGCCTTGAGAAGATCACAAAATATACCCAAAGCATCTTCTGATTAAAGAAAGCAAGTTTGATTAGCTCAACACCGGCATCAGTTGTCGAGCGACCCCTTGTAAATCCAATCTGATTATTATGTAGTAATTTATTTACATTAAAAATACTTAACATTTGATCTAGAATAATTTTTTCAAAAAATTTTCTGAGCGTTGGTAGTACAGAAATAGGTCTAAAATTAGTGGGGTCCAATGTACTGCCAGATTTAAATAAAGGTATAACTTTATTATGTTTTATTAAATCAGGAAACACACCAGATTCGATACTAGCATTGAAAGTAATAGCAAGTTGGGTTGCGGTCGCATCTATTATAGATGTAATAAATTTTAACAGAAATCCCCCATAGATCTGCTGTTTTCTTAATATCAATAGTTTTGAAATATTTTAAAATATCAACTGATAAATTTGGTTTTGCTCCTACTATACTATTGCCATAAAATGCAATATATGTTACTCCGGGGACGAATATAAATCGAACACCTCGCTTTTTTTAAAATCCATCAAGCCATTTAATCTAGGTACATGTCGCTAAGGAACAGATAAACATAATATATAATACATACATTTATTCCTTATTGAAATCCTATCAAAGTCCACAGGTGAACGTAGGTCTCCCCATAAATTGCTTTATAACCTTTGGCACTATGGCAAATGCCCCCCATATTTGCCATAGTAGTATAGCAATCGCATTTTTTATTCTATAGCAGTTGTTATTAGAAAGATGATGCTGCCCAAATCCCGATTTGTTTCCCTCTGTCGCTTCTTACGTTACCAACGGGACGTTATTTTACATATATTTTGTACATGTAATTTTCATATTATGCACATGAATATGTAAATTCATACACCCAAACAACACTACCAGTCAAGGCTATGTTGGGGTGAAATAAAATGAAATGAAGATCGTCTCTGTTATGAAATTAAATAATGTAGTTTTATTTAATAGCACAAACAATAAAATTATACAATTAAGGGCTGATTTTTAATCATTATAATATACATAGAATAAAATACAACATAAACGAATTAAAAATTACAGTATATAAATAAAATAGAACTTTTGTATTTAGTAATTTCTTTGTCATTCAGTATCTATTTGAGGGGAAAATTAAATAAGATATTTCAAAGAAATATCTTATTTAATTTTTACTTATTTCTTCAATTTTTACTTTGTATTACGTACAAAAGTTTTATTCCTTCTCAACCTTCTTTTGCATAATATACTCGCACATATAGAGTAAAGGGGTAACTCAAGCGAGAGACGGCTCCAGCAAAGCACGACATTTCCACTCTTACATGCCACAAAGAACAAAGAAAATTACTCATTGTGTTTTCTAAAACTACAGTTATGTGTTTGAAACAAGAGCTTCTTGTAAAGCTACTAAATACAGCATGGCAAATTAAAAATACTTCGAGAATCCGAAAGAGCAAGCCTTAAGTATTAGTATAAATTTAAAATTGAATTATACTTTATAAAATATACGTCTGAATAAAGTCTAAGTTAAAAAAAAAAAACTATATTATAGTGCGTGCCAGCAGTCTCAGGTAGAGTCTAATGATAAGTGGATATGTTGCCCATGGACAAATGTAAATGTAAGCAAAAAATAATTCTGTGCAACAGATACATTGACATCGCTTACGAGTAGGACTTAGATGAATGATGGCTAATAATTTTCTGTTCACCAGATGTCGCTAGTTGACACTAAGGTAAAGTTTTTTGTTACACAATGTAATTAATTGAGAAGTGGTTTGTTAATAAAAGTTTATCAGTTTCTAGAGTATTATATTAGTACACAAAACAATGCGTCAGTGGTTTGCTCTTTAATTTTTTGCACATTTTTAACTATTTTTTTAATTTTTCTACTTTTATGGATATCTGTGGTTTGGTTTATTTATTTTTAATGTTATTAATATAAAAGATAGCAAATAGTACAAAAAGAAACAATAAATTTAAAATTTTCCGAACAAATTGACTTCCCCGCTATGAAATCTGTCAAATATTATATACCTCACTCTCTACTAGCGCCGCCCTGGTGGTAATTATTGTAAAATTATACGGGCTTTTTCATCTTTTAAACCAGAACTCTATTTTAACTATTTTAAATTGAGGTAACTAAGGCACCAATTTTCGTTGTGTTTTTACTAAAACTCAAAAGGAGATCGATTATTACTCATTTATTGTACACTTGTGAAGGTTTGGCTATTACTATCAGAACCATAATACTACTAAATCTTGAAATAGACAATAGGTTTGGCTATTCGTTCTTGATTTGTATTCTAAATTAATTAAATATGAAAAGAAGTCGGCGGCACCTTATTCCGATGTTTTTGGTTCCTAATTCTTAGTGTACAAAATACAAAGGAAAAAGGTACGAAGAATATTACATGGTGCTCATTATCCTACAACCAAATGATAATTTAAAAATATGAATAGTCATTCCCGTGCGTATAAACCTGACAAGTTAAATTTATTTTTAATATTGTAATTAATTGATTAACAAGATGTTGTTGACAAATTTTTATTTTCTTTCATAACACCTACAGCGATAGCAAATTTAGCAGATGAATTGCACTGTTATGTAGGTATGTGAAAATTTGCTGGGTTATATGGATATGGCGTAATAAGATAAGCATCCATTCTCATCTATACAAATAAATAAAATTGAAGTGTCTGTTCGTAATGTCAAAATTACAGCGTTTTACTAAATGCATATGAAAGTATTAACGGTACGTATAACAAAAATACACTTTTAAAAAATTTTGTCTGTCTGTCTGTTTGTTCCGACTAATCTCCGAAACGGCTGGACCGATTTTGACGGGACTCTCACTGACAGATAGCTGATATCATAAAGAGTAACTTAGGCTACTTTTATTTTAGAAAAATAATTAGGGTTCCTCGCAAAACAATTAAACCCCTAAATTACACGCGGGCGAAGTCACGGGGAACAGCTAGTAATCAACATATACATTTCATACTTATGAAATAAAATCCTATTATTAACTTATAATCAAATTCAAATACAAATGGTTTATTGTAAGTTATTTAGGTATGTTATGTATTACATTTGGCATTAATTTAACATATTCATAATACTCAAAAGGTCTGTGTCTAATATAACTATACTGAATAAAGTTGTTAGAAAAAAAATTAAACAAATAACCAAAATTATAAAAAAAAAATAAAGTTACGTAATAATAAAATAAAGCATCGGCCTCACACGAATTACTGTTCCTATCTCTGGGCCGGGGCTCTAAAATGCCAACTCCTTCCATTTGATCGCATCCAGCGCACAACGGTTCGAATCGTCGGCACCCCAGCTCTTTCTGTTCGGCTTGTCTCACTGGCATTACGAAGAGTTTTGTTGCATCTCTTTGCGTATTTTATTGCTATCAAGAAAAGAGCTTACTCTTTTTTAAAAGGCCAGCAACGCACCTGCGATTCCCCTGGTGTTGTAGTTGATTATGGGCGGCAGTCGACACTTACCATCAGGCAAACCGCATGCTCGTTCAAATGTAATATTCAGAGGTAATTTATTAAAAAAATTAACTGCCTTATAGTATGGGCTGCAATTTAGCATTTTAATTCTGGATGAAGGTAAGAAAAGTTGTTCTTTATTTCGCGTGTTAATATTATGTGTTTATTTTATTATGGAAAAATACTATATACCTAGCTAATCAATTTTATTTATTATAATACTCGTCTATTATTATGATCTATTATTATAGTAAAATGATATTATTTAGTTTGTGAATTATTATCCATTAATGTTTACAACTACTTACCTAAGTTTGTGATAGTTATTATGAAGAAAATAGGAACCTACGCGTTATTGAAACTAACGGATAGTGTATAGCAAGCTGCGTAAAATTGTGAACACTGTATTTTGCGTGTGTATATGCCGCGAAATAAGGGTGCTCATAGAACCTTATCTCTTTCTACTATAATACATCGGAATAGCGTTTCATACTAAAAAATCTCGTTTTATAATTCCGGCCAATAAAAAATGCAAGATTTTTGTATAATTTATATATAGATAAATACTTAATTGCAAAATCATCTTAAATATAATGGAGTACTTGCTAAAAATTACATTAAAATGTGTATGAACTTAAATTTTCTTTCTAGCTTTCCCATATAGTGAATTAACAAAATACTTAAATAGATCCAGTTTTGACCTGCTATAATTAGTGAATGAGACGCAAAAGTATACCTCGGAAATGGATTTTTAGTATTCGTTGTATTTTTAAATTGTCAAACCCAAAGCGTGAAGGGCCTAATCATAAAACAACTCTAAAGAAAGAAATGAAGTATCTGAAATCGCTATATCGGAATAAGGAACCAGCTGAAATATTTGGCATCTAATGCCGTGGCATTTTCAAGACGTATTTTCACCTTGATTTATTCAGAAAAACGTGCGAAAATTTTGTGGTTTCGATTAAAAGTCTAGTCCATGAAATTTTAGTTTAACTCAAAGAATTACACACACGGTACAAAAATAACTATTTAAAAAAACTTGATACACACGTGCGCGAGGTCCAAAATGTATGAATGGTGGGTTTAGACCAGCCGCTGACGCAAAACTAACCAATTATTTTAAAATGTATACACATTACTTCAGATCTTTGATAATATAACTATGCAAATTTATATTATTAATTAAATTAATTTAATAAGAGATCTTGTATTAAAAAAGAACTTGTAAATAGCTCGTAAATGCAGTTTTTCTAAATACCACAGAATATGGTGCCAATTTTAAAACCCCTCGGAAATAGATGCATTTACCTAATTTAAAAAATCTTGAACCTTATTCGGGTACTGCATTTGTTTTTACACTTACATGTTTTTGAACAAATCTTATTCTACATATTGTTGTAGGAAGAAGGAAACACATTTCGTGTGATAACTACGATTTAATAACAAAAAATACGACAGAATAGAATAATGTTTATTCAATATAGATTATTACATGATCATTATTAAAAGACAATTTTTTAATTATCACTTAAACAACGACAACATATTGTTAAAATGGTAGGCTTACAACATAAAGTAAAGAAATGAAGTTCTGTAAATAGGTAACGCTTTATCTTTATCTTGAGAAAATTGGCGTCAATTTTATTTTTAGTTGTTAGTGAGACTGCATTGTGGAGATATGTCTGACAAGTGTGTCAAGGGTTACTTTTTTCTACGTCATCTACTGTGACAATATGTCTTTTGTATTAATGTAATAAATGTAATTAATGCTGCTGCGTTTCATATGGTGAGTGTAGAGAACCAGAGATCCTTTTTATTGGAAACGTTCTCATCTTAGTTCTCAGGGATCACAACGCATTTGATCATGTTGATGTCTATGGGCCACAGCATAAACTTACCATCACGTGGACTGTGTGTTCATTTATCCCCCTTATTCTATAGAAAAAAGATAAACAAGGACAAACTCTAGACTCAAATCCGAACATCAACAATGTGTTTTTCCTTAATACCAGGGCGGCTGAAAGGTTCGCGGCCTAGGGTACTTAACGATGAGTAATTAGCTTGTTACTCATGTCACTAGTTGCAACACTCAGTAGTATTATAAAAGCAATCACTAATTAAGTTTGCACACATAGTTCAATTATTTATTGAACAACAAACATCACGATGTCAGCCGAATCTGAAAATTCTCGGAATTATGAACACCGTGCCGTGATAAAATTCCTCGTAAAGAAGGGAAATACACCAAAAGCCATTTTTGAAGAGATGTCATCGATTCTAAAGGATTCTGCGCCTTAATATGCGATGGTGAAAAATGGGCCCGCATATTTCAACAAGGACGAGAGCGCTGTGAAAACGACCCTCGCCCGGGCCCTGTCAAGCTACTGACCGAAGAAAACGTCCGAAAAGTCGAAAACATCGTTCTGGCTGACCGAAGAATTAAATTGTGGCAGTTTGTTGAGGAACTGCAGATTACCAAAGAATGAGTTCGAGAAATTTTACATGAACATTTGAATATGAGAAAATTTAGCGCGCGCTGGGTACCGAAAATGCTTACACTGCTCAACAAGCAACATTGACTCGCAAGTTGCAAAGATTATTTGCAGCTAGTCGGCGATAACAAGGAAGACATTTGGCGACGGATAGTCACCGTAGAATCTACAGCGTAGATGAAACATGTATTCGCTAAAACATAGGTCACTCAATAAGTTTTGAGATATATATTTTAAAATGTATTCTAGATACTATTAATATTTATTTTACATCTTTACAAAATGTTTTCCACCATGCTCTATACAAGGTTCCGTTCGCCTAAACCAACTCTGAAAACACTTTTGCCACTCTAGATCTGATAGGTCCGAAATCGCTTCTTCGTAGGCAGCCACGGCTTCTTCGGCGCTTGAAAAAACTTGCCTTTTCTTTTTTCTTTGACTCTTGGGAACAAAAAGAAATCACAAGGAGCTAAGTCAGGGATGTAAGGTGAGTGACTTAGAGTTTCAACACCAGATTCCTCAATAAATGCTTTTGTTCTAAGGGAGGTATGTGAAGAGGCGTTATCGTGATGCAGCATGATTCCCCTAAGCCCGGTCTTTGGTCTTCTCTCTCTTCTTCTCTTCTTCAGAGTTGACTCACCTACAATTTTCAAGCATTGACATTGACAAATGTCTGCTCCGCGAAAAAAAAACTAGCCACCAAATTTTTGCCAACGTTGCGAGGTCTTTGCAGTTTTGTCGGTAACTGTCCTTCTGAGTAGATTCATACAGATGATTACCTTTTATTTTCCGGTTCATATTGATTTTTTTAGAGACTTTGCATTTGCATCTACTTTTTCGCTTTCTTCAATTTTTCTTTTCTTAGCTCCACTCTCATCCGCTGTTTTATCTTTTTCATTAACATCATTCTGTTTCAGCTCATCGTTATTTTCCTCTTCCACATTCATATCTTCTCTTTTATCTTCCTTTTCGTCTTCTTTCTCGTCTTCTTCCATTTCTCCTTTTTCATCTTTCTTTTCTTGTTTGTCGTTTCCTTTATCACTCGCGTCTTTAGATTTGCTTTTGAAATAGTTATTCTGCTGAGCTTGGTTATCATTGGAGGTGTCCACTTTGAGGAGTTTGCGCAGACCATCGTGGCGTAAGAACTTGCTGGTAACGACATTGTTAACAGAAATGCTTTGAATTTACCATCTAGAAATTAAAAATTTTGACATTTTAATATGGATTATTAAGTATATTTAGTAAGAAAAATTAAACAAAGTGATTAAACATTTTCGTCTCGTCACCAGTAACGATTTCTGAAACACGCCTATCTAGGCGTACTACGTATTGAAAACGGGGCATCTGCCCCGTTTTCAATACGTAGACTCATTCCATGGCACCAATCCACACGATTCTGTTTTTCGCTTTTGGAGGGCAAACGAGGGATCCATCGTCAATAAAGCTTCCTAACTCCAAGATGTTGATGTAGGATTATATGAATGCTCCACGAACTAATGCCTACAATCATTTCGATGTCCGTATTCGTGGGTCTTCTCGCACCAACATTTCAGTAGTCCATACATTTTCTGCCGTTACTGCTGTTTGCGGGGCTAATTAATAGAACTTTGTTTTTTTTTGATATTGAGCAATTGGCTTATGGAGTTCTATTATTAAATAAATTTGCGTTTTAGAAACATATAACACGGGTGCGTTCCATTTTTAAATTTCTAGCATCTCAAAACTTAATGGTATGATCTGAATCGTAATTGTTGGCTCCGGTTTGGATTTGAGACACAAGAGTCTTCTTTGTATGTAGAATCTTGAGAGGTAGATGACGCATATCAAATGAAGCATGTATCTATCACTTTATTTTTCGGTGGTGTTCCTAGTTATCGGCCTGTATATAGGCCGGAGGCCATGAAACTTTCTAACCTAGTAAACTTTTACGCCTATCTCTAGATTGTACTATATTTCGTATCCCCTTAGGCCACGCCGCCACCCTCGCATTTATTTAATTACTTTTTTATTTGATTTGAAACAGAAGCATTGTGTCAGTTTGATTTTGTTTATTTATTAATCTAAAGTCAAATTTTGTTAAAATTTCAACCACTTCCAATCACAGTAATTTCTAGGCGGTGTTATATATTTACGCCACTATCAATACTGAAAATGTCAATAGCATTTTTAAGTGATCTCGGTGGTGAAGGAAAACATTGTTGGGGATCCTGCATGTCTGAGAAAATAAAGTATTTCAAGAACATGATGTAAGGACCGCTAATACGCATTGGGGATTGGGGTAGTGACAAGGACTATTCCCTTCCTTAAAACCCTCTCAGAAATGAGTAGAGCCCTATGTTAGGCAGTTAGATTTATACAACTTTGTTTAGTAATTTTCATTCAAGTGTAAGCATATATGATATAATTTTTAGTTAGTGTGTTCTGTCCCTTTTTCTAAGGAGAGTCAGTTAGTCTTTTAAGTAGGTATTTACTTCTTACCATTATGTTAAGTTTCTCACATTCCGGGGTTATGACCCTTCAATAGGTTTTATAGCAGAGTTTTCTAAGCTGCAGTTAACATTTCATATTTATAATATAAGTGGGTTAATTGTATCACCGAAAATTGAATTTAATTTAAAACTTAACTACTACGTTAATTAAAAATATAATTAAAAGAAAGACACGAATAGAACAATACAGCATTTGACTTTTAATGTTTGTAGGATGTTGGTTTTACAAAATAATTAATTTGACGTAATAAGTGTTATTTCCACATTTATGACTTAATCTGCGCTCGCTCGAACAGAAAGAGCATAAAAATTTACTGCAATTCTCGTATGCAATGAAATGCCAAACTGTACCGCAACAAAAAGTTTCCGCCGAAAGACGATCCGTGACAGTACGCCGCGCCGGCCGCGCTGGCTATCTGCCAGTCCTAGGTCACCTCACTTCCGAAGAATACTTACAGATAGATATTTCTTTCATAGTAATCCGAATAAAGTTCTATGAAAATAAACTCAAACTGTATTGAATTTAATGAAATTATTATTACAGATTATCTATTATGATAAGGTATAATAAGCGCGATATCATTATCTAGACATTATCGCAACTAATATTTGCTATTTGAGCTATAAATCAGTATGTCAATATTAGAAATATGAGCATTGGAGAATTGGGCGGCGAAAGGTCAAAATAACTTATTATCATGTTTTGGGTTCAAGACTATTTAACGCCCATAATATTAACACAACATAAGTAACTGGTTGCGGTTTTAGTTTCAGTATGAATGTTTCAGTGTTCATAATATCGCATATCCGAACGAGTCAACACTGCTACGACCTGAGAATGTTTCAATCCATTAGGCAGCCGTTAAAAATGTTGGGAGGTCAGCTGTTTCCAATAAAGTCCGTTCCTTTGTCTACGGCCAACTAATTTTCTAAGTCGCTTAGCCCTAACTTGATGTTTACCTTGTCTAATCTTCATTATTTATTTTGCTAACTTACCGATCTTTTCTTCTCTTTTATCAGCCTGTGAAAGTCCACATCGTCATGGGCCGTTGTAGGAAGGATTTTTATAAACTGTTACGGCTCGGGACCGTGCTTTGTGACATTCCTTGGGGGTGGCCTATGTTCAGCAACGGACTTGTGAAGGGCTGTAATGATGATGATGATGATTATATATAGAGGCGATATTTTAATATGGTAAAGGTAATCACCACCACTAACACTTTTACTACATTTACAGAGCAACAACATACATTTAACATTTTTTTACAATAGATAGTATAATAATTTATTTGAAAAATATTATAAGTACTTAAGCTGTATAATATGTTGTTGGTACGTAAGTATGTGGGCTTTTACTTTGCAAGTTTGTTGTGCCTTTAAAGCCTAGAGATTATAGACCAGTTACCTGTAGATTATAGGAAGAGCTTACGAGAAGAGAAGAAAAATGACAGTTATTGACTTTAGAAGTAAAATGACAGTTTCGAGGAGTGAAATTACCGCCACGCTGCTTCCAGATGTGTTTATGGACTTAACGTGTCCACACAATATTTTATTTTAGACACATGCAGGTTTGTTCAAGATGTTTTTCTTCACCGCCCATTTCGTAGTAAATCAGCACTTACAATTATTGCAATAAGAATATTTCATTGGTGTCAGTTTGGTACGAAACCGGGTTGTTCGCGAATTGGAATACTGTGAAATTAAACTATGGTTCTTTCCACTCTATTGTGATTAATATAAAATAAAATCTATACCGACAAAATATATATATCAAGTATATTATAAAAGTTCCGGTTCATTTTAAGTATCAAACAGTTACGCGAGTTTACTCTGTCAAATTTACGCAACAAAGATTTTATACAATTGTTTTCCTCTTACTCTATTGGCTATTTGATTGGATTTAACATCAAATCTTAGTTAAATATAAGATTTTTTTTGTTATTAGTAAATGTAAAGAATAACTTATCATTGATTTACAATCTCTAACTTCAATTCATCACTTTATTTCTACTTTTTACTCACTGCCCGAAAAGGAGGGTAAAGTATATCCAGTGTTTGGATGTACGTATGTATGTATGTATTTTTAGTAATAGTCCAGTCTAGTGGTCGTAAACGTGATTGTTGATTATGACGTCCCGGGTTTGAATCTCGGATCGAACCAAAATAGTAATTAGGTTTTACTGTCAAGAAATTCTCAGTTACAGCCCGAAGTTAGGAAGTTGACGTTGTTTCACCTCTGTCCCTCGGAAAAGCACGTAAAGCCGTTGGTCATTATTATTATTATTGTGTGTATGTATGTATGTATTTATCTATGTATGTATGTATGTGTATATATATGTATGTATGCATGTATTTATGTATGTATGTCTATTTCTTTGGCATGCTCTGTAGCTTAAACGGCTTGATGGATTTTTAAATGTGGGGTTTCGTTAGATTCGTCTTAATTATAGGGGTGACATAGGGTATAAAGTGTTTCTAAATTCAGTAAATGTTTTTACGTAGTCGCTTTTTTAATTACTGTGTTAACCATTGTGCTTGTTTTGCTTGACAAAGGCAACGAACTCTTCAGCCCACTCTGTGACGTCATCATTAGTAAAAGTTTCAAAGAGTTTCATTTTAAAAAGCTTCTGCTGAGAAAATGAAACTAATTACTTAAAATTGGTGTTTATAATAACCTATTAAATAAAGCAAGAATATATAAACGACACCTTAAAAGAGATAAAATACCGAATTTTTAGTGTCAAATAAAATAATTTTAATACGACCCGTAGTATAGACTTAGAATTATTGATTTGATATCGCGTTTTGTGAGTAAAGCGCATTCTATATTTATTGTCAGTCATGACTGAATCGATCGAAGTCGAAGTAGTCTCTTCGATTTATTGCTTGCGAATTTAGTGAAACACGCATTCACGATAAAATTAAATTTAGATTTCGACATCCAAATATTGTTTATGTACGAGGAGTGTGCGCATTGCCGGTGATATGAAGGTATTTTATTTGATATTCTAATCGCTGTTGTTGAGGGGAAAGCTTGCGACGAAATAAACACAGATTCTTAAACGAATAGTATGACATTATAATAACTATGGCCGTTTATGTATATCTTACGTGGTAGAGCCATGCTGCAGCTATATTGTGGTTGCCAGATTAAAATAGCAGCTTAATGCTGCTGTGTTTCGTATGGTGAGTGTAGAGACTTTTAGTGGAAACGAGGCATTCCATCTCAGTCCTCAGGAGTGACAACACATCTGCATTTTGATTCTTAATTGAGGATAAATGTAGATGTCTATGGGCCACAGCACCCACTTATCATCAGGTGGACTGTGTGTTCGTTTGTCATCCTTATTCTATTTATAAAAAAGACATCACTACATTCTGTTAATAATTTTTTTGGTGAGAAATACTACAAAATATAATTTATATTTTTTAAAGAGGTATTGTTGTAAAGACATAATTCATTAGCCGTCCCATTGAGTAAGTCTCGTTTGCACAAACTAGCAGTAACGTATTATGAAGTCCATAACAATAAATGTTGCTAATTTGAGTTACTAGACTCCGTGTTGTGGTTTAGGCGATAAATTTTCATTAACGACTCACATCCGTCTGAACATGCGTCTCAATCGCGCAGTGTGTTGCTATCAACTACTTTACTGTTTTGCTAAATGTATTGGGAAAAATTATCATGAAAAACAAAAATATTTTTTTTATAGGATCGGGTGACAAACGAGCACACATTCCACCTGATGGTAAGTGGTTTCTGTGGCCCATAGACATCTACATTTATCCTCGTTTGCGAATCAAAATGTGGATGCGTTGTCACCCGTGAGGACTAAGATGGAATGCCTCTTTTCCAGTAAAAAGGGTCTCCGGTTCTCTACACTCACCATACGAAACACAGCAGTGGCTGCTATTTTACGCTGGTATTCTGTGAGACCGTGGTCCTTCCCCGGTCGAGCCGACCCATTAGTGCTACAACTATACTACATAATATAGCTGCAGCATGGCTCCACCACGTATAAATATATCGTCCTAGTAATTTATATAATTACTAATTAAGTAGTATTAGTAGACTAAAGACTAAATTAAGTCGATGGATGCAGGTGGCTCCGGGCCGTGCTTTGTGTCATTCCTTGGGGGAGGCCTATGTTCAGCAGTGGACTTGTAAGGACTTGTAAGGGGTAATGATGATGATAATGAGACTTATGTAAATTTGGTTTTGGAGATTGCTTGTGATAGCAGATTAAAAATCACACTTTTCCTTAATCAAAATTTGACTAAGGAAAATATCAGATTAAAACTATGGCCTCCGACAGTCGACTAAAACATGCAATAAAATGTACCTAATATACATAAATCCTATGTCTAACTAAGGTGACAGTTGGAGCTATAGTCGAGGGGTGACCGGGACACCAAATAACAATGTCACTTTGAATTTTTTTGGATATCTTGGATTTCAGTTTCGTAATAATCAGCTGTAGACGTTTTAATGTTCCACATATATACTTGATAAATCCATTAAGAATTTCGGGTGTCCTATTTTTAGTAGCGGTCTACTTACGAGTTGATAATTTTGATAGCACATGAACATTCCAGGTAGACTTAAAGCTACCACAGCCCTGTGGGATATATTGCTTATAATATACCCCCGTAAACTTTACATAAATATTGTCAGTAGTGCAAATAATTTATTTTTAATCATAAATCATTGTAACATGCATAAAAACACTATTCTCTCACCATTGCAAATATTTAGGCATATACATTTTTTATAATTATTTTTTTATAATGTCATAAACACGCTTAATAGATATATTATATTAAATTAATAAAGGCAGTCCTCTAGAATACGTAGTGTATAGCATTATTTTAAACAGTGGTGATATGAATGTATGGCTCTCAATTTAATTTTTAGTACACGAGTTTCCTTATTTGAAGAGAGATCGAAATTTCTGAGATCCCATAATTTTCTCAATGCTTAAAGAAAAAGAGCGCGATTTATAAAAATAGAAAAATGCGTATTAAGAAATGATTTGCATGTTTATTTCTTGCATTGCTATACCGAAGTCATAAACCACTTTATAGGTAGACTGGCGATAATACAAAACTCCAAGGCATGTATTTGTTTTTTAGAAATAAGAACGAGAAGAAAAGAAGTATAAATAAATGTATAATACTAATGTTTAAGTAATTGGTTTTGAATTCGTATGTTATATGAATATATATAATTGGTTTCTTGAAACAAGGATTAAGATGAAATTTCGTATTTAAATTTATGTTTTACTTTCCAAGTTTGTCTAAAAGGTTTCATCACCAAATAGTTTTCTTTTAATACCAAGCAAAGCTCGGTCGCCCAGGTACTAATATTATTATAATATTACGCATTATATGTGACGGTATAAAAATTTTATTATACTTAGAAAACACGAATGAAATGTTTTTAAATTTTAAATTATACATTTTGAAGCAAAATTTCTTTCTAATCGTTTTGATTTTAAACTCAATAAAACAAAAAAACGACACTAAGAAAAGACAAACATATACATATATCTATAGGATTTAATCTGCGAACGAATGAGACAGAATACAGTTTAGTGTTTTTCCGAGGGTTTCACTTCTACCGCGTGTAAAATATTTTTTACACATGTTTTTGAATGTTACGTTTACTGCGTGGTAGAGCGCATTCTCGCACTTCCGACTTAATAGCATACAGTCTCAAAATAATTATTTTGCAATATAGTACAAGAAAAGAGGGATGCCTTATATATATACTCATGTTCGAACATGAACATCTCTGTAGCCGCCTCATTTGTTTGTTGTTGGCCACTACAGTCCAAAGACACCTACGATGTCTTTGGACTGCAGTGGCCACTTATCACTAGGTAGAATGCCAGATTTTTTTGTCTTTCAAATTATATTTAAAAAATAGTCTATGCTTTTGTCTGTTTGGTACAAGAGAAATTATCGTACCATCTCATACCGTGTGTAAGAGGTAACTGAGGGAAATGCCCCGAAGACCTTGTAGTTTGCTAGAGATGGCAGTAAATTTGTCTCGTATTTTACGATTTGTCAAAACTAAGCAGCATTAAGTAGTATGTATGTCCAGCAGTTGACTATTTACGGGCTGGTAAGGATGAAGCGTGTTATTAACCTGTGAAGGATATATCAAACAAACAAAATTGGTTTAACTTTCAATGTAAATAAACAAAGTTGGCAACACCGAGTACGGTCATTCATAGCGTTTCACTCAGCTCTAGCTCGTCGTTCAATGATCAGAAAACAAAACAACGGTATAACGGTGTTTATTGCTTTTGAAAATAACTTTATCCTATGTCGTTATAAAACATACACGTTTTATAGCTTTATGTTTTGAAGACATGTAAACTACTGCAAAGCACATGTTTTTAAAATTTTCTTTTATAAAATATTTTTGATACGTTGTTTTTTTTTAATAAAAACATTACCGAATAGTAACGTCACACTACTAGGATTTTCTCCTGTATCGTGGAGGCAAAGCAAAACCTTATTGTGACTATTCAAAATAATGAACATAAAATATTGATATAATGCGCCTTTAAAACAGAAATAAATGTCAGTCAAAGTGAATATTTCTTGTACATTCTTGTATAATAAATAGCTTTGTTTGTAGGTTTAATAGTTAATATTTGCCAACCATAGAATAGACGAGTGGTTTACAGTAGACTGATGATACTGATAATTAAATACATATATTTAAGAAGCATACATTCATGTACTTACTTGAAATATAATGATTTTTGAACACTGTTAGAGTTCTTGTGTCATGTAGAGCTTGTTTATTCGCGTCTAGAGACAGTGCAGCTCAGCGGTAACAATGCATCTGTGACCTTCTTTGCTTGAAATCGGTTGTAATTAGTTTGTCACGTCATATTAAAAAAAAAATCGCTTCTATGCCGCGAGTCTTGTATTCGAGTCAAAGCCGGAATTAATGATTATGACAACAATACATTTTGCTAGTTTTTTAGGGTTCCGTACCTCAAAAGGAAAAAACGGAACCCTTATCTGTCTGTCAAAACCCTTTTTCTCAGGAACGCGTGGAGATATCAAGCTGAAATTCATATCAAATACTCAAATCTACTGTCCCTTGGAGCTGTGAAAAAATCAAACTTCTAAACCAACGCAATCGAAAGATACAGCGGTTTATGCCGCAAATTTTCGACATTCGCAAGGGAATCAAAACCTACAGGTTACTTCCCGTAAACTCAGAATCTTAAAATTTGGTACGAAGCAACGTATTAAAAATTTAGCGTATGAAAAATTGCGAAAAGCATAAATTTTTATAAATTTTATAATAAAAATATTTTTAATAATTATTTAACTTATATACCTACGGATTTGTTCGGAACCCTCGGTGCACGTAACCGACCCGCACTTGGCCGGTTTTTTTTGTTGTAGTTACTGTTATCGTTAGAGCCTATCAAAAGTCTACTGCTGAACACAGGCCTCATCTATAGAGGTTACCGTAGTTGCCACACTTGTCAGACATTGTTGGAAACCCAGTATTTTATTGTTTAGTTATTATAAGCCAATCTCCTGGCTTGTTTCTCTCTGTCGCCACTTACATTACCCACGGCACGATATGTGGTAGTGGATATTATTACACCACGCCTACACGGTCAACGCCAGGCACGGTTATGATCGTGTCGTGGTTGTACTCGTATCTTAGCGTACCTTCGACCTTGTCTAAGGATCTTATGTAAGAAATCGAGTAGAGTTAAGACGGTTAGAGCTTGTTACCGCGTATTTTTGTGACATCGCCATCTTCTATCTTCTGTGCCGTTCCAGGCTAAGACAATATCATTATCATCAGTTCCCATATTTGTTAACATTGTATTATTGCTTTTAATGGTGTATATGAAATAAATTTATAAGCGTTATAATCGTTTATGCAGTGTGATGGCGGCGTACGATCATCCATCACTACATTTCGTCCCTTGGTTATAAGAAGCGATTATGAAAAATCTTGATAGATGTCATATCTTTTATTAGGTATAACCAACACAACGCTAGATGTAAATTGCCAGGCTGGTGATGAGGAGCAGCGATGACAGCAGATGACATTTGGAACTTCCATCACCAATCTGCTTGCTATGCATAGCGATTAAGGCAAATCCTTCCTATTACGGGATAGGCCCTTGTCCAACAGTGGACTGTAAGGGGCTATAGAAAGAGAAGAAAAAGAAGAGAAAAGAGATTTTTGTCTCAACATGAATGTGTGCTACATATAGTAAACAAATTTACAGTATGATAATCATGTAAATGTAAGATATATGACAATTTCATTTCGGAAGTAATTTAGATGACTGATGTAAACACGTATAAATATTAACAATCGGCAAGGCCATGCTGTAAAACAGTAGATTAGGTGAATGCCAGTTAATTTAGTTAGGTACACGTGAACGGAAGAAGGAATAGTTTGGTTGAGAATAACTTTTGGGAACTATGCTTTATTAGCACCGGTCCCGGCGCCGCGGGAAGCCAATGTTATGTATACAAAAACCCGAGGGTCAATTGACATACTGCCTTTGATCTCGAGAAAGCTGTTTGAGTTTGACTCGATATGTAATTAATATAATCCAAACAATTTCTCTTTGTAGGTAACTCTATTAAAGTAAATAAATTTGTAATCTAAAATCATAACGCTGTTTTGAAATTTATTATTATAATACGGAACAACAGTTTGTAAACCAAACAAAAAATTGTTTCGTGTTTGAATGCTTCCCATTTATGTATGTAAAATGCCTTCTAGTTACAGAAGAAAATCTTAGTGTAAAGATGTTTATAACAAAATAAGAAGAAGAAAAAAAAATCATTTTTTTATAAAATTTTGTAAATATGATTTACAAATATGTTCATACCTTTATAATTCTATTTGAGGTACGCGGCAACACAGGAAATTTATGAAAAGATCCCGCTGAAAGATATACTCACTTAAACGTGTAGAGCTACTCTTAAGCATTTCTTCACTATGAAATGAATAAATGTGAAGAAGCCTTCGGTTGAATAACAGACGAAGCTTTTGCAAAAAAGCTCGTACAGATACAAATCTGCACTAATGACTAAGACGGACAATCGTAATTAATGACTTTTATGAATATATAAATTATAAAAATACTATTTTTATAATATAAAAAATTGCACGAAAACAAAAGACATCCATCATCAATGGCGGTTTTTTACTAATACTATAATCTTGTTGCTTATATAAAAGTAAAAGATGATGGAGAAGAAAGGGGAGTTTTAGAGTGGGACGATTACAAGATGCCTAGAACTTCTTTAAACGTCTGTCATATTCAGTCTCTTCAGCATATTATTTATTTATTCATATTTATACGTAGTAGAGTCATACTGTAGCTGTATTATTAGTATAGTTGTAGCACGTATGGGTCAGCTCGACCGGG
Organism: Parnassius mnemosyne; assembly: GCA_963668995.1. Classification (NCBI taxonomy): domain Eukaryota; kingdom Metazoa; phylum Arthropoda; class Insecta; order Lepidoptera; family Papilionidae; genus Parnassius; species Parnassius mnemosyne. The sequence continues at coordinate 17,787,006 of CAVLGL010000080.1, forward strand.
GAAGGAACACGCTCTCACAGAATACCAGCGTAAAATAGCAGGTCAATGCTGCTGTGTTTCGTATGGTGAGTGTAGAGAGCCGGAGACCCTTTTTACTGGAAACAAATGAAATACTTGTTACCACTTTAACTTTCCGGAAACAGCCCCGCAACGTCAAGGGCTATCCTCTCCCATGGTACACCAACATTTTATAATTTCAATGCACCTCTACTACGAGTCTGACGTCCCTTTACAGCCGCACAATTTGTACATTTGCCACACCAGTCCTCGACATCGTCACGACAGTGGACCCAGTAAAACCATTCTCGGATCTTCAATAGAGTTCGTTTAACTCCCAGGTGGCCTCCTGAACAACCATTATTGTATAGCTGTAGAATATCCGCTACCTTATCTTTAGGGACAGCTTGCAAATGACAGCTGTCTCTCCGACCATTTTCCCATTTACGGTACAGGACTTGCATATTATTGCATACAGGACTCCATCCTGAATCAGCAAGCTGTCCCATTGGGCCCAATAGTTTTTCGTGGTCGAAATCATCGTTCCGCTTGGACTTAAGAGCACTGGCCTTCATACATTCCAGAACCAGCTTGACGTCCGAATCTTCCTGCTGTGCATGTTGTAGGCTGTCCTTTCACTCATTGCTGAGCTGATCTGTCGTGAGCATCCTCACAGATACCACTACTTTACCCTCTTCCCTAGTACAATGCTTGCAATCTTCAGGACAAGAACTCCTTGACAATACATCTGCGTTGCCATGAGATTTTCTGCTGCGCAGGGCGGTGCTGTTAGTCGCACTACCCTTTCGAGATCGATCACCTTCCCTTTCTACAGTTCGCTTAGGAAAGTTGTATTAAAATGGCCCCTTTCCCCAAAGCGGTAACACTTAGGGCTGTATCCTTTATTGCGGTTGCGACTGTAGCTGCTGCGCGATGGGAACGATGATCATTCTGCACGGCGTCCACATCCAGTGCATGGGCCAAGGCGTCCTTAAGCGCCTCGTGGTGTACAAGCATCACAGCAGCTTTGACTTCAAGGTCTTGGATGCCGTCGATGAATATCTGCACCAGGTTGCCTTCAATGAGCGCAGGTATAGATATACCAATCTAAGTTTTTCGAACCAGCTTCTCCACCTTAAGCGCCCACTGCTGCAGGTTCTCGTTGCTGCTTTTCACGCGATCTTTGAGCTGCGCACGAAAGATGTGTTCCAGGTGAGCGTCGCCATATCTCGCCTCCGATTCCTCAAGGAGATGCTCGTAAGTTATTTCCTTACCGAGAGCTTCCAGAACAGTTAAGGCCTGATCACTCAAGCCTAGGGTGAGAGCAGTCATGACCTGACTTCCAGCCGTTCGCCTTCATGACATCTTCGAACTGGATTTTGTAGGCCAACTAGGAAGAAGTCCCGTCGAACTGCGGTCTTTAAATCCAAGTAGCGAAGGTGTTGTAGCTATCACGGGAGCTGTAATTCCATCCCCAAGTTTGAAGTTGTCCAGTGTTTTCTTCACGTCAACCATCACGTTCTCAACCCGATTGTTCACTTGGTCGATTTGGGTTTCAGCTTCCGACAGGCTGTTGTCATGTTCAGCAACCCTATCCTTCACTTCCCTTATCTCTTCTTTCTCGAAGGTAGCGTGAAGGTCCTTCATGAGTAGTATCAAATCTTCCTTATCGCGTTTGAGCTATCAGTGGGCCTGTTCTTCCTGTATACGAGCTTGCTCCTGCAGCATAATCATCAGAGCACCTAAGTCAGGTACTGCAGATGCAGGAGCTGCGGACGGGTCGGCGCCGTGGTCGGCAGCTTGGCCCTCCGACGTCTGCGGCGTTGCAACACCAAATCGTCTCTGGTCCGTCTCCTGCAGGCGTTGGCTTCGGGTACGGATACCCTCGGTGTCGTGCTTTAAAAAAATCGCCATGATTTGATCCCACTTCTGATACCAATTGTTACGAGCTTGAGGTTCGAAACAATTGTGTGCAACATAATTTCTTATTTCAGCCTGCTACTGTCCACGCTGGCCGTGGGCCTCTCATTATCGTCACGTTTGTCAGAAAGTTTGTCATAAAATATTAAATATATTATGAGATTTTCCTGGCATTTCCATTATCGTCTGTTGCGACATTGAAGGAACGAATTGGTGTGGGGGATTCTCATACGTTACCACTACCTGCTTAAATAATAATAAGGGCTAATAATCTTCCACTCACCAGATGTCGCTAGTTGTGACTGAGGTAAAGTTTTTTGTTAGACAATGTTAGTTAATTGAGAAATTAGCTTTAAATAATAGTATATCATTATCTAGAGTATTATATTAATACACAAATAAATGCATCAGTAGTTTGATTTTAAATTTTTTGCACTTTATAACTTTTTTATTAACATTTTCTACTTTTAGTTATATTTTTATAGTTTGGCTTATTCATTTCTAATCTAATTGACATAAAATAAAATATAATGATACGGAAAGAAACATTAAAATTTACATTTTTCTACGGAATGATCGTCCCCGCCATGAAATATGTCAAATATTTTACCTCTGGTGACAGGAAAAATCGTGGATTATTTACTTGTTCCAGTTTCCACTAATTTTAATTATAAGAAAGGTAAAATATTTATATAATAGAATGACATGGCTGGCAAGTAGATATTAGTAGCAATCGTAATAGGTTCATTTCACTCCAAGGACGCCCACACAAACGGTGTCGACTGGGTACAAGATCTATTTTCGGGGGCATCAATTTGCTCTTCATGTCTTATTTATAGTTAGCAGCAAAGCGAAAACAAAAGTTTGTGGCAAGCATGACAACGGTTCAATTATATACAAATGGAAATTATACTTCGGCTGTGTACCACTCATTCATGTGGAGCATAAAGGCCAAGGTTGATTCAATGAAAACATTTCTCTTTCCTCTGTTAGGGAAAATGTAATGAGAAACTTGAAAATTAGAAGAAAGTGGAGATCAGATTTTAATGGCATTGAGGAATACGAAGAGTTAAAAAAACACAAAAATATGGAACTATAAATCACATAAAATAGACATACATACATACATAGCATCACACATGTAATCCGCAAGAGGCTAGGCAGAGTCCAAAGAGAGACTAACTCGGACCACGTTTAGGCAGAATGTGTGTATTTAGATGGGAAATTGTGAAAGAAGTGTTAGGTGGCCAGCCAATCGCTTGAACAACCACAAAACTAATTTACCCTCAGACGCCTTTTATGACATGCTAGGCAAGTAAAACAGTTGGCACATTATTATTTGTTAGGAGACTCGCAAAAACATTGGACCTATAAGTCTTAGACTAACATGGAGGAAACAGATTTAACATTTATTCGTGAAAATAAAAAAAAGTGTTTCTAGGAGGAAAAAGTAAGAAAAAATGTATATACAATGCAATTTACAGCGTACATTTTCTACATATTCCATGTTGCAGGAAAACGTCGAGCGGAATGTATAAATACTACATATATATAAAACTGTTAAGCTCGCAACCCTTTCATAATGAGAAGGGTCTAACTGTAGTATGATATGACCAAGATATTTTAATTAAAACAAAAATGTAGCTTTCTTAATTTTTTGAAAATTGTTATAACAGACTATATTAAGTGAAAGACCAGCAACGTAATAGCGATTCTTCTGGTGTTGCAGATGTTTATGGGTGTAAGAATATTTTGTTGAAACAATATAAATACCCAAATGGGTGTCATTGAGCAGCATCAAAGGTACGAGTCTGATGCCGTGTTTGCCAATACTCGTATCAAGCGTGCCGATAACGGCAACTACCATTCATAATGGAATATAAATGAAAATGGTAAACAATACTAAAATGAAAATTTACCTATTATAAAAATATATATTTAAATACAAATATGATAGAAAGTAACTTTTTCCAAGTCTGTTAACAATTGAAGTGTGCATAAATAAACTATTACCTGAATTCATTAAGTACTAAAGCCTTTCCAACTAAAAATATTTTTAGAATCCACCGGAGAATAAATTTACGAGGTTAATACACTGATGTAAACAATTTATTATTATTTAATCTATTATAAATTTGAAATTAGTAGTCCGAAAATCTTGCGATAAAACACCCATGTCCCTTATAGAGCTAAGTAATCTAGTTTCTTTGAATATATCATTCATTCATTACAGCCCTTCACAATTCCACTGCTGAACATAGGCCTCCCCCATGTAATGCCACAAAGTACGGTGCAGAGCCACCTGCGTCCATCGACTTCCTGCGTGTCTTACCAGGCCATCACTCCATCTAGTGGGGGGTTGCCCTACAGTTCGCCTACCGATACGGGGTTCTTCGAACTATATGGCCGACTCATTGCCAATCCAGCTTACTAATCCGTTGGGCTATGTCGGTTACTCTGGTACTGCAGATATCCTCATTTCTACGTTTATGATGTAGAGAAACCCCGAGGATAGCCCCCTCCATAGCTCGCTGAGCGATCTTGAGCTTCCTTATACGGCCAGCAGTGAAGGAACATGTCTCAGATCTGTAAGTCATCACTGGAAACACGCACTGGTTGTACACTCTCGTCTGAAAGTCTTGAGGTATACCTGAAGAGAAATTTCTCGAACGCTGACCAGCCGAGTTGAATCGATTAACCTCTCGGTCCAAGTTGGACTTACATAGTGACCTAGACTATTTGTCCCAGGTACTCGTCAAAAACTTCGAACTTACGAGTAGTGCTCCCAACTACTACCGGTATAGGTGTGACCTTGACGTTACACGTGATCTTTCTTTTGTCCATGTTCATCTTAAGACCTATCCGTTGGGAGGCACTATTAAGGTCATTGAGCATAGTACTTAGGTCCTCCAGCGATTCTGACATAAGGACTATATATATCGTCGGCAAATTGAAGGTGAGTGATGTACTCGCCATTGATGTTAATATAAGCGGATGATAATATTGTCGGATTATCAAATTTGTCAGACTATAGAGTACTGCCGCAACCCTTTGGTAATCCGAAACTTTTTAAAAATTAAATATACCTAGTAATCCAACAAATTAAATAAGTATCAATTATAAAATAATAAAAAAGTCACGTGATGCACATCGAATACCTAAACAGTAATCGGTGAATGCCCGCTAGGCTGCAACCCCATAGTCACATTTAAACTGAGGCAATACGCGTCAAGCTATATGAAAAATACAAATAATTGTGGGATTTTTTTAATATATTTAATGAAACAAAAACACAATATAATCATAAAAACATCACAAAAACCTCACGGGTTAGTCTGGATGTTGAGACACTTTTGAGCAATCTGTTGACATTAGTTTACACATATATTACTTTATAAGAAGGATAGATCCAAAAAACAACATATACACTGTTATGCTGCTCTATGGACCCTCAGCCACGCTTGTAGAAGAGGCAAGTCCCACCGACCAACCAATAACCCAAGGGGACTGTTGGTGCTGTTCCGCAAACGGGTCAGCGCGGAGGCACACCGCCTCCTAACTATTGCGGAGAAGCCGTCAATACGAGTCTAGCGAACATGCCTGAGGCGCTGCATCAACACGGCAGCCCCAACAATACTAAATTAACTCCTTTATAAAATTATCTTACTCACAAAATATTATACACTAAATTAAGATTCGTTCGTATTTATATCCTCATTCCGCTGTGTATTGTATCTTTGTTTTTATGTAATAAATCTTTATTTTATTTGCTATATCCTCTACCCAGACCAAACTAATATACATAATACGTGTTCAGACTCGGATATTCATGTTGCTCAAATATTATCTTAATTTAAGCTTCATACATGCATGAATAACACAAAAACCAGCTCGCCATATATTTTCGTAATATGCGTTTTGGAGTGGATCGACGAAATTATATATAAAGTTACAAAATTAATATAAGAATGTAGCTGACTAAAGGCAGGTTTTCATGAGAACAGAGATCTGAAGAGTTATGTTTTCATAAAAATTATATATATAGCAGAAAGGAACAGGCTTCGTTGGAGTCGTCTTTTGTATGAACGCACATTTCATCTTCGTCTTGGTGGGAATCCACCCTTTTTTTTTACAAGAAGGAATAAAGTTTTCAGTATTTTAGTTTAATAATCCCTTCGTCACCTTTTACGACATTTACGGGACGATATGGTGCAGTAGATATTCATACACCACAATACAAGGGAAGCACCACGCTCTCACAGAATACCAGCGTAAAATAGCAGTATAACGCTGATGTGTTTCGTATGGTGAGTGTAGAGAACCGGAGACTCTTTTTACTGCAAACGAGGCGTTCCATCTTAATTGTCAGGGGTGACAGTGCATCTGCATTTCGATGCTTACTCAAAGAAAGATGTAAATGTCTATGGGCCGCAGCAACCACTTACCATCAGGTGGACTGTGTGCTCGTTTGTCACCCTTATCATATAAAAAAAAGTCAATGACCAAAATTATTACAATCCAAATTATAACATATTTTTTCTTTTATTAAATTTATATATTTAGCAAACGCAATAGGTGACACATTTTTTATTTTTTACAAATTTAATAAATTTCACAAAAAAACTGTCACTGTCCGGAGTTACTTATTCGTATTAATCGCTAAATCCATTCATATAAGTATGAGACAAGTTCGGGGACGTTACACAATTCACTCGATAATACAATGAAGAAACGTAATTAAAACCAAATGAATTGGATTCATCTATCACAACATCAGTTTTCGTAAAATGTATTTATGTTGTATGCGTTTTCATAAATCCTCAACCTGGGGACAGACCAGTACTTAAAATTTCTGTCAATCTCAAAGCTGCTTACTTATGTGAAAAACTTAAAATAAAGGATAATTTTAGGAGAGCCATTTTTTTATAGAACAAGGGTGACAAAGGAGTATACAGTCCACCTGATGGTAAGTGAATGACGTGGGCGATAAATATCTACATCTATTTTCGATTAAGAATCAAAATGCAGATGCGTTGTTACCTCTGAGGACTTGGACGCCTCGTTTCCAGTAAAAAGGGTCTCCGGTTCTCTACAGTCTATTATTCTGTGATAGAGATAGGTTAAGCCGGCCCATTCGTGGTACAAGCATAATATATCTACAGCATAATCTCTACCACGTAAATAAAACATTGTTCGTATTATAAAAATGTATTTGAAAATCTAGTAATACTGAGAAATTTAATGGAATTTAACGTACACTCATAAATCAACACTTATACACATTGAAGTTATAACAACGCAGTAAATATGTATCAAATTATAAATGGTGCTAAGAAGTAACGTCAGTTTTTGATGAGACGTGTTATGATTCACAGTGTACGGTGAGAAGCATCTAAAACTTCCGACTTTTGTTTATAGACGCCTATACAAGCACATTATCGCTGAATAAATAATGTTAGAGTCATAAATAAAGAATAAAATAAACATAAGTAGTATCTGAGTTTGATTCTGTGGCGTAATGTTTAATTTTATGAAACTTTCATAATAGTTTTGCAATTATAAGATCTAATTGTAAGTGTTTATCTAACCAGTTTTAATTTTTGGATATTATTATAGTGGAATCATTGCGTGAAATATCTTGCAGTGTTCTTTTGGATTTTATAACTTTAGGATTCTATTTGCCTTCTTATATATTGAAATAATAAAAGAGACCTGCAGACATGTCAGATCAATGTATCTACTGTACTTTTACATAATTCTTATTAACATTTACATACTAAAATAATTTTTTTATACAATAATGAAGAATAAACACAAGAATAGAAATAGAAAGCTAGAACACTTCTCCAAGCTGTAAGCCGTGGCTACGGTGGCGGCTGCTATTGCTACATGGTCATGGCTCTACTTCATATTTGGTTGGTACATGGTTACTGTACCGTGTACTTTACAGACTGTAGCATTTTGTTAATATCTTTTGTTGCAAAATTTTAAATCTAACAATTTTTTTTAAATTCTATCATTTTATATCAATTAACTGCGCGCATCCTACGCTTCGTGACAAGCTTCTTGTTTTGAAATATTATTTATCGGCTGATAAGTCCGCGGTCTGAGCTACATAGTGTTTAATCTATTATATACTTACATAGGGAGAATCACTATAATATCGAGTGCAATATCGGTATAGGTCATTTAAATTAATTGGCCTGTTAACTACTTTAGCAATTAAGTTTATTAACTGTAATTAACAGCAGACATGACAGACAGCGTGTCTTATTCGCCCCTTACTTTACCTATTATAATTATACAGAATATTGTGCCATTTATAGTTTAAAAATACTAATTAGAACATGGCGCATTGCTGACGAAGAAGAAATATTTGTAAAAATATCGTTTTAAATTTGGGAGAATTAGTTATATTGTTCAATTAGGAATGATAATACATTCATTGAAGTTGAATAATATATGACTTTGAAATAAAATAGTCGGTACGACACGTGCGCCACCTACTGTAATTTAATTGTACTATGCCTATAACCTTCGCGCAAGTGCAAGCAATCTGTGGACAAAGTTTTAGCGCAACCTGATGAACGGTATGGCAAGAAACATTAATTTTTATATATTAGAAGATTAAGGATAAGCTCATTATCATAGTGTTGGTAGTTGTTACTTCTCAGTGTCCAACGCACCTGACCAAGATTGTTTATCAGTTTTTGGATTAGTAACGGGCATGCTGCACGGGGCGACGCCGTTTGGCAAACATGACAATGGTATGCTATTGTATTACAGTGCAGCATCAGCACTAAATGTATGTCGAACGCACCTTTTAGAATAGAAACTCAGTGAGGAGCGTGCGGTAGGGAGTGGCGTTTGGTGTACATGACAAAACCAAGCTTTTCTAAGTTAAAACGAGAATAACGGTTAATTGAGAAGGAAAATCTGAATTTAGTACATAGAAAAAACTGTGTGACATTTTTGTGGAAAAAGAATAAGAAAATCCATTACTCCGAGAATATATAATAAAACCAAATCTGAAGAAATTTTTAAATGTTATAATATTTTTAAAACAATGACGTTATATGCTGCTCTGGATAGAGTCGATTTATAGGAATGTTCTTCTAAATGTATTTCAATATATAGACAGGTCGTTAATTAATATTGCCAACTATTGTAGGATATTAATGAGGGCATTCATGACTTTTTCTGCCACCAGAGCGGCGCCACTAGATAGTGAGTGAGAAGTTTGCAAAGAGCAATGGCAGAAAAATAGTTCACAAAAATTATAGCGTCTAGAAATAAGTTATATATAAAATGAGTTTTATTATTTTTCTATGATTTTTCAAATAAAAATGTATTTTAATTGAAGCCACAGAAAAAAACAAACATTTTTGGGAATATCAAATGACTTAAATCATTTTACTCTATTCAAATGTTGCCATTTAGTATATTTATACTATTTTCGTATACACTTTGTAAGACTACCAACACATCACAAAATATTTTTATATTAAGTTATTATTAGTAATAACTGTACTATAAGGAATAATAAAAATAAAAGTGATATGGCTGAGAATAAGTCTCTTACAAAGAATTTCCTACAATAATACATTATCTCAATCATAGTACTATGTAACAATTCCATTTTTTTTGGAGTTTATGGCCTGGCATCTAGACCTTTAGGCCAAAACAATTCCATTTAATGTTATGCCAACACTTGCTTAAATAAAATGTCACTGTTTTTTTTTACTGGTTTTACGGATCTGGGTTCTAGCCCTTCTGAGAATGTCACTATGATACAAAAGACCTGGATCCATACCAGAAATATACATTTATAGTATGCAAATATATAATACAGATACAATAATCTAAAAACTCTCAATTATGTATTATGTATTAAGCTAACATCAAACAACCACAGGAAGCATAACCTTTTCCAAGTGACATAGGACATAACCTAAAAAGTTCAAATGTAAATATCTTTTTTTGACGCCTTCTCAGTACAAAATTCTTTGACAGAGTTATTAAGGGACTGAGGCTTAACATTTTAAGATATTTTTGGTATATAGACGCTACCATTTCTTCTCAACTAATTTTATGTATGAAAGTCTGCCATTGTTCTTTGTATAAATTATGCTTTGTGAGTTTATGTTAAAATACTTGCAAAATTTTTGTTAAGATAAATAAAAAAAAAACATATCGGTGGTCTGAGTGGTGTCAGCTCAAAATATGTTCCGAACGCCCACGGCTAAAGATTTAACATGTTAAGGCTATAAAGCAAAGTCAGGCAAAGTAGCATTAATTTTAACTACTTATAGGAAATCAAGTCCAAAATAGGAAACAAAGATATGTAAGGCTAATGGATTGTATCTGTATTTTAGTGTATGTTAGGTCTGATCTCAATAGGGTGCGGATATTCGGGACAAACATTATATATACAACCAGTAACAACTGAACATGTGCTATAACTAAGGATTTACGAGATGTTCAATTAAAATTATTTTGGTTCATTACATCCTTTTTGTTCACAAAGACACGGTTGTCCATCTCAATCGGACTTGATCTACATTAATGCATTTGTGTCTGATTAGTCACAATCGCTCCGTAGAGTCGGGGTTTTTCACGGGCTCTTACTATTATGCTAGTTCAACTGGGAAAGAACTACGTACTCATAAAATATTGGTGTACGTATAACGGTGTGTGCAAATCAATTTATCGTAACTTTTAAAAATGTTAATGTGCTTGCATCAAGATACAGATTCAGATCGTACAGGTTTCAGTAAAGTTAAAGCACGTTGCACTTGTCAATTTGAAGTTACTACTTTTTTACGTGGTAGAGTCATGCTGCAGTTATATTAATAGTATACTTGTAGCACGAATGCGTCGGCTCGACCGGGGAAGGACCACGCTCTCACAGAATACCAGCGTAGAATAGCAGCTCAATGCTGTTGTGTTCAAAAGGGTGAGTGTGGAGAACCGGAGACCCTTTTGACTGGAAAAGAGGCATTCTATCTTAGTTCTCACGGCTGACAACGCATCTGCATTTTAGTTCGTAAACGAAAATATATGTAGATGTCTATGAGTCACAGCAATCACTTACCATCAGGTGGACTGTGTGCTGGTTTGTCACCCTAGTTCTATTAAAAAAAAAACTTAAAAAAAAACCCAAATATAAATATGAAATATTGAACAGCTAAATGACTTTTTAAATATTTATTACCCAGTAAGTTGAGATAAATTCGAGAGTAAGGTCAATTTAGATTAGTCGCCTAAAAATATTTCCAGGTAAGAGACCTATTGTCTTTTGGTCTCGAAATCATGTGTGGCCGATCGACTGCTTGCCAATGTATCGTAAATTGGCCGGGTTGCTAGTAAAATGGGTCATTGTTGATAGTCATTAAATTGGACATTTTATGAGTTTTCCGCAGTGAAGGCAGTCTATGGGCGTATCAGACTAAGCCTTTACAAATTACTTTTATATGTTTTCAAATATCAACTTATTATTTGGATAAATTGCTCTTAAACTCATAACAGATAATTGAAGATAAAAAATTTAAACAATGCGTAGTTACTCATATATATTATTTACACAAGCATTATTGAACTCACATTGTTTTTTATGATTTTATTACCAGCTTACATACTTTTTGGGTGTTTTTATGGTCTACTAAATATAGACATTATTATTTAACATAGATAATACAATATAGGGAAAACTGCAGCAAAAATTACTGACTTTTAATCTATATTGTGAAATATTGAATAACCATCTACCTATACTGTGAAAATTAGTCGATTAAAATTCGGCAGTGTAAGAAAAAACACCTATATCATCAATATCATCCTATGGGTGTCGGTCGTGAGAATCGACAGAGGGAAACTAACTCATGCGACGGGCAGCAATAACAGCGCCTTTGCATGGGCACCAGTAGAATCATCCAGAAATTATATATTGGTCGCGACCAAGCTATTTCTAATAATATTTGAATAGTTAATTGTGTTATATAATCCATTATTGTAAACTGTTTTCTTTTTAATGTTTAGTTAGCTTTCTTGTTGGTTCTTTCTAGAACAGAGGTATTCCAGTATTCCTTTCAAACCCATGGTAAATTAAGCATAAGAATGACATTTAATAAGTATAATTTATAAGCTATATTAAATTAGAAATTTTGTATTGCTATTTAGGAAGAAAGAAAGAAACATTCATTGCAAAAATGACACACATAAATAAGGCACTAAAATTTAAATATTTGAACATGTATCAATTAAAGGCATAACAAAAAAAAAACCACTTGACAGATATATTTAAGAAAAGTATGTATGTGTGTTGTGGCACGTTAGGCAAACGGACCTCACTCAGCTTATGCTGTCGCCGAAACAACAGCGCTGGTTTTCATTTAAGTTTTATGAATACTCAATGTACTAATAAATTATGAATCCTAATACATCTTTTACCTCCAATTATTTATTTAAGACGTAGTATAAAAGAGTTGTGTCTCGCCAGCAACGCAAAGTCGGGAATTTGCATTTGGAAAAATCTAAAATTAGGGGTTTTTTAGGGGCTAATTAAGTATCAAGTTTAAAAATTAGTTGCTCCAAAATTTTCACCGCAACTAACCATTGAAATTTGCGTTGCTGGCAAAACGTATCGCTAGCAACGCAATAACTTTACTAGATTTACGATTAATATTAATAGGAAGTAATTAAGTGCTGAGCGATTATCGAGACCCGATACAGATTAAGATATTATTCTGGGAATTATGTGGTCCACGACCACCATTACCTTCCTATAATGTAGAACGGTATTTTTTGTTCTTTATCAGTGCCTAAAAATTAAGTGCTAATTAGGTGCTGAAAGATTAATAAGGTCGCATGTAGATGACGGTATATTCTGGAAATTATCCGATTTAAAACCACCATTACCTTACTATGAGGTATAAACGGCAAATTTGTTTTTTAGATTTAATATAATCTATAATATTATTTCATATAATTTTCAACCAAATAAATATTACAATTCTTATTTTTAGACATGTGAAGCCTAAAATTTGGTGTACTAAATCAAAGTAATATGTTCTTTCCAGTAAAATTGCTTCATAATAAATATCGCCATCGACATCTTTTTATAGTTTTAATCATTTTATCGAACCAAATTCGATGGACTCTCAAGGTGGTAAGTGCGATAGACGCTAGATGGCACAAACACAAAGACCTGATTTTTGCATTTGCCTTACTGAATAATTTTCTGAATAACGACTTTATTTTTATCTGGGGCGCCTTGTTATTGCCTATACTTGCAGCACCTAATTAGCACTTAATTCCTTGCTGTTAATATTTATCGTATATCTAATAACTTCATTGCGTTGCCAGCGATACGTATTGCCAGCAACGCAAATTTCAATGGTTTGTTGCGGTGAAAACTTGGTACTTAATTAGCACCTAAAAAGCCCCTAATTTGGAATTTTTCTGAAAGCAATTTTGATTCTATTTTGATTTTCAGGAAATCTGTATTTTGCACCTGCTATGTTCTGAATAACGACTTTATTTTTATTAGTGGCGCTGTGCTATTGCGTATACTTGCAGCACCTAATTAGCATTTAATTCCTTGCTATTCATATTTATCGTATATCTAATAACTTCATTGCATTGCTAGCGAGACGTTTTGCTAGCAACGCAAATTTCAACAGTTCGTTGCGGTGAAAATTTTAGAGCACCTAATTTTAAACTTGACACCTACTTAGCACCTAAAAAGCCCCTAATTTTGGATTTTTTCAAATGCAAATTACCGACTTTGCGTTGCTGGCGATACACAACTGTATAAAAGCTTAAAGATATACAATACAAATTTTATATATATATATATATATATATATATATTATGCTCTGATTTAGTATATGTGAAACAGTTACTTATACGTGGTAGCTATATTATGGTTGTAGCAATAATTGGCGGCTCGACCGGGACAACACCACCCCTCACAGAATACTAGCGTAAAATAGTAGCTCAATGTTTCTGCGTTTCGAATGATGCGTGTAGAGAACGGGAGACGTCTTTTACTGGCATACCGTCTTCATCCTCGGGGGTGAAAACGCATCTACATTTTGATTCTTAATCGAGGATAGATGTAAATGTTTATGGGCCACAACATCCTCTTACCATCAGGTGGGCTATGGACTCGCTTGTCATTCTTATGCTATAAAAAAAGTTATAAATTTATAGGTGGCGATCCAACATCGTGACAAAAAAATTCTAATCAAAAATGATAGTGAGACCGCGTTCAATCATAAAACCATTTTCCTGTTTTTGTGCATCCACTTCATCATAACATGCATTAAATAAATAAATAAAAAAGATCATAAAATCCTTCTGTATTTATTTCTATATATGTTTGCATTCTGGATATTTTAGGTCTAACATAATTCAGTTGATTATAGCACATGATATTGCTTCACTTTAGCGAATAAAGCTTTAATGACATTTCACTTAGTTGACTATTTAAAATACGATGAAGAATTTTATCAGCCAATGAGGAGTCTCAATGTATAAAACTTAGATTTATGGTGTTGTTTTTCTACTGAACGTATGACAAGTACATCTTTAAATACTGATTAAATAGACATTTTTTAAGTTTGCGTGTTTACCGTTAAACGGAACCCCCTTTGTCGTCAGTTTGAGGACACTCCCCTTGTTGCCTCAGCTAATATCAGAATCCTCGGCATCGACATATGTTCGAGGGATGTACAATTTCGTGGTCACTTGGAGGGGAAGGCAAAATTGGTCTCTAAAAAGCTTGGTGTGTTCAGCAGAGTGGGACAGTATTTCGTGTCGGCACACCGCTTGCAAGGCGCAGTTTCGGCCTTACGTGGAGTACTGTTCTCATCACTGGACCGGGGCTCCTTCCACTTAATCGCATCCAGCGTAGAGCAGCACGACTTGTATTTCTCTCTGATCATCTTTCTGATCTTCTTTTTTGATTTCATCTTTCTTTCTTTTTTACACTTTTTGTCGCCTAGCCACTACCCGCCAAATCCGTACCGTCCAATAAATAACTTCGTTCCAAAAATCGTAAATAATGCTATTTTCTTTACGAATACTTCAATTATAATAATACGTGGTAGAGCCATGCTGCAGCTATATAGTTGTAGCACGAATGGGTCGGCTCGACCGGGGTAGGACCACGCTCTCACAGAATACCAGCGTAATATAGCAGCTTAACACTGCTGTGTTTTGTATGGTGAGTGTAGAGGACCGGAGACCTTTTTTACTGGAAAAAAGGCATTCCATCTTAGTCCTCACGGGTGACAACGCATCTGCATTTTGATTCGCAAATGCAGATGCGTTGTAAAAATGCATCTATCCAAATGTAGATGTCTATGGGCCACGGCAACCACTTACCATCAGGTGGACTTTGTGCTCGTTTGTCACCCTATCCTATAAAAAAAATAAAGCATTATTAAGTTGATTATAGAGTTTTTATTACTTTCTGTTGGATGCTATTTGATTCTAGTTATTTTAAGCGAATCGAATTTTAGTGTTGTTCCCATTAGTTGACTCATCCAAAGTGATTAATACCTTAAAGCAACGACCTCATTACGAGCTTAGGTATATATAACACCACACAAAATAACAGTAATTTTTGTAGTTATTTTTTTAACATTCTGTATGAAAAGTATCTTTTAAACTTCACTGTGATTGTCATGAAGTGCAATTTTCACTACGTCTAAACTATCCTACTTTATAAGTAACGATACCTCCGTGATATTCCCTCTAAAAGTTTCATGTGCTCGATGCACTTTCTATTTATTTTTATGAGAAAAGTTTGCACTTTTACTGAGGCAACTGCTAAAGCGAATGTTGCGGCCGACGAGCCCGATAGAGATGAGAATGAGATACGGTCGCATTCGACAGCTGCGACGGCGAAAATATCTCCACTTGGCATATATTTGTAATAGCGCGTTATATGTATAGCGCAGATACGTATTTCTACTGGCGGCACCAATCGTACAAAAAGATAGGTCAATGTCTCGGTTTATAATGTGATTCGTTTTACGATATTAATACTTTTTTCTTTCTAAGATTCTAATAGTGATATAATTAGTTAACGAGCTGCTATGTTTTGTATATACTTGGAGAAATGTATGTCTGTCTCGTACTTATGTAAGAACTTTTATTAAAAATTAATGACACTCTTAAAAACCCAGGATATGAAATGGGGCGATAGATTATCTTATGCCGCCAAAACATTTCATTTCCTGCCAATGAATTGAGATTGATTGATCATCATCATCATTACAGTCCTTCACAAGCCCACTGCAAAACATAGGCCTCCCCCAAGGCATTTCACAAAGCACGGTCCTGAGCCACCTGCATTCATCGATTTCCCGCATGTCTTACCAGATTGTCACTCCATCTAGTGGGGGTGAGTGTTTACGATGTCTTTATCTGCAAGTTATTACTTAAAATGTACATAATATTGTGAACGAATTAACAAATTTGGTTGGAATGACATTGAGTTTTTTATAATGATTATTCGTACATTTCCAAATTGGGAAGTAAAGTTCTTTTGAAGTTCACTTCCATCTATATATTTGTGCATATTTTATTTAGTCAAATAATGTATTAATAAAATCATAAATTTTACCTTTGACGATTACTAAATTACGGTTAAATAGGAACAACCATTTTGTACGTCACAAACAAAATGTTCATTCATATGCAATTTATGTACACGTGAAATGTCTTAACAATACCGAAGAAATGTATAATTAACTAGCTGGCCAGGCAGACGTTGTTTTGCCCTTTCCGACTACCGTGTACAAAATTTATTGAAATCAGTTCAATAGTTTAGGAGTTCATCGCGGACAAACAATGTGACACATAATTTTTATATATAAAGATAAATAAAAACGGACTTCGCGTGAAACTTTTTTTTAATGAAAAGAACAGTTTTGTAGTTTTGTCGTTTTTCATTTAGACACATCTAGTTACGAAAAAAATTTTGACACTAACCTGTAAATGCAGTAAAGTAGAACGACAGCGGCAATGATGTTTCATGATGCATTGGTTTGCCTTCATAGCATCCGGGCTATCGAAAATAGAGTATTACATACACGAAATATGAAACGATAAACATGGTCGATGTCAGATTGGCACGTAACTAAAGTTACTAATGCAAGGTTATTCTATAAATTATTAATATTAACAAATAAAAATACATAATCTGACGTTGCTAGAGCCTAGTTTATTTTGTCTGTGAATCGTCAGAGTTATGACCGCACGGGTCGACATTCGTCGAGACTGACGAAAGAGTTAATATTAACCGGGGCATATGATAAATGCGCTAGCCCTGTATCAAGGCGAGGTATAAATACACGTCGTGACCTACGTTGCCGACTCTAAGCGTGTCCACGTAATTTTTTAGACAAAGTAAAGGTCCTTGTTTATGCGTCAATTATCTAGCCTTTGTCGATGGTCTCCTTCGCTTTTCTTTTTACCCCATTGCGGTGGGTACTCCAATGGAGGGGTAATATTTTGACTTTACGCTTAAACTAGTCATTGCGATTTAATAAATTATATCTCTATCGATTCGCTATAATATCGCAGATAACATACTGTATTAAGTCGTCATTATAAAAGTAAATATATGTCCTATATGAACTGTAAAAACCTGTGACCTAAAATATATACTATGCATAAATATTGTGTGGCAAATTTACGTAAAAGGTATTAATGAGGATATTTCATTTGTATGTGAAAAATAATGCAGCATTTGATATAAATAATAATTAATCGGATTGAATATGTACTCGTTCGGATGTTTTGTTACTAGCGCATTGAATATAAATTTATAAAAACAAGGCGTTCAATTTGTCAGCGATCTCACAAGTGACGAGTATTATTATATATACAAAATAACTTATAATTTGCCTTCATCAGCTTTAACTGGTCTTCCAAAACGTGGTGCGTCTTCAACATCAAAATTGACGAAACCCGTTTTGGCGATGGCGGTCTGTCCATAGATTTCCTCAAAGGGAAATGTTTGTCGGCTTCAAGCAGCTAAAAAATAAAAATATTTTCACCGTCTGAATTCGATGCTAAGAAAGTGAATCGGCAAGCGGCAAGAATCGGCTTCAGAAAGTGAATTTAGTTTTTTCATTTTAGTTGCTTGATGTCGGTTTTTACTTTTTATTAAAAGTTATTTTTTTACCCTTTTGGGTGACCTAAGGAATATCACAATCTCATTGTCGACTAAATAATCCCATTAAAACTTCAACCCCTATTTTGCCACCCTTAGGTGTAGGATTTTTTTAACCCAAAATTATATAGGATCACCGCTGCAATATAAGCAATTTCATAAAAAAGAATCATCGAAATCGGTTTATAATTGAACAGAATTCATACATACAAAAAAACATACAGTTGAATTAATAAACTCCTTTTTTTAAGCCGGTTAAAAAGTAGAACATTACGTCGAAATTGCTGCTTTTGACTTTCCATAATATTTGATAAGTTACCAATAAAAGTGATTGCTCAAAATCAAATTATTTTACAAACAAGGCTTGTTATATCAATTACCGAAACATATAATGTCAAATTTTTTCCGTGAAATATGTTGGGAATAAACGGAATTACTTATTGAACAACCGTGTTTATATGTAAATATCAGGACGGACTCATAGCAGTGGAATATTCACTTTTGAATTAGAGATCTGTTTAGTGATGATTATGTAATACAATAATGACTATTACTGTTATTAGATTTATAGATATTGATATCAAAAAATTAAAAACTGTATAAATAATACCATAATACGCAAACTTGCATTGAAATATAAATCATTTGATGTAAATTATTTTTCCGTCCTTGGTTTTGCTAGTGAGTCGGATGAACGACAAATTACAAGACGAACAAATTAAAGAAAACGTGATAACTTTGACGAGATTATTTAAATATTACAACAAATCACTGAGTCATAGCGTTTTTATTACTATTTCGGAGATTAATGATCTAAGAAGAATTCTGCTCTGCTCTTAGAAAACATTTATTTTGGTTCAATGCTTGGGACTGGTTCGATTTTAATAATTTTATATTCATAGGCTGTGATAATAGAATCAATCAAGTTTTTACTGAATATAGCCAAGCAATAATGTGGGATTCCTTTAGGAATGTGTGATGTTATGCTTCTCTTCCTCAGATCTAAACTACTTGTTGTATTTTGAAAAAATGAGATAAGATTGAAAAATTGTTACTCTATTCCCGGGTTTAACTGTAGCACCCTATTTCATCCCCTCAGGGGTTAAATTTTCCAAAATTCGTAGTAGGTGTCTACTTCGAAAAAGGTGGATATATGCTAAATTTCAAGTCAATCGGGCGTATTGTTTTGGAGATCTCGTGATGGGTCAGTGAGTCAGTGATATTTCTTTCATATGTATTATACGAGTATAAGTAGATATAAAGTCCAACCAGACGGCTGATTGCCGGCATAAAATGCTACCAAAAAAGATTAAAATGCTGTGTTTATTATCCCATTAATGGATACCAATTAAAAATTGATTTATTAATTAACTAAAAAAACCAGCATCTTGAGGTAACTAAAACTAATTAAGGTGGAAGACCGTTACACTTACCCATCAATGAGGCAAGTGTGACAGTACGCGTAGTTACTTTATTATTATCTGTAGATTTTGAGAAAATTGATGAGATGATACTAATGTTAATATATTTTATGATCTATTTGAACGATTTGAGCGTCCTTTTTTGTGTAACAATGGATTTATCTACGCATGGGGTAAGTGTGACAGTTTTAACCGATATAGTGATGTGCCTATAAATGGATTTATGTCACACTTACCCTGGATGTTTTGAAAGTGTAATAAAAACAATGTTAAGTGAAAAATAACTTTAATTCCGCTTAGTTGCAAAATATGGGAAGAATGAGGCGCTAGTTATAGAAGAGTAATATTGTTTTCGTTAGCATTTATAATAACATTTAAGTCAAGTTGTGTTGAATGGCCGTCATATATTACAAGTTGTGGGTTGCTTGATTTGCATATTTCCGGGATCGGTACATTTGAAAAGTAAATTTCGAAGACTGAAGCTTCCATCCAACCCTTCTGCGTAGCTGCCAATGCCAAATTAATCGAATTATCATCAGGTAACAATGTATTCCAAAGATAAGTTCCTTTAAAAATTATTAACGGAGGAACTTTCTGGTCCCAGGCATTGCATGTGAATAATACAGTTATATTATCGCGGCCTGGTAAGCTAGTGGTTCTTGTGGCTTGAAAACCCTTTAGGCCAATGATTTTCTGGGGTTGTTATAAAATAATTTGTTTAATTCCGCGTAAAGAAAGAAAATGATGTGTCCTGTCCAGTTTTAAGGAGACCTCCCACCCTCCCTCAATCGCGCGCACTATACCCGTCGCCGTCAATCCCAGCATTACCACCCCCAGCACCAGCACCAGCACCAGCATCAGCACACTAGGCACGACACACCACTCTCAAAAATACGACACGTGTTTCGCCTCTACACGAGGCATCCTCAAGTGAAGTAGACTCTGCGGAGGCTGGCCGCTAAGTGAGCAGCGAGCCGAAACTACTGCTATTTATACTACTTGCTGACGTAACCGCGCTCCAATTACGTAGCGAGCGATTACGTCATGCGATCAATCACCGCCTGACGTACGCCGATATTTGCTGTGAAATTAACAACAAACTACTGTGAAACGTTCGCCTACCCTACAACCACGCAACCAAACGCTGACCACCGCACCGTGAGGGTGACAAACGACCATGTTGCGAGGCTATATATCATCAAGGAGCAGGCTTACACATGTTTAAGAGAGGCGAGTTGGAAACATTTGTTTGTTCATTCAGCAGTGCAACATTACCGTTATTATTTTTTAATATCTCTAACTGTTGCAGAACACAGAGTCGTAGCCCTTTATTACAAGTGTGTAAGACTTTAAAGGAGTGGTCATTGGATAGGCTGTGTCCAGTGTCTAAGAGATGTTTAGCAAAATGTGATTTATCGAGGTTAAAATTCCTATACGCAGCTAAATGCTCTTTATAACGTGTTTCGAAGTTGCGACCAGTCTGACTCACGTAAACGGCTTGGCATTCGTCACAAACAAGTTTATAAACACCAGACTTTAGACGAATATCTAACTTATCTTTATAATTACAGATATTCCTAAGTGAATTGTTAGTTTTGAATGCCACGTACACGCCACTCTGTCGAAGAGTGTTAGCTAGTTTTTCAGATATAGAACCTAAGTAGGTCAAACTGCCAACATATCGACGATCAGTTTGAGCTTTAACCGCGTACAGAGAATTGCGTACGACAAGTTTTTGTTTCTTTTTTATTACATTGTCAATGATATTCTTTGAATAACCGTTAGAGACCGCAATTTGATAAATCACATTAAGCTCTTTTAAATAATTCTAGGCATCCTCAGGTGAAGTAGACTCTGCGAAGGCTGGTTCTGGCACAAATAGTCGAGCGACCAATGTTGCTATTTCTAAAGCTCAAAACGTTTGGCTTAATGAGGAGTGTCGTCATTGGTTTTCCAATAGAGATAATTTAAAAATCCACCTTAAAGTATTATATTCTGAACTTTCTTATAAATTACATAATATTGAATTTGATTTTTTGGACCGGAAAACCAGAGAACTAGCTTCAATAGTTGTTTACGAGAAATATCAAATTCAGTCCCGTAAATTACAACGACTTGTATCCTCTTCATCACGTAAGCGTAATAACAACATACATACTGAATATCATCAATTTTATCCCCAAGTTAAAAATCTTTCCGATGTTCAATTTCCAACGGATTAGTTGTCACTTTTACAAAAAGGCCTAAAGTATAATCTAACACCTTCGATCTCTCAAAACTCGCTAGAGACTGTGGCCGTGGACGCGGAGATGGCCGTTGTGATCTGGAAGAAAGATAACATTGGTAAAGGTTTGGTAGCGAAAGAAATTCAGGCTGTACCCGCTTCTTACCATTGCAATCCGGAGTTCCCTGTTTATAAGTCACTAAAGCAGAGAATAAGGGACAATAATCTTATTGTTACTAAAGCCGACAAGGGCAATACTGTTGTTATTATGGATAATAACGGGTATAGCCAGAAGGTTAACGATGTTATCTAAGGTGATGACTTTGAAATTTTGGAGTCTGACCCTACCAAAAAGTTTACTTCGGCTATTAAAGTATGTATACCTATACAACAGTCATCATATATATTTCCCGACCACAACGTGTCTCGCAGCAGTCTTGTTCCAATAAATCTTCAAGCACCCATTTTATATGGGTTACCTAAAATACATAAAGAACATGTTCCGTCCGGTAGTATCATACATAGGTGCACCAGCTTATTATATCCTTGCTAAAAAGTTAAACTTCCTTCTGCGGGAGAAATCTGGATTCAAACCAACTTACAGCCTTAAAAATAGTTTAGATCTCATTTCCAAAATTAAAGATATCCGTATTCCACCTAAATTCATGTTGTTATCTTTAGACGTTGATAGTCTTTTCACAAATGTCCCATCCCCAGACTGTTTGCGTATACTCGCAGATCTCTTTAATAAACGTCGTCTACATCCCGGGGAAACAAATGATCTTCTAAACTTAACCTCTCTCTGTATGAAACAAAACTATTTCCGGTTTAATAACCACTTCTATCTACAAAAAGAAGGCTAGCCATAGGTTCCCCTCTAAGTCCTCTTATGGCGGACATTTTTATGGATAATTTTGAAAAACAACACATAGTTGTCAATCAAAATATTTTATACTTTTATCGATATGTAGACGACATAATTATTTGCTGGACTGGCACAAAGAGGCAACTGGATGTTTTCCTTAATAAAATCCTCGACAAAATTAAATTTAAGCTTGAATTCGAACAAGATTGTGACCTTAATTTCCTCGACTTGAAAGAGTCGTTACATGTATTTCAAATTTATCGAAAGCCAACTCATATGTTGCTATGAGACGGCTTTCGATAAATTTGAAATTCCTTTTTATTCCTGTTTCGTCATGTCATCCGTGGCAACATAAATTAGCCGCTTTTTATTGTTATGTTTATCGTTTGTTTACTGTACCCTTAAGTAAAGAAAATTATTTAAAAGAGCTTAATGTGATTTATCAAATTGTGGTCTCTAACGGTTATTCAAAGAATATCATTGACAATGTAATAAAAAAAAAACAAAAACTTGTCGTACGCAATTCTCTGTACGCGGTTAAACCTCAAACTGATCGTCGATATGTTGGCAGTTTGACCTACTTAGGTTCTATATCTGAAAAACTAGCTAATACTCTTCGACAGAGTGGCGTGTACGTGGCATTCAAAACTAACAATTCACTTAGGAATATCTGTAATTATAAAGATAAGTTAGATATTCGTCTAAAGTCTGGTGTTTATAAACTTGTTTGTGACGAATGCCAAGCCGTTTACGTGAGTCAGACTGGTCGCAACTTCGAAACACGTTATAAAGAGCATTTAGCTGCGTACAGGAATTTTAACCTCGATAAATCACATTTAGCTAAACATCTCTTAGACACTGGACACAGCCTATCCAATGACCACTCCTTTTAAGTTTTACATACTTGTAATAAAGGGCTACGACTGTGTGTGCTGGAACAGTTAGAGATATTAAAAAATAATAACGGTAATGTTGCACTGCTGAATGAACAAACAAATGTTTCCAACTCGCCTCTCTTAAACATGTTTAAGCCTGCTCCTTGATGATATATAGCCTCGCAACATGGTCGTTTGTCACCCTCACGGTGCGGTGGTCAGCGTTTGGTTGCGTGGTTGTAGGGTAGGCGAACGTTTCGCAGTAGTTTGTTGTTAATTTCACAGCAAATATCGGCGTACGTCAGGCGGTGATTGATCGCATGACGTAATCGCTCGCTACGTAATTGGAGCGCGGTTACGTCAGCAAGTAGTATAAATAGCAGTAGTTCCGCTCACTTAGCGGCCAGCCTCCGCAGAGTCTACTTCACCTGAGGATGCCTCGTGTAGAGGCGAAACACGTGTCGCATTTTCGAGAGTGATGTGTCGTGCCTAGTGTGTTGGTGTTGGTGCTGGTGCTGGTGCTGGTGCTGGTGCTGGTACTGGGGGTGGTAGTTCTGGGATTGACGGCGACGGGTATAGTGCGCGCGATTGAGGGAGGGTGGGAGGTCCCCTTAAAACTGGACAGGACACATCATTTTCTTTCTTTACGCGGAATTAAGCAAATTATTTTATAACAACCCCATTATAATGGATTTCCGCAAAGTAACGCCTGATTCTATCAATTACCAATGATTTTCTACTTTCCTATGTCTTGACAGAAACTTGTTTCATCACGATTCCATTATTCGATCACCTTTGAATTGTTGCTTTTGTACGACTGTCTCAAGCACATCGTTGAACTCGTGGGGAAAAACTAGTCGGTGGCTTTTCTTCTGGCGATTTGACGGCTAGAGGTTTTTTAATCGATAGTTTCTTCCTTGTTCTTAACCACTCGTCTCGCGGAATCTCATCTTTGAAGGGAGTATAGATTTCATTGCAACGAACACATTGGCCAACTAAAGCTCTGACTTCTCGCTGAGTTAAACCAAAGGCATAGCCAATATGATATTTTTCACCCCTTTTGAAGCACCCCTCCATATCTCAATAACCACCAGTTTTCTATTTGTATTATATATGAACACTTTAAATTTAATTGAAATCAGATAAGTCTTAAAAGTTATCACCGTACATACAAAATCATACAGACATATGTACATACAAACAAAAGTACCTATTAACATACAAACACCGATTCGTTTAACGTGTCATACTTACCCCGATGTTAGATATTAAGTGAGTTAGGTGTAACTGTATCCGTATTTCAAGGAATAGGGGATTTCAGGTCACACAAACATATTACACTATAAGTACCAATATCATTCTTTATCACTCACCTTGCATCTTGTTTAAAATAATTTAATGACTTATCGAAGCACTTAAAAACTTCCCCTCTTAAAATTGCGCGGGCTTTTGCCAGTTGAGTAGCTTAAAAAAATGACGTTATCGATAAAATAGTTGAAGTTATGTACTCAACTGTCGGTATAGTCAATAATATAAAAGTTCTTGCGTTGTTCTAGAAATGGCATTCAACCAAAAAAACATATTTATGCCGCATAATTTGCATTTGTCACACTTGCCCCACTGTCACACTTGCTTCAGTCTACCTTACTAGTTACTAAATAATTTCTTATATTTAGACAAACTACTATTTAACACCCGGTATTTTAACTCCCAAGATTTCGAATAGTTTGAAACACTAATAATCACGCAGTGAACTAATAACGGTGAAAGAAACTCCGCAGGTATCTGAGATATCAGATTACCAGGTTTTTAGAGTTGATATTACGCGTATGTATATAGCACAGAATAATGAACATTGGGAACTAAAGCACATTCTATGATGTATTCAAGACAAGACGATTAAAATTTGGAGTTATCAATGCAAAGTGAACTTGAGCAGACATCACCCACAAGCAGCACCTGTTCACAAGTATGACGCATGTGCATTCATCGTTCTTCCTGACCATTTTAAAAGGTAGTGGACTGCCCGTCACACAACGCCGCCGAAAGCAGAGACCTTAAGCGAACATGATATTCTATGAGATGTGTCTCCCCACATACAAAGAAACAAAATGATTTACTAAACACACTTGTTAGTTTCCCATGGGACCACTAACTGCACTTACAAAACATTCAATGTAGCTACATATCATAATATTTACAAATATTTATAATAAGCATATATCTAACAGTCACATCACGAATTTAAATAACTTGGTGTTGACCTGTCATAAAATATTTACTTAAACTGTGTGCAGAATATTAAAACAGCTATTGACCGATTTTTTTAGTATCCTGCACAGACTAATATAATGTTTACGCGTGTATCCTAATAATTCACTTCATTATAATACGTATCTAATATTAATATCGTTTTTGATTGTTTCTCGTTAACCTATAGGTACAACTAAAAGCTTTATACCCGAATAAACAGAGCCGATTGCTAACCTGTTGAGGTTCACGAGGGCGCTGTCGGCGGTCGTTTCAGCGGAAAAATGACATCGAGTGCTCACAGCGAATAATAACGACTTTGTTTTCACAAATTTGTGCACGCAAGTCAGTTTATGCAACGGTTTATTGACCCCGGCACGACGACACCGTTAAAGCTTTTTTGATGACATTTCAAGCGTCGTTACAAATATTTTTTTTTTATTTTACTTTGCTTTGTATTATATTATTTATTTATTAATTTAAAATATCATGTACAAATGTGGTATGTGGGCGGTGTTAATGCTTGAGGCATTATCTACCAGTCTACATAGGGGAAAGATAGAAATAATTAGGTGTAAGAAAATTTATATTACAATACAAAAGTAAAATAAATATAAATTTTGTAAGCGTATTTTTAATATTTCAACATCACAAACAACATAAAATAAAGGTTAACAGTGTGCATTATAACGAAATTAATAAGTATTTATGATATAGGTATAGGTACACATTATATCAATTTTATATCATCATCATAACAGCCTTTCACAAATCCACTGTTGAACGAATGCCTTCCCCAAGGAATGCCATAAAAATACAGTTCTGAGCCACTGCATCCATGAACTTTCTGCATCTCTTAACAGGTTGCCGCTCCATCTAATGGCGGGCCGCCCTACAGTTTGCTTACAGGTGAGGCTGCCACTCGAGAACCGTTCTTCCCAATCGGCTCTGAGAACCTACTTATATGGTCAATAATGGATATTATACGTTAAAACATGGTAGATGTTATAGCCATTAGTAAAGAGGTCATTCAAAATTTTGGTACAATAAAAAAACTATCTATTATATAATATATAATATTATATATATATAATCTATTTAAAAAGATATCGCGGTTTTAAAACTTAGCATTATTTTTATATATTCGGTTGTAATTATTCAAAATCTCCCATGA
The DNA here is from genome assembly GCA_963668995.1 of Parnassius mnemosyne. NCBI lineage: Eukaryota > Metazoa > Arthropoda > Insecta > Lepidoptera > Papilionidae > Parnassius > Parnassius mnemosyne. Next base: position 17,813,922 of record CAVLGL010000080.1, read on the forward strand.
TTAATATCACTTTTGCCTCCCTTTCAATGAAATATTCAGAATGAAAGTGGACGTTTTAATGATTCATTCATCGGTATTGTACCTCAACCGTAAAACAATTTCAGCTACGATGACTTAGGCCGTGATCACATTATATATATCTTAGTATCGTGATATGGCGTATCGTATCGAGTACTTTTATCTTAAGTGTGGACGCTCATTTGAATCAATGATAATGTCATGTAAAAATCTTGTCTATACTGAACCGTTTCTTATCATGTCAGCGTATCGGCGTTACGTTCCTTATATGTGGATGTTACAAATTTTCCTCCGATCCTCGTATCCCTACCCTTTGATGATCGGTGAAAAACCGATAAGAGATAAGACGCGGCATGTAGGTATCGTATCGCATCGTCGTATTGTGATATAATATTAAAATACGTTCATATTACCGATCACAACACGTATATCCGATACTACACGTGTATTTGATAAGAGTTTATGTGCGGGACAGGACGTATTAGATGCGATACCACAACGGCGTATCACATGATGGCATTTTATGTCCAAACTAGCGATCGAGATACACGTCAAAGCAACGCTTTGAAGACATGAAATGTGTACCCGGCCTTATGTACATTGGCATCGTTCATTAGCGAACTAAAACTTCCAAACGAATGAAGTAAACATAAAACATGATTAATGAATAAATCGGGGTTGTTTTAGTTTTTTTTTTTTGCAATAGCTTTGTTTAAATTTGCCCATACGAATGCTTTGTTGCGTCTACGTGGACAGTATATGATAAATAGTGTTTGAGTAATGTTTTTAAGACTTTAAGTATCTATCTAAATGGATGAAATGTTTATGTAACTTCATGTGACTTCATGTAAATACATTAATCTTTAATCGGTCAACGTATACATGAACAATCATAATAAACATTCAAAATAAACATATTATAGCATTATATGTGTATGCACGATCACTTGTTCTAACTATCTGCATCTGAAATAAACTTTAATGATCGAACGGAAGCGTAATAAAACATCCACACCTCAAATGGGTTTCGGAGCCAAAAGACTAAGTTTTGATAGTCTTTAAGGCTAAGACTAAGCTTTGATAGTACTTCCTTCACCTAGCAACTGCTGAATATAGACATCCTTGTAAAATTCCTCATAAGGGGGTTGTGCCATAGTTGCCACGCTTGGCATGCGGGTTAGCAACATCAGTTTGTTGGTTGTTATTAGGAAGACGCTACTGCTCATCTCCTTATTTGTTTCCCTCTGTCGCCTCTTACCACATCCACGGGATGATATGGCGTAATGGATATTCTTCCATCGCCAATACACTATTACTTTTACATTTCTATCTATCTCTTTCTATTGTTATTTAGTGAGAAGTGATAGAGAGAACTACTTTAAGCATTTTTGAAATTGACGTCGTTTTTGAAGGCCGTTTGTTAATTAATTTTTTTTATAGGATAGGGTGACAAACGAGCACACAGTCCACCTGATGGTAAGTGGTTACTGTGACCCATAGACATCTACATCTATCCTCAATAAAGACTCAAGATGCAGATGCGTTTGCGACTAAGCAAGGATGCAGACTAAGATGGAATGCCTCTTTGCTAGTAAAAAGGGTCAACGGTTCTCTACACTCACCATACGAAACACAGCAGCGTTAAGCTGCTATTTTACGCTGGTTTTCTGTGAGAGCGTGGTCCTTCCCTGGTCGAGCCGACCCATTCGTGCTACAACCATAATATAGCTGCAGCATGGCTCTACAACGTAAAAACGTTTTTCTTTTAAAACCGTTTTTCCGTTTTATGATTTGCGTGCATCATAGAGGCGTTTTACTTACACAAATTGCATATGACATACGAGCTTTTGTTTCGTGTGGGTTACGGAAAAAGGCTTAATATATTGTTTATTAAATTTAAGATGTAGAATGAAAGCTTATTAATATTGAAAAAGAATCTTGCTATATTATTTAGAAATCTAAAACGGTTACTTTCACATTCTTTATAATAATGCACTGCGCCAATCAACATGATGAGCCATCAGTTGGCTTGTTGTCATGTCGCCTACGAGAATTAGTAACATTAAGAAGAGCTGCCAAAATAATTGGTAATCTATAATTTTGATGGGCATTTTCAATTAATTTTTTACCGTAACATAATAATTTTATCACTTCTCGACGCACTGTAAAGAAATTTCGTACACATTTTTGCATAAAGATAAACTCGATAACGAATGATGTCGACATTAGCGGGGCATAGTTGTGGAAATGCGTAGCGGCAGAAAACGGGAAGAGCCCGGGAGGCATGCCAAGAACACTTGTGGTGCTAAATGCGGAGGGACACGTCAGGCGTTACTCGTGCGAACTGTCGCGCTTCACGTATATGTATGGAAATATGCGGCTCCCTCAGAAATAGTGCTACCAGGATTTACGCGTTATTAATAAAATCATATTGTACATAAATCATTATAACAAAAGTTGTAGGTTCATATTCTCAATAAATCATTTTAACGAAAGTTGCCTTTAGTTGTGCAAGTCATAGTATATTATTTTGATGGTACAGATGATAGCTAATAATAACAAACTAACACAATCCACCGGCTGTTTGCGGGTTCTGTCGCCTTTATACATTATTTCTCCATTCAAATTAAAATGCAAATGCGTTTCCACCCTTGAGACTGGAAAACTAGGAGCAATCCTCATCATACGAAACATAGCAGCGCCTATTTAACGTAATTTTTTTTCCGGAGGGCTAAATATAGTTTTATGTTTAAGCTCATTCCTCGTTTAGGGATCATGTAGGTATATATCATAAGTAAGGCAAAGTCGTGAAAACTCAAAAAATATTAAATTTGAAAAAAAACTTAACAGTGCTTGACCATTGCCTAACCCGGTGGTAAGTGGTGATCTAGCCGGTGATGATAAAGCACACTGACATAGCTTTACAAAAGCCTATTTACTCATCCCTTGAAGACACACACACACACACACACACACACACACACACACACACACACACACACACACACACACACACACACACACACACACACACACACACACACATTGTAATCAGATGGAAAGAAAGATGCTGGGAAATTATTACACTCTATTTTTGCATGTAATGGAATCAACAAAAACTATTTTTTATTACAGCATTAGCAAACAATTACCGAGATTCATGACTACATAAGATATTTCAAAAGTAAAACCTTTTGATTTGTACCAACGCATTATAAAACGCTATCTGCATGACTTTAGTCACACGATTTATTAATTTGACAATATTCTTCAAAGAAATTAGTCATGTATATGGGTTATCTACATCCAAACAGATGTCGCTTCGACTTTCGTCTCGACTCACCGCAGATTGATAAAACAGACTTCTCCGCACTTACTCCGGTACATCGTTCTCACCGGTATTACTTGCAAGTGCATAGTACGCATGCATTACACACCGGCATATCGTTCGTATCCGTGTTACTTGCCCTTACGCACAGAGCACGCATTCCCCACCTGCAAACTGACTGCACTATTGACCTCCGGTCTGAGCAGGGGGTGATGTAGCGGTGTTGTCTTTACGCCACAAGAAAAACCCATTGTGACCGTGAAAGGAAAGGGGGAAATCTCCCGCCGAGCGAGGTGTTCAGTCCGGCGAGCGGCCAACGCTCCGAGTGGTACAATTTTCGTGATGTTTGTGCTGTTAGCCTATACAGCTCTTACAGCTTTACGAGTATCTGACACTGGGCTCGCGATACGAAAGGCCGCGAGGTATTTTAAAAAGTGGAAAGGCGGCAATAAGGAATTTAGGATGATGATGGTTTATGAATAGGTATTGTTACCAATCATTATGTCCCCTCTGTTGAGGTTATTTTTGAGCTATCTAACCGCTGTCCGAGGGCGGGCGTGCAAACCCCTGCCTCTGACTGCTTAGTTCGTATCGGTCGATGTCCTGGGTAATGAGAACCGCCCAGGTACGCGGGTGTACGGTGTGTGCTGGAACGCGTCGTGCCCGCCTGCGGGTGCAACGCGCCCCATCCGTTATCCTATTTGTTTTTGTCCCATTTGTTGTGGGTGTAGTGTCAGTGTATGATGTGCCTGCGACTTTTGGGTCGACGGGATCGAGTGAGGGTGGTTATTCTATTAGTACGTTACGCGGTCTACGGAGAGTCGGCGTGACTTTCGGTATCGGGACGTAGTTGGCTGCGTTTTCCACTAGCGGATTCGGATGGGTTTCCGCGCTATCAAAGTAGCGCTGAGACACCTCTTTGAAGTATTCGGAGATAGAGGGAAGTTAGTAAGAATTAAGTTATACGGGCCGAATCTCGGGAGATGCGTGCGGTACTTGCACCTGGGTCTTTTCCCGCGCACTCTCTTGATTCCCTACAAATCTTTCATCTATTCCTTGTCCCAAATTTTTACGTTATTCTCCCCCTACTGGGGCTGACGGCACTATAACGCCTACGACATCGAGCCCTCCTACTAGCATTCTCTCCTGCCCCATTCCACGATCGCGATACATATGCACAATACTTGCGTAGCAGCCCATAGTTCACCCCAGTCGCGTTGAGTCTGATGATATTGCTGCGGTGACTCAGCACAGCTGCTCCAATTGTTGGGTTAGCAAGATAGACGCCGCCCCACGGATTACCGCCCACCTGGACGGTCCCCGCAACCTGGGAGTACTGTTATTGTACAAGAACAATGTCTAGGAGCAGCTCAAGGCCATGATAGGCAACTTAGTCGTGGCAAGCTCTTCCTGACCCAGGTTATATGCACTAATCGTAATTCCTTGTCTTCATGGTTGTCTACGGGACCACCCTTACTCGCAGTATTGAGTGCTGGCCACGGAGCGTTGCTCTGTATACAGCCTTGCTGGGCAGTTTCTCGCCATAGTCACGTGCGTGCCAGAGTCAGATCTACCAAATCGCTTGCACGTAGCACACTACTCCGTGGACTTGCAAGCGCCGCGTTCATGCCCTTCCTCTGCATATTTTCCACATACGACCTCCTTCGATCGGTAGTACTTAGCAGGATGCCCATACTGTTGACACCTCTGGCAGCACGTAACATCCACGTAATCACATGGCTCCGCCACGTCCCAGCCGACGTATAGAAGGTTGTACCCAATCAGGATATCTCTCAAGGCAGCCGAACATTGAAGGATCACAGTTGTCCGCCTGCTTCTTCTCCAGGACGTCTTGAAAGCTTGCTTGACTTCTTGCAGGATACAGTTTTCTTTCAATTTTGCTTCGGTTCATCTACAAGCTGCAAGGTTCTGCTCGTAGAGGCCGCTAATGATATCCTCGTTCTTGGGGTCCTCCTCAAAACCCCTGAGAGCCACAAGGGTTTAACGCTGCCTGTACGCAACCGAGTACGACCGAGTACGACCGTTGCGGAGCCGGATCCGTTGCGTGGCAAGGAACTGCACTGGCCTCAACCTCAATCTGCGCCAGTTTTTCTTCCACAGCAATCTTCCCCTGTTCTGCTCTGAGCGCTGCCAACTCCAGTTCGGATATATGGACCTCCATTGTCGCCACCACGGCAATGAGATCATGGCCAGGGTGGCATCAATGAAGCCACCCTGTTGACCTCAGCCTTATTGAGCCTCAACCCTGGTCCGGTGATGATGCCCATGATCCTATTTACTGCATCACGAACGTGGTCAATCACCTCCAACTTGGAGGTGGTCGAAGCTTTGAAGATCCCTCTGATACGCCGGGAGCTCTCCCTTGGGCGGTCCTCCTCTTCGGCCTCTGCGGCTCCTCAGCACAGAGGAGTGTGCCGTGATCGCCTAGACACTTAACGCATCTAGGCCGGGCATAACAGTTTTTGGCCGAGTGGCCATAAAGTTGGTATCGGTGACATTGACTAACCAATTTACCTCTTTTGGGGGGCTTCTACTGCAATCCTCGTAACATTGCAGATTCGGTGGACGTTGAAGATCTCTTTGCCTTCCGGAGTCAGGTCCAGGATGACGAGGGAAAGGTCAAGGTATCTTTTCTTGTCAGTGGGGTGGTGCATTCTGTGCACTTCCCTGACAGGTAGATTCTGCGATTTAAGATCGCTAAGAACGTGTTCGGTTTCGAGCTCCTTGGGGAGCCCGCGGAATACGACGCGGAAGTTTCGTTCCTCCGCGAAGGCGTAGGTGTGAGAGTTCAGTTTCTGAGCTTTCGGATGCCGGTCTTTCACCGGACCTGCGACCCCCATTTCCGTAAAAACTTTATAAGATGTAGCGTCCCCCGTGCCTTCTGAGTTCTCCACCCGTAGGCTGTCCCCGGCGTTCTCGGACGCCAAGACTGGCTCCGACATGGATTTTGATGTAGCAAAACCCGCCAAGCCCGAAGACGACGGCTTCACCCTAGTATCGGGCAAAAAACGAAAGCGTCCGCCGTGAAAAAGGGCGACAAGCCTTACTCTGTCCCTTCGTCTCCGTCTTCGTCTCCTAACGCCACTCCGGTTAAAAAGACTGCGAAGGTCGCTACTAAAGCCGCGAACCCGAAACCCGCCGCGGTGCGCAAGGAAAAGCTGCCGCTACCAATTGTCCTTCAGGACAAATCCCGCTGGAGCAACCTATCCAAATGGATTGACTCCAAGAAAATCTTCTGCCCCAAGGACACAATGGTGGCCAGGGCATTCGCATCCATGTCTCAACGACGGATGACTTCCGCACTTTAACTGCGCATCTGAAACGGCGGGGAAGGTGTGTGCTTAAGACAAACACCTATACACCTAGCGCGTTGGTACGCTAGGATGTGTATCTAGCTGTCGCCTAAAGCGACAAGCGCACACAAAAATCAAAACAATAGAAAGTCGCCTCCGAGGTAGCGGTGTGTAATAAACTAATTACGGTTACTGGAAATCGGCAATACACTACCGTACCAAGTGTGGTAGACTACCGTACCAAGGGACAAATGGGACGGCGGGCCGGTGCAACCTGGCGGGGGCAATAACGCACAAACATCACTGAAGCACTTCTGAGAAATAGTCCTGATTGTTCTTTGCACAATTGCACTTTATTACTCGGGAGCCCATGTGCTCGACCGAGGATAAACGTCCGCGCAGCTTGAGCGTATACAACCAATCCAGAATGTCTCCGAGAGCTATTTCAGATCTATTCTATATATACTGCTTTACGTCGGAGCTTTGATAGCGCGATCTAGGGCTTCGATGTGTTTCGCTTGTGGCGTGACGACATCGCCGCCACAGATTTAAACCAAAATCTGTATTTGATGTTGACACGCCATAAAGGGACAGATAAACAAGACCATAATTGCAAGCATTAGCTCGCCAACCACTCGCCCTAATTCGATTATGTTAAATGGAACAGAAAATTTATTCTATTGCCCAGCGTACTTTGAAGTGGTCTTAAATTGCCTTTACCGTAGGAAAAAAATCAAAATTGTATTCTTAACAATAGGTTATTGTTCTTGTTTATTTTTTATACATATAAGAAATATTATACATATTTATTTTACAAATAAAATTGAAGTGTTTGTTTGTTATTCGTATATGAAAACAACCGCCTTATATTGGACTGAGGGGTTATTTGCATGACATTAAGAAATTATAGGTCATTTTTAAAATGTTTGTTTGTCTGTATTTCTGTTCTTCTAACAACAACTTCACGAACATATAGAAAGTAATGCCAGGAGGATCTAAGCTATATCTTATCCGAAAATTTTGGACTTTAAAAAAACAAAAGATTTATTTAATAAATGGCCTTTAATGATCTTAAATCTAAACAACGCCAAATTAATAGATATTACCCAGGCGAAGCCAAGGCGGATTTCTAGTTTGAAATAAAAATATAGTTCTTGCTTAGAATAAGGATGATGTTTTTGTATTCCGTGTCAAATTAACAAAATACAGCAAAATAAAATACGTTTATCATCACCTTAGTGTTTGAATAATCGACATCAAGGGATTAATATTGGCGTGTCTGCAACAAGTTCATTTGCTTTTAACAAAAAAAAAATTGAATTTTTTGGTTTTTAATTTTGCGGAAAGTAGATATAAGTAGAAGAAGGCTGAGGACCATCTTTTGCGGCATATTTTTAGGGAGGCCTATGTTCAATAGTGAATTTGTGAGAGGGACTGTAATAAGGATGATGAGACGTACAGACATTGTGTGTCGGTTAACCCTTCCAAATTCAAAGTAAAGGTTATAGGTAGTAGCAGGATGTTAGCTAAGATTGACAACGATAACATTTCCTCTGTATTTTATAATGGAACGTTGCTGCCATTTTGTAGCTCTGTCAAAAATCTTGGCTTACATATAGACCATACGTTAAGCTAGGGAGTTCAAGTTGCTGAAATAAGTAGTAAAGTTACTGCCTCCTTACGTTCTCTTTGTCGTCAGAAGCTTTCTGCCGTCTAAAACTAAACTTCTACTTATTCAGTATTTGATATCCATTATTGATTATGCGGATGTGTGTTACCCAGATCTATCTCAATATCTTCTCGATAAGTTGGAGCGCCTTGTCAACAATAGCATTAGATTCATTTTCGGCTTACGTAAGTATGACCATGTTTCCCAGTACCGTTCTAAGCTTAAATGGCTTTCTATTCGACAAAGGCGTAGTTCCCGAATTTTACAAATACTATATTCAATTTTTAATGACCCAAATTCTCCTTCTTATCATCACGATAACTTACAGTATTTGTATTCTACTTACGATAGAATTCCCCGTTCTCAAAATAGTAGTAAAATTCGTATTCCACCATATAAGATCCACATATCTTACGTGTTAGAGCCATGCTGCAGCTATATTAATAGTATATAGTTGTAGCACGAATGGGTCGGCTCGACCGGGGAAGGACTACGCTCTCACAGAATACCAGCATAAAATGGCTGCTTAACGCTGCTGTGTTTCGTATGGTGAGTGTAGAGAACCGGAGACTCTTTTTACTGGAAAAGAGGCATTCTATCTTAGTCCTCACGGCTGACAAAGCATCTTTCATTATTTTTCTTTCTTTAAAAAAAAACATTACCCCCACGCTAGGATTTTCTCCTGTATCGCGAAGGCAGTTTATAAACACAAATTGCACAAGGACAAACATACAGACCCGGAACAATTATTTGTAGGCTATACAAATACTTGTTCCGTGCGGGATACGATACGATCTACGATCTACCTATTTTATTTTTGTATTATATTATTTTATTTTTATAAGGATTTTGTATATTAAGTACCCGTTTATACATTTATTATTTATTCTTTAGTATATGGTGGATATTAAGTATGTGTATTTTTACTAACTATAATCTATTTATTATCTTATATTGTTTACGCTTACTACAGTTTTTTTTTTAAATCACCCAGGGTTGACTGGTAGAGAATGCCATAAGGCATTAATTCCGCCCTTTATATCCCTTATTATGAGGTGTATAATAAATACAATATAAATAAATGACTACGCGGTAACGTGTATGCATCATTTTTTCTCTGAATTCCAAACACACTTGCTAATTAAGGCACGAGGATAAATGGTGATATTTATTTGAAAATTCTGTGCACAAAACTTAGAATACTACAAAATAGCTAATGATGCCACGCCTACCAAACTACCTATCGAGTAGGGGTGAATCTTTTAAGAAATGTGAAATTAAATCTACATATTTCAGTACAGAACACAACACTGTACGAACGGCTATTTGGCGGCAGAAATAATTATGACGGAATTAAAATTACGTCATAAGAGGTAAATGCAATTAGGTGTATAATATTATAGCTGTCGGTCGCATATATGATGTTAAGATTTATGAACATGCATGTAAATGGAAATGAATATTAATAGGTGTTAAAACACTGGTAATAGGACAAGTCATTAACATGTCATTTGGTCCCGCCATTTGCAATATAATCCCGTAATTGTATGGTCGTCAATAACTAAATTTCCATCGTTATGTTTCACATTATTTTAGCAGTATATGAATAGCTGCTTGCTGTTCGACATTTAATGCTAATTAACACGTAGAAGTCGTTTAAACATAGAGCTTTAAAATTTTGAATTGCTGCCTGGTGGCGACGTAAAAGTGAATTCATCACCCTTTAACATCCCGTGGGTGTCGTAAAGGGTGACATGGGAAATGCTTGAAAGAATTCAGGTCTTCATGGCTTGTAAAATATCCAGTGAATATTAATGAGAAACAGCATAAAGGAAAGGTGCAAGACGTACTGTGATCACCAATCCGCTTGAAAAACGAGTGATTATGACCAATTCCAATAACAACGGGAGAAGCCCACCTTCAATATGGGACTTTTATCGGCTAATAAAGAAAATGGAGATAATTCAACATCAGTATGTGTCTTCAAAAAGTTCGTTTCTCAAACAATCACATTGCCACGGCTCATTAATAATTCTATACATGGAAATCTCTTAAAAGCGGAAAGATTTACCCTTATCACACTAAGCACATGTTAAAAATCCTATACTATACTATGCTCTGGAGCTCTACTATCGCTTCCTAGGTGGTAGAACATCTTTTTTGATTAGCAGTCTGTCTCAGTAGGTACTAACTATTTTTATATTTTAACCTCCCATAAAAATTAAAAAGCTGCGGTTGATTGGCAACCACCTGCTGAACACTGCCAGCTATGGCAAAATACCTCCTATGAGGTAATTCAGGGGGTGAGGCCTGCATTCAACAGTGGACTTTTGGGCATCAAACACGGGACCCGCGATTAAATGCTGCAATCAGAAAATTTTAACATTTAGTGTAATTCTTTGTGCTTGATTGAGCCGCAGTAGCTAGGGCGCAGGACACCCACCTCACACGTACATACACAAACAACCTGAGTTTGATTCCCGTAGTACCACTGGAGAGATTGTATTGTGCTGATTCTTCACGAGTTCGTTCTTTGAATAAAACATCATAACTAATTATTGAATATTAAATATGAAAAATAATTAGACGAATTGTAATTGTGGATTTTATTATTAATCTGTATGATGCGTTTCTCACATATTATATTTAATTATTTTTAATTTATTTATATTATTTGGAGGAAAACTGTTTATGTTTATGAGTATGTAGTATGATACTTTATAGTACAAGCGGTGTCCGTCACATAATGTTGGTTATCCGAAATAAGTAAAAAATATACTTTTTTATTTTTTGGGTATTACTTAAGTAATAAGCAGTCGTGTCAAGCATAAGTGCCAAACTCGAATTTGAATTTTTTCTGACCAAACTTTATCAAAACAGAAAATAATTACTCTTACTTACAAAAAAAATCAAAAAATTTTTTATTAAGTTACAAACCACCAGACCGCTTATTTATTATTTAACTAATACCCAGAAAACAAAAAAAAACATATTTTTCTACCTTTGTCGACGGTTTGTCGACACTTGGCCTATTACTGAATACAAAGGCAAAAGGCTTGTATTGAAAGCTTTGTATTATATAGTTCATTCAGGCACATGTGTATTAAATTACATCAAACTGAGCGAGCGAGGTCTGTGCATAGTACATTAACCGAAACCGGGCTACGAAAGGTCAGAGGTGAGCGTCGTAGCAGATAGCTACACAGCGCTCTCTACGTCTCGTAGTGCTACGAAGTAATGACTCTACGAAGGCGTATATATTATGTATCTACTACTATATTACTCACGTGCTTCATTATTGCTAGGCTTGATATAAAGTGAATACTGAATAATCGATTTCATACTTGAATTAAAAATATCAATAAAATGTTAAATTTTCTTTGCGTGTTTTGATGTAAGGAATGATAAAAATATAATTTTCATGAAAATGTTATTCCAATAAAGGCGAAAGGTTTGAGTTATTATGTAGCGTGATGGCTAGCTTCTAATAGGTAGATTTGCTAAGAGTAACTGTGAAAAAAATACGCGTGGACTTATTTATTTAATAAGTGACAATTTATTTTAAGTTCATACTTTGTTTGGCTTGATTGATTGTACTAGATTAATTAGATTGTTTCATGGGGATACAAATAAATATGGCCTGGTCAAAGGATCAAAAATCCAATAAAAGGTGTTGTTTTAGATTTTATATGGAAATAAAAAGAAAAGTCAGTCCTTCATGAATTGTCTAGTAGCTATTTTTGTGATTGTAGCATCACTAATGAAAGGTTTTACATATGCAATATACTATATATTATAGGTCTCTCAATATATTTCAGGTCTTTTTCAGGTGATTCTGAATAATCACTAAAATTAAGTCTTCTGGTACTCATTTAATTATTTAAAAAATATAAAGATCCTCAATTAATCTTATTAGATCTTGTTGAAATTTAAATAAAACCTCTGTGAAATACAATGTTTCTATAGAAGTCACTGAAATTCGTAAATGAACCTGGGAGATATTATCACGTTACAAGCAAAAGTGAAGCGGTCTAATCGATAACCTCCTTTTTCAAAGTCTTATAAAAGCGCTTCTTAATGTACAGCATAAAATTCACGTATTTGGCGAGTCTTCCACATTTATTTTTCTCATATTTTTTGCTGTTGAAAAACAGCGGTAGTAGATCTGTTTTATCCTGCTAATTTTTTAACGAGACACTCCACAAATTGTATGATTTCAAACATCAATCAACGAATCTTACATACATTCAAGAAAAGGGTCTACTCTTTTTTATAAAGTCGGCAACGAACCTGCGAACCTGCTGAACGAAGAATTCTCTTGGTTTGCAGTTGTTCATGGACCGCGATCATTCATCATCATACCATCAGGTGAGTCATACGCTTGTTTGCTCCCTTTTATATAAAAAACGTACTTTTATAATCCTTGAATACATTAATATAAAGTTATGTCATGTACAAAGTCATGTCAATGACAAAGTTCACGATGTCATTTAATAGAAAAGAATCAAGTCCTTCGGATAGGTATATCCAACGCACACAACGACAATACCAACGTCTTGAGGTCACAATGTTGAAATTGCTGAAATATCCTGTTCTGCCAGCGTAGCTTGACTAAAAGTTACGTTTCATTTAATAAAATAATACGTAGCGACAATTCGTAATTGATCAATATAATAAGTTATTATTTAAAGAACAACCAGTTACTTCAAAATAATAATGAAAATATCAAGCATTTGATGACTAAACCTATCGAAGTTGTAGTTTTGATAACTATATATAATTTTTCAAGTTTATTTTTAAAGTTACATAGATCGATAAAAAGTTACGTAAAATGTAAGTAAAGTAAAACCTTCTAGTAACACTTAAAATATCGGTGCCTTCACTGCATACTAATATATTAATGGACTCAAGTTGACATGTTGATAGATAATGCTAAAGAGTAATTTGTTTCAAGTTATTGAAATATTTTGTTATTAATGCCGCTATACCTGATATCTATTAGTATGCAAACGATCGCGCAGTTATGGAGAGTACCTCTCCATAACAGAATAAAAAGAGTTGGTGATCTTCAAACGATTGAAGAGATTTTCTTGGATCGTAGCTTCTTAGCTAGCTTAGCTTAGCTTTTGTTTGAAAAGTGACTAAATATAAATCGGTTTATCCGTTTGGGAGCTACGATGCCACAAACAGACACACATGCCGACAGATACACACGTTGAACATATAACACCCCTTTGTTTTCATCGGAGGTTAAAAACAGTACAAATTACTATCTAGGGCTTCATCAACATTAACTGCTTAGGTGGGATTGTAGTTGAGCACTGGTATAAAATACGTTAAATAAACATTTTTCATATGGCAAATGTCAATGTCACGATATTTTAATACATGTATAAGATCATCGCGTTAGCCGACGGGGGCAGCGACTACAATATAGTCCCATGTTAACTTGCAGACAGTTACACACTGATAACGAAAGATATTTAAGCTTTGCTTCAACCCCTTAGATAATATTATATTTCAAATCCTATGAAGCACGACTTGTTGGATGACTTTATGATTTTTATGTTTTATTGAGCCTTAGTTAAATAGCATTCAGTTCAAAGGTCAAGGGTGCGGTTTTGGCACCGGAAAGTGTCCCGATGGTATGCATTACGTAATTTGTAGTCACTGTCATGCTTTCTATTAGGGAACAAAGATATCCGTGTACTTTGTCGCCGCATGAGATTAATGGAACCGTAAGCCTTTTGTACAGCTTTTGTGTGTTTTTGTGTAAAACATTTTGTCTTTTTTTACATCTGTCTTTAAAGGTCTAAAGCAAATGAAAAATACTTTAACAATATCTTTGAAAGTATTTTTCATACTTTCTGCATTCTAGGTTAAAACCTGCGAGTGGTAAATTTAAAAGTTTGTACAAATTACTTCAATATCAATATAACTTATTGTTGATTTTTTAAAAACCCAACGAGAGATTTCGATAAAATTTAAATAGAATCACCTTTTAATAGAATCACCCTTTGAAAAAAAAATATTCCAAATCAGTTCAGGCGTCTTGGAGTAATCGGTGAACATACATTAGAAAAATTGATTCAGACAAATTCAGAACCTCTTCTTTATTTGAAGTAGTTTGAAAATGAAGAAAGTAGACCCTCGGAAAAAGAAAGGGATCCTAAAGCTTTCCTTTTCTTACCTTCATACCCATTTCTGCCGTAAAGTGGCTGTGTCCCGGTTTAAAGGGCCAGTATAGTTACAGGCTGCGAGGCATTCCATCTTGGTCACCAGAGGTAAGAACGCATCTGTAGCCCTTTTATTTGAAGTTGGTTATAGATATCTATGGGCTGCAGAATCCATTTACCATGAGGTGGCTGTAAGTTCGCTTGAAACTTCTATTTTGTAAAAAAAATGATTGAAATAAATTCGCAAATAATATTTTACACAAAATTATTTTTAAAATTTTCACTGTTGCTTCGATCTCGATTCGTTTGTGTTTCGATGACTCGCTCGTTTTTTTTTCACAAAAGGCCATTTGGGCTTGCCGTTACCTTTTTAAATTTAATGCTTTTGTCTTCAGTTAATCTAATCTAATTGGATAATATATCTTGGAATGGTTAATTTGAAAGTGCATTTTAGTAATGTTCCTTACTTTAAAGTTTATTTTAATTTAATTGTTTCCAAATGTTTAATTACTGTCGTAATTTATATTTAGCCATATGATTGATGAATTGACATTTAGTTATCATGTTAATTAAATTAAATCACGATAATATTTTGAAGTTGTTACAAATGTTATTAATCACCAATCTGTACTCGAGCTAGCATTTTTGTCTAAGGTATTCCAGTATTTAGAGACTACAATGAAAGAAAGATCGTAAGTTTAGACCCAAACATTACAATGCCAAACTTTGATCAACTAACACTTGTATAACTGTTTTGACATTCCAAGTTTTTTTTTGAGTTTCCAAGTGACGTAATCACTACTCAGTACATATTCCGAACGGAAAGTATCAGTAATATTATGATTAAATGTTATTTACATTATGTTTAGTAGACAAGCCACGCATAAAATTTTGCGATATGTTTTTGTGAATGCCACAGTGGCTGGTTATAATTTTTTTTCTTTAATTTTTTTGGGATTTTTGTCAAAATGACATGCCAATCCCATCATACCTTATACTAGTTACTGCTAACAGTATAAAAAAATAAAAATGTATAATTGAGAGTAATAGTTAAATTACTAAACTAAAAAGAAACTTATACTAGATAGAGAAGATAATTATTCCGTCCTAGTAGCAAGCCGGAATAACCCTCTTGACATCTTTGATTTAGGGTTTGATATTTGCACTAGATCGACATCCAAAACATTTGCGTTAAATTCTTTCAACACAGCCTGTCTACCTTTTTCATTCTTGACACACTCCATCAACAAATGGTAAACATCTTAAATTTTGTTACATACATCACAATTCGGTGAAGGTTTTTTCCCCATTAAAAAAGCGAACTTTGCTGATGGAATACGACCATACGAAGCCTTAGGGCTAACTCAACAAAATTTCTGCTGAGATCACAATCATTAAACCAAGGTACGCGATAAGGCTCGCTTTGTATAGTTCTATACCTGATGCCTTTTGTTTCAGATTTCTCTTTAAAATAGCTTTTCCAATTTTGGTAACATACACTTTTAAATTTTGAGACATATTATATCACCCTCTACTGCAGCTAACTTAGATAAGCGATCAGCCTCTTCATTGCCCTTAAAGCCTAAATATGACCCGGGACCCATTGCAATTTTTATAAATATTAATAAATTTTAAAATATCATAACCTATCGAGCTGCATCTGAAACCAGAGGCACTGCGAGCTATATGCTGTAAAGCACTTTTGCTATCGCAAAAAATAACTATTTTATTAATTTTATTTTTAAGTGCATACTTGATGTATTGCTTGAAAAATTGCAATGAGCTCCAGCGTCATTATTTACACATCAACATTTAACTTAAATTTAGCCCTGTATCCTAAATTTTGATCAAAGAAACCAGTTCCAAAGCCATTTTTATTTTTTTAACCGTTTGTGTATATTTTATGCCACCCCAAATACCTTCCGTTAAGTTCAGAAATAACATTATTAATTAACAAATTAGGTTCATACCAATTTTTACATAAATTTACACTGTTTAGGTTTAATTTAATAACGTTTTTAACGTCTATGGCTGTTACCCAAATATCCAAATCAAATGTCTTTAGAATCGACGAAGAATTAATAACAACTTCACTTAAGTCTTTACACACTGTGACAAGTAGCGGTTTTTTTTTCTTAACCCAATAATTTTTTTCACAGAGAAATTTCAGCTCATTAATAAGTTTGGTGGTTATGTTATTGGACCAAGATCTTGACTTTAAACTGTATTTATATGCCAAAAATTGTCTTCTTAAATAATCTATACATATAATAAATCTGTAGAAAAGTCGTGTCTGTAATTCTAATATATTCTTGAAAAAACAAGTCCAGGGGACTAAATAAAGGGTTCTGAAGCCAAATTAGTGGTTTTTAGAATTTTTGTCTGTCTGTCTGTCTGTCTGTCTGTCTGTCTGTCTGTGTATTCCGGATTCACGCAAAAGCTACAGAACCGATTTACATGAAATTTTGTATGTAGGTAGTCAGTAACCCGGGGCAACTTATAGGCTACTTTTTATCCGATTACGGAACTTGAAAAAATGAAGGTTAAGTATATTAATTTCCTTTAGATGTTAATTTTCTGTTGTATTTTAGTTATAGACGGAATGACGCGTGTTTTTCAAATAAATACCATATTACCATATTTGTAAATAAAGTTTAAAATATAGTTATAATCTTGGTAAAATAATTTGAAACTACACAGATTCCGTATTCAAAACAGCGCCATCTATCATCATATGAAAAAAGTTGTATATTTTGCCTTCAGTTACTAATAAATGAAATAATATAAATAACTTACATTTATATGATTAAATCATAAGATTTCTAAAATTATTAAAAAATTGTAACGTTCAGTTTTTTAGTATTTTTGTTATTTTATTTTAAAAGTTTAATAATTTCAATAGATAGTAGTGATGTCTATCAAAAATATGAAAATTGATAAGGTATTTATTTCAATTACTAATATATATGTAAAGTGATAAAAACTGGTCTGTCTGCAATTGTTGCAGATTTTCATTATCATCATAGTTTTATTAAAGAGATTTTTATGTAAGTCGTGGCCAGATCGTAAAATTGATCATACATCATAAAGTAGTCTATCATTTCGTGAAAACACTAAAAAAATGACTGAAATGAATGTGTATTTAACACTATTTGATGACCGTGTCATTATATAGCTTGACCAAATCAATGAATAGAAATCTTTTGAAGTTATTAGTAACTAAACATAACGTTGCTATTTCATAATATGGTCATATGACGATATCATTATCGTTTTTCACCGCTAGCGGCGCTGATAGCTTATTTTTAACAGAAACAGAACTTTTAAGAGAATTGACATCACTTTATCCATTATTGATATAATAAATAAATGTTCGTTTCTATTGCTGATATTAATAGATGGTATAGTTTTGGCTTTCATTATTTCATGTAATATTAGCGCCACCTACTTACTTCTAAATAAATTAAAATGGCAAGACATTGATAAAATGAAATAATACAATGCTACTGAATATACGATGTAAATAATTGAATCATTTACATTACGTTCATCCCGCGTTGGAATCAGTGCAGCGAACTCTTTTTTGGCCAAAAACTCTACAGCCTGTGCCCAGTAGTAGCATGTATGTAAGCTGTTTTTTTACTTTTCATGGGGCATATATGCAGTTTCTATTTCATTCGTGTTTTCTGGTATGATAATTTATGTTTTCACTCTACCGTAAATATTAAGGCTTGCAAATATGAGTAGAACTCATTATCGTCAGCCTATCAAAAGTCCACTGAAATGAACATAGGCCTCCCCCATAAATTGTCAAGTAGCTGGATATTTGCTATAGTGGCGGGTTGGCAACAGCAGCTATCATTATTTTGATCTGTTGTCAAGAAGATGATGCAAATCATCCCATCTACCGTTTTTTTCGATATGATGTGTTGGATTTTCTTTCACCTCCACAACAGTGCGAACATTCTTCTACTCCCGTTCATGAGTGTAGTGTTCCTCACGTTCACTGTGTATAAAATTTATAAGGAATAAAAGTAATTTTAAGGATTTTATCGCGTTTAATTTTAACTTTTTAAATTCTCGATGGTTTGGGCAATTTATAGCCCCCATGGTCACGGGAGGGGTGGGAGAACTGAGGTGTTTGACGACCTGATGTCATAGTTAAAATAGAATAGTTAAAATGCAGTAGTAGTTTGAATTTAATTTTATTAATCATGGAGTCCTTAGCAGATAGTAGCACTCAGCCATCTTCCCTATTAAAATTAGGATATTTTTAAATAAAACTAATTTTACGGATTTTATCGCGTATATTAACTTATTTTTATATATTCCCGACGTTTCGGGTGCTTTCCAGCCTATTAACTTATTTTTATATATTCCCGACGTTTCGGGTGCTTTCCAGCACCCGTGGTCACGGGGGACTGAGTTGTTTGACGTCCTGCTGTCATAGTTAGCCCGGCTACCTTCAGTTTTTTAATATTAATTTTTGGTTCGATTTACGCAGAATGAGCTTACAGTATCTTGAAGTCTAGCAGTGGTATACTTGGGTTTGATTTTTGATTTTATTAATTATGGGATCCCAAGCAGATGGCAGCACCCATCCATCTTCTCTATTGAAATTAGGATGTTTTTTAATTTCAATAGCCTCGCGAATCATCCTTGGGAGGAATCGGTGTTCTTTTGCGAGGATTTGTGGTCTATCAAATCTAATGTAATGGCGGGGACGATCTTGAACATGTTCACAAATTGAAACGTCGGGAATATATAAAAATAAGTTAATATACGCGATAAAATCCGTAAAATTAGTTTTATTTAAAAATGTGTAGTGTTCGCGTAAATATAAGAAATCATTAGGATATTTTTAATTTCAATAGCCTCGCGAATCATCATTGGTAGGATTCGGTGTTCTATTGCAAGAATTTGTTGTATATAATGGTTGGGACGATACTAAGCATGTTTACGTACTTTAGACTTCCCGGAGCTTCGGTGCTTTCATTCGGTGAGGAGTCAAGATGCGTAAAAACCCGTAACATTAGATTTAATCCATGTGTGGTATTCATTATTATAGAACTGTGTTTATGAAATTTTCAAGTCTACTCGAAGTAAATAAAAATATCTATATCTTTTTATGGTGCCAATCAATATTAAATAGGACCAATGATATGAATAAAATGTCTCAAATAAACATTATTTTACTTTGTTAAAACTAAATTTACTTTAACTATGATTATATATATGTAAACAGTAAAATGTAAGTAATAATAATACATTTTGATTTCAAGACTATTTACCTTTCTTATGGATACATCGGAATCAGAAGACACGCCATATATAAAAAATAGTAGGAGTTTCTAGACATATTATAAGTATATTCATGTGTTTCTGTAGCATGTTACCAATCATCTACGTCTAATAGTATTTTAGAATGAAAAAAAATCTCTGACAGACATAGAGACATAGACACCAAGGTGACTCTAAAAGTGATCGAATATTTCTAAATTTGACACGGAACAGCATTTAATGATGTCCCTAAATTCAAGCGCACGCGAGCGAAGCCGCGGGTAAAAAGCTAGTTTATTATAAAAATGTACAACTAAAATACGAATATTCCAATTTCAAATTTTCTTCCACATTTTTTACGAGATAGATGGAAATATCGTGTTACGTTGAAAAATGGGATCTACGTTGGTGCGTCGGGAACATTTTCACGCGATGATTTTTTATGATTATCAATGTGGTCTAAACCCGAGCGTATCGTTTTATAGGCGTTTCTAAGGCAACCGTGTACCGTTATAAGAAATTTCAGCACGGTTAGTTTACTTTGAGAAATAAAGAAAGAAGTGGTCGAACTTTGACGGTTGTTACGAAAGGAAACGTGCTAGTAGTGAAGAATTTAATTAAAGAAACTAAGCGAAATACGTATGAAGAGATTCAGCACATATTGGTTTGGGAAGCGTTTACGTGATTTTACGCGAATACCTTCCCGTTAGGAGGATAGTTTCCCGTTGGATGCCGCACCGTGCTTCGACACAATTACTAATTTGAAGCAGGGTCGTCTCGGCGTGTTTAAGACATTATAACGGTCGACAAATCTTGGATTTAACAATACAATCAAGAAACAAAGACATCTGTTAAATTAAGTGAAAGTTGGGTTCATGAAAATTGAAATGTAGGAATTGAAATCTTTTGGCTTTCTCTTTTGATGCTTAAAGCCAAGGCCGTCATTTAATCGACAGATGGCAAAAGTTGAGGGAACACCTATTGTCTTATTTACTACAGGCGGCGCCTTTCCGCCTGTCCCGTTCGCATTCGTGATCGATACGGAGGCTGTCTCCACCCTCGTTCCTATAAAGCCTATTTTAAGCAACCGCTCCCTTTTGCTACCACTTACGTAACAAGACTATAAAAATATGATAAATTATTGTTAACTTCCGTAGAAGTGTTGTTGCAGTAAGTATACAAAATTTAAAAATGAAAGTCAATTGCTTGGAAATCATAAAATTTGTGCATAGTATAGTATCGCTTAAAAAGCGTTTTCTTTAAGTGGACTATTAGCGAATTTAAATAACGCCACGATTATTATAAAATCAATATTTCAATTCCCCTACAATTTAAAAGTTAAAAACGCGGATAATTACGGACGTTTAGAACTATTATGGACGTTATTAGTACAGTTTTGAATAAATTACTCAAAAAAATCGCATGTATTTTATTCTAAGTGTTAATGAATTTGTAAGTTTATATAACTATCTGCCTAAAGGAGTCTCATCACCTCGTTTTCCCGTGGGTTTTGTAAGAGGCATTTATGTGAAATACCAGAAAAATCTCATGACCCGATATAGATGGTATGACTATCATCACATTAACGCTAAAGCAGCGTCAAATGTGAGGTATATCTGGTGTTTTGATCGCCAATCTCTTCCTAGTGCAGCAATTAAGGCTAATCTTCGTTCCATCGACAGAGTTCAGCAACTATTTCGACCTAATGAAGAAGAAGATTAGCAAATTTGTGGACTTAAGTAAGGATAATTTTATTCTACCACAGCGAATTGATTTCGATGCAATAAACGCACTGTACGTTTATTCAGTGAGACAACAGTATTTTTATGTATGTAATAATAGTTAAATAACGTAACGTAAGAGCGCCAAGTAAGAGCTGTTTTAAAAACTTGGTACACGACTTCTTTTTGGAACAAAGCGACGTTGAGAATAATGATGATGATACATTATGACATAATTAGATGTTTTATTATTTGCTATTTTAATGTATTTATTATTGTATGTAACGTATATATTATATCCATGTATTTTAATGATATATAATGTAAAATATCATGTTTTGTTTACATATTAACATACACTCTATGTATAGATTTTTATATTATATATATATATATATATATATATATATATATAAAAATTGATGTTAATACCGTATCCTTTCCACTGGGACTGGAAAGGATACGGTATTAACATCAAGCTTGAAAACGTCTTCCAATGCAGCGGTGAAGAGTTTCGGGGATATAACGTCACCCTGTCTGCAGTTGGATAGGTTTCGTACTCTGATTCTGTACTCGGATAGCCATCGTAGCTCTACTGTACAAACACTTCAGCACTTCGATATACCGACAGATTTCGACGGAATCAAAGGCTTTCTCATAGGCCACATACGCAAGGCAAAGTGGCAGATTATACTCCTCTGTCTTCTGTACAATCTGCCGCAGGGTATGTATGTGGTCCATGGTACTAAAGCTTTTTCGGAAACCGGCTTGTTCGGGAGGCTGGAAGTCGTCAAGTCTGCGTGCGAGACGATTCGTAATGACTCTCGAAAACAGCACGTAGACGCGGCTCAGAAGGGAAATCGGTCTGTAGTTCTTCAAGAGAGCGTTTTCACCTTTTTTGTAGAACAAGACCACCGCACTTCTGCTCCACATCTCCGGTGTAATGCCACCATGGAGGACGGAATTAAAGAGCTTCTGAAGGACTTCAAGTACCGGTTTTCCACCCGCTTTCAGAAGCTCCGCTGTAATTCCATCCTCGCCTGGGGCCTTGCCGTTTTTAAGGTGCTGGAAAGCCATTCTAATCTCGCTCAGACTGACGTCCGGGATATCTTCGGAATAGTGTCGGATAAGACTCGCTCTTGGATCGTAACTCACACTTGCGTGTGGCTCCGACGATGACGTGTACAGCTGCCCATAGAACCTCTCAATCTCACTCAAAATCTCAGGTGTCCTGGAAACGATGCTGCCACATTCGGTCTTCAGCCTTGACAGTTGGCTCTTTCTGGCAGACAGATCTCTGGCAAAGACTTTGGAGCCTTGGTTCCGCTCGATCGCTTCTTCAATACGAGCTGTATTGAAGTTGCGTAAGTCCCGCCGCATGCATTTGGAGATCTGTCTGTTCAGTTGCCTGTATGCTGTCAAATCTGTTGAAGAACGTAGCTTCATCTCCCGTCTAACAGCCATGAGATTAAGAGTGTAATCGGAGAGTTATTGTGTTCTTCTGCGGCGGATTTGCAGAACTTAGCTCCGACCGCATGGACAGTTTCTACGAGCTTCTCATTCATATCGTCCACTTCATTGCAGTCTTTTAGGCACTGAAAACGGTTTTGTAACTCGAGCTGAAAGGTTTCGGGACTTTGGAACAGAGCACGAGGGGGACGGAGCGTTGACTTCATTAGACGAGACCTCTCCAACTTAACGTTTAGGTTCAGTGTGCCTCTAACCATTCGGTGATCGCTACCAGTTTTCACCCTCGCGATCACGGAGAAATCACTGTACAGTTGTCGTCTGGTCGTCATAATGAAGTCAATCTCATTTTTTTTCGAACCGTCGGGGCTCGTCCAGGTCCACTTCCTGTGGGGCCGCTTCTGGAAGAAAGAGTTCCTCATAAAGAGTCCCTCTTTCTCCATGAAGTCGGCCAGTTGCTGGCCCCTTGGGTTCCGTTGCCCTATTCCAAATTTCCCTACTTTCAGCTCACCGTTCTCTCTTGTGCCTAGTTTTGCATTGAAGTCTCCCATTAACACTGTATAGTGGGTTTTAAAGGAATGCATGGCTCTAGAGATATCCTCATACATTTCCTCCACCTCCTCATCGGGATGTGCCGAGGTTGGTGCGTAAACCTGTATGACCTTCAGCGAATACCGTTTGGTGATTCTGAGTATAAGGTACGCAACCCTCGTCGACACACTCTCAATCTTTACAACGTTGTTAACGAGAGACTTGTGGACGATAAATCCGACACCTCCTTGGAACAGATGGTCGACCTCCCGGTGATAGAGCAAGTTGCCGGATTCGACGATTACCGTGTCCTCCCCCTTTCTTCGGACTTCGGATAATCCTATAATATGCCAGCGTAACTTGTCTATCTCTTCTTCCAGCTCCACGATCTTCTCGTCAGTGCTCAGGGTGCGTGCGTTGTATGTTGCCAGGTCGAGTCGTCTTAGGTGGCAACCGAACCTCCACCGGAGATTCTTAGCACCCCCTGCCTCGCCGTTACCATGGTCGCCACCGTAGCCAGGAATAACGGGGTCGCCGGGGACTGGGGGCCGTCTTTTCGTTGCTCCAATCATGGGGGGGGGGGGTTTATTTATTGTACTTTTGCTGTTGTCAGGAAGATGCTGCTGCCCATCTCCTGCTTGTTTCCCTTTGTCGCCTTTTACGACACCCTCGAGAAGATATGGGGTAGTGGATATTCTTAACCGCCACTACACGGTAAAACTTTTTTCGTCATTTTATTTTCATAGGATTTATTTTATAAAACTGAGGAGCTTATAGTTTACCTGATGGCAAGTGGGCACTGCAGCTGCATTACAGCATCATGAGCACCTGCAACCAACTTCAAATAAATAAGACTACAGATGCGTTGTCATCTTTGAGGGCTAGGATGAAATGAGTCAGAGCCTGTGATTATACTGGCTCTCTGTATTATTTAGATCGGAACACAGCAGTGCGTCCACTAACGTTTGGTTGCCAACCTTAGTGATCATTTTCCTTACCTTACAAATTATAGAGAACTTATAGAGTAGAGCTAACGAGTATCTCACCGTACAAAAACCAGCAGCTAATAGGTGATTTTCTTTTCATTTGCCTAAAATAATATGTATTTCAGACAATATATTCTGAAAGATATAATGACGTATTTCGTAACTAGAAAATAATTTTAACATTTGACACCGTTTCTTAAGTAAATTAATTTTTATATTCAATTTAACTGTAAGAGGATTGTATTAGTAATGCAATTAATTTTTATGTTTCCATTATGATTTTTTTGCCGCGGTGTGTTGTTGATGGCAGTATAAGAAAATCCATAACCTCATTTCGTTCCGTGGGTGTGGTGAAAGGTGACTATGGGAGAGGCCTACAGGCCTGATGGCCTTTGATAAATGGCTGATCTGTATCTTATATATAGTCATTACAGCCCTTTATATGCATTGAATAAAGGAATGCCACAAAACACAGCCCTGAGTCACCTGCATCCTGTGACTTACTGCAAGTCTTACCAGGTTACTCGATGGAGTATTTCGGTAAGACATAATCAATTAGATATAACGTGGGTTTATGACTAGGGGTAAGTCTGGTTAGATACCACCTTCATACATATTTCAGCCTTCACGACGTACCAAACTATTAGTAGTTTGTATTACAACGTGATAGCTAAAGGGTTACTTAGCGTTTCTCGCTCCTCCTTCTAATCTGGTACCCAACATTATTAATAAAATTTTATAAATTGAATATTAACTTTTTCATCTTAGGTTTTCCTTCGAGGCAGCACTTACTTAGAGTAATGTTTTAAGTTTAGCATTGACCTAATTTTAGCTAGCTAGCCAAGCTTTACTAAAAATATCCTTAATATACTACTCATACACACAAAAAAAAATGTTTTAAAATTCCGTTTTATTTACAATAATGAAGAAATAACAGTTAAAGACTTTGTATATTAATAGAAATGTGTTTCTTGTATTGGAACAAAATATTTATATTTTGCATAGCATGTTAATGTATTGTTCATGAATCTTATTTTACTAAGGTAAATACTATAATCATAGTGTGCTTTGCGTCTTAAAGCCGTGCTGACCATGCAATTAGTGGTGCCACCTTACACATTATATCACGTTTGCAGCGGCAACGCGACAGTCCGGCAGATGCTGTGTAAGCATCATTCTAGTCCTTTTATCTGGGCCAGCCTTACTTTTTTTTACATGGGGCGATGCCTACGCATACCCGCCTCGGGAGGGCAAGGACGGGTTATGTCGGACTCGCACCGACTAAAACCCCATGGTGTTCCACCTTCGTCGCATATTGGCAGGGCCACGGGAACGCTTTCGCACACATCCGCAGCCCCACCTGCGCTGGCCGCCCCATGGCGGCCCATCCTCGGGAGAGGAATACTCCTCCCCATCTCCCTCTCAGGTAAGGCGCACCAGAACACATGGCGCGCCCTGCTCCTCGGCCTCCAATTTTATCTGGGCCAGCCTAGCTGTTATTCGACGTGTTCGTGTCTAAACCGTGCGACGT
Organism: Parnassius mnemosyne; assembly: GCA_963668995.1. Taxonomy (NCBI): domain Eukaryota; kingdom Metazoa; phylum Arthropoda; class Insecta; order Lepidoptera; family Papilionidae; genus Parnassius; species Parnassius mnemosyne. The sequence goes on from CAVLGL010000080.1 coordinate 17,839,943, forward strand.
ACAATCATTGTGACTGATTTTATTGTATTCTGCATGACGTTTACACACATAGACTTTGACTAAGTCGTGTATTATACACGACTTAGTCGAAGTGCTTGCCAAGGGACCAAACCTCTTAAAACTGGTTCGCCAGTTATTTTGCTGTGCACTGCAGTCCAGTCCCCAACTTCTCGTCCTCCTTTAGGAGGAACGCGTTAATTGCGTTGGTACTTACCATACTCTGCGCTAGTGTGTGGCGCCGTGTGCTTATTTAATTTTTTTTAAATATAGGAGAGATTAGTCCTTGTATCGGATATGTTATAAACATTGCGAGTCCTTTCAAAGTTAGAAGGGATTTATTATTGAGAAATTGACTAATGTGAACCTGATACAAGTGTAGGAAAAAATTAATATTCTGTATATGTTATTTACTTGTTTTATTTATTTTGCAATAACAATTAATTCCGACTGCTCCATAGAATATTCATTATTTCATGATATATTTAAAACAACTGATTTACTAAGATAATATATCGTTATAAAGATTCTTACTACGACAATCACGTCATAAAAATAAAATATAAGAAACTGCCTTCAATTTACCTTCTGAAAGAGGGAATATGACAATCATTGTCCTGGTCACAAAAATGTATAAACATCATCATCATTACAGCCTTTCATAAGTCCACTGCTGAACATAGGCTTCCCCCAAGGAATGCCACAAAGTACGGTCCTGAGCCACCTGCATCCATCTTACCATGTATAAACATAAATGGGGTAATTTCATATAGTTTAAAAAAAGAAAATATATAAAAATACATAAATAAATAGAAACCCAACCAGATGGAAGGCCTCGGTAGGGGAGACCAAACTGCCGAGTATTAGGGAGAAAGGGAAAAAAGATGCGGAATCGAAGAGGGCGGAATCGAAGAGCACCACTTTCTGTATTTGAGCACGGAGTAGTCCGTCACGGAGCCCAAAAGGTTGATTGGGATTAACCAGTTCGCAGAAACCACAATAGGAATAATTTTACTCGGCAGACCACCCCATAAGTCAGCCACCTTCAGGTCTAGATTTGTTTCGGCTTTCACGAGGTTTTCGTTTTACGGACTGGTAATGTTGATCAAAAATGTCCTTGACTGTTCCTGGTCCATCAGTACAATATCAGGCTTATTCGCTGTGCTGATGGCCCGGTCCTAGTATAGTCTGGCGCGGTCATTTTCGAGCACGGCTTTCGAAAAGTATAAGTACTTATATATGTTATGGCAGTTTCTGATCCACGAGACTGTATTTCAGAGCGAGCTCCTTGTGTCTGTGCAAGTACTTACCGCGATGGCAACAAGCTCTAGATGTCGACGGTACCATCCTTTAGTATGTATCTACGATAGTGGTTTGTTTAGGATATATCTTCCATAGTAGTTGGATCTTTTATTGTTATCGTCAGCGGCACATGACAAAGTAGGGAAGGGGGGGGGGGGGGGGGATTACAAAGCGATATATCTACCACGCATACACATAAGGGATTTAATTCCTTTATGAGTGTTGACACCACTGATACAAAGATCTCCTTTGTTTAAGCAGGCTGGTGCAGGTGTACTATGACACCGTGTAGTGGCGGTGGAAGGATATTCACAACCCCATATCGTCCCGAGGATGTCGTAACAGGCGAAAGAGGGAAGCAAATCAGGAGAGGGGCGGCAGCTTCTTTGTAATAACAAATAATAAATAAGAAACCTGCCTATCAAGCGTTGTAACTATGTCAAATATCCTGTAGCTACGGTAACGGTAATGGTCCATGAACTGTAATAAATGTCAGGTGGAACGCTAGCTCCTTTAAAACGAAGTAAAAACGAGAATATTTACCAAGGCTGGCACGTTTAATATCACCTGAAACAAATTTAAAATGCTCGTGTATAATAATTTATACAAATACTTAAAAACGTTATACATATACAATATATATACATATCTTTATATATAAAAATTACATGTCACGTTGTTTGTCCGCGATGGACTCCTAAACTACTGAACTGATTTCAATGAAATTTTGCACACTGTGTGCGTTTTGGTCCAACTTGAGAGATAGGATAGTTTTTATCCCGATAAATGTCCATCAAAATCTTTTATTGCGAATTTAAGGATTTTTATAGGAATGGTTGGAAAGGGCAGAACAACGTCTGCCTGGAGAGCTAGTATTATTATATAAAGTCATATATGGATAAACAATGGTTAGTTTCATACAAATAATTTAAACATCGTAAAACAAACCAGGAGATAGATCACCGTCTTTGCCTTCCAAATAATATCTAAAAAATATAAAACACCGCGGTTGTCTACCCGCCTGCTAAACGTGGCTGGCAACTGTGGCAAAACTCCATTATGAGGCAATCTATGGGAAGGCCTATATTTTACAGTGGACGTGGAGTGGAGAATCTTATATTAGTTATTCTTTCAACAATTATAAGACCACTCAATTCACGAATAACCTATCTTTCGTGAAAGTACAAAAGAAGTCTATTGTAGGTTTCAAGAAAGGTATACATACTCGTATGTATAAGTAGGTATAGGGCAAAGTTATATAATAGAACTTTTTATTGTTGCGATTAAGTTCAAATAATTGTTGGATATAAAGTTATCATTATTTGTTGTTCAGTTATCATTTTTCTTACCGCCTGTACACTTGCCATTATAATGAGATTATGCACATGTTCTAAGTTCTATTTATGTATATGTAATATGTAAAAATGTGGTTGGTTGGGCCTTCGCTGTTATGCATTGAGAGTTGAGAGCTATGCATCAATCATCATCTATCTTTCTATCATCAAAATGCAAATACGTTTTTACCTTTGAGGACTAAGATGAAATGCCTCGTCTTGTCACTGAAAGGGGACTTCGGTTCTCTATACTTACCTTACGAACTAAAACGTCATTATGCTGCTATTTCACACTGATATTCTGTGAGAGTCTTTTATCGGGTTAGCAGACTCATTTGTGCCGCAGTCAGAATACACTGCAGCGTGGCTCTACCACATAAATTATTCAAATTACTATTCGTACATAATCCTACATTACAATTTTATATTACTAAAAATAATTTAAGAAAACAGAACAAATACATTAAAACAGCAAAATTGAAGAAGGTGCTGTCTGTCTCCTGTTTCACAATTTTAATTTTTAATTTAAGATACTTTTATTAGGTTGAGCTAACAGCTATGCCAGCTATACATAGCTATAGCACGAAGGGGTCGGCTCGACCGGGGTAGGCCCACACTCTCACAGAATACTAGCGTGAAACAGCAAAATAATGCTGCTGTGTTTCGTATATAGAGAACTGGATACCATTATTGGAAATGAGGCATTCCATGTTAGTCCTCAAGGGTGAAAACACATCTGCATTTTCATTAATAATTTCATCAGGTGTACTGTGTGCTCGTTTGTCACACTTATTCTTTAAAAAAAACATAAAATATATATGCTATTAACCAAAAGTTTAATGACGTTGATTATTATATTATTTACATGCTATAATAAATCACTGTCGTTATTTGCTCGACCCTAACGACTACGTGTTTTCATCAAATAAATATATAAATAAGAAACTGTAAAGAAGTCTAATAATTAATCTTGTAATGTTACGACTATATCGAGGAGCAAATTCCACCAAACTAACTTCTTGTAATAAATAGGGCGACGATCTGAAAACGGCGGCCTTAGGCTGTTATATTATTACAAAGGGGTGCCAAGTACGCTAGCCTAGAGCAGACTGAGTGGCGCCACGGGTAAACAGCTTCCTTTCTTATGTTGCATAACAACGTAATGTGATTGAAGATTGAAAATGAAAAAAGATGAAAAAACATCGTACGATATTATATATTATTTTCAAGTTACTCTTTAATATATCCGTATTTGTGTGTAGTAATTAAGTTAATTCTAATACATATTTAAAAAGTAAAATTATTTAATTAAATAATGAATATATATTGAAATTCGATTCTTTATCTTATTTTGGTAAGTAATATAATGGTAGAAAAATGGTGAATCTCTTAAAAACATCATTAGTTAATAAACTTCTAAATATTTGGCAAGGCGGAGACAATGGGTTAGGATTGATTTCCATTCAGGAAGTTACTTGAATTATTCATAGCACTATAAAAATTTATAACAGAAGTAATTTATATTTAAATTATATTTCTTTCAAGGCTTCTTCTTTATTTATTATATTTATCTAGTTTTTTTTAATATTTTATGTAAGTTATTTAATAATTAATCTAATAATTTATATAAGTAATATTATTAATGCAGTATTTATTAGTGATAGTCTCTTTATAAAAAAAAAAGTATGTTTACTTTATTACTTAGTTGCTACTCGTACCATGCATCTTACACCGATCGTCGCTCCATCTAGTCATAAAGTGTGAAATCCAATTTTGAGCTAAATCGTGCGGCTTGGGATAGACCTACGACCAGACCACTGCCACAGACTGATCATGATGATTATTTAAGGGTTGATTTAGAACCGTAGCTCATCAACAGCGTGCTCGCCCTAAGTTACATAATACTAGAGAAACAAGGGTTTGATACAGGTCTCGGCGTCATGCATTATGACATTCCTATGGAAGCCTGTATTCTGCAGTAAACTTTTGAAGGACTATAATGTTGTTGCTGTTGATGATACCCATTCAATAATGAGAAGCGGCCGTTGCCTTATAATTGATTGTTTAAATGAATTCACCATCATGACATACGAGTATGTGTGATCAACGAATCGAGAACAGGAAATCATTATTTAAGTTTTGCATATTAGTTTCTTTAACGGGCCTAGAGCAGTTGATAATTTTTTACACCGCCACAACACAGATCAATATTAGTTACTATAATTTTTATATTTTAAACGAACTCTTACTTCTTAAAGACTTGTTTGTTTTATTTGGTATTATAATTTTTTTTATTATTTGGTATTATAATAGTACCAAGGCTGGATTAGGAGTTGAATGGAAGTGCCATAAATTTTTTGTAATGCCCAACATATAGCGGCATTCATAAAATTTCGACAAAATGGGACAAGACTGATATTCCACAACATTCCTTTAAGTTGATTCAAATTCTTCCAACTTAAGCGAAGTCTACGATCAGTAGTGAACTCTGTAAAACAATATAATTAAAGAAATATTAAAAAGCCATAACGTATTTTTAGGATAAAAATACGTTACTTACGTTATATACTTTAAAGTGGCCTTATATAATAATAATTCAAATCTCTGAGGCACTAAATGAAGGAACAATTTTTTTTAATTCCCTAATCTGTGTATAATTTTTTATCAAAGGCTTTGTGATGCAGCTTGCAGTAAATGTAGTTACTAAAATTAGATAAGGGTCGATCTGAAGGCTGGATCGGCGCGGGTCGCAGGGCGCACCGCGCGATCTCGTAATCGATTACCGACACCGCCCACGAACCACCTCTTTACACTCGTTCTAAAAATACAGTTTACTGTATATTTATTATTCCAACTTGAAAATATATTTTACTTTTATGTCTTTCAAATGACCTTCAAAGAACATTGGCATAAAGTAGGTTTATTAACCTTACACCACGTCTAAGCGATACGACGAACTTCGGTTAATGAACTTGACCTAAGTTAATGATTTCTCATATTTACGCGGTGACTACATATTGATAAAAACGAAATTTAAGAATTTTATCACCTTAAATTAAAGCTTGTTTTTAAATCTTCACGTTTGGTGTGCATTAGCCCGTAATTATAATTATATTATTTATATTATATAAGTAAATATTAACTATCAAATTGGTATACGCAAAAACTGTACGATAGCGGTTTAAAGGACTCAAGTACCGTTCGTTACTTCGTTTGTTCTCGTTTAATTTTTTTTTTACCATACCTATGGGAGAAGGTGATGCACCTTTTCCCATAGGTATGTTAAAAATAAACTAAACGAAATGAAAATATCCCTACGGTGAGAGAGTCCCACAAACCGCAGTGGAAATTTTTTGACTGATGAGGATTTAAAAAAAACTCGTTTACTACTTTGGCTCTTGGTGTATTATTAAATGGACATTCCTATAGCACAGGACGAACGTTTTCGATCACTGTTTCACTTTCCACATCTGCTCCTACTCAGATTCGCCTCACAAAGATGCTTTAAAAGCAGCTTTGGCCACGGAAGATTTACGTGTTTCGATAATCAGCAAGATTCAATGTTACCTATGTCACGTTCCCTCATATAGAAAGTGATTGTAAAGGGCTTGGTCCGCCATTGGTCGATTGATCGTTGTTGATCGTGATAGTCTGAATTTGATTTCCTGCTCAATTTCTATTTCTCCACGCTCAGCTGTACGAATCATCTTCCTTATAAGTCAAATAATCGGCCAAGTGCGAGTCGGACTCGCGCATGAAGGGTTTCGTACCATCGTAATACACGTTTCTAGTAGGGTAGCCCCTTTTAATTTTTAATTTATTTTAATTTTCCTTATTTTTTGTTATAGCGGCTACAGAAATACACATTCTGTAAAAATTTCAAGTGTTTACCTATTATGGATCATGAGTTACAGCCCGCTGACAGACGGACGGACGGGAGGACGCACAGCGGAGGCTTAGTAATAGGTTGGTTATCCTTTGGATACGGAACCTGTGTCGCCTGATTACCGTCGCCGGTGTTGTTTTCTTTGAATATTAATATAATATAGGTTTAAAGAAAGTGTAAAAAATTTACTAAATGTACCAAGCTCACATGTATGTCGCACACGGCAGCCAGCTGATTCATGGACGAAGCAATAGAACACTTTAACCAAATTTCACATACTGGTAAAGGGAAGCAGTAATATCAGTTCAATTACATTTACACGGATCGGTATTTGTTATATGACTTATAATCAGAGACCAGGTCCTTCGACAGCTACCTCTTCCCTGCATTTCTCTTAGACACTCACAAAAGATTATTTTCTGTCGCCACCACGGCGGCTGTCTTCAGTTCAGAAACTTATAAAGTGTGTTTCATTTTCAGAGGTATACACATTAGCGGCGGGAGCGGCGGCGGAGGAGGAGGCGTCGGCGCGCGGCGCCATGAGCTAGCGGCATGGTGGGCGAGGGGGCGAGCCGCGGCGCGCGCAGTCACGTGGGCGACTCGCCCCCGCGCGCGCCCATGGGCTTCGCAGCGCCCGCGCACGATGCGCCGCTCGACCGCGGCCTGGCGCCGGCGCCCGCGCCCGCGCTCGCCAACGCTGCGCTACAGCGGGCGCACTCCAGGTACTTCACACCCTAAACCTAAATAAACGCTTACTCTAAACGGAATAACGGGGCTTCTTTTGGAAATTAAAACTTCTTTAAAATCTTTGTGATTTAAAACTCGATGAAAAGAAAAAGAAACAAATATATACATATGTTGGATTAAGCCTGCGAGAGAATGAGATAGAATACAATATTTAGTTTCCTACTATTTCGGTCTCCTCTATGTGCAGTGTTTTACAGATGATTTATAAAACTTTTAACTGTAAAGGCACATCGAAAACCGTTGAAGCGTGCTATCGCTGGACTGACCCGAGTGAAATATAATTTCTATAAAAACTTCAAAATCGCCGTCATAAGGTCTAAAATTGCGTAGCCCCCGCGACGGTTAAGATCGCTTAGAAATCGCTTAGAAGTTTAAAATATTTTTAAAAAATTACTGATTTTAGTAATCAAAATAATGAGCAAGTAAATTTTGAATATTGATGTTATGAATATATTTGAGTGGTTCCCAAGCATATAGATTAAGTAATTTCGTTGTAATTTCAACTATAGTGATTTTTAGAGGTGTTTTCGCAAATAATTATGATCGAGTCAAAATGTTACAATCGTGTTTTTGAACAAGCAAATTCAAGATAAAGACATGAATTTACCCATATCAAAATTGCAATTTCGTTAGGCGTGTCATACTCCTATACTATTCGGTGAAAGGAGGTGCATTTTTTCGCGGTGTCGTCTTAATATAAACAGTAAAAAAACTTAACAAATTTATTTTAAAATAAAATTGACTATAATGAATAAAATTATCTTTACAAATCCGTTCATCGCTCTCTACGATTTCATAACATATCGATTTATATTAAATTTGTCGTGTTTAGGCCATCTATTTTACGTACTACCCTGAGAGCACGGGACTGCAGCACCGCCCAAATTTCGACGGAATCAAAGGCTTTTTCATAGTCTACAAAGGGCAGACGCCATAGTAGTAAATTGTACTCCTCGGGCTTCTGTACAATTTGCTGAAGGGTATGTATGTGGTCTATGGTGCTAAAGCCTTTTCGGAAACCGGCTTGTTCAGGAGGCTGGAAGTCGTCGAGTCTGCGTGCGAGACGATTCGTAATGATTCTCAAAACAGCACGTGGCCGCGACTCAGAGTGGAAATTGGTATGTAGTTCTTAAAGAGAGCGTTATCGTCTTTCTTGAAGATCAAGACCACCGCACGTCTGCTTCACGCTTCCGGTGTAGTGCCACAATGGAGGACGAAATTAAAGAGCTTTCAGCTTCGACAGTTTTTGAAGCCTTGGTTCCGCTCGATTGCTTCTTCAATACGAGCTGTATTGAAGTTGCGTTAGTTTCGCCGCATGCATTTGGAAATCTGTCTGTTCAGTCTTGCAGAACTTAGCTCCGACCGCAGTTCCTCGGTTTCCACGACCTTATCATTCATATCGTCCACTGCATTGTAATCTTCTAGGCACTGAAAACGGTTTTGTAGCTCGAGCTGAAAGGTTTCTGGACTTTGGATTAGAGCACGAGGGGGATTGAGCATTGACTTCATTAGACGAGACCTCTTCAAATTAACGTTTAGGTTCAGTTTTCCTCTGACCATTCGGTCACTGCTACCAGTTTTTAGCCTCGCGATCACTGAGAAATCACTGAACAGTTGTCGTCTGGTCGTCATAATCAGCATCAGAAGTCGGCAAGCTGCTGGCCCTATCCCCGTCCCTATAGCGATGGTAAGTTGACTGTCGGTATATCGAAGTGCTGAAGTGTTTGTACTGTAAGGCTACGATGGTTTTCCGAGTACCGAGGGCAGCGTTCAGGAAATTACAGCATATCTTTTTCTCAGGTATACCTCAAAACTTGAAAACAAGACTGTACAACCAGTGCGTATTTCCAGTGATGACCTATGCAACTGAGACGTGGTCCTTCACTGCTGGCCAAATGAGAAAGCTCAGCTCGCTCAGCTCGCTATGGAGAGGACTATACTCGAAGTTTCTCGCAGTACAGTCCGCAATACAACCAGAGTGACCGACATAGCCCAACGGATTAGTAAGCTGACGTGGCAATGAACCGGCCATATAGCTCGAAGAACCAAAAAAGTTTCTCGAGTGTTGGCCTTGTACCGGCGGACGAAGTTTTTTTTTATAGGATCGGGTGACAAACGAGCACACAGTCCACCTGATGGTAAGTGGTTACTGTGACCCATAGACATCTACATCTATCCTCAATAAAGACTCAAGATGCAGATGCGTTGTCACCCGTGAGGACTAAGATGGAATGCCTCTTTGCCAGTAAAAAGGGTCTCCGGTTCTCTACACTCACCATATGAAACACAGCAGCGTTAAGCTGCTATTTTACGCTGGTTTTCTGTGAGAGCATGGTCCTTCCCCGTTCGAGCCGACCCATTCGTGCTACAACCATAATATAGCTGCAGCATGGCTCTACCACGTAGAAGAAGTGTAGGGCGTCCCCTACTAAGAAATGCAGGTAGTCGATGGATGCAGGTGGCTCAAGACCGTGCTTTATGGCATTCCTTGGGGGAGGTCTATGTTCTGAAACGGATTTGTGTGGCGGCGCTGTCGTAACTCCACAAGCGAAATACAACGAAACCTAACTCGCGCTATCAAAGTTCCAAAGTAAAAACAGTATATATAGAATAGCTCCGAACTACCACTCGAAGCGTTGGCCGCTCCCCGGGCCGATCACATTGCCCGGCGGGAGATCTCCCCTTTTCCTTACCATGTGACCCCGACGTGATGTTGGGGCAGTGATGAAGGGCTGTAATGATGATGAAATGGCTTTAACTATAGAATGAAGTACCTACATTTTACTCAGAGCAATTTTGCTCAAAATTTTCGAAAGGTTTCACTTCTACCGCGTGTGAACTGCAAACATGGTTTTTTGTTTATTTTGTTAAATCAAAATTATTAAAATTGATTAAATTCTCTAATCCAAGCTCATGGAAGTCAGCCTTAGTCCACCCGATTCCTAAAAAACGTAACCGCTCAGATCCGTCCAACTACAGGCCTATCGCCATCACCTTCTTGTTCTCTAAAATAATGTAATCCACTATTAACTGCCAACTCATGGGATACCTTGAAAAGCATCAGCTGTTTAGTGGCCTTCAATACGGTTTCCGTCGAGGTCGCTCAGGTGAAACCGTAATCTTCTTGAGTACCTGACTCATCGATGGGTGGAGGCAGTCGAGAGCAAGGAGAGGTCCTGGCTGTTAGTTTGGACATAGCGAAGGCCTTCTGATCGGTATGGTCACCAAGCGCTTTTTATAGGATAAGGGTGACTAACGAGCACACAGTCCACCTGATGGTAAGTGGTTGCTATGGCCCATAGACATCTACATCTATCTTCGATTACGAATCAAAATGCAGATGCGTTGTTACACGTGAAGACTAAGATGGAATCCCTCGTTTCCAGTAAAAAGGGTCTCCGGTTCTCTACACTCATCATACGAAACACATCAGCGTTTAGCAGCTCTTTTACGCTGGTATTCTGTGAGAGGGTGGTCCTCCCCCGGTCGAGCCAACCCATTTGTGCTACAACTATACCAAATATATATCTGTAGCATAGATCTATCACGTATCAAATAGTCCATAAGAGGAAAGCTTCTTTTGAAGCTTTCCTCTTATGACTTCCCGAGAAATTATGCAACTGAGTTACGAGTTTTCTCGTAGATCGGAACCTTAAGATCGTAGTCGACGGTGCAAGCTCCGACTCAAAGCCTGTAAACGCTGGTGTTTCATAAGGCTGCATGCTACCGTCTACCCTTTTCCTTCTGCTTGTCAATGATATTTGCATACTCTAATACATCATCTACATAGTCTGAAGTCGTCTTTGTTAAACAAAGTCTCTGACTGGGGGCGATTAAATTTTGTTCAGTTTAATCCCCAAAAACATAGCATAGTGTGCTCAGTAGGTTGAGACGATATTTCGTGCCAGCCCACCACTTGCATCTTTACAAAGCGAGGTCAGGGCACTCCTGTATCAACACCTTCCAATTGATCGTATTCAATGGAGAGTGGCCTGAATCTTCAACGACCAAGTTCTTTTAGGTAAGCTTGATAGATTGGTCTTGCGAAAAGACGTTGCAACTCGATGCATTTTCTGTCACATATACCACGGGCTCAGAACAATTGTTAGCAATAATTTCAACTGATAAATTCCACCATCATACACTGCGATGGAACACAAAATTTCATACTCATCATATCGATGATTGGTGGTCAAGGCAAGGCTCTACCACGTAAAACTTATCTATGTTGTGATTAACTCGGAATTTTCTGCCTCGTACGACAACACTGTGGAATTTACTGTCGCAAGCAGTTTTTTCAGACCGATACGATTTTGGGACCTTTAAGAAAAAAGCTTACTTTTTCTAAAAGGCCGGCAACGCACATATTGTTGCAGATATTCATGGACGACTTTCATCACTTACCATCAGGTGAGCCGTATGCTCGTTTGGCTCCACTTACATAAAAATGTTATATATATATATATTGGAAATTCATCCATTCTTTATTTGTTACTTGTTTATGTGAACAAACGGAACAAACTTGTGTCTGAAGTCGAGTCTTTGCTGGACAAAGTCTCGGATTGGGGGCGACTAAATCTAGTCCAGTTTAATCCTCAGAAGACACAAGTTTGCGCGTTTACCGCTAAAAAGAACCCCTTTGTCGTATCTCCTCAGTTTCAAGGTACTCCCCTTGTTGCCTCAGCCAGTATCGGAATCCTCGGCGTCGACATATCGAGTAGCGTGCAGTTTCGTGGTCACTTGGAAGAGAAGGCCAAATTGGCCTCTAAAAAGCTTGGCGTGCTCAGCAGAGCGGGACAGTATTTCATGCCGGCTCAACGCCTGCAACTTTACAAGGCGCAGGTTCGGCCTCACATGGAATACTGTTCCCATCTCTGGGCTGGGGCTCCCCAGTGCCAGCTTCTTCCACTTGACCGCATCCAGCGCAGAGCGGCTCGAATCGTCGACGACCGAGTCCTTTCCGATCGGCTCGACTCATTGGCACTGCGAAGAGATGTTGCATCTCTTAGCATTTTCTTTCGCATTTACCATGGGGAGTGCTCTGAGGAATTGTTCGGATTAATCCCAGCCGCCAAATTTTACGAACGCACATCGCGGCAGAACTCCCGATACCATCCACACCATCTGGATGATTGGCGGTCCACCACTGTGCGATTTAGAAGATGTTTTCTTCCTCGCACAACTTCCTTGTGGAATAGTTTACCACCAGCGATTTTTCCGGACCGATACGACTTAGGGACCTTCAAGAAAAGAGCCTACTCCTTTTTAAAAGGCCGGCAACGCATCTGCAATTCCCCTGGTGTTGCGGTTGTTCATGGGCGGCGGTAGTCACTTACCATCAGGTGAGCCGCATGCTCGTTTGCCCCCTCTCCTATAAAAAAAAAAATACTGAGTGATAGTTAACCAGCCATCATTACTGTCATCAGAGTAAGCAGAGCATAGTTATTCATCAAAATAAGATCAAAGTAAAAAAAATTACATGTAAAAAACTAATATGCGGTTTAAATTTTGTACAATGTTGTAGTCCCTTTTGATTGTTGACTTAAATATTTAATTCCTCTATAATTTTCCACTCACCAATTATTTTTATACGCATTTTTAGATATTGTCTATTTCTTTTCCATAGTAAATATTCCGTTGAACAAAGTTAACTAGTATATCTGTTTATAGCTTCAGTTTACCGCCCCTACCACCGACTATTTTCTTACTTTTACTATAATAGTGTTAACTTTTTGACATTATCCACAAGCCTTTTTATAGCTACACAGGATTTAGTATCATTGATTACATTAATTAAATACTTATTTTATTCCTTTACGGTATTTAGTATCGGGCGACCAATAAATAAATAAATAAATTATTGTTTTTTTTTCTATATACTCATTTACCTACCTGCATAAATGTATATGCTCCCAGATATGAGAAGCGGCCTTTGGACGTTTAGAGGCTGTAACTATTAATATGTATGGTCCATAGGCCTACTAACTGACTTCGATGATATTCCAAATTTCGTTTTCGTTTTCGTTTTCCCATTAGGCTTTTTTATTTTTGTATCATATTATTCAAAGAATTTAAAAAAATTCGATCATCAAATATGACCATCACACTCTTATATTGGTACTAATTGTGATCTTTTTGATATTGTTGAGTGATGTATGTTTTATTTTTTCGTTTAGGTAATATAAATCAGCTGTGAAAACAAACGTGTCACATGCTTTTCTAAATACAAACTTTTTCAACTGATTTGTACGCGAGCAACCTGTGTTCAATATTCGTCGGCACCAAGGAAATTGTTAATTAAAAGTTTTAGTTCTGATTTATCACTTACTCGACGGTGAAGGAAAACATCGTGACAACAAAACAACCCGCCTTAAATGCCTTCCTTGCCCGAAAACCCTCTCAGAAATGAAAGGAAGCTTGTGCCCCAGCTGTGGGACGTATACAATATGTAACTAAAACCCTGTGGTTCCCGTTGAGTACGTTATCAGGATCATTATTTAAACGTATAAAAATAAGTTTTTTTTTAAAACTCGAACAATATTTTTTTTATTTTATTAAAAAAATTGTATGCAAATTGTATGTGACTTTATTACCTCTGCATTGTCTGGGGAGTAAGAGGATTGTCAAAGACCCCGTTTTACTTAGCTTTAGCATCGGCTATTGTCATTAAGAGTTAATAAAACCACATAAAATTATTTTATTTAATAAAATAAAAAAAAATATTGTCGAGTTTTTAAAAAAAAACTTATTTCCTGATAACATACTTAACGGGAACCACAGGGTTTTTGTTACATGTTGTATATGCTGTAACTTTAACTTTTAGCAACAAATTTGTTAATTACAGATAAAATATAAATTTATGTATGTACTCAAGTAATTTACTTGCTTGTAAATCTACTGGTTTAATAATCGGTTTTTAGATAGAAGAGACGTCCGGTTTAAACTATTAGGAATAAAGAACTCGCTTTTAAATATACAATCTTTTAGTATCTGCTACACTGTAATAATAAAACTAAATATAAATTTATGTTACTTCTCATGGTCTCAAATATTAATTTGGATTAAATACGTACAAGCTTTGATGTTTGTGGCAACAGAGTATGTGACTAACATTGCAGGTTCCGACCACATGCGGTTTCTGTTGCCAAATTAATCGTGTCCTACATTCACATAATTTATTGACGAACTCCGCTGATTTAGGGAATGATGCGTCAGCTATATATATCTCGCATATGTATGGTATCGATATTAGGTAATTCCTAATAACTTTGCCAAAAATTAAACTCTAAATATATCTGTCCTATTTAATTACCTAAATTCACATTTTTACCTAAAATAATTTTATGAAATCTCGACATGAACTCTTCTCATTTTCTGCTTTGTATCTATTGACGATGTTAATACACTTTTGTCTATTAAATCATAAGCTGATCCTATCCGTTCCTGAAATCCTCTTGAAAATAATTACAAATATAATCATTACTTCTCTGATCTGGAATTATTTATTCTTCGTAGCGCAAGCTTCTTTAATCTTTCATCGCCAAATTTCAGATCCTATACAACTCAACATCTAGGCTCATTTCTAACATTTTATTACAACTTCCGAATCCACAGTTCACAAGCAACTGTCTGCTTTCATTTATTAATATAATTTACAACCTTTATTTCACTAAGGGTGTCACCCTGACTATGAGCACTGCATTTCACTGAACACAAAAGGAAACGACATGGTGGATATAATGATAACAGTATTTATATTGCATAAGTTTTTGCGTGATTGAGCATGATATCTTCCTAACAGTGTTTCATATTTTAATTATTTTTGTTACTACAGTTGGTCGCTTTCCTTCTTTCTTCTTTTCTTCTTACTTCTGACGCCATCTACAAGCCAATTGTTGCGGTCATGACAAATCGGAGTGGTTGTAGCACTGGCTGGCATATCACAGGCTTGAATTTTGTCTCAATTTATGTTCTTGATTTGTTTTTTTTGTCTTTCTCCTCAGTTCAACTGATCGTGCCATTTCTACGCCAACGGTGTGCATTTTTATATGAAAGCAGGCGTCACCGTCCTTAAAAGTACTGAGTAAATGAATGAGCAAATTATTCAAGGCATCTAAGTTACCTGAGGTTGATGTTGGTGGTGTTTTCTGTCATGTTTCATAACTCAATATATTATGCTATCGCGTTAAAATTCATCCAATTTTAAAACATATTTTTTCGTTCTTCATCGTTTAGCTAAGTGTTTTTTTCGTTTTTCATCGTTGAGCTAAGTGTTCTTGAATGCTTTAGAAATTTTTTTCACTTTTTTTTTATAGAATAAGGGTGACAAACGAGCACACAATCCACCTGTTGGTAAGAGGTTGCTGCGGCCCATAGACATCTACATCTATCTTCGTTTGCAGATGCGTTGTCAGTCGTGAGGACTAAGATGGAATGCCTCTTTTCTAGTAAAAAGGGTCTCCGATTCTCTACACTCCCCATACGAAACACAGCAGCATTAAGCTGCTATTTTACGCTGGTATTCTGTGAGAGCGTGGTCCTTCCCCGATCGAGCCAACCTATTCGTGCTACAACCATACTATTAATATAGCTGCAGCAAGGCTCTACCACGTAAAACTTAAAGTAAAAGTAGCTCTAGTTAGCTATATTTAAATTTGCTCAATATTTATTATATCATGAGTGTAATGCTAATGTGAATGAAGTAGAGTCACGATAAAAGAAAGGGAAAAATATTATGGATTAAAGTTTGTGTAAAAAATTTATTTTGTAAGCGTGCATGCGAAATTTATTCATTTTTTTGTTGGAGGACAAAAAATATTCAACTGTGATTCCTCAATGTGTGTTGGCGAAGTCGTTGCAAATTATATTGCCGTTTAAGTGTTTTATTTGATTTATCAATAAAGATGCTTTCCTAATCGACTTTTATTTTAGTTGTCAGTTGAAAGAACGAATTATTTTTAAACTAACGCCATATAGGTACATGTTCCATGAGGGAATTGAACCAGTGGTCCACAATGGAGCACACAAATACTTAGCCACTGCGATGCCGATTCGTCATTTATTATATCATCTAGTGTCTGTACGTGTGCATATAAACTAATAAATTTAAAAAGTATAGCACAGTCTAATAACGTTTAAAGAAAGCGATAAATGTTTTAGGTATCTATGGGAAAAGTTAGCTTTCAGCTTTTAAACTGAAATTAAAAAATAAATGAAAAAAGTCTTACCTAAGCGCAACATCTGCTTTTGATAACGTTAAAATTAAATTATCCTGAAATTTATGCCTTTCCAATGAGGCCATCGCTCTTGTAAATTAGGGTAGCATAGGATTGAAAAATAAATTATGTTTCATTTAACTTATTCTAGACAAGTATAGGTATATTATCCTATATATATCGTATAGGATCCATATCATGGTCCTCTCCCGCTGTGAGAGGCTTCGCCTCAGTTGTCACGCTTGTCAGATGGATTAACGATCGTAGTACCAAACGTCTTGTACCTACTTTTGACGCCATTGGTTTTGGTATATTATGTCTGGCGTAATCGAAATGGTTTCTTTTTTTAGGATAGGGTGACAAACGAGCACACAGTCCACTTGATGATAAGTGGTTGCTGTTACCCATAGACTTCTACATTTATCCTCAATAAAGAATCAAAATGCAGATGCGTCGTCACCCTTGAGGACTAAGATGGAATACCTCTTTTCCAGTAAAGTGGGTCTCTGGTTCTCTACACTCACCATACGATACACAGCAATGTCAAGCTGCCATTTTACGCTGGTATTCTGTGAGAGCGTGGTCCTTCCCCGGTCGAACCCATTCGTGGTACAACTATACTACTAATATAGCTGCAGCATGGCTGTACCACGCACAAAAAATTCTCCTATACCGTCCCTGCCCAAGCTCGTGTACCTTAACTATATATTCGTATGGTAAAAGAATATTAGTCATTTACTTAAATTTTCTTATTCGTTAAAATGGCTCAGTACGTATATAATAAATAACGCAATTGGTAACAATGTTCAATAAGATGAAAAATTTGACAGGGAAAGGAAGCTTAATTTTCGGAGATAGATTCTTAACCAATTTGTATATTTTTTGCCAGTGGATTATTTTAAACAGTTATAAAGATAAATAATTTGTCTAGCAGTCACGATTACGAAGTTGCAGTCACAATTATTTTATTAATTTATCAAGGTTAAGAGGAGAGATATAGGGAAACATATCAGGAGATGGGCAGCAGCGTCTTCAATCGTTGTCAACCCATCTGTCAAGTGTGGCAACTATGGCAGATATGCATAATAATGAAGCAACCTAAGGGGAGGACAATGTTCAGCAGTGAACTTTGATAAGAGATGTAGATGCTTTTTAATATTTACTCCTTTTGTGCCCCATACTATTAGTTAGTACTTAAACTTTATATTAGTTATTTAGAGCAGCTGATTTTTTATTAAATAAAATGCATATGTATTGAATTTGGAAACGTTTTGCTAGACAATGAGAGGTTGTGCTTAGAAGAAGGATTAATGAAACTTGTTTAGACAGTTGTCTCGATTCATCATCTAATTTATATTACTGTGGCTCTTATACACTATGTACACAAAAGATAATCTCTTGTCGGTATGTTTAATGCAACTTTATTAGACATTAGTTCTAGCCGGTGTACACTAGTTTACCTTAACCTTAACAATCCTTGTAGAACATAATGGAGTATACGTGAAAGGAGTAGAGTAGGGGAAGCTCCATCTCACAAATCTAATATATAAAAATTTATATTTTGTTTCTTCGCATTTTATGAGCTGCAATATCATTCATCAGCTTGCAGTAAAACTTTGTCAACTTATTGCTTGCACTTGCGCGATGGTTATAGGCACAGCACAATAAACTTACGGTAGTAGCGTGCCTATTGTACCGATTTTATTTGAAAGTAATGTTTTATCATTCCTAATTAAACAATATAACCATTCCAAATTTAAAACGATATTTCCACAATTAATTGTTCTGCGGCAGCAATGCGCCGGGTACCAACTAGTAGTATATAAAATATTATAAATGTAGGTATATTTGTAACAAATAACGATGAGTACATTCAGACGTTATCTATGTTAGATAATTCCGTATAGAGTATTAAGATGTTGGCGCCCAATTAAAACAAATCTAACAACTTGAAAGTTTTTGCGATAGTATGTTTTTGTCCTATAAATATAAACATTCTAGCATGATATTTATATTATGTTTAGATGAGATGAAAGTTAAAAAATTGACTGTTCAACAATAAAATAATTTAAATTATATCGTAGGTCGATGTCGTCATTGCCGCCGGAGCCCTTCATGATGCTCCGCGCTAAGGCGCTGAGCAAACGCGTCATAATCAACGTGGGCGGCGTGCGGCACGAGGTGATGTGGAGTACGCTAGAGAGGCTGCCTCACACACGGCTCGGACGTCTGCGTGATTGCAACACGCACGAGGCAATCATTGAACTTTGCAACGACTACTCGTTACAGGACAACGAGTACTTTTTTGATAGGTGCGTTAGTGTTTAATAATAATCGATTAACAATATGCAGTTGACACTCATTCAAAATGAGACGTTGAATAAAAATTGTTGGTGCCACCAGCAAATGACATTATAACTTTTTCTGGTCAAGTATAGAACCTATATATAATAAAAATTATTTTACTTTAAGACAGTAAACCGTCAAGTTTTAAACATTTCAACCTAGGCTTATTATCATTTTCCTTATTACTTTGAATATAAATCTAATTTTAATGCCTCGGTATCATCACCATACGAGTACATAGTCCCATATCAGCATATGCCTCTTCCGAGCCATAAGAGAATCCGCTGTATCCGCTCCAATAGGCAAAAAAAAAATAACGCCGAGTATAAGCTAAGAAATGCGGAGATCAGAGCTGGTACCTTATACCAGCAGCCTTATGCCGCTTTTTATAATGATGAACAGCAACGGCAGTGTCCTAAATTTTAAAAAAAACTAAAATTCAAAATAAATCCTAAAATTTAAAATAAATTCTAAAATAAACTAAAAAAATCTAAAACTTCAGTATGGTATATACATCGATGAACTCTACTATATTCTGGTACGTTCTGATTTGAAATAATGACACCTCTGTATGGAATTGCATCCTGGTCCTCAGGGATGACATGGCATCTGTGGCCTTCTTTGTTACAAGTTGTTTGCGGGTTTCCACAGCCTGCAGTACAGCCGTTTATTATCATGTAGTCTACATTTCATTAGCCCGTTTTGTTACTCTAATAATAGAAAACCCATTTATATCCCTATGTTCATTATTGGGTTTGTAAAGTAACTAAACTACCTATATACACCCCACTGCTGAAGAAAGATCTTAATTAATTTCTAAGAGTATAATGTGTGTGAAAAAAAAAAACTTAAAAATAGTTTCTATACATTTTCGTTATTGGGTATTTAATCATACTTATACCTAAGTGATATATTTATTATTTTCCAGGCATCCAAAGAGTTTCAGTTCAATACTTAACTTTTATCGGACTGGAAAGTTGCATTTAGTTGACGAAATGTGCGTGTTGGCGTTTAGCGACGATCTAGAATACTGGGGCGTGGATGAACTGTATTTAGAGTCGTGTTGTCAGCACAAATATCACCAACGAAAAGAGCACGTTCACGAAGAAATGCGCAAGGAAGCGGAGAGTCTGCGGCAGCGCGAAGAGGAGGAATTCGGTCAGGGCACCTGTGCCCAGTATCAGAAGTGGCTGTGGGACTTGCTAGAGAAACCCACTACGAGTATCGCCGCCAGGGTAACGTATTGACTGGCATTAAAACCATATTTAAAAATAATTAATTGTACTAATCTTGTTAAATTAGCAAAGCTGCCCAGGGATTACTTTTAAAATGTCATACATTTTATATTGAAGGTATACAATATATGTTACAAAGATTTAGGCGATAAGTAGATCATTGTTAGTTAGATTGCTTTTCTTTACTGTTAGTTTCAATGGATTAAAAAGCAAGGCACATGTGCATTCCTGTTTCTAATATATTTTTATAGCCTGTCAGTTA
Source organism: Parnassius mnemosyne (assembly GCA_963668995.1). Taxonomy (NCBI): domain Eukaryota; kingdom Metazoa; phylum Arthropoda; class Insecta; order Lepidoptera; family Papilionidae; genus Parnassius; species Parnassius mnemosyne. The sequence continues at coordinate 17,860,267 of CAVLGL010000080.1, forward strand.
TTCTATGTAGTGAGAGACACATGAAATAAATAGGTACACTTATACACAGTTACTTTATAAATAAAAGTTTGTATGAAACAAACAGTGAAAACATATTAAAACAAATTTGTACAAAATGTACACCGTTTATATTGTAACATAATATCACGATTTGCATTTCTTATTTTCAAATATTTGCACTTTATACTGTTCAATCAATTAGCTTTTTTTAATTATGACTTAACTTCCATACTTAAACTTTACTTAATGTTAACTTAAACATTTTCACATAAGCAAAACATAAATAAGACTTGACTTTTTCAGATCAAGCTTTAGTATTGCAACTATCCTTGTATCACTTGTATATGAGGTGTATGTAAAAGAATTTATTTTTGGATTTTTTTCTCTTCATTCTTCTTATCCATTTAATTTTAAAAAAGTTATCTATTTGATAAAAATAACACTGATAAAACTATTATTCGTGGAAAAATTATCAAGAAGAAATCGGCCATGTATTTTACTCACTAATTGTCCTATGTTTTATGTATTATCTATGTATTATTAGTATTAATGAATCGATGTTATACCTATTTATAAAACGAATCGATTGAAAATATAATATATACATATAAAAACCTTTTACATACATCTCTGGTGCATACTTAAGTGTTGTGTTTGTGGTGCATGAATAACATCTATCTCTCTCTTTCTATCTCTATTTTCGATGTTGCTAGATCGTGTCGCTCGTTTCGTGCAGGAATTCGGTGTTGTTATCGATGTTGTTATGAAGGTGATGTGATCGCTTTTGTCGAAATTCTTATACTTTTAATTACTACTAGGTTATTCACTCGCATTATACAGGGAAATTTTAATTTATGTTTCGACAACAGCGGTGCTACAGACAAGTGTATGTAAGTATCAAAATAATATAGCAATAATTATTTTTTTTATTTTTATATATTTTTATTATCATTTAAAATTTTTTATTTCATTTTTAAACCTTAATTATAAAAATAGAATTATTAAATTTTACTGAATTATCAGATAATCGAGTTGAGACCAAAATTTTTATGTTTCTTATTTGAGTTGCCCATAGACGTTGACGTGTACAGCTGCCCATTCTATGGGCAGCTGTACACGTCATCGTTGGAGCCACACGCAAGTGTGAGTAACGATCCAAGAGCGAGTCTCATCCGACACTATTCCGAAGATATCCCGGACGTCAGTCTGAGCGAGATTAGAATGGCTCTCCAGCACCTTAAAAACGGTAAGGCCCCAGGCGAGGATGGAATTACAGCGGAGCTTCTGAAAGCGGGTGGAAGACCGGTACTTGAAGTCCTTCAGAAGCTCTTTAATTCCGTCCTCCATGGTGGCATTACACCGGAGGCGTGGAACAGAAGTGCGGTGGTCTTGTTCTTCAAGAAAGGTGACAACGCTCTCTTGAAGAACTACAGACCGATTTCCCTTCTGAGCCGCGTCTACGTGCTGTTTTCGAGAGTCATTACGAATCGTCTCGCGCGCAGACTTGACGACTTCCAGCCTCCCGAACAAGCCGGTTTCCGAAAGGGCTTTAGCACCATAGACCACATACATACCCTTCGGCAAATTGTACAGAAGTCCGAAGAGTACAATTTGCCACTATGTCTGGCGTATGTGGACTATGAGAAAGCCTTTGATTCCGTCGAAATTTGGGCGGTGCTGCAGTCCCTTCAGCGGTGCCAAGTTGACTGTCGGTATATCGAAGTGTTGAAGTGCTTGTACAGTAGGGCTACGATGGCTATCCGAGTACAGAACCAGAGTACGAAACCTATCCAATTGCAGAGAGGTGTAAGACAGGGTGACGTCATATCCCCGAAACTCTTCACCGCTGTATTGGAAGACGTTTTCAAGCTTCTGGACTGGAAAGGATACGGTATCAACATCAATGGCGAGTACATCACTCACCTTCGATTTGCCGACGATATAGTCCTTATGGCAGAATCGCTGGAGGACCTAAGCACTATGCTCAATGACCTCGATAGTGTTTCCCAACGGATAGGTCTTAAGATGAACATGGACAAAACAAAGATCATGTTCAATGTCCATGTCACACCTATGCCGGTAGTTGTTGGGAGCACTAAGCTCGAAGTTGTTGACGAGTATGTTTACCTGGGACAAATAGTCCGACTAGGTAAGTCCAACTTCGACCGAGAGGTCAATCGACGGATTCAACTCGGCTGGGCAGCGTTCGGGAAGCTACGACACATCTTCTCGTCAGACATACCTCAAAACCTGAAAACGAAATTGTACAACCAGTGCGTGTTGCCAGTGATGACTTATGGAACTGAGACGTGGTCCTTCACTGCTGGCCGTATGAGGAAGCTCAAGGTCGCTCAGCGAGCTATGGAGAGGGCTATGCTCGGAGTTTCTCTGCGTGATAAACTTAGGAATGAGGATATCCGCAGTAGAACCAGAGTAACCGACATAGCCCAACGGATTAGTAAGCTGAAGTGGCAGTGGGCCGGCCATATAGCTCGAAGAACCGACAACCGATGGGGAAGAAAGGTTCTCGAGTGGCAGCCTCGTACCGGTAGGCGAAGTGTAGGGCGTCCCCCCACGAGATGGAGTGACGACCTGGTAAGACATGCAGGAAGTCGATGGATGCAGGTGGCTCAGGACCGTGCTTTGTGGCATTCTTTGGGGGAGGCCTATGTTCAGCAGTGGACTTGTGAAGGGCTGTAATGATGATGATGATGATGATGATGATTTGAGTTTACGCGTTTATTGTTAATTATAAAAGTAAGTTTAAGACGATTTCTAATAATTGGAGTAGCATATCATTATAAGTAATAATTATTAACAATTATCGTCCTAAAGCATATTTTAAAGTAAAACTTGGAAAAAATATGAATTATCATAAAAAAACAGACTGATATTTTACTATCAACAATTCTGATACTATATTATCAATACTTATACTTTGAATACAATATAGTCGTAAATCTAAATGCTACGAGGCGTCGTAGCCGTAAGTTTTATTCGGCGTATGAAAGTGCTACGAGTAAAAGCGTAGGTACATTGAGTGCTACATTATTATGCTGTTCGTGTGAAAGTATATCACTATATTATTATAGTTTGAACAGCATAATAATGTAGCACTCAGTGTGTCTTCGCCTTTACTAAATTATGGGTAATATTATAGTTTTGACACAAATTAAATTAAGGTTACTTGTTTTTCTTAAAGTAAAGCTTAAAGCAAAAACTTTTTGTCGGTTCGTCTATTTATTTCTGTATCAAAGCTTCTACTGCATTTTATTAAAATGTAATCCTCTTTCTTTTATTTATTCTATTCTGTTGTTCATAACATAACTTCTGTTTCAAATAATTTTTGATGTTCACAGCCGCGTCGATGTTCGAAAGGGACATACATGTATTAAACGAAACAAAGCTTAATTGTTGTCGCATTATTGCAAAAACGGGATGGGCTTACGCGATGTGACCAGCCGCCGCCGGCGACGCTAAAGGCCGGCGTGCGGGCCGGCACGGGACGGCTCCGCGCGCAGTCGACACGCGTCCACTCCGCGCGCGCCGCGCCCGCGCCGTTCCTCACCACGGCTAAGCGCCGCTCGCCGGCGTCCCTACCCCCTTCCTGCTCCATGTCTCCTACCCTACCAACTCGCGCTTCGCTTCGTCGTGCTCATCCGACTAACCGAGCGACGCGGGAGATGAACGAACACGCGCCCTCATCTCCAAACCCCCACTCACTCACGCGTTTTCGTTCATCCTACTTAACTGTAATTTAACTACTAATCTACACTTCGAGCACACAACACAACTAACAAACACAAATAGATGTTATTTTTACACCCGAAGTACATAATTAACCTTAAATATTATTGCATTAAGACTGTCAATAACATACTGAGACATATTTACTTGTAAATACATCGCTATATACATATACGTTTCTGATTGTTACTTATTTGAGCTTGTATAATTGTACAGATATGTAGTCTCTGTATAGACACTGACATCACTACTTACACCTTGTTAATATCTCTTATACGAGAACTACGTGTTTATATGTCGCGAAATATATGCGCGGGGTGGCAGCTTGGTGGCGAGGAGCGCCGCCTGACGCTCACTCGGTGCATGCTTGCAGGTGATCGCGGTGATATCAATCCTCTTCATCGTGCTGTCCACCATAGGGCTAACTCTCAACACGATACCTCAGATGCAAGTATACGACGACAAGGGCGCACCCATGGATAACCCGCAGCTGGCCATGGTCGAGGCCGTGTGCATCACGTGGTTCACGCTCGAGTACGTGCTACGATTCAGTGCCTCGCCGGATAAATGGAAGTTCTTCAAGGGTGGACTAAACGTGATAGATTTGCTGGCCATCTTACCCTATTTCGTATCTCTTTTCCTACTCGAAACGAACAAAAACGCGACAGACCAGTTTCAAGATGTGCGTCGTGTTGTACAAATCTTCCGTATAATGCGAATATTGCGCATTCTAAAACTAGCCCGACATTCCACCGGACTGCAATCGCTCGGCTTTACACTCAGAAACTCCTATAAGGAGCTCGGACTGCTCATGTTATTCCTCGCGATGGGAGTGCTTATATTTTCTTCGTTAGCATATTTTGCTGAGAAAGAAGAACCGGGGACTAAATTCATTTCCATTCCGGAAACGTTCTGGTGGGCCGGCATCACCATGACCACAGTTGGATACGGTGACATTTACCCCACGACCCCGTTGGGCAAGGTCATCGGCTCAGTTTGCTGTATTTGCGGCGTGTTGGTAATTGCGTTACCCATCCCCATTATCGTCAACAATTTCGCCGAGTTTTACAAGAATCAGATGCGGCGTGAGAAGGCGCTCAAACGGCGGGAGGCGCTCGAGCGCGCGAAGCGTGAGGGTTCCATCGTATCCTTCCACCACATTAACTTGCGCGACGCTTTCGCCAAGAGTATGGACCTCATCGACGTCATCGTAGACACAGGTCAGTAGCCCTTTGGCACTACTTGCCGTTGCTTCTTCATGTCATGTGTCCTCCGCTCGTTAACGTTTTAAAACTATCAATTTCACTCTGCACGCATGCCTTTTTTCGTGTTATGATCATTTTGCATCTACTTATGTAACGGAATGCTATGAATGCTGATTGTGTGCACGTCGCATTGACAAGCTCTCCGGGCTCGCAGGCATATTCAAATTCAAAGAGTTCACGTTACATCGCAGCTACATCAATGTTCACTCGTTCGTCCTAAAGAGGTGCACTCAGAGTGTTTTATTCCTTGTCTTCAGGTGACAAGTGCGTCCTCATTGAGGCGAGAGACGACGCCAGATGAGCTACTTGCTACTATCGCACAGTCGTCATACTCGGCCCCCTTAATATTAAGTTCATAGCATGGGGTCGGGTTCGCGTCGCGTGTAGTTTGCGATGTGCGACGAAGACACTTAAATAAGGTCGATCACATTGTTAGCGTAAGCCTAACGCTTCATAGAACTAACAATATCTTCTGTGAACTGCCCGTTGTGTGTACCGGAGGACGCTGGATTTATTAAACTGTTCGTGTGGAATGTGTGTTGTGTAGTTCACGCTGCTATTTATTCTCATTTATTCTAATTGTTACTAGTTCGTCTGACTCAATTTTGATCATGTTATATTGTTATAAATATTTATGGACATGCGTGAAACAATGGAGCGGAGACGTGGCTACTTACGATGGTGTGTGTCTCCAGGACACAACTTGTCGCAGGCGGACGCCACAAGCCTGGAGGGCGAGGCTCCAGCAACCACTGGTTGTTACAAACAGTACGAGCACGTCATCTCTAGTAAGACGCCGGATGGTACTGACGCTAATCAGGTGAGACCCGATGGTAGCCGGGTGCGTCCAATGTTAAATTAACTATAATAGTTATATAAGTATATGTGTTTTTGTAAATTTTAAATAATACCAGTTTATATTTTCAAAAGACTTGCAAAAAGGTATGTACCTTTACATTAATACTTTCTCGTAAAAACTTGCGGTTTTGTTAAAAAAAACGTAGTTTATTTATAGTCTCGGGCTTAAAAGAGAGTCTTTTTCACAAGATACGAGTATGTGTACCTTAGCCGTGGCGCCACGGTCTTTGAGAGACTTGATAATATATTCTCTCAAATTTCATTTTTTACATTTTAACAGACTAACTTAAATCGGAGACTAATTATAAACTACTATATTTAATAAGACGATTGGTATGTATTAAGACCGTAGACATCTACTTATATTTTTTGATTTTTCTTCATTTCCAATTAATTAATTGACATAAAAATTCTCCCTCTAGTAAACTCAGCATTGGTAAGTAACATAAGTGTTAAAATTTTCTTTTGTTTTTTTTTTAATTGAAGGTTTTTTGATCTAAAGTTAATTATTAAAAATCATTATTTTTGTAAATAAAATTACACTGCGACAACGTACATTAATTAATTAACCTTGAACAAAAGTCGAATGAGAAACAAATACTTAGCTAAATCAGGTAATTTCCATATGATGGCAAAAAAAGAAGATTTCATGGGCCTCTGATAAATGGCAATACCTATCCATACAATTTGTATCTTGCACGCGAATTTAAAACTAAACTCTGCGAACTGCTAATGCGGAAGTCGTCTGTCAAGCGAGCTGATTAGGCGAATACAAGACAGGCTCATAACTACGACTTTCACTACGAGCTCATAACTCGTAGCAGTAAATTATTTATGAGTTGATGAAAACAAATCAGATGTATGTGTGTATGTATGTATGTACCAGAAGCTTTTTAACAAATTATTATTCATAATAGTGAATACATGACTGTATCAACATCAGTATAGTGGTATGAGTATTGAAGAAAAAAAGGACTAATTTAGAATTACCGTCAAGGATATTCTTCCTAACCAATTTTGGCTACGGCGAAATTTTGTAAATAATATAGAACTAGAATTTGCCAACTATACATAATACGTGGGTCACTCGGAAATATTTGTGAAACGAAAAAATAAGTTTCTGTGATTAATATTTTTACTACTAAATCTTTTCAAAGAACTCTCCATCAGCATATATACAAATTTTCATACGTCTGAACCCATTTTCGAAACAATTTTCTAGCTCGCCTCAGACACCTCTTCTAACGATGCTAATATTCGCATCTAACGATGCTAAGATGCGCATATTCCTCCTAATAAAAACTCGCACTAGTGCTAAGAAGTCACATGGTGCCAAATCAGGGCTCTAGGACTGTAAGGATCCATAATCTTAATCGGTGTCTGGCTGTCCAGGTAGTCCCTAGTTTCAAGCGCTAATTGCTCGGGCGTGTTGTCATGTGAAGCCGCAGTTTCCGGAGTTACAGCATTTACCACTTCCGGTAAGCATTTCGTATAGGTTTGGCTCTGATGATACTTCGTTTTCGTAAAGAAGTTGTCACCAGCTACCCCGTCAAAATGAAAAAAAAGCTATTGATTAAAATCTTACCTACGCTTCTCGGTCGCTTCACTTTGGTAGGCGACCGACGCTTCATTTTTGTATTGTATTAATAAAATCCAAAATTCATCATCTGCAAGAGAGGAATCTGCTAGAAATTCAATAATCATATCACAAAAGCATTCCACATGGGCCTCCTTAGTATTGGTGAGGTTGGGTGGCATCATACACTTTTCACTGCTAGCACGTTTACTTCCGTAACAACCGTCAAAGGGTGACTACTTCTTTCTTCATCTTTCAAAGTTAACCGACCGTGCTGAAATTTTTTATAGATAGAAGAAGGTTTTAGAAGGACCTTTATTTATAAATTTCATTTTAGTCTATCAAGATTTGTCCATGTTGTGTACATATGACGATTTGTCCATTCTTAGACGAAATTTGAAATAGTAAAAAGTAATTGCGCGAAAAGGTTCCCGACGCAGATCCGTGTTTCAATGTTACACGATATTTAAATTATGCTTCTTAAAAATATGGAAAGAAATTTGAAATTGAAGTCGTTTTTAGACTCGTTTTTTTAATATTTTTAAAATAACTTATAACTGGCCAGTGTCTCATAGAAAAACTTGTTTAGCAAAACTTTCAAGTGGCCTGTCGTAAAAGTATAGTAAGTATCAGTACAAAAAAAATTGTTAATAGTTAAGAATAATGTGACAACATCGAAGAAAGGTACGGATGTAATAGTACAGATATATACGAATCATTTCTCTTCCACCATTAAATCTGCTAAGTCTACAATGACATAATGATGGATCATACACCACCTTCTTTAGTGTTTACTTTGGTAATTTACGAAACAAGACAGATTCTCTATCTACCTGTATATATTAATTAAGATTAATCTATCGATTTAAATTTTTATAAAGTTTAATATATTTTAAATAGGAAGTTAAATGTAAATAAATTTCACATTTAAATATATTATCTTATTTTAATATACTACTTTAATATATTACATATATTTGTGATCTTGAAGATCATAAAATATGATTTTTTTCATTATAGTTTAAAATTAAACACGTTTCTGTCAACTTTTTCAAGCCGAGTATTGTTCAAACCTAGACGTAACTGACTTTGTGCTTTACTTTGTACTTACCCAGTATTGCACTTAGTGTAAATATTGGACGCACCCATTTGAGCTCAATCACAAAGCCTGTTATTGACACAATAGGACGCAGTTTCAGAGCAGTCCTAAAAAGGATCGACGTTACTCCACCGAGGGCCTGGGCACGCCAGAGAAACGCTTGCTCATTAATCCTGATCCCACACCAGTAAGATCACATTCCATCCACTATTAGCTAATGCTTTTTATTATTTTTTTACAAAAATATACCTTAACTACGCAAGGTTGGCTAATTTTCTATTTATTAAAAGCTGTAATTAGGAATCATTGTCGATTGCCGATATTGTTTTCTGAAAGATTTGTATAATTATTAAAGTATCAAAACGAAAATCGCCAATGATTTATTTTGTTGTTAACTAACATTTGTAGCTGCAGAAGATTAGACTAACCCCTTAAATTTTCTCTTTTTTAGGAAAAGAAAATGGCTGACAAACAACTTGACTTGGATCAGCTGCCTTCTGAGTTTGAATGTTGTTTTTGCACGTTCAAGGTACTAAACCTTAACAGGGATTGCAAGCATTGTGTGTATGTCAATAACATTTTTATAGGCTGTCGTATCAAAGAGTAATTATATCAAAGATTTCTAATACAGGGAATATTAGGAAAGGTTTCAGTTATTGTATTTGGATGTTAACTAATTTTTAACATTGGTCTATACTTTGTCGGGGCTAAATTTAAGTTTTGGCTGAAGATTTTGTAAATTTAGTATGAATGTTGTTTTAACATACTTCGATCTATATAGGGAAGGAAGGTCTACAATATATTTAATATTTTTATTGATATAATTTTGTAAAATATCTTTAATACCTTCTTTGCGAAATCTTTAATACCAAATTTCGTAAATGATATTATCAAATTGATTCTTCGTATTCACACCTATAGAGAGAGAGACTAATATATAGTTATAAATATAATTTTTACACTTACAGTTTAATTATAACCCGTGTAAAGAATAGCTTATATCAACTACGAAATATCTAGCCTAGTCTAATCTAGTTAGTCTCCAACCATTATCTACATAAGATTTGATAGACAATAAGTTATGGCAAAAGCACACTGCTTTTGAAATTGCTTGGTACAAGGTTGTTGGACTCTACCATCGTTTTAGGATCCTATCAATGGTATTTTTGAATTTGGGCCTTAATATAATGTTATTGGTTTTGCGTAGATCAGAATAAGAATTAAGAAACAAATACTATTACAAATACGTTAGCCTGTTTTTCACCGATAAAATGAATTTTATTCAATTATATATTTATAACTTTGATCTTTTCATCGGTTTACGTTGGAAGTGAAAGATATATCGGACTCGCGCCGACCAAGGCCCCATGGTGAAATATCTTCGCCGCATATAGGCATGCATTCGCGATTCCACCAACGCCAGCCGCTATTTAGCTGCCGCTTCTTTAACGAAAGCACAGTTCTTCCTCTTATTCCTCTCCTTATTCAAGGAGCGACAAAATACAGAGCTATAAAAGCATGAAATCTTGTTAAGTTGCATAGTTGAGTTGTACTACTTATAAGAATAGCAAACGAGCATGCGGCTCACCTGATGGTGAGTATCAACCGCCGCCCATGAACTGCAACACCAGGGGAATTGCAGGTGCGTTGCCGGCATTTTCAAAAGGAGTAAGCTCGTTTCTTGAGGGTCCCTAAGTCGTATCGGTTCAGGAAAATCGCCGGTGGTAAACGATTCCACAAAGTAGTCGTGCGAGGAAGAAAACTCCTAGTAAATCACAGAGTAGTGGACCGCCAAGCATCCAGATGATGTAGATGGTAACGCAAGTTTTGTTGCGATGTGCGTTGGTGAAATTCGGCGGCTGGAATTAATCCGAACTATTACTTAGAGATTACTTAGAGTACTCCCCGTGGTAAATGCGATAGAAAATGCAAAGGGAAGCAACCACTATTTGCAGCACCAGTAAATCCAGCCGATCGGAAAGAACTCGTTTATCGACAATCAAGCAGCTCTGCGCTGGATGCAGTTAAGTGGAAGGATCTGGCACTAGGGTGCCCGGCCCAGAGATGGGAACAGTATTACATGTGAGGCCGAACCTGCGCTTTGTAAAGTTGCAAGTGGTATGCCGACATGAAAAACTGTCCCGTTCAGCACGCCAAGCGTTTAAGAGGCCAATTTGACCTTCTCTTCCAAGTGACCACGAAATTGTACATCATTCGATATGTCGACGCCGAGGATTCCGATACTGGCTGAGACAACAAGGGGAGTGCCTTGAAACTGAGGAGATGCTCCGATCTGCAAGAAAGCTGGTGATTCAATTGCACAATTTCTCGGGAAGCCTATAGAAAGAGAGCTTCGAAAGAAGCTCTTTGTGCCAAACCCGATCGAAGGTCTTCGCAATGTCCAAAGTAACGGCCAATGCGTCCCCTTTGGACTTTTATGCCTCCGCCTATCTATGAGTCAGGTAGACCAGAAGATCACCAGCAGATGATACGGCAAAGGGATTCTTTTTAGTGGTAAACGCGCAAACTTGTCTTCTGGGGATAGACTTTGACTTTGTTCAATAAAGATTCGACTTCAGACAGACTGAGTTTTGTCCCGGTAGTCAGCGACGTTTTCTCGAGAAATATTGCCACGACCGGTGTATAAAGCAATACCAGTGCTGACGTCCGCATTGCAATGAATGTTACCGGTTTGCAACATATCATTGATATGCAGAAGAAACAGCGTTGGTGATAGCACGAAGCCTTGTGGAATACAGCCTATTAATGCTGGCCGGTGCATTAATAGGCTTGTAATTGGAGCATGCACCGTCTACTACTGTGATCTGATTGTACAATTTCTCGGGAACCCCATAGGAAGGAAGCTTCGAAAGAAGGATTTGTGCCAAACTCGGTCGAAGGCCTTCGCAATGTCCACTCTAACGGCCAAGACTCCGAGTCCTTGAACTCTAGTGCCTTCGCTCATCTATGAATTCGGTCACCAGCTGATCGATTCAGACGGAAACCATACTGACGGTCACTAATCAACAGGTGAACCTCAAGGTACCTCATGAGCTGGCAGCTTATAATGGTTTTCATTATTTTAGAAAACAAGGAGGTGATGGCGATAGGCCTATAGTTGGATGTATCTGAGTCTTTGTCTTATTTAAGGATAGGGTTGTGGCGGCGCTAAACTGTCTTCCATGAGTTCGGTAAACCGATCAAAACGCACGCGGACGCGTTAAAACCGCTGTCAACTCCAGAGCAGATGTCTTCATCATAATGGGAAGATCACCATCAGGCCAACTCGACTTGTTGATGTCCAGGGAGAGGAGTGCTTGGCGCACCGAGCACTGTTTAAACAGCACATCCTGCATGGAGCACTCACACCGCGGGATGGTCGGCAATGTGTTCGAGAGTGAGTCGAGTTAGATGCAAAGAGAAAACTTAGCATATCGGCTTTCTTCTCCTTTGAGTCGTCATCCCTGTGAAGAGATGGGAGAGATGGCTGACAGAAGTTCCCTTGGACAGCCTTGACGAGAGACCAGAATGCACGTGTTCTCGAAGGAAATCGAACTAGTTTTTTTATAGAATAGGGTGACAAACGAGCACACAGTCCACCTGATGGTAAGTGGCTACTGTGGCCTATTGACATCTACACCTATACCCACAGAAACAAAGTGTAGATGCGTTGTCACCCTGAGGATTAAGATGGAATGCCTCTTTTCCAGTTTAAAGGGTCTCCGGTTCTCCACACTCATCATACGAAACACAGCAATCAAGCTGCTATTTTACGCTGGTATTTTATGAGAGCGTGGTCCTACCCCGGTCGAGCCGACCCATTCGTGCTACAACCATAATATAGCTGCTGCGTGGCTCTACGTTTCTCGTCGATTCTTCCGATGTGCCATGGCAATGACTCTTTTGAGGGACCTGGAGGCGTAATTATACATCTTTTTAAGAGTTCTGGTGTTTACATACCGGGACTTCGAAGCATCAGCCCAGGTCTAGTAGCACTCCTGCTTATAGCGTGTTGCAATTTTCAATTAAGGGGTTAAACTTAACATATTCCTTTGATCGACAATCCAAACTAGTGTCTTTGGTATCTCCGATTATACCAATAGAATTTCTTCCCATATTTTGCCATCCGTAAGAAATGAAAGAAAAAAAGCTAGCAAATTAAAACACGTACATCACAAGCGTTTCAATTTGCTACCTTTTTTCTTTTCCACCTCATCTTTATTTCTCTGCCGTTTCTCATATTTATTTGACGGACCCGCACAAAGCGTGGAGCGTGGGTGGGGTTAATCATCGCAAATCGGAAGCATTCGGAAATGTTGGGTCATCATCGGTTTAATTGTGGAGAAAGGAATAGGTGAATAGCAATATTTTTATACAAGGGTGACAAACGAGTTTAAAGTTCATTACATCTATCTTCGATAAAAATCTACAATTTTTGTCACTAAGCATATGAAGCATGGTAGTATTATTCTTTTATTTTACACTGCTTTTCTAAGATATAATGACCCTTTCGCGTTCGAAGGGTAATGGTAATGGGCATCCATAATACAGCTGCAGTGTGGCTTTTGCTCGTAAAGTAACATGATATCTCTATAATAGCTATATAGATAGCACTATAGTTTTTTCACCATAAAGGTAGAGTTTTCTTCTAAACTACCTGATGTAGATTATATATTGACGGCCGCCATTAATGACTAGAACAAAAATGTTTGTTTTTTTTTTACTTATTATAAGCTAGTGCTTGATTACAATCCCACCTGGTGGTAAGTGGTGTAGAAGTCCGAGATGGTAAATCGCACTGTCTTAGCGCACCAAAATCCTAAGGTGCAGTGGGGCAATTAAGAAAATGGGTATATTCCGATTTATATTTTCTACCAAACGCAGCGACACATATTTACTGGAGTGAACCAGAGGGACGATGGGTGATTATGATGGCATCTAATTATATGATGCTGATAAATATATTATGTTACACTGCGTTTGGTAAAAATGAATATAAATCGAAATATACCCGTTTTCGTAGTTGCCTCAAAGCACTATATTCACCCTTAAAGAAACTCAAACTATATTCGGACGGAAAGACAGACGCCGGCAAATTATTCCACTCCTTAGCTGTACGCATTACAAAATATGAAACTAAACGTTTGGTTCTAATGCATGGAATATCGACGATAAAGGGGTGAAGACCCGCCGACCGTCTGGTTGTACGACGGTGGAAAGGAGAGGGAGGAATTAAAGCATGTAATTCCTGCGCACACTTTCAGAAAAGGAATCCTATAGAATACCGAGAGGCTGGCTGCTCTGCGCCTGTGCTCGAGGCTGACAAGATTGGTTTCAACCATATCAAGGTTACCAATGAGCCTCTTGACATGGCTCTCCACTGAGTCCAACGTGTAGTCGTCTTATTTGACACGTACGCTTGTCATCAAGCTTCTACAATGAGACTGCAGCAGATAACTTTATTGCCGGTCAGTACCGATCATTAAAAACTAATTGAAACATATTGATAAAAATTTTGCAGACTGATAATGGAAAGCATCATGTCTATGTGGGAGTATCGTTTTTCTCAATCTGCCTGTTCAACCTCATGAATACTTTACGGGCAACTATTCCAAATAATACCTGGAATACTTAAATAAACTTAAAAATATACCTTCGCTAAGCTTCAATTTACATGTTGAGGTAAGACATGAAATATTTGTAATATGTAATTTGAATAAAAAAAGTTAAGACTGAACAGTTTAGTTGGCAAAATTATTCAGGATTAGAACACTAAAGACTTTAAAAAAACTCCTGATAGTAACATGGTGAATGAGGCATAATATAGGCATAAAAGTATTAAAACCTTGAGTCTTATGTCTCTCAACCCTCTTATAAAACTGAATTTATCAGAGAAAAAGTCCTTAAATGTATCTTTCTTTAATCTTGATTATTCATGCTAAAATATGTGCGTTACGCTAAATCCTTTAACCTTTTAGAACTCGGGTACAAAGTACTAATCGAGATATTCGGGAACTAATTGGGATGTAAAGTTTATTTTTGTACCTCTAATCCGATGTCTATTTTTGAAACTTTCCAAGTTTCAAAAAAGTTTCAAATAAGGACATCAGACTAGTTGGTTCTAATGACGAGCATTGCTTCATATTAAATATACAGCGACATGATTAGTAGACAAGTCCGAGCAAAGAAATAGAAAGGCGAACTAAAAGGCTTATTGATGCCCAAATTTGGTTGAAACCAAAATACAACGCATTCGAGACAAATAGTTTGCTCCGTCATGCGTAAAGCAAAGGAGTGGAATAATTTCCTAGAATCTGTATTCCCATCTGATTGCAATGTAGGTGCCTTTAAGGTAAAAGTTTATTTAAACTAAGTACTGGTAAGTGCTTAGCTTTCGTTAAGCTAAGCACTTACCCTTATATGGGATAGTAGTCAAGCAATGGCTTAGAATAGCTTAGGGAAAAAACTAGTTTCATAATAACAATAAATTAAAATATTCTAATATAATAATGATATATGTACGCATAGTGTATATAAGCGACACTAATCTATTTCATTGTCTTAAATAAATCGCTTATTTTTATCAAGCTTTCTTAATGTGAATGTAGTGTTCGTAGCGTGAACGTTAATTTAGTAATTTAGCTACTTACAAATTTTTATTATATAATAATATGAGTCTAGATGAATCGAGTCAACATGATCAATATAACTTAATTTTGGTTATATGCCAATCACACAGAAAACAAAAATTTATAAAACAAAATTATTTAATTTGGTCTGGTTAGGAAATCCTTCGCAGCTTTTCTCCATGAGTTCCATTAGTCATCGCTAGGCATGACAATCACGCACAAATCAATTACGGCTGGTGTTTTTTCACAAGGAAGGAGCTTATCTTTATAGGATAGGATGACAAACGAGCACACAGTCCACCTGATGGTAAGTGATTGCTGTGGCCCATAGATATCTACATCTATCTTCGATTACGCATCAACATGCAGATGCGTTGTCACCCGTGAAGACTAAGATGGAATGCCTAGTTCCAATAAAAAGGGTCTCCGGTTCTCTACACTCACCATACGAAACACAGCAGTGTTAAACTGCTATTTTACGCTGGTATTCTGTGACAGTGTGGTCCTTCCCCGGTCGAGCCGACCCACTAGTGCTACAATTATACTACTAATAGCTGCAGCAATGGCTCTACCATGTTACTGAAACTCTGATAAATTACGTATGAGGGCCAAAAGCGAAAATTTTATTTATTAGCATATTTGGAAATGGACCAGCCATAGAGCTAGAAGAAGTGACAATTAATAGAGAAGAAACTTTCTCAAGTGGCAGCTTCTTATCGACAAGTTCAACGTGGGGTGTCCACCTACTACGTAGAGTGACGAACTAATAAGGCATGAAGGAAAATAACGCATGCAGATATCTTAGGATCGCGCGTTTTGGTAATTTTAATAGTAAACTTATGATGGGATATAATGAAGGTCATGACAATGAAGATGGTGACTACCAGCATAGATCCAATTATTAGATAGTAAGCGGTCATTTCAATTAGCCATGCGTATTTTGTGCACAGATATCTGTGAATTAGGTATCCATACATAGGCTCCACCCTCCCCCCCTCCTTGTGCTTTAATCCAAAGCCCCGGAAACTTTCAGCTCGAGTTACAAAATCGTTTTCAGTGCCTAGAAGGCTGCTATTGGACGATATGAATGACAAGCTAGTGTAAACTGTCCATGCGGTCGGAGCTAAGTTTTGCAAGACCCACCGCAGAAGAACACAAAATCTCTCCGATCATTCTCTTAATCTCATGGCTGTTAGACGGGAAATGGAGCTGCAGTCTTCAACAGATTTGATAGCATACAATCAACTGAAAAGACAGATCTCCAAATGCGAGCGGCGGGTCTTACGCAACTTTAATATAGCTCGTATTGAAGAACCAATCGAGCAAAACCAGAGTCCAATTCCAAAGTCATTTCCATAGATCTGTCTGTTAGAAAGACCCAAATGTCGAAGCTGAAGACCGAATGTGGGCATTGTTTCCGGAACACCTGGGATTTTGAGTGAAGTTGTAAAGTTCTATGGGCAGCTGTACACGCCATCGTTGGAGCTACATGCAAGTGTGACTAACGATCCAAGAGCAAGTGTTATCCGATACTATTCCAATAATACTCCGAACATCAATCTGGGCGAAATTAGAATGGCACTCCAGCACCATAAAAATGGTAAAAGGTCCCTCGCAAGGATAGAATTACAACGGAGCTTCTGAAATCGGGAAGGAAACCGGTACTTAAGTCCTTCAAACGCTCTTTCATTCCACCCTCTAGTCACCGAACCGGACTCCTCAGGATACCTGGTGCCTGGTGGCACTACTCCGGAGCCGTGAAGCAAAAGTGCGGTGGTCTCGTTTTTATAGAAAGGCGACAACGCTCTCTTGAAAAACTACAGACCGATTCCCATTCTGAGCCGCGTCTACGTGCAGCTTTCGAGAGTTATTACGAATCGTCCCGCACGCAGACTCGACGGCTTCGAGCCTCCCGAACAAGCCGGTTTCCAAAAAGGCTTTAGCACCTTATATCACTTACATACTCTCCAGAAAATAGTATGGAAGAGGGTAGAGTACAATCTGCCACTTTATCTTACGTATGTGGACTATGAGAAAGCTTTTGATTCCGTCGAAATTTGGGCGATGCTGCGGACCCTTCAGCGATGATATGCGATGACGGCTACGTGCAGTTGCTTAGCAATGAGTTGCTGCGCTGGGGCCGCGGGTTCGAATCCCGCACGGAACAAGTATTTTTATGGCCAATTGGTCTGGATGTTTGTCCTCGTGCAATTTATGTTTGTAAACTGCCTCCATGACACAGGAGAAAATCCTAGTGCGGGAGTAACGTTTTTTTTTTTTTTAATATGTTGACTGTCGGTTGACTGTATATCGAAGTTCTGAAGTGTTTGTACAGTAGGGCTACGATGGCTATCCGTGTATAAAACCAGAGTACGAAACCTATCCAATTGCAGAGAGGTGTAAGACAGAGTGACGTTATACCCCCAAAACTGTTCACCGCTGCATTTTTTAATTGGAAGACATTTTCAAGCTATTGGACTAGAAAGGATACGGGATTAACATCAATGGCGAGTACATCACTCACCTTTGACTTGCCGGCGATATGGTCCTTATGGCAGAATCGCTAGAGGGCCTAAGCACTATACTCAATGACCCCAATAGTGCCTCCCAACGGATAGGTCTTAAGATGAACATGGTCAAAACGAATATCATGTGTAACGTCCGTCGGTAGTTGTTGACAAGTATGTTTATCTGGGAAAAATAGTCCGACTAGGTAAGTCGAACTTTGACCGAAAGGTCAATCGACAGATTCAAATCGGCTTCTTCTCGTCAGGTGTGCCTCAAAACTTGAAAAGGAGATTGAACAACCAGTGGGTATTGCATGACTTATGGATCCGAGACATGATACTTCACTGCTGGCCGTATGAAGAAGCTAAAAGTCGCTCAGCAAGCTATGGAGAGGGCTATGCTCGGCGTTTCTCTGCGTGATAAACTTAGAAATGAGGATATCCGCAGTAGAACCAGAGTAACTGACATAGCCCAACGGATTAGTAAGCTGAAGTTGCAATGGGCCGGCCTTATAGCTCGACGAATCGACAAACGATGGGGAAGCAAAGTTCTCGAGTGGTAGCCTCGTAACGGTATACGAAGTGTGGGGCGGCCTCTCACTAGATGGAGGGACGACCTGGTAAGACATGTAGGAAGTCGATGAATGCAGGTGGATCAGGGCCGTGCTTTGTGGCATTCTTTGGAGGAGACTTGTGAAGGGCTGTAATGATGACGATGATGATGATAAGTTATAATACATTCATCCCTGAGGTGAAAACGATATTTGCAAATATGAGAAAATATACGCGTCATGCTGGTTATTTGAGTTGATACTCTTTTGTCTGGCTAATATCCTTTAGTTTTCTCAAGATTTACTGATATTGACACAACATAAAATATGAACCAAACAATACATCATATTGCACATTACACTTTCAACACCTTTAATCATCCTGTTTCAAAGATGGGTACTGCATAATAATCTGATGATAGGAAAGAGAGAGAGAGAGGAGAGATAGAGAAGTCAATCTATTTATTTAAAATATAAAAGATTTTTAGTATTGATGTGGTCACTGTGAGATGTTGTTAGGTTGGCTAATTACGTAACAACTTGAGACAGAAGGACCCTTAAGTAGGGACTGAATATATTAACCGACTTGGAATTACATGGATCTCATAACTTTTTACGGTAGAAGAACTAAGTTGCAAGACTTGGTTTTTTTTTACAAGTTATGTTTTTGATGGCATTTATTTTATCGCTTTAAACGTTAATATGTACACATATAAGTAGGCCAAGGTTGTTAGAGTCCTTGGAACACTTTTTATAGGCGTTGTCCGGTAAAGCCTTTCAGCTCCTTCAACGAATTTTCATGGTCTCAGTCGATTGTAGTCGGGTACCAAGAGTGGCAATTTTGTTTTGGAAATGCTTTCGGGGTCAAATATGTAAATATATATCTTCGATTTTAACTCCGTGCATCGTGCAAAGTCCATGATTTATTTTCAACAATACTGGCCGATTTTGACGGATTTTACGCTAACATACTATTCATGGTTCATTCACGGTTCGTTAATAGTTTACTTCTCAGGGAAGGCCCACGCATGACACCAATATTTATTAGCAGCATATTACACATGTGTGAGATGATAGTGACCAGAACGGGAAGAGAAATGGATGCACGAAGTGTATGTTTGTCAAACTTACTTGTGTAAACAATATTTTAAGATGTAAACTTGAATGTGTTTATTTCCACAGGGATACAAGGAGTTCATAGACGCGGAGCAGTTAATGCCAATGTCAACATCGGATCTTCGGCAGCCAGTGTGTGTGGAACTGGCGTGCCTGCAGCGACACCCTGCGCCGAAAGCACTGCCCGAAGCGACGCCCAATAGCCTTGACAGTCCGGGTATGTAGCCATTTAAAAACGTGGCTGTCTGTCAAATCAGGGGTTGCGGTTATTTAAATGAAAAAAAAACTTTTTTCATTTGTAACGTTAATTCATATCGGAGCATTCCTTTTAATTGTAACATTGTCCACTTGAAATAGACAAGTACAGTAAAACGATAGAAGATAAAACATAAACATTGTTTTCTTCACTAGCACCTAAAAAATTACTGCAAAATATTTGAGTCTGGAAGTCACAATTCTTTTATAAAATAAAATAATATATTTATTTCGCCGCTTCGAAATGCTTTGATGGACAGGCACTCTCACAACACAAACGCCAAAGTTCAATATTGTAACGTGCCTGTGTATTTGTCTGTTTTTTCAATTGCTTGATTAAGTTGTTTAGATAAAGGAATGCAAATTCCTAATTTATACTGACATTTATTGACATTTTTCTAAGTCCTAAACCTCAGAACAATAACTAAAGCATCCTAAACTGTAATGTAACCCCATAAAGTGAGTGGCCTTACCTTATTATTCACTTCTTTATTATATTAAGTGTTTTTTCACTATACTCCAGTAGACATTAAGCACCTAATTATGTGTATTTTTTATGTTTGAGCGGCGTAGACCACTCTTTCGGCGGTCATGCGCGGCTCCATGTGCGTATATGTCTTACATTGCAGATACATTTGCATCATGCCTTACGCACCCTTTTCCTTCAGAGGGCGACATCGCATGCGAGAACGACTCGTCAAACTTGTATGTGAATCCTCTCGATGGTAGCGGCAGCGGCGCTAGGGGAAATGGTGGAGGTGATACAGTGGAATTTAACGGAGTGCGCAAGAGCGCGTCTGGGGATGGAAGCGTGTTGTGTGCGAAAGGTTCGCAGGGCGAGGGATCGCCGCGCAGTTCTCGAGGCAGCTTGGCAGCTGTGGGGGTCCCGGTGCCCAGACCGCTTGACGCCTCGCGCACCAGCCTACCGCAGCCTTTAGAGGGAGCGGCAGCCATCGGCCTACCAGGACCTGATGACTCCAAGCCCAAACATAGAAAAGCGCGCTTCCAGCAGGTAAATTTCAAAAAGATGTAGGAACTGACATCTAGGCAATGGATTGTAGAAGTGCAAAGAACCGTTAACTGTGTTCTTATTGCATATTATGCGATAGCGTCAAACCGATTTTTTTTTATTTTTAGTCTTAATTATTTCCTTTGGATTGAGCGCATTCCGTCGTCCCTAAATGTTTGCACCGTGTAGTCCTATCATAAGAAACTGCATGTACTCTAATTGTTTGTTTTTGGGCTTGATAAACTTTCTGATACTTGGTCTGATAGCATACCAAATCTGTAATAGAATTTTGTTGTCTTTTGCAGGAGTGGTCGGAGGAGGAGAGGAGACCGCCGAGAGGAATAGCCACGAGGATAATCAATCATCACATCCTATTTGGTAAGCTTAATAAAGTAATCAGTTTTACCAGACTGATGTTATCCAGAAAACATAACGTAGTTTCTGGTTTTATACAAAAATCTTAGACGTTAAGTACGTGATAGCTGTATAGGCTATCACGTACGTTGGCTGTAAGGTTTAAAATGTGTGCAAGCTATTTATTTAAACGTTATATATTTAAATTACACAAAATATGTTATTCTAGTGGTATGTGTAATGTAATAGGTAACGTATATTAATGAGAAAGATAGGTGAAAAATAAATCCGAAATATTGGTAAAAGTAAAAATATTTAATCGAATATTATTTATAAGCTTCTCCTATTGTTTTTTTATAGGATAAGGGTGACAAATGAGCACACAGTTCACCTGATGGTAAATGGTTGCTGCGGCCCATAGACATCTACATCTATCCTCGTTTGCGAATCAAAATGCAGATGCGTTGTCACCCGTGAGGACTAAGATGGAATGCCTCATTTCCAGTAAAAAGGGCCTCCGGGCACCTGCACTCACCAAGCGAGACGCTAAGGTAAACCTCTACTTCACGCTGGTATCTGTGAGGTCGTGGTACCACCCCGGTTCGAGCCGGCCCATCCGTGCGACAGCAAAAGCTGCCGCGTGGCTCTACCACTGTTAAATTTTGTGTATTGTGAATAAAATTATTGTTCTTTTACATTATATTCATGCACAGGTAAAAATGGCAATAAACGTGGGAGCGGAGGGTGGCCACTTGAAGGCGATTCGCGGTCTCGATCCATTTTAAAGAACAAGGAGTCACGCGGCACTGATAGTGAGCTGCTACTGCAAGAGACTACCTCGTTGGGTGCTAACGTACGTTATTCCAATATGATATCAGTATTTTTTCGCAACTTTACCACGATCTTTAAAAAATTTTAATAATGCTTTTCACCATTTGTAATAGTGCTTCTGCTAGTAACGCTATCAACGAGTTAGATGCGTAGCTTTTATGACAAAATACACGTGTTAAATTAACTCCAGCTGCGATCATAATATTTTAAGAACGGTTCACGAGATCGAGAATAGAAGTATAATCCATCCAGCAATATAATCAAGATCAATATATGATAAAGAAAGTCAAAACCAATGGATATTTGGTTATTATTCAACATAAAAGATTACATACATTATAAAGACAAAATTCATTGACAAGTAATAATATTTTTAGGATGACAGATATCTTCGTTTATAGCAATTATGAATAAGGTTGTATATTATAACAAGGAGGTAAGTATACTACAATCACCCGCCCTTGAAGTTCCAACATAATCGCGCAGATATGAGGGAGGCCGTCTGTCACGAGTGGAACGGCGCAGTCCGCTATTTTCTGTATCGTGCTCTGTACTGTTATTTTGAACATTTTCGGTTTGTTTAGATTGTACAGGTTCTACTGGCTCATTGTTTGTATTCATATCAGGGCGAATATTATTTCCATTATCTTGGCCATTTTCATTTTCCTCTTCACTAATCCGAATCATAGGAAGGGGCGCCAATTGTCTATTGGATACAGTGCATTCTCGGCCATCAGAGAGACGAACATGCGAGTAAGTTGGATTTGCGTGAAGAACTTCTGCTTCTTCAACAAGTGGATCATATTTGGCTGTTCTTATATTTTTCTTTATGAGTACAGGTCCAGAGTTTATAAGCCACGTAGGTAAAGATTTTCCATTAGGCGAACGACGTGGATGATTGAACATTCTTTCATGGGGAGTGACGTTTGTAGTCGTACATAAAAGCGACCGAAGTGAGTGTAACGCATTGGATAATACGCTTTCCCAGTTTAAAATATCCATATTCTTTGAACGAAGACTGAGTTGTATTGCTCTCCATAATGTGCCATTTAGTCGTTCAACTTGGCCATTTCCTTGAGGATTGTAAGGTGTGGTTCTGCTTGTAGCTATTCCAAGTTGCGTTAGAAAATTTTTGAGCTCTTCTGATAAAAAAAGTCGTACCTCGATCGGAATGTACGTATAATGGAAATCCGAAAGTTTGAAAAAGATCTTTCAAACATCGTATCACTGTAGCCGCCGATAAATCACTGCAGGGATACGCAAACGGAAACCTCGAGTACTCGTCTATAATTGTCAGTAGGTATCGGTTTTGAGTATTCGATGGGAGTGGGCCTTTAAAATCGATATTTATTCTCTCGAATGGAGCAATAGCTTTTATCAACTGGCCTTTCGATTGACAGAACCGTGGTTTTATCTCAGCACATACTTTACAAGATGCTGTCATTAATCTTATTTCTTCAACAGAATATGGAAGATTCTTTGATCTTATCCAGTGTACCATTCTGGTAACACCGGGATGACACAGCTGGTCATGTAGTTCATACAGCTTATTCGGATTAATGAGAGCGCATACTCTTGATAATGCATCAGCTACAGTATTTTGTCGACCTGGACGATAAATTATGTCGTATTTATAGCAAGACAGTTCTAAGCGCCACCGTTCAATTTTTTCATTTTTTATTTTGCTTGAATGTTTTTGATTGAACATAAAAGCAACAGACTGCTGATCGGTTATCAAAATAAAATTTCTTCCAATAAGATAGTGGCGCCATTTACGAAGTGCTTCCACAATTGCGCTTGCTTCTTTTTCTATAGATGAATGGCCGCGTTCAGTGTTGGACAAAGTTCTTGAAAGGAAAGCTACAGGACGACCATTTTGAGAAAGGGTAGCAGCTATTGAATGCTCGGATGCATCGGTTTCTACTGTAAAAGTTTCATCATTGTCAATAGCTGTCAGGGACGCTTTGGCTATTTCCAATTTTAAAATATTAAAACATTTTATGGCTTCTTGACTAAGTGGGAATCGTGTGTTATCAATCAAAGGCTTAATAAGGTATGAAAAGTTGTAAATCCACTTCGAATAGTGAGCTAACATACCCAAAGTACGTCTTAATGAGGCTGCATCTGTTGGAGTAGGGAGATCCAATAGTGGTTTTAATCGTTCTTTGTCTGGCTTGATAACGTTGTTCTCAATGTAATATCCTAATAGACTTATACTTTTTGATCCAAAAGTGCATTTCTTCTCATTTAACGTAAGTTTGTATTTCTTCACAGCATTCATAAATTGCTGCAAGTTTTTATCGTGTTCGTCTCAATTTTTGCCACATACAGTCACGTCATCTAAATAACAGAAGGTGCCTCTAAGATTTTCAGCCTCAATTATGAACTGTAGCGTTCTCTGAAACGCAGCCACGCCGTTAGTGACTCCAAATGGTATACGAGTAAATTGATATAGGGCCCCACATGCTTCAAATGCTGTATATTTTCGTTCAGTCTCTAAAATCGGCACTTGGTGATAAGCACTTTTTAAATCAATTTGGCTGAAATAGTTGTATTTTGCAACGTTGGAAACCATAGATTCAATGTTAGGTAGTGGTAGTGGTAGTGCATTGGTTTTGACTTTCTTTATCAATTTATTCAACATAAATTGTTTTAAAATGTCGATAAACGATGCAAGCTGTTCTTCTTCGGAAATAAACACGATGTCGCGATTTCTTCGACCAGACCGGTTTGATGTCGAACCTGAAACACCGGCAGCAGACCTAAAATGGAGCCACTGGCGGTATACATTTTCAAATTTTTTATGCCACGAACAATCAAATCAGATTTCAGATTCAACTAAGTTAAAATTGCTCATCAACCATTTGTCGCCGACAGTCTATTCACTAATACGTGACTATTCTTCTTATGTGACTGCCATTCAATTGCTTGATAGCATTTATATAAAGGCTAAAAATGAAATACATGCACGATATACTCTAGCAATCAGAAAACAAAAGCCCGAGGAGTCTATTACTGAATATATTCGAGCTCTCAGGCAATTAGCATACGACTGTAATTTCAAAAAACGTAACGGCGGAGCAAAATAAGAATGACTATATTCGTGATGCCTTCATATCGGGTATCACAAGTCAAAAGATACGACAAAGGCTTTTAGAAAACATAACTTTGACATTGGAGGAAGCCCAAAATCAAGCTACATCTTTAGAAACTGCTGAGAAAAATTCTTTAACTTATACAAACTGCAATAATCATCAAATGCAATTACATGCTGTAACTGATACTTACAATGAAAAACCAGAAAGTAGCACGCAGAATTACAGCATAGCCAATGCAGCAAGTCAACGTAAGCGATGTTTTTTTTGTGGTAATAAAAGTCTACATCAACGCATAAAATGCCCTGCTTTTAACGCAATATGTCAATTATGTTTAAAGAAAGGGCACTTCGCTACTGTTTGCAAAAGTGGTAGACCAACTGTAAATGCCGTAGACAGTGAAGTTGCGGATGATATTAAAACCAAATATATATCTGCTGCATCTCCATCTAGCTTAAGCAAAGCGACAGTGCCTATTATGATTAATGAATTCCATGCTGAAGCTCTGATTGACACAGGAAGTTCTGTCAGTTTTATAAATAAGACATTAGCCCAAAATATGAACTTAAAGATGAGACCTCATAAGCATGCTATATCTTTGGCTTCCCTTAGTCATATTTGTTTTGTAGAAGGCATTACATATGCAACGATAAATTTAGACAAGCATACATATTCAAATCAACCTTTACTGATTGTCAATAACCTATGTGCAGATGTTATCCTAGGACATGATTTATTGAAAAGCCACAAGACATTAGAATTCAACTTTGGGGGTTCAAGGGATTCCTTAAAAATATGTGTTATGGAAGCGTCAGTACCTCCTGTATCGTTGTTTACGAACCTTTCTCCAAACATAAAGCCAATTGCAATAAAGTCAAGGCGTTATACAAAAATTGATAAAGAAAGTCAAAACCAATGGATATTTGGTTATTATTCAACATAAAAGATTACATACATTATAAAGACAAAATTCATTGACAAGTAATAATATTTTTAGGATGACAGATATCTTCGTTTATAGCAATTATGAATAAGGTTGTATATTATAACAAGGAGGTAAGTATACTACAATATATCAATTTTAAACTTGGGATACAAGGTAAACTAGTAGTATTCTTCAATTTTAACGTAAGCTACAAACTCTTTGCTTCTGCAAGATTTTTAAAAAGATTTCGGAACTTCTTCCAATCGCCATCGTCATTAAGGATTGTCTTGCAGTCTCTTCTCTTCAAAATGTCTATTTTAGATTTATCAACAATGCGCCTTCGCCAAACTGTTTATATTCTGTCTTTTTTTTTCTATGTATTGTTTAATCACTTCAACTCTTCGTATCTTTAGGAAAGCTTCCACCCACGTCCCACGTGCTAGTTAAAATGCCTATTCAAAAATAATTTTCTGCAAAAGTACTTAATCCCTTTTTAAGCTAACTTTCTGTAGCGTGCTCTGTCGTTAACACTAACACACTTTGAAAAATTTTTATGGAATTACAACCAATCTCTCTTAACCAAAATTTTATGCTGCATTTATTTATTTATGTTATCATTTATTGCAAACACTTTCAAATAGGACTTCCACTAAGGGCGGACTTAATACCTTGTGGCATTCTCTACTAGTAAACACTGACCTGCACAGACTAATAAGATGCTTACGCATCTGGCCTGTTATATAGAGCTATGTTATGTAACTTATAATATATAATTTATAAAGCTATATTTTTATCTATACTTATATTGTATTTATATTCTCAGAATTTATTTTTATATAAATAGAGTAATTTTAATGCATAACTTGGATTTCTGTTGCAAATATTAAGAAACATGTCCCGCCTAAGGTGGTCTTACTGTCATTTAATTTGCTTTTGTACTTTATTCCCGTATATTGGGTGTCTTTGGTTTTTTTTTTTATAGGAACGGGTGACAAACGACACACAGTCCACCCGATGGCAAGTGGCTACTGTGAGCCATAGACATCTACATCTATCCTCAATAAATACTCAAGATGCAGATGCGTTGTCACCCGTGAGGACTAAGAAGGAATGCCTCTTTGCCAGTAAAAAGGGTCTCCGGTTCTCTACACTCGCCATACGAAACACAGCAGCGTTAAGCTGCTATTTTACGCTGGTTTTCTGTGAAAGCGTGGTCCTTCCCCGGTCGAGCCGATCCATTCGTGCTACAACCATAATATAGCTGCAGCATGGCTCTACCACGTTGGTTTGTACCAAATGTAATTTTCTACCTGCCTGTTATTTTGTGTATTTAAATCAATTATTATGAATGCTGCACTAGAGTTTGAAAAACCAATTGTGATATTGATAAATGTTATATTGCTTAATCTAAAAAGGATATTGAAGTAATAGGGAGCAGTCGATCGTACTGTGGCCGGTGAATGACTAGCAGCAGTAACTTTGTCCTCAGAAGGACATTAAAATTGTAACATTCCAATTTTCAGAGTGAACTCCTTAAAATGTAAATTTAATTAATTTTTAGGGTGACTCTGGCAGTGAGTCGTCTCCTATTCGATTAAAGGACTTCAAGAGCCAAAACCACAAAACCGGCGCAACGGAAAGAAGCAACTTGGTAGCGTAGTGTGCAAATTGTCAAGCGTGAACTCTTTTCACAAGAATCCGCCAGCTCGCCTGATCTCGCTATGTACGTAGAGCTCGCCCTCCACTTGGCATGAACATTAGAGAACGCAGATAATAAAACATTTATACTTAGAGCGCAATAATAAAATTCAAACAAGATAAAAATAATTTTACATATCATTGGGCGATTGTGACTGCTTGTTGAATATAGAAGATTTTCATTTTGTAGAGTTATAAATATATTGTAAAAAATATTTACTTAATGTAATAATCGTTCATTCCAATCGAAAAGTTGAAAGTACCTATTTGTTAAGTTTTTTTACGTGCAATTATTAATTGCTAATTCTAATTTAAGCGATATAGTTTGTACAGCATAGTTGATGAAAAAAGAAAGCAATTATTAAAATTAAAGATTTTCTGAAATTGTTACGTCCATCTTTTATTTCCTCGCCATAATACATCATAGCTATAAGGAACTTCGAAAAACGGGGAGTTTATAAATTCGACGATATTTTCTTTGGCATATTTCCATAAATGAATATTAAAAAGAATACCTATACTTCCACTCCATATAAATTAATTTTAACCATATCGGATAATAATTAAAAATAAAACTTATTACATAAAAGACTTACGCGAAGGTTTGATAAACATAGAATGAAATTATTTTGTCGAGTTTAATTTGATTTATTTTGAAATCTCCACGTCTCGAGTGCTTTACAGTACCCATGGTCACGGGAGGACCGAGGTGTTCAACGTCCTGATGGCGGTCTACGCAGAACGGACTTACAGTATTTGTTAGTTTTGCAGTGGTGTTTGGGTTTGTATTTAATTTTATAAAATGTAAGATACTTTATCGATTAAAACAGTCAAGTAACTTTTTATATTGAAATTATTTCACAAATCATCAACCTGTTTTCTTTTGCGGGTATTTGTGACCTATCAAATATGTAGTGACAAGGGCGATCCTAAACATGTTTACAAAATGCGAACTTCTCGAAGCGTTGGTGTTGCACGTCAGCTATCTTGTATAACGCAGGTACATATTTAGCTGACGTGGAACACCGATGAATAACCGATTAATGATCGTGCTGAACAAATATCGATTTTATTAAGACTGTATCTGACTAATGATTGTTACTATTTATGTGCGTCACTTAAAACTATAGAATAGTGTAGTATTATATTATTATACTAGCTGTTCCCCGCGACTCCGCCCGTGTGTTATTTGGGGTTTTAATTTATTTGCGCGGAACCCTAATATTTTTCTAAAATAAAAGTAGCCCAAATTACTCATTGTGACATCAGCTATCTACCAGTGAAAGTTCCGTCAAAATCGGTCCAGCTGTTTCGGTGATTAACCGGAACAATCAGACAGACAGACGGACGGACAGACAAACAGACAGACAAAAACTTTAAAATTGTATTTTTGTTATTAGTACCGTATATACTTTCATATGCATTTAGTAAAAAGCTGTAATTTTGACATTACAAACAGACAGTTCAATTTTATTTATTTAAATAGATATATTGTAGTACTGTAGTATGTAGACAATGAATTTAACTTAAGAATTTAGAAAATTGCAGAATTTGTGATAAAGAAAAGTAACCGTTGATTTTATATAATTGGGTATTGCGTAATTATGTAGAGATCAATATTTTTTTATTCAATTAAAAAAAAACTTTTGTTCTATTCAGATTTGTTTAAACGTCAACATCTACACCGGTGGGCAAAACCTCAGACACAAACCGGCAGGTACCAACTCCAGTAGTCTTTGTTTTTTTTTTTAAATAATTTCGGTCGATACAATTTTAATTGAACATAACATATAAGTAATACTATATTATGAACAAACCTTATTTTATGCTCTGTTGTGATATCAATACGATTTTGATTGAACCGTACATTAATAGCTTTTGCACGTTAGTTGGAAATATTTAGAGAAAAAAGTCATTTAGAGAATTTCTGTCTACGATTTCTTTTCCTTTATGATGTGACAATTATATCATACCTTAGAATAGACACATATTATATATGCAAACCTACTGTTACAATAATACAAAAGTAAGTTGCTTATTACCTATGAATAACTCAGCTACGAAGCGCTTTAACCTTTACAAGAATTAAATAACATCTAGCTGAAAAACTGGCAAATTTAAGGACATCATTTTATACCCACACCACAACAAATGGGAGGCTTTAAAGTAAAATTGGTATCTGTAAATATTGTTGGTTGTTATTGTTGGCCTCGCATTCCGTAAATTCAAAGAATTTTCATTCCAGAAAAATATTAAGCTAGAACGATGAAAATCAAGACATCTTTATCTCACCTTGTTTTACAAAATTTATAATTCGTCGAAGTTGTTTCTTATGTTATGTTGTAATACATCTAAAAAACTCGTGTGGTTGGCGATGCAGAATAGCATATGCATGTCGTGCGAGCAAAAAATATTAGAATTAAATAGCTCCGCTTATTCAAGGTGAGTGGAGTCCATTAATTAAAAACCATAAATAAATTAGAGGAGGTTGTTGACAAAGTTGAAGACCAACAGCTTCAGAGGCAATATACTTTGAGTAAGATTGGGAGCAAATATCATTCAACATTATCCCAACGAAGGCACGGACGTCAATCTGAATGAGATTAGAATGGTTCCCCAGTATCATAAAAATGGCACAGTACTTGATGAGGATAGAATTACAACAGAGCTTTTGAAACAGAAACAGAAACTCGTTTATAAGATTATAAATAATACTTCAGGTTATTTATAATCTATATAGGTTCAGAAAAAACCTCTGTCGTGAGAAGAACCAGCGAGAAACCCAGCGGGATTTTTTTTAAAAAATAACAGTTTACAATCATGCATTTTGCAATTAAGTGAAGAATCGGTACTTCATAATGTCCTTCAGGAGCTATTTAATTTAGCCCTCCCAATTGGCACTGCGCCACAGGCGTAGAATAGAAGCAAAAGTGGAACAAAATATCGTCTTTATTTTAAACAAATGGTAAAATTATTTTTTTTACATGAACAGAAACATAAACAGAAACTTTTTTATTCAATATAGATTATAAATAATACTTATTGAAAGTCACTCTTTTGTTTGATTACCACTGGTTCGGAAAAAACCTCTGTCCTGGGAAGAACCAGCAAGAAACCCACCGGGACTTTTTTTTAAATAACAGTTTACAATCATGATGTTACACAAATTAACAACACAACAAATTAGAAATAGCTTGGTAGCGATCACCTCATTTCCAGGGGTTATTATCATCCATAAATTCCTTAATATTATAATAACCCTTTTTATACAAACTTAGTTTAATAAAGTTTTTGAACTTTGAGCAGGTCAAACTTTGTATATTTTCTGGAATTTTGTTCTAAAAGCGTATACATCGCCCCAAGAATGAATTACTGACTCGATGGAGTCGAGTAACTGGTACTACTAGCTTGTGTCTGTTCCTAGTATTTACAGAATGAATATCACTTATTTTTGTAAAAATACTTTTATTTTTGTGTACGTACATTACATTTTCATAAATGTATTGAGAGGCCAAAGTTAATATATTAATTTCCTTAAACTTTTGTCGCAGCGACTCTTTAGGCTTTAAATCATAAATTGCTCTTATGGTCCTCTTCTGTAAAACAAATATAATTTCAGTGTCAGCTGCGTGTCCCCATAGCAAAGTACCATACGACATCATGCTATGGAAATAGCTAAAGTAAACTAGTCTAGCTGTTTCAACACTGGTTAGACTTCTAATCTTTTTTACAGCATATGCTGCAGAACTAATTCTGCTTGCTAGTTTTGATATATGGGGGCTCCATTGAAGCTTCGCGTCTAGTGTGATTCCAAGAAAAATGGTGGTATCTACAAGACTCAGTTTCTCCCCATTTAAAATTACATTAGTATTTAATTGTTTGACATTTGGAGTCATGAATTTCATACATTTCGTTTTAGTGTCATTTAAATGCAAATTATTAACATTGAACCAATTTACTAATTTAGATATAGCATTATTTACTTCGTCATATTTTAGTAATTGTCGACTTAATTTGAAAATTAAAGAAGTGTCATCTGCAAATAATACTATATCATTGTTATCCCCTACTATGTAAGGTAAGTGTAGCGGGTGGAAGGAAAAGGGGAGATCTCCCGCCGGGCAAGGTGTTCTGCCCGGGGAGCGGCCAGCGCTCCGATTGGTAGTTCGCAGCTATTCTATATATGCTGGTTTAATTTCGGAACTTTGATAGCGCGATTTAGGCTTCGATGTGTTTCGCTTGTGGCGCGACGACAGCGCCGCCACATCACCCCCCTGCTCAGACCGGAGGTCGATAGTGCAGTCCGATTGCCGGTGCGTTCTTAATGCCGGTGGGGAATGCATGCTGTGTGCGTAAGGGCAAGTGACGCCGGTGCGAATGATATGCCGGTGTGTAATGCATGCCGTACTACGCACTTGCAAGTG
Source organism: Parnassius mnemosyne (assembly GCA_963668995.1). NCBI lineage: Eukaryota > Metazoa > Arthropoda > Insecta > Lepidoptera > Papilionidae > Parnassius > Parnassius mnemosyne. The sequence goes on from CAVLGL010000080.1 coordinate 17,892,206, forward strand.
ATGCCGGTGAGAACGATGAGCCGGAGCAAGTGCCAGGGATTGCCTTGTAGTCTGCGGTGAGTCGAGAAGAAGGCAAGTAATCTGCGAGAGTGCCGTGAAGCAGAGGCGAGTAGTAAGGCTCAGAGCCGTGCCGAACACTGTAGCGCAGAGAGTAGCTTGAAGGAACAGGAAGCATTATTATTCCAGTGCTGCGATGAACCTTTTTGTAAAGCTAGATGGCTTGCAGAATGTGAAGACTGCAGACAATATCTGCTCGGGAGCGAATGAATGGGGTACTTGAGTAAGATGACGAAGTTTTTGAAATTGTCGTTTCCGAAGATTGTTGGTTGCGTGTTCATATCACGTAGGTTGGTCACCACTGTAGCGGGTGGAAGGAAAAGGGGAGATCTCCCGCCGGGCAAGGTGTTCTGCCCGGGGAGCGGCCAGCGCTCCAATTGGTAGTTCGGAGCTATTCTATATATGCTGGTTTAATTTCGGAACTTTGATAGCGCGATTTAGGCTTCGATGTGTTTCCCTTGTGGCGCGACGACAGCGCCGCCACAGTAAGTCATTAATGTATACAAGAAACAGAAAGGGGCCGAGAATTGAGCCTTGAGGCACGCCCATTTGTACCATCGATCCATCCGGAAGAGCTCATATTGTTAATGACAACTTTTTGCGTTCTCTTACTTAAATATGAAATAATTTAAGAGCATCACTTCTTACACCGTATTGTTGAAGTTTCCTGATTAATGTTTCATTGTGAACACAATCGAAGGCCTTGGATAGGTCACAAAATATACCCAAAGCATCCTGTGAATTCTCCAATGCATTAAAGATATATTTAATCAGCTCAACACCGGCATCAGTTGTCGAGCGACCCCTTGTGAAACCAAATTGATTTTTATGAAGTAAATTATTTATATTAAAAAAATTTAACATTTGATCAAGAACAATTTTTTCAAAAATCTTACTAAGTGTTGGTAGTACAGAAATAGGTCTAAAATTGGCGGGGTCTAATGTTCTACCAGACACACAACTTCAATATAAATTATTAAGGATAACTCAAGCACTACTGGCCAGACCTTGATGAAATTTATATGGGACCACATGCGAAGCGCCAGTTTTCAAATAAAAAGGAATCATCGAGATCGGTTCAACAAGAAAAAACTTATTATAACACACATAAAAAAACATTCAGACGAATCGAGTACCTCCTACTTTTTGAAGTCGGTTGATAAAAGACGATCACACTCTTTATTAAGAACTTACTTACTTCTTCTAAACTGCATCTACATGCTCTTTTCGAAAGTCGAACGTCGAACGTACCGTCTCAAACCATCTTGTTCTCTATCTAATACTACTAATACGCTGATTTGGAACCTAGCACTATGTTCAGTTTAATCTACATAGTGACTGCCAAAGGTTAGGTTTCTAATGGTTAAGTCTTCAGGTAAAGGTGTGTAAAAAGGCGTCTGAAATATTCAAGGAAAATATAGTATTTGTAGATTTAATATAACAAATATAGTAATGATTTCTTATATTTACACGAATATTTGACATTAAATTTTAATATAATTAATTTAATTCAATAACAATATCGTCGATATCATTATACTACATTTACTAATACTTACTAGATAATAACAAGTATCGTATAAATTTAGACAAATATAAAGTTATTTACTTTATATTTGTTTCAATTTATATATTTTAATGATTTTAATATGAGCGCTAATATGTGAACACCGAAAACACTATGCGATCTAAATTGTCTTTTTCAGGAGGGACACGGAAATTAACCCACTAAAGTGCCCGGATTATATTATATATTATACTTTATAGGCAAGTCTCGTCCAATAAACCTCAATATCTCAAAACAAGTGTGCGTGTTGCCAGCGATAATCTATGGAACCAAGACATGGTCATTTACTTTTGAAGGCAAGAGAAAACTTAACGCCGTTCTGCAAGCTATGGAGATGGCCGTGCTCGGGGTTAATTTGCGTAACAGAATCCGTTTCGAAGATATCCGCAGCAGAACCAAAGTTACCGACATTGTCCAATGTATCCCGAAAAATCGATAACCTATGGAGAAGAAAGGTTTCCGAGTGGCAGCCTCCTGGTAAGCGGAGTAAGATGACCACTAAATACATGTCGAATGACCAGGTAAAACATGGAGGATGTTGATGTATCTGGGTGGCTCAAGACGTTTCGCAGTACGCGAGCAACCCGGGTTCGATCTCCGCCGGTACCAATGAAATTGGTAATTGCAATTTTAAGTGCTGATTTACCACGTGCTCGGCTGTGAAGGAAAACATCGTGAGGAAACCTGCATGTCTGAGAAATAAGAAAAAAATATTTCGCAGATATGTGAAGTTTGCCAACACGCATTGGGGCAGCGCGGCGTACAGTTCCTTGCCCTAAAACTCTCTCAGAAATGAGAGAAGGCCTGTGCCAAGCAGTGGGACGCATAGGTATGGGGCTGTAAGCTGTAACTTTATCTATTCTTCATCCCCAACTTTGTGATATGCAGACTGCCATTAACAGAAAAAATAAAAAGATAGGACGCCAACATTTAGCTCCAGTTTATATGAAGGTACGTTCGTTAACTCCAAGTAGTTGAAAAAATCGACTGGAAAGACCTATCGTCACTGTTCATAACAGTAATAAATCAATCTGCTATAGGACTCGACACAAAATGGTCGAACCCGAGTGAACGTTCTTCCATTGTTCAAACTGTTCATTTCGTTCATTCGGAGTGGGAGTGAATGATGCCGAATGCCAATATTCAACATTGTTGGATCGATACATAAAATTAACCGTCTGATTCCGCCTTAAGCACTTGTCGCTGTTCGAGTAAACGTGACGCCAGTACATTTACGTGGATTTCTACATTCTCAGCATTGTAGCTGATTTGTGATTAGAGGAAGCATTTATCTACCTTACAAAGTCGCTTGACAATTCTCCTCTTCGCTGCGGTGTGGGCAAATCGCAATCAGTCAATGTTTGCTAGATATTGATATCATTCTACCTTCATTTAACTTGAACGCATGATTGAGAAATAAATCTTTATGTGTGACCTTGAGCTCGTAGTCTATGTGCGACACCCACAGATCATTATTGGTACTCCACAAACAGAATTTTTTTTATTCAATATAAGATTATAAATAATACTTATTGGAAATCGCTCTTTTGCTTAATTACCACTGGTTTGGAAAAAATCCCTTGTCCTGGGAAGAACCAGCAAGAAACACAGCGGGACTTTTTTTTAAATAGCTTACAATGTTACTCAATTAACAAAACAAAACAAATTAGAAATTGCTTGGTAGTATCTTCTGAAAATGCGTCCTTGTATTTATTCCAAAGCTGAAAAGGAAGTATTACGGCGCTTAGTATTAATGTTTAGCTTGTATGATGTCATTATTTTATAAATGCCTATATAATATCTATAAATAGATAGATATAGTAAACACGTATCCAAACACGGAATTCGAATAATGGCTAAATTTAAATTCCACGGGAACTGTGTCATTTTCCGAGATAAATTGTATCCTGTGGGTTATTCCAAGACTAAGGACCCTTTCATCTTTCATCCATATCCGTTCAGCCGAAAATATAATTACAGAATTACACTCTAAATCTTTCCCACAGGAACCGTGTATTTTTTACGAGATATAAAGTAGCCTATATCACTCTTCGGCCTATCTCTATGCATACCTCTATGCAATCATGTCATACCATAATACCATCGCTGCGTGGAAAAAAAAAAGAAAACCAACAAATACCCTTTCACATTTTATAATGTTAATAGGAATACGGATTGCGAAGGAGAACAAAAACTACAACACCAATATAGTCAACAATGATATTTATTTGGAAGCTTTCTCCGTAATACTAGGTTAGGTGTTAAGGTATATACATAAACATAAAAAACGTTCGAAAATTAGGAACGTGCCGCTAACATATCCGTGAAACTATACGTAATACGTAATTATGGTGAACACTTACAATAGAACTATAATTTCGGTAGTATGACGTGTTATCTTACGCGACGTAGTATCACAATAAGCAAATAATAATAAAAATAAATAAAATGGTCCATAAATAATACTAAATGTAGTAATACGTCAAAATAAATAATTTTGTTAATACTTTATTAAACACGTGATAAATGAATGAAGTTAATAATAAAAACTTTGGTTTACATTGAGTCATTTACATTAATTTCTATTTACAAACATTTGATGAACAAAATGGTCTTGATGATTTAAAATCAGTATATACACATGTATACAAAGAAGGATTACGAACGCGGATTGTATTGGGACTCTCTTACAAAAATCTATTAAATTTATTCATAAATTTACTGAATAATCATTAATTGAACACACAGGCTCCTTACTTCAAATTTATTGGCAATAACACATGGCACGTTACACAATTTTTTGTTGCAAGCTATGTCCTCTCTAAGCATACAATGTGACAATAGCCTTAAATTGAGTTAATATTACTATATTATTGCACATTCAGGGTGCACATTACACATAAAAGGATTAATTTCACTTGAATAAAGAATTATATAGACATAACGTAACAATACGTGGCGTCGTGAGGATATAGCTTCGGCAAAAAACTTATACGAGTTCCGCTAATGTGGCATAATACGAGGACCTTATATATAGCATATACATATATATAAATATATACAACGTGTTAAATCAATGCGTGTCCATTCCAGAAGAGACCATGTATTTCAATAAATATACAGAATATAAATATAAGAACATTTAAATTATGAATATCTCAGAATAAGAAAGAGTACGTAACGAACACTCAAGTGGCACTTCCGCACACTTAAGCACCTAAACCAAGTTGTTGGTTGCAAATATATAGAATATAAAATAGTGAAACTAATAAAACAGTTTTACATACTTATATATACGACTATAGTTATAGCAATCACTATTACAAATACGTCTATATATTAAGAACCCGTTGGCGTGTATAATTATTAAGAGTGCACGAATATTATTCCTATAATGAAGCTGTATGGTGAGCGACGAGCTAAAAATTTTTCATTAAAGCTGTCCGCAACCTAAGGCTGTATTGAATGATATATTATTACTATGCAAATTGTGAACATGCAAACTTTTATACTAACGTTAAACTCCGTGTACTAAATTTATCACAAGCAACTCTGTTATTTCGAATTTAAGGCATATACAATGTTACCGATACAATAGTATTAATCTATAATTAGTGCTTGTTTTATACTTGACTAAAATCATTTAATATAAGAAATGTAAAACGACACTCCCTTCGGCAGTATTTCAAATACTCTGTCGATAGATTTTTTGATGATGGATTCCCCGTTTTTATTTATAAAATAACAAATTCAAAAAGTTGTATATCGACTCTGAACAATTTGTTACGATTTACTTATTTTAACAATCTTTTGTTTAAAAGTACAAAGAGGTTTTTTCTTACAATATAAATGAGCTAAGTGATTATTAAGCTAATATTTATTACCACATAATATGTTTGCTAAAATGCCAACAGCCTGGAGGCTAAGCGCTCGCTGTAAATTTCATAGAACGCGAGCAATACGAATTTAACGCCCTCCGGCATCAGTGAAATTATAAATTGCAATTTTAAGTACTGATTTACCATGTGCTCGGAGATAAAAGGGAAAATCATGAGGAAACCTGCATGTATGAGAAATTTCGAAGGCACGTGAAGAACACTTCCATAATCTACAATACTCTCAGAAATGGGAGGAGACCTGTGCCAAGGAGCGCAATGTGTATAGTATTAATGTATAATATGATATATAATGTATATTCTATAATATCAGCAATATTATATAGAAGTCATGTACATATGACATTTAACTGTTTATAATGAAAAAATATCTCCGTAAATGCGAAATTGACATGTTTAATAAATGTATGAATGTGTATTTCGAATAAGTGTAGCAACAACTTTTGTTCAAAATTATAATTACGTGTAAAATTTAAGGATAATAAATATTGCCTCATATATTCACTTGGTCCATAAATATAAATGATACATGCTCTCGTAATCCCTCTCATAAGTATAATAATCCGCGACAATATTAGGTTATTGCTTCGTACAAATAATATTTCAGACTAGAATAATCTGAATCAACATTCCTTACTTGTAAGTCTACATAAATTTTCACAGTATTAAATGCACCTATAAGTTTAACACAAAGATTTAAAATTTAAATAGATTTTTCCTATTTAATACTGTGTCCGTATATGACACAATCATTATTTATTAAATAATTAACGGTCTTATAAATATAATGTACATTGTTGTCATAAGATATTTCCTATAATTAAAAACTACAATCAAAATATTTTAGTGTTTTCAAAATGGCGGTGAAATAGAATAAATTCATAAACAAACAGTCACGAATAGTAACAAACACCACACAATTTGCTAAATTTAATATAAAAAGTACATTATTATAAAGTTTGCGCGTAAAACATAAAAAATAAAGAGTAACAACAATAGACAAATTACAAATTTAAAGTGCAGTGCGCCAAATGATGATAAATTCTTTCAGAACATTGGACGATATAGTTTTATCAAACCTAGAAAGATTTGATAATGCTAGGGAATAGTTTTGACCGATCCTTATAGAAGTGAGCCTTACATAAATACAATTATAAATTAGTATCTGTATATAATTCTCGAAAGAGTATCATTTAGTTGACTATCTGTGCCACGCAATGGTTAGGGCAGTACGGAGTTTACCCCACAGCCATGGGTAAAGCCCGCCACCGCTCCACGCCGCACGGGCTACGTACTTAACGTAGTCATATATCCCCCAAGGGGCGTGTCCCCCATTTAAGTAGTACACATAAGTAAAACCGTCCTTACACCGTCCTTTTATTGAGTAGTAGTACGGAAGAAACGAGTGCAATCGAAATCTGCAATTAAAATGGAATTGATAAGCAAGCAAGCTAAACTCTTGTTGTCTACTCGTTACTCAAACCACCAAACACAAAATGGCATTAGTGAAAATTTCGAAAAACATTTTTTATATCACATATGTGTCCATATATCTTAAAAGATTTGCCCATCCGCATTCCGCACCTCTCTGGGCGGGATCATCATTACAGTCCTTCACAAGTCTACTGGTGAACATAGGCCTCCCCCAAGTTATGCCACAAAGCACGCTCCTGAGCCACCTACATAAATCGACTTCCTGCATGTCTTACCAGGTCGTCACTCAATGTAGTGAGGGGTTCTGCCACTGGAGAACCTTTTGTCCCCATCGGTTGTCGGTTCTTCCAGGCCATTGCCCATTGACACTTCAACTTACTAATCCGTTGGGCTATGTCGGTCACGCTGGTTCTACTGCGGATATCCTCATATCTAAGTTTATCACGCAAAGAACCACCGTAAGACTTAGATACGGCATATTCGTTGATGATTTTAATGCTATCTTTCGGTTGCCATAACACCCTACATTAATAAACAGGATTCACCGCGAACAGGTAATGCAACGCTTCTATCAAAGATTGACTGCCTCAAAGCTATATCTTGAGTCACATGCATTCATCACTCCTTGCATTTCGTAACATTGTCAACCTATCTAATGATGATTGCTCTACACTACACTTGCTAGTATGAATCAGCCACTTGTTTTCTCCCCCATTAGTTGTCAACTCTACAAACTGCCAGCTTAGTTGCTACTTCCTTTTACTGGTTTAGATGTTTAAAGTCTAACAATTCGCATTATAGCTATCCTTACCAAGTATTCACCTAATGCTTATTGACTTCAACATACCCATGAGAGTAAACAGAAAAATAGTTGTATGATGAAATATTTTTCGCATTTTCACCATTTCAGACTACATAGATAATTCCAAATACAGACATTGATAAGTGCTCAATTTTAAACCTTACCTTCTTTTTTCATAAAAATGTATAGCCTCATTATTGGTGGTGAGTACATGAAGGAATATAGCTTTGACGCGGTGTTCATGCGGGAGATGCGCTACTGGTCCTGCTAGGTGATTGATCAACACGTCCAACAACATTGTTGCTACGCCAGAGCGACGGTACGAACGCACAACTCCTGAAAAAAGAAATGTTTACCGATTATTAAATGGTCACACAGAAAAACAAATCTCCACAACAAACAGAGATCTACACGTAGCAATGTGACAACTGTGCGGTGCCAGATTGCAATAATCGCGACCCATCGGCTGTAGATTTAGTGCTAGACGCTACACCGCGACATAGAAAAAAACTTGGCCTGCCAAGCGTGGTAATTATGGTAAATATCCTCCCCATATAAAAAACCTATAGTTAGCACATGTTTCTTCCAATTATGAAGCCATTTATATTACCATATTTACCATAATTTCACACATTGTTGGTTCACTAGCAAGCGCAATATTGATTGTCTTGGACCTTATAAAACATTTGTCAGTATATAATAGCAATGTTATATTCAATGTAGGTCTGATATTATATCATATCATCACAATACAATTTGGGTGGACATTTGAAAGAAAATAAAGCTCATATATTCATAAAGATCGGAGTGAAACATTGTATAATTAATTTCTATTTAAAAAAAGATATAATATGTGTGTAAAATATCTTCTTCTTTATAGAAGAATATAGAATAGGGTATTTGAAGCTGCAGGCTATTCCATAGATGAGTCCTACTAACTTTTGTGAGGTTATGCTTGTGCTTTGATTACTTGAGAAGGACTTGCTTGAGTAAATCATTCATTTGGGTGAGAATTTTTTCACAATCTTTGCTCCAGTTCAGTTCACAAATAATAACCATAGCATATGTGGTTCAGTGGTTTCAAATCAGCACTCTAAAATAGCCATTTATTCAAGGCTGATGAATCCTGGTGAAGTATTGTCAAACAGTAAAATGGCGATTTTACTGTTTAACAATTATATTCATGTCTTTGAAGCAAAAATAAAGAGAAGTGAAACTTGCAGATGACATACCCCACCATATTAACAAACTTACAGAAAGATTATTGCACTGAATTACCCATAAAAGGTAATTGAAATATCTGAAAATGGACTGAAGAAGTTAAGTATTTTAACCCACAAACACCATTCGAAATCATTGCTTATTTAGTTAACATAAAAGTTGTGTTGCATTAGGCATAGAATATTGCAGTGGTGCAGCAATATTTTCGGGGATAGCATTTTGGGAAAAGAAGCTCGGCTCCCTGCTTTTCTTTTTAAATGATACCAGTAAAAAGCTGAAAAATGTAGCTCCAAGTTTTGAAAAGTATTGTGTATGTGACACACTTGTCAAAGCAAAGATGCTTGCTTCTTAAGATACTTGCAGGAATGAGAAGGGAGGGAAGTGAAAGCCAGCATGTTTGGCAAAGCAGCTTCAAACACTAGCTACCTATTTTACACCACTGGCATATTGAAGAAGAGTGGGCTTTCTATTGACAATATTTTTATTATTGTGGTACAGGAAGCCCATAAATGCAGGTGACTCAGGACTGTACTTTGTGACATTCCTTTTGGAGGCCTATTTTCAGCAGTGGACTTGTAATGCGCTGTAATGATGATGATGATGATGAAACACTAAAAACTTTAAAACGTTTTATTACACAACACCACCATGCAACTTGGATCACCCCATTCCCAAGGATGTCATAAGGTCATAAGAGGTGACTGTGGCAAATGCCAGTAATAGTCTGATAGAGGCCAATCTGATTGGTGAAGACCAATGTGTCTACCAAGCATAATTATTGTGACAAATCCTACTATTTACGTGCCATGTAGAACCAGTACCCCATATCATCCCGTGGGTGTCATATGATGTGACAGAGGGAAACAATTTAGGAGACGGGCAGCAGCATCTTCCTAATAACAACTAAAAATAAAAAAACTGCAGTTGCCAACCCACTTGCCAAGTGTGGCAAACTATGGCAAATATGAGGCAATCTAGGGGGGAGGCCAATGGTCAGCAGTGGACTTTCATAGATTGTAACGGTAACGGTATAGTTTGAAAGGCATAGAAAGTAAAATTTTATGAAGAACTAATTATTACAGATGAAACGGATATCCGGTAACTATCAGGTATTCGGCCTATCCGGCCTAAATTACTATCCGGCCGGATACCGATAATAAACAGCTATCCGGATACCGGATTTAAAAAAATACAAAATTTCAAATTTAGTTAAGTACTTTATTTATGTCACTTAACAAAAATAATCAGTAATCACAAAATTTTCATTCTAAAACTTAGAAAATTAGTACTCATACTCGTACTAAGGGTAAATTATGGTGAATAAATACAAAGAACAATGGCAGACTTTCATACATAAAATTAGTTGAGAAGGAATGGTAACGTCTATGTATCAAAAATATCTTAAAATGTTAAGCGTCAGTCACTTAATAACTCTGTCAAAGAATTTTGTCCTGAGGTGTCAAAAAAAAGATATTTACATTAAGCCTTTTTAGGTTGTCTTATGTCACTTGGAAAAAGTCATGCGTCCTGTGGTTGTTTGATGTTATGTTAGCTTAATACATTCTCAACATAATGTACCTACCTACATAATTGAGAGTTTTTAGATTATTGTATCTCTATTCTATATTTGCATCCTATAAATGTATATTTCTGGCATGGCTCCAGGGCCTTTGTGTCATACAGTGACATTCTCAAAAGCGCTAAAACCCAGAGCCGTAAAGCCAGTAAAAAAATAGTGACTTTTTGTTTTAGCAAGAGTCGCCATAACATTAAATGGAATTGTTACATTGTACTTTGATCGAGATAATGTGTTATTGTAGGAAGTTCTTTGTAAGAGACTTATTTTCAACCATATCACTTTTATTTTTATTATTACTGATAGTATAGTTATTACTAATAATAACTTAATATAAAAATATTTTGTGTTTGTGTGTTGCGTTGGTAGTCGTACAAAGTGTATACGAAAATAGTATGAATATAGTAAATGGCAACACTTAAATAGAGTAAAATGATTTAAGTCATTTGATATTCCCAAAAAGGTTTGTTTTTTTCTGTGGCTTTAATTAAAATACATTTTTATTTGAAAAATTATAGAAAAATAATAAAACTTATTTCATATATAACTTCTTTCTAGACGCAATAATTTTTGTCAACTATTTTTCTGCCATTGTTCTTTGTAATTTTTCTGCATTGAAAGGTAACAAGCGGTTTCGCTTGTCTTTATCAACAAAGCCAGCTTCAGAAAAGATTATTTCATTGTAAACACTGCTGCAGGGTAGTGAAAGATAGATTTTGGCAAACTTTGATAAATTAGGGTATTGTGTAGCATTAACTGCCCACCAAATATGAAGGTCATGATTGAGTGCAATTTGCACTGGCTTTAGACACAAATCATTCTCAAATGCATTGGTGTTTCTCTCTTCATAGTGAGACTGGTTAGTATTGTTTTCATTTGCTACTTCATTAAAGCAATCCCAGAATGTGTAATGAGCTTTGCGAGATACAGCTGACTCTGTCTCCTGTCCTCTACTATTTTTAGCTGGTGTTGAAGATGATATGCTACTGGAGGACTCTTCACAAGACATTTTTAAGTATTCCAATAGAAATTCCTGGCGAGCTCTTTCAATTTCAACCACTCCCAGGTCATTTTGAATATCGGGTCTAGGTAAGTAGCCATCAAGTAGTTAAGATTCTTCACTTAAGTTAAGTTGACACGACTTTCTAAGCTAACCTCAAACAATTGTGTTTGCGATCAATACAACAAGTCAATGAAACAATTGCTAAATACGCTCATGAACGGAAAGACCCGAAGTGGCCCAAGTCCCGCGTGCACAAAATCGCCACCACTAGTGCCACCTAACCACCAAACGGTAATGTTAGGCAGAATATCCGGCGGCCAGATATCCGGCAATAAGATTGGCGGAATATCCGGTATCCGGCCAAACAGCTATCAGTTTCATCTCTACTAATTATCATGCAATGATGATGTTGATGGTAATGATGATAATGATAATGATTTTAATGATAATGATGATAATGAAGATGATGTTTAAAAAAAAGAATGATTACCTAAGGACAGGATGTATGCAACAAGTGTATCTTTTGATGCAAACCATCTTGAAAGAATTCCTCGGTCTTCTGCATTTAACTTAAGGTATGGTTTAATCTCAGCAACTATAAGACCAATAATTTGAGTTTTGTAAACTGCTGCCAGTGCAAAAAATCTCTCTGATGATGTAATGTCTTCATACCATGACTGTGGGTACTCTATTGGAAACCAATCTCTACATAAAGACCTGACCTGAAATAATAAGTAGTTGATTATAACAATAACATATACCTATAATTTTTTTAACAGTAAAATTTTATGCAACACGCAGGGCAATAGTATGTTTTTATTACAAATATCTTTTTCATCATTGTCGGCCCATAAAAGTCCACTGCTTGTACCTGGCAGTCGCCCATACATAAGCTGCACTAAAAGTATCGGGAATGGAATATTTCCACTGTTCCTGTCATATTAAAATCTTTTTAATTGAAAAGTCCTTGGTTTTTTAAAATTGAATACCATTTATTTAAAAAAAGATTCTCGGTCTTGTCACAAGGTTTTATCAAACTTGTTTAGTCGTTGAGAAAATGGAATTGACTCGAGAAAATTCAAGAGCGATGATTTATTATGACTTTCAAAGTGGTTTAACACAAAAACAGTGTGCTGACCGGATGATTTCTGCATTTGGTGATGAAGCCCCATCCAAAACCACAATTTATCGCTGGTTTGCTGAATTTCAACGTGGACGTGTCAATCTCAGTGATGATCCCCGTCAAGGTCGTCCAAAAACTGCAGTCACCCAAGAAAACGTTGATGCTGTGTGTAAGCTGATTGAGGAAGATCGACATGTGACATACCGCGAAATTCAGACAACTTTAGACATTGGCATGAGTCAAATACAAATAATCTTGCATGAACAATTAGGTGTAAAAAAGTTTATTTCCCGATGGATACCGCATTCGCTCTGTGAAGAGCAAAAAGCGGCTCGCGTTACTTGGTGATACATCGTATCAGGTGACGAATCCTGGATATACGCATACAAACCCGAAACAAAAAACCAGTCACGAATTTGGGTGTTCGAAAATGAGTTAAAGCCAACAAAAATTGTTCGTTGTAGTGTTGCAAAAAAAATGGTGGCCACGTTTGTCTCCAAAACCGGCCGTGTTACGTCTATTCCTCTTGAGGGATAAAGAACGGTTATTGCAGAATAGTATACTAGCATTTGTTTGCCAGAGGTCGTTTCTGAACTCCGTAAAGAGAACTGCTACCGCCACATCATCCTCCATCACGACAATGCGAGTTCTCACACTCCACACAGAACAAAAGAGTTTGTAGGGCAAGAAAACATAGAATTATTAGACCATCGGCCGTACAGCCCCGACCTAAGCCCTAATGATTTCTATACTTTCCCTAAAATAAAGAATAAATTGCGTGGACAGAGATTTTCATCACCTGAAGAAGCTGTGGACGCCTACAAAACGGCCATTTTGGAGACCCCAACTTATGAATGGAATGGTTGCTTCAATGATTGGTTCCATCATATGGAAAAATGTGTCAAATTTCGCGGAGAATACTTCGAAAAGCAATAAATACATTTTTAAATAGTAATGTTGTGTCACTTCCTTGATTCCCGAAATTTTCAGTGCCGCCCTCGTAGTAGTTTTATCTCAATTGTCATGTTTGACACTGATTAATTGTATACTTAATTGTATCTTATCTTAGTTAATTGTAAATGAAACCTATTAATACTATGAGAACTCATTATATTATATGAAAGTAATTTTACTATAAAGAAGAAATAAAAATCGACCATATTTTGAATTATAAAAAAGGTTAACTGGAGATTACTCCTTACTTCTTCTAAATCATCAGGGCACAGGAAACGTAACTGAACATCTTTTAAGGAACATTTAGCTTCTTTTGACTTCTCAATTATAACTTGAAAGCCTTCAGAGAGATACCTGTAAAAATCTGGTATGTTATTCATTATTACTATTAAATGAAATAAGAGAATATATTATATTTTAATGAGTCTATTTAACATGTAATATTAAACTCGTCGAATCGTAAATTAAGCAATTGTGTCCAATTACTATTTAAGTGAAGACAATAATCATACAAATACTGTCGAAGTACTTGCTCTTAATTAAATGTCAATAACAGAAATTACTCACCAGCTGAAGCCAGCCATTCGGTAAATTTGCCATTAATACTAAAGTTTAAATACACCTCATTAATAACCTGTTGCAATCATTGTCATAAAAATAAATTAAAAGATTTTAATCAACTATGAAAAGTAATATTATCAAATTGTTACTTTGACATTTTACATACTTTGAAAATTTAACATCTGTCATCTGTCAATTGGTGCTGTTATGGTTCATCAGTTAAGGCAGGCGAAGTTCTTAGACCATACAGCCTAGTCTGACGTGTCTTTTTCCTTCACATGTTATTTTTGAGAAATTTTGACATTAATTTAATCTATAGTTCGGCCGTTCAGAGAATGCGTTCCTGACACGTCGCGATTGAACTGACGACGTAACTTTGTAATGGCGTTACAGTTACGATAAAAATATTTTTGCTGGTTGTTTACCGTTTTAACAATTGATGAGTATTAAAACAACATTATTATATCATTAATCAATGAATGTTATAATTTTGTGCCAAACTGAGTGTCAAATAACTTAATAAACAATATTTTTCTAATTTTATACTGCGCTATTACAAGGTTATGTCAACGCTTTATATTTGTAGTGCTGTGCTAACAATAACAGGCAATAACAGTATCGTAATCTGTTCTTATACAGTTATACTTTATAAAATAATACGTTTTGTTTTTCTTTTTAAGAATTTGAAAGTAATTGACTATAAGATAACTTTTATTAAATATAAAAATAATACTACGACCAAACCGAACGCGCGAAAGAAAGTAGCATTTTTATATTTAGGTTGAAAATGGAAACCCCAAATAGCGTTATGGGCCGCCATTTTGTGACGCTAAAACAGTCGTCTGTTGTCGTTTCGTGCGCATAGATCACGTTCTTCAAGTGTTTTCGATCTGTTTTTATTTGATTACTCGGCTTTCGTTTAATGGACTGTTTCTGCTTTTCAAACTGACATCGGCGCTAAATCGGATTTCGATTGTGTTTTGTATTGCGTTCTTTTTACTTTTGGTGCATAATAATGCCTAAATGTGGACAAACATTGAAAAGTGAAACCCGTGAGTTAATCATCAAGCTGCAAGATTACTTTGAGCGGGAGCGGCAAAATGGCGGACCCCTGTTACCTGTCGAACAAGTACAAGAACGCGTCTCTCAGGCGCTTGGAGTTAGCAAACGAACGATAACAAATATTAATAAAGAAAAGTTCGGCTCTACTGGCACGGAAGATAATATTTTACGTACTCCGAAGAAGAAACTTAGAACTAAACCCGTGACAGATATTGACATCTTTAACGCCGATGCAATCAGAAATGATATAAAAAAAAAATAAAAAAAATAACACAGTCATTAAAGTCAAATGCGGTGGGTGCAGACGGTATTTCCTTGGATATGTTAAAAATGTCTTTTCCCGTAACAATACCTGTTATTACGGAGATAATTAATAAATCAATTACAACGCAAACATATCCCTCAGAATGGCAGCACGCACTCATCAGACCTATACCCAAAAACTCAAATCCTATTACCATGAAGGACATACGCCCGATTAGTATACTCCCCTGTGTATCAAAAATCCTGGAGAAAGTCGTGGCTGAGCAGGTAAAAATATACTTAGAAACTAACGATGTGCTTCCCAGTCTTCAGTCAGGGTTTAGAAAACACCACAGTACGTCAACCGCTATGATAAATGTTGTCGACGATATACTATCAGATATAGACAGTGGCAAAGGAACGATTTTAACCTTGCTAGACTTTTCCAGAGCATTCGACTGTCTTAATGTGCCATTGCTTTTGTCTAAATTACATTACTACAGTTTCGACATATCTGCGATAAAATGGTTGGAAAGTTATTTCGAGCATCGTATACAGCAAGTAGAAATATCAGACGAAAATGGGTTACCAGTCATTTCGAACGCTCAGGCTGTCAAACAAGGCGTTCCGCAGGGATCTATCCTAGGACCTATTTTGTTTGCCGTGTATTGTGCGGATATAACAAATTGTATTAAGCATTGCAAATACCATATGTACGCGGATGATACACAGATATATATACCTTGTAAACCGGGGGAGACTAAATTAGCGGTGGAAAAATTAAATGACGATCTCGAAAGAATTGCAGCTTGGTCAGATTCGAACGCATTAGTCCTTAATGGAAGCAAGTCTAAATATATGATTCTAGGTACGGCTCAGCAAATACAAAAAATAGCAAAACATGATGCTAAAGTAACCATAAGGAGCGAACGAATTGAACGCGTGACTGAGGCTCGTAATTTGGGTTTGTTGATAGATGACAAGTTACGCTTTGAAAGTCACATAATAAACACTGCAAGAACATGTTTTTATAGGTTAAAAGTATTATATCAAATTAGAAATTGCCTAAATACCGATATGCGGATAAGACTGTGCGATTCTTTGATTCTGTCTAAATTTAATTATATGGATATAGTGTATGTGTAGTGTGTATGTGTCTGGACAAGTTTCTTGCTATGCCCTCGTCTGCTTGTGCATAGCAAGAAACTTGTCCAGAGGGTGCAGAATGCTTGTGCGAGATTTTGTTTTAAGATACCTCCACGAGCTCACGTCACGCCGTACATAAACGAGCACAATATTTTAAAAATGCAGTATAGGCGAGAACACCACCTAGCCACATTTCTATTTGGATTAATTAAATATAATGTACCACCTTATCTTTATCACAAATTAGTGTGGTCTCGCGACGTACAATCAAAGATCACTCGCGCGTCATGTTACTCTTTGGTTGTACCCTGCCATCGTACCATCGCCTTTCGTGGAAGTTTCAAATACTCTGCCTCTAAATGCTGGAATAACCTGCCGCCACCGCTTCGTAGTCTGAAAACATTAAATACATTTAAATTAAAATATAAAACTCACCTAATTATTGTTCAAAAAGCTATGGCTTGATATTTACCTACCTAAATAATTACAGACACTTAGCGCTGTCCGGCGGGGTCATACGGAAAGCATAAGAGTGCATAGTACTTTATTTTTTATTTTTTGATACTTAAATGCTGAAATAAAAGCGTTTTTCATGCTATTAATTATAACTATGATACAAGTATATGTTTAACGTGCAATCATTAGTGACTTTATTAAAATATTGTTTCTGGTGATAATATTGTTGCTTAAGATTATGGTTATGATTACATACCTGTGAGAAAATATTTTTGTAGGATGCCATCATTTAGTGTTTCTTCTTTCATATTATTCCCAACTAATACCTCATAGATATATGACTCTTATGGTGATAACAATACTTTTAAAAAAAAATTTTCGGACATTCTTTGTACTAGATCCAGTTAGTTCATTCATGTAATCTATGTTAATTATTATTAGTCTATCAATGACGGTGTGAACGTCCGTGCGTCACTTAATTCACAGGCCCACTGAAAACCAGCGCTGTAGTCTCGTATCGACTGCGGCATTAAGCTGAGTGCGGTCTGTTTGCCGTGTACGCCACACACACTTGTGTGCGTAAAATGTGTGATGTGTTTAATATTTTTTTTTTGTTTTGTATTCTTCTTTTTTTCTTTTTTTTTTCTTTTTACTATCTATGTATTTTTTATGTTTATGGTTTAAATGTACATGTGGCGTATTTGAGCAATAAATGTTTTCTTTCTTTCTTCTTTCTTTCTATATATATGGTTACTATTCCAGAAATGAATATCTCAACAGGAAGAAGCTTTTGGCATCGTTAAGAGAAGCTGGACTGTTTAGCGGGAATAAAACTGCTTTAACCAATATCTTAAAAGATATTGGTTTTTCGTATAAAAAAACAGACAAAAGAAAAATTTTATTAGAACGACATAATTTTAAAACGGAAAAGTTTTTTGAGAGAAGCAAAAAATATTGATAACTGGGATAATGTCGTATTCATTGACGAGACATGGCTAAACGCCAATAACACGGTTTCCCGTTCTTGGACGGATGATACACAAGCGTCGACGTCGAAAGTACCAATGGGTAAGGGGGCCCGACTGATAATATGCCACGCAGGTTCTGCAAAATACGACTTTGTGGAGAACGCGTTACTGGCATTTCAATCAAAAACCACAAATGACTATCACGAGGAAATGAATGCCACTACATTTAAAGAGTGGTTCCAGAACGTGCTTTTGCCCAGCCTACCAGAGCCTTCTGTAATATTCATGGATAATGCCTCCTATCACTCGGTTCAAATACAGAAACCACCTACCCAAGCTAATAAAAAAGAAGAAATGGTGGCTTGGTTACAAGCAAAAGGCATTGACGCAAATATGCAGATGCTAATACCAGAGCTAATTAAATTAGTTAAAGAAAATAAAGCGGCAAATGTGCGATACGAAATCGATGAACTGGCTCTGGAGTACGGTCATCGCGTTCTAAGAATTCCACCGTATCATTGCCAATATAACGCGATTGAGCTAATCTAGGCTCAAATAAAAGGTTGCGCCGCCCGCCACAATACTTCCCCGCCATTCAGCACGAAAAAGATGATGACTCTATTAAAAGAAGCCTGCGGGGAAGTCACAAGAGATGACTGGGAAAAGGTTGTTGAGAAGACTAAAAACCTGATTGTGGAACGCATTTTGACCGAGATATCAGGATTGATTCTGTTATTGATAATAATATAATTATACATGTAGGCGAAGATGATGATGAAGACACCACCTCCTCAAGCGAATCGGAGTCTGATTAATATTCTGTACGCACATTCAATTCAATGTACTTTATTGCATAGAAATACAGATTGTAACTTTGTAACAAAGAATAAATAAAACAATTTTATTATATTAATATTACCTTTTTTTGCTTTCCACTTAAATTACTAAAATATAAAGTTTAAATGATTCCGCCAATTTAAAACGAAAATAATCTTAAAAATAACGCGGCGGTTCATTTTGGAGGAACGGTAACGAACTCAGTGTTATGTTGTGCCCATCACTAGTTGTGACTAACTGATAGGTGTCAGGAACGCATTCTCTGAACGGCCGAACTATAGCAAACAATATGACTTTTAAAAAAAATGCAGATTTATATCGCCGTCGAAGCACTAGATATATCACTTGCGCATACATTTTACTCACAAAATGGCACTATTTTACAAATCGAAATCCATATCAAACCAGACATAAAAGAACAGAAATCCACTGACGGTAAAGTTCCAGCCAAAAACTTGCATGTTATCAGTTTCTTGTGTTGCCAGTGATGAGTTATGGATCTGAGACGTGGTCCTTCAATGCTGGCCTTATGAGGAAGCTCAAGGTCGCTCAGCGAGCTATGGAGAGGCATAAGCTCGGGGTATCTCTGCATGAAAAACATAGAAATGAAGTTATCCGTAGTAGAACTAGAAGTTATCGACATAGCCCAACGGATTAGTAAGCTGAAGTGGCAATAGGGCGGCCATATAGCTCGAACAACCGACAACCGATGGAAAACCAAGGTTCTCGAGTGGCAGTTTCTTACTGGTAGGCGAAGTGTGGGGCGATGGGATGTGGGGCATTAGATGGAGTGACGACCTGGTAAGACATGCAAGGAAGTCGATAGATGCAGGTGGCTCATGACCGTGCTTTGTGGCATTCTTTGGTGAGGCTTATGTTCAGCAGTAGACTTATAAAGGGCTGTAATGATGGTGAATACAGATTTGTGATTATGATCCACGTATTGTGATAATTTTACCTTGAATGAATATGATAAATAGTGATTGGAATTCTCGCTACTAATATTTCATTTAATTACTGGAAAGATTTTTAAGGTATAAGTATAAGGTATAAGTATAACTATCAATACTTCAGCGACAGTATTTTTTTATTGGCTGAGTAGTGTAAAGCAAAGTAGGGCAAAGAGAATCCTCTGCCCTATATCAGTCCGTGGGTGTAGCGAACAGCGAAGGAGGCCGCCGCCCCGTCGCCCCTTCACACCCCGTTGCGCCCCGTGCACCCCGCACACCGGCAACAGATCACGCGATGTCGCCGACCAATCAGCGCGCGGCATCGCCTTACGACCCTACTCACAAACCGAGATACTCTCTTGCGGGATATAAGAAGGGCGTTTTGGTCTGTGAGTTGTTCATTTCGGAGCGGCACTAGAAGAAACCTCAAGAGAAATCCAGAAGACTCCCCTCTGTATATAGTTTATTAGTGCCACATTTGTAAATAGTTGAATACAGTATAGTTCTACAGTACCATCTTTTCTTTAAGCAGTCCCTTAGCGTAGTCAATTAATACAGTCCATTAACAAGTAAATTCATACAGTCCACATTCGATCCCTTATATTCTTGGTCCTTCGAGCCGGATAAGAAGCAAGAAGAATATAATCCCTTATATTCTTGGTCCATCGTCGCCAGATTCAAGCCAGAAGAAAGAAGAAAGAAGGTAATTACAGAAGAAAGAAGGTAATTACAGAAGAAAGAAGATAATTATAGAAGAAAGAAGATCATTATAGAAAATCTTCAAGGAAGAAAGAAGTACGAGAGAAGATCGTCGGTACTAATTCCTTCCTCGTTTCTTATTACATCTACGTCATATACGCATATTGTCTGTTTCCAGACAATTCTTGTTTCTTAAACCGCGTTTACGCGGCCGGGTGGTTGCTCCCTAACGGTGCCAAACTGTGACTATCTGGTAACGCCCTTGAGGCGGGAACGACGACCAATACGTGCGTCTTTTTGAAGACGATCGGAGGTCGCAACGTGGGACATCATCATGCGGAAGACAAGAAGCCAGAAGACACGGAACGACGACGAAACGCCAGTAGGAATGCGGATATTCGAGGAAGCACCCGCGTCCCCGTCCGATTATCTCGCGTTGGCACAAGCGCCCTCCGCCGCGCCGCAGCCCCCGCTCGCGCCCGCATCTATGCCCGCGCCCGCGCCCGCGCCGCCGCGCCCCGCTATGTCCGTGTCTACAACCGATCGCTTGGGAGAAATTAGCACATCCGCGCCGCGTACAGAGACGCTCGCCGCGATTATAGAAGATCTTCCGACTACAGAGACTAGTTCGATAGTGCGTACCGTCGCGCCTGTAGCAGACGTTGTACAACGGCCCGCGCCCCGCACCCCGTCGGTCCGTTCAGTCCGTTCAGCCCGGTCGACAGCTAGCGCAATAGCAAAGTTAAAGCAAATCGAGTATAATACCGCGAAGGAACTAGCTGCAATTAGAAGGAAGCAATTGCAAATCGAGGAAGATCTCATCAAGAAGAAATACGCTAGGGACATCGCTCAACTGCAAGAACAAACGGATAGAGAAAGTTTAACAAGGACGAATTAGTGGAAAATAGGGTACGCGTTGATAGGTGGTTAGAGAACGTGGAGACTGTGCGGGGGGAGCCGCCCTACCGCCCGTCTCAGCCCGCGCCCCGCATCGAGATAGAGCAGGCCCCGCCGAGTAGGGAAACCGGTTACGACCACGCTGAAGATGCCCAGGGGAGGTAGGTTGCGAATGATGTTTAACCGCGCCGCGTAGATATGTTACAAAGGGACATTTCACCGCGCCGCGCACACCCCTGAATCGTCGGGCGTGGAGAGCGGCACAGGGGCTCGCCGACGAGTACTGGAGGCGCTGGGTGAAAGAATACCTGCCGACGCTGGTTGCGCGCGGGGACTCCCGAGATGCTCAGCAGCGCCAAATTCAAGAAGAGGACCTCGTCGTGGTTGCGGACAGCAACCTGCCAAGAAATGTGTGGCCGCGGGGTATCGTGACGAAGACATTTCCTGGACCAGACGGCGTGGTGCGCAACGTCGAGGTCAGGACCAAGGGCGGAGTGCTGCGGCGGCTCGTCAGGAAGATCGCCGTCCTCCCGAGGGAAGCTTAGGCTCGCAGGCTACGCCGGGGGGAGGATGTAGCGGACAGCGAAGGAGGCCACCACCCCGTTGCGCCCCGCGCACCTCGCACACCGGCAGCAGATCACGCGATGTCGCCGACCAATCAGCGCGCGGCATCGCCTTACGACGCTACTCACAAACCGAGACGCTTTGGTCTCGGTTTCTCGGAAGAAGGGCGTTTTGGTCTGTGAGTTGTTCGTTTTGGAGCGGCACTAGAAGAAACCACGAGAGAAGAAACCTCAAGAGAAGAAACCTCAAGAGAAGAAACCTCAAGAGAAATCCAGAAGACTCCCCTCTGTATATAGTTTATTAGTGCCACATTTGTTAATAGTTGAATACAGTATAGTTCTACAGTACCATCTTTTCTTTAAGCAGTTCCCTAGCGCAGTCAATTAATACAGTCCATTAACAAGTAAATTCATACAGTCCACATTCGATCCCTTATAGTGGGTGTCGTTAAAGGTGATAGAGGAAGTGAAAGTTATTACGTGGTAGAACCATGATGCAGCTATATTAGTAGTATAATTGTAGCACGAATGGGTCGGCTCGACTGGGGAAGGACCACGCTCTCACAGAATACCAGCGTAAAATAGCAACTTAACACTGCTGTGTTTCGTATGGTGAGTGTAGAGAACCGGAGACCCTTTTTACTGGAAAAGAGTCATTCCATCTTAGTCCTCACGGGTGACAAGTGACAACGCATCTGCATTTTGATTCGCAAACGATGATAGATGTAGATATCTATGGGCCACAGCAACCACTTACTATCAGGTGGACTGTGTGCTCGTTTGTTACCCTATCCTATAAAAAAAAAAACAAGCAAACTACGCCAAATAGCCTCCCTGTGAGACAATTGATGGGGCGGTCTATGTTCAGCAGTTGACTTTTTATAGGCTGTATTGACTGAATTAATGAATAATTTTTCGTTACTCGTACTTGTAAATCATTAAACAAGTCGTAAATTGAAAATTTTGTACAAAGGACTTCAATTTGGATATAATTTATTGTTGATTTTTTTAAAACCCCTCGACAGTTTCGATAAAATTTAAATGGGACCACCTGGGAAGTATATATATATATATATATACCCTTTGAAACAAAAAAATTCGAAATTGATTCAGGCGTCTTTGAGTAATCGGTGAACATACATAAAAAAGATTCGGACGAATTGAGAAACTCTTCTTTTTTGAAGTCGTTTGAAAAGAGCTCCAATTCAAACTTTTATTGGTGAATAAATTGTAACAAAGGAATTAAGCTGTATATTTCAACTTACTTAAAAAGCTTCTCACTGAATAAATTATAAAAATATGCGATCTTTTGTAGATATAATGTCTTCAGACCAAATTTCGGTCACGGCGGCCAATCTCCATGGAGAATAGCTATCTGCGCAGGAGAGGATTATTGTGCCCGAGTGTTTGCGCAAGCGGAGGCGCAATCTCTGTTCACCTAACACTCATATTCCGATAAGACGGCAAACCGACACGACCGGAGAGAAATCAGAAGCAGGACCAACGGCTTAAGGTGCTTTCTGAAGCATGGAGGTGAAACACCGCTAACTTCCTGACTCCGGACTGTAACTAAGAGTTTCTTGGCAGAAAAACCGAAAACTGATTTAGACCCTACCCGGGCTTTGAACCCGGGAACTCAAGATTATCAGTCAGGTTTACGACTACTAGACCAACTAGACTCGTAGAAAATAATAACATACAAAATTCGCGGACGAAAAGAGTAGGTATTTTTATGTGAAGAAATCATAAGATAGATGTTCTTGAATATGATGTTTCACTATGGTACTACCACTACATATGGCGTGTTTGGTTGTTTTTTTTTTTCTTTTTTTTTTACAAAACGTTACCCCCACACTAGGATTTTCTCCTGTATCGTGGAGGCAGTTTACAAACACAAATTTCACAAGGACAAACATCCAGACCCGGAACAATCATTTGTAGGCCATACAAATACTTGTTCCGTGCGGGATTCGAACCCGCGCCCCCGAACGCAGCAACTCATTGCTAAGCCACTGCGCCACGGAGCCGTCGCGTGGAAAAGAGAACCAGCATTTTTTCGTCAGTACTACGAGTACTACAAGATATTTATTTTCTGAATGACCTTTAAACAGTTAGGTACCCTAACAACTTCATTCAGTATTATTTCACCCGTAGTGGTGGCATTTGCTCCAAATTTATATGGAACCGCTCCAGAAGCATAGCCTTTTTAATTTCATTATCTAAATAGAATAACTATACCTTATATCATCCCGTGAGTGTCTCGCGTGTGTTTCAGCAGAGTGATAAGAAACTGCGGTTGCCGTATGACAGAAAAATGTTATGGCTTTCGATAGATGGCGGTATATCATTACGACTACGCCAGAATTAAGTAGAGTAGTAGGTAGAGCCATGCTGCAGCTATATTAGTAGTATAGTTGTAGCACGAATGGGTCGGCTCGACCGGGGAAGGACCACGCTCTCACAGAATACCAGCGTAAAATAGCAGCTTAACCCTGCCGTGTTTCGTATGGTGAGTGTCGAGAACCGGAGACCCTTTTTACTGGAAATGAGGCATTTCATCTTAGTCCTCACGGGTTACAACGCATCTGCATTTTGATTTGTAATCAAGGATAGATGTAAATGTCTATGGGCCGCAGTAAACACTTACCATCAGGTGGACTGTGTGCTCTTTTGTCACCCTTATCCTATAAAAAACCCAGATTGATATCAGGCGGTAGCGTCAAGGTGGACTTCTTGTACTGCAGTTGTTAATGCGGCAAGTATGACTGTTATGGAAAAATTTATAACGGGAGAGTCCACAGTCCAGTAATAGGGGCCGAACAAGCGGACGAACACCAATGTTGACTCCGTCTGGGATTCTAATACAGGGCCTGTTACGTAGTAGCAATGTTAGGTATATGATGACTAATAAGCTACGTGGTTGCTAGGAATAATGCTACTGTTATTTGTAGGTACCATTATATATTATTGAACTATTATTAATATAAGTCATACGTTATTAATTACTCGACGTAACAGATGTATTGTGCACATGTTGGCACTTGGCGGCGCGTACAATTGTGTTTGGATTTAATTTCCCCTCGATACTCACCAGACGCCGTAGTATCATCTTACAGGCGCTGGTATCTCCATCGCGAACGGAGAAGTAATTTCACACGGCTAACGCTTTACCCACACTTGAACTCTGGAGAGAATATTTTTTCTTCGTTTTGTGTTTGTTTAATTTATTTTAATATCATTTTTAAACAATGACCTTACACGTAAATTAATGAAAATAATTATAAAACGTTGGTATTCAAGTGGCTAAAGCCTCGATTACACTTGGCTAGTTTACAAGCTACAAGCCACCGAGCAGCTTGTAAATTTGCTTCGTTTCATTGATCATTTTTTAATTTGTTTAGAATAACAACAGCCTTACAATATTATTATAAAAATTAAATTTTACAAATAATTATAAAGTTCGGCCAGTAACAGCTATCCAGTAACTATACTTAATATGCGCATGTGCTAACAAAACCCTCAAATCGAAATATAATTATAAAGAATAAAAAATAAAGAATAAATAAAGAGCTCTCTCACTCAATATGCATCACATAAACAACGTTATAATTACATACACGCTATAATAATATGTAAAGATTTATAACAATACTAGCTGACCAGGCAGACGTTGTTCTGCCCTCTCCGACAACCCTGTATCCTATAAAAATTCTTAAATTCGTAATTAAAAATATTGAGGGTCACTTATCGGGATAAAAACTATCCTATCTCTCAAGTTGGACCAAACTGCACACAGTGTGCAAAATTTCATTGCAATCAGTTAAGTAGTTTAGGAGTTCATCGCGGACAAACAACGTGACACGTAATTTTTATATATAAAGATAAATTATAGTTTGAGAAATACAATATATGTAATAATTTATAAATTATATAAATTATATTATTAATTATATTATATCATATAAATTAAATGGAGACCCCAATCAACTATCTAATTAATTTAAATTTTGTGAAGAAAAATAAATTATTTTATTTAAAAATATATATCTATTTAATATATATATCATCATCATCATCATTACAGCCCTTCACAAGTCCACTGCTGAACATAGGCCTCCCCCAAAGAATGCCACAAAGCACGGTCCTGAGCCACCTGCATCCATCGACTTCCTGCATATCTTACCAGGTCGTCACTCCATCTAGTGGGGGGACGCCCTACACTTCGCCTGCCGGTACGAGGCTGCCACTCGAGAACCTTTCTTCCCCATCGGTTGTCGGTTCTTCGAGCTATATGGCCGGCCCATTGCCACTTCAGTTTACTAATCCGTTGGGCTATGTCGGTCACTCTAGTTCTACTGCGGATATCCTCATTTCTGAGTTTATCACGCAGAGAAACTCCGAGCATAGCCCTCTCCATAGCTCGCTGAGCGACCTTGAGCTTCCTCATCCGGCCAGCAGTGAAGGACCACGTCTCAGTTCCGTATGTCATCACTGGCAACATATATATATATATATATATATTAAATAAAATAATTTATCTATAAATTTTAATATAACATTTAAAATTCAATATAATAATAATAATAATAATAAGGTTCTACAAGGCTCTACATGAGCCTTTCGTAGACACAGCTGCCTCCCTCCACTGGCTACGTTTTGGTGACCTTTTTGGGGAAACCGATTGTTTTGTCTGTACGATACAGAATCAGGTTATTAAAGACCAACAACTATCGGAAATACGTCCTAAAGGATGGCGCCGCCGACATCTGTCGAGCTTGTCGCCATCCCGGTGAGTCACTTAAGCATGTCATCTCCGGTTGTTCGGCGCTTTCTAACTCTGAGTATTTGCACAGACACAACCTAGTAACCAGGATTCTACACCAGGAGTTTGCTCTGACATACGGTCTCGTGGATCGGAAATTGCCTTATAGACCGCGCCAGGCTCTACTGGGACCGGGCCATCATCACAGACAGGACTATTCTTGCTTGAATAAGCCTGATATTGTGCTGATGGATCGGGCACAGTCAAAGATATTTTTGGTCGACATTACTATTCCTTATTTATTTACGAGTATATAGGCGGACTTAATGCCTAAGGCATTTTCTACCAGTCTACCTTGGGATGATGCAGAGATAGAATGGAGTAGGTGTAATAAAAGTTAATATGCGAATACTAAACTAAAATAACAAAAAACATTAACATAAGATATAAATCATATATCACAAAAAATAAAATAATATATACCTATATATACATATATATACATAAAATAAAAATATATAATATACATAATAAGCTTACTATGATGGTTATGCCAATTTATGAGTGCACGCAAACTACGGCGTTGACGAATAGGTAACCATTTTAATTGAGAACGATACGTGGATACATGGTCATACTTTCGAAGATTGAAAATGAATCGAATGCAGTTATTTAGAAGACGGTCATATTTGTTGAGAAGATCTGCATTCAGGTCGAAATAACACACATCGTCATAGTCGATTAGGGGAAAAATTAAACTTTGCACAAGCATTGTCTTGATTGCAGATGGTAGAAAATTTTTAGGCGATAGAGAGAACGCAGGGTACCGGTGACTTTCTGGCTAACGGTCGTTGCTTGGTCTTTCCAACTCAAAGTGGAATCAATTAATAAACCTAGATTCTTCACAGTAGAACACAATTTAATCACAGTACTATTAAAAATGATAGGACGTAGAGCTACTGTATTCAATCTCTGGATCATCCGACGGCTACCAATTATTATGGCCTGACACTTCGAAGGGTTGACCATTAGGCCAAACCTGTCACACCAGTTCTTAATGTACTCAAGGTCCCTATTAATTGTGTCCACCGCTGTAGAAATATCGTCAATACTCGCGTGTGTGTACAATTGCAAGTCATCGGCGTACAGATGATACGCAGACTGAAGGCTTAGGGTAATTATTAAGAAAAAAAATGAGATTAATAAATATAGAAAACAATAAAGGAGATAATATGCCGCCTTAAGGAACACCAGCATGTATGTCAAGCCAGCTAGATGATAACTCATCGATGCGAACCGACTGCTGACGCCCTCGAAGATATGATGAAAACCAATCCAGTGCTTCGGGTGAGACCATAGAAAGGGAAAGGATGGAAATTAGAATGTCATAACTGATGGTATTAAAGGCGTTCGAGAAGTCAACTAAAAACAACACAGTGACTTTAGTGTCCTCCATGCCCACTCTAATATCACCAGTTACTTTC
Source organism: Parnassius mnemosyne (assembly GCA_963668995.1). Classification (NCBI taxonomy): domain Eukaryota; kingdom Metazoa; phylum Arthropoda; class Insecta; order Lepidoptera; family Papilionidae; genus Parnassius; species Parnassius mnemosyne. Next base: position 17,920,467 of record CAVLGL010000080.1, read on the forward strand.
AGGAGTGCGGAAACTGTACTTAGACCGGGCCTAAGGCCAGACTGCAAAGGACTTAATAAGTTATTACAGGAGATAAACTGCGAAAGTTGCTTGTGGACACAGGCCTCAAGGACCTTGAATAGGAAGGGAAGGATGGATATAGGTCGGAAATGATTGGGTAAAGTAGGATTTGGGATCTTTTGTAAGGGAATGACGTAAGCCTTACGCCACAGTGAGGGAAAATCACAAGAATCCAAGGAGAAGTTAATGATGTGCGAGATAATTGGGAGGATATGGTCAAGTATATAGATAATCATCCGTCGGCTGATGTTATCGCAACCTACAGCATTAGATTTAATGGAATGGATTGTCTTCTTGATCTCATCCGTAGCTACTGGAGAAAATTGAAAGAGATCAATGTCGGGACGAGGCAAACCCATTAAGTGTTCAACAGCTCTGTTGACGGCTCCGTGGCGCAGTGGCTTAGCAATCAGTTGTTGCGCTGGGGGCCGCGGGTTCGAATCCCGCACGGAACAAGAATTTGTATGGCCTACAAATACTTGTTCCGGGTCTGGATGTTTGTCCTTGTGCAATTTATGTTTGTAAACTTCCTCCACGTCACAGGAGAAAATCCTGGTATGGGGGTAACATTTTTTTAAAAAAAAGAAAATTATACAGAAATAAAACAGTAAGACGCTTGGTCTGCTGATCAAGAGGACTGTTGGAAACAAAATGAAAATTAATATCATCCAGACCAATCGTCCTCCGAAACTCACAACGGTGTCGTTTACCGATACCTATGGTTCCAAGGAACTTCCAAATATTAGCAGGGGAAGAACTTGAGATATTACTAAGAATAAATCGGCGTTTCGCGTTGCGTATTAGCTGATTGCACCGATTCCTTGCAACTTTATAAAGAATCCAGTTTTGATCACATCGATCTTTTCTAAATTTGCCGAAAGCCCGATCCCTACGTGTCATCGCAATTCGAACCCCAATCGTCATCCATGGCGCAGGTGGACGCTTGAGCTTCACTTTTTTAATGGGAACATGTACATCATATAATCTATGGATAGCTTCATTCAAAGCCCCAAACTTTTCGTCCACAATGGGTGCAGAAACGCTGTTCCAGTTTATTTTGGATGCATCCATACATATCCTCTCAACATCTAAGCGACCAAAACAACGAATGTGAAGATTGATGAGAACCTCGTGAAAGCCGAAACAGGTAAGCTCACAAAATATCCTGGATCTGGCTCACGAGGTTACCGACATGTGGCGTGGTCTGCCGACCGAAATTATTCCTTTGGTGGTTTCTGCGAACGGGTTAATCCCAGTCAGCCTTTTGTGTCATCTGAGGCAACTGGGACTCCGTGACGGACCGCTCAAATGCAGAAGGCGGTGCTCCTCGATACCGCCCGCATAGTCCGCCGGTTTCTTTCCCTGACCCTCGGTCGTTTGGTCTCCCCTGCCGAGGGCTTTCATCTGGTTGGGTTTTTATTAATTTATGTGTGTTTTTATGTATTTATTTTATTGTATATTTTATTTATATGTTTCGTTTACAATTATATATTTAAACAGCCCAACCAGATGAGAAAACTTTATAGATAAACCAGATAATAATAATAATAATCTTTATTGAGATAATATGAGATTACAAATAGCTTATGAAGCCTTTGAATCCTAAACTAGCTAAGAACCTGTACGTCAGGATTCAGCACCTTCTCCCATGTTTCTTCATCATAATTATTCATCATTACAGCCTTTCACAAGTCCACTGCTGAACATAGGCCTCCCCCAGGGAATGCCACAAAGCACGGTCCTGAGCCACCTGCATCCATCGACTTCCTGCATATCTTACCAGGTCGTCACTCCATCTAGTGGGGGGACGCCCTACACTTCGCCTGCCGGTACGAGGCTGCCACTCGAGAACCTTTTTTCCCTATCGGTTGTCGGTTCTTCGAGCCATATGGCCGGCCCACTGCCACTTCAGCTTTGCTAATCCGTTGGGCTATGTCGGTCACTCTGGTGCTACTGCAAATATCCTCATTTCTAAGTTTATCACTCAGAGAAACTCCGAGCATAGCCCTCTCCATAGCTCGTCAACAACTTCGAGCTTAGTGCTCCCAACAACTACCGGCATAGGTGTGGACATTAAACATGATCTTTGTTTTGTCCATGTTCATCTTAAGACCTATCCGTTGGGAAACACTATTGAGGTCATTGAGCATAGTGCTTAGGTCCTCCAGCGATTCTGCCATAAGGACTATATCGCCGGCAAATCGAAGGTGAGTGATGTACTCGCCATTGATGTTCATACCGTATCTTTTCCAGTCCAGAAGCTTGAAAACGTCTTCCAATGTAGCGGTGCAGAATTTCGGGGATATGACGTCACCCTGTCTTACACCTCTCTGCAATTGGATAGGTTTCGTACTCTGGTTCTGAACTCGGATAGCCATCGTAGCCCTACTGTACACGCACTTCAACACTTCGATATACCGACAGGCAACTTGGCACCGCTGAAGGGACTGCAGCACCACCAAATTTCGACGGAATCAAAGACTTTCGCATAGTCCACATACGCCAGACAGTGGCAAATTGTACTCCTCGGACTTCTGTACAATTTACCGAAGGGTATGTGGTCTATGGTGCTAAAGCCTTTTCGGAAACCGGCTTGTTCGGGAGGCTGGAAGTCGTCAAGTCTGCGCGCGAGACGATTCGTAATGACTCTCGAAAACAGCACGTAGACGCGGCTCAGAAGGGAAATCGTTCTGTAGTTCTTCAAGAGAGCGTTGTAGCCTTTCTTGAAGAACAAGACCACTGCACTTCTGCTCCACGCCTCTGGTGTAATGCCACCATGGAGGACGGAATTAAAGAGCTTCTGAAGGACTTCAAGTACCGGTCTTCCACCCGCTTTCAGAAGTTCCGCTGTAATTCCATCCTCGCCTGGGGCCTTGCCGTTTTTAAGGTGCTGGAGAGCCATTCTAATCTCGCTCAGACTGACGTCCGGGATATCATCGGAATAATGTCAGATAAGACTCACTCTTGGGTCGTTACTCACACTTGCGTGTGGCTCCAACGATGATGTGTACAGCTGCCCATAGAACCTCTTAATCTCACTCAAAATCTCAGGTGTCTCGGAAATGACGCTGCCACACACGGTCTTCAGCAGTTGGCTCTTTCTGGCAGACAGATCTCTAGCAAAGACTTTGGAGCCCTGGTTCCGCTTCTTCAATACGAGCAGTATTAAAGTTGCGTAAGTCACGCCGCACGCATTTGGAGATCTGTCTGTTCAGTGGCCTGTATGCTGTTAAATCTACTGAAGACTGCAGCTTCATATCCCGTCTAACAGCCATGAGATTAAGAGTGTGATCGTAGAGTTTTTGTGTTCTTCTGCGGCGGGTCTTGCAAAACTTAGCTCCGACCGCATGAACAGTTTCCACGAGCTTGTCTTTCATATCGTCCACTGCATTGCAATCTTCTAGGGACTGAAAACGGTTTCGTAGCTCGAGCTGAAAGGTTTCGGGACTTTAGATTAGAGCACGAGGGGGACGGAGCGTTGACTTCATTAGATGAGACCTCTCCAACTTAACGTTTAGGTTCAGTGTGCCTCTCACCATTCGGTGATCGCTGCCAGTTTTCACCCTCGCGATCACTGAGACATCACTGAACAGTTGTCGTCTGGTCGTCATAATGAAGTCAATCTCATTTTTTGTCGAACTGTCGGGCCTCGACCAGGTCCTCTTCCTGTGGGGCCGTTTCTGGAAGAAAGAGTTCATCATAAAGAGTCCCTTTTTCTCCATGAAGTCGGCCAGCTGCTGGCCCCTTGGGTTCCGTTGCCCTATTCCAGATTTCCCTACCTTCTCTTATGCCTAGTTTTGCTTTGAAGTCTCCCATTAACACCGTATAGTGGGTTTTGCAGGAATGCATGGCTCTAGAGTAATCCTCATACATTTCCTCCACCTCCTCATCGGGGTGTGCCGAGTTTGGTGCGTAAACCTGTATGACCTTCAGCGAATACCGTTTGGTGATTCTGAGTATAAGGTACGCAACCCTCGTCGACACACTCCCAATCTTTACAACGTTGTTAACGAGAGACTTGTGGACGATAAATCTGACACCTTCTTGGGAAATATGGTCGCCCTCCCGGTGATAGAACAAATTGCCGGATTCGAGGATTACCGTGTCCTCCCCCTTTCTTCGTACTTCGGATAATCCTATGAAATTCCAGCGCAACTTGTCTATCTCCACTTCCAGCTCCAGGATCTACTCGTCAGTCCTCAGGGTGCGTGCGTCATAAGTTGCCAGGTCGAGTCGTCGTAGGTGGCAACCGAACCTTCACCGGAGATTCTTAGCACCCCCTGCCCCGCCGTTACCATGGTCACCACCGTCGCCAGGAATAGCGGGACCGCCGGAGACTGGCGGCCGTCTCTTCGTTACTCTCATTGGGGGTATATTGCCATAGTTGCCACGCTTGGCGAGCGGGTTGGCAACCGCAGTTATTTTTTATTGCTGTTTTGCTTTTATCAAAAAGATGCTGCTGCCCATCCTCTGCCTCAGTTTCCCTCTGTCGCCTCTTACGACACCTACGGAAAGACATGGGGTAGTGAGTATTCTTTCCCGCCACTACACGGGGTACCCATGTTTCTTAGCCTAATTCAATTCAAGACAATTTTCCATTAGTAATAAAAGAGAAGAAATAAAAACAATTGTGTGTGTTTAAGTAAAATTAAGCTTAATGTTTTGTTTAAATGTGTCTTTAGAGCCAATGAAGCGATCAGCTCCTGTAAACTTAGTATCATAAGTTTTAATATTCTAGTAATTAAAACACTTTGTTATAATCTGGTTTTGAGTATCCTATTGTAAAAAAGCTGCTTGAAAAATAGAAAGCCGGGCTAATTAACTCGTCATTCGCTGACGTGTTGACCTGTAAGCTAGTTAATTAGCTGTGTGTCATCATCGCTACTGTTGAACTAGTTGCGAGCGTCTTTGGGTATTGGCAGTTTAAGCTAAAATTTCAAAGGAAGTAGTTCACGCGGGAGTAGTTCTTTTAGCTCATATTATCAAGAAGGATTTTACAACGAAAACAAAAGAAAAACTTGAAACAGAAAAGAAAATGGGTAAGATCGTGGATAGAAAAACGCGATGAATATGGTGCTTCCAGTGGTTTATTGAGAGAGTTAAAGGACAAAGATCCTTTGGCCTATAGAAATATGTTGAGACTAAACAGTTACAAATTTTATGACTTACTGCAGATGGTAGATGGAATGCTCAAAAAAAAAAAAGATACGACAATGCTTAAAAAATTAAACGAAAAACGCAGACAGCACGCCACGCAAGACAACACGTGATTCCAACTCGCTAGCTAGTTCGCTACCATAGAATAGATTACTTTATATGTATATTTCGCTACTGAGCGAGTGGAAAGTTTTTTGTGTCATGTCGACACTCGCTTAAGCTTCGGTAACACACAGCGAATATTCGCTGCGAGTGTATTCGCTGCGAGTATTCGCTATGTGTGACCGAGTGACCGAGGCTTTACTCGATTTTACCGATTAGCAGCTCGTAAACTAGCCCAGTGTCATCAAGGCTTTAGTTTGTGGTTTCAGCGCTCTGAGACCACGGCGGGTTCGAATCCCGCACGGAATCAGTGTTTGTATGGTCTACAAATAATTGGATATTACATCACCACCATCGTACATCGCCACAAAATTCACGATACCGTCTACACCATCTGAATGATGAATGTGTATCGGTCCACCGCTGTATGATTTACTAGGAGTTTTCTTTATTGCACGACCACGTAGTGGAATTGGCTACCACCAGCCATTTCACGGAACCGATACGACCTAGGGATCTTTTTAAAAAAATTAACGCACCTGCAATTCCTCTGGCGTTGCAGTTGTCCATGGGATGCGGTAGTCACAGTAGTCGCATGTTTGTTTGCACCCTCTTCTATATAAAAATTTTTATAGTTCTGAATGTTTGTCCATCTGCATTTTATAAAGTATAACGCCTTTGTGATACGAGAGAAAATCTAGTATTGAGGTGTCGTAACAAATAAAACGTTACAAGTTACTAAAGTTACCAGAAGCTAAGACTATGTAGCGAATACCCATCGACCAAAAAAAAAACGTGTTAAGAAATTGATATTTTTCTCACAAATTATTTGTCATATAAAAGACAAACTCAACGCTGTATTCTGCGCGTGAGAATGTAAGAAGTTTTTCTAACGATTGGACAAAAAAAAAGACGGAATTCACTCCCGGCCTAATTTTCCTTGATGCGAAATGCAGAGACTATTCAACGTGTAATTAGTAAAACGGTACTTTTTGTCCTTTTTAGGCTTCCTTGCCTCAAAAAGAAAAAGTTGAAATAATATCAAATACTAAGGTGGGTGTCGTAAGCGGCGACAGAGGGATACAAATCAGAAGATGGGCAACAGCATCTTACTGAGAACGACTAAAAATAACAAAGTGCGTTTGCCCACTCGCTTGCCAAGTATCTACACCATGTTCAGTAGTGGAATTTAATAGACTGTAACGGTAACGGTAACTAGATCTAGTAGGTCCCTAGTAAGTGTCAAAATTTAAGCTTCTATGTCAATGAATTCAAAATCAAAAGATATGATCATTTATTGTACATATTTTGATACTTGCAAATGTACTCATTAAAACCGCGCTTTAATATAAAGTTACTGAGTCGGATTTCGTCTTTGATGTTGCTTCCAGTCGTACTCATAGGTCTGGGTAGACGTAAGAGAAATGGTTAAACCGTCATTTATCGGCAGTCATATGATGATAATAACAATAAGTAACATAATGAGAGAAGACTAAGATCAAATTGTAGTAAGAATTAGTGATAAACTGCTTAATCTAATACTGTTAAATATCAAAGTTCAAAACGTATGTCAATTGTAACAAAAAGTCGACGTATATTAGAGCGTAAAATTGAGCATGCCAACCTCCGCCCTCGTAATTAATATCTCATGTGTTTGCCTACAAAAAATCTCGATGGTTAAGCGATACCTTCCGCCTGGGCGTCGGCGCACATGCAGCGTCTGTGAAACTTGAGCCACCGACGGCCGCACGCGCCTCGCGCATCATTTGCACTCAATCTTAATATCCCAGATCAAGATGCATCATTACAAATTCATAACAGCTTCGTTTACAAATATTTTATCCCTGGCGACGTTTTAAAATTTGTGTACTCTATGATTTATGATCTGTGGTTTTGTTTTCATTTTCACTGTTATATTATATAGCTTATATGACATAGTGAATCTAACCATACCATGTGGTCTATAATCAAATGCAGAATATACATAATCTCAGAAAACATCGCTTTGCAAATTTTCCTTTTAAAGATTGTAGTAACGACTATATTTATTTTAAAGAATTAGTAATTTCTTATAAGAAGAATAACACCATATAGTTTACATAACATACCTATTTGCAATAGAAATATACGTATACTTTTATGCAATGACAAATCAGAAGGTTCACAATTATCATTGTAGCCCATCAAGTGCACGGCTGAGAATCCCAAGTAACCGACTTCCTGGACGGTCGTTTTTACATGTTGTAAGGAGTCGCTCAAGAATGCCATACCAAAATTTATGGAGAGCAAGCGCTTAGCTCATAAGCTTTCACGGCTCTAAGCCTCATAACCTTCTCGGAAAAGAGAAGAGGCCTGTGCCACAGTCCGTCAGCTCTGTGCCCAGCTGACGTATTGTGTAGGCTGTAGCTTTAACATTTTAAATTTATGTAATAGTGAAAAATTTTATACGTGGTAGAGCCATGCTGCAGCTATATTAGTAGTATAGTTGTAGCACGAATGGGTCGGCTCGACCGGGGAAGGACCAGCGAAACACAGCAGGATTAAGCTGCTATTTTACCAGCGTAAAATAGCAGCTTAATCCTGCTGTGTTTCGTATGGTGAGTGTAGAGAACCGGAGACCCTTTTTACTGGAAAAGAGGCATTCCATCTTAGTCCTCACGGGTGACAACGCATCTGCATTTTGATTCGTAAACGAGGATAAATGTAAGTGTCTATGGGCCACAGCAACCACTTACCATCAGGTGGAATGTGTGCTCGTTTGTCACCCTATCATATAAAAAAAATACTGGCAACTGTGACACCGGATAAAGTTGATGGTTTGCTTGACGCTCACTCCAAAAAGCTTTTATTTGAAGTTTACAGTCAGATTTCAAACGGATCTTATGTTTAATGCATGCTCTCAGAAGAGCTTTTGATGTGGTGTCCCGTATGACCTAACTTCTATAACAAGGACTTACCTCAACAACAGAATAATATTTTTTGAAAAGTAGTAAACTCTCGCTCTCACTTTCTTTATGGTCAGTCACTACTGTGAAATATTCCACACGAACAGTTTGTGGGGGAATGAAACAAAAATATTTCAATATATATAATACAATGGTTCAGGACGGTTTTGGGTCTGCCATTGGTCTGCCCCGATTTTGTTGTGCATTAAAGAAAGAAAAGAAGGTTCATACTGATGATTTTTACGCCATCAGTCGCAAAAGAACGGTGCCTACGTCTATTGAGCAGAATTTATTCTGCAGTATGCAGTATTTATATATTTTGTAATATTCTTAGAGGAATTACTATTATGATGGACTGTCCCGTTTTAAAATTCTGGTTACGCATATCCTGCGTCGCCATAACCACTATTTTTTAAACTTTATCTTTTTTATCATCATCAGCTCGTAAAAATTTACTGCAGGCTTGGGGCTCCCATTGTGCAGAGGTTTGACTTAAAGGTTTTGGACTTGAAGATCGCAATACACATCTCGCACCTGTCATACTGCTGCTCGTCGTCAGTCTGGGTAAGTATTTCCGTTCTATGAGGTTATATAAAATTTTTAAGTGTTTATTTTACCAAATTTATATTATCCTATTTATTTATGTTTTGTTTAATAAGGTGTCACATATATAATAAGGTATGCACTTTATTATTATATTCCTAACACATACAAGCATAAAATAAATACAAATGTCTACACATACACGTATATAAATTCATAAGTAGACTTAACTTATGTCATTGTACCTAATTATGTGTAAATAATTGTGTACTAGATGAGAGTAGGTACTATAGAAATCTATCAAAATTTTAATAAAATATATTACTAATAATTATGTTTGCTGTATTTATAAATAAAAAGATACCTTGTCATAACATGGACTTAAATATTGTATTTGTTACTTTTAAATCTTTTGTGCTTCCCACGAGAACTTTAAGAAATATTAGAAAAATTACATATTTATAATGAAAATTCCATTAATATTATAATCACTACTAATAGAAGGAAGAAAGGGCATAAATAAAATAAAATGTGCTTTAAGAATATCAGAAAATTTTACGTCCTTAAAATTTCAACGTAGAGCAAGCGACTACAAATGCAAATTCGTTTATTGAGCATGTCATCATCGTCATCATTACAGCCTTTCATAAGCCCACTGCTGAACATAGGCCTCCCCCAAGGAATGCCACAAAGCACGGTCCTGAGCCACCTGCATCCATCGACTTCCTGCATGTCTTACCAGGTCGTCACTCCATCTCGTGGGGGGTCGCCCTACACTTCGCCTACCGGTACGAGGCTGCCACTCGAGAACCTTTCTTCCCCATCGGTTGTCGGTTCTTCGAGCTATATGGCCGGCCCACTGCCTCTTCATCTTACTAATCCGTTGGGCTATGTCGGTTACTCTAGTCCTACTGCGGATATACTCATTTCTAAGTTTATCACGCAGAGAAACCCCGAGCATAGCCCTCTCCATAGCTCGCTGAACGACCTTGCGCTTCCTCATACGGCCAGCACTGAAGGACCACGTCTCAGATCCGTAATTCATCACTGGCAACACGCACTGGTTGTACAATTTCGTTTTAAGGTTTTGAGGTATGTCTGACGAGAACAAGTGTCGTAGTTTCCCGAACGCTGCCCAGCCGAGTTGAATCCGTCGATTGACCTCTCGGTCGAAGTTGGACTTACCTAGTCGGACTATTTGTCCCAGCTAAACATACTCGTCAACAACTTCGAGCTTAGTGCTCCCAACAACTACCAGCATAGGTGTGACATGGACATTAAACATGATCTTTGTTTTGTCCATGTTCATCTTAAGACCTATCCGTTAGGAAACACTATTGAAGTCATTGAGCATGGTGCCTAGGTCCTCCAGCGATTCTGCTATAAGGACTATATCGTCGACAAATCGAAGGTGAGTGATGTACTCGCCATTGATGTTAATACCGTATCCTTTCCAGTCCAGAAGTTTGAAAACGTCTTCCAATGCAGCGGTGAAGAGTTTCGGGGATATAACGTCACCCTGTCTTACACCTCTCTGCAATTGGATAGGTTTCGTACTCTGGTTCTGTACTCGGATAGCCATCGTAGCTCTACTGTACAAACACTTCAGCACTTCGATATACCGACAGTCAACTTGGCACCGCTGAAGGGACTGCAGCACCGCCCAAATTTCGACGGAGTCAAAGGCTTTCTCATAGTCCACATACGCCAGACATAGTGGCAAATTGTACTCTTCGGACTTCTGTACAATTTGCCGAAGGGTATGTATGTGGTCTATGGTGCTAAAGCCCTTTCGGGAACCGGCTTGTTCGGGAGGCTGGAAGTCGTCAAGTCTGAGCATGTATTTTACGTTAAAAATTCTTAATATTTTTACTGAGCTTATATCTACAAGTGTTTATATCGCAGTTTATGATATCAATGTGGGATTATTTGATAAAGTTATTAACTTTATTCCTCATGAACAAAGTCATCATCAATTGTTACCGTGTTAATATGCTATTTATGTATCTTGTCTGTAGCCAAACACATAAACACTGAGAAGCGATTAATAAACCTTATTGAATACAGATAAATTATCTTAAAACCACATAATCACACAGGTCACCGATATGTTCATTGCCCTCATTAGCAACGGTCGCGAAAAATGTGAGAGTGATAAGATAGAGCTTTAGAACAAGGGTAGGCTTTGTATAGTGCGAGTTCGACCCGGCCGGAAGCGACCGGACGGGTGGCGGTCGCCGCCTATCATCCCGACCACGACATGCCTACATGTATTTCGAAGAATCCTTGGATATTATAGAGATTGTTTTCAGTGACTGTCCAAATATATGTAATATTAAATCTTATTAATCGTACTTCCACACAACCGGCATCATTAGATGTGAAATATTCTGTTGTAATATGATTATTTAAAATAAAAAATTTTGTGCAACCAACTTCAATATAATAAATACATGCGTGAGTGTCGTTGAACACTCCATTGGAACGAAGCTCCTTTCGTAGTATATTATTATTGATAAACGTATTATATTGTTGATTAACAAATACAAATAAATGAATTACTAGTGTCTATTAAAATGAAGCGTCATTTAAAATAAAATTTCTTTCATGGCAAAATAAGGAAAAGTGCGAGGGAGATGGATATTATTCCATTTCGCTCGCATTATAGAAAGGGGGTCATGACGGTAAAATCTTACACTTTTTCTCGCCTAGCCCCCATCCGCCAAATTTGTAGCGTGCGATAAGGCACTTCGTTCCAAAAATTTGTGTGTACTTATGTACGCACGTAAGAAGTTATACTTCTTTAACGTAACAAAACAGAAAGTTGAGAGACAATTACCCACTGACGTTGTCGCTTTTAGGTGTCAGTGTGCGCGCGCAAACTTCATGGTGTCGTTTTTAGGTGTCGGTATGCGCGCGCGTCCTAAAAATTCACTCTCATCATTTTTCCGAAACGCTCCAAAAGAAGTATAACTTTAAAAATTATCAAAGATAATTCAAAAACTATTGGTCAGACCTTGATCAATTTATATGGGAACACATGAGAAACACAAGCTTTCAATAAAAGAAATATCGAAATCGGTTCAACTAAGAAATAGTACGTTATAACCAGTTTAAAAAAAACACAAGCGAATTGAGCACCTCCTCCTTTCTGAAGTCGGTAGAAAATTGAGATGAAGTAAAGAAACTTCATTTCATTTCTCTAAACGAGTAACAAAATTTATCTGATGAAAGTTGCATAGAAAACGATATGTAAACTTTTTTGTATATATATTTTTTTTTTTACTTTTTAACGCTCGTTCCAAATATCTTTAAATATAGATGTGACCTAGAAAACCATTAAAATAGCATGTAATAGACAATCAACTTTCCCAAAAAGGTTGGAATAATGGAATGCATAATATCATTTGAAACGTTTTATTTAAAAAGTAACATTTACATTATATTTTAAACACTACTTAATCACAATTATAACTTAAACATATCTATTTATAATTTTAATTTACTTAACATTAATGATGCGTATTATTATTATAAGCTTTGGAACCTGAGGACTGTCTTTATATTCTAGAATTTATCTTAATTACTCTATTGCTTCATCATATTATGAATTTTACAATCCAAGCGATGTATTTTATAATATATAAAAATGATTGATTAACGAAAATATCTTATAAATAGTCAATTTATTTAAATTCATACCACACTCATTGAGACGGCGCGAAAAAGGAAAAATTAAGTTATTTCATGTAATATGTAACAATAAGCAGATCGTTGTATTTATTTCCTTCAGTAGGTATTTATTTTAATGGATAAAATGTTGTTGTGAAACATTAGAGGAATACATACTTGTTGCTTAATGATTTTTTATTTTCAGAAATATGATGAAAATAAGTCTAGTATAGCATACGTTATATTTAAAACAGAAATATTTAAATAATTCAATCAAAGTATGCTTACAATTATGTTAAGAACATTTTATTTTCTAATAAATGTTTACATTGCTCTTGAATATACGCACGTGCGTCCTATTGGATATAGCTAAGCCCGCTTCGCTATCAAACAAAATGTGTATATTTACAATCAATCCCTACAGCCACTTGGCTGTGACCTAAAATGTTACTCACATGTTTGAAAAACACTAGTAAAGTTCGATCACTCATTTTAAGGATGTCCCGCGTAGTGTTGCCATTCTGCGCAAGGTGGATGCAAATGCGATGGCACCGGAGGATAGAGAGCAGGTGCGTGATGCGTAAGGCTATGAGTAGGATAACGGGGCTGCATTTCGTGATAGTCTGGTATTGTGGTTGGTTTTAGATATTGATCCAATTCAGCACCATCTGGTGGCCCGTCCGCCAATAGAGCTCCATCAACTTCTATCCGCGAAAAGTCTATCTGGGCTCGTTCAGGAGAAGGTTCCCTCTTGAGTCTTGCCGTCGCTGACGTATTGGGGGGTGGTTTGCGACGTCGAGGTTGGTATTTGTAATCGGGGTATTCCCTTTTGTGTTGTGTTCGTAACTTCTCCGCTTCTTTCACGAATGGTAGTTTCTCTTCTTCACTTAAACTTCTGTGGAAGAAAGAAATGGATCAAAGTTACCGCAACAGATGAACATTGTAATATTAAGTTAGACTACATTCATGAAGAATACACCTAGAACAATAAATAATTTAAAAAATAATTTCTTCATCCTCAGCCTGTAAAAGTCCATTGTAAAGCCGCGTCTCTACCAAAAATGTTGACAACATTTATGTTTCCAACTGTTGACAAATCAACAAAAGTTGCCAACATTTGTTTCCGAAAATGTTTCAAGATGTTCCAAGAAGCGTCTCCACCGAGGGAACAAATGTTTGCAACAAGCGTATTCCTTTGATGTTGCCGCCGAAAATGGAAACACGATTCCCGACATTGTTTCAAGTTTTGTTGCTAAAACTAGGTGATTACAGAAATATTTGTTGACTACACGGGTTGGCAACTGTTGTGTTGGCAACAAAACTTTGGTGGAGACGCGCCATTAGACACTGAGCTTTATAGTTAAAACTCCTATCAGTCATTATCGCCACGCTTGTTAGGTAAATTGGTGATCGCAGTACCCATCTCGCAAAATCAACGTTCCTCGTCACTGGTCTGAGTATTATTCGTATGGCGAAAACAAAATGATTACACTGCTTCAATCAGATCTTTCGAATCTTTCCTATATAATCGCTTTTTTCCTACACTGGTCGAAATGAGATGATGGATTCCCTGACGCTGCCACACGTACGTTAATTTATTATATCCCGGGAATCAAAAAGTTAAATTAAACGCGATAAAATCCGTAAACTTAGTTTCATATAATGTGTATTGTTCGCGTAAATATTAGAAATCATAATCCAATTACGAATTCTATTTAAAACTAGCTGTCCCTCGCGACTTCGCCCGCGTGGAATTTACTACGATTTTAATTTTTTTCACGGAACCCTAATTATTTTTCTAAAATAAAAGTATCCTAAGTTACTCCTTATAACGTCAGCTATCTGCCAGTGAAAGTCTCGTCAAAATCGGTCCACCCGTTTCGGAGAGTAGCCGGAACAAACAGACAGACAGACAGACAGATAGACAGACAGACAAAAATTTTAAATTTTTTTTGTTATTAGTACCGTATATACTTTCATATGCATTTAGTAAAAAGCTGTTATTTTAATATTACAAACGGACACTTCAATTTTATTTATTTGTATAGATTCTAATATGAGTTTTGTTAAGGTACATACAGACCACTTACAGTGTAAATAGTGTGCATGGTTTAACGGAATGAATGGTTAAGATATGTTTCACTGACGAGATGTCAAAGTATAGGTGTTCCTATCGTCAAAAAGGTAAGTAGCAAATGATCCAATAACTGGAAGCGTTTTTATTTATTTATTCGGTTACACCCTTAGATGGCTCACTCAAAACACTTATGCGCAGCTGATTGCAGTTGGTTAAACGTGTTGCTTCCGGCTAAAACTAGGTCTAGAGTAAAACACTATGACTTATATTAATTTCGCTAAAAACACGCAAGCTCCTATCAGGTAATATCAGCACCTTCGGTTAAGGTATATTAATACACATTAAACTCTGTTCAGTTCAGTCAGTGCAATAACACAATGAATTTAATTAAGTATAATTTGTCATGGAAACATGTATTTCGTAGAGTAAAACAAAAAATCATTTAGTAAAGTTGTGCCGGTATAATTTAATACAATTTTATTACGTTTTTTTTTTATAATAGTAGCTTGATTTTTTTTCCATTGTATGCAACAATGGAAAAAAAATCAAGTTAGGCCAATAGTTCACTTCTTATAATTAAAAAGCATTGGCCAAGTTTTCAGTCAAAAAGTAGTTATCTATATCTTATTTTTTTTTGTCATCGTTTAGATGTGTGATTTGTTCGTGAAGTAAGTGGCTATGCATTTAAGTAGAGCTCGCGGAACATTAACAGCGATCGGGATCGGCAGCATCTGGAAATAGTCACGTCCGACGTTATCGCGTATTTCATTTAACAATTATTTTATTTTACACAGTCACTCTACAGTAACTTGTAACTTTCATTTAAGTATTAAACTTGAACTATTGAACTATATCAACACTCTTGTTTTATTTATTTTTTAGTAAATGCAAGTCAACCATAAATTATTTCTGATAACACGGACTGACAGCGCCCAAGCCTTTGGTTGCTTTAGGGGGTTTGAATACCGCGCTGAACAAGTGTTTTTATGGCTTACGACTAATTGTTATTTGGATATTTCCGTGTACAAATTTTTAATTATGTGCGCGAAACACCTCCACGATACAGGAGAAAATCCTAGTATGGAGAATAACAAAGTAAAATCCCAAAATTTTTTAACTGTGTAATTTCAAAACTGACTAGAGTCGAATGAAATTGTTTGTTAAAAAAATATAGTTTGAAAGACGACATTGTGACCGGGATTAAGAAGGGAATACTTCAGTGGTTAAAACAAGCAAAAAATAATGAATCAGGAGCCGAAGGAATCAGAAAGAAACCAGAGAACAATGCGGGTGATATTAAAGAACGGGCAGGTAGCTTGGGCGTGAATTCTCAGCGAATGATTCTCCATAACCGTAGGTGCTGCATAGTGTTGGGATAGTGTCTTATTTAATTCCGCTACCATGTCAATGGGGGAGGGGGGATTTGGGCTTCCGGCCACCTGCACTTAGCCGGTGAAACGCAGAGTAAACTCTACTTCTTTGCGGTCGTGATACCATCCTACTAGGGGCTCAACCTTGCAACCTTGTAAGGTTGAGCCCCTAGTGGTCCTTTACAAAGTCTTAGTCACCTTATATATCTAAAGTGGTTGACCGGGACTAATCTGTTTGCAAAAAAATATTTCTAGAATAACATAATCGGTAGACAACTCCATATAACTTAGTACATATAATTTAGTCTTATGATAAGAAGTTATTGAAAAGTTTTTTTCACTGTAAAGTTTTACAAACTGTTTTTCTATCTATGTTTAGACCACTTGTTGCTTTCGTATCATACGCGTCAAATCATACTTGCTGATTTTAGTCAAATTCCTCTTTGCTGATAACCATAAAGTTAAACTATTAATAGTCCTTCTGCTCCAATGGCATTCATTTGGTAAAGATGATTTGATGCGTGGATGCGTTATCTTATTATAAATTATTTTTTCACGAGCTAACTTTTCGATTATGAGTATCACCTTGCATTGAGATAGAAAACAAAAAGTAATGACTATGGTGATCGATAATGAACTGTAAACAATATCGTTTACTCACGAGGGCATATCCGAATCGGTAAGTCCAATTTCGACTGACGTGTACCTACTATCTCTCGGTAAAACAGCTTTTGATAAATTTTGAAATAAAACAATTCATTACGTTGATTTTTATACGGTTTTCTGTTAAGTTAGTTGCACAATAAGTTTTACAACAAACTAGAGTTCAATTACATGGCTAAGTTTACTATTTTTAATTATTAGAAACTCAGTTGAGAGGAATATGCCGAACTATGCCAGCTAAGCTAGTTAAAATAGCCAAACTAACTTAATTGTGTAGGCCGATCCGAAACTAAGCTAAACGCCTCTCACCCCCTTTCCTTACCCCTCCGGCGCCATTCGCTTAGTGTTGTTTGTTTTAACTTATTTTTCGGTGGACGTGCAACGATTTTCCAGGTTAGCATAGCTTAGTTCACTGAGCTTAGTTTTCACATAGTATAGTTCGCGGTGGTTCATCTTTATTATTTTGTGTCATAACACTGTGTCATCTAGCTATACTTTCTACGCGGGTGGTCAGCGCTCTTTACGAGCGCGCCTATACATAGTAATGATTAGACAGAATTTTCTACATCCATTAAATGCATTTGATGATTTCTTAAGTCTCGCAAATAATCTATTAATTTACGATGTTCTCTCATGAGATTGGTAGCTTGCTATAAAAATATATATTTGGGAAAACTGAATCACAGTCTATGCTGATATAATAATAATGTCCTCCAGATTGAATTTAGATCACTGGCTGGAGACTAACCATCCACATAGGACAGGATTACAGTGTCTCAGTGTATGAGTAAGCACCGGTGCACACTCTATTAGCTCACTGTCATAGTCCAATGGGATGGCTATCTGATGCGATGGGAAAGTGATCAGGCGCAGGACCAATGGTTTTACATGCTTTCCAAGGCACGGGGGTGAAACACCGCCAGCTTCCTGTTGACAAATGCCAAAATATAAGAGCCGTGGTAGCTCAGATGGTTAGCGCTCGTCGTAATTTTCACAGTACGCAAGCAATCCGGGTTCGATTCCCGCCGGCACCAATGAAATTTTAAGTGCTGATTTCCACGTGCTCGGCGGTGAAATATACCATCGTCAGGAAACCTGCATGCTTGTGAAATAAGAAAAAAAAATTGAAGGCATATGAAGTTCACCAACACCGCACCGGCAGCGCGGCGAACATTTCATTGCCCTAAAACCCTCTCAGAAATGAGAGAAGGCATGTGCCCTGCAGTGGAACGTATATAGGCTGTAACTTTAACTTTTTAACAATATCGCAGAATCATACTTTTATAGCTGACTTTTCTCTTTAGTATAATTTGAGACGCCTTGGAATAAAAGAATTCATTACCATCTTACATTTTTTCACCCGCTAAATGGTAGGGTGTAGAGACCAGTATAACTACAGACTTTTAGACCTTCTTTATTGTATGTTCAGTATGTTCAGAAGTGTATAGCCTTCTTTATTTGAAGTTGGTTGCAGGTGTCAATGGGTTGCAGTCACTTGAATTTAATAAAAATGTAACTTAAATAAACTAGAAGTTTAACGGACTGAATGGTTCAAATTATGATAATATTTAAAAACTATATTCTTGTGTTGTGATCCGAGTATTGTTTATAGATTTTTCGAGATAGAGTGGCGGGGCAATGGTACCTATATTGGGATCATAGATTTAAAGAAACAGGAAAATATTTAAAATTATAAGGTGTACGAATGTAAGGAATCGTTGACGTCCATTTGTCGGGGGGTGGCAGAATCCGAAGGTCACTCTGAAAACGCTCGGAAACTCGGAAGATTTTTAGTGTGGCCTGAGATAGTGGTATAGATAATTTTTTTTTTACTCCAGATGTAAAATACAAAGACTGGCGACGGGAAGCAAGTTCAAAACAGCGAAACGTCTCTATCTGACAACGCAACCCAACTGCTAACGTCTCTAACTTGACATCTGGTGGATGCTGTGGCCCATAGACACAGCCTACATAATCAAAATATAGATGCGTCGTTACCGTTTGTTGCTTGTAAAAAGGGGCTCCAGTTCTCTAAACTCACCATACCATACGTAGCAACATCGAGCGGCTGTATTCCGATGGTATTCTGTGAGAGAGTGGTTCTACTCCGGTAGAGCCGATCCATTGGCGCCGCAACTATAATATAGCTGCAGCACGGTTTTATCACGTCTATATAAAACACGTTATAAGTAAAAAAGAAAACCGCGCTCAAAATCAGTGGCGTAACATCCTAATGTTCTTCGGCTATCGGCTTCTGCCGTTCGGGGCTGCTGCTATCGAAAATTGTCGCGTAAAGAAATGTAACGAGAACGCCAATTGTCTACATCGCGAATCTACAAAAAATATCAAGGTCGTCAATATCCTTACTATATACTGTTACGTTCACATCATGATTTGCAGAAGATAACGCTTTAGTCCGTAAAGTCACTATGATTTGAAAAACAGTTTTTATCAATTTTGTTCTTAATCATTAATAAAAACAAACCTCAATTATATTATTATAATTGTGAATTGTATGAGTTATATAGTTAGATAGTAGTATATCATTGTAAGATGTGAACTTAGAAGAATAGGCTCTTAGAAGAAGAAACGAATAGGTATTTACACAAACAATTTTTTACAATACATACTTTGCACAGATTATAAAGTATACTTAGATCAACGCCTACTCATCTATAAAGTAAGCGAATCGGACAATGATATTGCGGTCCAGACTGATCTCGATTTTAAGACA
The DNA here is from genome assembly GCA_963668995.1 of Parnassius mnemosyne. Taxonomy (NCBI): domain Eukaryota; kingdom Metazoa; phylum Arthropoda; class Insecta; order Lepidoptera; family Papilionidae; genus Parnassius; species Parnassius mnemosyne. Next base: position 17,939,790 of record CAVLGL010000080.1, read on the forward strand.
GTTAAAGATGTTATCGGCCGCCGGGGTATTTTAATGAGTAAACAATCGATGCACGCTGCGCCGCTGGGCGCCGCACGCGCATCTCACTTTGCCTCCTCGTCTTCCTTCCACCTCCCCTACCCCTCGACCCACAACTTTCACAATCCTTGGCCATAAGCAATTACTTTGCAAGTTGAATATTCTCTATCAACTGAAGGTTTGATAGGGAAGATTGCTTCAGAATTCATTGATGAAGTTACTTCATAGAAGTAAATTCATATTTCACTCACTTCCAGACGTCTGAATAATCTGAAATTTTGCAGACATATTAAGTAACAATGACAATACAATAATTTAATGACTAAGAATTAATACTCGCTCTAGGATCATCACAACTCGTGATCAATACGTGTTGCTTAAGCTTTCTTAATCTATACATATAATAAAACTGTAAATAGCAGATGTCTGTACATTTTATATTTTTGTAATAAAAGTGATTGAGGGGTACTAAAAATAAGTAATTAAATACATTTCTACCATTTTTAGAATTTTCTGTCTGTCTGTCTGTCTGTCTGTTTGTTTGTTAACGTATCACGTTTAAAGTACTAATTTATATCATAAGAATTGTTAAGGAAATTCTAAAGTGTACCTTCGGGTTACATTTAGTCTTTATTTCATTAAAATCGGTTCATTCCATCAAAAGTTATGATAAATATTCTGAAGTATGGGTAGGGAATTTGCTTAACGGTGGCTTTGTTTGAGTCATCAAGTTGATGTTAGCAGCACCATCTCTCTTTAATTAAATATATACATATAATAAAAATGATGATAACATGTTGTGTCTCTTTCTGTACATTGTATATATATTTTGGTGACTAAAATCATTATGGGGAACTAAAAATAATTAAATAAGTACATTTTTATAATTTTTAGAATTGTCTGTCTGTCTGTTTGTCTGTTTTTATATGAATGCATCACGTCTAAAGTAAACATCTTTTCTTTTTTCAAAGAAATCGTTAAGAAAATCATAAAGCGTATCTTCAAGTTACATTTAATCTTTGTTTTATTAAAATTGGCTAATTCTATCGAAAGTAATGATTTTTATTTTAAAATGTAGGTTCGAATTTGTTCAATGGCGCCATAAAAATCTCAGAAATAGTAATAAAAAAATTTGTGTGTAAAAAAACGTTCCATAATAATTAATATATTTATACTTAAAACATAAAAAGAGATTTAAAAAAGGATGTTTTCTCACACAACGGACGTAATAGATGGAGTTGTACAAATTACAAACTTTTCTGATTTGCTGTGTTGAGATTTTTCGCCGATGAATCGTATTGAGACTTACTGAAGAAATTTGTATCTATCGAAGCCATACAACGGAACCCGAAGAAAAATAACAAAATTGCAACGAAATGTCGTGATATTGTATTTATAATATACGCAAAATCAGTACTGCCATTTTAGCGCTTTGGGAACTAGATTTAGCGCTTTTTTGGAATGTATAGCGCGCATTTCGAAATTTTAGCACCTAGCACTTAATCCAGCGCTTTTTGGTGTATTTAGCACACATTTCAAAATTGTAGCGACTAGCGGGTTATTAACTCTTTTATAGCAGCACTGTTAGTCCACATTACCGATAATAATAATAATGACCTTTATTATTTTTTTCCACAAATAGTAAATTGCAGTTTATCTTTTTCAAACATATTTTTTCCACAAAACTAAGAGCATGGGAGACGAGTCCAAACTAGGACACCCTGTGTGTGCTATGGATCTCCCGGCTTCCCCTTTAGGATGATCAACTTGATTTTTTTATCGACGACTATAAGCGGGGAAATCCCCTTCATTAAAGTTTTCGTTCATGGTTTTGGCAACGCATTTATTTTGCTTTATTCAGTTTTAGTCAGTTGTTTAGAGCACAGCTAAGTTAAAAGTTACTTAGAGTAGTACTAACTACTGTTGACAGCAATTGCCATAATTATAAGTCGATGTCCTGCGAAGTATTGATACATCAAAAAATATTGTCAGAAAAAAACTTAATGTTGTTTTCTTTATTATAATTATATCTTGAATTATAAATTATAATAAAAAACACAAACTTTGTTTGTAGTTAATTTAGCGCGAAATCTAGGGCTTTTGTAAAGCGCTGTTTTCATGAAATCTAGCGCTTTTTGTGTTGTCCTAGCGCTGAATGAGTTTTTTTTGATCTGGCAGCACTGCCAAAAAACCCTCTATTAAGAAGTAACTTTCCTTTCAGTTTTAAGCGCGTTCAGTTCCCAGTTACAGTCAGCGTGTGTTATGCGATGACCGTAAATAAAGCGCAAGGTCAAAATTTACGCGTTGTAAGAGTGGACCTCGGTACTGACTGTTTTGCACATGGCCAACTCTATGTTGCTTTGTCCCGCGATAGTAGCCCCCGTAATCTTTTTGTATACACCCCGTCTAAGTCTACTTCTAACGTCGTTTACACCGAAGCTCTATCATAAACGACTTAGAACTTTGATGATAATGATTTATTTGTTACCACTTATTGATACAGTAATGATATAAATCGTTTAATATTCTCTTACCTAAACGACAAATTCTTTATGTAAAATCTATATACGCGAGCTACGCCGCGGGCACAGCTAGTCCCTAATAAAATTATAAAGAATCGAGTGAGAAACTAGCTTATTTTTTTCGACGTGATATAAAGGCATTTAAGCATAGGCCAGTGTTATTAGTGCCTAGCTGCTATAATTATAGCGAGATGTCCTCGTAATTTTGACATTTAATTTAAGCCCATCTCCGATTTTATCGCATTTGTGTACGGCATGGATAAATTAGGACGAGCATGGATCATGGAACATGGTAATTAGGACATTACCACTGCAGTAGTTGGAAATTATCAAAATAATATATGAATCTCTGTCAGTTGCCTAATTTCAGCCAGGAGAAGGGCATAAACGTTTAAAAAAAGGTTGGTTGTACCGCATTTTCAATGACGTACTAATATAGGCGTAAGGTGCCGTGTGCCGGCGGCGTAAGAGACCCTATTTTGTCTTACATACATACATAAACACTCACGCCTGTCACCCAGAGGGGTAGGCAGAGACTATAGACTTCCATTTGGCACGAACCCGACACACCTCTCTCGCTTCCTCCACATCCATATACCTACGCATACACGCTCGTCGGTTAAAGGTACTCTTGATTTGGCCCATTTTCAATATATCGCCAATTTGGTCGATAAACTTTCGCCTAGGGCGTTACTTCCCGACTCTGCCGTTCACCTCTGCAACATAAATTTGTTTTGTCACTCTTTCTTCATTCATTCTTTCTACATGATCACACAACCGAAGCATTCCTTTCTTAATCCTGGTCACAACATCATTTTGCAAACCACACTCTTCTCTTATCACACAATTTCTCACTCTGTCATTCAGATTCATTTGTCTTGTGAGTGTCGTAATACTTGATTTTTTTTATAGGAGACCGACGAGCATACGGGTCACCTGATGGTAAGTGACTACCGCCGTCCATAAATAACTGCAACGCCAGGGGAATTGCAGTTGCGTTGCCGGTCTTTTAGAAAGGAGTAAGCTCTTTTATTGAAAGGTCCTGGTCCGGAAAAATCGTCGGTGGTAAACTATTCCACAGAGAGGTCGTACGACCAAGAAAACTCCTAGTAAAACGTAGAGTTGTGGACCGCCAAGCATCCCGATGGTATCATCATTTATTCATCAATAATCAATATACATTTTGGCTCTCCTACATTTAATTCCGCTACCATCGTGATGTCAACAGACGAAACGCAGAAGCAGAGCTTCTACTTCACGCTGGTATTTTGTGAGGGCGTAGTACCACCCCGGCTCGAGCCGGCACATTTGTGCAACAGCAAAAGCTGCCTTGTGGCTCTACCACTGTTACACAATAGACTTTGAGAAATGCTAGAAAAATATTATGGCTTCCGACAGATATAACAAAATATATATTCCGCAGTATAATTTATGGTTTAAGTTTAATTTATGGATGATAATAACCCCTGGGAATGAGTTGGTCGCAACCAAACTATTGCTAATTTGTTTTGTGTTGTTAACTGTGTAACATTCATGATTGTATGCTGTTATTTAAAACAAAAGTCCCGCTGGATTTCTTGCTGGTTCTTCTCAGGACAGAGGTTTTTTTCCTAACCAGTAGTAATTAAGCAAGAGTGACTTTTGATAAGTATTATTTATAATCTTTATTGAAAAAAAAGTTTCTGTTTCTATAACTATCTCGTTTATGCCGAAGTAAAATATCCAGTCCGGCAGCGAGCAGCAGCGTTAAAGGTGCGAGACTTTTGATACTGCGATCGTCAACAACTTTGATACTCCCTACAACGAGCGAGGCCTATGTCCAGCATTGGACTTGTACAGGCTGATGAAGAAAACTGAATACAGTTATATATGCAGTACAAGGCGCCCTCCGCTAGATGGAGTCACTTTTTTTTTATAGGATACGCCTCCCCCTTGGACTCTACTGCCTCTGCCCATCTATGGTTCAGGTAAACAAGAAGGCCACTAATCAGCTGGTGATCCTCAAGGTACCGCATGAGCTGGCAGTTAATAATTGCAGATCCATTATTTTGGAGAACAAGGAGGTGATCGCGATAGGCCTATAGTTGGACGGGTCTGAGCGGTCACCTTTTTTAGGGATCGGGTGGACAAAAGCTGTCTTCCATGAATTCGGGACTACGCCTTGCGAGTAGCCAATCCGACCGGTGCCAACTCCGGAGCACTCATTTCAGGGGACACAACTCTCTCAGCACAATTGGGGGGATTTCGTCAGGCCCACTCGAATTCTGGATGTCCAGGGAGAGGAGTGCTTTGCGAACCGAGTGCTGTGAGAACAGCACATTCGGCATGAAGCACTCACACCGCGGGATGGTCGGCGGTGTTTTCCCCCCGTCATCAAGAGTCGAGTTGGACGCAAAAAGGGAGCCTAAAAGGTCGGCTTTGTCTTTTGCATGTTGAGCCAGTGAGTCGTCCTCCCTGTGTAGAGATGGTAGTGATGGCTTACAGAAATTCCCTTGAACAACTACCTGGTAAAATATGCAGCAAGTCAATTAATACATGTGAGAAAAGACAGTGTGTTTTCTCGACAGTTAAATAGTGTTTTTTAAGCAGCGGCCAATGTACAGAAGTCTTGTGAAGAGCTGTAATACTGTTGATGCTGACAAATGGATACTTACTTCCACATGGATCCTAGTGACTTGCTTAATTCTGCGTTATGCAACGATGGCCGCTGCTCGGAGAGCCGACGCCGCATTGCTTGTGCAAACACCATGAACGCGTTCATTGGACGTTTCACGTGCTCCCGGCGCATGCATCCACCACCTCTAACAATTAAATACGTTTAATTAATACACTTTTTTAATATCAGTTTTGTTTTAAACAAAAACGTCTCAGATATACAGGATTATTTTGCAATAACGGACCAAATTTGCAGAGAAGGTTAAGAATAAGTAATATAGGCAAATGGTGAAGAAAAGTTAATTAAAAAATATCTCAAACATTCTGTCCTTTTTATCTTTTAAATTCAAAATGCGTGGTGATGCATTATTTTAACTGATTTGACTGCGCACGCACACACACTAAAGGTCAATCGGTAGGCAAAAACGTTGTTGCCCATAAATCACATTTTTGGGATAGTTTCAAATAAAAGTAGAAGCCTTATTTACTCCTATTTTCAAAAACTGCAATAACGGTAGTTATATCGTTATTTATATATTTGCAATTAAGTTTAAAATTTTACTACTCATTCAAAATTAACCCTATATCAATCGCTATGTTACCAATTAGATCATGAAATTTTATCCCTTGATTTCTTGCGCTTCACACAAGTCATCTTATGATGGATCATATACTAGGGGACGATACACACTGCGTTTTGTTGATGTTGTGACCAGGATTAAGAAAGGAATGCTTCGGTGGTTTGGTCATGTAGAAAGAATGAATGAGGAAAGAGTGAAAAAGCAAATTTATGTTGCAGAGGTGAACGGCAGAGTCGGGAAGGGACGCTCTAGGCGAAAGTTTATCGACCAAATTGGCGATATATTGAAAATGGGCCTAATCAAGAGTACCTTTAAATGACGAGCGTGTATGCGTAGGTATATGGATGTGGAGGAAGCGAGAGAGGTGTGTCGGGATCGTGCCAAATGGAAGTCCATAGTCTCTGCCTACCCCTCTGGGTGACAGGCGTGAGTGTTTATATATGTTTGTAAGACAAAATAGGGTAAAGGATTCTCTTACGCCGCCGGCACACGGCACCTTACGCCTATATTCAGTACGTCATTAAAAATGCGGTACAACCAATATATATATATATATATTCATTTTCATTTTATTTCTTTCTTTCTTCTACATGAAGCATTCACCACCCCCCTACCCCGCTTCCCGGTGGGTAGCCCAAGGGGCTACTTTGGGCGCAAAAAAAATATTAACAGATAGCATAAGCGTTAATACCTATTTTATCGTTACAACTACGCAAGGAACAGTTCATTTCTAACCTGTGTAAGAATATTTAATGAATCCGGGTGAGGTATACTTGAACTTAGCACGTATCGAAAGGTTAAGTTTACTTAAACAATATGAAACTTGCACTTGAACGGCTGCGGCGGCACAGTCAAATTGGTTTAGCTTTCGGCGTGCGCCCGATAATTACTAGCCAACGGAGCCCATCAAGCGATGACTATAAAGAAAATAAGTTACGAGTAACCCTTTATGTATATACGCAGTAAACAGTGGTGCCCCGGCGCATGCACATTTGTAAACAGTCCAAGTGGTGCGGCCTCACGTCATTTTACGCTCGTAAACCGCTCTTATTTTATTACTTTTTTATTTTCTAGTGCCGCGTTCGGGTTTCCTCGAGATCTCAATGCTGACAATAAATTATAACTTTTTACAAACGCTGACACGCCACTAAAAGTCGATCGATTACTAACGGATCACTCGGGAACCAATACGAGGCATAATCGTTGACGGCTTCGGCGAACCGACAGCGATTTCCTCCTTTATTAGTGAGAACGATTTCTTGTAACGAAATAATATTTTCGAGAAATTTATGAGGCTGGAATGCTGTTACCTATACGTACTATAACAAGAATTACCTTACTTTAAGTTTATGAATGTAAGTCAATGAAGTAACAATTAAACTAATTGTAGAGCAGAAATTAATTTTTAACTATAGCAAACAAACCTTAGTAGCTGCTATTTGAAATATGACCGCTCGGGATAAACGTATGTTCAATCCCTGTACGGACAAATAATAATAAGAATGCTAAAAAAATATTATTTTCTGTTGGTTGTGTGTTGTAGCTAAGCGATGTTGAGAGTGATTGTGAGTCTTAGGGCCGCGATTTCGATTCTCGCACGTAAAAATAACTTGAAGAGTTAAAATAATTTGTCGTTTTGATTGATGATTGTTGATGTGCTATTTATATTTGTAAAAAAAATTATAATACCTATATAAGAAATTCTTAAGATTATCATATTTGTGTATTTATTACTTATAGTAATAAATATTTATTGCAAGACTCAACGCCATAGTTCACTCCATAACTCTGCACGTAGAATGAGATTTAGATAAATTGTGTTTTCATTTCACTGCCGACCTTGAGATAAAATTCAAATTATTGATATTATTACGTCACGCTGCCCGGGAGTTTGTCTGGGTAGGTACTATCCTCTTACCTATTTCTGCTGTCAAGCAACAATGCCTGCACTGCTGTGTCCAGGTTTGGCATTCCATGTTAGTTCTCAGAGGTGACAACGTATTTGTAGCCTTCATCACATGAAGTTGGTTGAGTTTCTATGAACTGCAGAGGCCGCTAGTCGATTTACTATTAGGTAGTCGTTTGTAATAATATGAGTTCGTTTATAACTTAAATTTTATAAAAATAATTAAAAATTAAAAAATTTGTACCTCAATATAAATTATTAAGGATAACTCAAAAACTATTGGTCAGACTTTGAAGCACCAGCTTTCAAATAAAAGGACAATCATCGAAATCGGTTCACCAATAATAAAGTTATGAGGTAACACACATAAAAAAGGACATACAGTCGAATTGAATACCTCCTCCTTTTTGGAGTCGGTAGAAAATAACAACACCGTGAACGGCGAATTCATGTGAATATGAGGGAATAGACAATCACTATTTTATTACATATCATGTATTTGCAGAAAAATTAGTTACTAAGAATATTTTTATTAGTTCCGTAAACACTTCAGCAGTTGATTAAAATTACTTTCATCGTTATTTCAATTCAGTATTAATTATGCGAACTGCTTGGATGCGAGCAGTTTTTGTAGGGCGGCATCAAGACCTACCGCGCGCCGCCATCTGGTTAGTAACATCTTGGCTCTTGACAATCAGAGATACTATTTGTAACAAGCTTCATACTCCTGAACTCTCAATATTTTATACTTCCCAATATTTCTGATATAAGTATAATCATTACCATCATTATGTGATACATTAATTTATGAATTGGCATAAATTAATTTAAAAATGTTCGTGGTAATTTTAGTCTCTATTCACTACATTCGTCTCGTAACCTCATTAGTTTGATAGCAAGTGCATTCATTCTGCAAAAACGAGTTCTAGCTAGCGCTCAAATATATGTGTAATGTCAAGAAAATTGGTTTTTTCCTAGTTTAAATGATATTCGTGGTGTTGGTGCTGTCACTGTACCCTTTCTTCAACCTTGTAAAAACGCAATATATAATTTTGGATTGTTTTTGATAAGTGCGTATAGCTGTTAACCAAAATATAGACGTAATCCCCCCATTCGATAGCTGCGAAGAGGACATCATGTTATGTAGCTAAGAAATATTTAATTTATAATATTCAATTATTTTAATCCATAAAATGTTTAATATAACGTATTATGATTAAAATTACTAAGTTGTAATTAAAACTTAATTGTAAAAAAAAAGTTGAATAAGAAATGAAGTTCGATCACCTGTGTTATCAATAATATAATCAAGCAGGAAGTGGAAGTTATCCTTGCTACAGCAGTGTTTCGTAATATTAGGGATTATTAAGGATTTTTATAAAATTAGAGTAACAAACGAGCTAGCATTCTACTTCCTGCTAAGTAGCTACTATAGCCCATAGACAACAAATAACGAAAGGCAAGGAAAAACTTCAAACAAAGTAGGCCTTCGATATGTTGGCCTCTTTTATCGCATAACTTTATAATATAACCACGTATATATTTATCACGCTATAATAACAGCGTATTAAACAGACATGCTTTTGAAGATAGTGGCTTGAATTTGATTGTTGGTGATGCTCTTCTAGTCTTGTAAGTGTTATTATTTTTTTTCCATGTGGGAAAAAAAGAGAAATAAAATACATTCTTCATCTTTATTACTTACTAAAAGTCCACTGGAAAATTGTAGAAAAGATTCGCCGTGACAGGCGGATCGACGATCGCAGCACCAGATATATCGCACCTTTGACGATGCTGTCCGTTAAAGTTGGTAAAAATTACCTCGCATACATCCGATCGATAAAATGTTATGTGGTCACCACTAATCCCGGCACCACTACTTACAACACCATTGGTGGTGCTGGCTTTAGTGGTGACGTTGATAGTGCACGCAATTGAGGCAGGGCGGGAGGTGCTCTTCAAACTAGGTAAGACACATCATTTTATTTTATCGAGCGGATGTACGCGAGGTTTTTTTAACAACTTTAATATAATTGATTTCCACAAAGTAACATCTGATTCTATTAATTGATGCTGTCCATCACCAATCTGGATATTTTATGTCTGACGATAAAGAGATGGCAAAAAAGCTATCGGAAGGCATAAGAATTTTTGTAATTTCCCATAGTCTCGAACGACGCCAACACAGATTCTTTTATGCCGCCGTCACACGGCACGAGCAATCAAATATTTCATTAATCGGATATTTGTATGTCAAATTTGGTAATTAAAATTGTGATCCTCTAACTGCGATTGTAATGTCAGTACTTAGTTCCAGTCCGAGTTCAACTGATATGTGTATCTATGAAATTATCTCACTTTTTTTTTAATTTTTGAAGTCTGTTTGCTAATACGTAATGACGAAAATCAGATCGCAAAATACAGATTTTGTTTCTTGGACAGGCTTCCTCAATATGTCACCAATATTAAGTATAGATTTTTAAGCACTAAACGAAGTAATAAGTTTTTATTCATTTAAAACTAATAAAATACACATAAAATGGTATGACTGTAAAAATTACCTCTAACAGCTGCACCTACCTAGTAAGGCAGTCGTAGGTTACTGTGAAATTAAGAGTAGAGCTGTAAATCATACTATGCATGACTATAAAACTTTTTTGTCAGAATGCCTTCCCGGTTAGTAACGGGCTTAAAATCTTTCGGGGTTAACTGAGAATATTTCGGAGTAGACAAACTATTGATTAGCTATTTATATATGTATTTCTGAACTGAAAAATGAACATATTTTTTAAGTTAGAACTTTGAAAGTTTTAAAAGATGTTGATTCAAACTTTTTTTTTATAAAAGTAAGGTTGATTAACGAGCACACGGTTCAACATATGGTTAGTAAATACTTTGGCTCATAGAATGTATGTACATTTAAGCCTTCCCATGTTTCACACTGTACTCCCACATATCAAACACATCACATTTTCACATACATTTATGTGATGAATGAATGGATATGATCGTGTAATGGATTCTATTACCATTACAAAACGATTATTTCAGCATTAGTGTAGAAATTTAATGAAGTATTCGGCAGACACAAAAAACACACGCGCGTTTGTGTTATTGTGACATCAATTGTCGTATGCCGAACGTGCCGCTACGCTACACACTCCACTCAGACTCACGCCTTAAGGTATGGATGCTCAAGTTGTATGGACAACGCTGTTTTATACTCCGTTGTACGCTTATTACAGCTTAGCCTTAGCATCACTACAGTAATTACCCGAAGAAAGTACAATTCAGTGAGGAGAGCGAACTCATTTTACTTAAACTATAATTGACACTAGCTGTTCCCCGCGACTTCGCCCGCGTGTAATTTATTACGATTGGATTCATCTTAATCAGCTATCTGCCAGTGAAAGTCGCGCCAAAAAGACAAACAGATAGACAAAAAAGGGTTGTCTGTAACGCGTTTTAATGACAGCGTAGTTCAGAATGCGTATTTTAGCAGCATAATACTTTTTTATTTTTACTCGTAACAGGGCTTTTCACCTTAGATCTCAGGTGTTATAACGCCTCCATTTGGATTAATCGAGAAGAGATGTAGGTGCCCACGGCATTCACCTTATCAGGTGGACTGTGAGCTCATTTGTTTTTATGGCGTTTCAATTTTAAGGCGCCACGAAACAGAAATCGTGCTTACTTTAAGAAAATGGTATAAATATTTTTCAACATAATAATTGTATGTCTACATGAATCTTTAGTTCCAGGTTCAACAAAATAACCAGCTAAAATTATATACATTTAATAAATAATCATCTAGATACAGTACAAAGTGAAATATGAAAACATTTTCTACAAATGTCAATCTCACCTGCACACAAAATGCTCTGACTAATGAATGAGATTGTTGTATAGGGCAGATTTTAATAGGCAAATAATCCAAAAAACCAAATATGCCGCACATAAATCTATAGAATGGTGAAAAGGGACAGAATTACCATTTATAGGATTTTGTGCGAATAACCCGCCGCGCCGGTCCAGCGTTGTGAGTATGACTAACTTGATGATTGAACTGAGATGTAAGTTCTCGCTCCAGTTGTGAGTTCAAGGTACTACTAACTGATGGAGACTTACACTTTGCAAGATGTAAGCGTGTAAATTAGTTGAGCAAACATCGAAATATTCACACGTTTCAAGACTTTACCGATAACTAAGAATCGCAGGAACGCAATTTTTTAGAAAATATTTGGTGTGTTTATGAGATCTATAACTTGATATCACAATAATATAAAGATTATATTAACTATGTAAGGTTAAACAAAACGACATTCAATAGGTACCTATTGTGTTATAACCTATATTGAATAATAAATTTTCTCTTCTTTTCTATACTTTTTTTCATTTTTTATTTTTATTATTTTACTTGTTCGTCAAACTGTAAATGTATATAATTTAAAACGTGTTCTGCTGGACATAGATATGAATAAAGATAGGATTTTACTTCATTTTTTTATAGGATCAGGATGACTAACGAGCAAACAATCAATATACATCTACACGAACCACTCGACCACGAATCAAAATACAGATGCGTTGTCACCAGTGAGGACTATGATGGAATGCCTCGTTTTCAGTAAATGGGGTCTCCGGTTCTCTACACTCACCATACTAAACACACCAGCACTAAGTTGCTATTTTACGCTGGTATTATGTACGAACTGAGAACGTGGTCGTTCCCCGGTCGTGCCGACCCATTCGTGCTACAACTATACTACTAATAGAGCTGCAGCATGACTCTACCACTTAACGTCTTATTCGTCTCGCTTGGCAATCGGCAAGTAACGTTGGACACTGTTCCAACCACCGGTTTGGGTATTTAAGGCCTGGCGTAAATTGAATTTTATTAAATTACAATGAATGTTAAATACGCACAGTAACTTGAAGTACACATTTTTCATTCATTCATTACAGCCCTTCACAAGTTCACTGCTGAACATAGGCCTCCTCCAAGAAATGCCACCAAGCAAGGTGCTATGCCGCCTGCATCCATCGACTTCCCGCATGTCTTACCATGTCGTCACTCTATCTAGTGGGGGCACGCCCTACACTTCGCCTACCGGTATGAGGCTGCCACTGGAAAATCTTTTTTCTCCTTCGGTTGTCGGTTATTCGAGCTATTTGGCTGGCCCATTGCCTCTTCAGCTTACTAATGCGTTGGGCTATATCAATTACTCTAGTTCTACATCAGATATCCTCATTTTTAAGTCTATCACGCAGAGAAACCCCGAGCATAGCTCACTCCATAGCTCGCTGAGCGACCTTGAGCTTCCTCATACGGCCAGCAGTGAAGGACCACATCTTAGATCCATAGGTAATCACTGGCAACACGAACTGGATGTACAATCTTGTTTTGAAGTTTTGAGGTTTGCCTGACGAGAAGATGTGTCGCTGTCGTAATCTCCCGAACGCTGCACAGCCGAGTTAAATCCGTCGATTGACCTCTCGATCGAAGTTGGACTTACCTAGTCGGACTATTTATTTGTCCAAGGTAAACATAGTTGTCAATAACTTCAAACGTAGTGCTCCCAAAAACTACCGGCGTAGGTGTGACATGAACGTTACACATGACCTTTGTTTTGTCTATGTTCATTAGGTCTTAACCTATCCGTTGAGCATAGTGGTTAAGTACACATAACTAGAAGTAATAGTAAGTTGAATTGGAAGTGCAGGCACTGCTGTTTGGCGATGGTTTAGGTTTTCAATCTGAAGGAGATAGTCCTCTCGAGTGAACGCATCTTATATTCTTCTTTGTATGAATTTGGTTGCAAATGTCCAAGAATAGAATAGAATAGAATGAATAGAATAGAATAGAATAGAATAGAATGATTTTTATTCAATATGGATTATTACATAATACTTATTGAAAGCCATTATATTATTTACCACTGGTTCGGAAAATACCTCTGTCCTGGGAAGAACCAGCAAGAAACCGAGCGGGACTTTTCAAGGGCCGCAGTAGCCACTTCCCATCAGGTGAATAGTATAAGTACGTTTGTCATTTTAATTGTATTAAAAATTTCTAAAATTAAAAACATTCGTGAGTGTTGTGGAACACTCGGTTGGAACTAAGTTCCTTTCGTATTATATTATTATTGATAAACGTATTATATTATTGATAATAAATTCAAATAAATGAATTACTAGCGTCTATTAAAATGGAGCGTCATTTAAAATAATATATATTATATATTTAATAATATATTTCTTTCATGGCAAGATAAGAGAAAGTGCAAGGAAGATGGATATTATTCCATCTCGCTCGCACTATAGAAAGTGTCGTGACGGAAAATCTTACACTTTTTCTCGCCTAGCCCCCATCTGCCAAATGGTCCAAAAAAGATCGCCTCGACTTGAATTCGACTGTATTTTTTGTATTTACGTTATGCCAATTGCGCCCGGTTAAAATTATTATAATATACTATAATTATATAGAGTAATAGTTACCACATGGGCAGTACCATTATACAAATTAAATCATCAAAGAAATATTTCCATCCCTAAGGGCGGAAAAATAGGGGATAAACTTTTTAATATAACTTAGTGCACTCAAAGAGGTAATTAGTTAAAAGTAAAAACTGGTACTACAGATACAGACATCGTTTATTTTTTTAAATTGTATGCATCATAATAAAATAATATTATATTTTTCTATAATTCTCTAGAGGTATTACAAAACTAAATAGTACTCGTAACATGATCAGTCAAAAATAAAATCACAACATGTGTAATAATGAGTTACAGATTGTTATGAGCTTTTGATTTATCGACTCCATTAAAGCTTACCTGCTATGCGAGGTCAGGCTAACGCGTAAAAAACATTTAACACGTGTCAAGTTTTGAGGCGACAGCGATATTTCTATATCGCGAGCCACCGACTAACCAGTTGAGTATTGTGTTCAAACTAAATGTAAATATTCGGGTTTGCGTAACGTTGCCAACTATACTAGAGAAGCAGTTATACTGATTAATGATCATAACAAAAGGATATGGTTACTGAAATTTTGTTAGCACAAAATATACGTTACGTATGTTATTATAGATCTATAAATTTTGTTGGTAAGTAAAGGCGAAATATTAACAGCAGCAGCATAACACTGTATATTATGTTGTTAAGTGGATCTATCCCACAATTATTTGAATTTTTCTTTTGTTAGGGTTCCGTAGTTACACAACAAGGAACCCTTATAGTTTCGCCATGTCCGTCCGGTCGTCCGTCCGCGGTTTTGCACAGAGGTGCTACAAATCTGTGATTTGGCATAGTTATAATTATTTATTAATCACGCCTAGAAAACTATGAAATTTGTTTCAGATAAGATTTCAATCTTAAAAACATTTTTATTTTATTTAAAAAATCATCCACCATTTACTTGCATGGGAAGTACCCAACAAGTACTTCCCATACAAGTAAATGGTGGATGATTTTTTTTCTACCCGTTTATTCCATCATGAGGGTATCGTTGGATATGTCTTTCCAAAACATTGGGAGTGTGTAACAACATCTTTTCGATTCAGGCATCCGTATGCGAAATATTCAGTTTTAAACTGGTATTTTTCATTAATCATGTACCCCCCCCCCTACCAAATAAACCGCTGCTGAAAGATTTTATTTCTTTTTTTATATAGACTAAGGGTGATAAACGAGCACACAGTCCACTTGATGGTAAGTGGTTGCTGTGGCTTATAGACATGAACGTCTATATTCGTTTGCGAATTAAAATGCAAATGCGTTTTATTCTGTGAGAGCGCGGTCCTTCCCCGGTCGAGCCGACCCATTTGTGCTACAACTATACTATTAATAGAGCTGCAGCATAGCTCTACCACGTACAAAATTTCATACTTCATCTGAGATTAATATATTTACACCTCTCGAAGACTGGTTGCACGAGTCCTTCCAGTAAGTAGAGGTAAACGCCGCGAAACCAACTGTTAGGCCCGCCATATACATACGGAATTCCGTTTCAAGATTCCGTTTCGGAATTTCGAACGGTCGGCCACACACAAACGGAATCCCGTTTTGCCCGCAAAATATCGAACGGAAAACTACCGTACGTGTGTGGCGGGTCATAGATTTTATATGGACTTGGTGCGTTCGGAATCCCGAATCGGAATATCGAAACGGAATCTCGAAACGGAATTCCGTATGTATGTGGCCGGCCTTAGGCCCGCCATATACATACGGAATTCCGTTTCGAGATTCCGTTTCGGAATTTCGAACGGTCGGTCACACACAAACGGAATCCCGTTTTGCCCGCAAAATATCGAACGGAAAACTACCGTACGTGTGTGGCGGGTCATAGATTTTATATGGACTTGCTGCGTTCGGGATTCCGAATCGGAATATCGAAACGGAATTTCGAAACGGAATTCCGTATGTATGTGGCCGGCCTTACACTATAGAAAACAAATCCGAGAAGTTGAACTCTGAGAACTAATTCGAAAAGTAAATCTTTTATTTCTTTATTTATTTATAATAAAACGACTTCAAAAACAAGGTGGTGGTGGAGGAGGTGGACGCGATATCTTTGCAGATTGTGAATCAATTTAGATGATTTTTTTTTTACTAAACAGGTTAAATACTTCAAGGGTAGTCACATATAAATATGGAGATAAAGTTTCACCCGTAAGGGTTGCAAATAAATAACTTCTTTTTTTAGCAGTTTGAAGTCGGTTTTTACTTTTTTGTTATAAGTTCTTATTATTAAAAGTTTGTTGTATTAACCTTAAATATAATATTAGATTATATTCTATAGGTAATATTATAGTTACTAGATTAATGAAATGTAGTGACTAGTGCTTTAAAAGCCTATAGTAATAAAAATATACCATTACTAAAATAAATAAACAGTTTAAATTAGGTTCATAAATTACATAAATGTATATAAACACATATATATTGATATATGTATAAATATCACTATACAGTCTGATATAATATTATTCTGTTACCTCCAACGCGCCCCAGCTTTGATAGAAACATGCGTAGAACTTCTTCAATAGTCGCTTTTCCATCTTTAAAGAGCATGCTATCCTGATCACGGATCAACTGTTATGAACAAATTCTAAAAGTATAGTTGTGTATCGAAATTGTATTTCAACCAACTTTCATCCTTAATAATACAGTAAGAGGTCGTGACAATAAAGTGAGTGAAAGATATATCTACAAAAGTTAAAATTTACTACCGTTCCCAGAAGTAAGATCCGCACGAAGAAAATCCGTCATTATTTCCGTAAGTAAATTAATTCTTTCCTAGTACTAACACCAGGCTCTCATAAATTAAAAGGGTTATACCTCAAATATTTATTATATACAAGGCAAAATAAACTTGTGAATAGACTTGTGAATATAAAAAATTGCAATGTAAGATTAGAATTAAGTCGATAAATCTCGTGGATAGCAGGAGGCCATTGGCTGAGGAAGTCATAAACACTACGGATGGCTGTCGTCTATGACGAGCACGCCCACGCTATTTCTGCCTTTCAGAGCTGCACCGGCGCTGCAGCCCCGCGCATCTGACATAAATCTGCTAAAGGAACATTACGTTGGACAGTTTGCTATACGTGTTACAGTTTCGTTTGTGTTGTACATAGTTTCGCTTTACGCTATTTGCTTACCGTGCAACGTCTTTAAATATTACTCTCTAAACGTTTAAAAGGATAACTTGCGCATGGAACAAATATTATGTGATTTTATTATAGGATAGGGTGACAAACGAGTACACAGTCCACCTAATGGATATTGGTTGCTATGGCCCATAGACATCTACATCTATCCTCGTTTGCGAATCAAAATGCAGATGCGTTGTCACCCGTGAGGACTAAGATGGAATGCCCCTTTTCCAGTAAAAAGGGTCTCTGGTTATCTACACTCACCATACGAAACACAGCAGCATGAAGCTGCTATTTTACGCTAGTATTCTGTGAGATCGTGGTCCTACCCCGGTCGAGCCGGCCCATTGTTGCTACATCTATATCTATACTACTAATATAGCTTCAGCATGGCTCTACCACGTAAAAAAATATTACAGTTTTAGTGGCGGCGTAAGTAAATTCTGTACCTATATCAACCTTGTTGTCGTAAAAAGTAAAAGAAGGAAATGAAAGAGGAGATGGGTTACAGTATGGTACTTCCAAATCACCTGTCAAGCACAGCGAGTAAGGTTAATATCTGCACTATGAGTCCATCTACGGGGAGGTCTATGTTAAACAAACAGGAGTGGACTTTTGATAAAAAACTTGAACAACAATATATTATTCACACGTCGGGAAGGGATCGAGTGAAATATGAATTTTGAAATTTCATTACATTTACGTGTTAATAACCAGCACTGAAATTAAACCAGGAAATTTCGAAAAAGTAAATACAATATGAAAATATGATAAAGTACTTTAATGGTATTTATGTAAAGACTGTTAAGTGGATGTTAATTAGAAATAAGTTTACTCTTAAGTTTAGCTGGTGAACTGTTCCCACACAGTATATTCTATACCTCAATTGGAACAAGCCCTAAATGTATTTTCTTGCGTCAACGAATAATAACGAGGAAATATATTAAAATAAGATATAGTTAATTTCTTAACACGTTGACTATGCAGCTAAAAAAATGGACAGCCACCTCTTATCTGTAAACATATTTTGCGCAAACTGGCGCAAACCTATTCTAGGTATATAATGCTGACATAACAAAACATTGTTTTTATGTACCTCAATCATAATATAACTAATCAACTTTTTTCACTTGCACCACATGAATGGCACGAATTTAACAATGATTGATTTTGGCTTAATCATGCACAATAAAAACTGTTAAATAAATAATATAGATTATATAAAAAAAATATATAGATACCACTAGGTACTGTGGCAAAAAGAGGATTGATATAGCAGATCAGTTCGCAAGTTATAATTTGCCAGTATGCAAGATAAATGTTTATAAGTGCAGTATCATTTTACAAAGACATGAAATCACTTCAAAATTCGGTGCCTTTTGATGCCCTAATATAATAATTATAATATAATCAAATGTCTACTAAGCATTCAGGCTGATATAATGATTACCATCAAAAGTCTACTGAGCATCAGGATGATGCGCAAACAAAACAAACTTTGTTTCATTTTTATCGTTTATTCCTGGCAACCCTGATTAAGCTAATTATTACACTGCAGCAGGGCTCTAATACGCAAAGATTATAAATAAATGTATCATAATTTTTGCGTTGTAGAGCCCTGCTGCACGTTGAATCGAATCGTGAATATTTTAATAAAATCAATTCTCAAGTTTTAAATGTCTGTACGAACACTTTGCATAAGTTTAACATTAAAATTTAAAAAAAAATAGTTAAACCGTCTTTCTGTCGCCGAGTCCTGAAATCTTCTAAACATCTCCCCAACTGAAGTTATCTTTACAGTTGATTTAACAACGGCCATAAAACGATTAATGGCGTTGTAAAACATGACGGTAGCGATGGATGATCCACACAATTATTACTCCGACACTCGAGGGAACTTTATCACACACGAGCTCGGGAATGGAACAGGGGACTTCAGACGTAATGTATCACCTGGCCCTACAACTTATTCTATGGGAAAATTCTGAAACGCTATATAATGTACACACAAATACTGTTATCTTTAATTCAATGTAAGTTATGCGTTGAATAATTAATTTACTCGCTTGTAAAATGATTCATAGGAATAAAAATCTATACAAATAAATAAAATTGAAGTGTCTGTTTGTAATGTCGAAATAACAGCGGTACTTATAACTAAAACACGATTTTTAAAATTTTTGTCTGTCTTTCTGTCTGTCTGTCTGTCTGTTTGTTCCGGCTAATCTCCGAAACGACTGAACTGATTTTGACCGAATTTTCACTGGCAGATAGCTGATGTTATGATAAGTATAACCTGTCGGAAATATCTGCGAACCTGGCTTGATGACGTCATGCAATATGGAGAGATGGCAACGGTACTGGATAGACGATAACGGGCGGAAATATTTGCGAACCTGGCTTGATGACGTCATGCAATATGGAGAGATGGCAACGGTACTGGATAGACGATAACGGGCGGAGGTGCGGGGAAGCGCGAGGGGAAGCGCATTCCAGCGAGGTTCGCAGATATTTCCGACAGGTTATAACTTAAGCTACTTTTATTTTAGAAAAAGAATTAGGGTTCCGCACAAAAAATTAAAACCCATGAAATTTAATCTTAGCGGGCGAAGTCGCGAGGAACAGCTAGTATTAAATAAAAAGCAAATAATAAATGTATAAGGAGGTCACAACATATTTTCGTCATGATCGAATTCCAAGAATTTTTTTATAGAAATAGGATGACAAACGAGCACACAGTCCACCTGATTGTAAGTGGTTGCTGAAGCCCATAGACATCTACATCTATCCTTGTTTGCGAATCAAAATGCAGATGCGTTGCCTTTAGGACTAAGATGGAATACCTCTTTTCCAGTAAAAAGGGTCTCCGGTTCTCTACACTCACCATATGAAACACAGCAGCACTAAGCTGTTACTTTACTCTGGTCAATACCACACAATTGTGTGAGTGTGGTCCTTCCCCGGTCGAGTCGACCCATTTGGGCTACAACTATACTATAAATATAGCTGTAGCTCGGCTCTACCACGTATGTGGAATTATCTAAACACAGCAAATACTTAAATATGTGGAAGTCGATATTCTTACACCGCCACTACCTTCATAATCTATACAAATAAATAAAATTAAAGTGTCTGTTTGTAATGTCAAAATTACGGCTTTTTTCTAAATGCATATGAAAGTATATATGGTACTAATAACAAAAATACAATTTTTAAAGTTTTTGTCCGTCTGTCTGTCTGTCTGTTTGTTCCGGCTAATCTCCGAAACAGCTGGACCGATTTTGACATGATTTTCACTGTCAGATAGCTGATGTCACAAGGAGTAACATAACCTTTTATTTTAGAAAAAGAATTAGGGTTCCGCGCGAAAAAAAACCCTTATAACACGCGGGCGAAGTTGCGGGGAGCAGCTAGTTGAAAATAATATCATAAATAAATTGTTTTTAATTATAATGGCAACGCTTTTAAATTCAAAAGTCATTCCTTTTAATATCTAACAGCTATAATTGTAAAAAATAAACACAACCTCCCTACTAGACAGAGGCGGTAGCTTATACGTGTTTAAATAAAACTAGTTTTTACGGATTTTACAATTGTGTTTATAAAAGTGATAGAGGCAAGCTGAAAATCAACATAGAAACAACAGAAAATCATCATATAAATTAGTTTTTTATTACCATGGCGTAGATATTCGTATTCGTATTCGTATTCATAAAAGTAGTATTCGTTGCATCACTAATCGGCTCGACCGGGGAAGACCACGCTCTCACAGCATACCAGCATAAAATGGCAGCTTCACACTGCTGTTTCGTATGGTGAGTGTAGAGAACCGGAGACCCTTTTTACTGGAAAAGAGGCATTCCATTTTAGTCCTCACGGGTAACGCCGCATCTGCATTTTCATTCTTTATTGAGGATAAATGTAGATGTCTATGGGCCACAGCAACCACTTACCATCAGGTGGACTGTGTGCTCGTTTGTTACCCTTATTCTATAAAAAAAATTGTATTTTATTTCATTACACTTATCGCAAATTTCCATTTACATATTAACAGAAAATTCAATGTAGCCTAATTGTAGGTATAAAATTAAAATATGTAAAATTATGCTCAATTTCAACATTCAACAGTAAGGAGATTGTAATTTAAATGATAAATACAAAGAAAGGCATTTTATGTAGATGTATAAACAAAAACATTAAGAAAACTTGAATATAAGGTCAATCTACGAGCTTAAGCGTAGCATTTGTGTACACTGATAAGTGATAACCGATGGGGTTCCTGCGAAATATTGTTACATGTTGGAAAATACCTAGAACATTATCTACTGTTTATTTACATATTTCATATTAATGTAGCGTCTATTTTAAATTAAAATGTTATTTTGTAGAGTTAATAAAATAATTTATAAAAATTACTTGCTGTCCCCCGCGACTTTGCCCGCGTGGTATTTACTACGATTTCATGGGTTTTAATTTGTTTACGTGGTACCCTAATCCTTTTTTTAAAATAAAAGTATCCTAAGTTACTCCTTATAACATCAGCTATCTGCCAGTGACAGTCCCGTCACAATCGGTTCAACCGTTTCGGAGATTAGTCGGAACAAACAGACAGACAGGCAGACAAAAATTTTAAAAATTGTTTTTTTGTTATTAGTATCGTATATACTTTCATATGCATTTAGTAAAAAGCTGTTATTTTAACAATACAAACAGACACTTCAATTTTATTTATTTGTATAGATAAGTAGGTGTATAACTCATGTTTTAAACGAGGGAGAGATTCAGAACTTTTGACAGAGTTCATAACGGGAAGTTATTTTTTTTTCGAAAAATGCAAAGTTTAATATTTCTCTCTATATTTTATACTATAAGTAATATACGTAGTTATATTTTATAATAGCTGTTCCCCGCGACTTCGCCCGCGTATAATTTAGGGTTTTAACTGTGTTGCGCGGAACCCTAATTATTGTGCCCTTATTATCTAAAAAAACAAATTTCCATAAATGTAGAAAATTATTAAATGAAGTTATTAGGTATAAACTTATGATTTTTTTTAGAATAAGGGTGAGAAACGAGCACACAGTCCACCTGATGGTAAGTGGTTGCTGTGGCCCATAGACATCTACATCTATCTTCGTTTGCGAATTAAAATGCAGATGCTTTGTCAGCCGGGAGGACTAAGATGGAATGCCTCTTTTCTAGTAAAAAGGGTCTCCGGTTCTCTACAGTCACCATACCGAAACACAGCGGAACTAAGCTCCTATTTTACGCTGGTATTCTGTGAGAGTTTGGTCCTACCCCGGTCGAACCGACCCATTCGTGCTACAACTATACTATTAATATAGTTGCAGCATGGCCATACAAAGTATAAAAATTGAATATAACTGTTTAGACAACAACGTTTACCTTGAGTTTGGGAAATTCCTTCGTCCACTCAAAAGGCAAACATTTTTACAGTGCAAAAATATCCTAAGAGATATTTAAGAAATAAGGCCCTGACTTGAGTTTCTATATCGTGGAAATTATGTTATCATGTTTAATTATTTCGAAGTCGGTTTTTACTTTTTTTTATAGAATAATGGTGACATACGAGTACACAGTCCACCTGATGGTAAGTGGTTGCTGTGGCCCATAGACGTCTACATCTATCTTCGTTTGCGAATTAAAATGCAGATGCGTTGTCACCCGTGAGGACTAATATAGAATGCCTCTTTTCCAGTAAAAAGGGTCTCCGGTTTTCTGCACTCACCATACGAAACATAGCAGCACTATACTGCTATTTTACGCTGGTATTCTGTGAGAGCGTGGTCCTTCCCCGGTCGAGCCGACTCATTCGTGCTACAACTATACTACCAATATAGCTGCAGCATGGCTCTACCACGTATAACTTTTTCAACTTTCTCAATCAAACATCGATTTGGTTTAAATTTTATCCACAAATATTTATAATATGTACATAATTTATCTATGTAGTCCTTGACATACTTTCTTCAGCTCACATGCAATTAGTGTATTATGAAGGGTTGATGTATGGGAACGCATCTGTGTCCACATAGCCGTTGATAAAGTCCAGTCGCACGTGTTATCTACCGAGGAATCACTTTGGGTAAATCAAAATGAAGTTATATTTATACACGATACGTAAAAGTTTTTATAGATTATTTAACGTTATACTTTATCCTTTCAATTTAAAGAAAGTTTTATTCACTTCTCTCATAGTCTGTACATAAAGGACTGAACAATCATACACAATGTCAGAATAATTTTAGGAGAATTACGCTAATTACTGGGGTAAAAAGATACGAATATATTTTATAATGTTTACATAAGTGGAATATATATATATATATATATATATATATATATATATATATATATATATATATATTAATTTTAAATGGGGAGGAATCACACTAGACGCGAAGCTTTAATGGGGCCGTCATATATCAAAACTAGCAAGCAGACTTAGTTCTGCAGCAAATGCTGTAAAAAAGATTAGAAATCTTACCAGTGTTGAAACAGCTAGACTAGTTTACTTCATCTATTTTTATAGCATAATGTCGTATGGTATTTATTTTGCTATGGGGTCACGCGAATGACATTTTTTTTAAACGTCACCCCCACACTACACATTTTCTCCCGTGTCGTGGAGGCAGTTTATAAACATAAATTACATGAAGATAAACATCCAGACCCGGAACAATTATTTGTAGGCCATACAAATACTTGTTCCGTGCAGGACACAAATTCGCGGCTCTCAGTGCTGCAAATTACAGCGTAGCCAAGTCACTGCGCTACGGAGCCGTCAAAAGGCAATATAAATAGTCATAGTACGGGTAGCTGCAGCAGAAAAATAATAAATTAGTGTCACAGAATACATTTTTTAATTGTACTATTTTATGATGTTATCCACGGCTATGTCGTGGTTTTGAATCTGCGTTCTCACTCTTTATCTGTCAGACACACTTGTAATTCACTGGTGTTATGGCAAAAAGGTACCGTCCGCGTCGTGTGGTACTTGCTGGCGTAGGAGGTAATCTGACGTATGGTTGTGCCCGCAGGTTCACTAGGTAGACGAGCTGCGCATTGCAGGGCTAGTCTTACCAGCCGTCTAGATGGAAGGAAGATGTAGAGCTTCCAGAGGTCTTGAGGTGGAACTTCGGTAAAAGAACCGTAAGTCGGGGTTGACACGTGGTAGTTGGGGAATGTTTGTTCATTGTTAGGTGAGAGATAAGAGCGAAAAGGAAAAGGTAAGACATGACATTTATCTGGCCGCCTTTTATATCCGTACTAGCTGATATCCACTCGCTTCGCTGGGCGCACAATAATTTTTTATTGCGGACCCTACATCCATAGAATACTATATTATAGTATTCTATGCCTACATCTAAAATATCAAGAACTTTTTATCGGACTAACATAAAATCTGTTCTTAGTGAGCGTCTACATTGCGAAATGAGTAACTATAGATAGATACTAAATTTCAAGTTAATCAGGTGTATAGTTTTAGAGATTTTGTAATGAACCAATCAGTCAGCGGTATTTGGCTTATATATTTAAAGATTTAGAAGATCTAAATAAGTGAATTTAAAGATTTTTCAAGAATATTTTACATAATTTATTTAAAATTACCATTCGTTAGGTTAATTGTTACTCAAATACGGTGCAATGTAATTATAGTATTTGAGTTTGCAAAAAAAAAAAGTATGATTTAGTAGATACAAAATCTTAAAATATCTTAATTTATATAAATGGGATATTGTTCTTTTTCTAAATTAAATTACAGGCCTTGAAGTAAAAACCGCTGAAATTAGGTGATAGAGTTCTTTAAGAATAAAAAAGTAGTGTCGCCATCGGAAACGGAGTTTGGTTGCTTATGAGTCATAATATTATAACTGTAAAGTTTAAACGAACGCCCAGCTTTTTATTAACTATTAACTAAAAGCAAATATTGTTTTATAAATCTCTTTAATATGTTTTACATGAGGAATTGAGCCGTGGTAGCTTAGGACTAAGCACCTGTCATGAATATCATAAAGAAAGAGCATCTTCAGTTTGAGCACAAATGAAATTGAAAATAAATAGTGCATTGCGGTGACAAAAAACATAGTGGGGAAACCTGCATGACTGGGCAATAAAATTGTAATTTAGATGAAATTCCCCTACATTGAAGGAGCGCGGTGAACATATTGCTCCAAAACTCTTTAACAATAAAGTGACCTGTGCGCAGTTATAGAACGTATTTAGGCTGTAATTGTACTTTGTGAAATAAAAGGGTAAACAGTAAACATACCGCAACGCAAGACTATATCGCGAATAACATTTAGCATGTGGTAGCATTCGAAATAAGTAGACGCGCGGTAATGAAGAGCGGCCGGTGTTAACGGTGTGCATTACCGCGCTCCCGCTAACCGCACACACGGCGCCGACCAGATTACACTCTGTCAATATTTGAACCGCGTTGGTGCCGCTACCGGAACACCAACGGCAGTGCTGTGCCTACGAGTTTCACGTTGCATTAATTACAAGCGTATCTATTGAACATACGCGTACATTCGCTTCGCAGATTTCAAGCTATTATTAATAATCAAATAGTAAAGCATAACAAATAAGTAATGACAAATAAGTCCACCTTAGTTATAACTGTGTCATGTATACCTATTACCTACATCTGCGGGATCAAGGTGGAATGCCATTACAATTATCACTACAGTCTATTAAAAATTCACTGCTGAACATTGGCATGCCCTATAGATTGCCGTGTAGTGGCGGTTAAGAATATCCACTACCCCATATCTTCCCGTGGGTGTCGTAAAAGGCGACAAAGGGAAACAGGCAGGAGATGGGCAGCAGCATCTTCCTGGTAACGACAAAATACAATAAAAAACTGCGGTTGCCAACCCGCTCGCCAAGCGTGGCAACTATGGCAATATACCCCCCATAATGAAAGTTACGAAGAGACGGCCCCCAGTCCCCGGCGGCCCCGCTATTCCTGGCTACGGTGGCGACCATGGTAACGGCGGGGCAGGGGGTGCTAAGAATCTCCGGTGGAGGTTCGGTTGCCACCTACAACGACTCGACCTGGCAACATACAACGCACGCACCCTGAGGACTGACGAGAAGATTGTGGAGCTGGAAGAAGAGATAGACAAGTTACGCTGGCATATTATAGGATTATCCGAAGTCCGAAGAGAGGGGGAGGACACGGTAATCCTCGAATCCGGCAACTTGCTCTATCACCGGGAGGGCGACCATCTGTCCCAAGGAGGTGTCGGATTTATCGTCCACAAGTCTCTCGTTAACAACGTTGTAAAGATTGAGAGTGTGTCGACGAGGGTTGCGTACCTTATACTCAGAATCACCAAACGGTATTCGCTGAAGGTCATACAGGTTTACGCACCAACCTCGGCACACCCCGATCAGGAGGTGGAGGAAATGTATGAGGATATCTCTAGAGCCATGCTTTCCTCCAAAACCCAATATACGGTGTTAATGGGAGACTTCAATGCAAAACTAGGCACAAGAGAGAACGGTGAGCTGAAAGTGGGGAAATTTGGAATAGGGCAACGGAACCCAAGGGGCCAGCAGTTGGCCGACTTCATGGAGAAAGAGGGACTCTTTATGATGAACTCTTTCTTCCAGAAGCGGCCCCACAGGAAGTGGACCTGGTCGAGCCCCGACGGTTCGACAAAAAATGAGATTGACTTCATTATGACGACCAGACGACAACTGTTCAGTGATGTCTCAGTGATCGCGAGGGTGAAAACCGGCAGCGATCACCGAATGGTTAGAGGCACACTGAACCTAAACGTTAAGTTGGAGAGGTCTCGTCTAATGAAGTCAACGCTCCGTCCCCCTCGTGCTCTAATCCAAAGTCCCGAAACCTTTCAGCTCGAGTTGCAAAACCGTTTTCAGTGCCTAGAAGACTGCAATGAAGTGGACGATTTGAATGACAAGCTCGTGGAAACTGTCCATGCGGTCGGAGCTAAGTTCTGCAAGACCCGCCGCAGAAGAACACAAAAACTCTCCGATCACACTCTTAATCTCATGGCTGTTAGACGGGAGATGAAGCTACATTCTTCAACAGATTTGACAGCATACAGGCAACTGAACAGACAGATCTCCAAATGCATGCGGCGGGACTTACGCAACTTCAATACAGCTCGTATTGAAGAAGCGATCGAGCGGAACCAAGGCTCCAAAGTCTTTGCCAGAGATCTGTCTGCCAGAAAGAGCCAACTGTCAAAGCTGAAGACAGAATGTGGCAGCATCGTTTCCGGGGCACCTGAGATTTTGAGTGAGATTGAGAGGTTCTATGGGCAGCTGTACACGTCATCGTTGGAGCCACACGCAAGTGTGAGTAACGATCCAAGAGCGAGTCTTATCCGACATTATTCCGATGATATCCCGGACGTCAGTCTGAGCGAGATTAGAATGGCTCTCCAGCACCTTAAAAACGGCAAGGCCCCAGGCCAGGATGGAATTACAGCGGAGCTTCTGAAAGCGGGTGGAAAACCGGTACTTGAAGTCCTTCAGAAGCTCTTTAATTCCGTCCTCCATGGTGGCATTACACCGGAGGCGTGGAGCAGAAGTGCGGTGGTCTTGTTCTTCAAGAAAGGCGACAACGCTCTCTTGAAGAACTACAGACCGATTTCCCTTCTGAGCCGCGTCTACGTGCTGTTTTCGAGAGTCATTACGAATCGTCTCGCGCGCAGACTTGACGACTTTCAGCCTCCCGAACAAGCCGGTTTCCGAAAAGGCTTTAGCACCATAGACCACATACATACCCTTCGGCAAATTGTACAGAAGTCCGAGGAGTACAATTTGCCACTATGTCTGGCGTATGTGGACTATGAGAAAGCCTTTGATTCCGTCGAAATTTGGGCGGTGCTGCAGTCCCTTCAGCGATGCCAAGTTGACTTTCGGTATATCGAAGTGTTGAAGTGCTTGTACAGTAGGGCTACGATGGCTATCCGAGTACAGAACCAGAGTACGAAACCTATCCAATTGCAGAGAGGTGTAAGACAGGGTGACGTCATATCCCCGAAACTCTTCACCGCTGCATTGGAAGATGTTTTCAAGCTTCTGGACTGGAAAGGATACGGTATCAACATCAATGGCGAGTACATCACTCATCTTCGATTTGCCGACGATATAGTCCTTATGGCAGAATCGCTGGAGGACCTAAGCACTATGCTCAATGACCTCAATAGTGTTTCCCAACGGATAGGTCTTAAGATGAACATGGACAAAACAAAGATCATGTTTAATGTCCATGTCACACCTATGCCGGTAGTTGTTGGGAACACTAAGCTCGAAGTTGTTGACGAGTATGTTTACCTGGGACAAATAGTCCGACTAGGTAAGTCCAACTTCGACCGAGAGGTCAATCGACGGATTCAACTCGGTTGGGCAGCGTTCGGGAAATTACGGCACATCTTCTCGTCAGGTATACCTCAAAACTTGAAAACGAGACTGTACACCCAGTGCGTGTTGCCAGTGATGACATACGGAACTGAGACGTGGTCCTTCACTGCTGGCCGGATGAGGAAGCTCAAGGTCGCTCAGCGAGCTATGGAGAGGGCTATGCTCGGAGTTTCTCTGCGTGATAAACTCAGAAATGAGGATATCCGCAGTAGAACCAGAGTGACCGACATAGCCCAACGGATTAGTAAGCTGAAGTGGCAATGGGCCGGCCATATAGCTCGAAGAACCGACAACCGATGGGGAAGAAAGGTTCTCGAGTGGCAGCCTCGTACCGGCAGGCGAAGTGTAGGGCGTCCCCCCACTAGATGGAGTGACGACCTGGTAAGATTTGCAGGAAGTCGATGGATGCAGGTGGCTCAGGACCGTGCTTTGTGGCATTCTTTGGGGGAGGCCTATGTTCAGCAGTGGACTTGTGAAGGGCTGTAATGATGATGGTGATGATGATAGATTGCCTTATATGGTTTTGACATAGTTGCAACGCTTTGTAAGCGGGTTGGCTACTTCAGTTTTTTATAATTTTGATTTTTTTTTATAGGATAAGGGTGACAAACGAGCACACAGTCCACCTGATGGTAAGTGGTTGCTGTGGCCCATAGACATCTACATCTATCCTCTATTAGAAATCAAAATGTAGATGCGTTGTCACCCGTGAGGACTAAGATGGAATGCCTCATTTCCAGTAAAAAGGGCTTCCGGCCACCTGCACTCACCAAGCGAAACGCAGAGGTAAACCTCTACTTCACGCTGGTTTTCTGTGAGGTCGTGGTACCACCCCGGTTCGAGCCGGCCCATCCGTGCGACAGCAAAAGCTGCCGCGTGGCTCTACCACTGTTACATAATAGACTTTGAGAAATGCTAGAAAAATATTATGGCTTCCGACAGATATAACATAATATATATTCCGCAGTATAATTTATGGTATAAGTTTAATTTATTGATTAAACTTATACCATATTACCATCCGATAACAATAAGAATTGTTATCGGATGCTGCTGATCGCCTCTAACGACACAAACAATCATATATAAATTATTTTTAACCATAATGTCAACGCTTTTAAATTCAAAAATAGTTTCTTTAAAAATCTAACTGTTGTAAAAAATAAACACAAGGTCCCCTACTTATAGACTTAGAATATACTGGCGTACAGTATATTCTAAGTCTATGCTCCCTACTATGGCAGAGGCCATAGTTTATACGTGGTTTTGTACGTGGTAGAGCCAAGCTGCAGCTAAGTTGTGGTTATAGCACGATTAGAGTCGACACGACTGGGAAAGGAACACACTCACAAGAGAATACCAACGAAAAATAGCAGCACAATGCTGCTGTTTAATATAGTGAGTGTAGAGAATCGGAGACCCTTTTTACTGGAAACAAAGCATTGACAACGCATCTGCATTTTCATTCTTAATCGAGGATAAATGTAAATGTCTATGGGCCACAGCGTCCACTTACCATCAAGTGGACTGTGTGCTCGTTTGTCACCCTTATTGTGTAAATAAAAAGAGGCCCATCCAGAGTCCAGTATTGAACTGCTACGGGCTGATAAAGAAAGAAGTGAGGAAAAAAATAACTTTACGAATATAGAGCAGCCACTAAATATTTTGGGATAATTAAGTATTCTTAAAGGATACAAAATATAAAACAATTATATGAAATGCCGCTGCTAGATTCTAGAGACTAAGTGGAAGTTTAAATGTCAAAAGGGCATGCAACGAATGTGACGAATGGATAGTGGCTTGAGTAAACAGGAGGGGTAGAGCACTGTCGGCACCTGTGCTGCCATTGTTTGTGCCCCCAATTAAAAGGGAGGTTAGAATAGCTACGCACACCTACAGCGAGTGTCGGTGTTTGCATGCACCGGTGCGGAGCGAGATGAGGCGAGGAAATCTTAATCTAACAACCGGCCTCTAATTTTGAAGGTATTGATGAACTTTCAAAAGAATTTACGTTTTGATTGCCCAATCCTTACACCTTAGCTGAATAATGTTTGTCATACGAATTTTAGGTATTTATTTCAAGAATTTTAGATTTTGATAATAATTCGTAGTTATAATCTTCTGGCATCACTCATTATAGTAAATATGATTAATTGTAATGTTTTTAAATACTACAAACGTTGGTTTGTAGTATTTAAAAACGAAATTTAACGATGAAGCCAATAGATAATTTGATAAATACTACTCTGTCAGGAAAGTATCGGGAAAAGATCAATAATACACAAAATGTTAGTTATTTATCCAAGTTTATTTTATCACCCTCAAAGTACGATCCTTCAGAAACGATACACTTTCTCCAATGAATAAACCAATCATAAAACATTTTTAAACGCTTTTTCCGGATTGAGTTCAGTTGCCTCTGCCAATTCTCCTTTATGTCTTCTACCGAATGAAAATGGGTGTTACGAAGTGGTAATTTGGGTTTAGGAAAAAGAAAGAAGTCGGCTGGAGCCATATATGGTGAATAAGGTGGTTTCTCTATGGTATTTGTTGAGTTTTCGGTCAAAAATTCGTTTACAATGATGACCTTGTGCGAAAGCGCATTATCGTGGTGCAAAGTCCAAGAATTTTCTTTCCACAAAGCTGGGCCTTTTTCGTCTATTTTGCTCACTTAAACGCCGCATAACGCTCAAACGCTTCTTTATTTACCGTTTGACCTCCCGGCAAGAATTTCGAGTGAACAACACCGGGATATATGTAGTCAAAGAAAACAGTCAACATGACTTTGACTTTTGATTGACTTGGCGTGGTTTTTTCGGTTTTGTTTCAGTTGGAAGACGCCACTCCGAAGCTTGTTGACTAATTTGCATGTCAAACTCGTAAACCCACGTCTTGTCAACAGTAACAATGCTTTTCATAAATGTTGGGTCGGACAATTCCGACCCAACATTTATGAAAAGTTCCGACCAAGTTGCTGAGGACATGCTAGAACGAGTCAATACTCGTTCTAGCATGTCCTCAGCAACTCTTATGCGATTGAGTTTTTGGAGAAAATTCAGGTCTTTAATGACTAGCCGAGCGGCAACATATTTCATAACCAAGTAATTATTTAAAATAGTACAGATCGTCTCGTGAGACACAGAAAGTTCGGCGGCTATCTCTCTCAAACTTGAATGAGAATTTTCAGTCACTATTTCCTTCACTTTTGCGATGTTGACTTCAGTTGCAGACGTTGATGGGTTACCAGACCAAAACAAATCATCTATCACATCTCGACCGCTTTTGAACGCTATGTACCACTCATAACCACGTGTTTTTGATAAAATCGATTCACCATAAGCTTTCTGTAACATTTTCAGTGGCAAAATAGGCAAGCTAAGAAAGTATTAAATATAAAATTTCTTCTTCATCATCATTATCAGCACGCAAACGTATGGACGTTTCCTGGATATGGACCTTTCCCGTTGTTGGGAGTAATTGTCTTTATCATCACGCTTAGCACTGTCAGAATCAGATGAATCGCATATTAGATGTTAGTGCAAAGCAGCCTGCTCGTCGCCGTCGTTGGTATTTTACACCTGACCTTAAGACATGTGTACCCACACTGAGATACTACTAGAGATACACCGGTACACACGTACGAAGTGAAACTTCTTTAATACATATCATTCTTCTTTTGTTTTATAATTTACATAAGTAGGTAAAATAATATATACTCAATAGTAGTATACTCATGCAGCCGCGGCGGTAAAACATTACAAGAAAATTTTACAAGAAAACGTGGCGTTTTTGTTTTTTAATACCGTACTAAATTTCACTTCAAAAATATTCAAAAATTCTAAGCTTTTCCTTAACTTCGTTATAACATTTTAAGCTCCAGATCTTATACTAGAAATACAGGTCTTACTCGTAAATTTCAAATGTTATAATGTAAATAAGTACTGAGTGGTGACAACGTACACGTAATAACTCCAGTTAGATAATCACTATTAAACAATTATTACTCCCGTTAATCACTTTAACTAATCTTAAAATGCTTGTGCTAGACGTAATTCAAGATGGTAATAGTTCATTGGCGAATTCGAAACCCTGGTCTTTAATATCGTTATAATGCAGTTCTTATTAATTACAAGAAGGCTACCACGAACCACAGTAGCCTTATGTGTAGCGTTATACCTAGGCCCTAATTATTATTTGAAGATTGACGAAATTGACAAGCTTTAAAATTAAAATCGTATAAAATAAATTAAATGAAATCTCGTTAAGACTTTAAAACAAAACACGCGCTCCTGCTTATTGGGTTTAAAAAAACTACTTTAATCATATTATTTTACTTATTGTATAGGTAGGTATAAAAGTGGATCATGATGGTATCATTTTGTTGTTATTACCCCATTTTTGCCGTGTAGTGTAGTGGCGGTCAAGAATACCACTACCCCATATCCTCCCGTGAGTGTCGTAAAAGGCGACAAAGGGAAACAGGCAGGAGATGGGCAGCAGCATCTTCCTGATAACAGCAAAAATACAATAAAAAAACTGCGGTTGCCAACCCGCTCGCCAAGCGTGGCAACTATGGCAAATACCCCCCCTATGAATGTAACAAAGAGACGGCCCCCAGTCCCCGGCGGCCCCGCTATTCCTGGCTACGGTGGCGACCATGGTAATGGCGGGGCAGGGGGTGCTAAGAATCTCCGGTGGAGGTTCGGTTGCCACCTTAGACGACTCGACCTGGCAACGTACAACGCACGCACCCTGAGGACTGACGAGAAGATCATGGAACTGGAAGAAGAGATAGACAAGTTGCGCTGGCATATTATAGGATTATCCGAAGTCCGAAGAGAGGGGGAGGACACGGTAATCCTCGAATCCGGCAACTTGCTCTATCACCGGGAGGGCGACCATCTGTCCCAAGGAGGTGTCGGATTTATCGTCCACAAGTCTCTCGTTAACAACGTTGTAAAGATCGGGAGTGTGTCGACGAGGGTTGCGTACCTTATGAGTATATATGGGAGACTTCAATGCAAAACTAGGCACAAGAGAGAACGGTGAGCTTAAAGTAGGGAAATTTGGAATAGGGCAACGGAACCCAAGGGGCCAGCAGCTGGCCGACTTCATGGAGAAAGAGGGACTCTTTATGATGAACTCTTTCTTCCAGAAACGGCCCCACAGGAAGTGGACCTGGTCGAGCCCCGACGGTTCGACAAAAAATGAGATTGACTTCATTATGACGACCAGACGACAACTGTTCAGTGATGTCTCCGTGATCGCGAGGGTGAAAACTGGTAGCGATCACCGAATGGTTAGAGGCACACTGAACCTAAACGTTAAGTTGGAGAGGTCTCGTCTAATGAAGTCAACGCTCCGTCCCCCTCGTGCTCTGTTCCAAAGTCCCGAGACCTTTCAGCTCGAGTTACAAAACCGTTTTCAGTGCCTAGAAGACTGCAATGAAGTGGACGATATGAATGACAAGCTCGTGGAAACTGTCCATGCGGTCGGAGCTAAGTTCTGCAAGACCCGCCGCAGAAGAACACAAAAACTCTCCGATCACACTCTTAATCTCATGGCTGTTAGACGGGAGATGAAGCTACATTCTTCAACAGACTTGACAGCATACAGGCATCTGAACAGACAGATCTCCAAATGCATGCGGCGGGACTTACGCAACTTCAATACAGCT
Organism: Parnassius mnemosyne; assembly: GCA_963668995.1. Taxonomy (NCBI): domain Eukaryota; kingdom Metazoa; phylum Arthropoda; class Insecta; order Lepidoptera; family Papilionidae; genus Parnassius; species Parnassius mnemosyne. The sequence continues at coordinate 17,974,236 of CAVLGL010000080.1, forward strand.
CGTATTGAAGAAGCGATCGAGCGGAACCAAGGCTCCAAAGTCTTTGCCAGAGATCTGTCTGCCAGAAAGAGCCAACTGTCAAAGCTGAAGACAGAATGTGGCAGCATCGTTTCCGGGACACCTGACATTTTGAGTGAGATTGAGAGGTTCTATGGGCAGCTGTACACGTCATCGTTGGAGCCACACGCAAGTGTGAGTAACGATCCAAGAGCGAGTCTCATCCGACACTATTCCGAAGATATCCCGGACGTCAGTCTGAACGAGATTAGAATGGTTCTCCAGCACCTTAAAAACGGTAAGGCCCCAGGCGAGGATGGAATTACAGCGGAGCTTCTGAAAGCGGGTGGAAGACCGGTACTTGAAGTCCTTCAGAAGCTCTTTAATTCCGTCCTCCATGGTGGCATTACACCGGAGGCGTGGAGCAGAAGTGCGGTGGTCTTGTTCTTCAAGAAAGGTGACAACGCTCTCTTGAAGAACTACAGACCGATTTCCCTTCTTTTTTTTTTTTTTTTTTTTATAGGAGAGGGGGCAAACGAGCATGCGGCTCACCTGATGGTAAGTGACTACCGCCGCCCATGAACAACCGCAACACCAGGGGAATTGCAGATGCGTTGCCGGCCTTTTAAAAAGGAGTAGGCTCTTTTCTTGAAGGTCCCTAAGTCATATCGGTCCGGAAAAATCGCTGATGGTAATCGATTCCACAAGGAAGTCGTGCGAGGAAGAAAACATCTTCTAAATCGCACAGTGGTGGACCGCCAATCATCCAGATGGTGTGGATGGTATCGGGAGTTCTGCCGCGATGTGCGTTCATGAAATTTGGCGGCTGGGATTAATCCGAACAATTCCTCAGAGCACTCCCCATGGTAGATGCGAAAGAAAATGCAAAGAGATGCAACATCTCTTCGCAGTGCCAATGAATCGAGCCGATCGGAAAGGGCTCGGTCGTCGACGATTCGAGCCGCTCTGCGCTGGATGCGGTCAAGTGGAAGGAGCTGGCACTGGGGAGCCCCTGCCCAGAGATGGGAACAGTATTCCATGTGAGGCCGAACCTGCGCCTTGTAAAGTTGCAGGCGGTGTGCCGGCATGAAATACTGTCCCGCTCTGCTGAGCACGCCAAGCTTTTTAGAGGCCAATTTGGCCTTCTCTTCCAAGTGACCACGAAACTGCACGTCACTCGATATGTCGACTCCGAGGATACCGATACTGGCTGAGGCAAGAAGGGGAGTGCCTTGAAACTGAGGAGATACGACAAAGGGGTTCTTTTTAGCGGTAAACGCGCAAACTTGTGTCTTCTGAGGATTAAACTGGACTAGATTTAGTCGCCCCCAATCCGAGACTTTGTCCAGCAAAGACTCGACTTCAGACACAAGTTTGTTCCGGTACTCGGCGACGTTTTCCCGAGAAATATTGGCCCGGCCGGTGTATAGAGCATCACCAGTGCTGTCATCCGCATAGCAATGAATGTTACCAGTTAGCAACATATCATTGATATGCAGAAGAAACAGCGTTGGTGATAGCACACAGCCTTGTGGAACACCAGCGTTAATAGGCTTGTAGTCAGAACATGCACCGTCTACAACGACCTTGATGCTCCGATCTGCAAGGAAGCTGGTGATCCAATTGCACAATTTCTCGGGAAGCCCATAGGAAGGGAGCTTCGAAAGAAGCGCTTTGTGCCAAACCCGATCGAAGGCCTTCGCAATGTCCAGACTAACGGCCAACGCCTCCCCCTTGGACTCTACTGCCTCCGCCCATCTATGGGTCAGGTAGACTAGAAGATCACCAGCTGATCGACCCCGACGAAAACCGTATTGGCGGTCACTGATCAGCTGGTGATCCTCAAGGTACCGGATGAGCTGGCAGTTAATAATGGATTCCATTATTTTGGAGAACAAGGAGGTGATCGCGATAGGCCTATAGTTGGACGGGTCTGAGCGGTCGCCTTTTTTAGGGATCGGGTGGACAAAAGCTGTCTTCCATAAGTTCGGGACAACGCCATGGGAGTAGGAGTACCGGAAAAGACGCGTTAGAACCGGTGCCAACTCCGGAGCACACGTCCTCAGCACAATTGGGGGGATTCCGTCAGGCCCACTCGACTTGTGGATGTCAAGGGAGAGGAGTGCTCTGCGAACCGAGCGCTGTGAGAATAGCACATCCGGCATAGAGCACTCACACCGCGGGATGGTCGGCGGTGTGTTCCCCCCGTCATCAACAGTCGAGTTGGACGCAAAAAGGGAGCCTAAAAGGTCGGCCTTCTCTTTTGCGTCGTGGGCCAGTGAGTCGTCCTCCCTGTGCAGAGATGGTAGTGATGGCTTACAGAAATTCCCTTGGACAGCCTTGGCGAGAGACCAGAATGCACGGGTTCCCGAAGGAAGGCGAACTAGTTTCTCGCCAATTCTGCCTATGTGCTCTGACTTTGCCTTGGCAATAACTCTTTTGAAGGACCTGGAGGCGAAGTTATACTTCTTTTTAAGTGTGCTGGTGTTTACATCCCGAGTCACCGAAGCCGCAGCCCAGGCTTGATAACACTCCTGCTTTCTGCGCAATGCAGTCTTACTTCTGAGCCGCGTCTACGTGCTGTTTTCGAGAGTCATTACGAATAGTCTCGCGCGCAGACTTGACGACTTCCAGCCTCCCGAACAAGCCGGTTTCCGAAAGGGCTTTAGCACCATAGACCACATACATACCCTTCGGCAAATTGTACAGAAGTCCGAAGAGTACAATTTGCCACTATGTCTGGCGTATGTGGACTATGAGAAAGCCTTTGATTCCGTCGAAATTTGGGCGGTGCTGCAGTCCCTTCAGCGGTGCCAAGTTGACTGTCGGTATATCGAAGTGTGGAAGTGCTTGTACAGTAAGGCTACGATGGCTATCCGAGTACAGAACCAGAGTACGAAACCTATCCAATTGCAGAGAGGTGTAAGACAGGGTGACGTCATATCCCCGAAACTCTTCACCGCTGCATTGGAAGACGTTTTCAAGCTTCTGGACTGGAAAGGATACGGTATCAACATCAATGGCGAGTACATCACTCACCTTCGATTTGCCGACGATATAGTCCTTATGGCAGAATCGCTGGAGGACCTGAGCACTATGCTCAATGACCTCGATAGTGTTTCCCAACGGATAGGTCTTAAGATGAACATGGACAAAACAAAGATCATGTTCAATGTCCATGTCACACCTATGCCGGTAGTTGTTGGGAACACTAAGCTCGAAGTTGTTGACGAGTATGTTTACCTGGGACAAATAGTCCGACTAGGTAAGTCCAACTTCGACCGAGAGGTCAATCGACGGATTCAACTCGGCTGGGCAGCGTTCGGGAAGCTACGACACATCTTCTCGTCAGACATACCTCAAAACCTGAAAACGAAATTGTACAACCAGTGCGTGTTGCCAGTGATGACTTATGGAACTGAGACGTGGTCCTTCACTGCTGGCCGTATGAGGAAGCTCAAGGTCGCTCAGCGAGCTATGGAGAGGGCTATGCTCGGAGTTTCTCTGCGTGATAAACTTAGGAATGAGGATATCCGCAGTAGAACCAGAGTAACCGACATAGCCCAACGGATTAGTAAGCTGAAGTGGCAGTGGGCCGGCCATATAGCTCGAAGAACCGACAACCGATGGGGAAGAAAGGTTCTCGAGTGGCAGCCTCGTACCGGTAGGCGAAGTGTAGGGCGTCCCCCCACGAGATGGAGTGACGACCTGGTAAGACATGCAGGAAGTCGATGGATGCAGGTGGCTCAGGACCGTGCTTTGTGGCATTCTTTGGGGGAGGCCTATGTTCAGCAGTGGACTTGTGAAGGGCTGTAATGATGATGATGACCCCATTTTTAAAGCAGCTGATTAGAAAAAGCAGACATTACAACTTTAAAAAAAAATTATAAAAAATAGCTGAAACATATTATCTGCTCCACTATTTTATTTTGTTTTATAGAATAAAAATCATTTTAAAATCAAAAATTTTAAAATACTCATACTATATTTTACTGTCATATATCCAAAATTTACCGATGTCATGTAAAACTAGCTTCTATACCAGGTAGAGTCACACTGCAGCTATATTATGTTTATAGCACGAATGGGTCGGCTCGGCCGGAGAAGGACCACGCTCTCACAGAATACCTGCGTAAAATAGCAGCTTAATGCTGTTTGTATGGTGAGTGCAGAGAACCGGAGACCCTTTTTACTGGAAACTAGTCATTTCACCTTAATCCTCAGGAGTGGCAAAGCAACTGTATTTTGATGCTTAATCGAGGATAGATGAAGATGTTTATGGGCCACAGCATCCACTTACCATCAGATTGAATATATGTTCCTTTGTCGTCTTTATTCAATTAAAAAAAACTGAGATCATAATCTTTAAAAATAAAAAAATAGTCGGAGCCGGGAACTCCCTTAAGGCGGTGAAGATAAGCACCCCACAATGAAAATGTTTGCGCAGGCGCACTATCGCAGCCAAACGCGGAAATAAATCGGTTGGGAACAGGAAGAAGATAAAAATTGTCACACGAAGCACCCTTATACAAAGACAAACGTTCGCCAATACAGTTTAGAATTGGTTAATTTTACAATAATTACAACATGATTCTCGTAAAAAGGTAGGCGCTACGAGAAATTAATATTAATATTTTATATATTAATTCATGCATTACAGTTTGTTAAAAGTGGGCTTCGAGCTGAACATAGGCCTTTGTCATAGATTTGCGCATAGGAGGGTTATAGTCCATAGTTACGGTAATTCTTTTTGTAATTTTATTTTGCTCCCTCCATAGAGTAATTATATACATACATATTATGTATGCAATTTACTTTGAAATATGAACAGAATTGTCTAAATTATTGTCAACTTGCAATACACCCCACCTTCGCAAGAATGATTTCTGAATCTTTTTTTTATAACATAATCTCGACAACAGCGCCATCTACCGAATCCAAATGTGAATCTAAACCATCTAGGGACCCATTCGAACACGAATAAAACATTTCATCAAAATCTAACCAGCCGTTTTTGAGTGCTAGCGATACTAACGGACAGCAATTGATTTTTATATTACTCGTCGAGAAATTATTGTAAAATAAAGAACCAATGAATGACTACTTTTGATACACATCATTTATTAATTATTACCCGTTCTTGAGATTTATTAGCTGACGTTTATTTTCTTTCTTCTACAGGTATGATATGGGTTAGTGGATTCTCTAGCATCGTCTCTTACACGGCAACTTAGTACGATTGTTAAATTTTAGTTAATTCAGCTCTATTCGTCAAAAGACTGGTTGAAGTGTTCAGAACTGATATTCTCGCACTCGCTATGCAGCTTCCCATAATAAGTCTGTGGAAGGTTCTGCATTTTCGAATGATTTCACCGCTATTTGTCTGTCATCAGAGTCTCATCCATTACATGGCAGGGTCTAAGACATGAAAGCAAGTTTGTGCTTGGAGATAAGGAAATATTATCGCTCACACCACTAAAGTAACACCCAATTGTTATATTAACAACGACATGTTTTCTGATTTCCTTTAGACCACCCATGGGGATCACCCATCTGCGCAGGGCAGGATTATAATTCAAACACAGGTGCAGTCTCTATTCGCCCTCGCCCTCACAGTCCGATGGAACGGTGATCCAACACAACTGGAAAGCGATCAGGCGCTGAACCAACAGCTTTACGTGTTTTCCAAGGCATGGGGATGAAACACCGTCAAATTTCTTACTCCGGAATTCGAACCCAAGATGACATGATGGACAGTCGCACTTTTGACCGAGCCATTAGCCGCTAGTCCGGAAAACAGCACCAGGGCCTGACGGAATTCCTAGTCGGATTCTGGTGCTGAGTCTGGCTGCCTTAGGGGACAGGCTAAGACAGCTGTTTACCGGCTGTCTGCGAAGTGCCAAGTTCCCCACAGCATGGAAAGAAGCAAGGTTGGTCCTCTTGAAGAAGGAAGGTAGGGCCGCCGATTCTCCCTCTGCGTACCATCCCATATGCCTGTTGAACGAAATTGGCAAATTGTTCGAAAGGATAGTTGCCACTCGGCTCAACAGACATCTGTCGCGGGTCGGTCCCGATTTGGCAGAAAGCCAATGTGGATTCCGACGGGAGCGTTCCACCGTAGATGCCATTATGCGCGTACGCTTCCTGTCTGAACAAACAGTATCCCAGGGTGGTGTGGCGTCGGCGATAAGTCTTGGTATTGTCAACGCCTTTAACTCTCTACCCTGGGATACAATACGGAGGGCATTAGCACACCACCAGGTGCCTGCCTACCTGCAAGGCGTAATCGGGGACTACTTGCGCGACAGGTACATTCTGTACATGGGGCAAGATGGTAGGAATTTACAGAGGGAGATAAAACGTGGAGTTCCGCAGGGCTCAGTGTTGGGTCCGCTACTGTAGAACCTTGCGTACGATGCGGTTTTGCGTGTCGACCTTCCTGCTGGCGTAAATATCGTGTGCTATGCCGATGACACACTGGTGGTCACCAGCGGGGCCACCTTCGAGGGGACCAAGGAGCTCGTTGAGCTTGGGACGGAAGTCGTCGTCGCCAAAATCCACGAGTTGGGTCTAGAAATAGCGCTTCATAAGACCGAGGCCTTATGGTTTCACAAATTACCTCGGAGCAGGGAACCACCCGACTCGTGCGTCTACGTGGGTGGGTCTGTAGTCAGAGTGGGATGGTACATGAAGTACCTAGGGCTCCACCTGGACAGTCGCTGGGGCTTCGAAGAACACTTTGAGCGCCTAGTCCCCCAGATTGAGAGGGTGGCGGGTACTATACACAGACTGCTGCCCAATCTAGGGGGACCGAGGGAGGAAATACGCCGCCTCTATGCAGGGCTAGTACGGTCCGTAGCCTTATACGGGGCACCTGTGTGGGCGAAAAGGTTAGCCATCCGGCACTGTAGATCTAAAATTTACCAGATGAGGCGCTCGAGTCTATAAAACGGCAGGACAGAACGCTTAAGCGATGTGGCGCAATCGACTCAACGAGGAGCGCTATGCCCGCAAACGTGTTATTGGCGCAGTCCTGCCGGTCTTCGAAGCTTGGATGCAGCGACGATTAGGAAGTCTCACCTACAGACTTACACAGATAATTACCGGGCACGGGTGCTTCGGTGATTATCTTATGTAAGATCGGACCCGAAGCGACGGCGAACTGCTTCCACTGCGGTGGACAGGGCGTCCCATACGCTGGCGGCATGTCCAGCGTGAGTACGGGAGCAAATGATCCTGGCAAACCGGTTCGGTCAGGACCTCTCCCTGCCAGCAGTCGTGTCGGCGATGTTGAGCTGGGACTCGTCATGGAGGGCCGTAGCCACCTTCTGTGAGTCCGTAATGGTCCAGAAGGAGGAAGCTGAGTGGGATTGGAGGAGGACAGATCCCACTCGAAGATGACGTCATGAAGGCGTTCGTCACGGCCCTCCCTTTCAAGATGGTGTTCCCCTACCAGAAACGGGGCCTCTGCGGTTGCAGGCGTTTGGAGCGGGGGCCTCGAATGCCTAGTAACCCCCGAGGAGGACCATGGCTCGGAAGTAGTCCCGAGACATCGTGATAGCACTGCGAGTTTGCTGGGGGTAGTAAGTCCTGCCCCTGGAACGTGCTTCCAATAAAGCAAAGCGAGAGAGGAGCCCCGGTTGCGTTCCGAACGGAGATCCCGGGAACCCTCGTACACGCTGACTAAAGCGGTTTTAACCAGTAGGAGTCCGGTATATCCTTACGGTTGCCCCCACAGCCGGAGGTATCCATGAGGAATTCAACGAAAAAAAAGACCAATGGCTATTATTTTTTATTTTATTTTTATTATGTACGAGCAGCTATGCAGGTCTATTGAGACCCGTATCACTGCGACCTAAAAGATCTATTGTGATCGCTGCTATGTCTACAGTTCACTGCTAAGCCCTACGTCCTCAACTAATAGAAGGAGTTGCTTAGCTGTGAGTAATTTCACTTCTTCTGGGCGAAGGACATAGACCAATGGCTAAGGAAGACCCAATTAATGATTTTGGCACGACCCGGGATTCGAACCTATGACCAAGTGTTGAACAGTCGCGCTTACGACCACTAGACTAACGGCCAAGGCAGTCAACAAGTCTAGCATCATTGCAGTAGGTATATCATAGATTTTACAATTAAAATACATAAATTATTGGCTTTTTAATTTTGGCTGGCTAGGAAACTGCCGAAACCCACCTAACAAGCGTGGTAAGTATCGCAAATATCCCTTCTATGAGGCAATCTATAGGGCAAACCTATGTTCAGTGAACTTTTAATGACCTATGTGTCGGCTGTGTGTAATAAATTAATGAATAAATAAATGTTTGTGGACATCCCATTGCCCCGACGCTGCAACCAATTCCCTTGTAATATCTGTGGCTCTATTATTTGTCCCGCGCTGTTAATAGTCATTATAAAATATTCGGAGGCTGTCACCGTGCCCGAAATCGGCTAGAAGGACATAAGCAATGTGATCTATACAAATAAATAAAATTGAAGTGTCTGTTTGTAATGTCGAAATAACTGCTTTTTACTATATGCACATGAAAGTATATACGATACTTATAACAAAAACAAAATTTTAAAAATTTTTGTCTGTCTGTCTGTTTGTTCCGGCTAATCTCCGAAATGGCTGGACCGATTTTGACGGGACTGTCACTGGCAGGTAGCTGATTAGGAATAACTTAGGCTACTTTTAATTTTAGAAAAAGAATTAGAGTTCCGCGCAAAAACATAAAAACCCTAACACGCGATCGAAGTCGCGTGGAACAGCCAGTTGTGTAATATACATGATTGTAAGCTGTTATTTAAAAAAAAATGTCGCTTAGTTTCTTGCTGGTTCTTCCCAGGACAGAGGTCTTTTTTTCGAACCAGTGGTAATTAAGCAAAAGAGTGACTTTCAGTAAATATTATTTATAATCTATATTAAATAAAAAAGTTTCTGTTTCTGTTTATGTTTCTTCTGATGCAGTTCCGTTGAGTAGGTTACGTCTGTTTGAGTATCAGAATGACGTCGAGCAGCAACGTCAAAGGTTATTTTATTGTTATTTATTTTTATTATGGGGTATTAATATTGTTTTCTCTTATGGTTGGGATACATATTATTGTTATTTTTTTACGCCTGCCAAACGTGGCGATTAAGTACAATGCTACCCTAAACTGCTAGAGGGCCATAACAAACGGAGTACTTTTGAGGACTGGTAAAACAGAAAGAATAGGTAATCTATACAAATAAATAAAATTGAAGTGTCTGTTTGTAATGTCAAAATTGCAGCGTTTTACTAAATGCATATGAAGGTTTATACGGTACTTATAACAAAAACACGATTTTAAAATTTTTGTCTGTCCGTCTTTCTGTCTATCTGACTGTCTTTCTGTTTGTTCCGACTAATCTCCGAATTTTCCGAAATAATTCCGAATTTGCCGTGTAGTGGCGGTTAAGAATATCCACTACCCCATATATTCCCGTGGGTGTCGTAAAAGGCGACAAAGGGAAACAGGCAGGAGATAGGCAGCAGCATCTTCCTGATAAATACAATAAAAAAACAGCGGTTGCCAACCAGCTCGCCAAGCGTGGCAACTATGGCAAATGCCCCCCAAATGGATTAAGTTACTAAGAGACGGCCCCCAGTCCCCGGCGGCCCCGCTATTCCTGGCTGACGGTGGCGACCATGGTAACGGCGGGGCAGGGGGTGCTAAGAATCTCCGGTGGAGGTTCGGTTGCCACCTACGACGACTCGACCTGGCAACATACAACGCACGCACCCTGAGGACTGACGAGAAGATTGTGGAGCTGGAAGAAGAGATAGACAAGTTACGCTGGCATATTATAAGGTTATCCAAAGTCCGAAGAGAGGGGGAGGAAACGGTAATCCTCGAATCCGGCAACTTGCTCTATTACCGGGAGGGCGACCATCTGTCCCAAGAAGGTGTCGGATTTATCGTCCACAAGTCTTTCGTTAACAACGTTGTAAAGATTGAGAGTGTGTCGATGAGGGTTGCGTACCTTATACCCAGAATCACCAAACGGTATTCGCTGAAGGTCATACAGGTTTACGTACCAACCTCGGCACACCCCGATGAGGAGGTGGAGGAAATGTATGAGGATATCTCTAGAGCCATGCATTCCTCCAAAACCCAATATACGGTGTTAATGGGAGACTTCAATGCAAAACTAGGCACAAGAGAGAATGGTGAGCTGAAAGTAGGGAAATTTGGAATAGGGCAACGGAAACCAAGACGCCAGCAGCTGGCCGACTTCATGGAGAAAGAGGGACTCTTTATGATGAACTGTTTCTTCCAAAAGCGGCCCCACAGGAAGTGAACCTGGTCGAGCCCCGACGGTTCGACAAAAAATGAGATTGACTTCATTATGACGACCAGACGACAACTGTTCAGTGATGTCTTAGTGATCGCGAGGGTGAAAACCGGCAGCGATCACCGAATGGTTAGAGGCACACTGAACCTAAACGTTAAGTTGGAGAGGTCTCGTCTAATGAAGTCAACGCTCCGTCCCCCTCGTGCTCTAATCCAAAATCCCGAAACCTTTCAACTCGAGTTACAAAACCGTTTTCAGTGCCTAGAAGATTGCAATGAAGTGGACGATATGAATGACAAGCTCGTGGAAACTGTCCATGCGGTCGAAGCTAAGTTCTGCAAGACCCGCCGCAGAAGAATACAAAAACTCTCCAATCACACTCTTAATCTCATTGCTGTTAGACGGGAGATGAAGCTACATTCTTCAACAGATTTGACAGCATACAGGCAACTGAACAGACAGATCTCCAAATGCATGCGGCGGGACTTACGCAACTTCAATACAGCTCGTATTGAAGAAGCGATCGAGCGGAACCAAGACTCCAAAGTCTTAGCCAGAGATCTGTCTGCCAGAAAAAGCCTACTGTCGAAGCTGAAGACAGAATGTGGCAGCATCGTTTCCGGGGCACCTGAGATTTTGAGTGAGATTGAGAGGTTCTATGGGCAGCTGTACACGTCATCGTTGGAGCCACACGCGAGTGTGAGTAACGATCCAAGAGCGAGTCTTATCCGACATTATTCCGATGATATCCCGGAAGTCAGTCTGAGCGAGATTAGAATGGCTCTCCAGCACCTTAAAAACGGCAAGGCCCCAGGCGAGGATGGAATTACAGCAGAGCTTCTGAAAGCGGGTGGAAAACCAGTACTTGAAGTCCTTCAGAAGCTTTTTAATTCCGTCCTCCATGGTGGTATTACACCGGAGGCGTGGAGCAGAAGTGCGGTGGTCTTGTTCTTCAAGAAAGGCGACAACGCTCTATTGAAGAACTACAGACTGATTTCTCTTCTAAGCCGCGTCTACGTGCTGTTTTCGAGAGTCATTACGAATCGTCTCGCGCGCAGACTTGACGACTTCCAGCCTCCCGAACAAGCCGGTTTCCGAAAAGGCTTTAGCACCATAGACCACATACATACCCTTCGGCAAATTGTACAAAAGTCAGAGGAGTGAAATTTGCCACTATGTCTGGCGTATGTGGACTATGAGAAAGCCTTTGATTCCGTCGAAATTTGGGTGGTGCTGCAGCCCCTTCAGCGGTGCCAAGTGGACTGTCGGTATATCGAAGTGCTAAAGTGCTTGTACAGTAGGGCTACGATGGCTATCCGAGTACAGAACCAGAGTACGAAACCTATCCAATTGCAGAGAGGTGTAAGACAGGGTGACGTCATATCCCCGAAACTCTTCACCGCTGCATTGGAAGACGTTTTCAAGCTTCTGGACTGGAAAGGATACGCTATCAACATCAATGGCGAGTACATCACTCACCTTCGATTTGCCGACGATATTGTCCTTATGGCAGAATCGCTGGAGGACCTAAGCACTATGCTCAATGACCCCAATAGTGCTTCCCAACAGATAGGTCTTAAGATGAACATGGACAAAACAATGCCGGTAGTTGTTGGGAGCACTAAGCTCGAAGTTTTTTTTTATATAGGATGAGGGTGACAAACGAGCACACAGTCCACCTGATGGTAAGTGGTTGCTGCGGCCCATAGACATCTACATCTATCCTCTGTTACAAATCAAAATGTAGATGCGTTGTCACCCGTGAGGACTAAGATGGAATGCCTCATTTCCAGTAAAAAGGGCCTCCGGCCACCTGCACTCACCAAGCGAAACGCAGAGGTAAACCTCTACTTCACGCTGGTTTTCTGTGAGGTCGTGGTACTACCCCGGTTCGAGCCGGCCCATCCGTGCGACAGCAAAAGCTGCCGCGTGGCTCTACCACTGTTGAAAGTGAAAGTTGAAAGTTGTTGATGAGTATGTTTACCTGGGACAAATAGTCCGACTAGGTAAGTCCAACTTCGACCGAGAGGTCAATCGACGGATTCAACTCGGTTGAGCAGCGTTCGGGAAATTACGGCACATCTTCTCGTCAAGTATACCTCAAAACTTGAAAACGAGACTGTACAACCAGTGCGTGTTGTCAGTGATGACATACGGAACTGAGACATGGTCCTTCACTGCTGGCCGGATAAGGAAGCTCAAGGTCGCTCAGCGAGCAATGGAGAGGGCTATGCTCGGAGTTAGCAGTAGCCCGCAGTAGAACCAGAGTGACCGACATAGCCCAACGGATTAGTAAGCTGAAGTGGCAATGGGCCGGCCATATAGCTCGAAGAACCGACAACCGATGGGGAAGAAAGGTTCTCGAGTGGCAGCCTCGTACCGCTAGGCGAAGTGTTGGGCGTCCCCCCACTAGATGGAGTGACGACCTGGTAAGATATGCAGGAAGTCGATGGATGCAGGTGGCTCAGGACCGTGCTTTGTGGCATTCCTTGGGAGAGGCCTATGTTCAGCAGTGGACTTGTGAAGGGCTGTAATGATGATGATGATGATGAATCTCCGAAACGGCTAGACCGATTTTGACGGGGCTTTCACTGGCAGATAGCTGATGTTATAAGAAGTAACTTAGGCTACTTTTATTTTAGGTAAAGAATTATGTTTCCGCGCAGAAAAATTAAAACCCAAGAAACTCAATCGTAATAAAAAATTACGCGCGGGTGAAGTCGCGGGGAGCAGCTAGTATATTATAATGATATTTGATTTCTATTGATATTATTGATTTGTGATACTTAGATGTATTTTAAACCAAGAGTTCGGCTCCTGGCTGCAAGGCCGCGGTATGGAATCCTGCACGAAAAAGTGTTAGAATGGCCTACAAATAATTTTTACGGGTTTGGATGTTTGTACATATGCAATTAATATATGTAAAACATCTGCACGATACAGGAGAAAATCCAAGTATCTGCATCCAATTCGCATGCAGACTGGCTACTTGCATGGAGCTTTCTACAGACATTTTTCATCGAGTGGTCCAATTTGTTCTTCAATAAGCGAGGTAGCATATTATGCACTGAGTCATGCGCAACCCGAACTTATTTCGTAAGCGTAAAATAGACGGTGCCTACTGCCTGTAACGTATAACTTAGAGACGTACCAACGGAGTATTTATTAGAAATAATCAGCTTATAACTAAATAAATACATTTTTTTTCCATATGTTTTATTATTTTAAGTAACAGGAGACGTCAAGATACTCATTATCTCACAAAAATAATTACTTCTTGGATATCATAATAAAAACTTTTTTAGTAACTTTCCATTTGGAAATCGTAGAAATAGAATTTTGGAAGTTAAAATTTTAATATGACTCCACGATTTGAGGTCTAGAGTCCGAGATTTTCTTAAAATGTATCTTTATGTGTACTATCATAAATTTGTGAACTTTTTGTCATTTACATTTCGAGAACCAATAATGATATCAATAATGATTTATTACGTTTACGCGAACACTACACATTGAATGAAAATCCGTAAAACTAGTTTCATTCAAAATTATATCGATTAAGTACCTTCTTCCACCACCACCATCACATTAGCCACGACAGTCCACTGCTGGACATGGGCCTCCCCCATTAAAGAGGGTAAATGCCATACTCGCCACACGCTTGGCAGGCGGGTTGGCGTGCGCAGTGCAAGGTGTTCGCTGCTGCCTATTCCCTGGATTTGTCCCTTATTCGGGATTACCTTCTCATTTGGTTTTCAATGTTCAACGTTATAATGTGATATAAATGTGTTTGCTAAGTTAAGTTTTTCATGTAAGTGAATGCTTTGTATTCTTTTTGAGAAATAAATAAATAAATAATCTAAACAACAAATCAATTTTGGACACTAAATTGCATAATAAATAAAGAAAGAAGTGCCAATCACAAATGAACCCATTCTTTATTTTAATTTTAAGGCACAACCCTAAAATACATCAGCCATCGATATATACTCGTATTTACTTGTACTTGTTATATCTTTGAGTTATATGTACTCAAAGATATAAGCAAATTCAGGCAGTACCTACCTAATGAAGGTAAAATCTCTGTGACCTTTTTTTACCTAGATTCGACAGCTTCTTCATATAGCTATAAGATAATGTAGGTACGTCAATAATTATAGTCACCCGGTGTAGTTGAAGGAAAATTAAAAATTAAAAGCGTTTAAAAAATAAAAAGTGCCGACAGATGATAGAAAATTAATAAACAAGGAGCAGATAAGAGATAAGGCAGAATTCAATTAGCGGCTTTTCAAGTAACGTTTTAACTTATACCGCACCGATGACCCCGGGTCGTCTAACGCTCCATGTATCTTAAACTGTCATTATGCACGGAGATATAGAGTAATTACGGAATACTTCTAGCTCGGTGAAGCCACTGACGGAGTTTTGCTCTATGTAGGTATGTATTTTAACTGCTATCATATCTATGTTAGACGGGCTTTCAATGAATTCTCAGAATTAGGGTGAATAAATTTAATAAAAGTAACAATGGACTTCTTCGTGGGCGACCCCCCTGGAAATATTGACGACCTGGTAGTACAGGGAATTTATGATCTAGATGACTCAGAACCACGCTTTAGCCTATGATAGGTCATTCAAGTTATACTTCTTTTGGGGCGTATAGCAAATTATGAGAGTGAATTTTTTACGATGCGCGCGCACACCGACAGCTAAAAACGACACCATGAAGTTGTTACTATGCGCGCGTACACTGACATCTCAAAGCGGCAACTTCATGGGGTAACTGTCTCTCAAGCTTTCGTATTTTTGCTTATTTTCGTTTTGTTAGGCTAAAGAAATATAATTTCCTACGTGCGCACATAAGTACACACACACTTTTTTTAATGATATTGTTAATTTATGATAACAGCACGACAACGCAAGTATGTGGCGTTATGTTGGCGTATCTATCTTAGGTACAAAAAGTGTTACGGAAAGCTAATTTCGACTGCATTATACATACCGGCGCAAAACTCTGTCTCAGCAGTAGGACTTTTTAGTCTCTCTAAAAAGTGGTCGAGACAAACTTCTGTTGGCGTATACTGCGTACATACTCTGATAAAACCGCATGGCACATTAGTGCAAAACGATTATAATTGCTTATAATTTTTTTTACCTGCTAGAGCCATGCTGCAGCTATATTAATAGTATATATAGTTGTAGTACGAATGGGTCGGCTCGACCGGGGCAGGACCACGTTCTCATAGAATTCCAGCGTAAAATAGCAGCTTAATGCTGCTGAGTTTCGTATGGTGAGTGCAGAGTATCGGAGAACCATTTTACTGAAAATGAGGCATTCTATCTTGGTCCTCACGGCTGACAACGCATCTGCATTTTAATTCACAAACGAAGATAGATGTGGATGTCTATGGGCCACAGCAACCACTTACCATCAGGTGGACTGTGCGCTCGTTTGTCACCCTTATTCTATAAAAAAAAATTCCCGTCTAGACAGTGGTAACAAAGTTACACCTCAACTACCTCAATGCGGTACCTCTATGTCGGAGACAAGCATCACTAACAAAAAGGTTCTCAAAACCTTGTCAGGTGTAAACGAGGACAAAGCTAGTGGATCCAAAGTTATACCAGAGGTATTTCTATAGGCCAATTATCTCCGTGTTGACACACTTGTTCCGCCTCTCTGAAATAGTGACTTAATTCCGAAAGTGCGTCAATATGCAGCCTGATCATTGTAAATCCTTTGTGTATCATGTAAAATTTGTTGAGAAAGCATATACTTATATTTTTTCTACTCTAATCTGTCTGTTGTGGAGCGAATTTAAAAATCAAAATTAAAAATATGTTTTTAGATTAAGTATTGAAATAAGTAGGTGTCACATTAGTATTCGTTAATCAATATTACGGAGAGGGGGGATTTCTAAAACAAGTATTTATATACTTAAAAGAAATCCTCAATCATAACACTGGTATGTAAAAACTCTGATACTGAATGAATTATTTGATTTGATCAGTAAAAGGCTGCCGTGCCGACACTGGATTATGAAGCGTAGATATATTCTCAATATTTATATGAGCTATTACCTAGTGACTGACCTAGGTCATATTAACCTATACGGCGACGTAAGGATTTTAATTTTTATATTAGTATGCATAACCGCCTTGTAGAGGCGTCGTAAGAAAATCCATTTATTTAAATAGGCTTAGCTTTCCATTTACTCCCCTCGAGTTGGGGATTGATACGTATTTTTACATAAAAGTTACACTATTATAAGCACACACATAAAGTTTCAATATGCGGAAACACGTACTTTTTGAGAAAAAACATTATTTGAAAATTAATTATTTTTGCAATGTTTATGTTACATTCCTAGCGTAAAACTGGCGCCATTTTGTAATGTCATTGTCGTCGTCAGTACGGATGTCGATTCTTTCCGAAAAAGATAGATTTTTAAATCGATTCTAATAGTAAGCTGTCGTGATATCACAAAAAATGGATTTCTAAAAAAAAAATAGGTTAGGTTCTACTTATGTCAAAGAACCAAATTTATTGACCCCGACTCCACGTGGTACGAGTCTGTCCTACCCCTAGAGTGGTTATATAGAACCGGAGGCGCGTAGGGGGAGTAGCCTCCGCCTGCTGTAACAAATCGTAGCTTCGGCTTGTTGGTCGCCTTTGGCGACCAGCCTCAGCCGCTCCGGCTCGTCCGATGCCTGCGATTTGTTACGTAAAGGCGTACAGGCTGCTCTTCCCGCAGCGCCGGAGACGTTGCAGTCTCAAAATATATACAGAAATCCCTCTGAATTAGTCCCCCTACACCTCTTCTCCCCCCCCTCTCCCCTCAATTCGACGAATGTCAATGGAAATTCGTAATAAAGTAGGCTCAAAAGAGCTAGAACCCAGAGCCGTAAAGCCAGTTAAAAAAAAAACAACAAAATATTGTTAAAATAAGTGATTTTTATTAATTTATTTCTCAAAAAATACGTGTTTCCGCATATTGAAACTTTGTGTGTGTGCTTATAAAAATGTAACCTTTCTGTAAAAATACGTATCAACACCAAACTCGATGGGAGTAAATGGAAAGTCGTACCTTTAAATAGAATAAAGGTGACAAACGAGCACATAATCCACCTGATGGTAAGTGGATATATTGTTGCCCATAGACGTCTACATTTATCCTCGATTAAGAATCAAAATGCAGATGCGTTGTCACCTCTGAGGACTAAGACGGAATGCCTCGTTTCCTGATGTTATAAGGAGTAACTTAGGCTACTTATATTTTAGAAAAAGAATTAGGGTTCCGCGCAACATAATTAAAACCCTAAATCACACGCGGGCGAAGTCGCGGAGAACAGCTAGTCTTTAATAAATTTAATGCCCACGATATTCTTGGCCTTTGAAACTACGTTCAGCATCAACTGCCCTCATTATTAGTACAAACACAGAGACACTCGTCATTTTCTGCCCGTTTTCGGTTTAGATGTAAGATTGCAGAGAAAAATAACAGCTAACAAACGATCGCACTTGGTGGTCAATTTAATTAAATAGAAAATTAAAATTAAAAATTTTATGTGACTTTAAATGGTGCCTGAGTGTGAGAATCCACTGTCCTTTCGGCCAATTAGTGTTAAATGAATAGAAGATATGATCTACTTATAAGAATTAATATTACCGAGTTCAAAAAAACGAGAAGGTTCAATATTCGGCGCAAATGTTTTTATTGTACGATCAATGTCTTTATTCGCCGATTTTTCTGAAACTGCTAAACCGGATCAAATAATTATTTTGTATTTAATAGGTTCAGCAGTGGTCCCGTTTAAATTTAAAAAAAAACACCTCTAGGAGTTCAAAAATAAGAGTTGAAGATTTGAATATAACTATTTGGACAATCTACTTTGAACTTGTGGTTTTTTTAAGTCCACTTAAAAGGGTATAAAAATTAAGTAAAATGTTTTCCACATAGCTTCTAAAGTTACAACCATCTTCAAATAGATGAAGGGGTACGTTGTCCCTACTTTATGTTTATGTTGTAGAACCATACTGCAGCTATATTATGGTTGTAGCACGAATGGGTCGGCTCGGCCGGAGAAGGATCAAACTCTTACAGAATATTAACGTAAAATAGCGGCTCAAAAACACAGCAAATATACCATACAAAATATGATGAGTGTAGAGAACCGGAGACATTTTTACTGGAAACGAGGCATACCATCAGTCCTTTGGGGTGACAACTTTCAACGCATTTGTATTTTGATTCTTAGCTGAGTATAGATGTACACGTCTATGGGCCACAGCATCCACTAACCATTAGGGGGACTGTGTGCTCGTTGTCGCTCGTTGTCATGCTTGTGTAACCTTTTTTTATAGGATAAGAGTGACAAACGAGCACACAGTTCACCTGATGGTAAGTGGTTGCTGTGGCCCATAGACATCTACATTTATTCTCGACTAGCTGTGCCCCGCGGTTTCACCCGCGTCATCAAGTGTCCGAGGTGTGCGACATGACCTAGTTCAAGCATTTTATAACGGCTAGGGTTTAAGTGCCGTTCGCGCGCCCAGCCAAGTATTGAATTATTTTAATTTTACATTATCTCTTAAACTATGCGTCCAAATAACATGGTATAAGGAACAAAGTTTATCTTCATAAAATTGTCTTGATGATGAAGTAACTTTCATTCGTAAGGATAAATAAGCCATGCCTAATAATAACGCTCATACATCACTTTTAAATGTTCAATATTTTTTTGTAACAAAATACCTAATTATGGTTTATGTATAAGAAATAGGCATATGGTATCGCGGACTTTTTTTAGACGGAGTAAAGATCTATATTTTTCTAGAACATTGTATTTACGTATCCCTAACGATAACACCAGCGTACGCGGATAAATCATTTCGGGAGTGCTTTTTCTTCTGACTTGCTTAACAAATATCCATATTTAAGGCTAGTTGAGTAATATAGCTTAGTGCTAGATAGCCTATACTATTCCACATGAATCTGGCTATAATATACAAAAAGAATTTTTCAAATCGGACTGGTAGTTCCGGAGATTAGCGCGTTTAAACAAACAAAAAAACTCTTCCGCTTTATTATAATAGTATAGATTACGAATAAAAATGCAGATGCGTTGTCACCCGTGAGGACTAAGATGGAATGCCTCGTTTCCAGTAAAAAGGGTCTCCGGTTATCTACACTCACCATACGTAACACAGCAGTGTTAAGCTGCTATTTTACGCTGGTATTCTGTGAGAGCGTGGTCCTTCCCCGGTCGAGCCAACGCATACGTGCTACAATTATACTACTAATATAGCTGCAACATGGCTCTACCACGTAACGTTTAATTATATTTAAAAAAAAACTAAGATGGAATTTCTCTGCCTGTAATTATACTGGCCATGTTTAGACCGAAACACAGCAGAAGTTGCACTTCTGCTTAGTGATATAAATAGTTAAGTGGGCAGTACGTATCTAACTCGGAAGGATTTCTAGGCAGTAAAAGAGTTTCTGCTCTTAGTAAAATCTCTCTACTTTTACTACGCCACTATAACTCAATATTGCAACTAAGCTGAATAAAATAAATAAATAAATAATACGTTTATTTCGGTAATCTTGTTAACAACATAATACTGAGACTTCCCAGTGAGTAATCAGAGGATACTCGTGTTGGGAATGACCCGCTACTTCCCTTGAGTATTACAAAAAAGCATAGAGTTATAATTTAATAATGTACGTAGTATCTATATTAGTACATTATAACTCAATGCTTTTGGTTTGGTTGAATGGTAGAGAATGCCACAAGGCATTAAGTCCGCCCTTTATATCCTTTATTATAAGGTAGATGTAAAAAAGAATAAATAAATACATTATAACCCAATGCAAAAAAGTAAGATTACAAAAAGTTTAACCTCTTGAAAATTTGTAATTAGTATGTGTATATTAAGGAGTGTGTGAATGTGAGTGTAAGAATGTTGTTGTATGTATGATGTGGGGGTGTGTATGTATATGCTGGTGGATGAAGAAATTATAAGTAAGAAGACTAGTCGCCTTGCATAATAAAATTTTACTGATCAAATAAGAAAGACTGAGTAATGTTAGACTGTTACCTGTAAATGTATAAGATGTTGGTGAGATAGATTTCAGACAATTCTATTTAAAAGATTTTCAACTTCGTCATAAGTCAGTGTATACAACCAATGCATTAAAGCTACGTAAAGAGTTATATTATTTATTAAAATAATCCGCCACAGGGAGCGTGTTTATTGTTATCTGTAGTCTGTCGAACCACTTTGAAATAATTCAAGGTTCCTAAGAGCACTTGAGTTAAAAGTGTTTCTGTTATTGAAATAAGCAGTAACTTAATATGTTAAATTAAGTGTAACAAAAGCAAAACGCTACGGCTCAGATATATAAACTTACTGCGAGACATGAATATTATTGAAACACTAATCTTAAATAATATGATTAATTTAAAAAAATAATCATTGGCATTAAGACATAAGTAACACGTCGCGTATTGAGTAAAATTTAATAATATATTTATATTAATGGTATAATTAATAAAATATCATACAAATATTCAAGAGTGGTTGAAAAATTGACGTTATAATAAGTATGTTATTTTTATTTTAACAGACTTCAAAAGATAAGGAGGTTCTTTGAAAGATTCCATGTCCTGTTTTATATAAGTGTTTTAAGCAATCTGCGTCAATTGTAAACCAATTTTAATGATTTTTTTTTTATTTGATAAGTTATACTTTAAGGGTGGAATGTGAAAATACGACATTTTAGTGTAAATACTTAACGACATTGTAATTGTTACTTTGAGCTTCTGATACTCCTTCGTTCCCTCAAAAACAGATTCTGAAGTTGGAGCTTTATAATTACACCATATCTTTACACCGACTTCTGAAGCTGTTTTGTAGAAATTATTTTATTCTTTGAACGCTACTTTACTATTTATTAAAACTTTAATTTTAAATGCTTTACTTCCAACATTTATATAGGGAATATATTATGATATAAAACATTAGACTTTTAAGCTCTTTTTATAATTACCAACTATAACTAAATTTTGATCAAGAAGCAACGTTGTTTAGTGCTAGCTGGTCCGGCAGACGTTATTCTGCCCTTACTAGTTAATGTGTTAGCGCGATCAGTTTCATATTCACACACACACACACACACACACACACACACACACACACACACACACACACACACACACACACACACACACACACACACACACACACACACACACACACATACACACGATTCTATAGATTTGTTATACGTATAGCTAAAACCTCTTTAGAACTAATAAAATCATCAACAGCCATAATGACGATAAACTTTAAATAAAAGGAAAAATATAACCCTTTTTTTTACTCTTCCGTAAGCGGATAAAAAGTTGCCTATCTACTACCTACTAATCGTAAACATACAATTTTTCTACAGGTTTATTATACGTATATAAAAATTACTTTTTAAACTTTCTGTATGCACTTGTGTCAAATAAGATAGTTACGTAGATATAATATCTAATGTCTACGACTGTACATATGCCTCTCCGAAGTGCTTTGTATATACTGCTATTGGATTTTGCAGACAATCCATTATAAATCCACGCAAAGTCATATCAAATAATTTTCAAATATAAACTGTGTAAATCCATGTTAACGTAAAAAAAATTAAATGAAAATAAATACTTACTTTGCCGGTTGCGGTACGATAGTGTCATAATTGAAAGATTGCAGCAGTTTCCCGACAGCCTCATTGATCTCCAGTTTCTCGCAAGTGCGTTCACGGCTTTGTTCCCAACTCATTTCGGCTAAGTACGCGATTGATTCTTGAAACTCGTATAAACACGAACGCGGAAAGCTACGCGCGTCCGTCGACTTGCGCGAGCGGTCTATAAAGAGTTCCTTATGTTCCGCGCAATACTATAAAAGCTCGAAGGGGCGCGCGCGCACCGTTGTCTCCAAACCGCGTTGTTTACTTCTCATTTCAATAAAAAATATCTGGATAACTCTCATTTTAAACTAAACGTAGATATACAGGGCAACGTGAAAGTATGAATATTTAGATTTTGTAATAAAAATATGATGAAATTATGTTCATTATCTAATTTACAATAATACTATAGGTAAGTACAATGGTTTGATTTTACTTTTGTATACCTACATTCTATCTTAAAGATACCAAAATAAGAAGAAAAATTTTATTAACACTGAAATGTAAATGTTATTTTTGACTTTAAGATTCTATGCGAAACATGAACCATTTGCTTCGCATATTTACGTAATTCTACTATTTATGTATATTAATGTGAAACATCAGTTATCGCGCGCTAAAGCAATCAACATCATTTGTCATAGTTTTGTTAATATAAAGTGCCTCGTAAAGTGCGGCTGAAGATTTTCCGAATTTTCCTGCTACGTACAGAGTTGAGTGGGCGGAGTGTGGACCCGCCTCGCGCCACCATTGGCGCTAGTGGCCGGACACTGTGACGTCATTGCGCCCGCGCCGTTATCTCTTCGCTTACTGGAGAAACGAATGTGCACCGACAAACACACGACAAAAGCTTTATCTTGCGTAAAGATTCCTATTTTCATATAGTTAGTATATGTATAAGCCACAAAGGATATCAATTTATTTATTCATCCTTTATTGCGAACACCTTCAACTAGGGCTTACAAAAGTTGGCCTTGTGGCATTCTCTACTTTTTTAGTTTGTATATAATTCTTATTCCTTATAATTTTTTATAAATAATAATTTTGATTTCATTAATTCTTTCATTTATTACAGCCTAACATAAGCCCACTGCTGAACATATTGTACTCCCATAGATTCCTCAGTAGGGGGGATCCCCCTAATATACCGTACCGTACCTTGATACCGTAGTAATTTCTAGCCGACTCCAAAAACACGGAAGAGGTTTTCCATTCGACTAAGTATGTTATGTTCTTTTCTATTTATTTATGTAACGAAATATTGTCTTTAATTGTGAACCTATTTTAATAATTCTTTTTTTTGTATAATAAATTGTAACTTCAAGGTGGTCATATATAAATTTGGACAAAATATTCGATCCCCAAGGGTGGGAAAATAGGGGATGAAATTTTTAGCGTAACTATGTAGATGACATTCTAGTTGTTTTATTGAGTTTGTGATATTTCTTGTCCACTCAAAATGTTAAAATATTAAACTTTTAATAAAAATTAAACCCCGAGTTCAAAAAACTAAAAAGTACACAAATAATAACTAATGAAGTCGGTACTAAGACATACATAGTATAGATATAGAAAAGCTAAAGCCCCGATGTTTAATTTTTAATGAATTTGAGCAAATTAAGATAGACCTAGCATTACGGTAATTGATAAATGCAATTTGCTTGTTTATCGTGAGGAAACCTGAAAGAACGAGTAATAAAGTATGTATTGAAAATATCAGCAACCAGCCAACACGCATTGGAGAATTGGTGAAGCGTCGCAGACTTTTCACCGCGTAATTTTTCTCTCAACGATGAGAGGTCTGTGACAGGCGAACATTTATAGGCTGTTCCTTACGGTATAAGTTAGTTATTCAGAACACACCTGTAAATATATGTAAATATAGAGGCGTATGTGATGAATGCCTCGACCAACTTTCAGAATATGAACCTAGTGTAGCCAAAATACTCGTAAGTCACAACACGTGTATCGTGCGGTATGCAAACCCGCTGGCCAGCAGTTCTGCGACTACATGCTTAACCTCTACGCTATCAAGCCGTCCTATTAGATTATTTTACGCTACCACTACACGGCGTGTAATAATTAAATTTAAAAAAAAATGTATGGCTGTTGGGTTCGACTAGAGAACACAGAAATTAGTTCTCCCGTCGCACTCTACCTAGTGTATATAATAGTAGTATATAATACATATACCAATAATAAGTTCTATTGAACTGATATAATACGTATACAGTTCTATTCTGTTCTTGACAACAAGTATTTAATGCGATCATTTCGTATATTTAAAAAAAATAGCAATAAGTCCTTTAACACAAAATAAATTCCTTGTTTTGTAAAATAAATGACATGTATCTACAAAATTAATAAAAAAAATATATTAATTTGAAAGCAAATAAAATTATATTATTAATTTTTAAATTATATTATTAATTTATTATTATTAAAATGTCATAAGTATCACTAAGCTAAACTAATAATGAAAATTTCTTTTCTAACCTCTAAACCTTTACTTACATGCTAAGTTAAGAAATGAAGGTGAAACACATAGTCCACCTAATGGTAAGTAGATGATGTATCCCATGGATACCTAGAATCGAGGATAGTTGATTGATGAAGAATCAATATGCAGACACGCGGTTCCCCTTGAAAACTAAGACTGTCACCTACTGCTATTTTACACTAATATTCTGTGAAAGTATGGTCTTTTCACGTGACACGTGCTGTAGCTAAGCACGCTACAACGTGGCTCTATCAAATAATAGATACATGTTGAAAATATACTCATGGACATAATATTTAGAAGAACACAAAAAAAGCGTGTGTAAAACATCATCTATCCATAATTATTTCTTATATTTATGCGAACACTACACATTGAATAAAACTATTTTTACGATTTTTATCGCGTTTAATTTACTAATTTTAATTCCCGACATTTCGGGTGCTTTACAGCAACCCATGGTCACATGGGGGACTGAGATGTTTGAAGTCCCGATGTCACAGTTAGCCCGGTTAACCTTATTTATTTATTTATTCTTTATTGCATTCCTCAAAACAAAAGAATACAAAGGGCGAATTTAATACCTTGAGGCATTCTCTACCAGTCAACCCATGGAGTGGTGAGAATTTGACGTAAGTGTGGCAATATAAAATAAAATAACACTACACAAAATAATGAATAACTACATAATACATACAATTTACTAATAAATAAACTATACATATATGACGTATACATACATATATACAAATATATGGCATGTATATACAAATATATATACATACAAATATATATATATAATTAGTACATACAAATACCTATGAATATATGCGTCTGTTTAGCAATACATATTAAATGGATGAATCATATAAAATGCGTTGTCTTCAATAGACGGACCAATTTTTTAAAAGCATACTTATTGGGTGCTTTTCTGATGTCATCGGGCAAGGAGTTCCAAAGGCGTGTAGCCTGATCTATGAAGGAGTCACCATAGAACTCGGTGAAGTGAACAGGAATATAGATTTTGTTGTTAGAAGAAGAACGTAGGGCCCTATCATGAGATGAGGAGAGATAGTGAAATTTACTCTTAAGATAAGAAGGCGAAGATGGGTTATTTAAAATGGAAAAAGAACAAGCAATATGCTGGAATTGCGCCTCTGGCGGATTGTAAGCCAATTTAGCTTAGATCTATATTGCGAAATATGGTCATACTTACGAAGCTCAGAAGATCTTGGGACAGATCTGGGTAACACACATCTGCATAATCAATTATGGGTAATATGAGCGACTGGACAAGCATGATCTTCGATTTTGTGGGAAGAAAATGTTTTAAACGATACAGAGAGCATAAAGTGGCAATGACTTTACGACTCACTTCTGAAACCTGGGTTCTCCAATTCAACGTGCTGTCGATATGTAGGCCAAGATTTTTAACAGAATTACTGAACGGAATTTTAATACTATCATAATAAATAGGAGGTAAATCTGCTAGATTAATCTTAGCTAGCATTCTTGAGCTACCACCAGTATAACTTGGCATTTCAAAGGATTGACCAAAACTCCATAACGAGTAGACCAATCTTTGATAGCTGATAAGTTGTCGTTAAGTTTTTTGATCCCATTATTGATATCCCCAATTTCAGCTTGCACATAAAGCTGAAGGTCGTTGGCGTACAAATGATATGAGCAGTCGAGGGTGGAGGTAATAAAGTTTATGAAAATTGAAAAAATTATGGGAGAAAGAATAACGCCTTGCGGCACACCAGCATCCACATCAGCTCAAACTGGGGACATTTTCCCCACACAGACTGACTGCTGTCGACCGCGAAGATAAGATGCAAACCATTCCAAAGCATTAGGACCAAAATTCAGATGAGATAGTATGGAAAGGAGGATTTCATGATCAACTGTGTTGAAAGCATTTGAGAAATCAACTAGTACCAGTACTGTACCTTCAGTTTTTGAATATTAATTTTTGGTTCGATCTACGCAGAATGAGCTTAAAGTATCTTGAAGTCTTGCAGTGGTATGCTTGGGTTTGGATTTAATTTTGTTAAATATAGGATCCCAAGCAGATGGCAGCACCCATCAATCTTCTCTACTGAAATTAGTATGTTTTTTTTTTAATTTCAATAGCCTCGCGTATCATCCTTGGTAGGAATCGATGTTCTTTTGCGAGGATTTGTGGTTGTGGTGATGGCGGGGACGATCTTGAACATGTTCACAAACTGCAGACTTCCCAGAGCGTCGGTGTCTCACGTCAGCTATATGTTCTTTCACGCGGGTTTTAATGGATCTTTTTGTTTGTCCTATGTAAAGAGACCACATTCGCGATCAAGCTTGTACACTCCTGCATCTTGACAACATCTTGCAATACTTGCTCGACGTGCTGAAGCTCGGCGACCAGATGTTTTCTGTCACTGATCCTTCGTGCTTTCTAAAACAAAGATTTTCCCACGGTAGCTAAATGTGATGGATGATGATTCGATTCACCATTTAAATATCCCTTGGTTGGGTGTTATTCCTATATCCTCCATCCTATATCCTCCATCCTATATTACAATCCATCCATCCATTACAGTCTATAAAAGTCCACTGGTGAACATAGGCCTCCCTCATAGATTGCCTCATGGTGGGATTTAGCAATAGTTGCCACGCTTGGCATGCGGATTGACAACCGCAGTTTTTTATTATTGTGAGTTGTTATCACCATCGCCTCTTACGACACCATCTGGACGATATGGGGTAGTTGATATTTTTACACCGCCACTACATGGTTAGTGTAAAACATAATATCATGGATATTAGTGACAATTAAGTTTACTAATTTGGATTTTGTTTATTATACGTCAACTTGTATATATAGAGGTCAGTGTATGTCAATTTAAAATTGTAAACGTCAAAAAAACAAACGATCAATTGACAAAATTTACCAAATTAAAAAAAGGGAAAAAATTTTGCAGGAAGGAAACATTTTTGTACTTAACATTTTATATATTTTTTAAGAAATCTTTTATGCTATATGCTAGGAAAGGCTATAACGTGGGCTATAATCAGTACCTACTTAGTATTGCCCCCTCTAGGTCTTCGAACTGCTTCCATTCTTCTTGGCATACTACATAAATCGTGGTCTTATTATTCATAAAATTGTAAGAGATTGCACCCTATTCTTCCAGTAATGCGACTTTAAAATCACTCAAATTCCCGAGAGCAGAATCTCTTTTCTTACTTTGTCTTCCAAACGTATCCCATACGCCATACATGATCTATGGTGTTTGAGTCGGGTAAACGCGCTCTAAAGCACTGATTTCAACGTGTCGAAGGAATTAATTATCATGCATAAAAACAAATCTATCTCCTATATACGGCACTATAATTTTGTTTCAAAATCTCGATTACATATCGTGCCGCTGTAAGTGACCCATTCTCAATGACGCAGATTTCCGTATGTGCTCTCATAACAATACCTCCCTATACCATAACTCACCCTCCACCATATGCCTCTTTTCCAATGATATTATCTCCAGCACTGGTTATTGTTTATTTGAACCCATATTATTACATTTACTCATTTATGTCTTTTTGCAGTTTGGTACGGTAACTTTCAGGTTCGATGACTCTACAATCTTTTTTGTTCGGTGGCGTTTCCTAAACGCATACATTGAATTTATTCCATGACCTAAACGATTCTATAATTCTGATTTAATTTGGCCTAATCTATACATATAAATAAAATTGATGTCCGTTTATAATATTGAAAAAACTGATTTCTGTTAAGCTCATGTGGTTTTGCATGCCATTAACACAAACCATTTTTAAAATTTTTGTCTGTCTGTGTCCGTAATGAAACTTCACGAGAATCTGGGCTATATTTTATCTGAAAACATGCAAGATTTTTTGTAACACCTATAAAATTATAAATTAATAGTTTTTACCGTTATCTTATAAATTATAGGATATACATATAACAGAAAGTTACGAACAAATCTTTATATACGACGTAATATATATAAGATCAAATAATAGTAGAAGCCTAGTGGACAATTTCGTGGCACATAAATAAAATAATAAATTTCTAAATTCCTTCAAGTTCACCAATTAGTCAAGAATACACTTTAGTTTGGTAGTAACATACCTAGATACAAATTATTTATGTAGATTAATCATGAAAGAAATGTTATTTTTTTCGAAGAAGGCTCATCGTCTCGTAACTTAGCCGAGTATACGAATGAAACACACTCACAAATTAGCTGCTATTTATTAAACCCTCAACTCTGCCAATTAGCGCGATCTAATTTTGTACCCAATTTACGCAACGAAACCTCTAAATGAGCTGTCAAGGTACCAACCGTTGGTGTTTTCGTTCGTAACGCTCTGTGTTCACTATTACTTACATAAAATCGACCAATAATGAACATAATATCCATATCGTGGCCCGCCCATAACTACAAAATTAATTTTGACTATTGTTGTTAAGTCAGTGTAGTGTAACGCTGGGCTACGTTAAACGTGTAAACGTTTAACGTAGCCCAGCGTTACGTTTAACTACACTACACTACTACGCTAGTATCGGTTTAAAAGTGTAAGTTAACCAGTATACTCCTCTAAAGAAATTTTTATCAACCATCCACCTCCCTTCTCAAACTGTAATTGTTACAAGCTTTTAATTGAACAATGACTTTATAAATATCCATTCTGGTTGAGATTTTTTCAATTCATGCTCCAAATACACAGAACATAACATATTTTATTCTCCATACGAACGGTGCCAGACTTGCCGCCAAAAGCGAGACGTCCTGGTCGCCTGCTAGTCCGCCTAATAGTGACTTTATAATTTTTTTACACTCATATTCATAACTGTTTTCATTACGATAGTAAAAAGAATTTTTTTTGTATTATGATCCACTTTCATGGAATGAATTCCGTTCCACTTAAAAAGTTTCAAAATCCTTCTATGCGACGTTTGGTTCACCTTCATTTTTACATTCCATGCAAGAGGGGCATCAGGTTTGAGGCCTACTACTACTTTTCAGGAGTTTTAGATAATTTTTAGTATTTAGAATATATTCAATACATTTGTTGTTTGTGGTAAGCATACAAATGTTTTTATGGTAAGAATATATATAAGAGATTTCACCTATGTACTGACCCATCACGATATCGTGATATACATATAATCCGAACCTAATCCCGCAAATACTCTTTTGAATTTTATAAAAAGTTTCTTTAGTGCATTTTTATTTATAATAATTCAACAACATTTTTTTAACAATCATACTTAAAAATATATATTATAAGCATATTTTAAGAGTCACGCTGTAGCTATATTATGATTGTAGCACGAATAGGTCGGCTCGAATAGGTAATTGGTATTATTACCCATTCGAGCTGAATCTCTCACAGAATACCAGCGTAAAATAATAGCTTAATGCTGCTATGTTTCGTATGGTGAGTGTAGGGAACCGCAGACCCTTCTTCCTAGAAACGAGGCAATCCATCTTAGTCCTCAAGGGTAATAACGCATCTGCATTTTGATTCTTAATCGAGGATAAATGTAGATGTCTGTGGGCCACAGCATCCACTTACCATCATGTGGACAATGTGCTAGCTTGTCACCTATTATACGTTATATTTATTTTTTATAGAATAAGCAAAATTAAAAAAAAAACAGTTTCATAACATGCGGAATAACACCTACGAAGCAAAAAGGTAAAATAATATACATGTTACACAGTATATAAAATAAAATAAACTTTCATACTAATATACCCCCTTGCGGTGGGTTACGGGGGCTAATGTGTTTTTTTTTTAAATTGACGCCCCCTTCTTAGCTAACCTCTACTCGGCGATGGGAATATTCCTACCAAATTTTAAGAATCTAGGCCTTATGGTTCCAGAGATATCGTGATGAGTCAGTACATAGTTGGAAATCTCTCATATATATAGACAACAGCGCCACCTACCTGGTGAATCTAAACTATCCAGGGACCCACCCAAACGATATTCTGGCCAAGTTTTATACCTAGAAGAGTAGTGTTGCCCAAAATCGGTCTTGGTCTTGCAGTCTTGGTCTTGTTCTTGCATTTTTGCAAGACCAAGACCAAGAACAAGACCGCCTCTTTTTAGCAAGACCAAGACCAAGACTGACCGTGCAAGATTTGCGCAAGAACAAGACTAAGCTTGCGAGACTCTTGCGTCTTGCAGTTAGGACTAAGTGTCCTTTCAGGGAGTATAGGAGTTCGGGTATACGCTTAGGGACTCTATGAGATGCAAAAAAATATAATGAAAAAAAAATTGGAAAATTGGACTTATGCGCATTACGAACAATACCATAAACATACATAGCGAATGAAAATATCCATTAAAAGAAAAAAGAGTGCATCCCTAGTTTTGACCATCGGCACTTTGATAGTGCGCGGCGTCTTGTTGTCGGCGTCATCAAAGGTCGGATACTGATCTGTCAAAGAAATTGTGCAGCTATTCGAAAGTACAAGGTCAAGATACACGTGCCAGCGGCTACTATTGATATCGCATACAATCGTCGCCGCCGCGCCACACGCACTACATTTGACACTGTTTGATTGCCGCCACAGAGTACATGTTTCAAAGGATAAAATAAGTTTCCGGGTGCTCAGAATGGACATGAATACATTATCCTGATCTCGCAAAAAATATTGTAATTAGATAATAGGTAGGTATCATAATAATTTATTCTAGTAAGTAATTATTATAAAATTAACTATATGGATTTATAATATTTACTTACTATTATTACCTAAAAGATAAACATGTTCAGTAAGTTCACTGCAAATCTCGACTTTTGCAAGTGTGTGTTTTTAATAAAAAATAAATAATAGAATAAAAAAAATATGGTTGACACCATAGCACTTTTAAAACACTTGAAGTGTGTAAAAATTGATCTGGATCTTGTCTTCAAGGCTTAGTTATTAAGGAGTTGGAGGGGTACCTAGGTAAACCCAGAGCCGTCATCTCGGAAGACATTTTAGACTGTTGGAGGACGCATGAGACGAAATATCCGATTTTATCGAAGATGGCCCGTGATTTTCTTTTAATACCTGCAACTTCAGTACCTGCTGAGAGATTATTTTCTAAAGCATCATTAATAATTAGAAAACATAGAAATAGGTTAAGTGATGAGTCAGCCAGATGGTTACTTTGTATTAATGCTTTGTCAAAAGAATAAATATAAAGTAACAGTAATGTCAAAGCTGTTGTGTATGTTGTGAAGTAATTTAATTTGCATCGTATTTTATTTTTTATTAAAATAAATTGTATATTGTATAACTCTTTTATTCCATTTCATATATGGTGAGGGTCCATCAATCTCTTTCTAGAGAGATAATGTTATTTAAAATACAGTGTAGTTATTGCCATTAATTTGCTTTTATATGTATGTTTAACCATGTTTTAGCACATGTAAGCAGGGTTGGCTGATTTAAATCAGACTGATTTAAATCATGATTTAAATCACGATTTAAATCGCTTGATTTTGATTAAAAAATCATTGATTTAAATCAACATGTATAAATTAATGTAATAGGCAGAAAATGATATAAAACTGGCTTAAAATAAGGTAAAATCTTTAATTGTTTTATGTTATTCTTATTATTCTACTACAATAGTCTCATAAACTTTGGAAAATCAACAAAGACATGGCGATGAGGTCTGTCAGTCTCATAAACTTTTTTTAGAAATTCACCCTTAAGATAAGAACTGTAATTAATACAGTATTAATTATTTTACTTTTGATCAGTCTCATACATATGTATTCATAAACTTTTAATCCTACTATGTCAAAATGTGTTACCAACTCGTGAATTTCCAAATATACAAAAAAAAAACAAAAAGTTCAAAAAAATCATGATTTTTTTAAAAAAATCAGCATGATTTGATTAAAATGGAAAAAATCATGATTTTTTCCATCCCTGTGTAAGCTTATTAAATGTAAACGTTTATTAAGAAACTGACGCCCGTGGCCGTGGGACACGGTAGATAGCTCAGTTGGTTAGAGCATCGGCACGGATCCCTTAGGTCGTGGGTTCAAACCCCACCCGGTGTCAGTTGATTTTTCGAATTTCTCATTAAATGTTTAGATATTTATTAATATGGTTGGTCTTTACTATGGCTATGTTAATTCAAGCTCAATATGTACCTACTCTGTTAAGTTGTTCTAAGATCTAAAGTAACGTTTAATAAATAGTAATAGGCTAATAGATCATTGCGAGACTTGCGAGACTCTTGCTGCAAGACCAAGACCAAGACCAAGACCAGGTGTATTGGAGCAAGACCAAGACCAAGACTTGCTAAGTCTCGTCTTGTTCTTGCATTTGGGCAACACTATAGAAGAGCTATAGTTTGAAAATTAGATTTTTTTATTAACGGCCACGCAACCCGCCCGTGGAATTTCGTAAAATCCATTCTTAGCCGATCTCTACTCGGCGTATTCCTACCAAATTTCAAGTCTTTATAGGCCTTATGGTTCCGGAGATATATATATATATATATATATATATATATATATATATATATATATATATATATATATATCTATATATATATATATATAGATTGAGATACATATAATACAGAATTAATGTAGAATAGATGTACGATAAGACGACGCGACGTTCGACGTACGACGCTTATGGCTTCTTAATTACAGAGAGCTTTAACATAAGTTGGCGTTTAAAGAATAAATGATATTTACTATTATAAATGTATATGTGTATACGAGTGACAGCATTCATACCGTATTTGGTCGATGTTTGGGTACACTGAAAAGAGGGTTTTATGTACGGTACTTAGAAGTGCAGAGCATACAGGATTATTTTGCAATAACCTTCAGCTGGATTAGAGCACTAGGGGGATGGAGCGTTGACTAGACTACTAGACGTGACCTCTCCAACTTAACGTTTAGTTTCAGTGTGCCTCTCACCATTCGGTGATCGCTGTCGGTTTTCACCCTCGCGATCACTGAGACGTCACTGAACAGTTGTCGTCTGGTTGTCATAATGAAGTCAATCTCATTTTTTGTCGAACCTGAGGGGCCGCTTCTAGAAGAAAGAGTTCATCGTAAAGAGTCCCTCTTTCTCCATGAAATCAGCCAGCTGCTGGCCCCTTGTTCCGTTGCCCTATCCCAAAATTCCCTACGTTCTGCTCACCGTTCTCTTGTGCCTAGTTTGGCGTTGAAGTCTCCCATTAACACCGTATAGTGGGTTTTGGAGGAATGCATGGCTCTGGATACATCCTCATACATTTCCTCTACCTCCTCATCGGGATGTGCCGAGGTTGGTACGTAAACTTGTATGACCTTGAGCAAATAATGTTTGGTGATTCTGAGTATAAGGTACGCAACTCGTCAAAACACTCTCAATCTTTACAACGTTGCTAACGAGAGACTTGTGGACGATAAATCGGACACCACCTTGGGACAGATGGTCGCCCACCCGGTGAAGATAAGGATTCGAGGATTACCATGTCTTTCTCTCTTCGGACCTCAGATAATCCTATAATATTCCAGCGCAACTTGTCTATCACTTCTTCCAGCTCCAGGATCTTCTCGTCAGTCCAGTAGCAACCGAACCTCCACCGGAGATTCTTAACACTCCCTACCCCGCCGTTACCATGGTCACCACATGGACCATATCATAGAGAAAAGTAATAGACCATATGCGACACTGTTTGCTTTATGAATTTAATAACCGTTAGAAAGCAGTTGAATCTTGTTGAAATATTTGGTATTAACTGGTATAGAATGTCTATAAATTTAAATTCACCTATTGTATCCAGTCATTAAGTTATAAATATAAAATAAAACAAAATAAATACTTGAGAGATGGACGAATTTCGCACTATATACGAAGGTACATGCCGTCATTGATTTAAAAAATTCAACAAAAGTGATAAAAGCTTCGAAGATATACCACGGTTTATGGCATCTGGCAGTTTTCTAAAAGAATATTTACCACAGTATATAAAATGTTTTCTGTACACAGAAATACGAAAGAAAATGTATATAAGTAGGTAATATGCTCCTGGTTTTATAAAAAATGGAGCAATAGACATGTCACATGCAGTAGTACATTTTCCTAGTTAATTTAGTAGTTTCAAGGATTTATAGCTATTTTAGATTTTATGAATGGTAGCGCTGGGGACGTGCTATCCCCAGCGCTACCGTTTGAGAAGAACCAACTTATTTTAGTTAGCTTGCTTAACTGGCTTCTCGCGAGGTAGCCGTATAGAAGCGGTGTAAGAATCCACTACCCCATTTCGTCACGTAGGTGATGTATGAGATGACAGATAGAAACTTGAACAGGATATGGGCTGAAACGTCTTACTAATTTCAGTTAAAAATAAAAAAAAACTACAGTTGCAAACCCCTATGAGGTAATAATGTGGAAAAATATGGGGGAGGCCTATGTTCAACCGTGGACTTTATAGGTCGCACTGCAGGTCAATAATACATTGATATTGGACAATTTTACATTGACTCGCTTATGTATAATTATTACTCGTAAGTAGAAGCCTAATGCATACCTTTTAGAGTAATAACATACATATGCGCCTACTTATGTAAGTAGGCGTATATGTATGTTACTAATGGAACATTGATTTGCTTTATGCATTTAATTGTAATTTAATTAGATTGGTGAATTAAACGGATATAGTATTTTCGTGGTACATTTTCGTAGTTAGTAGTAGTTTGGATTATTTGAGTACGGTAGCACTGCGGTTCATTGACACATTGACATTAACTATTTGACAGACAATTTGAGTTTGACACGTTTGACACTGCCTTAGGGATGATTGATGTTATAGAACACGATCGATGATAACATAGATGTTGACATCGATAGCTCAACATCGATGTTCGATGTTTATCCTACTCAAAACATCGATGTTAGCCATTATCGATGTATTTTGGACATCTATTTAATAGGTTAGAATTAGATGAATAAAAAATTGTCATGTTGTTTACGGTTTATAACTAATGAAATAAAAGAAATTAATAAACAATGTAGTGTAAAACAGTATAATAAAATTAGAAGAAGTTCACAAAGATCTAGTTCATTTGTTATGTAGTCCAATATTTTTGTCGAATTATTGAAGTTTTTGTTTTTAATTTTAGATAGGTAGAACCAATAACATTGTTCTAAACGTATATTGGATCGTATTTACGATCAACATTACAGTTGACACTTGACAGATAAATTTGATATACCATAATGATATATTTTTAACTGACATGACACTGGCAGAATTCCATCAAGAGAAGCCATAATTTAAAAGAAAAAGAAGAAGAAGATATATTTTTAGTTTATCGATGCGTTCAAGCATTCTGATTTATTCAAAATTTTCAATATTTTAGAGGAGATACAAGATTTAGTTAATATTGATTTTGCGGGTTCACAGTGTTCGCAAGTACCCAGTAATCGATTATGGGTTTATTGACATCGATGTTTCTATGTTTGACATGTGGCAACATCGATGTTAAAACATCGATGTTATCATTTTTGACATCGATGATCATCGAACATCGATGATTATCGAGCAATCGAGTATCCCTACACTGACTCGCTTGCCTTGATAGTTGATAGTTGATACCTGTCAGTGTCATGTTGCTTGTTGATTACACTGACTTTAGACATTTAAATACTTTCTTTTTCTTTTTATCATATAGATTTCATTTCGTGTCGTTAGAATGATTTTTTCTTTACACTGAAAAATTTTCACACGTTTTACACTAGTTTGCTTCTAATTATTCAATTAACATGAAGATTGCAGTAGAAGGATGTGCCCACGGAGAGCTAGAAAAAATATACGAATGTATTGAAACTTTACAAGAAAGGGAAGGCATAAAAATAGATTTATTAATTTGTTGTGGTGATTTTCAATCTGTCCGTAACAATGATGATCTTCGAGCAATGGCTGTACCTGAAAAATATCAAAATATTTGTACATTTTATAAGTAAGTATTGTCAACATAACCTATATTTATAAAATATGAAGATGTTAAGAAACTATTTCATAAAGTTTTATTCTGTGTAATCCATATTAAAATTTAATTATTGTTTTACA
This sequence comes from Parnassius mnemosyne, assembly GCA_963668995.1. NCBI lineage: Eukaryota > Metazoa > Arthropoda > Insecta > Lepidoptera > Papilionidae > Parnassius > Parnassius mnemosyne. The sequence continues at coordinate 18,010,882 of CAVLGL010000080.1, forward strand.
AGTTCTTGTTCTTACCTTACTAATTAATAAATTTCAGGTCTTATATGCTACATTCAGTAATTTTAAATACTAACTTGATTCATAACTTTAAAACCTGTATCACCCACGAGACCCACGGGTTTCTTATTTTAGAACCTATATTTATTAGGTTATTATAATGAAATAAATATTATCGTCATTATATCCTATCAAAGTTAATTTCTGAACATAGGCCTCTGTCATAGATACCTCATAGGGATATTTGCATAGGCAGCAACAATTTTTTTGTGTTATGTTTCGTTTCCCTCTGTAGGCTCTAAAACATCCAGTGGATGATATGGGGTTGTAGATTTTCTTACTCTGCCACAGCATAGAATCATATTGAAGAATTCAGTATTAAGTATAACAAAATAATTTGATATTGAAAAAAGCTTATTTTTTAATATATATATATATATATTTAAGCATGTTAAACTTCATGTAATAATGTTACAATTTTATATTGTCAATAGGTACTACAGTGGTGAAAAAGAGGCACCCATATTAACTATATTTATAGGAGGAAATCATGAAGCATCAAATTATTTACAAGAATTACCATACGGTGGTTGGGTGGCACCAAATATCTACTACCTAGGAAGAGCTGGTGTGATTAACTTCGGAAATTTAAGAATTGCAGGTATATCGCAATAAAATACATAGAAGACATGAGCATGTAAATTCTTTAATACTAAGTAATTTTTAAGATATAGCAGAACATTTATTAAAAAAAGGAAAAGAAAGTATATATATTACAATAAAAATTAATATAACCATATTATAAAAATTTTTTATAACTTAATTTAATTCAGAAACCCCGGGCTCAATGAGTTATGGAGAGGGCACATCATGATAAACTTAGAAATGAGGATATCTGCAGTAGAAACAGAGTGACTGACATAGCCCAATGGATTAGTAAGCTGAAGTAGCAACGGGCCAGTCATATAGCTCAAAAAAACAACAGCCACCATATAGTCTGCATGCTTTAACACTTCCCAACCAAGCTCTTTCAATTTTTACTGAGTATCCAAAGATGTGCGTGGTCTGGCGTTATTATGATGAAAGACCACTCCTTTTCTGTTGATCAATTCCGGGCGTTTTTTCTTAATTTCTTGCTTGAGTTTCATTAGTTGTTGGCAGTAGAGATCCGAATTGATTTTTTGCCCGGCAGTAAAAGACCATAATAAACAATGATCTTCCAGTCTCTCCATACACACAGAATCACCTTATTGCGTGTTAATCCAGGTTTTGCTACAGTCCATGGAGCTTTTCATATAAGTGAAAACTTTTTTTTTTATAGGATAAGGGTGACAAATGAGCACATAGTCCACCTGTTGGTAAGTGGTTGCTGTGGCCCATAGACATCTACATCTATCTTCGATTATGAATCAAAATGCAGATGCATTGTCACCCGTGAGGACTAAGATGGAATGCCTCGTTTCCAGTAAAAAAGGTTCCGATTCTCTACACACACCATATGAAACACAGCAGCGTTAAGCTGCTATTCTACTCTAGTATTCTGTGAGAGTGTGGTCCTACAGCGGTCGAGCCAACCCATTCGTGCTACAACCATAACATAGCTGCAGCATGGCTCTACCATGTTTAAAGTGTGACTTTTTGTTTGTGGACAATCCTCAATTCCTCGGCTATGTTGTAACTACTAATATGCTGATCTTGCTCCACTTTTTCAAAAATGGCATCAACTTTATGGCGGCCAGAGCAAACTGCATCTTTGACATCAAAATTCCCAGACTGAAAATGCTTGAACTAACTTTGTGCTACTCTTACTGATACTGCATTAGGTCAATAAACGTCATAAATTTTTTTGCGGCTTGAGTCACATTTTTCCCTTTTATAAAACTTCAGAATGTACCGAAATTCTTCGATTCACTCATTTCGGTGGACAGAAAAGCAATTAGAAAATGGCGGGAATGTGTTTTTTACTTTTTATTTTTTTTCCGTAATGTCCTATTCTTTTTTTACTAATTATAAGCCAGTTTTTGACCACAATCCCACCTGCTGGTAAGTGGTGATGCAGCCCTAGATAGTAAATCGCACTGTCTTATCGTAACAAAAGCCTATTCACTCTTGCCTTGAAGACAGCCAGATTGTATTTGGACAGAAAGATTATGATATTAAAACCAACCAGTTACAATTGGTACAACTAAAGAGATATTTCCTCAATTTTATACAAACAAAATAGGAAGAAACTTTTTCACCAACCTATTATAAACTATGTACATAAAAATTAATATGGATGATGATCCATGGAACAAACTCAATTTTCATTTATATACATTTACAAAAAGATACTAAAAATCTGCTTTTAACCTTTTCGCTGTCCTGTGCACTGCATATAGGTCATTGCTATTGTCTTACTATTGTGTCTAAAAACCGGACAGTGAAAGTGTTAAGTTTCAAAATACCCTAATTCTCATTTTAATCTGTTGTAATTTAAGGTCTTTCAGGTATTTTCAAGGGACATGACTATCTTCAAGGGCTTTGGGAAAGCCCACCTTATTCCCAAAATTCACTCCGATCTGTTTATCACATAAGGTCATTAGATGTATTCCGTCTAAGTCAGCTCAAGGAACCAGTCCATGTTATGCTGTCACATGATTGGCCACGGGGTATTACTGAGTATGGAGATAAACAAAATTTGTTAAAGAGGAAACCATTTTTTAGGTAAGTTGTTTTATTTTTATCAAATATAATCCAGTATAAAGCTGCTGTATGTGTAATATTTAGAAAAATAATACATAACCTGATGGATTTAGTGACATTATTTTATCTGAATGTACTGATACTAGTGAATGGAGTCCTTAAACGGATCAAAACATGGTTAGTTTGTAACACCACAGTGTAACTAGACATTGATTTTGACTTTAAAATGGATTGGTATGTCTAAGACGGGACAACATTTTTAGAAAAAAGCCAGTTAAAATAGCAAAGTAACTGCTGTTTTTTATGATTAGCCATTTCATCTTAATTTTAAGGATTAATATACATTAAGTCTTATCATTATCATCATCATAATCATCAACTTATAATATTCGGACTAATAGGGAACATTTGTACGTAATGAAAGAATACCAAATTCTACTACTAGGTAGTACCTGGGATAGTATATATTATATTGCTGCTTTATTATCACCTACAGAGTTGATAGTTTAGTAGTTGATATTTAAAGTTGTAACCATGACTAAGATTTTTAATTTTTTTTATGCATAAACTATTGATTAAGCTTACATAACCAAAAAGATAAGCCTATAATTAAGAAGACGCTTAGCTTTATTTTGATATTCATGTTACTTTAAATTCCATGTATTAGTGTTTGTCTTGTGGGTTGTCCTTTTAAATAAATAAATAACGATATGGGCAGTAAACCCAGAGTAACTGAAGTAAAGGAGAAGAAAGGTTTGCAAGTGGCAGGCTTTTTCCAGACAAGTGCAGTGTAGAGTGAAAGCTCACTAGATGGAGTGACGGCCTGGTTTTGTGGCATTTCTATGCAAAATCTATGTCCTACAGCAGATTTGCGAGGGGCTGTATGTGATGAGGATTGCTTAAGTATTATTATATGTAAATATATTCTATATGTGGTAGTGCTATGCTAGAGCTATATCAATAGTACAGTTGTAGTATGAATGGGTCGGCTCAAACGGGGAAGTACCACACTCTCACAGAATAACACTGCTAACACCAGCGTAAGATAGCAGCTTACCACTGCTGTGTTTTGTTTGGTGAGTGTAGAGAACCGGCAAAAGAGGCATTCCATTTTAGTCTTCACGGCTGATAATGCATCTGTATTTTATTCGCAAACGAGGATAGATGTAGATGTCCATAGACATAGGCCATAGCAACCACTTACCATCAGGTGGACCATGTGCTCACTTGTAACTTTTATCCTATAAAAAAAGGGATAAAATTACATCTTGTAAAGTAGTGTTTGAATTTAGCTAAATAATTACTGACAATATTCAGAGAGTTTCGAAATTTAGACTGTTATAATATTTTCTTTTTTGTTATTTAGGGAGGATATTGAGTCAAACCAGCTGGGAAGTGTGCCTGCGGAAAAGCTTTTATATTTATTGAAGCCTGATTATTGGTTTGCTGCTCACTTGCATTGCCAATTTGCTGCTATCGTCAAGCATGATGAAACAAATTCTGAAACAAAGTTTCTAGCCCTAGACAAATGCCTTCCAAAACGCAGACACTTACAAATACTTGATTTACCATCTACATACGATGGAGATAAATTATTAAAACATGATGCAGAGTGGTTAGCTATTTTGAAAAATACTAATCACCTGTTGAGTGTCAAAAATGTTGATTGTCACATGCCTGGCCCAGGTGGCAATGAGAGGTGAGTTTCATTCTTTACTCATTTTTAATGTCGTTTATGTGCCATATTTCATAGTACTTTTAAATTACCACACAGCTCAGAGTACCTGATTAGTAAGTAAAAGGACATGGGTTATAATGTCAGAAAGGGCCTATATTTTCGTTTGGACATTTTAAAATTGGTCTCGTGTCACTTGCCGCATCCAAGCCTATCTGATAAACGTAACAATAAAGTACGGACAGTAGCACTGAGAATTATGGTATATAGGTATTTATGTATATGTAAAAATGTAAAATTGTTTTTATATATATTATTTAGGAAGTTTTACCATGGTAGCAATCAGGCAGATCACATACATCATCATCTGTAATACTATTGACAAAGTTGTAGTATTTTAAATGTCTTTATAAATCAATTGGGATAAAGTATAAAATATACAATATAGCCATGCTACAGCTATATTATTTACGGGGTAGAGCCATCCTGCAGCTATATTATGGTTGTAGAATGGGTTAGCTTGACTGGGGAAGGACCACACTGTCACAGAATACCAGCGCAAAATAGCACCTCAATGCTGCTTTGTTTAGTATGGTGAGTGTAGAGAACCGGAGTCCCTTTGTACTGGAAATGAGGCATTCCATCTTCATTCCCGGTATCTATGGGTATGCAGACGACAGCACAGTTGTGGAGAGATACCAACCAAGAGCCTGGGCCAGTCGGGATCAAATCCAATCCGAATGAGAGGCTATGGTTAAGCATGTTACTACAGGCAGTTTCCGAATGGGGCGATGCCAAACTCATGAGATTCAACGCCTCCAAAACACGAGCGTGTCTTTCCACCGCTAAAAGAAGCCCGCTCACCCTGGCTCCTACTTTCCGGAATATATCCTTGGAGTACACTGACCGCCTTCAGTTGTTAGGGGTTGAATATTCTCCGAGCCTCAACTATGGGCGGTTCATTGAGTCAGCTGCAAGGAAACTTGGTGTCCTTGCAAGGGTGCGGCGGTACTTCCCGCCGGGGCAGCTTCTTATCGTATATAAAGCGCTGGTGCTGCAAAATGCCACCTGGCAGCGTTGGACTCAGTGGAGAGACGTGCTAAGAGGCTCATTGGTGAAACCAATCTTGTCAGCTTCAAACAAAGGCGCAGAGTAGCCAGTCTCGCAGTATTCTATAGAACTCATCACGGTAGGGTGCACAGGAATTACACGCTTTTATTCCTTCCTCTCTTTTCCACCATCGGAAGACCAAGCGGTCAGCGGGTCTTCACCCCTTTGTTGTCGATATTCCACACATTAGAACCAAATGGTTTGCTTCATCTTTTGTAATGCGTACAGCAAAGGAGTGGAATAATTTCCCGGCGTCTATCTTTCCGTCGGAATACAATCTGGGCGTCTTCAAGGCAAGAGTGAATAGGCTTTTGTTACGCTAAGACAGTGCGATTTACCATCTAAGCCTGCATCACCACTTACTTTTTGGAACGAAGTTCCTTATGAGACGGTACAAATTTGGCGGATGGGGGCTAGGCGAGAACAAGTGTAAGATTTTTCCATCATAACCCCTTCTGACGTAGTGTAAACGGCTTTGGCGTCTATAAGGAAGCGAGATGGAATAATATCCAATTACGCTAGTAATTCATTTATTTGTATTTATTAATCAATAATATAATACGTTTATCATTAATAATAATATACTATGAAAGGAACTTTTCTACAGTGGTAGAGCCACGCGGCAGCTTTTGCTGTCGCACGGAAGGGCCGGCTCGAACCGGGGTGGTACCACGACCTCACAGAATACCAGCGTGAAGTAGAGGTTTACCTCTGCGTTCCGCTTGGTGAGTGCAGGTGGCCGGAGTCCCAATCCTCCCTCCCCCTCTCAACATGGTAGCGGAATTGAACAGAAGACTACCCCAGGAGGGTACCAGCACTCCTGGAGAATCCCTCGCTGAGCATCCACGACCAAACTACTCCACTCCTGGGCGTGGGTGCTCAGGCTGCCCTGCGTATCCTGGGGAGGGGGGGGGGGCGAAATTCCGCTCAAGACGAAACCTGCTCGGGGCAAGCGGAGCAAGAAGACAAAGGCAACCCCTGCTACACTATCCGTGGATTTCTGCAACGTCAGGGGACTTCATTCAAATCTTAACACCGTCCACTACCATCTGCAGATAGCTAAGCCGGACTTGCTCTTTCTTACCGAGACACAGGTGTCCTCTCCGGCTGATACTTCGTATCTCTCCTACCCGAGGTACAGATTAGAACACTCGTTTGTGCCCGGGCTGGAGTTTGCGTGTACGTCAGAGAGGACATCTGTTTTCGACGCCTCGGCAGTCTTGAAGGTAAGAACCTGTCCATCCTATGGCTACGCGTAGACAACCCGTACATCCCTGCGTGTACGGGTGCCTCTATAGGTCCCATAGCGGTAATTCCGACACAGACCGACTCATCGACCACGTCCAAATGGCTGCAGACTCCGTGCTACAACAGATCCCATCCGCAGAGATCGTGATCCTTGGCGATTTTAACGCCCACCACGCCGAATGGCTCGATTCACGCTTAACCGATCATGCAGGGAGATCTGTTTATGACTTTGCCTTGGCATATGGTCTGACACAACTGGTTACTTCGCCTACGCGGATCCCAGATGTGGAGGATCATGTACCTTCACTGTTGGACCTTCTGCTGACCTCTCATCCGGACGGATATCAGGTCTCCGTCGATGCCCCTCTGGGCTCTTCGGACCATTGTTTGATCCGGAGTACGGTGCCACTCACGCTCCCATCGCAATTGCGATCTGCAGCTTGCCGCCGTGTTTGGCACTATAGGTCGGCCCATTGGGACGGAATGCGGTCATTTTTTGCATCCTACCCGGATGATCCCAACGTTGTTGCTGATTCTGTCGCTGATGTGGTACTTCAGGGAATGGAATTATTTATTCCATCATCTGTGGTGGCTATCAGAGGCAGAAATCAGCCATGGTTTGGTCACTCCTGCAAAATTGCATCACGCTATAAGCAGGAGTGCTACCGAACCTGGGCCGACGCATCATCGTCCCGGGATGTAAATACCAGCGCTCTTAAAAAGAAGTATAATTCCGCCTCCAGGTCCTTCAAAAGTGTCATTACCAAGGCAAAGACAGAGCACGTCGGCAGAATTCCTTCCTTCGGGAACACGTGCATTCTGGTCTCTCGCCAAGGCTGTCCAAGGGAACTTCTGTCAGCCATCTCTGCCATCTCTGCACAGGGCGGACGACTCACTGGCCCATGACGCAAAAGAGAAAGCCGATCTACTAGGTTCTCTTTTTGCTTCCAACTCGACTCTAGATGACGGGGGGAACACACCGCCGACCATCCCGCGGTGTGAGTGCTCCATGCAGGAAGTGCTGTTTACACAGCGCTCGATCCGTAAAGCACTCCTCTCCCTGGACGTCAACAAGTCGAGTGGGCCTGATGGAGTCCCACCTATTGTGCTGAAGACGTGTGCTCCGGAGTTGGTACCGGTTTTAACGCGTCTTTTACGCTACTCCTACACCATTGGCGTAGTCCCGAATTCATGGAAGACAGCTTTGGTGCACCCGATCGCTAAAAAAGGCGACCGCTCAGATCCGTCCAACTACAGGCCTATCGCTATCACCTCCTTATTCTCCAAAGTAATGGAAACCATTATTAACTGCCAGCTCATGCGGTACCTTGATGATCACCAGCTGATTAGTGACCACCAGTACGGTTTCTGTCGAGGTCGCTAAGCTGGTGATCTTTTATGTTATCTAACTCATAGATGGGCGGAGGCAGTGGAGTCCAAGGGGGAGGCGTTGGCCATTAGTTTGGACATAGCGAAGGTCTTCGATCGGGTTTGGCACAAAGCGCTTCTTTCGAAGCTCCCTTCCTATGGGCTTCCCAAGAAATTGTGCAATTGGATCACCAGTTTTCTTGCAGATCGGAGCATCAAGGTCGTAGTAGACGGTGCATGCTCCAATTACAAGTCCGTTAACGCTGGTGTTTCACAAGGCTGCGTGCTATCACCAAAGCTGTTTCTTCTGCATATCAATGATATGTTGCAAACCAGTAACATTCATTGCTATGCGGACGGCAGCACTGGTGATGCTTTATATACCGGCCGTGCCAATATTACTCGGGAAAACGTCGTCGAGTACCGGAACAAACTTGTGTCTGAAGTCGAGACTTTGTTGAACAAAGCCTCAGAATGGGGTCGACTAAATCTAGTCCAGTTCAATCCCCAGAAGACACAAGTTTGCGCGTTTACCGCTACCCCTTTGTTGTGTTTACCCCTTTGTCGTATCTCCTCAGTTTCAAGGCACTCCCCTTCTTGCCTCAGCCAGTATCGGGATCCTTGGTGTCGACATATCGAATGACGTGCAGTTTCGTGGTTACTTGGAAGAGAAGGCCAAATTGTCCTCAAAAAAGCTTGGCGTGCTCAGCAGAGCGGGATAGTATTTCATGCCGGCACACCGCTTGCAACTTTACAAGGCAAAGGTTCGGCCTCACATGGAATACTGTTCCCATCTCTGGGCAGGGACTCTCCAGTGCCAGCTCCTTCCACTTGACCGCATCCAGCGCAGAGCAATTCGAATCGTCGACGACCGAGTTCTTTCCGATCGGCTTAACTCATTGGCACTGCGTAGAGATGTTGCATCTCTTTGCGTATTTTATCGCATCTATCACGGGGAGTGCTCTTAGGAATTGTTCGGCCTAATTCCAGCCGCCCAATTTCACCATCGCACATCGCGACAAAACTCGCGATACCATCCATACCATCTGGATGATTGGCGGTCTACCACTGTGCGATTTAGAAGAAGTTTTCTTCCTCGCACAACTTCCTTGTGGAATCGATTACCACCAGCGATTTTTCCGGACCGATACGTCTTAGGGACCTTCAAGAAAAGAGCCTACTCCTTTTTAAAAGGCCGGCAACGCATCTGCGATTCCCCTGGTGTTGCAGTTGTTCATGGGCGGCGGTAGTCACTTACCATCAGGTGAGACGCATGCTCGTTTGCCCCCTCTCCTATTAAAAAAAAAATTTCGTTCCTACCGAGTGTTCCACGACACTCACGCATGTTTTTTTCTATTCTTTTTCGTCAGTCAGAGAAATGGAAAATCTTATTCCGAACCAGTCATAGATTTGATTAAAAAAATGTTATTTGACAAACAAAATTTTATTTTCTTACATAGGCTGCACTAAAAGTATCGGGAATGGAATATTTCCACTGTTCCTGTCATATTAAAATCTTTTTAATTGAAAACTCCTTGGTTTTAAAAATCGAATACCATTTATTTATTTAAGAAAAGATTCTCGGTCTTGTCACAAGGTTTTGTCAAACTTGTTTAGTCGTTGAGAAAATGGAATTGACTCGAGAAAATTCAAGAGCGATGATTTATTATGACTTTCGAAGTGGTTTAACACAAAAACAGTGTGTTGACCGGATGATTTCTGCATTTGGTGATGAAGCCCCATCCAAAACCACAATTTATCGCTGGTTTGCTGAATTTCAACGTGGACGTGTCAAGCTCAGTGATGATCCCCGTCAAGGTCGTCCAAAAACTGCAGTCACCCAAGAAAACGTTGATGATGTGCGTAAGCTGATTGAGGAAGATCGACATGTGACATACCGCGAAATTCAAGCAACTTTAGACATTGGCATGAGTCAAATACAAATAATCTTGCATGAACAATTAGGTGTAAAAAAGTTGTTTTCCCGATGGATACCGCATCATTCGCTCTGTGAAGAGCAAAAAGCGGCTCGCGTTACTTGGTGCGGCAGAACTCTCGAAAGATTCCACGCGGGATCCTCAAATGCTGTATACAACATCTTCAATGATGTTGTATACAGTTTGCATTTTTCTCATCAACAATGCAGAATGGTATGCTAGCATTTGTTTGCCACAGGTCGTTTCTGAACTCCGTAAAGAGAACTGCAACCGCCGCATCATCTTCCATCACGACAATGCGAGTTTTCACACCGCACACAGAACAAAAGAGTTTTTAGAGCAAGAAAACATAGAATTATTAGACCATCCGCCGTACAGCCCCGACCTAAACCCTAATGATTTCTATACTTTCCCTAAAATAAAGAATAAGTTGCGTGGACAGAGATTTTCATCACCTGAAAAAGCTGTGGACGCCTACAAAACGGCCATTTTGGAGACCCCAACTTCCGAATAGAATGGTTGCTTCAATGATTGGTTCCATCGTATGGAAAAATGTGTCAAATTTCGCGAAGAATACTTCGAAAAGCAATAAATACATTTTTAAATAGTAATGTTGTGTCACTTCCTTGATTCCCGAAATTTTCACTGCCCCCCTCGTATACCTTGAAGTGAATACATTTAATTTTATAGTCCACTGCTGAACATAAGTATTTCTAGAAATGCGCAGGGTACCAGTGAATGCATTCTTTAAATTTTTGTTCATGTGACGCTAAGCAGGCGGATGCACGACCGTACAGTCGATATTTTCGCACTAATTTTTTCGTTATTGTCGTTCACCATACATTCGTGGACATCTACATTTGTCCTTGATTATGAATCAAAGTCAGATGCGTTGTAACTCCTGAGAACAGGCCACACACAGGCCTCTTCATTGCTGGGACAGTTATAGAGCAACTAGTCTTTGAGGAGACTTCATGGCTTCGAAATATTTTATTCTCCAGATTGCAGGCTTCCTCACGATGTTACTCTTCACCGCCGAGCACGTGGTAAATTAGCACTGAAATGCACTTAACAAATTTATAGGTGTCTGTGGGGATCTACCCCAGGTCGCTCATGTACTGTGAAATGTATGTCGAGCTCTTGTATACTGCAACCTTTATATGAAGTATGTCGCAAGACTCACTCATAAACATCCATCCATCCATAGCAGCCTATAAAAGTTCACTTCTGAGCTTAAGCCTCCGCCATAGATTGCCTCATACGGGCTTTTGCTATAGTTACCACGTATGGCAACTGGCTCGGCAACCGCAGTTTTTTTTATTATTTTGATTTTATTTGTCATCTACTGTTTCAGTTTCCCTCTCATTTTGTACAGCTTAATATTAATTTGTTGTTATTCTTTTCAGGTATTTATTTAGTCCTACTGAAGAAGAAAAGTTAAACATTGTGCATTTAATGGAGACATTGACAATAACAAATGACTCATTTGTCAGGACAGCTCCTGTATATAAGCCAGGGGCACCAAGAAGTGTATCATTAGAACCTATAATGAACCCTCAAACTGTTTCTCTCTGTGAAAAACTAGGTATAGATGATCCATTGCAAGTGATAATGGCTAGAGCAGGAAGGACTATGAAACAACCATTTGTTAATGATTCCAACATAAGCATTGATAGCAGTCCAATAAGTACACCTTTTAAATGTACTAAACTCTCTCTACCGGCGCCGGTTACACCTGTTGTGAATAAAGACTTTTCCAATTCAGATTCTGTCTGTTCACCAAATACTCCAGTTCTGTGTGATACTTTAAACAATACACCTGAAAACATGAGTACTCCACCATCAAGTAAAAAAATATTTAAAAGAAGAAATTTAGCAATGTACACACCGGATGTCGATGAAAGTGTTAGCACTTCCACAAGCTCTATAGATTTAGACAGTCCACGCTCAAATAAATTACCATGTAGGACTAATTAAACATAATAAATTTAATATAATTATTTATAGATAAGTGAAATTGCAGTGAAGTGTAGGGCGTCCCCCCATTAGATGGAGTGACGACCTGGTAAGACATGCAAGAAGTCGATGGATGCAGGTGGCTCAGGACCGTGCTTTGCGGCATTCCTTGGGGGAGGTCTGTGTTCAGCAGTGGACTTGTGAAGGGCTGTAATAATAATAAAGTGAAATTGACTTAAATTTAATTATGAAATAATCAAGAGTACAAAATGTAAAATATTGATTATTGAGGTGCTTCTAAACTAAACATATTTTCAGTGACAAAATATGTGATTGCATTATTGATTGCTTTGGCCCGATTTTCACAGAAATATGATATAGGGCTAGAAACTGTGATACGGATATAAAATCAGGGCAACACTGGCTAGTTTTGACTACTTTAGACCATTGAAAAAAAAAGACATATGTGAATACGACCTTCATTTAATAAGCGTAAAACTATGCTAAATCAAGGAATGACACTTGATAGACATTTGTAATAAATAATAAGATAAACCTTTATTTAAAAAAATATAAAAGTGTGTAAAAGTAATTTAGAGTAACACTTCACCTTTCGACTTGGAATTTTTGGTTTCTGTATTTCGGAATACAATGTAAATGGATTTCAATCACTATAGCTGCAAAAATATGGCCATTTTAGAAGCATCCTTATGCGTTTTACTTGTATATTTTCGATTTTTAAACGGCAATATGTATTGATTAGTGTTGATTAGACTGAAACTATTATTGAATAGTTAAATCATGTATGAATTGTGCGGATTTGAACCAAATGTTGAAGTTCACACTTCTTTATTTTCAATTATATTCTTAATATAAAATGATTTTAGCATGATACGTTCATAAATTAAATTTTTACGTAATAAATATTTATTAAATCATATCTTAAACATTTATGTGAAAATTTGCTCAAGTTATAAGTATCAAATTTATTGAAGTATTTGTAAGAATGTTAATTTACTGAGCTGTAGATTTAATTTTGAAACTTGGCTAAGGATTAAATATAACTTTATGTAAGTGCGATGTGTTCTAGAATTCCATTCATAGATAAAATCAAAGTATAAAAAATATAAAACATGAAATGTAAGCAGATAATAGTTATTTTTCTAATAATTTGTATGTTATGGTTGACTGCAATAATAAATGCGTAGTATGGACCGTCGCACAATGTATCTTATACCGCGGCCACACACATCGCGATAGCGCGAATATTCGCGTTATCGCAATGTATGTGGCCGTCCCTTTGTGAATACTTCATCAATTCGTGCGAAGTCGCAAGCACATCACATCGCTGTCGGTAAATTATCGCACTTCAAAGGGTTTTATCGCGATGGAATTCGCTTGTGCGGCCACACTTCATGACATCATGCGTAGCGGATGTGTTTGCAACGTATTTCTGACATAGATCGGAGTAATGATAAAAAAATTGAATTTATCAGTAATTACGAGTCCAATCCTATAATATTTATATATTTTTTCTTATTTTTTAAAAAACTGACAATAATAAAAATAATTATTTGCTGCCATATAATACAGAGCAACCGTGGCATCCATTTTGTATTTAGCGTGTGCTTAGCGCGATAAAGTTTACAACGCGCGGTGTGGCCAGACACCTTCGCGGTAGGCTGAAGGCGAAGTTTTATCGCGATGTGTGTCGCCAAGGCATCAGAATACTGTAAGGCGGGTCATTTACTTTATATCTTTATAACAGTAGCCTGTATGTCGAGTCGATGGTTAGTTGTTGCAGCGTGTGACAGTCATTAGACTTGTATATATGATAGCTCTCCTACTGAATACTGCTGAATATTTAATATATAATAGTTACTTCCATACGAAAAGAAAAAAAATGATGTAATGAGAGCATCCACAACTTTTTCTGTCACCAGGGCGGCGCCACTTAAAATTGAGGTGTATATATAATATTTGACAGATTTCATAGCAGTGAAGTTAATTTGTTCGGAAAATGTAAAGGTTAATGTTTCTTTCTGTACTATTAGGTACCTATATTTTATATTAATAAGAATAAAAATAAGTAAACCAAACCCCATATGTTCATAAAAGTAGAAAAATTAAAAAAAGTTTAAAATGTGCAAAACGGTAAAAACATTGAACACAAAAACACAACATTCATTGTTTTGTGTATTAATATAATACTCTAAAAACTGATAAACTTTTATTAAAACTAACTTCAATTAAATGTCATTGTGTAAATGTACATCTTTTTATCAATCAGCCTATAACAGTCCACCTATTTCGCACCTTTAGGATGAAACCGACCGAACTCAAAAAAGTAAATTTGTGGGAAATCGAAAAAAACGAATGTAAATTGGGACACCTCCTTATTAATTTTTATATTATTTCGTAACTTTTTGAGTTAATAGCAAAGTTATTGCGGAAAATCAGAGAGGATACATACAGCTATGAACCCTTTAAAAAAAGTATAAAAGGAACGAATACTATAAATTAAAAACAAATATTTTAATATGCGAGTCGTTTTAATACCCAATAAATATCCAAAACTTTGACCAAATAGGAAATATGTCCTCTTTTTACTAAAAAAACACATCTGAAATTTGACCGTTTAAGAATTAAGTCTTTTTCGTATTTATCTAATGTAGTTATTTTTTGCCGTTTTCATTTTTAAGTCTTTTTTCTTCGTATAATTGCAAACCCAAATTCAAATATGTCATAATAGTAATTAAAAAAACAACGGTTTAATAGAATTATAATATATTAACAAAAATAATGAATAAGTAATATTTATAGAGATCATTTAACAGCATAACTGTTCGTATGGAGGGTAAAACCTCAGTTAACCTGTCAAGTTATCATAGAACAAAAATTAAAAATGAACAAATATTTTTTTTTTTTAGGATTTTCATTAGGAACTATTATTACTAAACTGGATACTAACTAAATATCACATAGTATCATTTGACACTAATTGTCATGTCTGAGTCACATAAAAACAACAATCAACCTTAAAAGTAAAGCTAAATAATATATTCTTCATCTAAAATGTGTCTTTGGGTAATTTATTACTACAAAGTAACGTAATAGGAACTCCAATAATAATTATCACTTAAAATTAATCCAAAAAAATCAGTTAAGCTAATCAGTCTTCTAATAACGGTTTATAATAATCTATATAGAAACCAGGTACTAGATTCTTTCTGATTAATTCACTTAAACCTTTCTTTTTATTTTCATTTAATTTTATTTTATTCATAAACACTTTAAAAATTGAGATCTCTTCCAAGCTTGGCTTTTTTTTTTTTTGTTTCTCATATTTACACGAATGAAATCTTCTTGGGCATATGAGGTTTTGTAGAAAACTCGAAGGGTTTGTTTTTTAAGAAACTTAATACTTTTATATCGTTCCAGGATACTGTGTTACGTTCATCATCTTCGTTGAAATTATAGCCCCACTGATCGTGTAAGGATTTCAAATCAATAAAAAAGTCATAATTTAACTCCAATACTTTGAAAGGATTGCCAGATTTTTTGGCATTTTTTATCAACGTTACATATTGATGGGATGTATATATAGGACCAGATTTTAGATTTCTTTTTATCTCTTTTTCAATTAAACTGTGAACATTATCACCTTCATTCTGGGTGTGTCCTCGTATTAAATACTTGTGAGTGATACTTGTAATATTTGGAAATTGAGACACAGCATACGAGTACAGACAAGCAATAAACTTGCTTTTATTTTGTCCGCAGCAATTATCGGAGTAAAAAATTATGTTTAATTGTTTATCAGGAGATTTTTCACTGACCGTTTTCAAATACTCAAGTATGCAAGATCCTATTTCATTTGCTCCCCTTTTACCCTGTGTTTCATCCCAAAAAAAATTATAGACATCCCCATAAGCGCCAAGTTTTTCGCTTTCAGTTATTTTACTCACTCTTGGGTTCTTTGCAGTTGTATTTATATTATGGTGTTTAATAGCAGCCAATTCAGCCATGGTGAAATTCAAGCAGTTTAGTTTAGATATATAATAAAAAGAACTGCATTCTCCCACAGGACATTGCATGATAGCCTGTAAATCATAGACGGTGCAAATATTATATCCATCACCAAGCATCCTACGATCTTTTTTTTTTCAATACGGCAAAGATCTTTTTCTTTTATATGGTTGTCAAACTTCTCTTGCAAGTTTGCCTTTTGGTCTACAGATGCCATCTCATATTGTAAACAAAGATCACAACGATCTTTTTTTGGCTGAAAGAATCCGATATTAAAATTGTTATTAAATACTTGATAATATAGTCAGTACTCTACTTTAGGTTTCATTGGATCTCTGTTTTCACAGAAGTCTCTCCAGAGATCTTTAACCGTTTTACTGCCGTCAATAAACTCTTTCGATGTGGATGCCCTGAGGTAATGTGACTCCATCCTAGGGGTTGTACTTATGTGACTCTCAATGTCCTTAATAATGGTTTCGTCTATTTTTTTTTTCTATTAGTGTGCTTACCTCTTTGATCCTCAGCTATAAATCCGACATCATTACTCTTTGCTTTGACGGTTCTAATCTGTCTTTCTGTAATATCTAGAGTATTCATGAAATATATTTTACAAACTCGAATTTTTTGATTGATTACTGTGAAAAAAAATGCAATATTAGGTGATCTAGGTTTTTGAGCGTTCGTATATTTATATTTTGGCCTCACTTCCATCATGCAAGATTTAATAAATGATCTTTTAAGGTTCACATTAGAAAGGTTCCAATACATTTCAAAAATGTTAGCCCTTTGGACTTCATCTATTTGGTCGGAGCATTTTAATCGACAAGGCTTACACGGGGTTTTCATACAACGGGAAGGAACTTCTTTTTTAGATCTTGACAAGGAAGTGTAGGATTTTCCAGTATTTCGCAATATTTTGTTGATATTCTGTTTCCACATTAGTGGATTACGTTGCCGTTTTCTACATTTTATATGAGTCATGTTTGTTTCACTAACATTACTTGTACCAGGTTGTTGTATTTCATATTGAGGTGTAGTAGCGCCACTTGAGGAAGAGGAACTTCTACGACGAACAGAAATTTTATTGGGGTCTTGAAATGTGGGGTCGTCATCACTTAAGTCAGGATCACTTTCGAGAGTATTAATTGGTGATATACAATAATTAGGTTGCACTCTTGAACTAGATCTGAAAGAAATTTTTATGTCTGATTGACTGGTACTAGCACTCATTCCATTTGGATCTTTATGTGTGACGTTTGGATCCATGGTCTTTGTGACAATATCACTCAAAGTGGATGATTTTATGGAATTAGAACTGGAACTAGAACTGGAACGTGAACTGGAACTAGAACTGGAACTTGAACGCGATGAAGTGGAACTGCTAGATGATGAAGATACTCTTTTTTCATGGCTTGGTCTTCTGGTAATTGGAAAATTTGACTTATTACAATCGTCAGGAGAAGATTCAATCCCGTACTTTTTTGAACTGCTTTTCCACTGTTTAAGAACAAAAAAAAAACATTGTAAAAAATAAATTAGTGAAAGGCTCAGCAAACTTAGTTTGAAACAAACAAAAACTACTGAAAACCAATGTAGCACTTACCATTTCAACAACATTATTATAACAGCAATTTAAAATATTGTTGCTAATAATATCTTTATTAGGCGAATTTTCAATGACTGAGGAACTTGGCGACAACTCTTCCGTTTGATTGCTAACTGTCAATTTCTAAAATGAAACAAACGAGAATTAAGTTTAGTTTGATGAGTACATAGGTGGATAGATTTAAAAAAAAATATTCAAACTATATCTTACTAGTTCGCTTTGGGTGTTGTCACCAAGACTGAATATAGGTACTTGGTGAGTTTTTGACGACTTCATCGACCACACAATTCGGAGACAAGTTCTCTTTAATTTTATTGTTTGGAAATCCCTATTGGGTGACAGAAACCATAATTAAACCTTTTACAACTAATAGCTAAAAATAAAGGTGGTTGCACAAAAAAAACCATTAAATTAAAATATGTAACTACCTCAAGATCTCCTTTTTTGCAATATTTATCTTTTCCCAAAGCAATGTCCATTATGATATCGCTTCTTCTTTTCATTTCTATGAATTCCAAGTGACGTTTTATTAAACTGTATTGTATTTAATAGTCGTAAATAGACGTATTAACTATTATGCCTTCTTTTTTCACCTAGTAAATAATAAAAAATAGTCTCAATACTTAATAGAACACAAAAGGTAATACTTCGATAAATAAAATAACGACCTAATTTTAAGTCTGTCATATTGAGTCAAGAAATATTAGGATTATTGTATTAATGAAAAGACTTAAACTTAAGTGAGTCACTAAGATTATTATTAATTTTAGCATAAAAATGACTAAAACTTAAATAAGTCACTTAAAGTGACAAAATTATCGGAATAAAAAAAGCACAAAGCGAAGTTTGTCGTTTTATTACCTAAGAAACTGAAGTGAACTTACCGCTGGTTTCGGATTAAATCGCCTCAATCAGTTTTCAGGTCAATCTTTGCCTATCTGCGTAACGTCACATGCACGACACTGTCAACACAATACTAAAAGCGTCGTTTCCGCAACGACGCGGTCCCGAAATTTTGCGAGTAAGAAAGAGACCGATTGAACTGGTTTGTCCCGTTCCCACCCGAATACGGCGGTTTTTTATGGACAGATAGATAGACAAAGTTTTTTTGAGTCATTCAATGGTCATAACTCATTTTACCATTTTTTTGAGTTAGGTCGGTTTCATCCTAAAGGTGCGATTTGTCGTTCGTTACGGACTTGGACCCCATTGTAGGGGGTGAAATGTAGTATGCATACTATTGTATGATTTTAATTGGAAAATGATGTTTTCATTCGAATTACAAGTAGATTGATCTAGTTACATTATCATTGTGAAACATTGGCCTCTTCTATAGATTGTCATAAAATTACGTCCTACTCTTAGCCGTCGGTTATGTTATACATAGTGCGGATCCAGTGGCACAAGGCTGCCATTTGAGAACTTTTCTTTTCTATCGATTGTCGAATTAAAAAGTGAACTCTTATAATATGATGGGAATTTACCGAACCACTACTAACTACTAGTAATATGTTTCCTTTTATTAACTTCACATTTCGAAGTTGTAATGGATTTGAAATTATAAATTGCATGTCTCCTCGTTTTGAGATCCATACATGACGTGCTAGTGTTTTTTCTTTTATAGTATAGGGTGACAAACGAGCACACAGTCCACCTGATGGTTTGTGGTTGCTGTGGCCCATAGACATCTACATCTATCCTCGTTTGCGAATTTAAAAACAGATGCATTGTCAGCTGTGAGGACTACGATGCCTCTTTTCCACTAAAAAGGGTTTCTGGTTCTCTACACTTACCATACGAAACACAGAAGCATTAAGTTGCTAATTTAGGCTGGTATTCTGTGAGAGCGTGGTACTTTCCCGGTCGAGCCGAACCATTCATGCTAAAACTATAATATTAATATAGCTGCAGCATGGCTGTAGCACGTATAAAACGTTATGTTTAAAAGTATAGCTGTGTATGTTTGTATGTTAGTGAACTTTTTCATCTTAAAGATGTGAAACATTGTCTTACACCATGGTAAGAGATCGACTCCGCCCATTAATATTTCGTCTCGCATATCGCTAGAAGAAATTATGATATCATCTCAAAACCAATGTAGTGTATAATAAAATAATCAATGACAGGTGGTTTTATAAGAATCGAAGCTGTAGTTATTTTAACCGAAATTAATAGTGAGGACAGGACAGTTAGACGGCTCCGTGGCGCAGTGGCTTAGCAATGAGTTGTTGCACTAGGGGACGCGGGTTCGAATCCCGCACGGAACAAGTATTTGTATGGCCTACAAATAATTGTTCCGGGTCTGGATGTTTGTCCTCGTGCAATTTATATTTGTAAACTGCCTCCACGACACATCCTAATGTGGGGGTAACTTTTTTAGAAAATAAAAAAAAACAGAAGAAATGGCTCTCACACCCTTTTCTGCCGACTTCCAAAAAGGAGACGGTACTCAATTCGACTGTATGTTTTTTTAACGTGCTATTTAATATTCGATTCGATTTCGATGATTATTTTCTTATTTGAAAGCTGGTACTTTTAGTGTAGTCCCATATGAATTTGGTCAAGGTCAGAGCAATAGTTTTTGAGTTATTCTTAATAACTTATATTGAAGTCGGCTGTACAAATTTTTTTAATTTTAATTATATTATTATTTTATTACTGTAAAAACAGTATTTTATTTTAATTTTAATAGTTTATTGAAAAAAGTGCAATTCTAAACATTTTTCTGCCGACTTCAAAAAGGAGACGGTACTCAATTCGACTGTATGTTTTTTTATGTGTGTTAATCAATAATTTTTTACTGGGTGAACCGATTTCGATGATTCTTTTTTGTATTTGAAAGCTGGTATTTAACATGTGGTCTCATATAAATTTGATCAAGGTCAGACCAATAGTTTTTGAATTACTCTTAATAATTTATATTGAAGTCGGCTGTACAAATTTTTTAATTTTAAATTATTCTCTTAATTGTCTAAAGACTAAAATATGAAGATGTCAATTAGTTGAATCTAAATAAGTTATATACGTTGTTTTAACTACCTACATTATTTTGGTAGGTCTGATTTGTTTGCAAAAAGTTGTAATGATCAAGTTTGTTCTCTACAGTTTTATTTTTGACCATGACAAATACCTTTTTGATTGTTTAAATATCAAAGACTGTTTAATGATTAATCAAACTGTTACGACCTGCATAACTTAGTAGTGCGTTCGAATCTACCATTTAATTTCTGTCTGAAATCAATCCTAGCACAAATATTTTGTGCTTGGAGTGGTTAACACGAACACTTGGAATATTAAAAGTATTGCCCGTCTTCTTTATTTTAAAATAAAAATGAAATCTTGCCTGCTTAGTATGTTACACTAATCCATTTCACTAAATAATATACCATTCTATGTTTACCTAAATAAACACATTTAATCATCTAAAAAGGTGTTTTTTTTTGCATGATTCTACTTTCATTATCACCTAATTTCAAAAATGTATTTATTTTCATTTATGAAAGCATTAAGCATTGTTTTTTTAAGAGGAGGCCAATGAGCATGCACCTCACCTGATGGTGACAAACTGCAGCACCATGAACAACTGAAACAGCCACCCATGAACAATTGCAACACCAGGGGAATTGCAGAAGGTTCGTTGTCAATCATTTAAAAGCGAGTAAGTCTTTTCTTGAAGGTCCCTAAGAATGAAGCAACACGGGGTTACCGGTGCGTTTCGTCATATCACAGCCATACGGCTGTCGCAAGGGTAACTGCGAAGACTCAACGCATCGTGTGGCATGTGACTGTAATTTAATATGTAGAACGACGCAATGACACCGCTCAGGGTTCGCAACGCTTCGTGTATGATCGTGTGTGCTCTAAGTCGTATTGGCCCCGGAAAATTAATCAAATAAAAACAACAAAGAAGGTCCTCACTTTCTGAAATCTGCGTGGGTGAAGTAAAATAAACGAGTTCATTTTATTTCGGAGTCATCTAGCTTGGTAGGCATTGAAATCATAAAGAATCACGATATCTTCGGAATTTGTAGTGGTACGTGGTCGATGAGTCTGTCTGTGTCGGCACTCCCGCAATGGGTTCTATAGAAGCTCCCGTTGACGCGGGGATGGGTCGTCGCTTTTTACGTCCAGCCAGAGGATGGACAAGTCCGTACCTTCAAGACTGTCGAGACATCGAGAACAGATATCCTCTCTGACATACAAAGCTCCGACCAAAGGTAAAAAATACTGATCAAATTTAATAGGATAGATAAGATATAAGCCGAATGGAACACCTAGGGGCCGGCTTCTCTGTTTCCCTAGGAGTTTGTGTATAGAGCGGACGGAATACCCTAAGGTGGGTATGCGTGTTGCTACTCAGACGTAGTTATTTAATACATTAATATACCATGTTATGGAGGGGAGGGTTGAGTCTCAGGTTACTTGTACTCACCTGGCAAAACGGGAAAACGTAAATATAATAAATAAATAAATACGACTGCTTCACGCCGCCAAACTGTGGCACGGTCCTCCTGGTTCACTAACCTATTTGTGCCCAAAAGCTGCTGCGGAACCCTACAGTGTAAAATATATGGGTAAACTATTAAATTATAGTACAGGTATGGATAATAGAAGAGAAAGCAAAAGTACGAGTTTTACTTATTATCATGTATTTAGTAAATATTATATTAAAGGCACTACAATTTTTAACAAAATTTTGGAAATATTTACAAAATATTCACAAAAAAAAAATTAAAAACAATTATATTATAGTACTCGTATGACTTAGTAAATGATCTTTAAGTTGAGGCATATTTTTGGGTATATAATTACACTGATTACACTTGAGAGGTGTAGCCATTAAACTTTTATGAACATCATTTTGTATTTTTTTAATAAATCCATTTTCTTTTAACTCTTCCAAGACATCTGGAATAAAATCAAAATTGTCTTTATAATGGTGTACCTATGTATATAAGTGTACAACAAAAACTTCATCTGCATATGACGGTTGCCCTCAACAGAGTAAGTTCAAGACCAACCATCTTAAAAGTTATTGCAACATTATTTTGAAGGTTCGATAGTGGCGCTCAGGAATAACTTGCTATTTACGATTTTGCGGTATTTACTTAATCAAATAGTATACAAAAATGTATATTATGTAGTTAATTTGTGGCCCTCCATTATGGCGCCTTCATGTTGATGTGTGATATTGCCACATAATAGAATCATGAAAAACACAGTGTCATGAGGACTAAGTAACATCAAGGGAGAGTCAACTTACTAGATATGTAGGGCTATGTCAAGTTGCTCTAGTTATGTACTGTAGATATCTTTGTTAAGGTTATAGAATTATTAAGGAAGATAATAAAGGGGATCCCTTCTACTAGAAAGCCATTATTTGGAGCCAATGAAATTACCATTGATGAAAAAGATCAACTTTACAACAACTGAAGCGGGAAGAATATCAACATAATCATTACAGTCCACCGCTGAACATAGGCTCCCTCTCCTAAGGAATGCCATAAAGCACGGTCCATAGCCTCTTGCATTCATTGACACCCTATATCTCTTACCAGGTTATTACTCCATATAGGGGAAGACCTACGTGGCTGCCACTGGAGAACCTTTCTTCCTCATCAGTTGTTGGTTCTTCTAGCTATATGGCAGGCCCATTGCCAATTTTGCTTTGATTGGTTGTGCTATGTCAGTCTGGTTCTAAGAATATATTAACAAATATTTACTGTGACGATGTCAAGAATTACTAAAACAGATCAGAAATCCACAACGTAATCCAATTGCCTAGATACTTAATGCATTCTTTGTGACATTCTGTTCACTGTGCTCCAAAGTTATTTAATAATAATATTAAAGTTCCTAAGGCAGACATAACATTAATGTCATCATCTCACCATACAAGAAGTTTAATACTGATTCTGAAAAGTCAGTGACAATTATGACTTACAGATGAACCAATAATTTAAAATTTAAAATTTTGTACAACCGACTTCAATATAAATTATTAAGAATAACTAAAAATCTATTAGTAAGACCTTGATCAAATTTATGTGACCACATGTGAAGCACCAGCTTTCAAATAAAAAAATAATCATCGAAATCAGTCCACCAAGTAAAAAGTTACGAGGTAACACACAATAAAAACATACAGTCGAATTGAGTACTGTCTCTTTTTGGAAGTCGGTACAAAAAGTAGTTGATATATTTATGCAGTTGCATGATTTGCTGCTGCTGATGGTGTTTTTTACAAACTTGTTCAAAAACAGTGAAATCAAAAGAAGATGCACATTTTTCCTCAATATGACAAAATTCTTAGTATTGGGTCACATGTGTACAACAAAATTTAGGTATATTTTGTGCCAAGAAAATTACAAATGACAATCAGAAAATAAAAGGATTACTTCCTTTAACTTTCAAAAGTATACATATTTAACAAAATTAATAAATCCATTGAAATATGTGTTGATGTAATAAGACTAAGCAATAAAATTTAAAACTTTAAAAAGTTATTTGAATATTTTTTATTTTGTGCAATTACCTTCCTTTTAATAATTATTGAGGGGCTGGAGAACAAAAGCCGGCATGTCCATCAGAGACGGCTTTTATTATTTTGTGCAGTCTGAAAGGTCACATCTACACTTAGATCAACAGACTGTACAGCCAATGGCACAAATATGTAGGGACTCATGTTTGTGTCATTACTAAATTCAGCCACTACTGTTGCTGCTTGGGCCGTAAACAGAGTCTTGTCTGTCTTAGGTGCCTGTAAAGTCCACTGACTATTGACAGTCCCTTGACCACAACTTAGTGTGCAATGTATTAAGACCACAGAATCCTTCTAGTAGTATATATAGAATTCTATGGTTAAACCTATTTTTAGCCAGTTAAATAATTATGTGTTTTGAGTGGTGAAACGAGAAACCAATTGACAGGATAAGTATTATATAAACTTACCATTATAGGGCTTAAAAAAAGATGTAGTAAAACTATTCCAATGTACTTTAGTTTTTAAGCACGGTGACACCATATCTTTACTAATAATATGCATATGAAGTCTTAGCATGCTGGGCGCGGCATGAAAGCCGGCATTAAGAATGTGCCTCTTATATTCTGCCTGAATGCTTTGAAATAATTCACCAAATTCTTCTAGCAGAGGCAAATGTTCTTTTCCCAGTTTATAAATACTAGTAATATTATCTTTAGGTAACATAAGGTAATGTATTTTTGCTTTGGGATATTTATCCCGAATAATAACAACGCGTTCTGTTTTTTTATAAATCAAGTCCGGATCTTTCATGGATTCTAATAAGCCTAAAGACCAATGTTTTTTAGATTGTTTTGGACTTACATGTGCGTCTTCTTCCGATAATATTAAGGCTCTTTTGCTCATTGCGTTTGTTACACAATAATAATTGGTAATTAAATAAATATTAATTATGTACACTGTCCAACAATGTTATCAACACCAGTCAGCTGTTCTCGTTTTCATTTTTTGTATTTTTTATTGCACACTGCTTGTGTTTGCTTTGTCAAATGTTCTTTGTAGAGATGAAGCGTATATACTAGAACAGATCTAGGCACTAGGTATTAAACAAGACTAGGTTGCACCTGTTCCAGCTTTTAAAATACTTGATCCACCTACTCTCACTGTGCCTACGCGTCGCACGGCACAACGCCGCGGCCCTCTGGCATTCCCTATATATTTCCCTATATATAATGTACTCTGTGCCCTCTGGAATCGAAGAAGTACAAGTAGAAGTACCGGCGCGGCAAAGCAAGATAGCATTTTGTTGCCATAGTTACAAGTCTGCTTTGCCGCTCACTCGTGTTTGCCTAAATCATTCGTGTATCAGTCATTTGAATTTGAACTATATTCCAATATATATAAAAGTAACACGACGAGCACTCGTGTTGTGCAAGAATATATTCTGTTTTTTCTTAACTACACTATTCCGCAGTCTTTCTATCTTTGTCAGTCAATACTTCCCTATATATAATGTACTCTGTGGTCAATACTCGAGACTAGTCGGGACTATTCCCGGGGACTTAACCAAATACTAGGCAGATTATATCGACTAGGTACAAGTAAATACTCGATGCCAATGGAGACTATGATGCAGTCGAGTGTCAAGTACGGGCTCATGCGAATATGATCTCGGCACCGTATTGAATGATACCTACTCGACTTATTTAGTAATAGGTTTTCGTAACGAAGTTTTGTTATGTGGTTAAGGAACTTTTTTTTTTTATAAGATATTAAAGTGTTTATTGTTTAAAAAAAATTGCAGCAGTGTTCATTTTACGGACAAATGCCAACAAATGTCTGAGTATAACATTTGCAAAATATAATTTAGTTTTAAAAACTCTTAAGACTGATTTTTCGCGCATATGTAAAAAACAATAAGGTACTTAAAAAACGAAACAAAAATAATAAAAAATAAACGAAAAAAAGAAAGGCAAAAGTCGGATTAGTCTTAAATAAAAAATGAATTGAAATCTTTTAAATACGCCAACAATCTAGAATGTAGATAAATCCTAACGTTGACTAGTGTATGTAAAGTATGAATGGACGATTGATTACTAGTCATTACCTTCACGTATCGGGATCAGCTGCACGTAAAGACTAAGCGTACTTTAAAGTGTATACTATTCCAACAATTCCAAACTATGCGTACGTCATGGACTAGGTGGAACACGTATTTGGATCGAGTATTTGTACGGAATTGGACTAAGTGCACCTAGTACATAATTTACCTAGTAAGTGCCTAGTACAACTCATCTCTAGTTCATTGTTAACGTCGCAGCGTTGCTTGACATTTGACAATTTAAGTTTTTTTTTTTTCACTGAAAGGCATAGGGATCTGTGAACATACAGTATTTGGGAGATTTTTACAAAAACTTAGCCCAGTGGACAGTTGATGATTATATATCAAATGGATAAAACATTTGAGATTGGTATCATCAAGAAATTTGTCAGATTGTTTCCATTAATAGTTTTTTAATTACTGTCTGTCAGTCTCTAGACGGTCAAGCTCCTGCCTTACAATTTTAGTTTGATATTTTGAATAATGATTTGACTTAACAATCTCCTTCGGTTATGTTATGTTATGTCCAAAAGTAATGAAATCACCATCACTAAAAATAACAACGATATCAGAGCTTAGCCTGAACGGCTACATCAGATCCGTATGGTCATTCTCGCTGAGCCATACGGATCCTATGAGGATATGTCTGATGTCCTTCGATATATTGGCGGGCATGGATGTGCAAATGTATAGTCAAATGTTTGAACAATACTTTAACGATATTCCGATCTTGACTACAAAGTCACTGAATTCCTCCTCTACTGTCGCCGAGTGTAAAACATACTCAAACAAAATGTAAATGTCTGTAAAAATAATTTGCATTTCATAAAATATTATCAGGAGATATTATAAAATATTTTAAAACTATTGATGTTAAGAAAACAGCAGATCTATGTGGAGCTTCCGTTAAAGTTATTGCGTCTATAATAGATGCAATCGCACCCCAACTTGCTATTATTTTTAACACTAGTATCGAATCTTATGTGTTTCCTGATTTAATGAAACATAGATAAAGTTATACCTTTATGCTGTTGCGTACCTGTGTAGTAGTACATTGGCCCCCACTCATTTTAGACCTATTTCTGTACTGCAAATGCTCAGTAATATCCTTGAAAAAAATGTTGTAGATCAAATGTTAAGTTACTCCATAAAAATCAGTTTGGTTTTCAATATCAAGAGAGGTGATGAGCTGATTAAACATATTTTCTGTGTATTGGAGAATTCAGGGGATGCTTTTGGGTATATTTTGTGATATTTCCAATGCTTTCGACTGCGTTTACCATGAGAGATTAAGCAGGAAGCTACATCATTATGGTGCAAAAAAGCACTCAAAGTTATTATATCATATCTAAATAATAAAACGTAAACAGTTGTTATTAACGAGAGCAGTTCTTCTGGATCGGTAGTATCTATGTTCAGGCTGTTCCTCAGTCCCTGTCTGTTCTTACTTGATATTAACGATTAACGACTTACCTTACTTGGTATGGAATAACCATGATATAGTTTAATTTGCTGATGATACTTCGTAGATCTTCCAACTCAAAAGACAATTATTACGAAGTGAACAATGCTATATCAAAAGTAGTACACTGGTTTAACGTCAATAACTAGTTTTTAAACGGAAATAAAACGAAATATATTAAATCCACCATACCTAATGTTAAGCATATGAATAACAGTGTGATTTAATTGAGGAGGAGCTGAGCTTTGTTGAATCCACTGTTTTTCTCGGAACTACAGTTGACGTAGCTTCAACGGGGCCTTCGTATATCTAAACAAGCTAGCAAATTTAGTTCTGCAGCATTGTAAAAAAGACGTAAAAAAGATGAGAAGCCTGTGTTGAATGTATTGAAATAGCTAGATTAGTTCATTTTAGTTATTTCCATAGCATAATGTCATATATGGAATCTTGAAACAGAAACTTTTTTATTCAATATAGATTATAAATAATACTTATTGAAAGTCACTCTTTTGTTTGATTACCACTGGTTCGCAAAAAACCTCTGTCCTGGGAAGAACTAGCAAGAAACCCAGCGGGTCTTTTTTTTTAAATAACAGCTTACAATCATGATGTTACACAAATTAACAACACAACAAATTAGAAATAGCTTGGTAGCGATCACCTCATTTCCAGGGGTTATTATCATCCATAAATTCCTTAATATTATAATAACCCTTTTTATACAAACTTAGTTCAATAAAGTTTTTGAACTTTGAGCAGGTCAAACTTTGTATATTTTCTGGAATTTTGTTGTAAAGGCGTATACATCGCCCCAAGAATGAATTACTGACTCGATGGAGTCGAGTAACTGGTACTACTAGCTTGTGTCTGTTCCTAGTATTTACAGAATGAATATCACTTATCTTTGTACAACTAATTTTATTTTTGTGTACGTACATTACATTTTCATAAATGTATTGAGAGGCCAAAGTTAATATATTAATTTCCTCAAATTTTTGTCGCAGCGACTCTTTAGGCTTTAAATCATAAATTGCTCTTATGGCCCTCTTCTGTAAAACAAATATAATTTCAGTGTCAGCTGCGTGTCCCCATAGCAAAATACCATACGACATTATGCTATCCATCATTGTGCGATGTAGGTGTACCTAAGCTTTTACAACAAAAAAAGTCCCAGAAAATATGCAAACCTTCTCTATCAAAAGGTTTAAATTATTATTAAGCGAAAATTGTTTAGTCAGAGTTAATAACTCTTACTAAACAATTTTCGCTTACTACTAAAGAGTTAATAACTCTTGCTAAACAATGTTCGCTTACTACTAAAGAGTACATGATTGCTAATAAAAGAATGAGGTGATCGCAACCATGCTGTTTCTAAATGTTTTCATAACAACTGTAGAAATATTATATTGTAATTTATGCCTTTGAAAAAGTCCCACTAGATTTCTTGCTGATTCCTCTCATAACAGAGGTTTCTTACCGAACCAGTGGTAAAAGTTAAAAATTCCTTTCAATAAGAATTACATGTAATCGATATTGAATACAAATGATTCTATTTTATCCTATTCTAATATAATATGTCAGCCTGAAGAAGTTCTCGAGGCAGTTAAAAAGCAGAAATGACTTAAAGTTCTAGCAAATTTGTAAGAAACATACGTATAAATGCGTCATTTGAGGATTTATACTGCAATTCGAGGCCTGGATATATCGATGATGTGGAAGATACCCACCGACTTACGTCGATAATTATCGGATATGGGGGTTACTTGTTTAAACACGGACGTGAGACGATGGCAAAGTGCTTCCAAAGTGGTGGGATGGATCAGGATTCTGCAAATCATTCGCTCGCGTTATATCCAGCGTAGGAACTGGAGCGGCGGCGGCGAGGTATGGTGACCTGTATCAGATAAGACCTCTTGCTGGCAACGGTTGAATCGGCGATACGGCCTGGTGGAGCGTAACCTTAGTCTGTGAGTCAGTGATAGTCCTGAAAGAGGTTGTTGAGCGGGAACGAGGGAAGACGAGTCTCGTTCGGACGCAAGACTGCTGGTTTTCTTGAGTTGAGTGACATTTAACTCACCGCAAATGTTACATTTTCTGTTAGAGTCGCCAATATATTCTACAGCCCATAAGGCCACGTGATATATTTCGGTTATTGGGCATTTAAATAAAACACAATATTAATAGAAGTTATTTTCTTTCTATTTATTACTTATAAATTATTATATAAAATAAGTTATAGGCTCTTTTTTAACATATTGGTCATGACTGAAAAAGTAGCTTTAACAACTTACGATTTTTCAGTCATAAGTTCAAGAATAGCTAGCACCTATACGGTAAACAATAAATACTTATTTATACTTAAATATTAATTACTACTTTTAAGAAACATGTCTTAAACTTATGAAGTAGATAAATGTTGCTTTATGTTCGATACATTTTGGAGTCCTAACATAAAACGGTTGTTAAAATTAATATTTATTTCTTTTGAAATTCAAAATTATTGATCTTTAACGCGGTATACTCATATTTTGTTGAAATATTTGGGAATAATACATTTATATAGGAATAAAACATTATTATTTAAAATAAACTATCAATAAAACAAGGTTACAAAAAGAGTACTTAGGTATTTACCTATATAATTTTTGTATGATGTAATACCTATTACCAGTGCGTTTAAATATACAATATGTAACAAAAACCCTGTGGTTCCCGTTAAGTACGTTATCAGTATCATTATTCAAACGTATAGAAATACCTTTTTTTTAAAAACTCAAACAATATATTTTTTATTTTATTTAAAAAAAATTGTATTCAAATTGTACCTATGTGGTTTTATTACCTCTGCATTGTCTGGGGAGTAAGAGGATTGTCAAAGACCCCGCTTCACTTAGCTTTAGCATCGGCTAGTGTCAGTAAGAGGTAATAAAACCACATAAAATTAAAAAAAATTAATATAATTTAAAAAAAAATATGGCAGTTTAAAAAAAGTTATTTCTATAGGTTTGAATACTGATCCTGATAACGTACTTAACGGGAACCACAGGGTTTTTGTTACATGTTGTATATATCTATGTGTGTGTGTGTGTGTGTGTATGATATTCGATGTAAAATCTGAGAATACTTAATTCAGTATGTATAGAAATTTCAATTAAGTCAAGGGAAAATCTCAAAAGCTTCGTTTTATTTGAAAAATATTATACCATGTAACAATAAATGTGATTTAAAAATGGCTGTATTGGGAGCTTTTAGCTCCACTGATCCGCTAACTAGCTTTACTTTTAGAACATATAGATATCAGCAACTTAGTTTTCCAATTTTTTCAGGTTTTAAGAGCTAATAATATATGCCGTGTATTACGCTTAAATATTAATACTGAACAGTTTTTACCTTATAATTGATGCTAATTTCCTAATATTTTGGTAGACTATTAAAGTATTTACCTATATAGCTAAACAATATATTCAAATATTAATAATACACAATAAGCCAGCTTAGTTGCTTATGTTAGCACCAGAATACTTAATTGTTGTGGAACTTAGAAATATAAGTTAACCACAAGTATTTATCCCGACATTTAGGTAAACTATATTAATTCACTTTAATAAACTAAATACTTAAACTTCTACCTAAAATTAATTTTTTTTTATAAAGTATTTTTAAAAATACATTACCTGCATATTTGATTTTTGAAGTTTTTTCACCATTGTTTTAATTGAATACATATTTAAAATCAACTAATAAATAAAAATTGGTATTTTAAAGTATTTTATCAATACATTAGATACATATGTTTTTGTAATATCACGCCCATAATTTTATAGCAACAATTGACCTGCACTTAGTCAGGCCTGTTATTGAACGGTGGGTCGACCTGTGTAGCCTGTTTCGGGAATCGTATGGTGTGCGAGTTCTCTCAGGATCTGTTCGAATCCCTTCCCTGAAGGCGACTGAAGGTTGTTATTCTTCAACATTGTTGAATTAAGTTTGGTGGCGAGGTAGCACATCTGTGAAATAATATGATGTTGCCAGTATTACCTGGAGTAACTAACATAACGCAATAAAAAACAAGTCGTAAAATTAAAAATTTTGTACAACCGCAAAAAAATATAAATTATTAAGGATAACTCAAAAACTACTGGTCAAACCTAAATCAAATTTATATGGGACCACATGAGAAGCACCAGACCTGATGTAACAGTATTGCTTGTTTTGCTCTTGATTAAAGATTATAGTTGTATACAATGTTTACTTGTTCTTCAAAACTCCAAAGAAGCACGCGGTGCTCTCTTCTAGTAAAATAACACGACAGGAGCCAAAACAATAGAAATCCTAAAGATTGATGATGATTAGAAACAACTATACCAGTACAACTTTTGCAACTTTGAAACCGCCTGCCTGACCTGGTGAGCGATTAGAACTACATTTATTTATTTATTTTATCTTCGTTTGCACACTAACGCCTTCAAAAAGGCGGGTTTAATACCATAGGGCAACCGATCTACTTTCAGGTCTATTAGAAAATACAAAAAAGTGCAAAAGTTTTCAAAATAATTAAGACAACTAAAAAAAAAAGTGCAAAAGTTTTCAAAATAATTAAGACAACTTATGGCCAAATACTCAAACGCTACTCAATTTTAAGATGTCGTCAAGTCTCGTGTTGTCACAGTCACTTTAACTTAAAGTGATAGAGACAGCACGAGACTTAACGGCATCTTAAAATTGAGCAGCGTTTGAGTATTTGGACAATAGAGTACTAGATATAGAAACTGAATTCAAGGATAGAAATGATTTGTGAAGTTGTCATGAGTTATTATAAAGCATAATATTCTAATATAGTAAAATAATTAAATGGACATATAAACAGCATAATTACGTGTGTGAGAAATTTATTACGGGTAACACTGGTGGCAAGTGATCAAATATATCTCCTTTTTCCTTTATCACATACCACGTAGCTGTACCAAATGGCCAGTGACCAAATTTCAGATTACTTGTCATGGTGTTTTTGAGGTGTCTAACTGCCGTTCGAGCAGAGTTGTGTTCAATTTAATTGTTTAGTTTCAGTTAACAGCCTAGCCTTTTTACTAAACGGTGTTCAACCACCGACTTGAATGAATATTCAGCCGATGCATCTAATACAACATTGCACCTATCTCGTAATATCAGCGACAGTAGATTAAGATGCGGCTGGGGTGGCTCTTGGGCCATCCTAAAGCCGTGTACATTTATATAATATAGCACATAGCGCATAATTAGGCACACACCAGTGACATTACATGGCATGGTCACCTTATCAATTTCATTAAACGAGACGACTAGGTTATTAACTGAAAGGCTAATTTAAGCTATTTAGCTGCGACAAATACATGTAAATATGCGCATTAAAAAAGCTGACAATATAGCTGTTAAGTCTAAGTCTGTTAAGGCTGAGATCTACACACCATACTTTGACTTTACTCAGACTTTACTTTCGAGCTACGACAATATCTGTATTTATAGAGTAAACTTCGAAATCGTGCTGAGTACGCGCTCAGCAGAGCCTATGTCAACGAAATATACAACTTACGTAAAACTGAGGATATTATCCAAAACCACCGTATTAATTTTAAATTGTTGTTTTTATGTTACTCTAATTATTTATAACAATAAATAGGTACATTTAGGCCGTCTTCTAGTTTTAAATAGCTTTAATCCATTTTCTATTTACGTAACTTCAAACTTATTCCGAATTTCTTAAAATATTCTTTTTATTTTTTTTCGATTTTGCACTCTTCTCATCCATGTAATAATAACTTATTTATGAAATACAATTTGATCTCTTTTCGATTTTTTAAATATATATTTTTTTAATTTTGTACAATATAGTCAAGAACATAATGCCTGGAATGAAGCATCTATTAATATTTTGACTGTCTGACATTAGCATAAGCTTAGCTTAATCTCTAAGCCTATACTATAAATTATGTATAAATTCAGAATCAAAGATTATGCTAGCATATACTCAGCTAAGTTATTCGTAAGTAAAGTCTGAGCAAAGTCAAAGTACGGTAGAGTCCAAGGGGGAGGCATTGGCCGTTAGTTTGGACATTGCGAAGTCCTTCGATCGGGTTTGGCACAAAGCGCTTCTTTCGAAGCTCCCTTCCTATGGGCTTCCCACGAAATTGTGCAATTGAATCACCAGCTTACTTGCAGATCGGAGCATCAAGGTCGTTTTAGATGGTGCATGCTCCGACTACAAGCTTATCAACGCTGGTGTTCCACAAGGTTGTGTGCTATCACCAACGCTGTTTCTTCTGCATATCAATGATATGCTGCTAACTGGTAACATTCATTGCTATGTGGATGACAGCACTGGTGATGCTCTATACACCGGCCGTGCCAATATTTCTCGGGAACACGTCGCCGAGTACCGGAACAAACTTGTGTCTGAAGTCGAGTCTTTGCTGAACAAAGTCTCGGATTGGGGGCGACTAAATCTAGTCCAGTTTAATCCTCAGAAGACACAAGTTTACACGCTTACCACTAAAAAGAACCCCTTTGTCGTATCTCCTCAGTTTCAAGGCACTCCTCTTCTTGCTTCAGCCAGTATCGGAATCCTCGGAGTCGACATATTGAGTGACGTGCAGTTTTGTGGTCACTTGGAAGAGAAGACCAAATTAGCCTATAATAAGCTTGGCGTGCTCAGCAGAGCGAGACAGTATTTCATGCCAGCACACCGCCTGCAACTTTACAAGGCGCAGGTTCGGCCTCACTTGGAATACTGTTCCCATCTCAGGGCAGGGGCTCCCCGGTGCCAGCTCTTTCCAATTAACCGCGTCCAGCGCAGAGCGGCTCGAATCATCAACGACCGAGTCCTTTCCGATCGGCTTGATTCATTGGCACTGCGAAGAGATGTTGCATCCCTTTGCATTTTCTTTCGCATTTATCACGGGGAGTGCTCTGAGGAATTGTTCGGATTAATCCCAGCCGCCAAATTTCACGAACGCACATCGCGGCAGAACTCCCGATACCATCCACACCATCTGGATGATTGGCGGTCCATCACTGTGCAATTTAGAAGATGTTTTCTTCCTCGTACAACTTCCTTGTGGAATCGATTACCATCAGCGATTTTTCCGGATCGATACGACTTAGGGACCTTCAAGAAAAGAGCCTACTCCTTTTTAAAAGGCTGGCAACGCATCTGCAATTACCCTGGTTCCCCTGGTGTTGCAGTTGTTCATGGGCGGCGGTAGTCACTTACCATCAGGTGAGCCGCATGCAAAAAAAAAACGGTCTATAGATCTCAGGCTAAGTTGTGAGGCGGCGCATGTACAACTTACCAATAAAGCGGACATAAAAAGTAAGGCACCAAGAGCCACCGCTAGCATCATGGAGGTGGCGCACGTGGCTTCTGGTGGCGTGCGGTGGAACAGCTCTCCGGGCATCACCACCGTATACTCCAGGTTCTCCTTGAACCGCGTGAATGGCGTCGAGACATTGTCCGCCGTCAGCGCCGCACTGCTTGCGTTCTGTGCATTGGAAGCTTCGGGCAGCGATCTTCTGCGACGTCCTTGGCCTAATGGTCGATATTTTTAATTATTAAGTTATTTGTATTTATAAAAAAACGAAACACTACACTACTACACACTACACTATAGTAAAATTATTTTCTCCGTGCAGTTGGGTTCATAAATCATAGCTCGGCGTCAGCCGCGGCAGTGAGCCTGTTGCGCGGGCGCAACGCCATTATCGATAACAACAAATTTAATTTTAGATATAAGTTATTATCTTTATATTTATATTTATTTTTAATATAACTTGTTACATTCTAAACATATGTACTTATAGTTTTTTAATACATAGATACCTAATAAATAATTTATTTTAAATCATTATTATTCTTATTTTAATAAATATGTTGTTTTATCTATTTTTTTCATTTTTATAACTAACCCACATAATGACAAAACTAAATACACTATCGATAACGCTTATCGACAACAATAATGTGCATCATTATGCTCGCCCCTAAGGCCCGTGAGTGGGAGAGAGAGCGAAATACTCAGATGATTTATGACCCAAACTGCACGCACAAAATAATTCTAGTATAGGTTTTGTTTATATATCAAGCACACATTACACCACTGTTTATAGGACTAGTATGCTCAAGATATGTAGGCTCTAGTATCTATAGGCAAACCTTTCATAATTACATGACTAATTGTGCTGGTGTATTTTGAATATCTAGCGGCGTGTTCAAAAAGCTGACACGCAGGAAGTATCTTATGCGAAATTTTTAACGTTGTAGAGCCACGCTCCAGCTATGTTATGATTGTAGTATGAACGGGTCGGCTCGACCGGGGAAGGACCACGCTCTCGCAGAGTACCAGCGTGAAATAGCAGCTAAATGCTGCTTTGTTTCATATGGTTAGTGTAGAGAACCAAAGACCCTTGTTATTAGTAACGAGGCATTCTCTTTTAGTTATCAGAATAGATAAAGCTATAAATTATGGGTTACAGTAGCCTTTTATCATTGGATGGGCTGTGTGCTGGTTTACCTTTATTTATATTAAAAAGCGTGATACCACATATAATATTGACTATTTATTTTAAACGCCTATTTTTTTTTATAGGATAGGATGACAAACGAGCACACAGTACACCTGATCGTAATTAGTTGCTGTGTGCTGTGGTCCTCGTCTGAAAATCAAAATGCAGATGCGATGTTACCCGTGACGATTAAGATGGAATGCCTCTTTTCCAGTATAAAGGTTTTCTACACTGACCATACGAAAAACAGCAGTGTTAAGTCGGGGACAACTAATATAGCAGCGGCATGTTTCTACCACGTATAACGTCATACGTAGCCATTACGGTGAATCTATTTGCAAAAAGCCCTTTATCGGTTAACTATTAACGTACTAGTGAATACGAATTATTTTGGACATACATGTTTTGGTCATGCAACTATCAACATTTCTAGCAAACTAAATTTTAAGGACTTAAAATATTATGAACACTTAAAAATGTTTAATAGATACCTGAAGGCTCAAACAAATCAAGACAGTAATCTGGTTGGCAGTCAGCTGCGTCCATGCAGGCTTTGATTTGAGAATGTATCCACAGCGTAGATCGTTCCTTCATGGAGGCCAGGAGGAAGGCCTCGAAGTCCAGGAACACTTCGTTGTGTCGCTCACGATACCGCGCCGGTTGGTGGGGTATGATCGACGCGAAGTCACGGTTGCGACATCTGAACACGCAATGAATGTGGAAATTAAGACATTTAAAAAATTGCTGTAAATATAGTAATTAATTATTTTACGACTATCTTTTTTTATATAGAATAAGGGTGACAAACGAGCACACAGTCCACCTGATGGTAAGTGGTTGCTGTTGCCCATAGACATCTACATCTATCTTCGTTTGCAAATTAAAATGCAGATGCGTTGTCAGCCGTGAGGATTATGATGGAATGCCTCTTTTCCAGTAAAAACGGTCTCCGGTTCTCTACACTCACCATACGAAACACAGCAGGATTAAGCTACTATTTTACGCTGGTATTCTGTGAGCCGACCCATCTTTATCATCATCACCTCTACATCCCATCACAAGTAATTTAGGGCTCTCGCAAAGTGCGCCGCAAAACACGGTACTCAACTACCTGCATCTATCGAATTCTAGCATGTGTTACAAGGCCGTTTCCATCTAGCATTATATTTTGCTTACCAGGATGAGGATGCCAGTTCTTCGAGCTAGATAATCATGGCCAACCAATTGTTACTTTAGCTTACTAAATCGTTGTCTTAAGTAGGTTACTCTTGTTTCACTACGCATATTTTCTCTAATAGATGCAAGACTCACCTCACGCGATGCATTCTACAAATTAACGAACAGTTCTTGTGGCTGACAAATCTGTGCGAAATCCATACGATAATGGCGAACCTACCTGCATAGTGATATTTTAAGGTTGCATGCAGTTGCTGCAACTAGATAAGGTCATTGTTTAGCAATTGCTTTAGATAAATAAGAAAAAGAAAGATAAATTATCACGACTTACCCGTCTTTTACCAGAAGCACAGCGCCAGGAGCGTGCGGTCGGTCGGGGTCGGGCGATACGGCTACCTCCAACAGCTTGATGTGCCGCCATGCTGAGTCGGGATTGATGCGGGCGCGTAGCTGAAGCTTTGTGCCGATAGGAACAGCCTGTAGCGATTATATTTAATTAGAGACATAAAGCTGATTTGGATTAAAATATTAACTTTTAATAAAAAGTAAACGGTATCTACAAACAACTAAAAATAATAAAATAATTTCATATTATAAAGTTGCTAAGAAATGGTGTATACTATGTTATGGGCCAAGTGATTTAGCGCACGATTCATAAAGCCCGGGCATTATGATAATGACAAGTCAAATCGAGCAATTTAATTAATACTGATTTAAAGTTCATAATTTGTAACCATGGACGTATAAATAACTTGACTATCATATTTAAGTTCGACGTGTAGTGGCGACGTAAGATAATCCATTACACTATGCCCGTGCGTGTCGTAGGAGGGGGGGGGGGAGTGAAACTGAAACAAGAGATAAGTATCAGCATCTTCCTGATAAAATAAACTCAAAATAAGTTAAAAAAATAACTGAGGTTGCCAAACCGCTTGCCAAGCGTGGGAACTGCGGCAAGTATCCCCCAGTTAATCTATGGGGTAGGCCTATGTTCAGCAGTGAACTTCGATTGCCTGTAATGATGATGATGTCAGATACATGCTATTTTTATTACATGTTAAGAAGTTCAGTATTCAACCGACTTTAGAAGTAAACTGGGTGGCGTATTGTTTGAGAGTACTTCAGAGTGTGTAAGCACGACATAGTTCAAAAAATATAAAGCATGAAGTGTACAGAAAGCAATATTTTTAGGTTTTCTATTGTTTTATCTCAACTGCTCTATGATTTTTGACTATTTTTGTGCTAAAGCCACCCCCAAGCAATGCCACATAGCACAATCATGAGGTATCTACATCAATCGACTTCCTGCGTATTTTACTCGGTCGTCCCTCCATCCTTTTCCACCACCTTTCCCATCGGTTGCCGGTTTGTCCAGCGATATAGCCAGCCCATTGCTACTTCAGCTTACTGATTCTTTGGACTATGTTGGTTACTCTGGTTCTATTGCGAATATCATCGTTACGGAGTTATACGACGCAGAAAAACTTTGAACATAGCCCTCAGAATAGGAAGTAATATTATACAAGGATTCCTCGTTGAAACGCTATATTTTTGTGCGAGACAAGACAAATAAAAAAAAAACAGAGGCAGCAATAACCAGCCATAATCAGCCATATTTTGCAATAACCGACTGCAGCTGCCGACAGAAGTGAAAACTCAATGATGCCAGCGTAAAATAGCAGCTTAATGCTGCTATGTTTTGTATGGTGAGTGTTGAGTTTTAACTGGAAAGGAGTTATTTAAGATGGAATGCCTCTTTACCAGTAAAAAGGGTCTCCGGTTCTCTACACTCACCATACGAAACACAGCAGTATTAAGCTGCTATTTTACGCTGGTATACTGTGAGAGCGTGGTCCTTCCCCGGTCGAGCCAACCCATTCGTGCTACAACTATACTACTAATATAGCTGCAGCATGGCTCTACCACGTAAAACACGTGTTGGACTGTGTGCTCGTTTGTCACCCCTATCCTATAAAAAAAATACGTCACGAGAATGTCGAGGTTATCGGTAACGCGAACCCATAAGTTTTCCTCTACCAAAATACGCTCAACATAACTAAAGAAGCATTCACTTCAAAAATATATGCATTATAAATTTTATATTCACCTGATCAACTGGTAAATCGACGGAATGGTTACTGTGACGGGAAACAGGCGGAGCTTCTTTATACAAAGCCACCTCATATTCTAATCGCCCTGGAGTTTCTTCAACTACGCCAGATACCCGAGCTCCATGAGGACTGCCGAATAAATAAAGTAAAGTATAGTAACAGCCTTTCAATGTTCTATCGCTGGCCATCAGCGTCCCTTATATATGTATGTATTTAAAGGCTAACAAAAGGAAAAATATATCCGAAATAGTTTTGACAAAAACACGTTTAAATTATAATCGACAGAATATATTAAAAATATATTCTTAAATGGAGTTGAATCAATCAAACAAATATTTTCGCCATTATCTCATCTTTATAAAAAATTACGTGTCACGTTGTTTGTCCGCGATGAACTTCTAAACTACTGAACTGATTTCAATGAAATTTTGCACACTGTGCAGTTCGGTGTTTTTATCCTGATAAGTGACACTCAATATTTTTTTATTACGAATTTAAGGATTTTTTATATGAAGGGTCGTCGAAAAGGGCAGAACAACGCCTGCCTGGCCAGCTAGTTTATTATAAATTTATTATTAAAAATTAAAATTTATTTTAAATTTCTTTCTATAGTAATAAAAGATTAATATGTAACGTAGGTACCTACCTACCTTTAAGTCTATGGCAAAGTCATTAAAGTACTTATTTTGTGTGTACTACTTATTTTGTAATTGTAAAATGTTAGTTTTATAATTGAAAATATTACTTAAAATTAGAGACACAAGTGGAAATCCAATCGTTTTGTATCAGTAAGTAGTAAGTATTAAAATTCCATATAATAAGCTTAAGATTTCAAAACATGATCTGTAATTTATTATGCGAAATCGAGTATGCTAATGTTGGAGGCCAAGATCAGCAAGGGAACTTGCTGTCGACATAAATTGCATAGCTTTCTACTCGTAAAATACCTATATATAGATGCGACAATTTGTGCCGTCTTCTGTGAACTGGAAAGTCGGCAAGTCAGAATTAATAACAATATGGTAATTATGATTTATATAAATTTGAATCGTAGGCACACAAGCAACCCAGGTTTGGTCACCGCCGACGCCAATTACAATCTTAAATGCTGATTTACCACGTGCTCGGTGATAAAGCAAAATATCGTGAGGAAAGCTATAAGATCTGAAGAATAAAACTATTTCAAGAATATGTGAAGGCAGCTAACACGCATTGAAATCCGAATAACCCTCTGAGAAATATGGAGGCCTGTGCTGTAGGTCATATACATATAGTTTGTAACTTTACTTTTAGTTTTTACATATAGGTTAATTAAATATCATGCAACAACACGGGATACCGGCGCATCGGACTGGAGTAGCCAGGGCGTTCCACTTTGTCAAAGTTTAAGGCTACGCGGTCCATGGTCCATACAAATAAATAAAATTGGTGTGGCTGTTTGTATTTTGACATTACAAACAGCCACACCAATTTTCACTAAATGCAAGTGAAGGTATATACGGTACTTATAACAAAAACATCATTTTTAAAATTTTTGTCTGTCCGTCTGTCTGTCTGTTTGTTCCGGCTAATCTACGAAACGGCTGGACCGATTTGATGGGATTTTCACTGGCAGATTGCTGACTTACGCTATTTTTGTTTTAGTAAAAGAATTAGGATTCCGCGTAAAAAAATTAAAACCCATGAAATCCAATAGTAATAAATTCCACGCGGACGAAGTCGCGGGGAACAGCTAGTAATTTATAAATAGCTTTAAGCTTTAAGGTATCCTATATACAACACAAGTATTAAATAAAAATAAAAAAAATATTCCACTTTAAAAATCAAACTGTGTTACCTTTTAGCGTTAAGAATGAACAGAATGTGCATCTCTCTCCCTTCTCCACTGGCAGACAGCTGACGTTATAAGGAGTAACATAAGCTACTTTTATTTAAGACTAGCTGTTCCCCGTGACTTCGCTCGCGTGTTAATTGGGGTTTTAATTTTTTTTCGCAAATCCCTAATTCTTTTTTAAAAATAAAAGTAGCCTAAGTTACTCCTTTTCACATCAGCTATCTGTCAGTGAAAGTCCCGTCAAAATCGATCCAGCCGTTTCGGAGATTAGCCGGAAAAAACAGACAGACAGACGGACAGACAGACAGACGGACAGACAGACAGACAGACAGACAAAAATTAAAAAAAAGTATTTTGGTTATAAGTACCGTATATACTTTCATGTGTATTTAGTAAAAAACTGTAATTTTGACATTACAAACAGACACTTCAATTTTTTTTATTTGTATAGAAAAAGAATTAGGGTTCCGCGCAAAAAAATAAAAACCTAAATTACACGCGGGTCTTCACCCGCGACTTCTCGCGGGGAACAGCTAGTCGTACAATAAAACTAGTTGCAGGTTGCAGCCGCACCGCACTGCTCACTAGACTAAATCTAGTTGCGCAGCTGAATCTACGTCCTACAAAATGCCGAATTGGTTCAATTTTTGCGGCAAAAAGAGATATGCCACGTAAAATTTACAAAAAGATGGTGTTATATTTCTTATATATAAGTAATTTTTAATCACATTATTTCTATTTATTTCTTTTTAATCGTAAAAATTACAATAACAACGGTTATATAGTTTTAATTTTTTTACCTATACACGCCGCTCACCCTCATACAATATGCAGATCAGTCGAGCGTCTGATGTGAGTATATCTATCTGTGTTGTTGCTGTCACCGAGTGATACTGTTATAATGTATCTATGTGTGTGTGAAATTAATAGTTTATTGTTGTAATTGTTATGTGTGAGAATAATAGTGACAGACGCTTTTTTTATGTGTGCAGATTTGCCTCCTGCAAAAAATGACAGACATGAGAATATGCCTCTCCTGTCCTCCAGTTCCAGTTCTGCCCCCCAGTCCGCCGGTGTTATATGTTAAATACAAATTAGAGGTTTCAATAAACACCGTAAAGACTCCGTTTATTACTAGTTTAATTACTAGTTTTCGCTTCTATGATGTTTAATCGACAGCGTACACGAACCAAATGTCAGAACAGTGTACCTGGTCAGCAAAAGTCTACTTACAAGCTACCAGCGAAACCCGCAGCCTTATTCTCAATGATAGTGGGCTCTGGCGGCTTGCACATAATGATCAGCTCCTGATCGGACTGCATCACCACGCCCGGGAACTGCGGGAACCACACACGGACATGCACGAAACCCTGCCAAGAAAAAAACATGTTACAGAATTACATACTAAGTTTCTCTAAATATATTTTATGCTTTTAATTTAATTCTGTTAAGTATTATTTTACATGGGTTTTTAAAAGCTTGAATAAAATACTTTGTGAGTGAATCGGAACACCCTCTCTCGACCTACATGGCCGGAACGGATCATTGCGGGAAAATATCTTGTATACGTACCTATTTATCAACTGCCTAGAACAGAATGTTATAATTTTATAGTGCTTTAAGTAGGTATGTAGTTTACTGCGTATGGTGGTTATGAGGATAAAGAATATTTACAAAAACATTACCCTTTATACACTTGGTTTTTATTTTTATTGTTTATTTATGTAAAACGCCTTGTAGTGACTATCACATCTATCACAGAAAAATTATTTCAGCAGTGGAGTTGTGAAGGGCTGCAATGATGATGATGATGAAGCTATACAAGCATTTCATCATAATCCTCACAGGTAATATCGCATCTGTAACCTTCTTTTATGTTTTGAAGGTGTCTATGGGCTACAGTAGCTATTTATTATCAAACATTAGATGGACTGTCAGTTTACTTATCACTTCAGTTAAATAAAAAGCGCCGCAATCAATAACTTAGTCATTGTTTAACCATGTCATCAACATGTAACATTTACATATATGTAATAAAATTGCGAACGAATCAGCGTGACATTCAAAAATTAATTAGTCCGTAATAAAAAATGTCTCTTTATTATTTATTTTTTATTAACAAATAATTCAATAAGAACAGAAATTTATTTAGCCATTCAACTTTTTGTCTCTGCATTGGATTTAAGAAATGGGTAAGGCTTCTTTTCAGCAGTATACTCATTACTGTGTTTCGGTTGAAGTGTAATCAGTTTCAAAAAAAGCCGCGAGTCATTCTCAAGGTTACGAGTACAACGCATCTGGAAAGTTTTTATCAACGTCTTTTTTGAAGTTGTTTAAAGTTGGTTGCAGGTCTTGCCGCCAGGTGTACGGTACACTCGATTGTCACACTTATATTAAAGAAACTCT
Source organism: Parnassius mnemosyne (assembly GCA_963668995.1). NCBI lineage: Eukaryota > Metazoa > Arthropoda > Insecta > Lepidoptera > Papilionidae > Parnassius > Parnassius mnemosyne. The sequence goes on from CAVLGL010000080.1 coordinate 18,054,599, forward strand.
AATAATATTTTTTCTTCATGACTTTTAATGTATTATAAGTAAATTATAACACGAATGAAGAGATATGGAATAAGGTTTTGTTAAATAATTACCAATGTTGCCAAGTCAATCTATGTATTTAAAACATAAAAGATTTTTAATATTGATATGGTCACTATAAGATGTTGTTAGGTTGGCTAATTACGTAATAGCTTGAGACAGAAGTACCCTTAAGTAGGGACTGAATAAATTAACCGACTTGGTATTACATGGATCTCACAACATTTTACGGTAGAACTGAGTTGCGAGACTTGGTTTATTTTACAAGTTATGTTTTTGATGGCATCTCATTTCTTTCTGTAGATAGTTATATCTGGGTAGCTATCTAAACCTCTTATTCCATTTTATATTATTTTATTAGATTTATGTGGGATTACAAAGTTATTTATGCAGTTGGTGTATTTATAAAACTGGACCGAAATTACAAAATATTTTAATTTTTCCTTGATTTATATACCAAACGCTAATTGTATTCTAAATTTGAAGCTTCTACGTCTGCTAGAAGTGTCTTAGAGTTTTGATGATCGGTCAGTCAGTGAGTGACAAAATTAAGAAACTTTGACTAGTTATAATTCTTAAACTACTGGTTCAAATGGAATGAAATTTGAAATATACCGTGTTTATACAATGCATGCTTGATTACTGAAAATTCAGGTTTCTAGTTTTATCCACAACGAAGTTATAGGGGGTCGAAAATGGCCTGAACTGCTTCGAGAGAAGGATGGTACGGCACGGCCGCTTTTTTGCTCGACTTGGCGGGGGCACTGCCGTGCCCCCAAATTAAAACTCGTAAATTAAATTGAAGTGTCATACTGCTTAAATGTAAAAGTTTTAATAATAATTTACTAAATTACATTAATTTTCATATCAATTATTATAAAATTATTTCTTTAAAAAATTATCTTTGTCTGGATGTGGGTGAAAACTTAATTAGGTACATTACATTCATACACACATAGGGAAACTGACGCTTAAGCTATAAAGTATGAAAAATAGACAAAAAGACTATAGGAATAAATTAAAATATTTAAATGGGAACGAAAACGGTAATTTGACGGGAACCCCGCTAATGACTGTTGTAGAGTTCTAGTTTATGCACATTATTTGCATACCTTCCTTTTTTTATGAATCAGTGAATAATTTCTTCGTTAATGTGATGGAAAGGAGAGCACACGGGAAATAGTGTAGTGTTGGCTGTTAGCTGTTTAAGAGGTGAGAAAAATGTTATACCTTATTTAAATATAGTTACCTATAAATATAATGACTGTGTAGTGGCGGTGTACCTAATAATATCCACTATGCCATATCGTGCCGCTGGTATCATAAATAATTAAGAGGCAGCAGAGGAAAGCAAACCAAGAGATGGACAGCAGCGTCTTCCAAATAACAACTATAAATAAAAAACTGCGGTAGCCAAACTGCGTGTAAGGCATGGCAACTGTGACAAATATAAGACAATCTATGGGGAGGCCTCTATTCAGAGCAGAGGACTTTTGATAGGCTGTAGGAGTAACGGTAAATATGAACTTCCTTTTTAGCCGTCTTAAAAAAGAGGAGTTCTCAATTCGATTTTAGGATTTGTATGCACGTTACGCAATATCTTCGCGAATTGTAAATCGATTATAGGTCTTAAGGTTGGTCTCGTTACAATTTGAAGGAATATTTCCATCTGTACTAAGACGCAATGTAGGTTAGTAAGCTAGTAAGCTGCAACTTGGAAATCATATGGAAATATTTTTTTTAGTTCTTTGAAACCGGATTTTACTTTATTATCACAAAAATAAGCCAATGAAAGCGTGTGCGCTTAAACAACATTTAATAAGTGAGTAACACTTGGTACCTACAATACATGGACGTATAAATAAGATCTTCTTTATACGTCCATGGTATAATATCTTAATTCACCCATGATCGATTGAAAGCGAAAAGCGAAAGAAATCAATTCTATTAAATGTAACCTAATTTAACGTGGTAGAGCCATGCTGCAGCTATATTAGTAGTATAGTTGTAGCACGAATGGGTCGGCTCGGCCGGGGAAGGACCACGCTCTCACAGAAAACCAGCGTAAAATAGCAGCTTAACGCTGCTGTGTTTCGTATGGTGAGTGTAGAGAACCGGAGACCCTTTTTACTGGAAATGAGGCATTTCATCTTAGTCCTCACGGGTTACAACGAATCTGCATTTTGATTTGTAATCAAGGATAGATGTAAATGTCTATGGGCCGCAGTAACCACTTACCATCAGGTGGACTGTGTGCTCGTTTGTCACCCTATCCTATAAAATAAAAAAAACCTACATTTTAGTGTCTAAACTAAAGCTAAATTAAATAAATAACTTCATAACATTGAATATTTTTTTTGAAAACTGTTTTTGGTAAAGTACTTTACTTAAAGTTAGTAACTTCAATTCAAAAAACATTCATATCTTGAAATTGTATAAAGAGCAAAGAGATACGATGTGTACGTGACAGCTGTCGTGTCGTGACTGAACTGAAATAGGCCAAGGGAGCTAATTTTTAATCATAGCACTGCCCTACCACATTCCCGTTTTAGTAGAAAGTTCTATCACTTTCACATTGTCACCGTAAACATTTGCATAAATACTATGTTTCAGTTAATCGCTGTAACATTATTGCATTGACATTAAGTTTTCTCTTTACCTCAATACCCACTATCTTCGATACCGGTCCCGGCGGTAGTCGTTTAATAATACACTAGCTGAATGCCTCGTTGCGTGTAGGTCATTCATACGCTTCATACTGTTATATTAACGGCATACCTTATTATCTATCGATGACACAACATATGGTGAGTGCTTTCTTAAGAGACATCGATATTTATTCCACAAGTAATGAGATAGCGCGGTTAGAACTTTAGTCGCAATGAAAATCATTTGAAAACATTTTCGTATAAGTACTAATTGTGCGTGGTTAAGATTATTTCAGAATTTAAAATGAAACCTTTGACTCGCAGGTTTTATTTTATGATTTTGTTAGAAATATGTATATATTTAATCCTCAGCAGTCTTAGTCTATCCATGGAAATGACACGCAAAGCAAATTTTTTATAATTCAAGTCTTGTTTTTACCCGACCGCTGAAGGTAATGTGTTTATCAGCCTATATATATATGTAGGCATGTATGTATGTGTGTATGTATGTTTGTTCCTTTGTAGCGCTCTAGAGACCAAACGTGTGGAGAAATTTTGATGATTCTTAGATCAGTCGATTTGTCTTAAGGCGAACGTCAACCACAAACCAAACTAACTTAGTTTATCTTAACTCACATAGCTGAGCCAGTTTTTCATACATGTGCGTCCAGCGCAAGCTATGCCAGCTAAGTTAGGTAAAATAGCCAAACTAAGTCAAACTAACTTATATACGAGAGTTGTGTAGGCCGATCCGAAACTGCGCGAACTAAGCTAAGCGCCTCTCACCCCTTATCTTACCCCTCTGGCGCATTTCGGTCAGTGTTGTTTGTTTTGTTTTGTGTGTGATTATGCGCAGGCAGTGATTCCAATATTGAATGTGCTTGCTTATCCAGTATCTGTGTTTGCCTTTTCTCTTTATGAAATGAGCAATAATCAATCTTTTTTCCTATAACGAATATAATCCTCTTTAACTCTCGTCATAGTTCTTGTTCTTCCATCACGTCCGATTTACTCAACACTCCAGTATAAACTGGTCATCACTGCGCACGCACTGCGCCGTGCAACGATTTTCCAGATTGCCTTAGCCTAGTTTTCACATAGTTTATTTCGCGGTGGACGTTCGGCTTTAATCTTGTAAGTGTCACTAAAGACAAGCAGTAATTAAAATACAATATGGCGACAACCAGACGACGAACTAATATGTCAAATGGGGTCTTTGATGATCACATTTAGGATACATAACTATTTAAAGTTATAAGTATAAGTAAGTAAGTAAAGAGCAATGGCAGAAAAATAGTTGACAAAAATTATAGCGTCTAGAAATAAGTTATATATAAAATGAGTTTTATTATTTTTCTATGCTTTTTCAAATAAAAATGTATTTTAATTAAAGCCACAGAAAAAAAAACAACATTTTTGGGAATATCAAATGACTTAAATCATTTTACTCTATTCAAATGTTGCCATTTAGTATATTTATACTATTTTCGTATACACTTTGTAAGACTACCAACACAACACACAAAATATTTTTATATTAAGTTATTATTAGTAATAACTGTACTATCAGTAATAATAAAAATAAAAGTGATATGGCTAAGAATAAGTCTCTTACAAAGAATTTCCTACAATAATACATTATCTCAATCATAGTACTATGTAACAATTCCATTTAATGTTATGTCAACACTAGCTAAAATAAAATGTCACTGTTTTTTTTTACTTGCTTTACGACTCTGGATTCTAGCCCTTCTGAGAATGTCACTATGATACAAAAGACCTGGAGCCATGCCAGAAATATACATTTATAGTACTATGCAAATATATAATAGAGATACAATAATCTAAAAACTCTCAATTATGTATTATGTATTAAGCTAACATCAAACAACCACAGGAAGCATGACTTTTTCCAAGTGACATAGGACATAACCTAAAAAGTTCAAATGTAAATATCTTTTTTTTGACGCCTTCTCAGTACAAAATTCTTTGACGGAGTTATTAAGGGACTGAGGCTTAATATTTTAAGATATTTTTGGTATATAGACGCTACCATTTCTTCTCAACTAATTTTATGTATGAAAGTCTGCCATTGTTCTTTACAAAAAATTATAATACAGCTGTGATAAAGTTCTAATATAATCGTATAGATAATGGGTATATTATTAGTTATTTCTTTATGCAGTCGGTTTTTTTAAAACAGTATTAATCTTGCTTGTTACGCTTTAAGAAAGAAATAAAATACACTTTAAAAAGTGTATTATTATAATATTATAATTACGCAATATATGACGTTTATAATAATAAGGTAAAATTTTAAGAATAGCGATTTTAATAAAAACATATTATACAGTATAAAAAAGCATATTTTTTTTAAAGTCAGGATTTTATAATCTCTACACTGGTGTATATTTATTTACAGAATTCATATTAAGTTTGTTATTGAAAAAAGAATAATTTAAATCGGTCGAGCCGTTTTCGAGAAATCGATAAACGTACGTACACTATAAAATACGCGTCAAACTTCTCGATTTTTGAATTCCTCTTATGTTTGTAGAAACTGAACGTTGATAATATAAAAAAATAATAAATTTCCGATAAACTTTAGGCTATACGTGCTCACTGCCGCAAAGAAATATTAATTAATGTAGGCATTAAAAGCATAGTGGACACTTTTCACTGAGCCAACTTACATCAGTTACAGTAAGTAGGACAACTGATAGCATGTTCGCTTTCTAGCTGCTGGTAGAAGTCACAATTCTAAATTTAAACTGCGGCATATTACTGAAGGTAGGACACAGTAGATTAAAGGAGATAACACACTTAGTAGCACTTTCTATACGGAGCTTTAATATCCATTTTACGAGCTTTGCCTTTAGATAACCGTATTCAAGAATGTATATGCTACAATTCATTGTAGTCTCTACATTGTTGAATGCATTTGTTGTACGATTTTTGCAAGTGATCGAGTGAAAAGTCTAAAATTGATTAGTTTTTAGGATAAAAAACGATTCCCGGCTTCACCTGGGTAGGATCTAAGATTTATCAACAGACTTCAAAAAGGAGGAGAGGTTTACAATTCGTCGGAATCTTCTTTTTATGTATGTACACCGATTACTCGAAGATGCCTGAACCGATTTGGAAAATTCTTTTTGTTTCAAAGGGTATACTTCCCAGGTGGTCCCATTTAAATTTTATTGAAATTGGTCGAGCGGTTTTAAAAAAAAATCAACAATAAATTATATTTATATTGAAGTCGGTTAACATTATCATTTTTAAATTTTACCACTTGTGTTACGTTATTTAGATTAAGACAAAATGGTATTTGAATATCTTATATGTAAATAACGTTAAATTTAAAAACATATTCCAAGTTTTTAGAATAATATATTATATTATAGATCACTCCTGGCGTTGCATTCGTATCTATTCGTGAAGTTTCTTTACAATCGAATTAGCCATTTCGAAAATTTGCTCGGCACGGACAGAGACACACAGACAGGCAGCCAAAAATTTTAAAAATATTTATTGAGATATTTTGTCATTCTCGGGATTTAGACGGAAGACCTCGTTACTAGTAAAAAAGATCTCCAGTTTTTGTCACTCATTATCCGAAACACAGCAGAATTAAGCTGGTATTTTAAGGCTGATATTTTACCCCTTCTCCGGTTAATCAGACCCATTCCAGGTGCAGTGCAGTCTTAATAAGTTCCAGCGTCATTCTACCTCGCTAAAACTCATGTCATGCGATGATGTGTTCTCCTTCTCCCGTAAAGCTTAAAAAAATGGGAAAACAAAGGAGTCAGTGTATATTCTATATTTGAAAGAAAGATTCTATAGTAGTCAAGCACCACGTAATGCAACCACTCACTAGATGAACCAGCGTCCTGGTAAGACGTGCAGAGACTTAGCTGTTAAGGTTATTTTTATTACCTAGAAGTACATCAGGGTTGGTCTCCATTCTCTTCAAGCAGTTATATAAAAATAATCTTCCAAGTCTTCAAGTTTGACATATGTGGCCTTTGCTTGAAATTGGATACAGAACTACAGAACTACAGATGACAGACCCATGGGTTGCATTCACTGATCATAGAAATAACAGTATGATCTGTGGTTGCATTAATCTTTTACTATTGGGCGCCGCTTACGTGTAGAAAAATACAAGTGGTTAAATTAAAAATTTTTTACAACTGACTTCAATATAAATAAAATAATTTATTGTTGATTTTTAATAACCGTCGAGCGGTTATTAAAAATCAACGGATACTTAGAGGTCATGATAAAAACCTGGTCTTATGGGGTGAAAGAACAAATGTAGAGACGCAATGTTACCAAAACCTTTGTAATAGCAAATTGCGGGACATTGACTTTCCTCATGAGTTTATAAACTGTGCGAATGGCTTCTGTGGCTTGGCCGAACATAGGGTTGCATTAGATAATTTGTATGAACAGATTGTTAGTATATTATCTGAGGCGGCTAAGGAATCCAGAGTGACTTATAAGGGGGGACCAAGGCGGGGTAAGCGAGTATGTGGTTGGAACAGCTATGTAAAAGACGCTCACTATGAGGCCAGATGTAGTTTTAAGACCTGGGTACTCAGTGGTCGTCCCGTATCTGGTCCTATTTATGATGAAATGAGTGAAAATCGAAAAATTTTTAAGACTAAACTCAAATTTTGTCAGAAAAATGCTGAGCAAATCAAAATGGATAGATTAGCTCAAAAAAGAGCAAATAGGGACTTTAAAAATTTCTGGAAGTCGACCAATAAGTTGGAATCTAAGACTAGTCTTGCTACGAGCGTGGAAGGAATTAGTGAACCCAGTGACATCGCTAATATGTTCATGGAACATTTTAAAATACAATCTCCACTTGGGCCCTCAACACAGGTGGGTAGTGCTGGGACCGTTTGTGGGGGAGAGGAACCTCTTGTGCATATTTCTGCTAAACAGATACGCAGTATCATAATAGGTATGAGCCGAGGTAAATCTCCAGGACATGACGGGCTCAGCATTGAGCACCTGAAGCACGCTGGATTTCACCTGCCACGAGTCCTGTCCATGTTCTACACAATGTGTATTAGCTACTCTTACTTACCTACAAATATGATGAAGACAATAGTAGTTCCCATTGTGAAGAACAAGACGGGAGACATCTCTGACAAGGGTAACTATCGTCCTATTTCCTTAGCCACTATCATAGCAAAGGTGTTGGACGGTGTGCTTGATACCATCTTAAGTGACCACATTCAACTGCATGACACACAGTTCGGGTTTAGACCAGGACTATCAACCGAAAGTGCTATTTTAAGTCTAAAGCACACCGTTCTATATTACGTAGATCGGGGTACCCCGGTATATGCCTGTTTCCTTGATCTTTCCAGGGCATTTGATCTCGTCTCATATGACGTGCTCTGGAGGAAGGTGGAGGACAGGGGTGTACCGTCAGAGATATGTGGTCTGCTCAAATATTGGTACAGTAAACAAATAAATCATGTGAAATGGGACGATACTCTTAGTGAACCGTACAGGTTGGAATGCGGGGTAAGGCAGGGGGGTCTAACGTCTCCCAGATTATTCAACCTATATATAGATGCTCTCATAGGCGAGCTCAGTAGCAAGCGTGTCGGATGCAGTGTTGGTGGGGTTAGTATTAACAACATCAGCTATGCAGATGACATGGTGCTGATGGGACCGTCGGTGAGGGCAGTAAGAGAGTTACTGAAGGTGTGTGTAGCCTATGCTGAGTCTCATGGGTTGGCATATAATGTCAAAAAATGTGAATACATTGTCTTTGGCGTCAGGGGCAAGCCTAGGACTGATGAACCTGACCTGTTCTTGAATGGGTCAAAACTTAAAAAAGTGACGTCCTTTAAATATCTTGGTCATTTTCTTGCAGATGACCTGAAAGATAATGTAGACATTGAGAGGGAACGCAGGGCTCTAGCGGTCAGGAGTAACATGCTGGCCCGTAGATTTGCTCGATGTACGGACTTAGTAAAAATTACCCTATTTAAGGCATACTGCCAGAGTCTGTATACGAGCAGTCTATGGATCAATTACACTAAAAGGTCGCTGGATGCCCTGCGTGTTCAATATAATAATGCTTTCAGAATGTTGTTGGGACTGCCTCGATACTGTAGTGCGTCGGAGATGTTTGCGCAAGCTCGCACGTACGGTTTTCATGCGATAATACGTAAGAAAACAGCTTCGCTGCTTAGAAGGGTGAGAGATAGTCACAACAGCATTTTGAAAACAGTAGCGGAGAACTATAATTCTCCGATTTTGAAAAAGTTTGTCCACACATTAATGTTTACTAACACTAGTTTATAAGTCAATTGTTACTAACACTACTATGGATTAATTTTGGTCTGAAATAAAGATTATTATTATTATTATTATTAACCTTTTCAATTTTTTTTATTACCTGGAAGTATAACTCTTTTGAAACAAAAAAATAGTTTCCAAATCTGTTCAGGCGTTTTCGAGTAATCGGTAACATATATAAAAAAAAAATTCCGACGAATTGATAACCTTCTTCTCCATTTTTGAAGTTGGTTAAAAACTAACAATGAGATTATTTTTATAAATATATCTTATATTATTCATTATATAACAATACTCACATTTCTCTTCAAAACACCACATTTCGTAAAATCCATGATACGTAGCCTATAGAGAAGACCCGTGGGATCCTCGGGCTCCGGTCGTATCTGGCACACGGGGTCTGCGAGCGGGTCCGTCATTCGGTCATCCGCGAATAGGGGCGCTCCTCTGAAGCCCTCGGGCTTCCTTAGCAACGCTGTCACGGAATCGCGGAGCCCTGATCCGCCGCTGGCGAACGTACATTTTATGTCCGTTACTGTAATGAGGGTAATGGTGATTAGAACCCGGTTTATACCGAATACTTTACATTTAACCACCCATTGTGGTTAGATGTATCCATTTAAATGTCTAATCTAATAACTAATAATACTTGGAACAAATGTTTTGTTGCAGTGTAATCATAAAAATGACAATATTATATTTTTATAATAAGTTCAATAACTTAGGAAAATTTAACCTCCGGATTTATTAAAGGAACAGAACACACAAACGAAGTTGTCTGGATTTATGATTCTTTTAGGTACTTATACGATATTGAATATAACTTCAACCAAAGTAAAATACTGTCAAGGCGTGATGCTCTAGTCACTGTGAGTCTTAAAGAAATCTATTAATTCTTTGCTTTAGATCTAAGTGTAAGGGTGTTTCATCTACATATGTACATACCTATGTGAATTTCATTTATTTTTCGCCATAAGGAACTGGTGGGCATGTTTTTTTAAGTTACATTCCGTTTGGCGGGGAAAAAAATACCATTTCGCATTAATATCACCGCTTCCATACTGTGAGTAACCGAATTGGCAACTATATCCATAGTTGCCATAACCGAATTGGCAACTATATCCATAGTTGCCAATTCGGTTACTTTCGGGTTATGTTGAAATAACTATATTAGACTGATGACAGCTAGCAGAGTCTAAGGTGTGATTTGAGACGTCCGATACTATTATGATCATAAATTACACCTGTCGTTCGCGTTCTTTTATTGTAGAAACCTAAGTTTAGCAGTGGACTCATTACGAGAGACGAGAAGGTGTTGATGGATTCTATATCACTACCTTGTAATACCTATCCATTCTCAGATGAGAATTCTTTTGAGATGATGGGCGGCGAAAAGAGCATTATTCACTGGGTTCTTCGGGATGCCACTCGTGAAGAGAGTAAAGAGAAGTGGGGAGAGGACGGAGCCCTGTGGGACTCCAGCATTGAGGGAACGCTTTGTAGAGCGAGTATCCTCTATTCGATATAGAAAGTGGGGATTCACAAGAAAGGCTCTGATGATGTGAATGAGCCTGTCAGGCACGTTGAGTTTATACAGCTTGTAAAGCAAGCCATTGTGCCAGACTTTATCAAACACTTTTACGACATCGAGGAAGAGGGCACGGTTCGAAGTGGTTCTACGGCTTCTTCTTGGGAGGTTGAATCCTTTCAGAATGTATTCTGTGAGGCGGTGTAATTGGTCGGTGCGCGAGTGTTCGGGTCTGAAGCCGAACTGCTCGTCTGGAAGAAGTTTGTTAGTGAAGACATATTTACGAAGGCGATTCAATATGAGTCGCTCATAAATTTTCCATTTCCCCGGTTTCGGGATTCCTATTACGTCTGCCTCTTTCCAGGTATCCAGGAAGGAGTAGCTGGAAAGAAGAGCATTGAATATGCTTACTAGGAGGCACACGAGCATCGCGGAGAGAGATTTCAGTACCCTATTGCTAATGCCATCGGGGCCGGGTGCTGATTTCTTTTTGAGGCATTTCATTACTTCTGTGACTTCGTTGACTGTCACAGGATCTAAGGAGTCGCCCGCAGGTGGTAGTGCAGACTTACACTTGATCTCCGCTTTGACCTCTGCAAGGTGAGCGGAATCTATAGGTTCGCTAGAGGGAGTACATTTGCACTCTATCCGCGAGGCATTCGGCCTTTTCAGAGTCGTCAAAGGCGAAATCAAGGATTCCTAGCCTAAGTGAGAGTGAGAGGGGGCACTGAGGACTGTTCTGCTTTCAGAGCTCGAGTCAACTGCCAGAAGGCAGTGTGAGATGACTCGATATCCTCCAGCAGATTATCCCACTTGTCATGTCTAAATTCAGTAAGGCGCTGATTCACCTCGTTTTGGAGGTTGTGCAGTCGAAATTTGTCATCTATTGTACGATAGTGATCGTATTGTCTTAGGGCCGCATTCTTTGCTCTGATCAGCTGTCGAATATCACTTAGCAATTTCAAGTGTATATTGCTCGACACACGAACCTTACGAGAGCATTTTTCAACCGTAGGGTTGAGGTGGGTCGATAGGGCGCTAATCGCCTTATTGGCCTCCTCTGACGAGTTTTATTTTATAGGATAAGGATGACAAACGAGCACACAATTCACCTGATCGTAAGTGGTTGCTGTGGCCCAAAGATATCTATTACGAATCAAAATGCAGACGCGTTGTCACCCACGAGGACTAAGATGGAATGCCTAGTTTCCAGTAAAAAGGGTCGCCGGTTTTCTATACTCACCATACGTACAGCAACATCAAGCTGCTATTTTACACTGGTATTCTGTGAGAGCGTGGTCCTTCCCCGGTCGAGCCGACCCATCCGAGCTACAACTATACTAGTAATATAGCTGTAGCATGGCTCTACCAAGTAATGAGTCTATCTTATCAGGGATTTTGTCTAAGCGCTGGATGATTTTGGTCTGAAGGACTTCACCTGAGGGCTGGCCCAGCTGCTTTAGGACTGGTCTATGGTCCGAGTTGAGTTCTATTATTGTTTCGATCAATTATATCGACAAAAGGACATCTTTGAGTATCGCTACGTCAAGGACGTCCGGTTGGTGACTGGTAGCGAATGGGTAGCGAGTTGGAGTATCAAGCGCGATAACATTGAAGTTTAGTCGCTCCGTGAGATCGAACAATGCATTACCATTAGGATTGCTAGTATGCGAGTTTTAAGAGGAATGTTTTTTGTTGAGGTCTACAGCTGGAGTCTAACATTGGAGCCTAGATTAAGTAATTCTACAAAGCCTGATTCAACTATGCGTTTGAGTGGCGGTAAATATGCCGATATGATGGTAAGTGGCGGATGGCCAGAGAGAACTACCTTACATATAGAGATTTCTATGTTAATTAACGGGGGAGCGTTGATCGGTACGCAGTGCAAGGACCTTTTGTAGTAGATCAATGTGCCACCTCAACCTATAATTTCTAACTAAGGTGTGATTTGCTATATTACGATTGCGATGACTAGGCTACAAGAAGGTCTTTTACACTAGCATGATGTCTAATATCGTGGTTGCGCAGGAAGAGCGTGATCTCGTCTTTTTGGTCTCTGAGGCCGTTCGCGTTAAAGAACGCGACAGTCTGAGAGCGTGGTTTAGTTCTTCCTAACGTTTGTACTGCCATTGTGGTACTTAAGTGGTTAGGCACACTGGAAGGAGCAGATTGAGTCGATAGTCTTATGTGCTCAATCGTAGCGTTGAGCTTGTCCTGAGGGGTGGTGGCTCCGCGGAGTTTGTGGGCCAAAGAGGCGTCACCTTGCACGGAAATTCCGACGACATGGGCGTTCTTGGTGGTGATTTGAGGCGAGAGTGTGGGCACCGAAGACGTATAGGTTTCGGGACAGGCAGCCGACAGTGAGACACACTGGTTTGGCCCGCGCGTCCCGGGACGGCTTTTACTTCCGCGCTGCTTCCATCGCGGCGCTTTGGAACACCCGCGATAGTTTGCTGGGTGTCCTTTTTCGCGGTAATTGACGCAGCTCGGAGGTTCAATCGTCTGGGGCGTGCGAAAGCAGTCAGTGGTGCCGTGGTCACCTAGGCCTGGCGTAACAGTTTCTGGCCGAGTGGTCGTAAAGTTGGCATCGGTGGCACTGGCCAACAATGCCACTGTTTTGGAGGCTCCAACTGCAATCCGCGTTAAGTTCTAGATCCGCCGAACCTTTAAATATCTCCTTATCTTCTGGAGACAGGTCCAGAATGACAAGGCACAAATCTAAGAACCGATTTTTATCAGTCTGGTTGTCAATTGGAAAGGTTGTTCCACTTGGTTTTATCTTGTACTATGATGGGTGGCGACGGCATTTCCCTGCGTTCAGCAGGGGACCCTTTCGTTACGGGCTTAGACACAAGCCTAGAGATTGAGCGCGCGCAACGGGGGCTGGCTGTGGGGGACGTGAGGGCTGAGTTAGGATCGGCTGCCTTTTAGGGGCTGCGCGTTTGCGCTTTTTGCGCTGGATGATGGTGAAGCCTTTGTCTTCGGGCTTGGGCGGGACACGCTTATAGGTCTTCATGTCGTAGTCTGATTCGGCATGATGGGCGTGCTGATTCCGTTTTAGTACAGAATCGACCTATCTTATCTATAAAGTCAGATTGCCCTGATATCTGCTCGATAGTGTTAAATGAAACAATGTAATGTGAATTGTTATAAGTTTATTTTCTGAAAAATCTTTTGACTGCTCTTCACTGCAACTCAATTCATTGAGTATGAGTCCCATCTTCAGCCACAAATGGATTATCTGGGTCCGAGTAATTAAGTTTCTTATGGGTGACCCGTTTCGTTATATGCTATTTTTAGTAAGTGAAATTTATTTTTATCGTAATTAATTCAAAACACAATTCGGAAATCCAAAAACAGTGTAAAAAGTTCAAGCTTAACCCACACAAACCTCCTAAACTGAAAACATAATTAAAATCAAGTACCAGACGTCTACTTCATAATACTAGACCAAATTGACATATTTGCGTTTCGTTATATGCAATTTTTAGTGAATTTTTTTTATCATAATCAATTCAAATCGCATTTCCGATATCCAAAAACAGTCTAAAGCTAAGGTTCAAGCTTAACCCTGAAAAGCCTCCTAAACTGAAAACGTAATTATAATCAAGTATTGGACGTCTATAGCCAACCCGCGAACACTAACAAAGCGTCGCTTCAAGCAAAAAATATGAAATCAAATCAAGCACGGGGTAAGCACGTAGATGCTTAACCCAAGGGTCAACAACCAGCATCTAATATTCTGTGACCGCTAGTACGGAACGACAAACACCAAAGTGATTCCAAAGAGGTTATTTTTGCTAAATTTGAAACAATAGTACTACTTTTGTGATAATACTTCAATAACTTCAGTAACTGGGCCACGCGGACCATGCAAGTACAATTTCCGCACTTTAGTGGCACACAATTAACACACGTTCACTCACCATCGTAGTCTTGAGCTGGTACCGCTCGGACCTGTAACAATGAATGAATGTGATTATATGGAGGAAGAATTGTTTAATTAAATACATTGTAATTTAGCACCAATGGCAGGAACTAGCGTTGTTTAGTTATCGTATAATCTTGAAATTGTAAAACATGTATAAAATATTCCTCGTTAGCTTTCTGTTAAATTTAAACATAAATTATAACTTATCTTCACGCACAATCCCTGACGGGGTAGCCAGAGAGAACAGATCGCCAAGTGTCACGATCCTTACATACCTCTTTCGCTTCTTTCAGATTCATTATCTTCTTCATACATGCACGTCTAGGTATCCGAGTACTCTTGACCCTACCCTCTTCGAGCAATTTGCTCACATGGTCTTCGAAAGTTAGTCTCGGTCTACCTCGACACCTTTTAATATTAACTTTCGCGCTATATATTTTCTTCACCATTCGGTCTTCACTCATTCGCTCAACGTGCCCAAACCACCGAAGCACGCCCTTATCAATTTTTGTGATAAGGTCATCTTTCAAACCTGCCATATTGCGAATCTCTTCGTTTCGCTTTCGGTCGGCCATGGTAACGCCGCACATTTTACGAAGAGATCGCTTTTTTGCTTTTATGCTTCTTCTGGCATACCCAGGTTTCGCTGCCATATAACAAAGTCGGTACCAACACTGCGTTATGTATTGCAAGGCGTGCACTCTTCACTACGCGTTGCCTTTTGACTAACGCAGTCAGGGCACCATTGACTTTGTTCCCGGCCGCGACACGCCTGTCCACATCTAAATCACATCTTCCATCCCGGCTAAAAGCACTCCCCAAGTATACAATTTCATTTTCCTGTTCTAGACATTCCTGATTTACCCATATTTCACACTTCGTTCTCTCTTCGTCCCTTTCAAATACCAGAACCTTAGTTTTATTAGCATTCAAACAGAGACCTTTAATTTCACATTCCTCTTTCATACACGTGACTAATGTCTGCAGTTCTGCCTCTGATGGTGCAATAAGCACTGCATCATCAGCATACAGCAGACAATTTACTTTTATGTCACCCAATTTCACACCCAAACAGCTATCTTTCAGCTTCTGTAAACAGCTGTCGAGATACAGTATGAACAGCCAGGAAGATATGACACAACCCTGTTTTACGCCCGTTTGGACGCTAAACATGGGTGACAGGTCATGCCCTACCCGCACACAGGCTTTACAGTCACAGTAAAGTGACTGCACAGCCCTTAGCAATCTACACCATCCACAGCATACCCCGGCAACAGTTCCCACATTTTCTTCCTTACAACCTTATCAAATGCTTTCTCAAGATCCACAAAAGCACAGAAAATCTTCTGGTTAGCAGCCAGAAGCTTTTCCGTGATCATGCGGAGAGAAAACATTTGATCCGTGCATCCTCTTCCAGGTCTAAATCCGCATTAATTATCCTTTTTTGTATTACGAATAACAGTGATAACTGTTACATTTAAAGCAAAACCAGGCCTCTGTCACTCTTGCTACCTGCGTGAAATAATTACCTACAATCGCGGAGCGCCCCCAGCGTAAAACTTAGTAGGGACTAGAGCGTTCTAGGCGATTGAATGTTAAAGTTTTTTAACGCTGTTTACGTAAATAGTTTTTTATAAATACTTGTTGAAATATTCGTCGAAATAGTTCTTTCGAGTTTAGTATATTTAATTGTAGGATAAAATAGTTGAAAAAATTTTAATGTATTTTAAGAATAATATATATCGGGTGTCTTAGAAAGAATGGAAAATCCTGGAGCGCCTAATAGTACAGGTGGTACCTGTACTATTAGGGGCCCCAGGATTGCCATTATAGTTAATCAAATAGATAGATAATATGACCCAGAAAGAATGGATAATCCTGGAGCGCCTAATAGTACAGGTGGTACCTGTACTATTAGGGCCCCCAGAGTTGCCATTATAGTTTATCAAATAGATAGGTAATATGACCCAGAAAGAATGGATAGTCCTGGAGCGCCTAATAGTACAGGTGGTACCTGTACTATTAGGGGCCCCAGCATTGCCATTATAGTTTATCAAATAGATGGGTAATATGACCCAGAAAGAATGGATAATCCTGGAGCGCCTGATACTATATAGGCATTATTGATATATATCAGGCACTCAAATAAAAATACAAAAAAAGATATATTCGAAGTGGTGCCCAAAATATGAAGTCTTAAAATTTTTTTTTTATAAGATAAGGGTGACAAAATAGCACACAGTCCACCTGATGGTAAGTGGTTGCTGCGGCCCATAGACATCTACATCTATCCTCGTTTGTGAATCAAAATGCAGATGCGTTGTCACCCGTGAGGACTAAGATAGAATGCCTCATTTCCAGTAAAAAGGGCCTCCGGTCACCTGCACTCACCAAGCGAAACGCAGAGGTAAACCTCTACTTCACGTTGGTATTCTGTGAGGTCGTGGTACACCCCCGGTTCGAGCCGGCCCATCCGTGCGACAGCAAAAGCCGCCGCGTGGCTCTACCACTGTTAAAAATGATCTTACTGTACTTTCATGTACACCACTGCCGCAAATTAATGAAATTCGTTGCGTTTTTGGTGTTCTCTTATTTCTCACAGACTATTCTATTAGAAATGCAGTAAAGAGTATCTATTGTACTTTTTGGAAAAAAACAACTTTTATTTTTAATTTTATAAAAAACTTATTTTGTCAAAAGTTTGAGAACCTATGCTGAAAAAAATGTATGAAAACCTAAGTGGCCAACTATTTCAAAAATATGCGCAGTTTATACAGTTTACAAAATGATATAATATATAATTTTATCCAAAGATAGAAAATAAAAAAAAATCTTGTCTTTTCTTTAACGGTGAAAATGACAAGAGCGTTCTTGAGTGAAAAAGTCGTTTTTATTGTAGTAAAGATCGTATAATATCGGTACTTCCTACTTGAGTGTGGCCCACGCTACCCATCTTTTGTTTATTACGATTTACGAGACAGAAATAGGTAGAGTGTGAGTGAGCGACAGAAGAGTATATGATGTTAATAAATTGTACCTTTTTTCGTGCGACTGGGCACATAACAAAGGCAAGAATTTAGTACGTCTCTCGACTTGTCGGGTATCGCATGTGTGCATTCCTTTTCGAGTTCTCTGTGATTTTAAAATCAGTTTTATAACGACGACTCCTGGCCATTTCAGTGGACTCTTAGTTTTGCTTTGTGATTTGGACTTTGTTTGGTAATTTTACGACAACTTGGCTTATATCTGGGCTGATATTGTGTATCAAAATGCCACGTATACAATATACGGCATAAGAATACGCAAACGTGCACTTCATTTATGGTGAATACAGAAGCAACGGAAGTGCTGCTGCAGCCCTTTATAGGGAAAGCTACCCTACCGCGCGTCACCCAGATCACCTCGTATTCATCAGAGTCCACAGGTGTGATTCGGAAGGTAGAATACCTGGTAGCGGTAATGGTGGTATGAGCACTGGAAGACTAGCTAATATCAATACACAAGACATTGTGCTTAACGAAATTAAGAAAGACTCGTCCACCTCTACTAGATTAATAGCACGACGTACTGGTATCTCAAAGAAGAACATGCAACGTGTACTGAAAAAAAATTCATCCCTACCACATTAGACGCGTTCAAGCTCTACAACCGAGAGATTACAACGCACGATTGTTTTTTGTCGACAAATGCTTGCAAAAATAAAACAAGATCTACAATTCTTCGACAAAATTCTGTGGAGCGATGAATCCACTCTTAAAAAAGACGGATACTTTAACATGCATAATCTGCACATCTGGCAACTCTCAAATCCTCATCTAATGCGAGAAGCAATATATACCAGTTCAAAATAAATTTTTGGACTGGTATCTTAAACGGAAAAATCATTGGTCCATTTGAACTGGCCGAAAAATTATCTGGACAAAGTTATTTGAATTTTCTATAAAGTGATCTGCCAAATTTAATGGAAGAGGTGCCGGTGAGACAATCCCACTGGCTACAAAATGATGTTTGTCCTGCACATTATGCTGCAAACGTCCGTGTGTATTTAAATGCCACGTATCCAAATAAATGGATCGGTCGTTTAGGTCCCATTTTCTGGCCTCTGCGTTCCCCGGACTTAAATACGCTAGATTTTTTTTTTACTGGGACTGTCTAAAAGAACAGATGTACTTCAAGCCTATTTCAAGTTTGGAGGAATTGCGCAGTCGTGTGCAGGAGGCAGCTTCAAAAATAACCGAACGGCGCTACGCACGACTTCTTAGAAGATCATTTATTAGAATATGTCGAGCTTGTATCAGAGTCGGTGGCAGACAATTCGAACACCTGTTATGAAATAAAGATTGATTTATGTACAACTTAACGCTTTTATTATGACAATTTAAGATAAGATTATTTTTTCCTTTCTTCAGTCGAATTTATTCTTTTTGCATCTTAACGTTAAATATTAACCATTTTGTATTATACCATTTTGTAAACTGTATTAACTGCACATATTTTTGAAATAGTTGGCCACTTAGGTCTTCGTACTTTTTTTCATGAATGGCTCTCAAACTTTTATCAAAATTATTTTTTTATAAAATTTCATGCTAAAAATTGAAGTTTTTTTTTACAATAAAGTACAACAGATACTCATACTCTTTACTGCATTTCTAATAGAATAGTCTTTGAGGAATAAGAAAACACCAAAAACGCAACGAATTTTTATTAATTTGCGGCAGTGGTGTACATGAAAGTACAGTAAGGCCGATAAAAACATATTTTTTAAAGCCTTCCTATTTTTGGCACCACTTGGAATATTTTTTATTTTTATTTTTATTTGAGCGCCTGATGCCTGTAGATACTATTAGGAGCTCCAGGATTATCTATTCGTTTTGGGGCACGCTGTATATGTACATATTATATTACGTATCTATTTGATAAATTATAATGGCAAAACGTCGTTCCTACTACAATAATTTTTTGAGTGGATGGATGCTTAATTAGCAAACAAAAGGATTCAGATATATCATTATTTAAGTTACCGAAGAATAATAAAAGGTGAATATATTTCTTTTTTTTTTAGATAGGTACTTATAGCGAAAAAAGGATTAAGTAATAATTTAACTACAGAAGTAAAATCTAAGTACTTTATTACATACCTATACTTGTCTTTTGCAATTAAAATATTTTAAGCTTTTAATATTATTAAAATACTGAAATTAATACTTTGTTTACAAGATC
Source organism: Parnassius mnemosyne (assembly GCA_963668995.1). Taxonomy (NCBI): domain Eukaryota; kingdom Metazoa; phylum Arthropoda; class Insecta; order Lepidoptera; family Papilionidae; genus Parnassius; species Parnassius mnemosyne. The sequence continues at coordinate 18,074,289 of CAVLGL010000080.1, forward strand.
TTAACTAAGTAGAATACGATCACATTTCTGTTAGGAATCGTATTTCGGATTTATTTGTTGTTTAACATTGTTGTGAAACATCGCGGTTCCCGACGAATGGCCTTGCAAGTTGCATGCGTTGGGCATCACAGAAACAGAACTCACATAGTAGCGGAACATATGATCGATCATAGTCAGTATAGTTACTTCACCTAAGTAACATACAATTTCACAATATATTTTTTTAATATATTTTTTATTAACAGCCCTTACTAACCACGGAAAGTCCGTCGTGACGTAGGAAGGGAAAAGATGCAAAGTAATACGGACACTCGCGCTATAATAGCCATCATCATTTTAATCATATCTATGTACTTTCATATTTCTTTCGGTATCGTCATATTTATGTTTAAAATGTAGCTATCGGTTACATCTTTCGTTAACAGACATATCAATGAAAGTTAAAAAGTAAGTCAATTTTATAATTCCATTCTTTATGTAATTCTTGTACATTGTATTTGGCTTTTCTTATAATTATAATCGTTGATGATTGCTTACTTAAATTAAATATAAATTATCTCAATTCTTGTCTCTTTCTTTAGTCTTCATTTAGTGAAAAAAAAGAGAGCAACTTTAAACAGTTTTTTTTTAAATTGACGTCGATTTTTATAAATTAACCAACTTAATTAGTATTTCAGTTAACAGCCCAGACATGGTTACCCTATTAATTTCATTCAGCAAAAAGGTCGCTGGTCTGTGCCTAATTAGCTATATTATATAAAATGTGCTATATTATATAAAATGTACGTGGCCCGACGGCACAAGGGGCCAAAGTCATACCGTCTTGAGCTTAGAGTGGCCTACGTGCGTAGTCACTTTGGCAACCTCTCATTTCAGGGGTACATCAGGGGCGGCATCAGAGGCGACTGAGGTGTTTCAACTGAAGTTGTAAGTATGAGTCTCTGAGAGATTACTACATATCTGTGCCATTTGGTGTAAAGGATTTAGGATACACGTGCGGTAAAGTTTCTAAGGGAACTTTATCCACAACTTGTCATCATCGCTGTTATTATGAGGGCTAGTTCTTTTTTCGTTCAAAGGCGTTCAGCGAGGAAACGCAGCCTGGCACGAAGCCGCTGGGAGGAGGATAATTAAAATTTTTGGTTTTAGTTTTTTTTTATTATGGCAATAAATAATATGTAAATGTTATGTAAATACGATAATAATTTACTGCACAATGCGTACTGTAATAAATATAATGTACAGTAAAATAGCTATTCTGTTGATCAGTTAATGTTATTAATCAATTCGATGATAGTCGTGATTAGTCTACCGTAACATCCCAGCAATTACATACTGAGCTCGCCTCTTATACGTGTTGCTTATCAATTATGCTTTATTTAGAAATTATCTCGAACAATGTAGTACGTGATGAATGAAAACTATTGTAAGTGAAACGTTATTGTACTAAAATTTAATTTATAGCGCACTATAATCTATACATATAAAAATAAAACTAAAAATAATAATAAGCACTATAGTACGTGAGGGTGTATAGTCATCCGGTTAATATGCTCACTTTCTTATTACTCAAAAACTACAGCCTTGTTTGCATGGATGGCTCTGTGTAACGATAGCTCTTCATCAGTCAATCAAATAAAAAGGGTCAAAAGGGCACCACCGCTTTATTGACGCCATTTTGACAGTTGATATTATAGTAAATATTTTAGTCGATTTTAGTATTGTGTAGTGTAGTTAGTTTTTTTTAATTTGATTTTAATTATTGCCAAGGCTTGTTTGCTATTTTTTTGTGTATTTGTCTGTGTCATCATCCTAGTTTTGGTTTTATAGGGCGGCAAAGCTTAAGGTGACCATATTATCCTCACGTACATTACAATTTAATAACACAAATTAATCCACATTGAAAATGTAAAAATGTTATTTTCATTTAAAATTTACAATCTTATTTTAATTTTAAGATTTAATTATAAAACTTACTTCAGTTTAATTTATATTTCGGTTTTTGCGTACAAGTTGCTGCTGGTAAGTTTTGTTGTCTTAGCGAAAACTGTTATATCTTTAACACCGTCCTTGTTGTGTCAGTCGGAGTTCATGACATTTTTCTAACTTTATGAAACTTGTTTACAGCAGATTTAAAGAAAATTGTGTTTTAAAGATGATTATAACATTAATAGTGTCGTAATTTTTTTTAACATTAAATCTTCAAACAATCTAAAATCTGATGGTAAGTGGCTACTGCAACCCTTGAGCATCTGTAACAGACTTTTAACAATGCCTTATTCATACTCGTATTTATGGGTTTTCTCACCCCTCAAACCAGTCGGTATTACGTAGTAAATATATATTATAATCTATCCCAATAAACCGTAATGTGTGCGCCGCCGCTTGGCTGCATAGACAAAGTAGTTACTATCTGATATGGTATGATAGATTGAATTATATTTATGTTAAACTAGCTGATACCCGCGACTTCGTCCGAGTTGCTTGATCTATTAACAAAGTTTTCGTATGTGCGAAGGAAAAAACATTAAAAACATAAAATTTCTTTGTAAACATTATTCGTTGCTCTGTTTGTAGCTAAAATATATAAATTATGTGGGTTAGTAACGCGAGAGCAAGCGATGTTGGTACAGTTCGATGACCGTGTCAAAAACCCCGTGTAAAAATCGTGGTTTCTTAAAACTTTAACAACTTCATGTTAAACGAAGATATCGCAATATTTTTTTTTTAGATAAGTGCCAAGAGTCTAAGAAATAAAACTTAGAAATCCTAATTGAAATCTACTCAGTAGTTTTTTCCGTGATGCGCGCACAACTGCACACCTCTATCATTTTATTTATAAAGATATAGATAGATAAACTTTAAAAGGATAAATTTAAATAATTAAATAATGAACTAGAAAAAATACTAAAGAAACGATGCGTTAAAGTTGTCTTACCAAAAGAATTGTTCCGGGGTTAAATGGTAGTGGTAACGAGAAAGGTGAGCAGATAATCAGCAAACGAAACGGGTCGCGCGTCATTCTCTGACGTAAGGTCAGCCCAGGGTTACCTTATTAACCAACGACCGCATCGTTTAGTAGGCAGAGAACTTAAGTGCTTATTCGTAGTTTCTCGGTTCGAATTAAAGTTGGGGCCATTTAGCTGTACGCACATTTGTCCGCGCCGTACGCACCGAATTTTCGAATTTTTGTTGTACGAAATTATAAGAAAGCTCGTACAGTACGGCCGTACGGTGCGGACAAATGTGTATTCAGCTTTAAAGAATTCAATGTCGTAGGCATCATCAGAGGCGAATATGGAAATTGCCAAAAAATCTTGTGGCTTCTGAAAGATGGCGGTTTATCAATATCCACCAAAGGTATAATACCCAGAAAAGCGGGCAGAAGCGTCAGAAGTGAGAAACGTCTGGTACTCCGATAGATCCACTACAACGGGGGAAGCCCATGTTCGGCAGTGGGCCTATACAGGTATAATGAAAAATTTTGTACAATCGTCTTCAATATAAATTATTAAGGATAACTCAAAAAGTATTAGTCAGACCTTGATCAATTTACATGGGACTACATGAGAAGTCCCAGCTTTCAAATAAAAAAAAAGAATCATATAAATCGGTTAACCTAGAAAAAAGTTATGAGTTAACACACAAAAAATTATACAGTGGAATTGAGTACCTCCTCCTTTTTGAAGTCGGTTAAAAATAAAAAGAATAAAATATAAATTGCTACTAAAATGTAAATAAGTACAATAAGTTGTAATAAGTAAGAATACTATACACAAAAAGACACCATTTAGCACGACTTATACAACAGGGAACGTAGGAGCGATGATTTTTTTAGTAAGACCATATTGTGTGCACAATTCCTAGTACGCAGTATTTGTATTACAAATTAAATTTTTAATATATTGCAAAGTTTTTTTTTAAATCATTACAATTTTTTATAATTGTATTTTATTTTATGTTTTTCGCCATTACTACGTCTCCATAAACGGACGGGACCATAGCGTCCGTAAATCAGCAGCAACCGCGAATTGTATGTGCACGGTTGCTATTTCCCGATGTATTAAATATCAATTAAACTCTTTCCACTATAAATGCATTTGTTATAAAATAGCCGAAAACGATCTAATTTTAACGGTCAATGAGATGACCGTTGCTCATCGTACGGACGCTACGTTTGTAATGTTTGTATGCAAATTGAATGCCACCGGATAAACGGTTTTTTTCTGCAACGATGTTACCCTGATTACAAGGCGTGAAGTCTTTAAAAGATAGTATTTCGATCTGATAAATACCGTAATGGCGTGTCTTTAAGGTGGTAATAAAGTAAGTAGGTAATATGTATAGATATTAAAATCGTTATTAATTAAATAATATCATGGTGATTATTATCAATAGACAAAGAAACATATATCTTGGCACGCTACTCATCAATACGTGTTGGCCTATCTTGTAAGAATTAGAAATTGAAATAGAAACAGATTTTTTATGCAATATAGATTATAAATAATACTTATTAAAAGTCACTATTTTCTTTAATTACCACTGGTTCGAAAAATACCTCTGTCACGGGAAGAACCAGCAAGAAATCCACCGGGACTTTTTTTTAAATAATTAACAACACAAAACAAATTAAAAATAGCTTGATAGCGATCACCTCATTCTTAGGGGTTATTATCATCCATAAATTCCTTAATATTATCATAACCCTTTTTATACAAGCTTAGTTTAATAAAGTTTTTGAACTTTCAGCAGGTCAAATTTTGTATATTTTATGGGATTTTGTTGTAAAAGCGTATACATCGCCCAAAGAATGAATTACTGACTTGGTGATGTCGAGTAAGACTACTAGCTTGTGTCTGTTCCTAGTATTTACATAATGAATATCACTTATCTTTGTACAACTAATTTTATTTTTGTGTACGTACATTTTCATAAATGTATTGAGATGCCAAAGTTAATATATTAATTTCCTTAAATTTTTGTCGCAGCGACTCTTTAGGCTTTAAATCATAAATTGCTCTTATGGCCCTTTTCTGTAAAACCAATATGATTTCAGTGTCGATCGCGTGTCCCCATAGCAATATACCATACAACATTATGCTATGGAAATGGCTAACTAGTCTAGCTGTTTCAACACTGGTAAGATTTGTAATCTTTTTTACAGCATATGCTGCAGAACTAAGTCTGCGTTCTAGTTTTGATATATGGGGGCTCCATTGAAGCTTCGCGTCTAGTGTTATTCCAATAAAATGGTGGTATCAACAAGACTCAGTTCCTCCCCATTTAAAATTACGTTAGTATTTAATTGTTTGACATAGGGAGTCACGAATTTCATACATTTCGGTTTAGTGGTACTTAAATGCAAATTATTAACATTGAACCAATTTATTAATTTAGATATAGCGTTATTTACTTCGTCATATTTTAGTAATTGTCGTTTTAATTTGAAAATTAAAGAAGTATCATCAGTAAATAATACTATATTATGGTTATCCCCTACTATGTAAGGTAAGTAATTAATGTATACAAGAAACAGAAAGGGGCGAAGAATTGAGCCTTGAGGCACGCTCATTTGTACCATCGACCCGGAAGAGCTCATACTATTAATGTTAATGAAATGAATAAAAACAAGTCAGCTTACATACGATTGTAATAAGTTGTTATCTAACATAAGGTGGGGTCCCACGGCCCGTGTTATTATAGGCCAGGCCCGAGCTTGCCACGCCAGTGGATGCCTGTGCGGCTGATTTGCCGTACAGAAACCGCAGGCCTCATCGGATGCGACGGCTACCGTGACCTGTATGTCTGGCCTGGCGTGATCTGTCCTGTTTCTAGCTCGCCACCTGAAAGACCCTGTGTCACATGAAGTTGTAAGAGCCGCATAGGCTAACAGCACCAACATCTCAGAAAATAGAGGAGGATCTGGCCTGTGAGAAAGCAGGCCGTGAGACCCCACCTTAATGTTAAGCAGCTATTTCAGCTCTTAGACATTTGTAACTTGTCTCACTCTGAATACAAAGGTATCGCAAGAAGTAACTATTTATTTTCTCTCCTCTAATTGAGACATTACTTCTTTGCCGTGTGGTTGATACGTAAGACAAATTATCGTCCATTTCGTCCCATAGTTGTCAAAAAGGCGTATATCAGAAATGTAAAAAATCTTATATATTCCGATAGATGGCGGTATCACATCGTGTTTACTCCGGATGTAAAATACCCAAGCCGGCAAGAGGCAGCGGCGCCAAAGCTGTGTCTGGTGTTGCGGCGTCCATCCGCATTTTAAGATTGATGATTCCTTACACGTCACTTTTACGGGCTGATGAAGAAAAAGAAAGATTCACAACAATAAATCATCTTCATGATTAATACTATCGTCATGATTGATTTCAATCACGATGATAATATCCGAATAAGTTTTTTTTTTAATAGAATAAGGGTGACAAACGAGCAAATAAAATAATATAATATATAAAATATAATAATTAAAAAAATAGTCCACCTAATGGTATGTAGATGCTGTGTCCCATAGACATCTACATTATCTATCGAAGTTCTCTATACTCACCATACAAAACACAGAAGCATTAAGCTGCTATTTTACGCTGGTATTATGCGAGGGCGTGGTCCTACACCGGTCGAGCCTACTCATTCATGCTACTACAATGCTACAGCTATCTTATAAGCTGCAGCGTGGCTCTGGTACGTATAAAAATTATCAACCGTGTAGGGCACATAATTAGCACGGAAACAGAGGAAGGGACTCATTCGTTTCAAGCCTGTATCCGATACAAAGTTTTATCTGATAAAATCAAATCTATCGGGAAATCATTCGTTCTAGGACCTAGAACAGCAAAATTTCACGTAGAGTCACAGATGAGTCAACCTTATTTGGCACGATTATTGCTTTTATATTTTCGTGTAAGTGTGTGACCATTAAAGAATTTAAAATCAAAATACAATTAAAAATATTGTATTTATAAATATAGAACTGTAAGTATATTTTTGGTATTTGTATTTTTTCGTATCACAACAGTCGTGCTTTTCGTGCTTTCAGTAGAGCTAAAGCGTATAATGCTATTACGAAGTCGATTATATTCGGCTGACAGTTGTAAATTGGATTTAAAGTTGATCTCTTTAATCGATTCTTTATGGACCGTTTCGTCAACTACCTAAAAAACACTGACTATTAAAAAATTTATCATCTTAGTACATTCGCATAATAACTTTACTTTTAATTTTGAAGAGCTCCATGAAGTAATTTTATTTTTGACGCGAATCAAAATTTTAACGTATTTAATAATGTCTGTTCAAATTTTAGTACTTACAATTAAATCTCTTGCGGAATACGCACATTAAAAATATCCTAAAACTAAAATACTAGAGCTTAACCTTTTTTATATCCTTACAGATTTTCGGTTAAATTAGGACTTTGTACTCAACCAAAAATGTGTTGCGGACCTTGCGGTGGTGGATGCTGTGGTGGGTGCAGTGGACTCTGTTGTCCATGCATCACTATCTACCACGTGCTGTAAGAAGATTTGTTATTAAGAATGCGTTGTCATGGCCAGTGTCTGCAACACTTTGTCTCACCATATTTTAATTGGTGCCGTTACGTGAAATAAATATGTATGTATGCATAAACTAAAAAAAAGTAAACTATATCAAAATTTCTCATATAAATCAAGGCAGTTACTGAAAAAAAAATCTGTGTCAGTTTTGCTTTAGTCCTTCATCTAAAGTAATTTTAAGGGTTATCTGTAATATCAATAATGTAAAGCTTTTCATTTTACTGTGTTCTATGTCCGGTACGTCGGCGGCCCGTGTTGCTTTATGGCAATTTGTACTCATGTTATGATACTGTTAAGCATTAATGTATAAACGTAGTAATTATAATATTATACTCTTTGGCATGAAGTATGATAATTATATGAAAGAGATTATACAATTATAACTGACAATAAATTGTTTATGAGTTGTTTGTTCATGTATTAAATTATAGTCGTCGATTCAGTACAGTGTCCCACGGTAGCTTATCACATTCCCAGCTTATCTGATATAATAGTTAATTGCATAACCAGACGCGGAAGTAATATCGTTAATTATTTGATTTTTTTAAATAACCTTGGGCATTCAATAAAAAGTGCGGATGAGTCAGGTAAATTTTATTAAATGTTATTTCTAGGGATGAGTAGAATAAATAGATAAATAGAATAAATAGAGTAGAATAAATGCTGTAGAAATGCGGTCATTAAGGAGTATGTTAGGGATGAATCTGAATGACAGAGTGAGAAATTGTTTAATAAGAGAAGAGTGTGGTTTGCAAGATGATGTTGTGACCAGGATTAAGAAAGGAATGCTTCGGTAGTTTGGCCATGTAGAAAGAATGAATGAGGAAAGAGTGACAAAGCAAATTTATGTTGCAGAGGTGAACGGCATAGTCGGGAAAGGTCGCCCTAGGCGAAAGTTTATCGACCAAATTGGCGATATAATAAAAATGGGCCAAATCAAGAGTACCTTTAACCGACGAGCGTGTATGCGTAGGTATATGGATGTGGAGGAAGCGAGAGAGGTGTGTCAGGATCGTGCCAAATGGAAGTCCATAATCTCTGCCTACCCCTCTGGGTGACAGGCGTGAGTGTTTATGTTATGTTATGTTTTAGGGATGAAGCTGATTGACAGTGTGCGGACTGTGTGATAAGAGAAAAGTGTGGTTTGCAAGATGATTTTGTAAGAAAGGAATGCTACGGTGGTTTGATTCAAGCAAAATAAAATGATATGTTGCCGAGTCGGCAAGGGACGCCCTAGATGAAAGTTTATCGAATAAATTGGCGGTATATTCAAGAAGGGCCAGATAAAGAGTACCCTTAACCGACGAACATGTATACGTCGGTATATGGATGTAAAGGAAGCGAAAGAGGTGTGTCAAGATCGTGCCAAATGAAAATCCCTTGGAGACAGGCGTGAGTGTTTATGATTATGTACGTTTATGTTATTTTTAGTTTGTTAGTCACCTTTTAGTGTGATGAAACTAAATAACTTTTGCTAGTTTGCCCCGCCGCGACGGTTTTAGCGATTATGTTACGCTTTTTTTTTATTTGTTCTGCATACAAATTGTCTGTAACAGAAGCTGTATGATCGATATATTCAATCATTATTCCAATGAAGAGAGCCCATGATCATAACAGCGGAAGGAAATGCCATGAATTGCTTATGAATTGACTAATTTTGTTTCGGGATTGTAATAGTGCCCCGATAGGTCCATTATCAAAAATCGAGGTAAAAGCGACTGGAATCTTTTTGCAACAGTTTTAAAAAGCCGAAAAAAATATTCAGTCTTGGTTTTTCTGCGCAGCATTATGGTAAGCATTGCGGTAAGCATTATAACAACACACGTGTATTTTTTCCATCCCCTTACATACGGCGGATGGAAAAAGTACACGGCTCCGTGGCGTAGTGGTTTTAGCAATGAGTTGCAACGCTTGGGGCCGCGGGTCCGAATCCCGCACGGAACAAGTATTTGTATGGCCTACAAATAATTGTTCCGGGTCTGGATGTTTGTCCTCGTGCAATATATGTTTGTAAACTGCCTCTACGATACAGGAGAAAATCCTAGTGAGGGAGTAAGGTTTTAAAAAAAAAATAAAAAAAAACATTCATGTAAATGCACACGACACACGACACACGAATATCGACAATATTTTGTTCTTCAGCAATAAAACGATTCGTGACACATTCGGAACGTTTTGTCAGAGTCGGATTTGGGGGAGAGCAGGCGGGGCTACTGCCCTGGGTCCTCCACAAGAAAGGTGCCCCACAATAGAGATTAAAAAATATCCAAATTTTGACGAGTCAGCAACGTTTTTTTTTCCAAACTGCCTTATTTCGCTCTTTGCCGATTATACTTGCACAAACATAATATTGTTCTTGAATATTAAAAGCAATATATCCATATTTGTTCACTTCAAGCCGTAAAACATCGATGTATCAGAAAGCCCTGATGGCAAGTTCCCATTAATTACAACTATTAGATTAGAACCTAGCCTTGGTAATGCGTTGGTTTAATTAGTATCTTAGATAAAATTGTACAAAAATACTACGAGAAAGACCAATCTAAGGAGCTATTTTAATATCGCATTCTTGAAAATCGAAATTTATCTTCTCGTACATTGAAATGCCCGTTTTAAAAAAATGTTAATTATAAAGAATCGGCTGAAAACGACGATGACACAAAACTGACTATCGAAACTAACCCTACTGGTATTTAAAGTGATTTAATCCGGGAGCTAGATTTCAGCGAAATCGCCTACTTTCTACTTTTCGTCGATAAAACCTCGCAAAGTTCCATTTAGTTAATGCGGTAATTTAGTTTTTAAGAAATTGTATTCATTATATAAGGTTATTTTTTAAAGTGTGTAGTGGCAGGTAAGAATACCCACTACCCCATATCTTCCCGTGGGTGTCATAAGAGGCGACAGCGAGAAACTGAGGCGGAAGATGGGCAGCGGCATCATTCTGATAAAAGCAAAAAGCAATAAAAAAACTGCGTATGCAAACCAGCTCTCCAAGCGTGACAACTATGGCAATATACCCCCCGTGAGCAACGACACTAATAAAAGGCCCCCAGTCCCCGGCGGCCCCGCTATTCCTGGCTACGGTGGCAACCATGGTAACGGCGGGGCAGGGGGTGCTAAGAATCTATGGTGGAGGTTCGGCGACGACTCGACCTGGCAACTTATAACGCATGCACCCTGAGGACTGACGAGAAGATACTGGAGGTGGAGGAAAAGATAGACAAATTGCACTGGAATATTATAAAATTATCCGAGGTCCGAAGAGAGGGGGCGGACACGGTAATTCTTGAATCCGGCAAGTTCTTCTATCACCGGGAGGGCGACCATCTCTCCCAAGGAGGTGTCAGATTTATAGTCCACAAGTCTCTCGTTAACAACGTTGTAAAGATTGGGAGTGTGTCGACGAGAGTTGCTTACCTTATACTCAGAATCACCAAACGGTATTCGGTGAAGATCATACAGGCTCACGCACCAACCTCGGCATATCTCGATGAGGAGGTGGAGGAAATGTATGAGGATATGTCTAGAGCCATGCATTCCTCCAAAACCCACTATACGCTGTTAATGCTCCCATTAACACCGTATAGTGTTAATGCAAGCATTAACAGCGTATTTTTTTTGTAGTTAAGATTAATTCAAAATTAAAATATATATATATATATATATATATATATATATATATATATATATATATATATGTATATATAATTCACATGTCCTACATTTATTAATATACCATAGTTTATTATTGTTGACTACCAATTTGTTATAACAACTTTATAACCCATACCTACTCGCGATAAACGATTTGAATTTTGAATTTTTAGTCCGAAAATAATTAGGGGCTTCTGCTCCTTCGTTGCCCCAGGGCCTCCAGATCTCCAAATCCGGCCCTGCGTATTGTAAATGGCAATTTCGCTAAAATAATTTTGCGGCGAAACATATCTACATAAACTCGGAAAGTAATACATTACAAATTTCATTCAAATTGTTAAAGACGTTTCCGCGACACCAATATCGTATACATTTAATAAAGAACTTCTCAGTTAATGTAAAATAGTGTAGAACTCACTTTTTTTACAATGCAATTGTAGCCTTATTTGTTGAAGTTTTTGCAAGTGTCCGTAGGTAGCAGTAGCCACTTACAATCAGCTGTGCTGTAAATTAATTTGCCGCCTCAATTTTATTAAAAAAAAAACTACAGTTAACTGCACCAATTTTATTAAGTACCTACATTCAAAAAGTAAATAACTGTGTAACCTCTAATTATCACTTCTAACAACTGAGTGTGTTATCTTAATACGAAAAGCGCTAATTGACGCTCGGTTGAAATTTTAAATTATATTTCTATGTTGAAATAACATGGACCAGTGAGCACCGCACGCGTTCCATTTGTCTCACAACTCACAATTACTCACAAACCTAGATACTGCGGAAACAGATTATGTTTTTTTATGTTGAAAAGTACTCGATCTAACAACATCTTCATACAACTTGTAACGGATAAACATTTATAAAAACAGTTGTTTTAATAAAAATATGTAACCATGGAGATCTTAATTAAAAGAGTACAGAGCAATAATAGTGATTATTTTTGTTTAAAGTACTCGTACATGAAACTTGTTATGTAGTTTATAAACAGGAGTTTTAAAGTATTTAATGTTTTGAGATTGTATTTTAATTAAAAAATCAGCAGTCAAATTTTTTATTTTATTTTATTATTCAGGAGATATACATGACATATCACCACGCATTCTAGTTTCGATCGCCGTCGGTACCACTGTACTTGATTATTAAACTCAATTATTTTAAGTGGTGATATACAAGGTGCTCGGGGGTGAAGGAAAACATTGTGATGAAGTGAGAAATTCATTCAAGAGGGGGATTATTTGGTATAGTTGCCACATTTGGCAGGCGTTTATTAAATTTTTACTTGTTACCAGGAAGACAACATTCTACATGTAGAGACGAAAGTAAAGCTACTAGTAGGTATAATGACGCCTTTTTGGCTAAAAGTGTCATAACTCTTATAAATTTTTATTACAACCTATATATATATTTCATAACTAGGCATAGGTCTACTCTCATTTCCGAGAGGATTTTGAAGCATTTCGTCTGTTGTGTTACTCCAGTACGTATTAGCTAACTTCAGATATCCTCATCTCTGATGTTACCACGCGATGTTTTCCTTCACCGCCTAGCACGTGCATCACTCAAAACCAAGTAACGTAGTATTTATACAAGTTAAAATTGCAATTAACAATTCCTTTAGTGAGGGCGAAGATCGCACTCGACTAGGAAACGCTTACCCCCTGAGCTACTTCTTTTTCTAAAATAAAAGTAGCCTTAGTTACTCCTTGTGACATCAGCTATCGCCAGTGAAAATCCCGTCAAAATCGGTCCAGCCGTTTCGGAGATTAGCCGGAACAAACAGACAGACAGATGGACAGGCAGACAGACAGACAAAAACTTTAAAAATTGTATTTTTGTTATTAGTACCGTTTATACTTTCATATGCCTTTACCATTTAGTAAAAAGCTGTAATTTTAACATTACAAACAGACACTTCAATTTTATTTATTTGTATAGATTATAGTGAAACATGTATCGAGTATTTTAATTGAAGTCTCATATAAGCGTAACTAAAATCTTACATCAAAATCGAAGCTTCAATTTTTGTTTTAAAAACTGTGATAACAGTAAAAATAATTCAATTGATATGTGAGGAAATGTTAGGAAAAATCGAAATAGAACGAAAAGAGAGACATTCCAAAAAAAGCTGTAAGTCTTTATTAATATGAGTGCTTTTGCTATCAACTATATTCAAAAGATAGCAATGGGAGCGCGTGCGGTGCTCGGCACGCACGGATCGTTAACATAGCGTCTCCGTCTCACGATACATCTAGCCGCGATTAAACTTTGATAGATAATAATCGAAGCTTTTATTACCGATCGGTCAATATAACCGCAAGTTCGTACAGAGCGCGTCAAGCGGACTGATTCCCGCTTGAGTACTTACGTTAATGGTGCTCGTTACACACTACAAACGACTGGTCTATAACGTAATGAATCTCCTACTAATGAATGATACGTCATATCAGCTTCCTACAAAAACTAAACAATGACCGAAAGAAATTCTAGTTGTCGGAAGTACGCATGTACATAATATATTTCTAGGCAAAATCTTAAACTGATATTCATTAAAATGATAAATTGTAACTACGGGTTATGTAAATGAACAAGAGACCAATAGAAGAGCATATAAATTAATACAATCTACGAGTAAAAAGGTGGGCGAAATCGGGAAGGATTTTTTTATGAAATTGAAGTAACAAAGTTTACCTGATGGTAAGTGACCACTGCAGTCTTTTTTTTATAGAATAAGGATGACAAACGAGCAAACGACCTGATGGTAAGTGGTTGCTGTGGCCCATAGACATCTACATCTGTCTTCGTTTGCGAATTAAAATGCAGATGCGTTGTCAGCCGTGAGGACTAAGATAGAACGCCTCTTTTCCAGTACAAAGGGTCTCCGGTTCTCGACACTTACCATATGAAACACAGAGCAGCATTAAGCTGTTATTTTACGCTGGTATTCTGTGAGAGCGTGGTCCTTCTCCGGTCGAGCCGACCCATTCGTGCTACAAGTATACTATTAATATAGCTGCAGCATGGCTCCACCACGTAAAGAAAGTAAAGAAGTCTACGGACACTTGCAGCTAACTTCAAAAATAGAAGGTTACAGAAGTCTTGTCATATCCTAGGACTAAGATTGGCCTGAATTATACTGGCTCTCCATACCCTTCCGACTGAAACACAACAGTGCAAGCAACTACTATTTGGGGGCAAAAATAGATAAGCGGATTGACTATTCAGAAAACTTATCTAGCTGAACATTTTGTAAAATTTGTCAACAACTTTAACTGTAGTTCCAACAACTATCATTATCGTATATGTGTGATATAGGCGTTGAATTGCCCACGTCTTGTTCATCGTAAACCTTCCCGTTCGCAGACAAAAATGCACGTAATCTTTTAGGATGAATTAATAATTACCGACATATTTTTATTCATATAATTTCTGGCATTTAAAAAAGAACTGATTTTGGGCCTACCCGGGATGCGGTATTGATGATTAGCAGTTGCGCTTGCGATAACTAAACCATCGAGACAGCCATTTGACATTTTTGTGAAGATAACACGGTTGCTAACGGAAAACATTTAGAAAGTATTAACAAGTAACCTAATCAAAAATATTTTATTATTTCATACAGACTTTAAAAATGTTGTATAATTCTGAGACTTCTATTTTTGTTATTTAATAAACGGCTCAGAAGGCTTTTATCAAAATATTCTTTTATTATATTTTTCTCATTCAATTTTGTGTCTATTACTTCCCCACTTATGTGAAGTTCTAAGAATTTCCATGTGTTTGCGGCGGATGTGATATAACAATCCTCTTTTATTACTCAATATATTTAACAAAAAGTATGGCTACCGAAGAGATAGTTTTAGAGATTTGAAAAAGAAAACAATCATAGTACGTTTAACTTATAACTTATAAGTGATTAACGACTGCTCGGTATTAGCGCAGTAATAGATTTTGGCCTGACCCGGGACTTCATGATCGGCAACTCCACTACGAGCACTGACCCAACGAGGTAATCAATAGAATTTGTTATTAATAAAACATGTTATTAAACAAATGAAAACGTTTGTTTACTTTTTCTTCTATGCTTCGTATTCCTAAATTCATGACATAATATTTTTCTAAGTGCAAGATTAACGGAATCCCTAAATTAGTTTAAAAGTTACAACAAACTTAAAGAAAAGTTTCATGATTTTTAGTTAAATAAATACCACCAAAAATTCCCGTGTGAACCACATAAAGTATTGTCCGTTTTACATGGCTCTCCAATGTTATTCCAATGATCAAGGGTTAAAACATATTATTCAAAAGTTAGCTTTGTCAAATTTAATTATTACTGTAAATTAAAATTAAAATTGTGGCATTATCAAGAAACGAAAATTTCAAATATTAAGTTTTGCATGGTTCCTCACAATCCTTTCAACAATTTGATCGAATCACACACCGAAGATCAAGGGTGTGTTTAGGTTCAGACACAGCAGTACTGAAAATTTCGGGAATCAAGGAAGTGACACAACATTACTATTTAAAATGTATTTATTGCTTTTCGAAGTATTCTCCGCGAAATTTGACACATTTTTCCATACGATGGAACCAATCATTCAAGCAACCAGTTGGGGTCTCCAAAATGGCCGTTTTGTAGGCGTCCACAGCTTCTTCAGGTGATGAAAATCTCTGTCCACGCTATTTATTCTTTATTTTAGGGAAAGTATAGAAATCATTAGGGCTTAGATCGGGGCTGTACGGCGGATGGTCTAATAATTCTATGTTTTCTTGCTCTAAAAACTCTTTTGTTCTGTGTGCGGTGTGAGAACTCGCATTGCCGTGATGGAGGATGATGCGACGGTTGCAGTTCTCTTTACGGAGTTCAGAAATGACCTGTGGCAAACAAATGCTAGCATACAATTCTGCATTAACCGTTCTTTGTCGTAGGAATAGTCGTAACATGGCCGGTTTTGGAGACAAACGTGGACACCATTTTTTTTGCAACACTCCGTGAACGAACAATTTATGTTGGCTTTAACTCATTTTTTCGAACACCCAAACTCGTGACTGGTTTTTTGTTTCGGGTTCGTACGCGTATATCCAGGTATCCAGGATTCGTCACCTGATGCGATGTTGTATACAGCATTTGAGGATTCTGCGTGGAATCTTTCGAGAGTTCTGACGCACCAAGTAACGCAAGTCGCTTTTTGCTCTTCACAGAGCGAATGCGGTATCCATCGGGAAAACAACTTTTTTACACCTAATTGTTCATGCAAGATTATTTGTATTTGACTCATGCCAATATCTAAAGTTGCCTGAATTTCGCGGTATGTCACATGTCGATCTTCCTCAATCAGCTTACGCACAACATCAACGTTTTCTTGGGTGACTGCAGTTTTTGCACGACCTTGACGGGGATCATCACTGAGCTTGACACGTCCACGTTGAAATTCAGCAAACTAGCGATAAATTGTGGTTTTGGATGGGGCTTCATCACCAAATGCAGAAATCATCCGGTCAACACACTGTTTTTGTGTTAAACCACTTCGAAAGTCATAATAAATCATCGCTCTTGAATTTTCTCGAGTCAATTCCTATTTTCTCAACGACTAAACAAGTTTGACAAAACCTTGTGACAAGACCAAGGACTTTTCAATTAAAAAGATTTTAATATGACAGGAACAGTGGAAATATTCCATTCCCGATACTTTTAGTGCAGCCTATGTATTTTCCCGCTATGCCTTGAGATCCATTGATAACATACTAGGCTACATCCATGTATTCATCGCTATCCACTGGGTGCCTAAAATTGTACAATTTATTGTGACCTCCGACCGATGGAGAAATAGACATAATAATATTTACAACAGCTAGACTCAGAATATTAAGCCTGGTGAAATGTTTGTGAATACTACAAAATTCGCTCAAAGAGATACCTAATGTGATGATGATACGATAATTGCGAAATATATCTGTTAATGTAGGTGTTTAATGATGTTATATATATAATCTATACAACTCTTAAATTAAACTTTTTATTGCTACTGTGTCAAATTTAATTTATTTTCGAAGTTGCACGTCTTGAAACTTTTTGTGCGACTAACACAAATCTACCGACCGTGAAATTTCATATCGTTAATGGTTTTAATCACGAGCTTACAATGTTCGCTGGCGAATTTTTGTTAAGGCTGATAATAAACTGAATGTAACAGCAGGTTTTTTTTTATAGAATTAGGGTGACAAACGAGCATACAGTCCACCAGATGGTAAGTAGTTGCTGTGGCCCATAGACGTCTACATCCATCCTCGATTACGAATCAAAATGCAGATGCGTTGTCACCCGTGAGGACTAAGATGGAATGCCTCGTTTCCAGTAAAAAGGGTCTCCGGATCTCTACACTCACCATACGAAACACGGCAGCATTAAGCTGCTATTTTACGCTGGTATTCTGTGAGAGCGTGGTCCATCCCCGGTCGAGCCGACCCATTCGTGCTACAACTATACTATTAATATAGCTGCAGCATGGCTCTACCACGTAAAAAATAGGTATTAAAGGTAATAAAGGTACACATATATTTATACTAAATAATATTACGCTTTTTTATATGGTGAGATATATAGTCGCCAATACAAATATACTATTATTTTTGAAGTTAATAATATAATATTAATACATGAAATATTATTGTAAATTTTATTTATTTAATTAGTGTTGTTTTCATTTGTTCTGAGTATGAAAATTCAAAAGACTTCACACAAAAAAGAATATTCCTCTGTTCTTCGAATATTGCAAATGCAGTAAACATTAAAATAAAAAAAAAAACGTACCAACAAGATCAGCACGAGAGCGCAGTTGACGGCGCTCGTCATGCTTGCGGTCTGCCACACTTGAGCGCGGAACCAACCGTTAAAGCTATCTGCCCCGATTACCTTACTGATGCTACCACAAAAAAATAAAGTGTACTTTATGGGGTACTGTAACTAGCAATCGTCACAAATATTTGAAGTTTAAATATTAACACTGGCACAATCGAAAGTTCGCGAGCCGCAGTAGTCGCACGTTGAAACGCTTGCGTAGGCTTCCCGCGCAAGTATCAAGTAAAGTGTGCTTGCGACGGACTCCGACTGTTGTTCGCGTGATGCCCCTACGGTGTCTCGAGACGGGACTGCGCCGATCGCGGTCGGCTCGCTCGCTTGATGAAGGAACAGTTACCCAATGCCGGGGAGGGCACCACCTGTTGCCCATACCCTACCGTTCTCACGGATCGACCACCGATCCGCCTCGCAATTCGGCAATCTCGTGATCTACATTGTTGATTGGCGTCGGATTAGGGGAAATTAGGTTCTAATATTCGGCGCAGACGCATTCACTGCCGTGACATTCGCGCAGAGAAATCACTGGAATCGCGGATTGAGTGACAGCGTACGGTTAAAGCTCGCAAGGTCGCCGATGTTATGTTCACTTCGTAATCTGTTCATCGCAACTGACTCCAAAAAAGTGATTGTTTGAAGATAGCTGATTCATTACAAGGAGACTGTTTGTTACTGTCCGAGCTAATTTAGGCTATCGGTTTGATACATAATTAAAAACGTTATTGGAATTCAGTCTCCGCTCGACTAAATTGATTTTTGGCCATTAGATACTTATTTCGTGTTTATATTCCGAACTATTTTTATTTGAATAATTGATATGATTTTTTTAATGTAATCACACATTTATAGAGAAACTATCACACAATCCATATTATGATGGTCAGGCGATACTGCGACCCATCTATACCTACATTTATTCTAGATTATGAAAAAAATGCATATTCCTTGTCACTCCTAAGGAGTGGAATGCTTCGTTACTAATAAAAAGAGTCTTTTTTATAGTATAAAGGTGATAAACTAGCACAGTGTACCACCTGATGGTAAGTGGATGCTGTGGCCCATAGACATCTACATTTAGATAAAGAATCAAAATGCAGATGGGGTGATAACACCCCTGAAGACTAAGATAGAATGCCTCTTTTCCAGTAAAAAGGATCTCCGGTTCACTCACCATAAGAAACACAGCAGCATTACGATGCTAATTTTGTACAACCGACTTCAATATAAATTATTAAGAATAACTCAAAAACTGTTGATTAAACATTGATCAAATTCATATGGGAAGCACCAGCTTTCAAATAAAAAAACAATAATCGAAATCGTTTCACCCAGTAAAAAGTTATGAGGTAACACACATAAAAAAAACATACAGTCGAATTGAGTACCGGCTCCTTTTTGAAGTCGACAGAAAATGTGAACAACACTACTAAATTTTAAGATAAATTTTATTAATGTAGTCGTTTCTTAAGGTAACACTTCTTTTTCTTCTTAAACTTAAACTTTTTTTTAACTAATGTAAGCTTTTATATTATCAGTTCATGTTGTGTTTACTTTTAAGTAATCTCTACACTTAGCTCGTTTATAGAACTATATTATATAAATAATAACTATATATATAGTATGTTGTATTTCGATCGTTAGAATTAGGTAGGGCAGATCGTAATCTGCCTGGGCATTACGAGCCGGAGATTTATTCGTGTTTATAATATTATATATATAAACTAGCTGTTCCCCGCGACTTCGCCCGCGTGTTATTTAGGGTTTTAATTATGTTGCGCGGAACTCTAGTTCTTTTTCTAAAATATAAGTAGCCTAAGTTACTCCTCATAATTTTAGCTATCTGCCAGTGAAAGTCCCGTCGAAATCGGGCCAGCCGTTTCGGAGATTAGCCGGAACAAACAGACAGACAAACATTTTCAAAATTGTGTTTTTGTTATAAGTACCGTATATACTTTCATATGCATTTAGTAAGAAGCTGTTATTTTGACATTACAAATAGACACTTCAATTTTATTAATTTGTATAGATGTACGCGGCTTTACCTACTGTCACTGATATATTAACGGAAGTAAAGTTATAAATTGTCGATCAAATTATGAAACGTATCATGAAATGCCCAGGCAGTTTACGATCTGATCAATTTTAACGATCAGACTACGATATACCTAAACATTAACAGTATATTTAATTATTTGTAAACCTAATAAAACACTTAACTGCCTATAAATGCTTCAAAACCATTCATCGTCATGTTGTTTGTTAAATAAATAAACGACGGACATAACAACGAACAAAATTCCGAAGATACATTTCTCTTTCAATTATTGATTTGAACAAGTGGGATGAGGGAAGTAAAGACTGTGTAAGAACCTCCGAAGGAGGCGGAGTTATAGCGGAAATAAGAATTTAAAATTTTTTGGTTTTTGGTCATTTTGACCCCATAGGAGTGTAATGAGAACTTTTTCCCCCTATTCAACCATGACCCTCATGACATCCTCTACATGATAGGCTATTTAAATTGACTATGCCTAAAGTTCGTGAAGCCCCCAATTTTCTGGTTTCTGGCCATTTTGACCCCCTAGGAGTCTAATGAGAACTTTTGCCCCATTCAACCATGACCCCCATGTCATCTTCTACATGATAGGCTATTCAGATTGACTAGGCCTAAAGTTAGAGTCACCCCCCCCCCCCCCCTAACTCATTTCTAGTCTTTACTTCCAATCACTTCCAACAAGTGGGATGCGGGAAGTAAAGACTATGTAAGAACCTTCGAAGGAGGCGGAGTTATAGCCGAAATAAGAATTTTAAATTTTTTGGTTTTTGGCCATTTTAACCCCCTAGGAGTGTAATGAGAACTTTTCCCCCTATTCAACCATGACCCCCATGACATCCTCTACATGATAGACTATTCAAACTGACTAGGTCTAAAATTCGAGTCACCCCTCAACTCATTTCTAGTCTTTACCTCAAATTACTTCTAATTAAATAATAAAGGGACTATACGGTACTATAATGCCTTCACATTTTGGGATGAACATACTACTAATTGCCAGAATTTTTAGATAAATTTAATTTAATAATAATGAAGATAAATCGAACCCGCATGATCATCAGAAAACTAGGGTTCAAATATATCAGTCGGCCAACATTGTTGCAAAGACACTAATCGAATTATTTTCAGCTCTAATTTTGTAGTGATTTTCCATATATCTCTGACTCTAGCACCCCGGTCATCTATCGCCACTGTTTTGTTAGGTAGAGTGATTTCATGCTTGCAATAAGTATGGGCACATTACACCTTCTTCACATTTGACAGCTTTTGATTATTCAGAATTTGACAATATATAAAATCAGCCAGGAGGAAAAGAACATAACAGTATGCACTTCTATTCGATTGTGGATTGTTGAGTATAGGTTTATTTTACGGCGACAGAATCTTCCATACTATTAAGTACAGGATATTATCATATCTAGGCTACAGAAACAAGCAAGGCGAAATCCTATAACTAAGACACGAGCCTAGAAAACGGTGACCGTTGATTAGAAAGCTGGTTTACGTACGTACTGCCTATTAACTTAATAGCAATAGAGTGTTAAAAGCGTCGCTACCAATATAATAACATTAAATGTTACTAATTAGATGTTGAAAGAATGGATAAGATGTCATTTGAGAAATATAACAAAATGAAAGAATATTTGTCTTATTGGAACGAAGTTCTTTATCGGACGGTAACGGTAAGTTCTTTATCCGCCATCCGCCAAATTCGTAATTTGGCAGATGGGGGCCAGGCGAGAAAAAGTATAAGATTTTTTCATCACCTAATGATGTAGTGTAGACGACCTTGGCTGCTATAAGGAAGCGAGATGGAATAATATCCATCGCCCTCGCACTTTCTCTTATATCTTGCCATGAAAGAAATATTATTTTATTTTAAATGACGCTTCTTTTTAATAGACGCTAGTAATTCATTTATTTGTATGTGTTAATCAATAATATAATACGTTTATCAACAATAATATATTAGGCTTAACTAATGGCAGGGCGCGGATCGCGAACTCGAAAGGTCGTGGGTTCGAATACGCTATTCACTACTGTCGTGAACCACTTCTAACACAAGCATTTTAAGCTTACCAGAAGTAGTTTAAGGGAATGTTAGGAATGTTTAATAGCATTCCTAGTATTTAAAAAAATACTACGAAAGGAACTTCGTTCCAACCGAGTGTTCCACGACACTCACGCATGATGTTTTATTTTTGAATTGAGAATGAAAATTAACACTTTAAATGATTCCACTATTAGCACAAGACCGAGATGACACAAACATAAGTATAAAATAGAAAAAAGAAGTTGTTTTAACAAAATTGAAACGACAAGCGAATCAACAGTTCACCTGATGGTAAGTGGCTACTGCAGCCCACATGGCCTCCTGCAAACAAACTTATAAGCGAGCAAGCCAAAATGATGAAAGACTACTCATGTTTTATAATTTATATAATAAATGTTCTAGAATGTTACATTATTAATTCATCCCTTTTCATAATCGCTGTGGTAGCGTAGCACAGGGGCTAAGGGCTCGCTGTTAATCACAGTAGCCCGGGTTCAATAGCCACATTTTGGCTTTCTCGTAAATCGAAATAGTTGGATATCTAAAAGGTAAATACAATGCAACTTTTAAAACCTCTCTTTGTGCACGTTGTAAGTCAAGGAAGAACGTCTTAGCTGATCCTCCCCAAGCACATATGCAATAGGTATATATATTATACTCTCACATAATGCTTTGGCATGTATAAAGGCCGGCAACGCATCGGTTGTTCATGGGCGGCGGTAGTCACTTACCATCAGGTGAACCGCATGCTCGTTTGCCCCCTCTCCTATAAAAAAAAAATTAACTTTGTTACAACTCTGCGTAAGTCCTTAAATACATAAATTAACTTTCTAACTCTGTTTGCCAGTATATAATATGTGTCTTCCAATTTAGCCTTTGGTCAACAAGGACGCCCAGGTATTTCGTTACCATTTCACCAGTTAAATGATCACAAAAACAATCATGAGAATCCTGTCGATTGCATAGAAATTTATGTATTTTTAGTTTTAAATCGTTATTCGGGCTAGTCGGAGCATATTTAGGAAAACATATATATATATTTGGTCTTAGTAATATTTAGCGATAGTGATCCATGTGTTGAAATATATAATTTAACATTGCTCTATGAATGAATTAATGACTCTGTGGAGTCGAGAAACTGGTACACTAACTTGTTTGTTCCTGATGTTTAGAGAGTGTATATCACTTTTATTAAAAACACTTTTGTTTTTGTGAAAATACATTAAATTTTGAGCTGAGCAAGTAGAGATTCAGACCACAGGTGGCAAATAAATTCATTACTCGATTATAGAAGTTGATAATGAGTATCTAATAAACAAATATCCTACCACCTAAATGTGATAAAGGTAGCCAAGTTCCCCATAAATCAGAATACAATGTTCTTGAAACTGCTATGGAGCTTGGGGTACTGTACGGTAAACATCGATAGTTTGGTAATCCGATAGTATCGATAGTTTTACTAAAAACTATCGATAGTCTATCGATAGTTTAAAAAATTGTAGGATTAGCGTAACATCAATAAAATAACATATTATGTTATACGAAACGTAGTTTTATTTTGATATATATTCGAAATAACAATAAAAAATCAGCTTTCATCATTATTATAGTTACAAATCAATATTTAAAATAGAAGCTATTTTGTTTTATGAACAACAACTCGTTTAATCTTTTTTCTTTTAACCTATTTCTGCGTTCGGTTAAAATTTGTCTGGCCTTCGAAAAGATCCGTTCAAAAGGCACAGAAAATGTAGGAATACAGAGATAGAGCATCGCTAATTCCTTCAATTTATTGTTTGTGTATTTCCAGTATATTAAAGGACACTCTTTTCTGTCAATTACTGGCTTCTCGAGATATTGTCTGACATATTTAATTCACGTTGAATAGCCCGTAATTTATCGCTAGCTAGAGTACTCATCTTGAAAAATGTCACAATCGATTTATATTTTTTCAGAATCTGGTCTAGGCAGGTCACTGCAAACGAATCAGTCACCGTCATGTTTAGTGTGTGCGCGAAGTAAGGTATATGCCGTATGTGCAGTTTGGCTGCGGCGTTAATCATAGTTTGATTTTTTGTTTAATTGCGTTATCAGTCGTTATTGCTTCACGTACCTCATTATATTTTCTCTTTATATGATCGATCAAGATCGTAGTATTTCCACTTAGTTTAAACTCTCTTTTACACAAAGAACACTTGGCAAACTGTCTTTTTGAAGTAATCCGCACGCACGTAATTTACTACTCATGATTTATTGTTTAATTCTAAATTGTTTGTTATTCCACTCAACTTCAAACATTCACAATAAAAAAAACTGACTCACTGACTTTTGTCTTGTAAATGAATGATATACGCACGGTAATTCCCCTACCATAGAGAAGAATCTCAATGTTTACGCCTTTGAAGGAATGATATACGCCAATATACGCACGGTAACTCTCCTACCATAGAGAACAATCTCAATGTCTACGCCTTTGTCACTATGGCCAGGGAATAACCTACATACATGAATACCTCGACTCTAGGGATGTAAAAGTAGTACTCGAGTAAACAATTGATCGATAGTTATAAAAACTATCGATAGTATCGATAGCCCTTTACTATCGATACTATCGATAGTCTATCGATGTTTAACGTACACTAGCTTGGGGTTTGGCACCCGTAGGTACAAACAGATTATTTTATTAGCGAAGCCGACGACTCCGGACGTCGATTGTTTCGAACTTGGCGTGAGTGTGTGTATGATTTAATAAAAAACTGTGTTATTTACACTTAAGAAAATATGAGTCATAATTTGCACAGCGGAACCCTTTTTAATCATCTTTGAAAATTCATTTGACGAATGTTTTTTTAATTTTTTTTACCTATTATACCATTACGTCCGGGATTGACTGAAAGATATGTCAACAGATATAAAGTCCACCCTTTAAATCACTTTGTACGTAAACAAATACTTACGTACTACAGAAACATACGTCTTATATGATAGAGTCACCGTGCAATGTATTGGGCTACAGTACGCAGGGTCGGCTCGACCAGAGATATAAATAGCAGCTTAATGCTGCTAAGTTCTTTTTGGTTAGTGTGGAGATCTCATTTACCACAGAAGCGTTATTGCTGTGTTATGTATGGTCCGTGCTGAGAACTAGAGTCCCTTTTACTTGTAACGGGGCATTCCATCGTAGTCCTCAGGAGTGACTGCAAATCTACATTATGATTATTAATCGAGGATAGATGAAGATGTCTATGGGCCAAAGCATGTATTCACTTGCCACGTGGACTGTGTGTTCGTTTGTCACTCTAAAAAAGTCAATATTAATATGGCTCTATTTTACTAACGTCAGATTTTACGGCGTATGTAAGAACCTATGTGCCAGGATTGCGCTGTTAATGATATAAATGTGGGCACATTGATTAGATGTCTAACCGTTATGTAATAATATCGATTTAATCGGTCTAATCGACCTTCATTCAATCTTATAAAAAGGCAACAAATTATAGTATGCCTACTTATTTGTCACTTTTATATCCGACATCGATAATGGCGCTATTTTCTGGATAATGGAAAACACACTTCAGTCGTCATCTTGATGATGACATGATACCCCACATCTTCCCGTCGGTGTCTTAAGAGATGACAGAGGGAAACTGAGGCAGAAGATGGCCAGCAGCATCTTTCTGATAATAGCAAAACAACAATAAAAAACTGCAGTTGCCAACCCGCTCGCCAAGCGTGGCAACTTTGGCATTATACCTCCCAATGATTAGAGCAACAAAGTGACGGCCCCCAGTCCCCGGCGGCCCGGCTATTCACGGCTACGGTGGCGACCATGTTAACGGCGGGGCAGGGGGTCCACCTAAGATGACTCGACCTGACAACATATAATGCACGCTCCCTGAGGACTGATGAGAAGATCCTAGAGCTGGAAGAAGAGACAGACAAGTTGCGCTGGAATATTACAGGATTATCTGAGGTTCGAACAGAGGGGGAGGATATGGTATGGAGAGGGGCTATGCTCGGAGTTTCTCTGTGTGATAAACTTAGAAATGAGGATATCCGCAGTAGAACCGAATACAGTGATTGAATAGTCCAACGGATTAGTTAGTGAAGTGGCAATGGACTGGTCATATAGCTCGAAGAACCAACAACCGACGGGGAGAAAAGGTTCTCGAGTGGCGGCCTCATACCGGCGGATGAAGTGTATGGCGTCGCCCCATTAGATGAGGACTGACGACTTGGTAAGACATGCAGGAAATCAATGGATGCAGGTGGTTCATAACCGTGCTTTGCGGCATTCCTTGGGGGAGGCCTATGTGCAGCAGTGGACTTATGAAAGGCTGTAATGATGATGATGATGATACACGTATAATATGTAATTATATAGTTGAAAAAATAAAAGTAATGGTTAACAAAGCAATTAAAAAAACCCCGACTGCGTAAAAGTTTACTAAATGAGATATATTCAAATATTATACACTTAAACAACCACCTACGACAAATCTAACTACACTTCATAATACGTTAAAATCCATCAAGCTGTTTTAGCTGTAGGTATTGGCTGTTTGTGTCAAAGAAATACACTCTGGGGCAGACGCATAAAAAGAAAATAATTTAATGTCGACTTACGAGTATACAATTTAAGAAAGGGCATCAAAAACATAAACGCGTTTTCTTCACGGATACCATGATAAAAAGATGACCGTACTCTCAACATTAAATTCACATTAGAAGACATTATTTAACAGAAATAATTTCACACCGATAAATCACAATCACGTGCGAACGACTTCTCATTATTGCTTTCAGCTACAACAGTTTTATATTGTACAAGAAATTGTTTTAAATATCTATTATAGTTATTATAGTCAGGACTGACAGATTAAGTGTAGCTTAAAAAAATAACTCGTTTAAAAAACGACCTTAAAGCAAATTTCTTTTATTTGATTGAAAAGTAAACAGTTGTTCAGAACTTATGTTAAAACTACAACATAATAGTCGCAGTGAGTCGCAGGGTCACCGGTCACAGGTATAATAAACCACAGATAACTTTATATTAGTCAGAGACACTAAACTCTCTTTTATTACCCGACTGCCAAGGAAGGGTTATGGCGGGACCCAATTGCAAAATATAAACCGAATGAAAATTAATGAGTTCCGTTTGCTATTAAACTTAATGCGGGTGTTTAACTTAGACTTTCAGCTCATAATATAGTCTGTTAAAGCGAAGAACGAAGTCGTAGAATTTACTTTGTTTATAGTTTATTTAAATTTTGTTTTCTATACTCAATCTTGTTTCGGTCATTTTAGTGAATTACTTTTAAATTGTTTTTTTTTTTGCAGTCGGGTTTTTGATTTTTTATTTATTCCTTTTATGTTACAAAATGTCAATAAGGCAAACAGTATCTGTTCACAGAACACTATTACTTTCTACAATGGTTACACGGGTGAACTACAAACTCTTGTATGTATCAGTTGTAAAATCTATTCTGTTCTTTAAACAAAACTTAGGTAAAAAATATCTTAAAAATTATTGTACTTTATAGTTTTGCTTGGACAGAAACTTGACTGCTTTATAATTGTTAGCGAACCCGTAACGATAATAATGTTCCAGGGTACTCTTTCCAATTTACATACAGATTACCCAGATCTGTATAATGATGTCCTCCTCCGTGGTCTTTATGACTGCAGTCAGCAGAATAAAATTGGAATTAAACTTGGATTCAATGTCAGTCACGCATGAGCTCCAACATTCAGAACACAACTAAATCAAAAATCAACAATTTGTGTTTAGCAAAAATATTGGCTTCTACTGACTTTCGAACTAAAGATTTGATTATACCATTAAAGTACCGAAAGTATGGGCTAACATGGCTAAAAATACAGTCCCATCAAAGTGCGGTCAGTGCACTGCTAGAGCTACGTAGCTATCGAATATAATAGAAACCGAGAGACAAGATGCAGTCAAGCTTCAAAACCAAGTTTAGCGGCTACAAAAACCTTCGAATTTTCTTTACTTTTTAGGCAATTCGTCGTGTTTTACTGAACTTTCCTACCTCATCGGAGAGGGGAATATTTTTTTAAAATAATGGTTTGTTTTTGTGAGACATCTCTTCCCTACAAACTTTATTTTTATTTAACGAGAGAAAAAGACGACAAAAAATGTTCTACATCTTGCTCTTGGGTGTCCCAATTTTGTTGCATAATTACTTTCAACCAAATCGTAGTTTTTCGAAGCATAAACTTTTTACTTTTACTAATTTAGGTAACTTAAATTTACTATTTACTTTTACTAACTAATTTAGGTAACATTCCATTTTTCATTTGTAAATGGTGATTGATGAATGATAAAAATAATTACTCCAATCGTCATAATAATCATTACAGTCCTACATCTACAATAGACCTCTCCCAAGGTATGCTATTATGCACGCTATTGAGCCACCAGCATTCATTGACTTGCATCTCTTACCATGTTGTCACTCCATCTAGTGGGGTCTCCCTAACCTTCACTTACAGGTATGAGCCTGCCATCGAGAATTTTTCTCTACCCATCTATTGTCAATTCCTGGAAGTGTAATAAATCGAAGCGATAATTAATTATATCTAAAATCCACGTGTAAAAACAAGGTATAGAATAGAATAGGTGCTCTTTATGCCTTCTACACTTGTGTGCACATCTTTATAAGACTAAGGTCGAGGTCGTGCGAGCTTTCTGAAATTTAAATCTATCTATCTATACTAAAAACTCTAACACGACGCCTCTCTGAACACGCATCACGCTAAAACCTGTGAACCGATTTGGATGGAACTTTCACTGGCAGATAGCTGATGTTATAAGGAGTAACTATGTTACTTTTATTTTAAGGTTCCGCGCAAAAAAATTCTACGCGGGCGAAGTCGCGGGGAACAGCTAGTACGATAATAAAATTCTAACACGACCTCTGCCTGAATACAACGAACACAAAATCCTGTGAACTTATTTAGATGGGACTTTGACTGGCAGATAGCTGATGTTATAAGGAGTAACTTAGGTTACTTTTATTTTAGGAAAAGATTTAGGGTTTCGCGCAAAAAAAGAAACTAAAACCCATGAAATCCAATTTCAACAACAGCTACTTCTTAAATAATAACTTAATCTTTGTACTGGATCTATATTCCACCCAGACAATAACTGGTGATACAGTATTGGACAGTAAATCCTAATAACTTAGAAATATTCTTAAAACACTGTTTAAATGACGAAGAAAACCGCTTTGTCCGAATCATGTCACAATGAAAGATGTAATGTCTAATTATTAATTGACTTAAAAAAGGAGGTTCTCATTTAACTGTTTTTTCTTTTGGATGTATGTTACGCGATATCTTCGCCAATTATGAACGTACTGACAATACCTCAAGGAAGTTTTATTTAATTTAAGAAAAAATGTCCACTCATAAGGATAGAAAAATAGAAAATAAAATTTTTAATGAAATTATTTAAACAAAATTCTAACTGTTGCCTAGAGGTTGTGATCTTGCTTAGTCCACTTTAAAGTGTCAAATGCTTAAAGCTTAAAAATAAAAACCGACTGTAAAAAATTAGATTAGATTAGATCAGTAATTTCAGAAACTGTTAAATTATATATTTCAACACATGGATCACTATCGCTAAATATTACTAAGACCAAATATATATATATGTTTTCCTAAATATGCTCCGACTAGCCCGAATAACGATTTAAAACTAAAAATACATAAATTTCTATGCAATCGACAGGATTCTCATGATTGTTTTTGTGATCATTTAACTGGTGAAATGGTAACGAAATACCTGGGCGTCCTTGTTGACCAAAGGCTAAATTGGAAGACACATATTATATATTACAACAAAGTCCCAGAAAATAAATAAAACTAAATAATATGGGTTATTATAATATACATATTATATAGTCGTAGTGTTCTAATAAACGAATATCCTACCTAAACCTAAATGTGATAAAGGTAGCCAAGTTCCCCTTAAATCAGAATACAATGTTCTTGAAACTGTTATGGAGCTTGGGGTTTGGCACCCGTAGGTACAAACAGATTAATAGTTATTATAATGAATACCTACTAATGGTCGTCACTTCCAAAGTGTTTCTTAAATAAGTTTTGTAAATAGTTTGTACAACCTTTCTTGTTGTATAAATTCCTTTGAAAAAAGGTCCTGCTGGGTTTCTTTCTGGTTCTTCCCAGGACAGAGGTTTTTTTCAGAATTCGTGGTAAAGTAGAAATTACTTTCAATAAAAATTAGGTATGTACGTACTTGGGATCTATATTGAATTAAAAAAGGCAACAAAACCGAAAACTATAAAATAATTATTTTATTACTTTGATTGGATAATTTTAATTTGTATTGAATTAAAAAAAAGTATTATAATGAAATAAAATCATCGAACATTGCTGATTGTTTACAGGAAGACGAGCAGCTTAAATTCTATATCTTCATTATGAACAATGATAAGCTTTAGGAAACAAATTAAGTAGTGCACAAGAATCGCTTCCAATTTTACAACGCAACGACGAGATTGAATGTGTCAAGTGTATATGCGTATGCGCTATGCGCGTGCCATCTTCGAGTTTTTGCTTCCATTTTCTTCTGAGGCAGCGCTACGAATCGTCTGCTATGATTGATGGTTTCGAACTATCCGCAAGCTGTCGTGACATATCCTCAGCTATATGGATCTCTGCTTTGTGCTCCGAAATCGATATAAACAGTAAAATGGAAACCCGTTACACAATCACTCGCGATGTTGTGTCCATACAGCAAAACCACACAGTTAGTGGTGCCACGATAACGCACCGTCATATGTTTTCGTTTTACAATGTAGTAAATTACACATTTGCGGTATTTTTTATACTTACATCTTCTAATAACATGAATTTTGTTAAATATATGACAATAAAATAGAAATGAAAGTTTGATGAAATACATTTTTAAAGAAGCACGCAGTAAATACACTACTTTATGATACTGTAATCAATGGACGGTTTTATCTATCCTTGATCAAGTAACAAACTTATGTTGTCACTACTGAGCACTAAGATTAAATGAAGCCTTTCCAGTATTAGACGTGGTAGAGCCGTGCTGCAGCTATATTAGTAGTATAGTTGTAGCACCAATGGGTTGGCTCGATCGGGGAAGGACCACGCTCTCACAGAATACCAGCGTAAAATATCAGCTTAATGCTGCTGTGTTTCGTATGGTGAATGTAGAGAACCGGAGACCCCTTTTACTGGAAAAGAGGCATTCCATCTTAGTCCTCACGGGTGACAACGCATTTGCATTTTGATTCGTAATCGAGGATAGATGTAGATGTCTATGGGCCACAGCAACAACTTACCATCAGGTGGACTGTGTGCTCGTTTGTCACCCTTATCGTATTAAAGAAAGTATATAAATGGTCTCTGATTCTCGACACCTATCATACGAACACACAGCAACATTATGCTGCTATTTCACGCTTGTATTATGTGCGAATCACGTCCATTACCCATCGAGGTGACTTATTCACATACTCTGCAAAGTGGCTCTATTTAGTAAAAACAATATGTGTAACAGAAACTATCAATATTTTCTACCATTGTACCTACTGATAAATAATCCATCGTCAATAATTCGGTTTGGCCATCTACGAGATTAAAACATATACGTATACAGCAACATTTCGTTATATTGAGCTAATTTTAACGCAAGTAACCAAAAGTTACTGTTAAATGCAAAGTTGTAGAAATACATTAATGAAAATGCCAGATATAAAACAAAAAAAAATGTTGTGTTTCTAGGTCACTTTAAAATGTACTGAAGTTAATGTGCGGAAGAAAATTGAATGCGTTTAAATTTGTTTTCGACGAAACTTGAAAATAATACTGACTGAAAGTTACACATAAACTTTCACTTCAAATTTTTTATAATGACCGAAGATATTCTAAACTATAGCAAATTAATAAGAAATTTGTCACAATAATATAAATTTGGTGATGCGAGTGCATGTACCTAAGGTATTTAATTACAAGAAATATGGGAAACTACAACTCTTTAATAAGGTTGTACATAAACTAAAGGTTTTTAATTAATTTAAAACTAGAGGAACGTTTAAGGTTAATCAAAGTGGTGATAATGAACCTTCAAAAACTGTCTCAAGCATTAACACCGCAAACCGCGTAAACTGTTTGTATAACGGGCCGTTCACACGGCCATCTACCACGGACGACCGCTTCTCATTCCGACCGGACTAATCGTAATTTCAGACTATAAAGAATCAGGACAAAAGGCAGAGGCCGGAACAGACGAACAACTGGTACGGCGAAAATTTGAATAATGACGATCTAGCGGGATGGCTTGTTCTTTTTAACGCTACGGTGACTGCGCCTTCGCTTAGGTCGCACATCGGTTGTATATATATTTGTAACAACAACTAAGTGCTACCTGTTAAATGACCCAATTCTTCGACATAACATATGAATGAAAATGATAACAAAAAAGAAAACAACAAAAGTTGATGTTATTACAACATAAGAAAAAAGATAACAAGAAATTAATAATGTTAACCGACATTTCTGGCGCTTTTGTTGACCCAAATAGCTTTTATGGTTGTTTTATGTTATAAAACAGTGTAGGATAACATAAATTGTTAAGTTTTGTTATTAAAAACTAAAAATGAATTAGGTATAGCCGTTTCAAAAGTTACTAGAACCAGGTCATTAATACCGGCACAGTGGCGCGACGAAACTACGACCTAAATGCTTGGATCCATGATCTAAGCAATCCGACCGCGGATACAATGTGCGAATTAATTATTGATTTGGACCGGTACACCGCATTAAATGCTATATATAAGTAGAACATGCGTGAAGTAATAGTACTTGTGACATTACTTGTGAGCGCTCTTCACCTCTACACTTAAAGGTCAAGTCTAATAGCTGTATTTGATATGCACATGCCACGTAAGTTGAACCATATAACTATAATTGATGGTAAACCTTTAGTGTTCAGTGTCAATTTCGGATAAAAGGAACACATTGGGAATCACCTCGGTGTGGTCTGTCTGTGGGTTCGCTTTTTAGCTTAGTTACGAGTAGAGCGGTTCATTGACATCGAATTTCTATTGGATAATTTTAAAATGGGCAGTGGTAGTCCGTTTACCATCAGGTGAGCCTCATACTCGTGTGCCTACATCTTCTATGGAATAACCGAAATAAAAGCATTTTTTTATTCATAAAAAAGGACCGCACTAACACAGAATACTAGTGTCAAATAGCAGAACAATGCTGCTGCTGATGATATAAAGAATCGATTTTTTTTTATAGGATAGGGTGACAAACGAGCACACAGCCCACTTGATGGTAAGTGGTTGCTGTGGCCCATAGAAATCTACATCTACCTCGTTTGCGAATCAAAATGCAGATGCGTTGTCACCCGTGAGGACTAAGATGGAATGCCTCATTTCCAGTAAAAGTGTCTCCGGTTCTCTACACCTACCATACGAAAGTTTTAAATATGTATCTGCCCACATTTTTTCCATACTTCAGTGTTGCCTGGCAAGGTATTTTTAACGCATAAATACTATACTACTAACTGATAACCGCGACTTTGTCTGCGTTGCTTGATATATTAACAAAGTTTTCGATATATATACGACTGTAAGAAAACGAAATATATGAAAATTATTTATTTAACGGTGAAAAATTACTGAGAAAACTATAGGAAACTACGGGGGACAATTGATCATGGTACAACTGAACAGCATCAGGTCACTCGCGCAAATAATGCGCTGCTGGTCTTTATCATGTAGAAGAGACTTCCCCTCTCCTACGCATGCTCGCTACACCGCTTGCCCCACTTCTCCGCGGCAAGAAAACACACATCACTGAACACCTAGTGCTTATAAAAATCGCTGTTTTTTAAACTTTAATAACTTTATATTCAATGAAGATATCGTAATATTTTTTTTCAAATAAGGGCCAAAGTGTCTAAGAAATAATACTTAGAAAACCTAATTGAAATCTCACTGGTTTCTGTGATGTTAATGCTGTTAGCCTATGCGGCTCTTACAGCTTCATCGGACTCAGGGCTCGCAGCCTGAAAGGCCACGAGCTATAAAAAGGGGGGAGATTATTTTATTTTAGTGCAAAAGCGACGTTGCACTAAAATCGATAATCTGGGGGTAGGATTTATTGTGTTCAGTGATCACATCATCATTACATCAAAATCAAATACTCATTGATGTCGCCGAAAACCACAGCATGACATGGGTGAGTTGTGTTACCACCGTCTAAACAAGGGTGGCGGGCCCCGGCTCTGACGGCAACTCGTATTGTTCGATATCGATAGCGGTTCTCACTTCTCACCATAGATAAATAAATATGTAGCAAGCTTCTCACCGCCCAGGGACCCGGGTGTCCGGTGTGTACGCGGTGTGGAGGGGGATGCGGATTCGCCTACACGTATTGGGGCATCGCGGCGGACATTTTCCTGCCCATAAGCACTCTCAGAAATGAGAGGACGCCTGTGTCCAACGGCTGGATGTATATAGTGTAAGGATACCTCAAAAGTGGATCGTAGAATTCTAAATAAAAGAAATTAAACAACGCAATAACAATATTTATTTCAAGTAAACTAAATCGATGCCACAATATTACAAAATAATAAATCATAATCCTTCTTGTCACTCCGGCAGACCGTCTCTGAATGACTGTCGATCTCGACTGCAAGTGCTAACTTCACTTTTTATCCACAGACAATATTTGACGTCACTTTAACACAATCGAATTGAAACATAGTCGATTATTTCAAGACTTTCTCATAGACTTTATTATTGATGGATTGACGTAAACAACTACTCTAATGGACAAGTCTTGCTACAATGGCTGTTACCTTAGATTATTTAGTTACTTTGCTTACTTTTATATAATAATATTATGTACATAATATGCCGTGTAGTATCGGCGCAAGATGCGGATTCACTATCCTATATGAGTCCGTGGATGTCGTAAGAGACGACGGGGGGAAACTGATACAGTAGATGGACAACAGCGTGCCAACAGCTGGATAATAATAATAATGGCAACTGTAGTTGCTAACCCGCCCGCCAAGTGTGGCAAACATAGCAAATATTCCCCTATTCGGCAATCTATGTGGGGGCTTAAGAGTATCCACAAGTATCCACTATTCCGTGTCGTCGCGTGGGTGAGCGGCAACAGAGGGAAACTGCAATCGCTATTTTAGCTTTTAGTTATCTTTTAAATGTTTTTTCAGTCATCTATCGGATTTCACTACAATTTTATGACATTTTCCGTAAAGTCCAGGTGGAAACGACGCATGAGTACCGAAAACTATTCCACCTCAATTTTTTTATGCAATTCTCTTCAAATTATCCTACTTATGATACAAATGCATGTTGCCATCGGGCAACTCGGTGCCATATTGTTTAAACAGTTTTTTTTTTCAATTGCAAGGAATTGTTATTTTCAAACGGGGCAATTTTTTAAACTTCTTTGATGAAATAGAAATGGAAAAAGCTCTATGACTTTTTAAGATATATTTTATAGGCTATTGTGTAGCGAAGTCTGAGTTTATGTAAACAAACGACGACGTGATTAGACGAGAGGGCGAGAGTAATTTTTGCAGTTTTATAATTCTAATCTTAACCACGCCATTATAGACAACAGATTAATAAATTACAGACTAATATTGTAACACATAAAACTATACCCTTAGACACCTCGAATTTTTTTTTATTGGATAAGGGTGACAAACGAGCACACAGTCCACCTGATGGTAAGTGGTTGCTGCGGCCCATAGACATCTACATCTATCCTCTGTTACAAATTAAAATGTAGATACGTTGTCACCCGTGAGGACTAAGATGGAATGCCTCATTTCCAGTAAAAAGGGCCTCCGGCCACCTGCACTCACCAAGCGAAACGCGGAGGTAAACCTCTACTTCACGCTGGTTTTCTGTGAGGTCGTGGTACTGCCCCGGTTCGAGCCGGCCCATCCGTGCGACAGCAAAAGCTGCCGCGTGGCTCTACCACTGTTGTGGCACTTGGCATTCCGGCACAAGTAAAAATTTTCGGAGTTATGAATTTTCAAATGTTTGAAAAATCCCAAATTCGGATACTTCGATCCATTAAAAATACACAAAGAAAAATAATAAAATATAAAATATATCTTTTTTATATATTTTTTGATTAAATACCAATGAAAAAAGTCTTATAACATGTTACGATATAGTTAATATTTTCGGAGTTATGAATTTTTAAAGGTTTGAAAAATCCTAAATTCGGATGCTTTTGACCCATTAAAATATATAAAGAAAAGGAATAAAATACAATAGATATTTTTTTATATTTTCTGATGAAATACAAACAAAAAATGTTCCATAACATTTTACGATATAGTTAATATTTTCGGAGTTATGAATTGTTAAAGATTTGAAAAATCCCGATTTCGGATACTTTTGACCCATTAAAAATATATTATAAAGAAAATGAATAAAATTACGCCCTTATATGATAATTAAAAAAAATTATACATTTCTTTATATATTTTTCATGAGTCAAAATTATCCGAATTAGGGATTTTTCAAACGTTTAAAAATTCATAACTCCAAAAATATTAACTTTATCGAGAAAAGTCATTAGACTTTTTTATTTGTATTTTATCAAAGAATATTAAAATAATGTTTCGTTTGATAATAACAATGCCTTGCAATTGAAAAGAAATCGGTTGAAACAATATGGCATCGAGTTGCCATATGGCAACATGCATTTATATCATCAGTAGGACAATTTGAAGAGAATCGCATAAAAAAATTGAGGTGGAATAGTTTTCGGTACTCATGCGCCGATTCCTTCTGGACTAATATAGAAATATACATGTTATGGAAACTGAAAAAAAAATTATTGATTAGACTTCAATTACATCGTATGGACAATGATTGAAATTTATTGGGAACTTACAATATTGTGAAAGTATACTATCGGTAAATAAGAAAATCAACTCAATTATCTCGGAGATATCGTGTAACACATATTAAAAAGGGTATATATGTATATTGTACATTTGCTTAATTTGTTATAATGAGTTTTTATGAATGGATAAAAAAATTGCTGACACTTGTTATCAAGTATTTTAAATTATTCTTATTAAAATATAATTATATTTATATATAAATTATAATTATACATAGCTCTGTATATTTTATTACATTATTTCAAGTTATTACACCCAACTAATTGTTAATTTTACATTTTAATTTAATAATAACACTTTTTTTAAGAGCATTTACAAGTGGTTGAAAATAATTTAAATCCAATGAAATATTTTTCGGGCACACACTCCTACTTTATCCTTTTTAGACTCGGCTTCAGAATAAAAAGCCGTTTTTACTCGACCCGCGAAAACCATGTCTAACGTGATTTTGATATGATGTATGTAGTCTACTGTAATCTCACTAAACGAATTAACAACCTCGTTATATCATCCTCGTTTGTGGAACAATAATTACTTATTGCATGACATATTAGTATATAAACCCCACTGTTACCTTGAAGATTTGCTTTTCCTGCTTCTATGAGCAGATATGAAGGTAATAAACATGTTTGTATATTCAGGTGTACTCGTAGCTAACAATACTTGTGATTAGAGTACTACAGACATCGAAAATATTTAATGGTTTAATAAATATTTCCCAGAACTTATGCGTTACTTTATGCGATTTGGATAACCTTTCTTCAATGCCAGTAACGAAAACGGGCTAATTAAACCATCAAAAATACTTAATATTGCCATAAGTTCTCACAAGTTCTGTTACACATTCAAATGCATATTTTTTTTAATGTAATAGTGTAATATTAATAAAACACATTACGTGTACATATTTATCGAAATAAAAGCGCTTAGTTATACACATTTTATACAATTTTTTTTGTAATTGAATTATACAAAAGATTAAAGGCCTACCTTTAATCTCGCTGGACACTAATCTAAGGAGTGTTTTGTATGTGGATGGTATCGGGAATTTTGCCGCGATTTCATATTCAATTCATTTTCGTTTCATTTTCGTTTCATTTTCATTTCATTCTCGTTTCATTCTCATTTCATTCTGTTTCATTCTCGTTTCATTCTCGTTTCATTCTCGTTTCATTCTCATTTCATTCTCGTTTCAATCTCATTTCATTCTGTTTCATTCTCGTTTCATTCTCGTTTCATTCTTGTTTCATTCTCATTTCATTCTCCTTTCATTCTCCTTTCATTCTCGTTTCATTCTCATTTCATTCTCGTTTCATTCTTGTTTCATTCTCGTTTCTTTCTCGTTTAATTTTTGTTTAATTTTCGTTTCATTTTCGTTTCATTCTCATTTCAATCTCATTTCATTCTCATTTCATTCTCGTTCTATTCTCGTTTCATTCTGGTTTCATTTTCGTTTCATTTTCGTTTCATAATCGTTTCATTTTCGTTTCATTTTCGTTTCATTTTCGTTTCATTTTCGTTTCATTTTCGTTTCATTTTCATTTCATTCTCGTTTCATTTTCATTTCATTCTGTTTCATTCTCGTTTCATTCTCGTTTCATTCTCGTTTCATTCTCATTTCATTCTCGTTTCATTCTCATTTCATTCTCCTTTCATTCTCTTTTCATTCTCGTTTCATTCTCATTTCATTCTCGTTACATACTCGTTTCATTCTCGTGTCATTTTCGTATCATTTTCGTTTCATTTTCGTTTCTATCTCATTTCATTCTCATTTCATTTTCTTTTCATTTTCATTTCATTTTCGTTTCATTTTCGTTTCACTTTCGTTTCATTTTCGTTTAATTTTCATTTCATTCTCGTTTCATTCTCATTTCATTCTGTTTCATTCTCGTTTCATTCTCGTTTCATTCTCGTTTCATTCTCGTTTCATTCTCATTTCATTCTCTTTTCATTCTCCTTTCATTCTCGTTTCATTCTCGTTTCATTCTCGTTTCATTCTCGTTTCATTCTCGTTTCTTTCTCGTTTCATTTTTGTTTCATTTTCGTCTCATTCTCGTTTCATTCTCGTCTCATTCTCCTCTCATTCTCGTTTCATTCTCGTTTCATTCTCGTTTCGTTCTCATTTCATTTTCCTTTCATTCTCGTTTCATTCTTGTTTCATTATCGTTTCAATATCGTTTCATTCTCGTTTCTTTCTCGTCTAATTTTTGATTCATTTTCGTTTCATTTTCGTTTCATTCTCATTTCAATCTCATTTCATTCTCATTTCATTCTCGTTCTATTCTCGTTTCATTCTGGTTTCATTTTTGTTTCATTTTCGTTTCATAATCGTTTCATAATCGTTTCATTTTCGTTTCATTTTCGTTTCATTTTCGTTTCATTTTCGTTTCATTTTCATTTCATTCTCGTTTCATTTTCATTTCATTCTGTTTCATTCTCGTTTCATTCTCGTTTCATTCTCGTTTCATTCTCATTTCATTCTCGTTTCATTCTCATTTCATTCTCCTTTCATTCTCTTTCCATTCTCGTTTCATTCTCATTTCATTCTCGTTACATACTCGTTTCATTCTCGTGTCATTTTCGTATCATTTTCGTTTCATTTTCGTTTCTATCTCATTTCATTCTCATTTCATTTTCTTTTCATTTTCATTTCATTTTCGTTTCATTTTCGTTTCACTTTCGTTTCATTTTCGTTTAATTTTCATTTCATTCTCGTTTCATTCTCATTTCATTCTGTTTCATTCTCGTTTCATTCTCCTTTCATTCTCGTTTCATTCTCGATTCATTCTTGTTTCATTATCGTTTCAATATCGTTTCATTCTCGTTTCATTCTCGTTTCATTTTCGTCTCATTCTCGTTTCATTCTCGTCTCATTCTCCTCTCATTCTCGTTTCATTCTCGTTTCATTCTCGTTTCATTCTCGTTTCATTCTCGTTTCATTTTCGTTTCATTCTCGTTTCATTTTCGTTTCATTCTCGTTTCATTCTCGTTTCATTCTCATTTCATTTTCATTTCATTTTCGTTTCATTTTCGTTTCATTTTCGTTACATTTTCATTACATTCTCGTTTCATTTTCATTTCATTCTGTTTCATTCTCCTTTCATTCTCGTTTCATTCTCATTTCATTCTCGTTTCATTCTCGTTTCATTTTCGTTTCTATCTCATTTCATTCTCATTTTATTTTCTTTTCATTTTCGTTTCATTTTCGATTCATTTTCGTTTCATTTTCGTTTAATTTTCATTTGATTTTCGTTTCATTCTCATTTCATTCTGTTTCATTCTCGTTTCATTCTCGTTTCATTCTGGTTTCATTCTCGTTTCATTCTCATTTCATTCTCCTTTCATTCTTCTTTCATTCTCGTTTCATTCTCGTTTCATTCTCGTTTCATTCTCGTTTCTTTCTCGTTTCATTTTTGTTTCATTTTCGTTTCATTCTCATTTCATTCTCATTTCATTCTCGTTTCATTCTCGTTTCATTCTCGTTTCATTCTTGTTTCATTTTCGTTTCATTTTCGTTTCATTTTCGTTTCATTTTCGTTTCATTTTCATTTCATTCTCGTTTAATTTTCATTTCATTCTGTTTCATTCTCCTTTCATTCTCGTTTCATTCTCATTTCATTCTCGTTTCATTTTCGTTTCATTTTCGTTTCATTTTCATTTCATTTTCATTTCTTTATCGTTTCATTTTCGTTTCTTTTTCGTTTAATTTTCGTTTCATTTTCGTTACAATGTCATTTCATTTTCGTTTCATTTTCGTTACATTTTCATTTCATTCTCGTTTCATTCTCATTTTATTTTCGTTTCATTTTCGTTTCATTTTCGTTTCATTTTCATTTCATTTTCGTTTCATTCTCGTTTCATTCTCGTTTCATTCTCGTTTCATTCTTGTTTCATTAGCGTTTCAATATCGTTTCATTATCGTTTTATTATCGTCTCATTCTCGTTTCTTTCTCGTTTCATTCTCGTTTCATTCTCGTCTCATTCTCCTCTCATTCTCGTTTCATTCTCGTTTCATTCTCATTTCATTTTCATTTCATTTTCATTTCATTTTCGTTTCATTCTCGTTTCATTCTCGTTTCATTCTCATTTCATTTTCTTTTCATTTTCGTTTCATTCTCGTTTCATTCTCATTTCATTCTCCTTTATACCTCCTTTCATTCTCGTTTCATTCTCGTTTCATTCTCGTTTCATTCTTGTTTCATTATCGTTTCAATATCGTTTCATTCTCGTTTCATTCTCGTTTCATTTTCGTCTCATTCTCGTTTCATTCTCGTTTCATTCTCGTGTCATTCTCATTTCATTTTCATTTCATTTTCGTTTCATTTTCGTTTCATTTTCGTTTCATTTTCATTTCATTCTCGTTTCATTTTCATTTCATTCTGTTTCATTCTCCTTTCATTCTCGTTTCATTCTCATTTCATTCTCCTTTCATTCTTCTTTCATTCTCGTTTCATTCTTGTTTCATTTTCGTTTCATTTTCGTTTCATTTTCGTTTAATTTTCATTTCATTCTCGTTTCATTCTCATTTCACTCTGTTTCATTCTCGTTTCATTCTCGTTTCATTCTCGTTTCATTCTCATTTCATTCTCCTTTCATTCTCCTTTCATTCTCGTTTCATTCTCGTTTCATTCTCGTTTCATTCTCGTTTCATTCTCGTTTCTTTCTCGTTTCATTTTTGTTTCATTTTCGTTTCATTTTCGTTTCATTCTCGTTTCTTTCTCGTTTCATTTTTGTTTCATTTTCGTTTCATTTTCGTTTCATTCTCATT
The DNA here is from genome assembly GCA_963668995.1 of Parnassius mnemosyne. NCBI lineage: Eukaryota > Metazoa > Arthropoda > Insecta > Lepidoptera > Papilionidae > Parnassius > Parnassius mnemosyne. The sequence continues at coordinate 18,116,239 of CAVLGL010000080.1, forward strand.
TCATTCTGTTTCATTCTCGTTTCATTCTCGTTTCATTCTCCTTTCATTCTCGTTTCATTCTCATTTCATTCTCGTTTCATTCTCCTTTCATTCAGTTTCATTCTCGTTTCATTCTCGTTTCATTCTCGTTTCATTCTCGTTTCATTCTCGTTTCTTTCTCCTTTCATTTTTGTTTCATTTTCGTTTCATTTTCGTTTCATTCTCGTTTCTTTCTCGTTTCATTTTTGTTTCATTTTCGTTTCATTTTCGTTTCATTCTCATTTCATTCTGTTTCATTCTCGTTTCATTCTCGTTTCATTCTCCTTTCATTCTCGTTTCATTCTCATTTCATTCTCGTTTCATTCTCGTTTCATTCTCGTTTCTTTCTCGTTTCATATTCGTTTCATTTTCGTTTCATTTTCGTTTCATTTTCGTTTCTATATCATTTCATTCTCATTTCATTTTCTTTTCATTTTTATTTCATTTTCGTTTCATTTTCGTTTCATTTTCGTTTCATTTTCGTTTAATTTTCATTTCATTCTGTTTCATTCTCGTTTCATTCTCGTTTCATTCTCGTTTCATTCTCATTTCATTCTCCTTTCATTCTCGTTTCATTCTCGTTTCATTCTCGTTTCATTCTCGTTTCATTCTCGTTTCATTCTCGTTTCTTTCTCGTTTCATTTTTGTTTCATTTTCGTTTCATTTTAGTTTCATTATCGTTTTATTCTCGTTTCATTCTCGTTTCATTCTCGTTTCATTTTCGTCTCATTCTCGTTTCATTCTTGTCTCATTCTCGTCTCATTCTCGTTTCATTCTCGTTTCATTCTCGTTTCATTCACGTTTCATTCTCGTTTCATTCTCGTTTCATTTTCGTTTCATTCTCGTTTCATTCTCGTTTCATTCTCGTTTCATTCTCATTTCATTTTCATTTCATTTTCATTTCATTTTCATTCCATTTTCTTTTCATTTTCATTTCATTTTCATTTCATTTCATATTACCCTGTGGTCTAGGTAGTGACGGCTTGTTAAACGCGGTAGGTTTTGGAAGGAAATTATTTAATGGTAGATTGAGTCCATTCGTTCCTGTTCTGACTGCCTTCATTTCGTTTTTGGAGATAGAAAGTGTTTAAATCTTACTGCATGAATTCAAGTGGTTTCTCCATACTTTCGCGTCGCATATTATTTAAAAAATGATTGGCTAATTCGTATCCGGGCTCATTTCTTACGTGAGCTAACACCAGTTGATCGCTGGTTAATAAAGCGCGTAAAGATTTACGGGTTACCGTCAAATTCAGACAAAACTCTAAGCGACTGATAAAATAAATCGGTTTCTTACCTCTATTCTCGTCTATAATACTAAGCTTAGAAGTTCTACTACTATCTAACCTAAAGTTCCGTGTTCCCCTTGGATGGAAAATTTTGGAAGTTTTATTATACTAACACAATTAAAATGCAATAAAATGCAATAAAATAAAACATGGATATAAAATTAGGGTAGTGTAAAAAAATTAATTATCGAACTAGGAAGGGTAAGAATTGAAAGATTCAAGCACTTACAGCATAACTTCTTCAATGCGGAATCAATGCCTGAATTCGCCTCTGGACTGTTGCTCGCGTAGGTTCTGTATCTTCTTTGTCACTCTTGATTCACTGATTCTACTTAAGAAGATACCTAGCAATTGCGCCAATTATGTGGGCTCTAGCCAGAGGTTGCAAAAAAAAGCAATTTGTATTTGATAAATATATATAATTTACAATACGTAATTATTACAATTAATTATTACAACGAAATGTGGTAACTCTAATTCGATGTTTGAATCTAGAATTAATTCACGGTAAAATATTAGAACCAGGTAATATAAGAAAGTAGACACGTTATGCTGACGCGGCGCCTCGTACGTAACAAACTTCAATTTTATTTATTTGTAATTATAGATATAGATAATAAACATACGAATAAAACCTGACACTGCTTAGTCAATTATATTTAATGACTTTTAATAAGAATTACATGTAATCTATATTGACAAAAAATATTCTATATAGAAATTTTTTTTAATGGTTATTCCTTTCATAATGACATACAAATAACCCCCTCAGCTAAATAAAAGGCAGTGTTTTCGAGTACAAACAAACACTTTATTTATAAGTAAAGTTATATAAGTAACTGATTAAAGTAAAGTTGCAGGCTATCCCCCTGTTGGCACAAATATTAAATTACATGGCTGGGCACATGCCTTCTCTTATTTCTGAGGGTGTTATGGAGGAAGTTCGTTGAACTTCGCCATGCTGCTCCAGTGCTCGTAATATATTATTCTACAGACATGGTGATATCCTCACGATGGTTTACTTCGCAGCCGAACACGTTATAAACAAAAAAAAATTAAAACTGCAATCCACCAGCTATTATTTATCTGCTAGTCTTTACCATTAACTAATTAGGTATTTATTTTTAAAAAGAAACCACACCTTGTTTATATTGATTCCGGATATTCAGGGCATTGTTATCATTATCTGTGCCCGATGGTGTTCGATACCCAACGAGACTGATGTGAGCTGCTGCTTATATAACATTACAGACATAAACGTCCTAAGAGTTTACTTTTATATAAAGTGGATATATGCCGAATACTCCCATTCTTTTTTTAAGGTGCCACTGGTTTACCCCATAAAGTATTAACGTTATTTTGGGGCAAGATTTCAGGATAACATTAAGTTTACAAGTGGTGTCAAGACAGTTGGTATCGGCCAGTGTTTCCCATAGCACCTGATAGGAGATATTTTAAATGTTGAGGTGAAAAAACCATCGAGGCCACTGGCCGATCCATTACTAAAGGAACTGATCGCAGCCTGTACCTCTTCAGCAGTGGCTTCCGGTGTACACTCAGAGGGGGTAAGTGGATGTTTAGCCCTCAGGGAATACAAAGTCTCCGGAGTATAATTTTAATTTTATTTTATTTGCTTTTTTGTATTAAAAGTTAATTTTTTATCCTTTCGAGTGGAGTAACATTATTCTTCTTCATTCCTTATTTTGTCGCCGTAATTTTTTCTTCAAAATTTTATGGTATATCTCTTAATCGGTGCATAATTAACGAATATATCGCATAACATACATACAAAAAAGCATACAGTTGAATTGTAAACCTCCTCCTTTTTTGAAAATGAAGAGGAGAGTTCATTTACAGTAAGTATTAAAAAATTGAGTTTATTCGATTACATACGATATTACGATTAATTACCATAATACGATTTATAAAAGACGTTTATATCGTGATCGATAACTTTAATTTTATTATACGTATTTATTGTTTCCTTAAATATTACTGTTACTAATGATATATATTTTAGTCATAGAAATAAATAAGAAGAAAACATGTGAGCTGAATTTAGCTCATTTAAGACCTTGGAAAGATTATTTTATCGCTTAGATGTGTATCAGTCACGTAGTCACTGTCCTACTCGTTAAAACCTTAATTCGGCAAATACCGTCTTTATAGCCCAAGTACACTGCGTTAAGTAATAATTAAATACGTGAGAATTAAGTCAGTAGTGGAGATATAATTTTACAGCACTCTTGTGACTAGTAATTAATATTTAAGACTAAAAAGCAACATTAACAAAACGTGATGGCATCCGAGAGTAATCGTATGAAACGGTATCATTGTTTGTTTATACTAAACGTTGTATTTACAAATAAAAAATATCTATACTATATATTATAATATAACAAAGCGGAAGAGTTTCTGTCGCTTTGTGATCTTTTTTTTTATGTAAACATCCTAATCTCTGAAACTTCCAGTCCGATTTTAAAAATTATTTTTGTATAATATTATAGTTTAGGCTATTTAACATTAGGCAACACCTCACAGCTAGTCTTAAATATTGATTTTTCTTAAGCAAGTTAGAAAAATCGCCCCCGGACTGCTTTAAACGCGTGCGTTGGCGTATGGGTGACCACGAAACTGTAATATTTTAACTACAAACAAAATCTGAAAATCTTAAAAGTTCCGTTAAGAGTATTAATCACAAAGATCTTGCGTTAAGTTTAATTAATAATAACTTCAAACCACTATTCACCGTCCAGTGATGTAAATTATGCTACAAACTATCTTATTGAATCCATCTCTCAAGCGATAGTATCAAATTCTAATGTTATCACTCTTTCTAAACGTAGCCGAATTAAAAACCGTAGATCACTCCAGGCTTATTACGATGTATGCAAAATACACTTTACAAAACCTTTTTTGAGCTTTTTGTAAAGATACACTTTACAAAAAGCAAAAAAATTATCCTACCAACAATATACTAAAATATATAATATAATATGTTAACATACACTCTTTATCGCAATTTCTGCAATAAATTATTGAGAAAATAAAGAGAGAATACGAAGAACAGGAGTTAATTAAGGCCAAAAGTAATCCAAAATTATTATGAAAAACCATTTAATATAACAAATAAACAAAAAGTAGAAACACCTGCAACTGAACTTATATCGAACTTCACAGTTCCAAATAATAACATTGAACACATAAATGAATATTTTGCAAAAGTGGGAAAAAAATCTTGCCGAGAATATACTTAAAGAAATGCCAAAGTCAAAGACGAGGATTCGTGATCTAGCAAAATTGTAAATAATCTCCGATTTTTGGTAATAATGCTTAATGAAATAAGAGACGTCGAAAGATTAATTATGTCACCAAAAAGCGATGCTGTTGAGTGGGATAATATCAGTCCAAATACATGTATGTTATTTAGCCATAACAAATGGCATATTTCCTTCTGCTTACAAAAAATCTGTTATCCTTACAATTTATAAGAATGGAGCTAGAAACCGTGTAAATAATAATTGAACAATATCTATTTTACCATAAATGTTTAACATTCTTGAAAAGATCATGAATAACCGATTAGCCTGTTTTCTTGAAAAGAATTTACTTTTTTCCAAGGCACAATTCGGATTTAGATCTGGTTAATCAAAAACAGATGCGGTCCATAATCTTACAAGCTATATTTTCAAAGAACTTGATAATATCAAAAAGTGTATGGCAATTTTCCTAGATCTAGCCAAGGCATTCGACATGTTCTCTATCCCATTTCTGGTTAAGAAACTTGAAAAGATTGGAGTTAGGGGTACACAACTAGAACTCTTTACTGACTATTTAACAAACCGCACTCAACGTATAAAGATAGGAAATATTATAAGTAAGGATCTACCTGTTACCTATGGTGTATCGCAGGAAACTATTGTGGGTCCTACCCTCTTTCTTGTCTACATAAATGGCCTATGTAAATTACAGATACCAAATGGTTAGATTACATCATTCGCAGATGACACTACTCTAGTTTTTAGCGCTGACAGTTATGGAGATCTTTTCCGCTATGGACAAAATGGCTTTATCTTAGTTATAAATCAATGGTTACATGATAATGTTCTAACATTGACATATAATGTTGACAAAACTAAGTATGTAATATTTAATAAGAAAGGAAATATGCCAACTCTTCCTCTTTCAATTACTTCACATAACTGACCTTTCCTAAGCAAGAAAGAAAACTGTAACTGTCCAAAATTGCAGTCAGTTAATACTATTAAATATTTAACCATTTACTTAGATAATAACTATATAAAAATATATAAAATAAGCTTTAACAGTCACATAGAACTCATAAATTAATGTGTGTGCGTGTGTGTTGTGTGCGCGTGCGCGGGCGCGTGCGTGTGCGTGTGCGTGTGCGTGAGTGTGCGTGTGTGTGTGTGTGTGCGTGCATGCGTGCGTGTGTGCGTGCTTGCGTGCGTGCGTGCGTGCGTGCGTACGTGAGTGCGTGCGTGCGTGCGTGCGTTTGTGCGTGTGTGCGTGTGTGCGTTCGTGCTTGCGTGCGTACGTGCGTACGTGAGTGCGTGCGTGTGTGCGTGTGTGCGTGTGTGTGGGTGTGCGTGTGTGCGTGTGTGTGGGTGTGCGTGTGTGCGTTTGTGCGTGTGTGTGTGTGTGTGTGTGCGTGTGTGCGTTTGTGCGTGTGTGATGTGTGCGCGTGCGCGTGCCTGTGCGTGTGCGTGGGCGTGTGAGTGTGCGTGTGCGTGTGCGTGTGCGTGTACGTGTGCGTGTGCGTGTACGTGTGCGTGCGTGCGTTCGTGCGTGCGTGCGTGCGAACGTGCATGCGTGCGTGCGCGCGTGCGCGCGTGCGTGTGTGCGTGTGTGCGTGTGCGTGTGTGTGTATTGAATACATTATTTTTACAAGAGTTTTATTTTTGTGGGAAGAGATCTATACATATAATAAAACTGTAAATAGCAGATGTCTGTACATTTTATATTTTTGTAATAAAAGTGATTGAGGGGTACTAAAAATAAGTAATTAAATACATTTCTACCATTTTTAGAATTTTCTGTCTGTCTGTCTGTCTGTCTGTCTGTCTGTTTGTTTGTTAACGTATCACGTATAAAGTACTAATTTATATCATAAGAATTGTTAAGGAAATTATAAAGTGTATCTTCGGGTTACATTTAGTCTTTATTTCATTAAAATCAGTTCATTCTATCAAAAGTTATGATAAATATTCTGAAGTATGGGTAGGGAAGTATAGGTACGAATTTGCTCAACGGTGGCTTTGTTTGAGTCATCAAGTGCATTTTAAACTAATATCATATCATAAATCATAGTTAAATTATGTAAAATAATGATATAATTATGTATATCTAAAACGCAGTAAACAAAAGTATTAAAGAACGTATTAAATATATTATACAAAAATATATTAACCTTATTAACTAAATCTGAAGCACATTAGTTAACCCATTTCTTCGATAGATGGTGTTGTTGTGAAAATGTAATGCAATTGCAATGTGGTTTTTTCCTGTAGATGAGTTTCATATTTACTGCTAATCTTTATTATATTACTCGCTGCCCTACTGCGTGTTGACAAACTCAATTTATTCTTTACCGCCGAGTACTCTATGTGGTAAATCAAATTTTAAAAGAGCTATTAACAATTGCGTTGGTTTTGGCGAGAGTCAAACTTTATTTTTTGCTTACTGTGCAGGCACTGATTTATAAGTTCTCTTGCGTTTTATATAATGTATCAATCGCGTCAATTAATCTCTTTTATTTTTAGAATTGATGTAAGCAGCGCCATCTCTCTTTAAATATATACATATAATAAAAATGATAACATGTTGTGTCTCTTTCTGTACATTATATATAATATATATTGGTGGCTAAAATCATTATGGGGAACTGAAAATAATTAAATAAGAACATTTTATAATTTTTAGAATTGTCTGTCTGTCTATTTGTCTGTTATTATATGAACGCATCACGTCTAAAGTAAACATCTTTTATTTTCAAAGAAATCGTTAAGAAAATCATAAAGCGTATCTTCGAGTTACATTTAATCTTTGTTTTATTAAAATTGGTTAATTCTATCGAAAGTAATGATTATTATTTTGAAATGTAGGTTCGAATTTGTTCAATGGCGCCATAAAATCTCAGAAATAGTAATAAAAAGATTTGTGTGTAAAAAAAACGTTCCATAATAATAATTAATATATTTATACTTAAAACACAAAAAGAGATTTAAAAAGGATGTTTTCTCACAAAAAGGACGTAATAGATGGAGTTGTACAAATTACAAACTTTTCTGAATTGCTGTGTTGAGATTTTTCGCCGATGAATCATATTGAGACTTACTGAAGAAATTTGTAACCATCGAAGGCACACAACGGAACCCGACCAAAAATAAAAATTTTGCAACGAAATGTCGTGATATTGTATTTATAATATACGCAAAATCAGTACTGCCATTTTAGCGCTTTGGGAACTAGATGTAGCCCTTTTTTGGAATGTATAGCGCGCATTTTGTAATTTTAGCACCTAGCTTAACAGCACACATTTCAATATTTTAGCGACTAGCGGGTTATTAACTCTTTTATAGCAGCACTGTTAGTCCACATTACCGATAATAATAATAATGACCTTTATTATTTTTTTCCACAAATAGTACATTCCAGTTTATCTTTTTCAAACATATTTTTTCCATAAAGCAAAGAGCATGGGAGACGAGTCCAAACTAGGATACCCTGTGCTATGGATCTCCTGGCTTCCCCTTTAGGATGATCAACTTGATTTTTTTACCGACGACTATAAGCGGGGAAATCCCCTTTATTAAAGTTTTCGTTCATGGTTTTGGCAACGCATTTATTTTGCTTTATTCAGTTTCAGTCAGTTGCTTAGAGCACAGCTAAGTTAAAAGTTACTTAGAAGTTATAACACAAAGAAACTGTGTAGCAACCGCAATCAGATGCTGACATCTGAAACTAAGTTGCGAAATACATTGCACTTTAAAACAATTAATGACATTTTTATTGTTCGTACAGTACTAACTACTGTTGACAGCAATGAGGGCATCCACGACTTTTTCTGCCACCAGGGCGGCGCCACTTTAGAGTAAGGTAAAATATTTGACAGATTTCATAGCGCGGATGATAATTTCTTAGGAAAATGTAATCTTGAAGGTTTCTTTATGTATTATTAGTTATATTTTATATTAATTACATTAGAAATGAATAAACCAAACTATAAATATAACTAAAAGACGACTTTTTAAAAAAAAAGAGTTATAATGTGCAAAAAATTAAAAATCAAACCACTGACGCATTGTGTTGTGTATTAATATAATACTCTAGATAATGATAAACTATTATTTAAAACTAATTTCTCAATTAACTGACATTGTGTAACAAAAAATTTTACCTCAGTCACAACTAGCGACATCTGGTGAGTGGAAGATTATTAGCCCTCATTGCCATAATTATAAGTCGATGTCCTGCGAAGTATTGATACATCAAAAAAATATTGCCAGAAAAAAAACTTAATGTTGTTTTCTTTATTATGATTATATAAAAAAACACAAACTTTGTTTGTAGTTAATTTAGTGCGAAATCTAGGGCTTTTTTAAAGCGCTGTTTTCATGAAATCTAGCGCTTTTTGTGTTCTCCTAGAGCTGAATGAGTTTTTTTTTATCTGGCAGCACTGCCCAAAAACCCTCTAGTAAGAATTAACTTTCCTTTCAGTTTTTAGCGCGTTCAGTTCCCAGTTACAGTGAGCGTGTGTTATGCGATGACCGTAAATAAAGCGCAAGGTCAAACTTTACGCGTTGTAGAAGTATACCTCAGTACTGACTGTTTTGCACATGGCCAACTCTATGTTGCTTTTTCCCGCGTTAGTAGCCCCCGTAACCTTTTTGTGTACACCCCGGCTAAGCCTACTTCTAACGTCGTTTACACAGAAGCTCTATCATAAACGACTTAGAACTTTGATGATAATGATTTATTTAGTTACCACTTATTGATACAGTAATGAAATAAATCGTTTAATATTCTCTTACCTAAACGACAAATTCTTCATGTAAAACCTGTATACGCGAGCTACGCCGCGGGCACAGCTAGTTTAAAATAAGTTTATTATAAATAGCCTCCCAAGAAAGTAAAACATTTTATTGCGAAGCTCGAATGAGATTTTATTTAACATATAGCATCCTTACGTCTTTTTCCTTTTAGTATTAATATATAAATTGCCTATTTACGGTGTATAAAATATATAACTGCCGAATCAAGAGGACTTTACATTTTTATATAGATCGCGCGTTGGAAATGTGTATGGAAGGGAACGTGATTTATTGCGTTGAAGTCTTTCCAGTTTTATGAGAATAGATTTTGATGTTCCTCCCCAAATGGTAATAATCCGTAAATTAATATCGATTGATATAGTGTTATTCTAATAATGTTCGAATTAGTTACATTACGTAATCTTTAAAATATATACATTAATTTACGAGTGAAACCGCAACGTTTCTATTTCATGATATTATGGTCTAATGACGATATCTATAAATCGTTTTTCACCGCTACCGGCGCTGATAGCGTATTTTTTAACAGAAATAGAACTTTTAACAGAATTGACATCACTTTATGCCTTATAGATATAATAAATAAATGTTCGCTTCTATCGCTGATATTGTTAGATAGTATAGTTTTGGCTTTCATTATTTCATCTAATAATAGCGCCATCTGCTTACTTCTAAATAAACTAAAATTTTAAGTCACTGATAAAAATAAATAATAGAATGCTACTGAATACACGATGAAAATAATTTATAATAAAAAATTTTGTTCGTGGCATCGTTGGATGTGTAATTACTAGACAGATCTGGTAAACAATCACGCAAAAGCTTAGTTTCAGTTTATATGAATTGTATTTAAACAAAGACGAGGACCGTGTAACTCGTCGTGAGATTTCATCATGGCACGGGAGTAAAATTTGTACCATTCCCTCGAGGATGAATCTGTTATATACAATCACGTGCTGACGTGTCCGTTAAAGTGGTGAAGAATAACTTCGTGGGGTAACCTAGATGTCTGAGTAATTAAAATAGTCGTGGAGATATGAAAATCGTTAATATGCATTGAAGCATTGCAGCATACTTTATTTTTCGGCCCACAAAACACTATAGGTAATAAGGAGCCCTGTGCACAGTAGGGAGACGCATATTAGCTGCTACTTTACGTTTTTACCTTTAATGACTTGATGAAATCAGTATCTATGTAATTTAAGATAGCTTTCTTATGAGATATTAAGATATTTGTGACAGTCCTGGTTTCATTGCTCATATGAGTATATGTAAATGAACAAGCTCTTGCGGAAAAATACTTTAACTAAAGAAAACAAATTTTTACTCAAACAAAGGTTCAAATAAAAAAATTATAATATGCTACATGTAGTTATTGTATTATTTATTAATACTAGCTTTTTATCCACGGCTTCGCTCGCGTGATCTTCAATTTAGAAACATCATTAAATACTATTCCGCGCCAAATTTAGCAAAATTCGATCAGTTTTAGAATCACTTCGGTGTCTGTGTATCTATGTCAGTTTGTCAAAGATTTTTTTGAATTCCCAAAGACTATTGGACCTAGATGATTGATAATTGGCATATATATAATATGCTACAGGAACACGTGAATAAATAAGTTTTTCAGAATTGCACTCAAATCATATGTCTAGAAACATCTACAATTTATCTATATTGGACGTGTCTTCCGATGTATCCATAAGAAAGATGAATTGTCTTAGAATCAAAATTTAATATTATTATTTACTCTTTACATTCATTTATAATTAAAGTTAATTTAGTTTTAACAAAATAATGATGAATTTCATAATGTTTATTTGAGATATTTTATTCATATCATTTGAACTATTTAATATTGATTGGCATCATAAAATAAATGTAGATATTTTTTTACGTTCGAGTAGACTTCAAAATTTCATAAATGCAGTTCTATAATGATGCTATTTTTTTTATAGGACAAGGGTGACAAACGAGCACACAGTCCACCTGATGGTAAGTGGTTGCTGCGGCCCATAGACATCTACATCTATCGTCTGTTACAAATCAAAATGTAGATGCGTTGTCACCCGTGAGGACTAAGATGGAATGCCTCATTTCCAGTAAAAAGGGCCTCCGGCCACCTGCACTCACCAAGCGAAACGCAGAGGTAAACCTCTACTTCACGCTGGTTTTCTGTGAGGTCGTGGTACTACCCCGGTTCGAGCCGGCCCATCCGTGCGACAGCAAAAGCTGTCGCGTGGCTCTACCACTGTAAAGACGTATGACGATGTATTCATATAAATTACGTTCCATAAAAATTTGCGTAAAAGAACATATTGCTGATGTGAAGCACCGACGCTCCGAGAAGTCTGAAGTATGTCAACATGTCATACTGAATATCATCTCAATCATTGTATTAGATCTGATAGACAACAAATCCTCGCAATAGACCATCGATTCCTACCAAGGATGATTCCCAAGGCTATTGAAAATAAAAACATCCTAACTTTTAGGCTGCGTTTTTGCGTCCAACTCGACTCTTGATGACGGGGGGAACACACCACCGACCATCCCGCAGCGTAAGTGCTCTATGCCTGATGTCCGATTCACACAGTGCTCAGTACGCAAAGCACGCAACGCACTCCCTAGGTGTTGTCCCGAATTCATGGAAGACAGCTTTCGTGCACCCGATTCCTAAAAAAGGTAACCGCTCTGATCCGGCCAATTACAGACACATCGCCATCACCTCCTTGTTCTCGAAAAAAATGGAGTCCATTATTAACTGCCAGCTCATGCGGTACCTTGAGGAGCACCAGCTGATTAGTGACTGCCAGTACGGTTTCCGTCGGGGTCGCTCAGCTGGTGATCTTCTTATTTGCCTAACACATAGATGGGCGCAGGCGATCGAGTCCAAGGCCGTTAGTTTGGACATAGCGAAGGTCTTCGATAGGATCTGACACAAAACGCTTCTTCCGATGCTTCCTTCCTATGGGCTTCCCGAGAAGTTGTGCAATTGGATCACCAGTTTTCTGGCTGATTCGAGCATCAAGGTCGTAGTAGACGGTGCATGCTCCGATTACAAGCCTATTAACGCTGGCCACAAGCTGGCTGTCCACAAGGCTGTTTATTCTGTATATCAATGATATGTTGCAAACCGGTAACATACATTGCTATGCAGATGACAGCGCTGGTGGTGCTCTATACACCGGCCGTGCCAGTATTTCTCGGGAAAACGTCGCCGAGTACCGGAATAAACTTGTGTCTGAAGCAGTGGCGTAGCTACGCAGGGGCTAGGCGGGGCAGTGCCCCGGGGGCCCCAAGCCTAAGGGGCCCTTCAGCCTCCAAGAACAAAATTCGAAAAATTATGTACCTACTAACCTAGTTGTATAAAGAATTTTTGAGTTTTAACTTTTTGGCTCCTGATCGCGAACGGCTCGAATTGAAATAACAAAAATTACTCCCACTTCCAGAACATTAGTAGAACATTGTTAAAGATAATTGTCTACTTCGTCTTATTGTCTTTTTGATATAGAAGAGAGAGACAAACGAACATGCGGCTCACTCGATGGCAAGTGTCGACCACCGCCTATTAACAAATATAACACCAGGGGAATTGCAGGTGCGTTGCCGACTTTTTAAAAAGGAGTAAGCTCGTTTCTTGAAGCTCCCTAAGTTGTATCGGTCCGACAGTAATGGACCGCCAAACATCCCGATGATGTGGATTTGTGAAATGCGTTGATGAAGTCGAAACGACACGTCGTCGGGAATATAAAATAAGTTAATATACGCGATGAAATCCGTAAAATTAGTTTTATTTAAATGCGTTGATGAAATTTTGTGGCTGGAATTAATCCGAATAATTACTCTGAACACTACCCGTGGTAAATGCGATAGAAAATACAAAGGGGTGCAACATCGTCTCGTCTTTCGTCTTCGTCGGTCGTCAACGATTCGAGTCGCTTTGCGCTAGATGCGGTCAAGTGGAAGGAGCTGGTACTAGGAAGCCCCGGCCCAGGGACGAGAACAGTATTCCATCTTAGGCCGAACCTGCCGCTTGTAAAGTTGCAAGCAGTGTGCCGGCATAAAATACTGTCCCGCTCTGTTTAGCACGTCAAGCTTTTTAGAGGCCATTTCAGCCTTCCCTTCCAAGTGACCACGAAACTGCACGTTATTCGATGTGTCAACGCCGAATATTCCCATACTGGCTGAGATAACAAGGGGAGTGCCTTGAAATTGAGGAGTTACGACAAAAGGATTCTTTTTAGTGGTAAACTTGTGACTTCTGGGCTTTAAACTTAATTAGATTTAGTCGCCCCAATCCGAGACCTTATCTAGCAAAGACTCGACTTCAAACACAAGTTTGTTCCGGTATTCGGTGGCGTTTTCCCGAGAAATATAGACACAGCCGGAGTATAAAGCGTCACAAGTGCACGTTACTGTTTGTGACATATTATTGATACGCAGAAGAAACAGCGTAGGTAATAGCACGTAGTCTAGTGGAACACCAGCTTAAGTAGCCTTGTAAATGGAGTATGCACCTTCTACTACGACTTTGTTGTTCCAATCTGCAAGATAACTGCTGATCCATTTGCACAAATTTTCGGGAAGTTTATAGGACAGAAGCTTCGAAAGAAGCGCTTTGTGCCAAACCCGATCGAAGGCCTTCAAACTAATGGGAAGGGTCTCCCTCTCTGCCTCTGTCGATTTATAAGTCAGGTAACGCAGAAGATCACCAGCTGAGCAACCCCGACGGAAATCATATCGGCGGTCACTTTTCAGTTCGTGATCCTCAATATCATAAGCTAGCAATTCACAATGGTTGTCTTTATTTTATGAACAAGTTGATTAGATCTGAGCGGTTGATTTTCGGTTATTTTCTTTATCTGGTGCACTAAGGCCGTCTTCTTTCGGGACTACGCCTAGGGAGAAAGAGTTTTAGAAGACATGTTACGACCGGTATCAACTAGGGAGCACACGTCTTCAGCACAATGGGAGGAAATCCATCAGGCCCACTAGACTTGACGTCTAGGGAGAATAGTGCTATTCGCACCGATCGCTGTGTAAACCGTATCGTACCGACCTGAAGGCGAAATTATACTTCTTTATAGCAGCGCTGGTGAAGTACTCCTATTATATATAGCGCGATGCAATTTTACAGGAACGATCAAACAAGGCACCACAGATGATAGAATAAAGAGTCCCATTCCCTGAAGTACCACATTAGCGACAGAAGCACGTTGAGATCATCCGGCGAGAAGCATACCCGCTCCTGTCCTCAAGGGAAGGGTGCAAAAAAAAGACCGCATCCTGTCCCAGTCGGGCGACCTATAGTGCCAAACACGGCGGCGATCTGCAGAACACAACCGCGATGTGAGTGTGAGTGGCACCATAGTCCGAATCAGACAATGGTCCAATGAACCAAGAGGAGCGTCGACGGAGTCCTGATATCCATTCCGATGAGAGATCAGCAGAAGGTCCAACAGGGAAGGTGCACGATCCTCCACATCTAGAATCCGCGTAGGTGAAGTAACCATTTGTGTTGGACCATATGCCAAGGCAAAGCCATAAACAGATCTTCCCGCATGATCGGTTAAACGAGAACCAAGCCATGCAGCGTAGTGGTCGTTAAAATCACCAAAGATCATGATCTCTGCAGACGGGACCTGTTGTAGCACGGAGTCTGCAGCGATTTGGTCGTGTTCGATTAGTTGGTCAGTGTCGCCTTATAAGGCACTGCAAGTTCCACCTATACGCTGACGATATACAGATTTATCTGCCATTTTTTCCTAGCGACGTAGAAAGTGCAGTAACAAAGATAAATGAGGATTTGCATCACATCTCATTATGGTCAGAAGCAAATACACTTGTGCTTAACCCATGCAAATCCAAATTCATGCTGTTAGGGTCAAAGGGGCAGATCGACTCTATAATGAAAACGAAATCTGTTATAAGCATTCGTGGAGAACCGGTGGAACGAGTAAATGAGACTCGTAATCTATGATTGCTGATGGACCAGGGTCTTCGCTTTGAGAATCATGTACTTGAAATAACACGCAACTCTTTTTATAAACTCAAAGTACTGTACCAAATGCGTGATTACCTCAGTGAGAGTGTTCGCCTGCGCCTATGTGAGTCACTCGTACTTTCAAGGCTTGGGTACGCAGATACTGTGTATGGTCCTAGGTCATTTGCTAAAACAAATAGGTCAATACAAAGGGTCCAAAACGCATGTGCAAGGCACATCTTTCATATACCTCGATATCATCATGTACATCCGTATCTTAATAAATAGGACATATTAAGGATGTCATTGAGGCGAGATTTAAATTTAGCTACGCTTCTTTTCGGATGCATAAAATCAGAAAGACCGGAATACCTCTTCCAAAAATTAAAATGGAGAAAAGCAGAAGATGATCGAAGCATCAGAACGATTACCCCGATACTGGCAACCCAATATCATCGAACAGCCGCGTTTCGTGGCAGTTTTAGATACATGGCCACTAAACGTTAGAACAGTTAGTTTAAAGCTAAATTAAAAATACACCTTTTAGCATCTCAAAAGTCATTATTTCACGTATAGTGGCAGGTTATTTTATAGATACGATTTAGCAAACATATCTTAGGGATAGTTAATGTGTATATAATATATAATAAAATATATTATACATATGTTTTGTGTATGAGTGTGTATAGGTACATTTACGTATGTGTATTTTTTAAGTTGTATTTAATATACACTCATACACACAAACATATGTGTGTATGTGTGTGTATATGTATGTGTATAAATATGTGTATATATATGTATATGTATGTGTATGTGTATATGTACACGCCCCTAGCTGCCCCAACAAAGGTCGACCTTACAGGGGCTCATACAGCTGTAGATTCGACGAGCAGCGGGGAATTGGGCCCAACGGCCTATGGACAATTGACCTACACAATAGAGATAAGGCTAGGTAAATAAATAGTACGTACCTGGTTACGAAGCTAAGACCGTCCCAAGGCTCGGTCAGGTCGTAGGTAGGTGTAGGTGCGTGTGAGTGGTGTTTGGTAGTGTTTATTTATGTGACCTGGCCCAGCTGAGGTGACCGGGCAGCGGCCTGGTCCGATGCTACCCCACCATGTTGTATCACTCCAGCGGACGTCACTAATTGACAACTTCTTTCTTCATTTCACTATTTCAGTCTATCAACTTTATTGTACACTATTTCAATCCATCAACTTTATTGTACATTTAACTAACTTCAAAGTCAACCAATTCAACGTTCATCGAAATCAAACACGTGATACCCGACACAAGTAACTAACAGTCGTTCAAGGTTCCGGGTTCAGGTAGCACAAATTTACAAACACGGGATCGAACGCGACCTTTTTTCGAGTCTCAAAGTTTAGCGTTCCCAAACAACAAACTAAATTCCTTCATACGATATTAAATACTACGCCGCAATTAGAATTCAAAATCAGCCTAGGTGACAAGCAAACTAATTACAGAGTCAACACACAAAAGGCTCTTAACGTGACGGTACAATTAAACAATGACTTCCAAAAACGATTAAGGCTTTAACTAGCCTGAATGACCGTGACGAAACGGCGATCGCAGAGATTTTAGCCGATGTCAACACCGTCTAGCAACTACGTTCTGTATTACTTATAAAAGTGCAAGGATTAATAGACTGCAGAGATGACAATTATATAAGTGACATACTGCCTGTTATGCTTGCGCATCACTGAGAATTATGTCGCGGTTACGCATCATCAATTACATTATGCTGTAGCTTTGTCTGGTAGGCGTCACGAGCTATCAAGTGTTCAAGTTTCAAGTAAGTAAGAGTTTTTTATTATATATGTTAAATCGTATTTATTTGTATCGTATTAATAGATCTGGGTCAAAGCGTTTGCTGTAAATTTTTCCGGGTTCGATCCCAACAGCACGAATGAAATTTGTAATTGCAATTTTCGTCAACACGCATTGGGGAAGCACGGCGGGCATTTCCTTGCCCTAAAACCCTCTCAGAAATAAAAAAGAGTCCTGTGCCCAGTAGAGGGACTTGTATAGCCTATTACTTTACTTTGTAGCAATATTTATATGCGTTTCAGATATAGAAGGGTACCTTATGCTGACAAAAGTGAAAGAAAGTGGTAGAGCCAGGCGGCAGTTCTTACTGTCGCACGGATGGGCTGGCTCGAACCGGGGTGGTACCACGACCTCACAGAAAAATAGCGTGAAGTAGAGGTTTACCTCTGCGTTTCGCTTGGTGAGTGCAGGTAGCCGGAGGCCCTTTTTACTGGAAATGAGGCATTCTATCCTAGTCCTCACGGGTGAAAACACATCTGCATTTTGATTTGTAATAGAGGATAGATGTATATGTCTATGGGCCGCAACAACCACTTACCATCAGGTGGACTGTGTGCTCGTTTTTCACCCTTATCCTATAAAAAAAAAAACAAAAATATTATGTGGAGGCGACGAAAACGTAAAACATCTTTGTACCTAGATAAAACGTTCGAAAGATTGTCAGTCATGTCATACGCCACATTTTCTATAGAGCGTAGAACATTGCAGATAGGGCAAAATAAAAAATAATCCAAAATATTATGGGAACTATTTATTGATAGTATATACATTTATAGGTATTTATAATAAAAATAATGAACAAGCTGCAAGGTTCAACTAATAATGTTTTTTGTAAACACAATCGTAAAATTCCTGTTATAATTTTTACCAATGGTTAATTGATGAAACGTAGTCAAGATCACTTCATATAAAATATATTTAATTAAAATTGACACGTGACTTATTTGGCCTTGTAAGTACAACTCGGCGGAAATTTGAAAAGAAGATTTTGTCTTTTCACACAAGTATTGTTTACAACTGGCGTGGTTTCAAAAAGCGTGATTAAGTGTCAGCGGTATATAATCAATTAAATACTGAACTTTTTTGAAATTTATTTTTTTGTTTATTTTTGTTATATCTTCTTAAAAACTGACGCCATCTCACTATTTTATTATTTGTTTTTTTTTTTGTAACGCATAAGGATAAGTTAGACTAAGTTAGGTTAACTTGGATAAGTTAATAATTTTTTTAATTTTATCATACAATTTCCGCAATAAATTATTACCTTTTCTACAGTGATTATCTCCTCTTAGTTTCGGCGTGACTGTACGATGTTATAGTGAGTCACCGTCAGTTACTAAGTGGCCATAAATCATTATATGTATGTATAGACATACATATATACATTTTTTGTTTTTATATTTATGTTTTTTTGAATTTTGATTGATTTTTTGAAACCTGGTAAAATTATTTTTTTCCATACCAATTGATGGGCCTGAGTATAATGCCAGTTATGCTCTTTGGCTGACGTTATCTTTTATTTTATGCTCGATTGCAGACAAAACAATATTGATTGCGCATTTCTAAAACAAAATTTTACCTCTTCTCCTTCTAATAATAGCTCCTGCACCTAACACGGCGGAATAGTTATTATTATCTATAAGACCATTTGCGGAAACAGTTTTTGTTAACAGACTTATTAACAGAGTGTAACATTTTATCAGCTGCTTTGTTTATAGTGCCTTGAGCAACACTTTGCCGGTTTCTTTACAGAATATGATGCTGGCTTTGCAAATATGTATGGCCGCTACCATTGAATATAATACCCGCTATGTTACACTTATTTACATAGAAACTTTAATTATCATTTGCATAAAATTCTAAATAGCACTTTTTACACAAGAAAGTAAACTTTTAGATCAGTCCATCTTGTTTTTCACTAATTAAGTAAAAAGTAAAACAAACCAATAGGGCCGTGATTTAAAATTTCTTGCAACTTTTTATAGAAAAGCATGACCTTATCATAATATGAAAGTCAATCATTTAGCTATGTGATAAAACTTTTAAGTGTGCCAGTCAAACATTAATGATTATATTCGGGTCATTATACTGGAAATAGTCTTTTAAATATTTTGTAGTACAATTGATAATCTTCAGTATGATTGATCGTGTATATGACTTTTATAATTCTATGTTATTTTTGATGAAAATTATTATTGCAGATAAAAGCCCTTTCACATTTATTTTAGTCTCGAATTAAATTAATCAAAATGAAAATAAGAACTTTGGCTCTTTATAACTGATCTTTAAATGTAAAACACTGACTTGAAATTATATAATTATCGGCATTTTTTTAATTCATTGAACTTTTTTAAGATTTTGTTGAAACTCTGCTGGTAAAATAAACAAATATATATATTATAGTTCTTGATGAAAATAATGTATGCGCGTTACATCGCATCCCGTCAAGAATTTCTAATGTAATTCTTGGTGTAAAGCTAAGACGTGATAATAACTGTAAACAATAGAATAACAAAATAATGAAAAAATTTACATTTACATACAAAACATTTACAAAAATACTTGTTTTATAACCTAATAAATATTATTTGACCGTAATAAAATAAAACAAGGTACTCGTAGTCTTTGGCATGAAAGTAAAAATAAATATTTTCAATTATTTTGCAATATCTAACAGCCGGATCAGCGCGCGATTCTGATCCATCTAAAGATGCTATATTTTCCTCCTATTGAATTTGCAGCAAGCACTGTCAAATTCAATAGGAGTGACAGAAAAACGGTTCTTGATATAGAAAGGTAAATAAATTATTTAACCTATAAAGTAAAATCACTTTATTACAAATCAAAATAGCCCAATAGCTTTATTAACATGAGACATAATTGTACGAGTGCTTACAATACTTAACATTATTTTACTGAAATCTCAGAAAGTTTTTTTTTAATAGAATAAGGGTGACAAACGAGCACACAGTCCACCTGATGGTAAGTGGTTGCTACGGCCCATACACATCTACATCTATTCTCGATTACGTATCAAAATGTAGATGCGTTGTCATCCGTGAGGACTAAAATGTAATGCCTCGTTTCCAGTAAAAAGGTTCTCTGGTTCTCTACAATCACCATACGAAACACAGCAGGGTTAAACTGCTATTTTACATGTTATTCCGTGAGAGCGTGGCCCTTCCCTGGTCGAGCCGACCCATTCGTGCTACAACTATACCTACTACTAATATAGCTGCAGCATGGCTCTACCACGTAAGAAAAAATTGACGTTGAAAATTTAAGTATTTTTAGAAGCAACTTTGCAATTATTTTCTATTGAGTTAATTTTTGTGGAATCGTGTTTTGCAAACCGCCACCTGAAATACATACAATTTTTTTTGATAATGACGTGAAATTACAAAACGATCCCCATGCATTTCAATGTGGCTCTATTCAACCTCTTAATATGAACATACCTTGGGATTCAGAGATTTTAAAAGTTTTCATGCGTAGATAATGGAAGATATAATATTATATTATTACTGTCTCGTGTGAGGTAACCTTTATACTTATATACATATTCTCATTATATTTTTATGGTTGGTTAGAAAAATTATATCTAAATGCAAACTTTCACAGGGTAAATTTTTTTTTACTATTTTTACCCAGCAAGTAGTAAAGCAACTACAATCCCATCGGTAAGTGGTACACAACCACAGGTCTAAGCTGGTGAATTGCACTGACTTAACAAAAACTTATTCACTCTTGCCTAAAAGTACTAGGTAAGTATTATTTGAGATCTATTTCGTGTGTGTGTGTGTGTGTGTGTTTGTGTGTGTGTTTGTGTGTGTGTGTGTGTGTGTGTGTGTGTGTGTGTGTGTGTGTGTGTGTGTGTGTGTGTGTGTGTGTGTGTGTGTGTGTGTGTGTGCGTGCGTGAAGAAAAGCGTATGAGAATACGTGAAGAGGAATTAAGGTTGAGTACTAATTCGCTTACCTGTACGAGGTTGCCACTCGAGGACCTTTCTTCCTATTTCTTATCTGTTTTTCAAGTTATAGTTAGCCCATTGCCATTTCACTGTAATATTCCGTTGGGCTATGTCAGTTAATTTAGTTCTAATGCAAAAATCGTCATTTATAACTTTATCACGTAGAGAAACCCCTCTCCAATTTAAAATTTTTACATTTTTAGATGATAGTTTGTCTAACATAAAAAAAACCATAAACCCAAGAATGTCTTTATATAGTTATTTATACTTAGGTAAGCACCATTCTTTTATTTATTTAAATTGTTTGATTTAATTTGATAACAGTGTACCTAAATGTAAGTATCTGTATCTTTATATCCCTCCCCAATAATATTTTATAAAGTCATACTCATAAAAACAGCGTTTTATTGTAATACATAATTATAAAATTCAGTATCAACTAATTAATAAAAATATGCAACAATAAAATTACATAGGTATTAAAAACTATCGAAATCTAAGTAACGAGAGTATGTTCGTCGTTCCACATCTAAATTATATAAAAATGGATTTTTCAATTTGACTAATCAACGTCGCCGCGAAAATTTCTTCTTTTTTGGGCACTTTAAAAACTCATTTATTTAGAAAATAATATTTACAGTTACCAGTGTACAGATATTAACTTAATTAATATATTTGAACGAAGTCGCTCCAACACCGACGTGCGGTCCACCCTCGACGATGTCCGAAAACGGACTGTGACAGAGCCTACATGGCGACGGAGCATGCGCGCTCGCGTAAATGTATTCAATTTCAGGGAAAAATGATATATTCTCTTATAAAACGGGTAATAAAAATAAAACTCTCAATTAAAAATATTAATATTTTTAAGACCTTTTTTTTTTAGTGTAAGAACTATTTAAAAAGCTTGTGCCGCTTTGGAGAAATTTTGCAAAATATGACAAAGATAGGTACTCTTTGGGGATTTTTTTTCTAATAAGGGGTTGACAAAAATACAATTTTGTTAAATTAAAAACATTTACCAAATTTTCTTCTGTTACCTTGTATTTTTTCTTTGTGGATTAAATGAACAGTTATTGAGATTTTTTTACTTAAATATCCTAGATTTAGGCATTTCAACCACTGTTAAGGCCTTAACCTGGCCACGCCCTCGAAATGGAATGCGAGCTTCAAATTCCATACTGTATCTCTACTCGGCGTGCGCGCAAGGTTCCACGTCACACAAGCAAGTTAAATATTGCCAAATGCACATCAACCCACAATCACTATACAATTGACGCAATTACTTTCAAACGAAATTACTTTAATCAGTCAAATACAATACAAGCCTCTTGTCACGAACTTACAACTTAGACAAACTAATCCGAGGCGGTCTTTAAGAAACCACAAATTCAATAGCGAATTCAACGCGCACAAATACTAAAAATCTAGACCATAAAACAAAAAAAACTCGTCGCGCGAAATATATGCAGCGGCCACCAAAATACGCTAATCGACCGCACCCCTGCTGTCAAGCTACTGTTCGCACTCGCGTTCTGCGCCCGCCCCTCTGCTGAGCGACGCACACGGGAGTGGGACCACGGTGACCTTTACAAAGTCAGCGGGCGGACACGAGTGTTGAATGCAAATTTCCAATGTTAATTGTTTGCTCTAAACAGTATATGTGTATATATATAATTTTAATATAATATACAATACTTTTATGTATATACTTGGAAATATTTACTTTGAGTGAATGGTAGATTCATTATTTTTCGTTTATGTTCTTAGTTGTTACCAATATAGTCGCGGGCGCAATACGGAATCAATATTATCAGGGCTCCGATGAAAATCAGCGCTGCTACAATATCTGTGGTAGCATATGCTGATACGGAATCCTTTTGGCATCACATCACTCATTCTTGCTGAGATTTATTTTAAGTTTATTTGTGTTTTTCAACTACTTTGTATGTTTTTATGTCTCATTATTTCTAAATGTATATTTTGTGTGTGTATTGATGCTAATAAAACATATCTCTATGTCTTTGTTGGCATTATCTATAGAGGCACCCGTAGATGCGAGGATGGTCGTCGCTGAACTTAAAGACTGCTGGGGCGTCAAGAACAGATGTCCTCTCTGACGTATACGCAAACTCCAGTCTGAGGCATAAAGGTGTTATAATGTGTACCCCGAATAGGAGAGAATTATAGATCGAAGAGGACACCTGCGCCTCGGTTAGGAAGAGCATGGTTGACTTTGCCGTCTTCAGATAGTACCTAGTGGACTCCGTTAACGTTCGAATGCAATCCCCTGAGAGCGTGGCAGGGGTCACCTTTGTCTTATTGCTCTACGTGCCATGAGCAGTATTAGTCTTTAGCCTATATTATTAACTGTAATCTACTTCGTCATTGTTTATGCGTTACACATAATACTTAGTAGTAAGTAAGTAGCTTTGCTTTATTATGCCCTGCAGGCGACAAGGAGCTGATGATGAAGTAGTTTTGCACCTTTAAAGTATTTAGTTTAGTTTAAATAGGGCCCCAATTTCATTTTTGCCCCGGGGCCCTTGGTTACATAGCTACGCCACTGGTCTGAAGTCAAGATTTTCAACAAAGTCTCGGATTGGAGGCGACTAAATCTAGTCCAGTTCAATCTCCAGAAGACAAGTTTGCGCGTTTACCGCTAGAAGGAACCCCTTTGTCGTATCTCCTCAGTTTCAAGGCACTCATTGTGTTGTCTCAGCCGGTATCGGAATTCTCGGCGTCGACATATCGAGTGACGTGCAGTTTCGTAGTCACTTGGAAAAGAAGGTCAAATTGACCTCTAAAAAGCTTGGCGTGCTTAGCGAAGCGGGACAGTATTTCATACCGGCACACCGCCTGCAAATTTACAAGGCGCAGGTTCGGCCTCACATGGAATACTGTTCCCATTTCTAGGCAGGGGCTCCCCAGTGTCAGCTCCTTCCACTTGACCGCATCCAGCGCAGAGCGGTTCAAATCATCGACGACCGATTTTTAGTAGGGTAGTGCTGAGGAATTGTTCGGACTAATTCCAGTCGCTCAATTTCACCATCGCACATCGCGACAAAACTCGCGATACCATTCATATCATCTAGATGATTGGCGGTCCACCACTGTGGACGATTTAGAAGAATTTTTCTCCCTCGCATAACTTCGTTGTGGAATCGATTATCACCAGCGATTTTTCCGGACCGATACGACTTAGGGACCTTCAAGAAAAGAGCCTACTCCTTTTTAAATGGCCGGCAACGCATCTGCAATTTCCCTGGTGTTGCAGTTGTTCATGGGCGGCGGTAGTCACTTACCATCAGGTGAGCTGCATGCTCGTTTATCCCCTCTCCTATAAAAAAAAGTAACCATGAGTTCCTCTTCCCTGCAACTAACGCTGAACCACGCTATCAAGCCTTTGGCACACTGTCGTCAGCCATCAAGCATGAATCGGGCTTCGAGATAAAGATGAGACGTATTTACGCTACCAGGTTTTAAAACCAGGTATTCACTTCAAAGTACGGCGCCCTGGTACGAGCAAAAAATACTTGCAAGTATGAAAATACTTGCATAGGAAAATTATCCATATCTCAATAGTAGTAAGGAACTCAATCGTATTTGTGAACGAAAAATACTTAAAACTTCAAAGTATTTTTTTTATTTATACGACTTTGCTCCTTATTCATAGTAGGATAACATGGAATACGGGTGAAATTCCTATGCAAGTATTTTCAGATTTTGACACCACGGCTGGACACGTCCCTGGCGTCGCAATGAGACGTATTTACGCTACCAGGTTTTAACTTTAAAGTACGGCGCCCTTTTAACGACCAAAAAATACTTGCAAGTATGAGAATACTTGCATAGGAAAATGATCCATATCTCTATAGTAATAAGAAACTCAATCGTATTTGTGAATGAAAAATACTTTGAACTTCAAAGTATTTTTTTTATTTATACGACTTTGCTCCTTAGGCATAGTAGCATAACATGGAAAGCGGGTCGAATTCCTATGCAAGTATTCTTCCTTTTATATTACTATACTCTTTGCAAGTATTTTCAAACTGACACCGCGGCTGGACACGTCGCGTAAGTACCTAGTAAGTAATAAGAATTATGTTTATATTCGAGGAAGTAAAAGTTTTGTTTCGATTTCTTGTAAATTCAATTGTTATTGTGAACTGATTACGTAACCTACTGACAGTGACCTAATTTTTAAATAGTAATTTCGCGTGTATATTGAATTTAGAGACAGTTTTAAAACTTTTATTAATTAAGAGTCCTAAGCCGAAAAGTAGGAAGGAAAGATTTCATTTCGTTACCAAAAAAATTTAAAAACGTTCAGTATAAATTTTTGCCCGAATCAAGTTAGGCATTCATATATATATTGACATTAACAAATACTTTCAAGTATTTTTAAAACCTGGTTTTCGACCCTGGTATTTTTCCATACTCGTACTTAGAAGCCCTGGTATTAAATTTTGCAAGTATGTCTCATCTCTACTTCGAGCGTTGTAAGTATCAAATACTATGGAATTTATACTATCCTGGCACACTGAACCACGCGTCTAATGCGCGGGCGTCTAGCGGCGCTTCAGGAACATTACTAAATATCTATACCTAACTACGCTAAAAGTTTTATTATTGTAATTTTAGAATATATTTGGAAGCTCTGCCCAACCACTTGGGGACAATAGCGTGATGCTATGAATATTGTACTAGTGTGACCGTGAGGTTCGGGTGGTTTAGTAAGGTTATACATTTTTTTGGTTGATAATCACAAGATTTTTTATCTTTAATGTACTGCAGTTTTATAATGTATAAAAAATCTATGTTTATTTTTATCTAAAGTTTTTGTAGTTAATTTTTGGAAGTCTTACTATAACAATATTACTTACCTGTATAATGTAGAATTGGCTCCTTTTAATAAAATTATTTTTATTTTACTTTTTCTTTTATACTTCTCAAGAAAATTTACGCTGCAAATTGTTGAGTTCTTCTTTGGATTCCAACCAACCCGCCCAATTAACCTTAACCATTATTTTCTAATTTACTACTATAATCTGTTTGAGAAAGGGCAAAATAAAATTATGTTTACAGAACGCAAACCAAGCATTTATTTTCATTTCTCTTCATATTGTGTGGGCAAGTCTATCGATTCATTATAAACATTCAAGATATAGTCAATCCGTGCGTAAGCATTATATTAGTCTGTAGTCAATCCCTAGCGTAAATGTAAAAATTATTTTTGTTACGGCGTGCAGCTGCCTATCCAAGAGTAGGATCTTCCCGGCCCATGAAGGAAGATCCCACAAGCAGATGCAGGTCGGGCCTTCTAAAGCCAAAGTGGAAAATCTCTAATTACACTAAACAATAAGGGGGAGCGTTCTATCCTACTGCCATTCAACAGGGAGAATATTAAAACCGAGCTTACTTACCTATATCCAAGGCGACTGGTCCCTCAGGGTTCAGTCAGGTCGCATGTGGTTGTATGGTGCATGGGAAGTAAGGGTCAGTGATGTGTATCTGTGTGTGACTGAGTGTGGTAGACCTTATGAGACCGTTGCAGTCGGTAGCAGCTCGGACTTCAGCACCGCTCCAAATTGTGGTAATCTTACGCGGAGTCGTCCACAGTCACTTTCTTCGTTCGTCACGAGGACAGTCCTTAACTTTATCGTACAATTAACTAACTTCCAGAAGCCACTAACTCTAATTTGTTATTAAGCGTAACACCCAACACAAATACAGAATGTCGGTCGATACGAAATCCCGTTACTATAAGCAAAAACGTAACACACCGCACGAACACGAATGTCCGGATCAAAGGTCACTACCGTTTTGCGTGGCAACAATTATTTCTAGAATATCAAATGCCGCAGTAGTAGCTAATATTGTCGAATACCCTTATACAGATTCTGAGTTAGACACAAGAAGTCCCGGGAAAAGCTCTCAAACAAGGAATGCGCGATACGAATGCTAGACAGTATATTTACTAGATGCGCCTACAAACAACTCCTGCGCTCGCGCGCCCTAGCCACACCGCTCGACCGAACGTCAAAACCGATATGGCGCCGAGCCGAGCGTCCTACTGGCGTCAAATTCCGAAACCAGCGTTCGGGCGTGAACAATTTTTAAAAATATATTTAATTTTAGTATTATTATTCTAGTTATTTTTAGTAAGTAATTAAAACAATTACTTACTAAAAATAACCATTACTATACTTTAAAATTTACAAAATACCTAGAAGCTTACAGTGGTAGAGCCACGCGGCAGCTTTTGCGGTCGCACGGATGGGCCGGCTCGAACCGGGGTGGTACCACGACCTCACAGAAAACCAGCGTGAAGTAGAGGTTTACCTCTGCGTTTCGCTTGATGAGTGCAGGTGGCCGGAGGCCCTTTTTACTGGAAATGAGGCATTCCATCTTAGTCCTCACGGGTGACAACGCATCTAAATTTTGATTTGTAATAGAGGATAAATGTAGATGTCTATGGGCTGCAGCAACCACTTACCATCAGGTGGACTGTGTGCTCGCTTGTCACACTTATCCTATATAAAAAAAGCTTATTTCTTGCGTTCCGACTTTTGCCGAGATACTTTGTTGGCTGGCTACTAATGAGAAGGATGTGCTTGCTTTACTGAGCATAGCTTCTCAAAACGTGGCTCAAGTTTGCCACTCAAATTGCCACTCTCATCTCTTTCTCTACATTTATTTTCAATCTGTACTTGTTCTTTATTACTGAAACTGCAGAAAAGCCTGTTTCGCACAAGTACGATGTCGCAAATGGTAAAAGAACCCTCAATGCTGCATAGCTGATGGCACGATATTCGTGAGAAACTGAGCTCCAAAATTCAAGCAGTTTGTCTTTGTCGTAATGGAGCTTAAGGCTGGAGTCACAGGACAATTCTATTAATTGTTCTTCTTCCTTTGTCGAAAGTGTTGATGGTGAGGTCGACTGGAAAGGGTTTCTAACCCAGTCATATTGCTTCAGATATTCGGGAAAATAGTTTTCAAAATGTTCACTTAATGATGACAAGTGCTGTGTAAATATTAGATTTAGAGATGGATCAAGGCTTTCTATCGAGTTTTCTTGTAGAATGCATTGTAAAGCAGGGAAACAGTCAGTATGGACATGATCTTCTAATTTTCTCTTCCATAAGAGCAACTTCTTCTGAACCCCAGTGATTTTATCTGCCAGTTGCAGCATGTGAATATTGTTTCCTTGCAAGGAGTTATTAAGATCATTTAATTTCTGATATATATCACAGAGATATGCCAATTTTATTATAAACTCTGTATTAATAAAGTTTTGCGCATCATTGTGTGATTCTGTCTGTAGATAAGTATAAAACTCATTTCGTAGTTCGTATACACGTGCGAGTACATTGCCTTTGGACAACCAACGAGAGTTGCAACAATAAATTAAGGAAATATGCTCGGCACCCAATTCTTCACAAAGCTTATGGAAATATCGTGGTCGTGTTTTAATGTAGTTCACCACTTTGATAATTATATCTATCACAAAATTTAGGTGTAATTTTTTTTTTGCAGCTAAAGCCTCTCTATATATAACACAGTGTGTCCATTTTACATTTGGAGCCTTGGTTTTGATGAGAGCTTGTGGACTACAATCTCTCATCAAAACCAAAGCTCCATACTGTCCAGACTCCATCTGTACACACACTCACACAGTTCGCCCATTTAATATTACTTTCGATCATAAATGAATCTGAGATCTCAAATAAATCTGTAGCTTTACCACTTTCACATATTTTTCTGCAAAATAAACTTTCCTAAATACTCACACACATTTGTTTCTTGTATGTACCGCACGTAACATATCAATTGAGCATCGTCATTACTATCCGACGCTTCATCAAGTTGAATGGCAAATAAGCCTGAAAGTCTCTCCATAATTTCCTCATTAATATCTTCTGCCATGTCATGAATACGCCGGCTAATCGTATTGTATGAAAGAGGTACATTTTTTATTTCTTTAGCCGCCGATTCTTCAATCATCACTGATACCATATCAACCGCTGCAGGTAAAATCAGTTCCTATGCAATTGTATGTGGCTTTTTATATTTAGCAACACTGTGAGCTACCTTGTAGGAGGCAAACAATGCTTTGGTAGGAACTGATGCTCTTTAAAGCAAAGCCGTGGACTGATGTTTCTATTCTCGCAATTTTCTAACAAAAAAGTCTTTCGGCTTACCTTGTAAATTACTGTAAGTTGTTTCCAAATGACGTATTAGTTTATTAGAACGCATACTTTCAGCTGCCAACACTTTATTACAAACAACACATTGAGGAAGTTCTACATTCCCTTTAGTAATGTAGGTAAATCCGAAATCCAAATATTGGTCGTCATATTTTCTATACTTCTTCCGTTTTTCTGAAGTTTCTTTACAGCTTTCTCCTGAGTCTTCACTTCGTATTCTATTTCTTTGAATAAAATTATCCATAGTCAATATTGAAACTGCGCGTGCGTAATTAAAACAAAAGCTTGACTGTGTTATGTGGCAGAGACAAAAACTCTTAAAAATAAATTTATTTAAATCCTTCCCAAGAGAACTTGGTAATGGAATTGTATTGAGGGATCGAAAGATTTGGTTTAAATAGTGTAGGAAGCTAGGAGGTGGGAGTAAACACAAGGGAACAACATTGTTCTTGGTGTCATGGTTAACTTATGGTGAACTATAAACACTAGCATATAATATTACAATCGAATTAGTGTGGCTTCTAAGAAAGTAAACAATATGATTTATAAAGTATACAGGTCGTATTACATAAAGTAAATAGTATCCTATGACATAACATTCGTTTGGATGCTACGAAAGTAATTTAGCTTTTAAGTAAATAAACGATATAAACTATACAGGTTTTATAACATAAAGTAAATAGTATCCTATGACATAACATTAGTTAGGCTTCTAAGAAAGTAATTTATTAAATAAACAATATAAAATGTACATTACTTATAATATTAAAGTAAATAGTATCTATGACATAACAACTGCCTGAAACGATATGTATACGCGGGGGAAAGGGAAATACACGGAGGGAGGTCGACGCCGGCCCCTGCCGGCCGCCCGCGATCGACAAAACAGAATCAGAATGAGCGCGGCGCTCATTCGACTTGGTCGCATCGACACAGCCAATCTGTAGACGCCTCACGACGACCCTGGGATAGAGCCCCGGGGCGTCGCAACGCACAGTTAGGGAAGCCCTGGGTTATAGGGTCATGAGATTGGCTATCCTTTTCTATTTTGCTGTATTCCCATGAGGAATTTTCTTCTCCCTTGCACAGTATGGTCGTCTATTACTATTCTAAGTCTATGGTCTAAGCGTAAGTAATCAAGTGAATATAGTCTCTTTGGCATTAATATTCTAAAACGTCTTATATACGGTTCATCTTGACGTACGTCCTGCCAAAGTCATGCATGACGTACGACGCAAAACGACAATGACGTCACGCGTACGTCAAGGCTACTCATTGTCCTCTTGTGCGTAGTGCATAACCTTGGCGGGAAGTACGTCAAGATGGATTGTGTATAAGACAAACGTTTAAGTTTATGAATATCATACTCTATGGTATATATACATTTGGATTGATTTGACGTTGGGTGGCTTACAAAACAAGCATCCAAGTCAAAAATCTTAATAATTTTTTTATGTTGGTCTGTGGTTATTGTTGTGTCACTGTCACTGTCACCCCATGCGTAAATACTTTGAGCATAGAAAATAGTTCTATGCTCAAAGCGTACATATGATAAGTACTAACTACTAAGGATGGCAAGGGAAAAAAATATATCGATATATATCGAATCGATATTTTTAAACAGTGTCTATACGACGTCTGTTCAAAAAGAATTTTGAATTTCCGCGAGCTACGTATGTTTGATTTTTGGTTTTTTTGTAGCCTTATGTTGGTACTCATGTATCTTACTTATGCTGACAAGGTCGGTCATTTTAAATGTTTAGTTAATTTTTGACAGCTGTTTTGCTTGGATGTGTTTTGGCTCGTCTTTGATTTTTGCCTATTCCAAAAAATAGATCAAAGAATCTGTATTAAATTTTGTGTGAAAACAAAACAAAGTGCGCGGACGCATTCCGAATGTTGACTATGGCATATGATGAAGCTACCTTGGACCAAAGCAACGTTTATCGGTTGAACAAAATGTTCTCAGAAGGCTGAGAATATGTGAACGACGAACAGCGTGCCGGACGTCCGAGCACGTCAACAACAGACGACAACATAGATCAAGTGAAGAAAATATTATTGGCCGATCGTCGAATCATCGTTAGAGAAGTTGCTGAGGACCTAAACATATCGATTGGCTCGTGACATTCGATTGTAAGGAAAGATTTGGGCATGAGTCAGGTCGCCGCGAAATTCGTGCCAAAATTGTTCAATTTCGACCAAAAACAGCATTGCGTTATCATTGCTCAGGAGATGTTGGACTTGGTCCATGACGACCCTAATATAACTGGTGACGAATCATGGATTTATGGTTATGACGTGAAAACCAAAGCTCAATCATCCCAATTGACGCTGCCGCATGAGCCAAGATCAAAAAAAGCGCACCAAGTTCGGTCGAACGTGAAGGTTTTGCTCACAGTTTTCTTCGATTGCAAGGGCTTGGTGCATCATGAGTTCTTATCACAGGGTAGTACGGTCAATAAAATATTGTCTGCAATATGGCATAAGATTTGTGGAAGAACAAAAACTGGCTTTTGCACCATGATAACGCCCCTGCTCACACATCGTAGCTTGTGCGCGAATATTTATCCAAAAACAACACAGTAATGGTCCCACAGCCACCGTACTCCCCTGACCTGGCCCTCTGTGACTTATTCCTGTACCCAAAGCTGAAGAGGCCCATGAAAATACAATGCTATGCCACGATTGAGGAGATAAAGACGGCATTGAAGGAGGAGCTGAAGAAGATCAGAAAAAATATTTTTTAAGTGCTTCTAGGATTGGAAAAAACGTTGGCACAAGTGCATTATATCCGAGGGGGATTACTCGAATAGATGAATAGATAAAAACTATTAAAAAAAAACCACAAAATTCGTGATACCTTTTGAACAGACGTCGTATTTATCGCGTGATAAATATCGATATATCAATATATCATCATCATTTGCATAATGTAAAGATAAGGTCCAAAATTTTATATTACTGCCGTTCAGACGACGAAAAAAAAAAAAAAACAACAACCAACCACATGTGATTACTTTTGTACCTTCTTTTGTTGTTACTTGTTTTGTCATTAATACAACATTTAAAAATATATCGAAATTGATACGAATTCTATAGTCTAAAATAAATATCGATATATCGACATATCGCGCTTTAAAATATCGACGATATACATCGACATTTTTATTTAAAATATTGATATTTCGATATATCGATATTTTTTGCGCAAGCCTACTAACTACTAAGCAATATATGTATTAGCCTGTCTGGCCTAAAGGTCTAGATGCCAGGCCATAAACTCCAAAAAAAAAAAATATTAGCCTGCCTGTACTGTCACCGAAGTGTCATCTGGTGTCATCTGGGTATATAAAGATGGTGTAAGATTATTTGGTCTCACTTTTTAAATAATACTTGAAATGTGTTCAATAAATAGTAGTTAAAACAGAAACAAGTACTTATTTATTTCAAAAATGATAGCTGGATATGGTGCAGTGACTCAGGCCCTTTTAGGGACCCTTCTGACGTGGGGACTTACAGCTCTTGGAGCCGGCTGTGTATTTTTTATCCGAGGAAAACATGTGTGTAATCAAGTCATCTTTTAGTGTATACATTTTTGATTCTTTATGTAGAAATTCATCAAGAAGTTTTGTCTTCCAGAGAAAGTTACTTGATGTATCACTTGGGTTTGCTGCTGGGGTTATGACAGCAGCTTCGTACTGGTCCCTTTTGGAGCCTGCTATTGAAATGTGTCAAGAGTCCGGTATTTATGGAGAGAACGGACAATATGCTTTTGCGCCAATTGCAGCGGGATTTTTATTCGGAGCCGTGTTTGTTTTTGGAACAGATAAATTTTTGGATTATTTAGGAATTAACTCAACAAACATGATGATCAGTAAGTAACTTATGCTCTTGACTTTGTTTTAAAATTTTCAAAGCTTAAAAAACTAAAGTATAGGCAGGTACAGGATGTCGGTGCACAGGTGTGGAACATTATATATGTTCCATACTTGGGAAACATATATACATTCCACACCTAGGCACCAGCCTCCTCTCTTTTCCGATAGGGTTTATGTTAGAGAAATTCATGTCTTTGAAATATTTAATGTTTTTCAATTTCTTAGATATGTAGGTTTCCTCATAATATATTTCCTTCACCACTTGACATGTGGTAAGTCATCACTTAAAACTGCAATTTACAATTTCATTGGTGCTGTCAAGGATCGAACCCTTGGGGTTGCTTGCATATTATGAAATTTTCAGTGAGTGATCAGTTCTCTTTGTTGCTTTAGTCATTGGGGGGTATTTGCCATAGTTGCCACGCTTGGCGAGCGGGTTGGCAACCGCAGTGTTTTTATTATAATTTTGGCTATTATCAGGAAGATGCTGCTGCCCATCTTCTGCCTGTTTCCCTTTGTCGCCTTTTACGACACCCACGGGAGGATATGGGGTAGTGGATATTCTTGACCGCCACTACACGGCAAATTGTACAACCAGTGCGTGTTGCCAGTGATGACTTACGGAACTGAGACGTGGTCCTTCACTGCTGGCCGTATGAGGAAGCTCAAGGTCGATCAGCGAGCTATGGAGAGGGCTATGCTCGGAGTTTCTCTGCGTGATAAACTTAGGAATGAGGATATCCGCAGTAGAACCAGAATAACCGACATAGCCCAACGAATTAGTAAGCTGAAGTGGCAGTGGGCCGGCCATATAGCTCGAAGAACTGACAACCGATGGGGAAGAAAGGTTCTCGAGTGGCAGCCTCGTACCGGTAGGCGAAGTGTAGGGCGTCCCCCCACGAGATGGAGTGACGACCTGGTAAGACATGCAGGAAGTCGATGGATGCAGGTGGCTCAGGACCGTGCTTTGTGGCATTCTTTGGGGGAGGCCTATGTTCAGCAGTGGACTTGTGAAGGGCTGTAATGATGATGATGATGATGATCAGTTCTCTACCTAGTTATTTGGCTCAGGTTATTCATTTTAACTACAAGTCGATCATGTCGAAGATATTTTAGTTGGTATTCATAGAATGATGTTGACTTTTCGTAGATATGTTTAAGGATGTGATTAATTTCCATTTTTGTGTTTTGAACAAATAATTTGTGTGTTTTATTCACAATTAAATAATCAATTTTATTTCTATTTCTTATCAAAAAGTATGCTTTTATTAAATTTTTTTTCTTAAAATTGAAATTGACATCATTTTTGTATCATTATTGTAATATGGTGTGCTGGACTCTCTTAAGTCAACAAAAACATAGTGTGGTTGTTGTAATAGGTGACAGAGGAAAATGAAAGAGCAGATGAGAAGCAACATCTACCTTATAACTAATGTGGCAACTATGGCAAACTATTTTGATATGCCATATTAGTGATATTGATAATTTAATGTTTGTTAACAGAGAAAATACTGTTGTAAATAATTTAGAACTAGAAAATCATTATTTTGTATTGTCATTGCAATATAACTAAGATCTAAGTTATAATATTTTCACTTTAATTTTTGAAAAGGCATGCATTGACATTTTAAGATATAAAAATTTTGTTCAAAAATTATTACTCAGTATGTTATTGTAAGTGTTGTTATATTCTTAAAAGAAATATTTTTAGTGAAAATATGAATTTATTCACATTTACAGACACTTTTCATAACATATTATATATTCTTGTAAGGGACTCACCTTTTTGTAGTCTATTGATTTTATGGTAACAATAGATTAACAAGGGAACTAATAGACAGCTCAGTAGTGTAGTTGCTGAGCAATACAGGGCCACAGTTTTGAATCCTGCATTAAACAAATGTTTGTATGGTGTACGAATTGTTGATCCAGATAGATCTAGATATTTGACCAAGTGCAATTCGTTGTTTCTATAATTAATCAGCGGTTCTGGAGCTATATTTTTGTGGGTACCGTATTCACAGTCACAGTTAGTCACAAATATTTCTAACTTTTTCGTTCTTTCTATAATCAGAAATGAGTACTTCTTCCACTCTTTTCTAATTTTTATTTGCTCAAGAGGGGTCATATCCTTAACAGAGTTTATCTGTCCCTACTTCTTCTTTTTTAGATATTTTAGTCTTTCTTTCTCTTTATATTCAGCCAAAAAACTGGATTGCTTTTAATTATATCCAAACATGCATTTGTAGCAGCAGATATTTTTATGGCTATCTCCTATTAAGACAAACTTTGGCTTTTCTGTTGGTAGCATGTTGCTATAAACAACATTTATTAGAAAATATAACCAATAAGTGTAAACAAATTTTCTAATCTCATGGTATCCACCTTGTTCAGTCTGGATTCGAATTTCTGAAAGAGCAAGCTTTGGATCTAGTTTTATGTATTCGTAAAAATAATAATCTATATATTCATATTGCATTTAAATAACTTGTCTAGTTCTACTAAGTAAATAAACATACTTAAGGATAAGTCAATATGAGTAGTTGTCCAATAAATGTTACATAATTATAAGTGAACGTCAGTCCCTGACCACTCCCGCCAGTCCCTAGCATCATTCACAAATAGGGCCTGACGGCTCAGGGTCTGAAGATTCTGAGGAAAACTAAGAAAAATATACTGATCGACCACCATACTACGACATTTAACATTATCTACCGAACAAGATCGGTCAATCACTTGTAAATATTAATCAATTAATGTCAATTTCCTATTATTAAACTATAAAATTACTTACCTAGGGACTGACAAAGTGACTGGATCAACACGTGTTTGCACAGACGTAGAGAATAGCCGCTGCAAGGGGAGTGTAGTTTGCGGATAATATCATCTCTTTCTTTAAAATTAACTGGTTTTCATTCACTCTTCACTCATATTATGCCACGAAATTTTAAAATCCATTGTTGGCTTGGGACTGATGATTAAAATTGAGGACACTTATTTCGACTTTAGGAAACATCTTAATTGACTTTTTAAATTATTAAAATTGATGAAGTTATTTGTAAGTACTTTAATATTTAACAATTGTAAAGATAATTAAAGTATAAATTAATTGTTTTTCGAGATATGGATGTCTAAACACAAAATTTCAGTGCACGGACATGGCTAGGGACTGACATTTAGAGTCAATAAAAATGATTACAAGAGTGTAGTATATTACCATTTTAAACAAAGTTTGGGGAATAAATAAAACACATTCTGAACTGTTATTAGCAATCTTAAAATAAAATAATTATTAATTATATCAAGTGAAAATTGCTGCGGACACAGAGTTGCCCGATTTTTGTCGAAACACCCAATTACCTCTTAATGCTGTCTTAGGTTTTGGAATAACACATTGAGATGATTTTTTTTTAAAGATGTTGTTATCGGGCTTCCATGTGGGTGCCATGGGCAAAATGCTAGTAACATATCTAAGGAATGATAAGAATAAGATTTTTGTAAATATAAACATTTTATCAATATTGTATTAATTTTTAAATTGATGTTTTAAGTACTTATTTTTTTTGACTACTGAATTGTGCACAGTAATATTGATAATCTTCAGAAATTTGCCTTGTCTAAGCTAAATAGAAATCAGTATCAATATGGTATGAGGAAGTCTTTGCTGTACGTAAGATTGTAGTTACAATTGTTGTACAATCAAAAATGATAAGTTATATTTCCATTGTATTGGTATTAAACTTGAACCATTTTTATACTCTTTTTGATAATTTGGTTTTCAAGTGGTGTAATATAAATCTACACATTCAAAGATTTCTATCTTCTATCTTATCTTGGTCTTGTTTAAATTAACAGTTAGTTTTGGTTTCTAAGTTATTACATATTTTATTACTGTGTTATCGTTACCATTATGATTACAACCTATCATAAGCCTTAGATTGCCTCATAAGGATGATATTTGCAATAGATGACACTTGGCAACTACAGTTTTTTTATTCTTTGCTGCTGCCAATTTCCTGGTTTATACATTGACCATGTAGTTGCGGAGTAAGAATATCCACTACCCTCAATCATCTCGTGGGTGAAAAAAAAATTGGTAGCAACATCTTCCAACATCCTCATCATGGGTGATAACTATGGCAAAGTAACTCCTACAGGTACAAAGAAACTACCTCCAGTCCTCGGGGGGGGGGGGGGGGGGGGGAGGGGCGGCGATGCTCAGAACCGTAGTGGGGTATTCCTAGTGACCATGGTAACGGTGGGGCAGGTGTTGTGAAGAATCTCCAGTGGTTGCTAGGTTACCTTAAACACGCGACATGGCAACTTTTAACGCATGCAGACTGAGGACTGACGAATGATCTTGGAGCTGGAAGAAGAGATAGACAAGTTGCGCTGGGGTGTTATAGGGTTATCTGAAGTTTAAAGAGAAGGTAGGGTACGGTAGACCTAGAACCCGGCAGCTTGTTCTATCACTGGCAGGGCCACCATCTGTCCCAAGGAGTTGTTGGATTTATCGTCCACAAGTTTCTCATTAACAACGTTGTATAGAATGGGAGTGTGTCTACAAGGGTAGCGTACCTCATACTCTGAATCAATATTCGTTGTAGGTCATACAGGCTTACCCACCAACTTCGGCACATCCTGATGACGAGGTGAAGGACGTATGTATGAGGATATCTGTAGGGCCATGTATTCCTCCAAAACCTACTATATGGTGTTAATGGGAGACTTCAACGCAAATCTAGGCATAAGAAAGAACGTAGAGCTGAAGGTAGGGAAATTTCAAATAAGGCCCCAACAAAGGAGTCAGCTGCTGACCGACTTCATGAAAAAAGAGGGACTCTTTATGATGAACTCTTTCAGCACAAGAAACAGCGTCACAAAAAATGGACGTGAACAAGCCCCGACGGTTCGACAGAAAATGAGATTGACTTCATTATGCGACTAGACGGCAATTGCTTAGTCATGTCCCTGTGATCGCGAGGGTAAAAACTACCGAATGGTGAGGGGCACACTAAGCCTTAGAAGGATGAAAACTAGTAGCGATTACCGAATGGTGAGGGGCATACTAAGACTTACGAGGGTGAAAACTAGTAGCGATTACCGAATGTTCAGAGTTACACGAAGCCTTACGAGGGTGAAAACTAGTAGCGATTACCGAATGGTGAGGGGCATACTAAGACTTACGAGGGTGAAAACTAGTAGCGATTACCGAATGTTGAGAGACACACTAAGCCTTACGAGGGTGAAAACTAGTAACGATTACCGAATGTTCAGAGTTACACGAAGCCTTACGAGGGTGAAATCTAGTAGCGATTACCGAACGGTGTGAGACACACTAAGCTTTACGAGGGTGAAAACTAGTAGCGGTTACCGAATGTTGAGAGACACACTAAGCCTTACGAGGGTGAAAACTAGTAGCGATTACCGAATGTTCGAAGCCTTACAAAGGTGAAAACTAGTAGCGATTACCGAATGTTGAGAGACACACTAAGCATTACGAGGGTGAAAGCTAGTAGCGATCACCGAACAGTGAGAGACACACTAAGCTTTACGAGGGTGAAAACTAGTAGCGATTACCGAATGTTCAGAGTTACACGAAGCCTTACGAGGGTGAAAACTAGTAGCGATCACCGAACAGTGAGAGACACACTAACCTTTACGAGGGTGAAAACTAGTAGCGATTACCGAATGTTCAGAGTTACACGAAGCCTTACGAGGGTGAAAACTAGTAGCGATCACCGAACGGTGAGAGACACACTAAGCTTTACGAGGGTGAAAACTAGTAGCGATTACCGCATGTTCAGAGTTACACGAAGCCTTACGAGGGTGAAATTTAGTAGCGATTACCGAACGGTGAGAGACACACTAAGCTTTACGAGGGTGAAAACTAGTAGCGATCACCGAACGGTGAGAGACACACTAAGCTTTACGAGGGTGAAAACTAGTAGCGATTACCGCATGTTCAGAGTTACACGAAGTCTTACGAGGGTGAAATTTAGTAGCGATTACCGAACGGTGAGAGACACACTAAGCTTTAACGTTAAGTCGGAGAGCTCACGTCTAATAAAGTCAATGCTGCATCATCCCCCTTGTGCTCTAATCCAAAGCCCCGAAAACTTTCAGCTCTAATTACAAAATCGTTTTTAATGCTTAGAAGATTGCAATACAGTGGACGATATGAATGAAAAGCTCGAGGAAATTCCGTAACTGTCCATGCGGTCGGGGCTGAGTTCTGCAAGATCTATCGTAGAAGAATCCATACTCATTTCATGGCAGTGGTTAGACGGGAAATAAAGCTGTAGTCTTCAATATAATATATGACAGGCAACTGAACAGACAGACCTCTAAATGCATTCGATGAGCCTTATGTAATTTCAATACAGCTCGTATTGAATAAGTGATTGATTGATTTACTAGGCTCCTCCAGTCTTTGCCAGAGATCTGAGCTGATCTAGAGCCTACTGCCGAAGTTGAGAGCCGACTGTGGTAACATCGTTTTTGGGACACCTGAGATTATGAATGAAATTGGGAGGCAGTGTTCCTGTGAAAGGCTGTAATGACGATAATGATGATGACATCGAGATATTCTATTTGATGCGTTAAGTGAGAATTTACTTACTGAGAAAACACGCACAGGCTGTTGTGCCGTTTACTATTTTATGTACGTATATTAAGCTTAGTTGACTTATGCCTGGTTACTATATTCAAACACGGTTGGTAACAAGAGCTATTCGTTGCCCTGTACGGTTAACGAACAGATTTGCAGTGTTGCACAAATTTTTACTGTAATCAACTTACTACGAACATCTGTTAGTCGAACGAAGCCCTTCGAAATGCTTTCGCGCATGCGTGTTGTGTCATTTCTTTCAATTTCGTCGTTCGTTTTGGTAGTTTTTATATCCCAATATCATAGTGTAGTACTCGACCCGAACAGTGATTGTATGCTATTTGGGTCCGAATTAACATCGACAACCTTCACTCCTTATTATTGGATGTAAATTATATTTTATTAAACAGTATGTAAACAAAAATATCGCGGATAAATTGCCTAATGAAATACATATATGTTTGTGACTGACAATGAAAATGAAAAAAAAAGAAAAATCATTATTCAGTATCTTTTACATAGTTACATTAGTAATGGCAGGAATCTCCTTTAAAGTATGATACTGAGTGAGTATTAACTACAGCAAACTGTTAAAAGTAAACTGTGTCAAAAATATGTATTATTGTTAATTATTTAGTGCTAACTGAGGAAGCGCAAAAAGAATTAATTAACAATTTAATTTAACAAAAGAACTTTAACAAATTGTTAAAACAAATGTTTAAATATGATAATTTTATGCAATTTTATAATGTGCTTACTTCATGAATTGTAAAAAGTTATTAAAAACTTAATTATAGGTGTATATATGTATACATACAATTTTTAAAGCATTTACATTTTAGTAAAAAAAATATTTTTGATAAAAATTATTTTCATGCGGTAAACGGAAGGGTGTAGTTCGATGTTAGGTCCGATCTTAGACTACTAATTTCTTTAATTTTTTTTCGCAGTAGTGTTTTACGAAACAAAGATTATGAACACATCTATGTATTATCACAGAATAAATAATAATTAAAAGAATTATTATCAAGATCTAGACACATTTGAAGCACAGTTTTCCAATTTAGTATACACAAAGAATACTCGAAGATCCACTGGTGTCACTTATCCTGGTACTATTGATATAAGATGGTTCACCTTATATAATATATTGCGTCAACTTGTAAACTTTTGTCAATAAATAGAACAATAAAGTTAAAAAACAGTTAAAGTTACAGCCTATATAAGTAATATTGCTGGGCCATTACTGAGAGGGTTTTTAGGGCAAGGAAATGTCCGCCCCGCTGTCCCAATGCGTGTTGGCGAACTTCACATGTCTTTTTTTTTCTTATTCCTCAGACATGCAGGTCTGACTCACGATGTTTTCCTTCACCGCCGAGCACGTGGTAAACCAGCACTTAAAATTGCAATCAACAATTTCATTGGTGCCGACGGGGATCGACCTCGGGTTGCTCGCGTACTGTGAAATTTACAGCGAGCGCTAACCATCTGAGAGTTACCACGGCTCTAGATAGAACAATGTCATCTACATAATTAAAAAGATTCATGTCCGTTGGCCTCCTCGTTATTTAACCGTACCATTTGATAGACAGTACATTCCTGACATGATCATAAATATGCTGATAATAATAAAACTAAAGATTCAAAAAATTAGCAAATTATAAGAATAATATAGAGATCTGTAAAAGCTTCTGTAGTTATTGAATAATTACCAATAATAAACAGAGTCAATTTTTTTCAATTTACATTTCTTATTATTGCGCTCAATGCCACTTCTCAGCTCAATTAATGAGTATTAAGGGCCTGCACTCACAGACTGCACGGCATGGCACGGCGTGTCAAATGATTATTTTCGTGCACAAAAGATTGTTGCCTTAATTTTAATGATTATTAGAATAGAATAGAATAGAATGATTTTTATTCAATATGGATTATTAAATAATACTTATTGAAAGTCATTATTTTATTTACCACTGGTTCGGAAAATACCTCTGTCCTGGGAAGAACCAGCAAGAAACCCAGCGGGACTTTTTTTTAAACATAATTTCACTTAACAATAATTTTGTTTATACGATTTTAAATGAATTTTCATAGAACCAGCATGGTGGCGATCACCTTATTCCCAGGGGTTATTTTCATTCATGTATTCCTTGATATTATAATAACCCTTTTTGTACAGTTTTTTTTTTATTAGCACTGACATTCCTTTATTTCAACACGAATAGTCTGGAACGTCTCGCGCGATACCAAGGGATGCCGCCACACACCATTGCGTCACGTGATACGGTTATTATATATTATATCATAGGTTACTTAATGTTGTTAAAGGAATGTGACTTAGCAATCATATTCCTTTTAATTGAAACAAGGTTAGATTCACTAGACCGTTGTGGAGGCAATCTCAGCGACTCTTGCGAGCACCCAGTACACGAGAGCGTCTTGACTTGTTTGGCATGCCGTGGGATGCCACAGGATTCTTCGGCATGACGCGAGATGCCACAAGAACAGGATCGTTCGGCATACCGAAGTGTGCCTTGCCACGCCGTGCCATGCCGTGCCGTCTGTGAGCGCAGGCCCTTAAGCGACGTGTCAGTCATATTATAATGATATTGTAAATATCATACACTATACAAAATAAATTAAAATATTCGAATATAATTATAACATGAATGATATAATGAAATAATTAATATACATCTTGCAATTAATGTAATTTTTTGTTTAATCATATAATATTTGTGTACTTGAGGGTTGAATGCAGCGAACGTAATTAGATTTTTTTTAAAGATTTGTTCTAAAAAAATTCTGTTTTTACAAATAAAAATTTATGATTTCAATTTGAATCGATTGTAATTTAGTACATCATGTATTTCTTGTTCTTTAATTTATATCTTACATTCATCAACTGCCGTGTAGTGGCGGTTAAGAATATCCACTACCCCGTATTTTCCCGTGGGTGTTGTAAAAGGCGACAAAGGGAAACAGTCAGGAGATGGGCAGCAGCATCTTCCTGATAACAGCAAAATTACATTAAAAAAACTGCGGTTGCCAACACGCTCGCCAAGCGTGGCAACTATTACAAATACCCTCCTATGATGAGAGTAACAAAGAGGCGGCCCCCAGTCCCCGGCGGCCCCGCTATTCCTGCCTACGGTGGCGACCATGGTAATGGCGGGGCAGGGGGTGCTAAGAATCTCCGGTGGAGGTTCAGTTGCCACCTAAGACGACTCGACCTGGCAACATACAACGCACGCACCCTGAGGACTGACGAGAAGATCGTGGAGCTGGAAGAAGAGATAGACAAGTTACGCTGGCATATTATAGGATTATCCGAGGTCCGAAAAGAGGGGGAGGACACGGTAATCCTCGAATCCGGCAATTTGCGCTATCACCGGGAGGGCGACCAACTGTCTCAAGGAGGTGTCGGATTTATGGTCCACAAGTCTCTCGTTAACAACGTTGTAAAGATTGAAAGTGTGTCGACGAGGGTTGCGTACCATATACTCAGAATCACCAAACAGTAATCGCCGAAGGCCATACAGGTTTACGCACTAACCTTGGCACACCCCGATGAGGAGGTGGAGGAAATGTATGAGGATATCTCTAGAGCCATGCATTCCTCCGAAGCCCACTTTACGGTTTTAATGGGAGACTTCAATGCAAAACTAGGCACAAGAGAGAACGGTGTGCTGAAAGTAGGGAAATTTGAAATAGGGCAACGGAACCCAAGGGGCTAGCAGCTGGCCGACTTCATGGAGAAAGATGGACTCTTTATGATGAACTCTTTCTTCCAGAAGCGGCCCCACAGGAAGTGGACCTGTTCGAGCCCCGACGGTTCGACAAAAATGAGATTGACTTCATTATGACGACCAGACGACAACTGTTCAGTGATGTCTCCGTGATCGCGAGGGTGAAAACTGGTAGTGATCACCGAATGGTGAGAGGCACACTGAACCTAAACGTTA
This sequence comes from Parnassius mnemosyne, assembly GCA_963668995.1. Lineage (NCBI taxonomy): Eukaryota > Metazoa > Arthropoda > Insecta > Lepidoptera > Papilionidae > Parnassius > Parnassius mnemosyne. The sequence goes on from CAVLGL010000080.1 coordinate 18,160,095, forward strand.
AGTTGGAGAGGTCTCGTCTAATGAAGTCAACGCTCCGTCCCCCTCGTGCTCTGTTCCAAAGTCCCGAAACCTTTCAACTCGAGTTACAAAACCGTTTTCAGTGCCTAAAAGACTGCAATGAAGTGGACGATATGAATGACAACCTCGTGGAAACTATCCATGCGGTCGGAGCTAAGTTCTGCATGACCCGTCGCAGAAAAATACGAAAACTCCGATCACACTCTTAATCTCATGGCTGTTAGACGGGAGATAATGCTACACAGCTTGTACAGCTTGTATTGAAGAAGCGATCGAGCGGAACCAAGGCTCCAAAGTCTTTGCCAGAGATCTGCCTGCCAGAAAGAGCCAACTGTCAAAGCTGAAGACCGAGTGTGGCAGCATCGTTTCCGGGACACCTGAGATTTTGAGTGAGATTGAGAGGTTCTATGGGCAGCTGCTGTACACGTCATCGTTGGAGCCACACGCAAGTGTGAGTAACGATCCAAGAGCGAGTCTTATCCGACACTATTCCGAAGATATCCCGGACGTCAGTCTGAGCGAGATTAGAATGGCTCTCCAGCACCATAAAAACGGAAAGTCCCCGGGCGAGGATGGAATTACAGCGGAGCTTTTGAAAGCGAGTGGAAAACCGGTACTTGAAGTCCCTCAGAAGCCCTTTAATTCTGTCCTCCATGGTGGCTACTCCGGAGGCGTGGAGCAGAAGTGCAGTGGTCTTGTTCTTCAAGAAAGGCGACAACGCTCTCTTGAAGAACTACAGACCGATTCCACTTCTGAGCCGCGTCTACGTGCTGTTTTCGAGAGTCATTACGAATCGTCTCGCACGCAGAGGGTACTACACTGTGTGTTTTTACCTTGTTATGGATATTACAAGCTTTAACTAAACGTTTGTTGGTATGTGGGTGGGTTGGTATGTAGTAGGTATGTGGGTTAAGTTCACATATTGCGAGTAAGGTTTGCACCACTTCCCGATGTGTGATTGAGTTGAAATTTTGTATACCGTAACTTCAGTGACAATTCAATAATATGATAGGTATTGCTTTGTTTAGTTTGTCTTCACCTATTGTGACAACCCTATCTGCATGGACGTACTAGGCACTATTCTCCAGTTTGTACACCATGACTTTAAATTGGTTCGAGCGCCTTGAGCCCCTTCGACACTATCAATATTTTGAACGTGAAACAAAACACGTGATTTGCATATATGGACGACTATAACATAGGTAGATAAGAGATTTACTTACATGCATGCACCTGAACTTGGAATACGATCGGACAAAATAGGTATGTAACAATTTTGCACGTTCATAGGAAGCTTTGCCTCTGTTCCGTTTATTTACTCATGTGGTACAGCGCCGGCGCATCTGGCTATTGTTTTTTTTTTTCGTTTTGAAAACACTTGTTTTGCTATACTTACTAATTAGACGTTTTAAGATCGACTTTACTTGTAAATTTGTTTAAAATTAAATAATATATAAAATTTGTAAATATCAATGAAACATAAACTTTATTTTTTACAAATTAAGGTTGTTAATTGTTTTAATATTTACAAACGTTATTATTAGGTCAAAATTTAATTTAATAAATCCAAGGTTTTTAAGGGTCATTTAGCTGTAACCTACTTGTATAAATATATTTTTTATAAAACAAAAATTAGTACCAAAGGTTCTGCATAAAAAAAGTCACTTAGTCTCCATTTCAAGGAAAACACATAGAAAAACAAGTAGTTAGCCAGTAAAAACAAGTATCCCTCCGTTTGCAACTGATTGATGTCACCTAAAGTTAATCAGGTCTAAACAAGTGAAAAAAAAGCATAAAAAAGAATATTATTATTACACATAGCTTATGGCACAAAAGGCGTGTCATCTACTTTTATGGCACTTGACACGACAGACGTGTCACGAAATATTTGTTCGCCGCCACAGCTAAAAGTTGTCGAAAATTAGTGTCGCAACGAATCGGTTACCTCCGGACGGTTAACCAGTAGTGGATGATCTGGGGGTCGTAGTAGTAAGTTTATCTACTGGTTTGATGCGTAGCACATTCAAATTTTTTGACAAAAGATTTTTTACAGAGCCGTACATTACAATTTACAATATCTGTTTATCTAAATAAATACTAATTTTATTAAAATTTAATTAGCTTTATGATAACAAATCAATCTGCTTTTGTGTAACCTCTGGTTATCAATCTTATCCACTAAAATATTACATAAATAACCAAAAATTTAATCTCAAAGCTCCAGTAGTATAACAGCAGCATTCCAAAAAAAAAAAGAAAAAAAAAGAAACGTTTAGCACGACCTCTCGCAATGACGAGTATCATTGTACTCGCACACTCGCACCTCGCTTCGCTGCGCTGCCGGATCGGCAGTGCAACTCGCATTTGCCGGTGGGATTTATTCCGCAACTGCGTTAGGCCGCTTGTGTTATTTTTTTTTAAGATCCGATATAGTAGATCACTATTGGGTATGCACAATAATGTGCTCTTGTGCACTTTCCGTAATTTTACCGTCCGAGTTTTTTTGTATTGACATTCCGGACCGAGTTTGTCGTTGTTACCATGTTTATGGAGTAGTGGCAGTGTTAGAATATCCTATATCATCCCATAGGTGTCGTAAGAGGTGACATAGGGGAAACCGAAACAGGATGCCCATCTCCTGTTTCAGTTTCCCCTCAATCAGCAGCAGCTTCCTGATAACAATTCAAAATAATAAAAAACTGCGGTTGCCAATCCGCCTGCCTAGCGTAGCAAAATTTTAATAAAATTAATATTTATTTAAATAAACAGATACTGTAAATTGTATCTAATGTACGGCTCTGTGAAAAATATTTTATACGTGGTAGAGCCATGCCGCAGCTATATTAGTAGTATAGTTGTAGCACGAGTGGGTCGGCTCGACCGCGGAAGGACCACGCTCTCACAGAATACCAGCGTAAAATGCCAGCTTGACACTGCTGTTTCGTATGGTGAGTGTAGAGAACCGGAGACCCATTTTACTGGAAAAGAGGCATTCCATCTTAGTCCTCACGGGTGACGACGCATCTGAATTTTGATACTTTATTGAGGATAAATGTAGATGTCTATGGACCACAGCAACCACTTATCATCAGGTGGACTGTGTGCTCGTTTGTCACCCAATCCTATAAAAATATAATTAAATAGTCTATACCCCGATTTAAATGAACATTATTAGAAACATTAAAATATTTAGTAAAATTCTTTCCACTATGTGTGTATTTTAAAGCTTTCTTTTATTGTCATTGCGAATAAATTGTAACAAATCGAGGGTTTATTGGTAAACATTTTATTCTCAATTTTCTTGTAAACCGACTATTTGATAACCATTATTTATATTCAAATTTCGTGGCATTACCATGTATCAGCATGGTAAGGTTAAATGTCCACGTAAAACAGTTTTAAGCCTTTATTGGTGTGACCTATTTTATTTCTTACTATGTTACGATTTCATAACTACTGTAAAAATAAATTCCGTTGCAGAAAAGTTTGAAAATAAGTATATAGGCAAATAGTGAAGAAAATTTAATAAAAAAAAAACTCAAACGTACTGGCAAAACGTCGTGAATTGAATCGCACACAGAGGAGCGCGCGTACGCGTAGTTGTTGCCGTAGTCGTTGAATAATTTCAAATAAAAGTAGAAGCCTCATTTACTCGTATTTTCACAAACTCCAATAACGGTATATTATTATTTATGTATTTGAACTTAAGTTTAAAATTTGCCGACTCCGAAAAATTAACCCTGTATTATTATGTATCCGATAATGTATTTAAACAACAAATACTGAAGATATCAATTCATAATGTAGTTTGTTAACTGTGACCTAAAGAAACGAACATTTCTCGGAAAAAACATTAATTCGTCATGTTATGTTTTGTACCTACTCTAATAGAGCGAGACCCGTCTCTCACTTGACCGGTTTGTTTAAGGGCTGAAGTTTCTTTGGAATAAGAGGATTAATCTGCGATTTGCGTAAAGGCGTAAAAATATATTGTGTATATATTATGTAAATCCAAAAACACAAAAATGTATTATGTATATATTATCTAAATGCACAAACACAAAAATATATTATGTATGTATTATCTAAATGCAAAAACACAAAAATATATTATGTATATCCAAAAACACAAAAACGCACAATGTGTGACTATCTCACAAGGTACTATTATAGTCTCCTGTGTTATAATATCTATAATATGTTAAAGCTTTTAAAAAATTTACTCCGCAAAAACCCGCTCTATAAAATAAAATGATGTGTCCTACCTAGTATGAAAATATATTATTTTATAGAGCGGATTTTTACGAAGTAAAAATTTTTTAAAAGCTTTAATATAATGGATTTCCGCAAAGTAACGCCTGATTCTATTAATTATATAATATGTTAATATTTCGTATAAATTAGTTTTAATTTTGTTTGCCGTTTCAAGATGCACTAGCTGACAAACATTTCTTGGAAAATTTGGTGAAACTCATCACTCTGAACAAGCGATATTCTCGCACTGATAATGTATAGTCTTCAAATTAGGGATAGTTATTTCACCATCATTCGTTGGCCAGAATCTTCTCCATTCTTCAAATTGTCCACAAATTGAAGAAAAAGCAGACTTACTTCTCTTTACGTCCATTTTAAGTTTAATTTCAGATGAGATCAAGGAAAGGAATATATGACAGGAAAATTATTTTAAAACCAGATGACAGTTTTATTTGTGCAATTTGAAAATTTTACTTCTTATCTCTACAGCGATAACAAAAAGTAAAGAATCCAAAGAGAAGCTAGAAGATTTAGAAATGATGACAGCACTCAATCGTCGGTCTTCAAACCCCACCAGTGTGGTGACACTAGAACAGCAGGCCGATTTTGCCGATTGTATCAGCAATCAGCATACAGCGCAACGGAGACGACCGCACCATCATTCTCGTCACTCGCTGGTATGTTACTGATCTTCTTTCTTATTTCTTTCCTAAACGTATTCTTGACGGACGGTTCATTCTTATTATTATTAGACAGTTTATCCTTAGTGAACCATTCCTAGTGAAATGACAATCGCTTGGACTTGGACACGCATGGTTTTTGCATTTCATGCTTTATTTACTTAAATATTCAGTTCTATAAAAATAACACAAACACTATCAATTACATAAGTTTCCTAGAAGATATAGGCAAATAATTTCAATGTAATGATTATATACCCTACCTAAATGAAAAATTGAGAACGTTCATTTCGCTTTGATATAGTTTAAGTAAATAATTTTGATGATGAAAAGAAAATTAAATGAAGTGTAATAAGTGCCTTTAACGGTTGATAAATCATTAACCGGTAAAGGCTTTTATTAGAAGAGTTCCCACGGCTAAATTTGATTTTCGCCTTACCCCACCACACATCGGAACGAGGCTGCCACTCGAGAACATTCAATACATATAGAAACTTGAAGTAGCCGTGTTATGGGCTAAGCGCTCACCCTAAATTTCAAAGTACGCGAGCAAGCCGCGTTCAATACCCGGTGGCAAATTGTTCATTGCAAGTTTACGTACAGACATACCACTTGCTCGACGGCGAAAGCAAACATTTTAGGATACAGGTTTCCTATCTGAGGAATAAAAATATTTCGAAGAAATGTGATGTCCGCCATCTAGCACTGGAGCAGCGCAGCGGACTAATTGGCCCATAATCCTTTTAAATGGGGGGGGGGGGGTGGCCCAGTAGTGGGACAAATATAGGTTGCAACCTACCTATGTTTAATATATTGAAGATGCAAGTAGTTTACTTCTCATTTTTGGTGGAACGTGCAGTTGTTCCTTATGTCCGTTTTTTTTACAATAGATGAATCGTGGTATTATTATGTGATATATAATATATATAATATATAATACAAGATAATTAAACCTTTGGCTGGCACGAAAAAACTCGCTTAAACTTGATTATGATGTAAATTATTACTGAAGTTGCTGTTTAAACATACCTATAGCGTGTAATATTATGCAATTTATCGTTTTAGTAATTACGGCATAACATTGATAATGCTTGCACTTCGATTCAAGTCAATATTTTTAACACTTGCATGAATTAATAAATTGTTTGCTTTCTTACGCATTCAGTTTCACCAGAGAACAAATTTAACAAATTTTAACAGCACGTGTTGTAGCGGGTATCGAATTTCGTTATTTAGCGTACCTACTGCAAATTGTGTAATTTTAACGCTTGAATACAACAAAATATAATATGAATGTATTAAGAATTTGTTCTTATCGACTTTTTCCTCTTTTTTTTCTAAGAAATTGTAAAATTATAAGGAAATTGAAACAGATGGGCAGCAGAATCCTTAGAAGAATGGAAAACAATTACATATTAAAAGAACTGCGATTACTAACTTACCTGCCAAGCGTCGCAGCTTTGGCGAAATCCGACCTATAAGACAATCATTCTTTTGGTAGTTGGTGTGGCTGTTAGTATTATTGTAACTTTTTTGTATGTAGAAAAGAGTGACAAACGAGCACACAGTTCACCTGATGGTAAGTGGATGCTACGGCCCATAGACCCATAGATCCTCAATTGAAAATCAAAATGCAGATGCGTGCTCTACACTTGCCATACGAAACACAGAAGCATTAAGCTGCTCTTTTACGCTGGTATTCTGTGAGAGCGTGTTAGGAACCTCGTTCGAGCGGGCACGTTCGTGCTACAACCATAATATTATAGCTGCAGCGTGACTCTACCAGGTATAAACTTCTGAAGGACTTTACCGATTGAGGTTATATTCTTACAATATATGTGTTTTGTCGAGGCTATGATTCTTAGCTGTGATAGGATCCGATAGGCGGCGCTGTATTAAAGTTATTTATAAAGTCTATATTTAAGAACCGAAATGACTCATTCACAATATATCATAAAAGTAAAGTAAAGTAACGTCGCAGCCTATTTACGTCCCACTGCTAGGCACAGGCCTCCTCTCATTTCTGAGAGGGTTTTAGGACAAGGAAATGTCCGCCGCGCTGTCCCAATGCGTGTTGGCGAACTTCACATGTCTTCGAAATTCCTCACGATGTTTTCCTTCACCGCTGAGCACGTGGTAAATCAGCACTTAAAATTGCAATTAACAATTTCATTGGTCCTCGCGGGGATCGAACCCGGGTTGCTCGAGTACTGTGAAGCTTACAGCGGGCCCTAACCATCTGAGCTAAGTTAAGTTATCATAGTTAAGTTGTAATGCAGTGGTGGTTTAAGAATATACACTACCCCATATGGCCCCATGGGCGTCGTAACAGGCGACAGAGAGAAACTGAAACAGGAAATGGGCAACAGCATTTTCCTGACACCAACTAGCGTGGTAACTATGGCAAAATCCTTCCTATGACGCAATCTATGGGAAGAGTGATGGAGTGCATTTGGATTAGGACTGTAGTAAATGTGCTACCGGGTAGGGCAGAAAGACACCTGCCACGTAATATAAGTACATTGATTGTAAGATTCTATTGACGAAATGCTTAGTTTACTGGATTTTTTCTACCGACTTTATAAAGGAGACTGTACTCAATTCTACTGTATGTTTTTTTTGTGTGTGTTACATCATAACTTTTTACTGGGTGAACCGATTTCGATGATTCTTTTTTTATTTGAAAGCTGGTGCTTCACGTATGGTCCCGTATAAATTGACCCCTTGATCAAGGTCTGACCAATAGTTTTTGAGTTATTCTTAATAATTTATATTGAAGTCGGTTTATTATGTAGCAGTCATTAAAAACTAAAAAAAAAAATTAAATAATTCTGCATTTATGTGGGTAACGTAAACTTTTAAAGGTTAACCGCAAGGTTCATGTAGCATTCAAAGTCGTTTATAAAATTGACTTCTGGCCTTGAAAAGTTTAACCAAACTTTATTAATAATTTGTTTTTTAATGCCGTCAATAGTGGAAGCATGTTCTACCACGGCTTACGTAGTATTTTATTATAATATATGAAAAAAGATATTGGCTAAATAAATAGAAATAAAATTAAAATTACAGTAGGTACATTATATACAGTACATATTCTATTCACGCATCGCGTAGCACATAAGACAAAAACTGAGTAGTTTCCGAGACGTTATGTATTAAGCTTGTAAGGAGATCTCAGTCTCCAATATTACACATTACATCATATAGTCGCCAGAACAACTTAATCATTAATTAGTAATTTTATTATAACTAAAGGTCATCTTTGTTTCGTATGTGTGTCATAACGGGCAACGACTAACTTGAGTTTGATGATCAACTATAAATGAAAACTGGTAACCAGTTAACCAGTTTTTCGTCTTTGCTAATGACATCTTTAATTATTCTATGTATTTGCGGGATATTTTATCTTTTTTATGGTAATTTTTCGATTTTGAATTTATTTTAACTGTCGACAAATTGACATTGTATGAGGATATCTGTATAGCCGTACATTCTTGCAAAACTTATTATACGGCTTCAACGCAAAGCAAGTCATAAGAAAATACAATGAGATGAAGGTGGAAGAGATCAGAATCGATGATTTTTCCCGGCGGTAAAAGCTCTTAATAAACGATGCCCTTCCAATCCCACCATGCACACAGCATCACCTTATTACTGGTTAATCCGGGTTTCACTACAGTCTGTGGAGTTTGACTACCCTTTGACCATGACCTTTTTTGCACGTTCTTGTCGTAGGTGACAGTGACCAGTGATCAATGTTTTCAAAAATGGTTCAGTTTTTTTGTAATAAAACTTTATTGATTTACTCATTTTGATGTACAGAAATACAATTGAAAAATGGCAGGAAAGTGTTTTTTACTTCTTTTTTCTTTTTCTTAATGTAGAGCACATTATATTATTATTATATGTATTGATATTAAAACCAGACAGATACAAACAGTACAGCAAAAGAGATTTTTCTTCAATTTTATACAAACAAAATACGAAGAAACTTTTCCCCGACCTATTATAATGGAAGATGAGGTTGCTTGCGTCCGTAGGAAATACTTGAGCTCTGACTCTGCGTGAATGAGCCCAAGCATTCTGTGTATACGAGTATATCCTTACCGTAAAGTTTCTGCCATCAGTCAAAGCTGATATCCGTAGTTTTTGGGTAAGAATTATCAGGATTTGGCGGCGGAAAGTTGATAACCCTCTTCTTAAAGAGGGAGGTACTATATTCACAACACTATGGTTGGTTCTTCATTAAATTGAATCGCTAATAAGAATGATTGTACTACTTATTTAAGGACAAAGAAAATTATTTTTTCAATTCATTATTAACTTGCTAGGTCGTCGCTCCACCTAATGTTGCCTCCACTTTCTACTACCTGTTTAGCAGAACGTGGATGCCACTCGAGAATATTTCATTCCCGTCTGTTTGCCACTTTAGCTTATCAGTTAGGTTACTCTGGTTCTGCTACGGATACATTTAACACAGACTATGTCACTCATTGAATATCCTTGCATAGCCCTCTCCATAGCAGAGAAGAATCAGGTCTCAGTTCCATAGACTATTATCTTGTTATTCAGTTCGAATTTCAAGGTGGTACGTTTTAAAAAGAGGAATATAAAATATGTTGTATAACACGAATTTATATACGAACTAGCTGTTCCCCGCGACTTCGCCCGCGTGGAGTTATTTTTCGGAACCCTAAAATAAAAGCAGTTACCAGCCCAACTTATAACATCAGCTATCTGACAGTATGTATAAATATTGACAAATATTGACATTAATATTTATACGATACTAACGTCACTCAATTGTTTTGCCTTCCCGGAACCCCTCCACTAACACTTAAACTTTATGGTATGGTATTAAAGTTCAAATTTACTTTTAAGTATTATTACGAATCTTTTGTATGGGAATATAGAAAAGTGTTGTTTTTAGACTTTTTCAGGCAATTTTTTAAATTTTTCTCTCCGGGAGAACCATCTTCGTACTTCGTACAAGGAATATTATAAAAAAAGAATTAGCGTAATCGGTTCAGCTGTTCTCGAGATTTGCGCTTAGCAACACATTTAGCGATTCATTTTTATATTATAGATAAAAATATTTTTTGAAAATACGAGGAGGACAATTTTTCTAATATACAATAATATAGTGATATAACGGTTGCACCATCGATTACATTATCAAGGATATCTTTTTCATAATTTTCAGAAAGGGGGCGAGGGGGACGGGGATGAGCGCCGTGATAGCGTGGCTCGAGCCCTTGAAGCGAGACAGTCTCAGTGGAAAAGGATTATGCTGCTGGTGGTTGCCATCACTGTCCACAACATACCCGAGGGGCTCGCAGTCGGTGTCTCTTTTGGTGCTGCCGCTTCCTCATCTAAAGCGTCGTTCCAAAGTGCAAGGTAAGTTAAGTTACAGAAATAGAACGTCGCTTTTTCTCGCTTCTTAATTATACAAAATAAAGGTTCTGGATGTCCACGTAGAATAAATTATGATGATAGATACATCTTAAAAAAAATCTTGAAAATATAACCAAGTACAAACATATACATGTATTATTGACTAAACAGTATTATTTCGATTTATTTAATTAAGAATATTTAATTTAAGAATACGTTGATTAATTTTCAGTTTTTGTTTATATTTTTATCGTGGTTTATCAGTTTTGCGTATCGTTTAATTAAGGAAGTGTGCAGTTTTCCTTGGCTGTATTTTATGTATTCCTTTGTCTGGTTGATGTAGGTGTAATAATAAAAAAATGCGAGGTCATTTCTGCAATTTTTGTAAATATCATCAGTAAGAACAATTTCCTTGCTCAACTGTTTTTAACGTATTTTTATAATTTTGAGAGACGGGCTAACTGTCCACCTTTTTAATCGGTACTGCAAGCACCCAACAATTGACCTGGGCCGTATAGCTAGAAGAAAGTTTATGAATGATTACCACTGTGGGAGCGAGAACCCTAAAGAATCAGCACCCGTATTAAGGCTATGGTTGGATGCTAGAGGTCGAAGAGCGCCGATCTTACCTTTTGCGAGCAGGCGATGTCGTAGAAGGAGGCTGCTGAGAGGGGGAAGGAAAGGGAAAGAATGGCAATTAATCCGCAGCATAACTGGGCGTTGGAGAAGGTCCTCCTGCACCCCCATAATTGAGGGCTAGGTGTCGAACACGAGGGTTGTTTGTCACCCTTATATGTTTGGCCTCGAGATGTCGCGTGTGGTGTTCTCACGCGCTCCTATATGAAGAAAGGGGTGGAGGCCTCCTCTCAACAAGAACAAGCTTGTATGGGGGCTATCTTCGTCGGGGCTGCGGTAGTGTGCGAAAGCGGTCTCATAGCCGTGGCAAAGGGCAAAGGTGAACACCGTGGGGCTTTAGTCGGTAAGAGTCGTGCATCGCCCCTGCGATAGACAGGTTATGCCGTGTATCCATGAGGAATTTCATACGTGCCAAAAAAGCCCCTTACACTTGCAACCAACTTGAAACAACGAAGAATTATGATAAAATTCCTATAATTATACTGGCTTTCTTACCCTACCGGAACAGAGCATTTAATTGAAAAAATTGCACAGAGATGGTGGCTGGTACATGGTTAGCCAAATACTTTTCTACAATCGTTGACGCTAATAGAAAACTATAAAAGTGAAAGTGAATCATAATACCACGGACATACCATATACACACACAACTTAACGTACAGTCTCGAGACTTATTGTAGATTTCATTAATTTTATAGAATTTTTTTTCTAAATAATTGTGGAAACGCAATTAGGCTAACTCTGCAGATATACCTACCCAGATGTACTTCAATGCAGTCCTTACAGTGTATAATGTTTGTCTATCTAAAAAACCGGTTGATTGCGACTTAATCTATTGTTGCCTTGTACTGCAAGCTTATGAATTGTTTTATTTAATTAATTAAGCACTATTGCTTTTAGACTTTTTTCCAACAGAATTTATTTACATGTTAAATTTAATGAAGATAACGTTAAAATCTTTATTCATTAAATTAAACTGGTTTTACGGATCTTATCGAAATTAGCTTTTTTATATTTCCAACATTACAAGTACTTTCACGTGTTAACGCGTTATTCAACGCCCCGTGAAGTCTTCAGTTGAACATGTGTAGGATTTGCCCCGCCATTACATCAGATTTGAGAGATGAAAAATCCTCGCAAAGGAATACCGATTCCTACCAATGATGATTCGCGAGGCTAGTGAAATAAAAAATCCTAATTTCAATAGAGAAGATGGTCGGTGGGTGCTACCATCTGATTGAGATCCTATAACTAATAAAATTAAATCCCAGCCCAAGCAGTGATATCTGCAAGACTAAGTTACTTCTGCGTAAGATCACACTAAAAAACAATAATTTTATTGTCAAAGTAGCCGTTCTTAATATGACATTGGGAATGCGAATACCACAGTCTCCTCGAGACCATGGGTGCTGCAAAGTATTCGAAACGTCTGGAATATAAAAATAAACTAATTAAACGCGATAAAATCCTCAAAATCTGGTTGCATTTAATATGTAGTATTCGTGCAGTAATTGCACAGCAACACCTAAATTATATACCTCATTAAAGTACCAGCGTAAAATAGCAGCTTAATGCTGCTGTGTTTCGTATGTTGAGTGTAGAGAACCGGAGACCCATTTTACTGGAAACGAGGAATTCCATCTTAGTTCTCACAGGTGACAACGCGTCTGCATTTTGATCCTTGATCGAGAATAGATGTAGATGTCTATGGGCCACAGACAGCAACCACTTACCATCAGGTGCCACTGTGTGCTCCTTTGTTAAATAATAAAATAATAGTTTGTACCAGTGTGACTATCATTACATCAAACGAATCATATATAGACCTTCTCCATAGGTTGCCTCATAGGGCATCCCCCACCATGAGGGAGGCGGGTTGGCAACCGCAGTTTTTTATTATTTCGAGTTGTTACCAGAAAGATGCTGCTGTTCATGTTCTGAGCCTATTTCTCGCTGTCGCCTCTTTCGACACCCACGAGATAATACGGGGCAGTAGATTCTCTTAAGCCGCTACTACACGGAAGCTGTAACTTGTAAGAAAGAAAGATTGTAGTAACAAGACACAAAGTATATTTTTGTATCTAATAATAATAATTTGAGATTTATTGGAATTTATTGAAATATTATGTCAATATCATCATCATAAGCTCGTAAAAGTCATTTGTTGGGCTTGGCCACTGAACCAGTTGTAAAAAAATTTGCCATATTCGAATTGCCACATATGACAGTGGATTGACGGTTGCAATGTCCGACGCCATTTAATATGTCTGGCGTAAACGGAATATTCACAGCGCTATTTATTGGAAATCATGAGTTCTATCTTTCCCATAGCCGACAATGCCCTTATCTGATTGCGACAACCACGAGACGAAAAGAGTGATGCTTTCTCTTTCGGTGCTACCAGGCTACCACACCGTACGATATTTAAGGCCAGGTTGAAAAAAAATCGTATTTCAGACATGATTTTGCTTTTACTAAATGGCGCCAGTGTGCTGGCCCAAAATGACAGTTTAGGGTCAACGCGATTCACTCGACAGTGGTAAGCGAGCAGGAAAAGCGAGTATTGACTAGTTATAAATATGCCTAGTTGTATGGTAAAAGACTGCAAAAATTACGATACAAAGGTTAAAAAAGAAAGGGATATCGTATCATTGGTAATTAACCTTACATTATGATGTCTTATATTTACGCGAACACTACACATTTAAATAAAACTAATTTTACGGATTTTATCGCGTATATTAACTTATTTTATATTCCCGACGTTTCGGGCACTTTTCAGCAGCCATGGTCACGGGGGGGGGGGGACTGAGGTCTATGACGTCCCAATGTCGTAGTTAATCACGGCTACCTTCAGATTAAAAATTATTAATTTGTTCCGATCTACGCAGTATGAATGAACTTATAGTATCATGAAGTCTTGCAGTTCTATGCTTGGGTTGGGATTTCATTTTATTAATTATGGTATCCCAAGCAGATGTTAGCACCCAGCCATCTTCTCTATTGAAATTATGATGCTTTTTAATTTCAATAGCCTCGCGAATCAACCTTACATTACTTTTGTTGCAAATTTAATTATTATATAAACACATTTTTAAAGCGATATTTAGATATCGCTTTAAAAATGTGTGAATAGTATGGCGGTTACATTACCAAGGTTACGTTGTCGACCTTTGCAAGGCGGCATTCGTGTAGTTCGTAAGTGTGATGACAGATGGCCTTACTTTTTCTTGTATGAAGAAGGTATAAGTAAAATGTTTAGATAGGGCATATCCTTCCTTTTGAAATCATTGGCTATAATAACCCTTTAGCGAGAGAAGCTAATTGCGATTCAGGTGATCTATTATTTTTAAACTAGTGGTCGTCCAGTGGTCGAAATTCGACCGTAATTAATTAAATTTTTAAGTTTATATATGAACCAAGCTGTAGGTATTTCATTTTCAACTCTCAGTATATATACAAAAGCCCTTTCAACTACACATTAACACTTTCACTGTTCGGTTTGCAGGCACAATAGTAAGACAATAGCAATGACCTATATGTTGTGCACGGGACAGCGAAAGGGTTAATATATAAAACACAAATATCTAGTATAGAAAAACTTTTTGCCTTGACATATACTCCACAGACTATTGAAAATGGAACAACGTTTTAAATCGCCCAAAATTCATGGCTCATACTATAGAGTAATTAGATTTAGAATGATAGTGTCATTCAAAATTCCGTTCAAAGTTGAAGCAACAACGCAATGAATGTGTGCATAAGCGGTCTGTAATTAAGTTTGCTCACACGCTCACAATCAAATGAGTAATATTGGCAAGTAAATTATATTTTCCCTAAAAATGGGGAAAATGTAACAGTAGACAGTCATATAATTGATATTTAGGTAGCGTTTAGAATTATTTATTAATTATTTGCAAAGAGAGAAATGTAACAATATTTATTTTTGTTAACTATTGAAATATTTAAATTACTTATATACGCAATATTTATCTATTTATTGCATTTACATGTGGTTTTGTGTGACACATTACATCACATGCACACCTAGCCTGGGTATAACAATATCAAATAAAGCTAGCCTTAATTTCTAATACCTTAATGCTAATACTAATATTTATATATTTTTCATACATTAACGTTATATATATTTATTTATTTACTTCAATTTTACATAATATTCTTCTAATTTATAGTAACATTTCTTAATCAAAAAGCAATTTAGTGCTATCACCAACTTCTTATATTCTTCCATCTCTTATATTTTTGGGTAATGTATTATATAATTTCACTGCGATGGAATATGGTCCAGAACTGTATATGGATAAAGTGGTTTTAGGCAATATTAATTTATTTTTCTTCCTAAGTTGTATATTATGTCTATTTATATTATTATCACCAGCCTTTATAATTTTAGGCTATTCATTTATATACACCAAAAAAGGAAAGCACCCTATTACACTTCCCTGGGGTATAGATTTTAGTACAGATACTTTCCTTGATCTTACTTTTTCAATAATATTATTTTCTGGGCATGTAGGTTGTATTTCAACATACTGAACTCGGTTTTAAAAGTATCATCTAAGCCAGTTATTGGCCACCCCTTTTATGCCTACGCTCTATAATTTATTTAGTAAAATATTTGGTAATACTCGATTATATGTCTTACTCAAATCTAATAAAATTTCAATAGCGTATTTCTTTTTTTAAGAATGTCTAAAATATTTTGTCAATATTTGAAAACAGCTATGTTTGTTGACCGGTTACATAGAAAACCATTTTGGATGTCATCAATTATACTGAATTTCTGGCAAAATGAGTTGTAATAAATAATCTTGTGTTGTAATATATATTCACAAATCTATTATGTAATTATATTATTCTATAAGAAGTGATGTATTTATATGAATATCTGTTATTTATCTTCCATAAAATCTTAAGTTAATATATTTAACATGTACATGTGAACTTATTATTTGTAATTATTATTCTATAAATAATACTCCAGGGCCTTAGCTCATAGTAGAGGATCCGGCTTAAAAAAATACCCTCTCATTCTTTTCCTCGATGAAAGTATTTTCTTTTATAATAAAAAATATATACAAACACAAATCGGGGTGATTGACAGCCTACGTTTTGGCAAGACTATTTTTTAACAAAAAATTATTTAATTTTTTTTACCGGTTACGGTCATTATTATCCTTGATAAAATTGGTCTCAATCGAAAAAAATATATGAATATAGGAAATGCCACAGCATGGTTGATTACCTTTTTCCATGCAACAATACCTGTCTACCATATGTAAACAGGTAAACTGATATAGTAATTTACCCTCATTCTTTTTCCTAAAAAATTAAATTTGTGAATATAGATATTTTTCTTGCGAATCCAATGGTATATGGTAGACTTTTCAAATCGTGGCAAGACTCTTGATTGACACAATTTAATGTTTCAATAATTTTATTTTAAAGTATAGCGTGACAGAGAACACTATATATATATATTTATTATGTTCGATAGGGAAGAATGCACGATAGGAGCTGCGCGTGATACGCTTGCCGGAAAAGAGAAGAGAAAGTCGCGCGTTCAGATCTCTACGTAATAGAGAAAGAGAAACATATTCTCCCACTCAAAATTATTTTGGAGCACATACCGCGTAGTAGTATTCACTGTAAAAAAGCTAATTTTATTATTATAAAAAATTGTAATGTTTTTTTTAGTATACCTACTAACAAAATTCAAGTAATATTGACTTACTATTTTAAATTGCATATATTATACTAACCAAATAAAAATGAAACAATTAAATATTAAACAATTTAAAGAAAATTTACCGTTAAATTAAATATTAAACAGTTAAAAATTGAAAAAAAAGTTAAATCAGTTAATGGTTATAAAAATATTTTTATTTTTAAATTACTAACCATTACTACTATACAAAAAATTATTCATTATCTGATTATATATAAACCCAACGGAAGTTTATTTCGGAACCTAAAATCCTTATTTACATATTTTATTAGACCTTGACAATATGCATAAGGTCAATATAATTATAAAAGTACAATTTAAAAAAGAATCGCAAGTTCTAGAAATTTTAACTTATAAAATTTGAATAAAGTAATATAACAGCAAAAAAAAAATGACGCATACGGCATTGGTGTACACCACACTTTTAGGTGAGGCAAAATTCAGTAGAGATAGATATTGGCATTGTCCTTTTCATGAGTGTGAATTTTTCTGACCAATAACTGATAAAAAAAGTTTAACACTGATATCAGATTAAAAATTAAATATTCTACCAAAATACCAAAATATAAAATAATAAATTATAAAATTTTTACTTCAAAATTTTTAACAAATGTTAAGTAATTCTCATTGTATTTTTCCCGTAAGGCTTTTGGATAGCGTGTTCTGTGATAACCTAAATCAGCTAGTGACTCTTCGGTTAAAAGAACATCACTATACTTAATGTCACTTTCCTTACGGAATTGTATTTTCAAATAACAATTAAAAAAAAATTGTTCATCAAAATTACGAATTTTTGATTTTTCAATACATAAAACACTTTTTCATTATTTTTTTTTTATTGTAAACTTTCAACACAATACACTAATAAATATTCGATGCAGTAGAGCACGTTGAGAAAATATAAAACATATATATTAAAAACGTGGTCTGCTACAGTCTCCAGAGTAATTTTCGGCGGGAGAATATATTTATCTTTGTACCGGTAAAAAAAAATTAATTAAATAATTTTTAAATTAAAAATAGCCTCACCAAAACATAGGCTGTCAATCACCCCGATTTGTATTTATTTATATATTTCATTATAAAAGAAAATTATTTCATCAAGGAAAAGAATGAGGGGTTATTTTTGTAAGACGGATCTTAGACTTTCAAGGGTATCATATACATATAGAGAAGTGGAAGAAATGAAGGAGGTAAATGCTGCCTCCGTCCATTTATTAGTTTTATTCATATTATATATAAGCATACACTGATCTCGATTCTTGCCGTTCTAAGAATCTACATGCTATATTTAATTTAAATCGGTTTCGACGTAAATAATTAAGAAGAAAAAGAAGGAATTAAGAGTGCGTTCAGCTTCAAGTGAATATTATTATTACTTTATTGGATTGTACGTTTTGAATTAAAACGTAATAAGATTCGGAAGGAGAAAAACTTTTCAAATAAAGCATGAAATTAAAAATATTTATTAAATAATTTAAAATATACCCGAGTACTTAAACTGAACATCTCTTACTTAATGACCCTGAAACTGCAACTGTTTTCTAAATAACTGCCGCTTTGATGACACTATCCGCGAAATATTATCTTTTTTGAATTCATAAACGAATCTAACTCTTAGATAACGGTCCATAATAAGCTGTACCAGATTTGTGTCGTGATGTTGTGAATTGATGTGCTCTTCTACTATAGGAAATAGAGAACGACTAATGAGTTTGGTCAAAATTTTGAGAGATAGCTCTTTTACTTCGAATGGGGGACTATTGGCAGTATGTATGTATTTCTTTTCAGTATGCATTTTTTAAATAATTATAATAATAAGGAAAAATGGGGTAAAATATTTTACTATGCGTAGCAACATTTTTATTATATTAGCGCCTGTCAAGAGGTTTTGGCGGGAAATTGACCGGCGGCGGTTTGCTGCTCCTGTATTATTGTTTAAATAATGGTTTGAAGTGGACTTTGATATGTAAAAGTGTTGCGATTTTGTGTATTAAGTGTCTACGCATGTGAACTATTAGTGGAAACAGTGAAACAAGTGCTCTGATGGTGATGGATTCTCAAGATAAGCTGTTTGTTTGCATAGGCACCTTTAGATACCATCGCCAACTATCAGCTGTCTGCTGGATCAAGTTGCCGCCAAAATCTCCCAAGAACTGCACAATGTGACGCATCAACATATTGTGAAGCAGTATACTATGAAGGAGTGGGGAAATTACAATAAACCGAATAAAAATACTTAAGACTTGGCCTAAAGGTCTAGATACCAGGCCATAAACTCCAAAAAAAAAATAGCGCCTGTCAAATTTACGATTTATTATTTTGTTTTGATGAATGTTTTTTTACAAAAATATAAGATGCTAGGCAGTACTTTTACCCGTGAAATGAGATTTTTAATTTTTTTCATGGTTATATGATGAGTTGTGACACCCTTTCAAGCTTAGTACATCATTTTATAGCAAAATTGCGCGAGCTGTTTACACGATTACGTGGACTCTAGTACTGACGCGTCGAACTCGAAAGTCGTACGTAGCATTAAAAGGCTAAATAGAAATGGCTTCACTTTGCGTGCGCCTGCTGCGGTTCTAATCCTAATAATTCAATGGCTCATACAGTGTGCTCATACAGTCAATCTGTCAGTAATTATTTTATTAGTAACATTTTATACTTATTACGTTTTTGACTATTTACATTTGACGTAAATAATAAATGTCTTATTTAATTTAATTTATGTATTTATAACACATTATATATAAGTTGTAGCTTTGTGCAATCCTTCTCCTTATAAACTATAACCATGACAAATTTTACACTCCTCGTGCGTGCAATTAGCTTAGAAAGGGATATAAAGTTTATGTATAACTACACTCTTTTCATATTAATAAACATTTTATAGACCCCGCCAAAGAGTATAGTAATATTTTGAAGGGACCGTTCAGAACCAAAGAGTATATAATTACTACTTTTACTCAGAACAATAGAACTCAGAACAATTCCTTTTTACATGTTATTTATAAGAATTATAGAACTAAAATTCTAAAAAATTTATTAGAATTAGTTTCGTTAAAAAGTTATTATTAGATTAGTATTAGATTCGTTACTAAATACGCTTCTCTAAATTAAGAGAATGTATTTCAAATTACGGGTTTGCGCCTTTACCATCCCGTTTACTTCATATACTTAAGTCTTATTTCCTTCGCCGCGTGAGTGCAAGAGGCAACTTTAATTTAAAAAAAATTAAGTAGGTACAAAAGAAAGTTTGTTGATTAGTTTTTTATATAAAAGATAAACAATTACACTGTTTTTAAAAGTTATTTGCTTATATTTTGTCTCGTACCAATTTTATACATTTCGTTCACGTTTGAAATAAAGTAGTAAGAAGAAACTGAAAATGAAATATAAAGTGTGAAAAAAACATATTTTCATATTCCTCAAACTCCAATGTGCGACAATTACGTTTTATGTTATAATTTCTATATATCATGAATATTATGGCGAGGTTGTTTTCAAGGTCAAAGATAGCGTAATAAAGTATATATCTATGATTGAATTTTTATTTATTTACGCAAATATCGCTCACCTCAGCAACGCTGCCCTAAACATTGCACAGAGCCCCCACATTCCGTCAAAATAAAATATAAAATGTTTCGTCTATTTTTCCTCCTACATTTATTTTATTACTATTAAAATAAATACTTACCATTACAGCCTATTTTAAGTCCACGTATATTGCTTCATAGGGAGTATATTTGTCATAGCTGCCACTATATAACAAGGTACGTGTACCATGTACTAGAACGGTAGTGCACCGACTATGCATGACCATCTGATTTCTTGTTCCAAAAAGATCGATTTTTAAATCGATATTTAGCAGTGAGTCGATATTTCTCTCTAGAAATCGACATTCGATTTTTTCTGTTTTGATAACAACCATAAAATTATTTACTTTAATTTAAAATTATTTATATAATTAGCTGAGTGTACCCAAGCACGTAAAAAAATTACAGTTTTTCTCTACTTAATCGATCTTTTAAATCTCGATTTATTTGAGAATCAGATTTCGATTCAAATCCATTTGAAAATCGATCTTTTTTAGAAAAACCGACCGACATGGTTAGGTGAAAATCGTATATTTCAAAACTAATAGTAAGGAAGAAAATAAAAATTCGGTAACTCAGATGGTTAGCGCTCGTTGTAAATTTCACACTACGCGGGCAACCCGGGTTCGATCCCCGTTGATATCAATGAGATAGTTAATTGCAATTTTAAGTGCTGCTTTACCACGTGCTCGGCGGTGAAGGAAAATATCGTGAGGAATTTCGAAGACATGTGAAGTTCGCCAACACGCATTGGGGCAGCGCGGCGGACATTTCCTTGCCTTAAAACCCTCTCAGAAATGAGAGGTGGCCTGTGCCTAGCAGTGGGACGTAAATAGGCTGCAACCTTAGTTTACTTTACTTTTATGATATATTGTCATTTCGGTTCTTAAATATAGACTTTATAAATAACTTTAATACAGCGCCACCTATCGGATCCTATCCACGCATTGGGGTAGCGCGGTGGCCATTCCCTTGCCCTAAAACGCTCTAATAAATGTAGTAGAATCTCAGTGGCCAGCAGTGGGACGTATAATAGGCTGTAATTTTAACTTTAATTTTTAACTAAATCTAAAATGCTTTTTTTTATTACGTACGAGCAGCTATGCAGGTATAGAGAGATCAGTATCACTGCGACCTAAAAGATCTATTGTGATCCCTGCTATGTCTACAATTCACTGTTAAGCCCTACATCCTCAATGAATTGAAAGAGTTGCTTAGCTGTGAGTAATTTCACTTCTTTTGGGCGATGCACATAGTTTCCCAGATGAGTGCTGTGTTTGCGCATTAAGGGTTCGCAATTTGTCAAAATGTGTAAATGCGTTTCCTCATCTAGGGAGCAAAACCGGCACATAATTGAGTTACTTAGTCCCAGGATTTACATGTGCTTTTTAAGACAACAGTGTCCAGTCAGGGCTTCCGAAGCGAATTTACGATCGAAAGCCCGAATTAAGGTTTTAGAATGCTTTAATCCTGGTGTATCACACCAGATCTTAAGTGATTTATTGTGGTAAAGTGTTTCCAGGGTCAATCGGGCGAGGCTTTTTAAGATTCCTCAAAATGGCTCGGGCCCAAATTGTGTACTTTTGAGCCCTCCCGTGCGAGCTTGTCGGCACTTTCATTGCCTACAATACACGCGTGACCGGAACCCATCTTAAAACGACCTTGTTGTTACCTCTCAGGGCGTTTAGACGGTTCACGCAGTCTCCAACTAACTTCGAGTTCACCTAGTTTGATATCAGCGCTAGCAGTGCTGCTTGACTATCAGAGCTAATACAGATTATATGGTTAAAGTAGTGTTTTTGCAGATTGATTTCCGCATACTAAAATGCTAAAATGCATACATAAAGTCACGTTGTAAGTCGTTCTAATGTTAAAAGTATTTATCTAACGTGACAAAGTCACGATGATTTTTCACTATGACTATTTTGTAACCGGAACGATGTTCACAGTTATTTTAAAATGAGAAATAACGCTTTTCCCCAAGTCTCTTTTGGTATCCACGAGATGATATGGATATTCATGCACCGCCTCTACAAGGTAATTGATAATTTCTTATAACATTTTATTTATCTAGCGTTTCTCTAGCGCTCACTTGACTTCATATAAATAATTCAATATTTTAACTGTTGATATTTTTTTTATTTTAAGATAAAACATTGTAAAATTAATTGGCAAAATTACTCTACGTTATTTTTACACTTATCTAAAAAAATATTGACCTTCTGACCGTAGCTCTGACTAAGTTGTTTCATTAAATAAACGGGGCCTGAGTGGTTAAAAAATTATAAACATTTCTTAATTTTTTTGTTTTAAATAAAAATGTAATTTTTTTAATTTCCGTTAAAATTAGTATATTTCTTTTACCTAAAACTATTAATTTTAATTAAAATTGAAAAAATCTTATACATCCTAATTATTAATAATCACCTCTTACATTAATTACACATCGACATCGATTGTGCATACTTAAAATTAAATTGTCAATGTCTTGCTGCGGTATTAGGTTCCATGTTCTCTGCAAGTGTTCGTAAATCTTTTCGTTGTAACATGTCCCAGGCATGCTCGATAGGATTTAAGTCGGGCGACTGTGCAGGCCAATCCAAAACTTGAATATTGTGGTCTCGGAGAGCGGCCGATACCAGCCACGCCGTATGGGAAGGAGCATTATCGTGAATGAGTAGAAATTCCTGGCGCATTTGGATACTGTGTGGGAGAATAACAGGCTCTACTACCTCCTCGTGGTTGTTTTTGTGCAGTCATGCTGCCTTGGATCCAAACGAGCTGGGTTCGTCCGCCAAGACGAATTCCTGCCCACACAATGATTGTCCCGCCTTGGTATAAGTGGGCCTCCTGAGGGTGCCGTAGACGACGCACTCTCCCTGGAGTTCTCCAAACGCGTGTTTTTCCTGAATCCGGTTGAAACCCAAATCCGGACTCATCGGTGAATAGCACCAAATACCATTGTTCGTCACTCCATGGTAAATGCTCCCGAGCCCACGAAAGCTGCCGACCGCGATTACCACATCGCAATGCTGGAACACGTAGCGGTCTTCGAGCATGAAGACCAACTTCATGCAACCTCCTTCGCACGGTTTGGTCGCTTACCAGCAGTTGGTGGTCCTCCTGGAGCATTTGTAGTAGTTACATCGCTGTGATATTGGGTTGTCTTCTGGCGGTCATTTGGAGAAATCGATCCTGTCTCTGCGTAGTAATACGATATGTACCCGTGTGCTGTTCAGCCACATCCCCAGTACTGCGATAACGTGACCACAAACTTGATATCACGTTTTGGCTAATGTGTAGGCCCTCAACAACGATGCGTTGAATAGCACCATTTTCTAACATGCCCACGGCTCGTAACATTTCATCTCGACTCAAATGACGACCTGACATGACTCTTAAAGCTCACACGGCACGTTAAATTAAAAAAGAAAAACAATCTAATCCCTTTTCATTGATTAATATCCAGTAGAACAATTTTAACTTTTCTTGACGTAATTTAACTTTTAACGTAGTAGAGCCATGCTGCAGCTATATTGTGGTTGCAGCACGAATGAGTCGTCTCGACCGCGGAAGGACCGCGCTCTCACAGAATAGCTTAAAATAGTAGCTTAATTCTGCTTTGTTTCGTATGGTGAGTGTAGAGAACCGGACACCCTTTTTTCTTGAAACGAGGCGTACTCTCAGTCCTCAGGGTTGACAACCCATCTGCATTTTGATTCTTAATTGATGTTAAATTTATATGAGCCACAGCATCCACTTACCATCAGGTGGACTGTGTGCTCGTTTGCCACCCGTCTTCTAATAAAAAAAAACTAACGAATTACTAACAATTTTTCCGCCGTATGTTACTTACTTATCTTCACGCACAATCCCTGACGGGGTAGCCAGAGAGAACAGATCGCCAAGTGTCACGATCCTTACATACCTCTTTCGCTTCTTTCAGATTCATTATCTTCTTCATACATGCACGTCTAGATATCCGAGTACTCTTGACCCTACCCTCTTCGAGCAATTTGCTCACATGGTCTTCGAAAGTTAGTCTCTGTCTACCTCGACACCTTTTAATATTAACTTTCGCGCTATATATTTTCTTCACCATTCGGTCTTCACTCATTCGCTCAACGTGCCCAAACCACCGAAGCACGCCCTTATCAATTTTTGTGATAAGGTCATCTTTCAAACCTGCCATATTGCGAATCTCTTCGTTTCGCTTTCGGTCGGCCATGGTAACGCCGCACATTTTACGAAGAGATCGCATCTCCACTGCATTCAACTTGCTTTTATGCTTCTTCTGGCATACCCAGGTTTCGCTGCCATATAACAAAGTCGGTACCAACACTGCGTTATGTATTGCAAGGCGTGCACTCTTCACTACGCCTTGCCTTTTGACTAACGCAGTCAGGGCACCATTGACTTTGTTCCCGGCAGCGACACGCCTGTCCACATCTAAATCACATCTTCCATCCCGGCTAAAAGCACTCCTCAAATATACAATTTCATTTACTTGTTCTAGACATTCCTGATTTACCCATATTTCACACTTCGTTCTCTCTTCGTCCCTTTCAAATACCAGCCGTATGTTGGTTTTATTTATTTAAATTTTTAAAATTTGGAAATAGAATAAAAGAGGTTTTAATCTGTATATAAACATTTTATGGAAATTAAAAAGATTATAGATTTTTATTCAGAAGATTTTAAAACCATAAAGTCGTAAATAATTTAGGATTAAGGTATCCCTAGATTCTGTTGATGTGTATACATTCTCACTTCGTGGTGATCACATTCTTTAGCTCACTGTTGGAATGCGGAGCCGGCTGCACTGATCTCACTCGTCGCTTCAGAACGTTCCAGACATGCTCTATGGGATTCAAGCCGGGACTTCGAGCTGGCCAATCCAAACAACGAATTCCGACCTCTTCTATATACGCTTCCACATCGCGTTGTCATCCATAAAAATGTAAATTTTCGCCAAGAGCGGCCAATGCGGGTTGAATGAGGAATTAGAACTTCCGTTGTGTTTTGGTGTCCAGTCGGCGTGCTCTTTTTGATAAGACTAAGTCCGTACGATCCAACGAATTTATTCCTGCTCAAAACATAACAGAGCACATGCATCTGCAAAGCGTTCTCCTCGTCTTCGTAGCACTCGCCGACGTAGGTCTTCACCGTTCAGAGATATCCTGGCTTCATCAGAGAATAAAACTGTTTTGTTCTGTGTGTGGTGTGAGAACTCGCATTGTCGTGATGGAGGATGATGCGGCGGTTGCAGTTCTCTTTACGGAGTTCAGAAACGACCTGTAGCAAACAAATGCTAACATACCATTCTGCATTAACCGTTCTTTGTCCCTCAAGAGGAATAGTCGTAACATGGCCGGTTTTGGAGACAAACGTGGCCACCATTTTTTTTGCAACACTCCGTGAACGAACAATTTTCGTTGGCTTTAACTCATTTTCGAACACCCAAACTCGTGACTGGTTTTTTGTTTCGGATTCGTACGCGTATATCCAGGATTCGTCATCTGATACGATGTTGTATACAGCATTTGAGGATCCTGCGTGGAATCTTTCGAGAGTTCTGACGCACCAAGTAACGCGAGCCGCTTTTTGCTCTTCACAGATCGAATGCGGTATCCATCGGGAAAACAACTTTTTTACACCTAATTGTTCATGCAAAATTATTTGTTTTCGACTCATGCCAATGTCTTAAGTTGCCTGAATTTCGCGGTATGTCACATGTCGATCTTCCTCAATCAGCTTACGCACAGCATCAACGTTTTCTTGGGTGACTGCAGTTTTTGTACGACCTTGACGGGGATCATCACTGAGCTTGACACGCCCACGTTGAAATTCAGCAAACCAGCGATAAATTGTGGTTTTGGATGGGGCTTCACCACCAAATGCAGAAATCATCCGGTCAACACACTGTTTTTGTGTTAAACCACTTCGAAAGTCATAATAAATCATCGCTCTTGAATTTTCTCGAGTCAATTCCATTTTCTCAACGACTAAACAAGTTTGACAAAACCTTGTGACAAGACCGAGAATCTTTTTTTAAATAAATAAATGGTATTCGATTTTTAAAACCAAGGGGTTTTCAATTAAAAAGATTTTAATGTGACAGGAACAGTGAAAATATTCCATTCCCGATACTTTTAGTGCAGCCTATGTATCCGTACTCGAAACCAAAGACTACAATATGACACGGACCTTTAAGGACGACGACGCGACGAGTGAGATAGATACTTGAATCTCGACAGTATTTTCATAGGCGTAAAATAGAAAATCGCAGCAAGTAATTCGAAGAGTGGTTTGTGCAACAAAGACTGTTTGAACCCAGGACACAAAACGGTTTTCTGCCGACTTCCAAAAAGGAGACGGTACTTAATTCGACTGTATGTTTTTTTTTTCTTTTTTTTTATATATGTTACGTCTAACTTTTTACTGGGTAAACCGATTTCGATGATTCTTTTTTTATGTGAAAGCATCAGCTTTCACATAAAAAAAACTTCTCGTGTGGTCCCATATGAAAAAATCGATGAAGGTCAGACCAGTAGTTATTGAGTTAGGTTAATAACTTATATTGAAGTCGGCTGTACAAAATTTTTAATTTTAAATTATTGTAAACGGTTTGACGTCGCAACGCCCACCCATACTGAAAACTACGTTCAGCCACATTTTTCACATGTTTTCATTCGTCATATATATATAGCAAGATGTTTCCTGACGGTAAGGTCCCTTAGTCGTATCGGTCCAGAAAATGTAAATCACACAATGATGAACCGCCAATCATCCAGATGGTATGGATGGTATCGTGAGTTTTGTCGTGATGTGCGATGGTGATATTTCGCGTCTGATTAGTCCGAACAATTCCTCTGAGAACACCCCGTGGTTGATACGATAGAATATGCAAAGGGATGCAACATCTCTTCGCAGTGCCAGTGAATTAAGACGACAAGTAAGAACGCGGCTATGGAGAGCGTAGCCCTCTTCACAGCTCGCTGAGCGACCTTGAGCTTCCTCATATAGCCAGCAGTGAAGGACCACGTCTCAGATCCATAGGTCATCACTGGCAACACGCACTGGTTGAATGATCTTGTTTTGAGGTATGCCTGACGAGAAGATGTATCGTAATCTCCCGAACGCTACCCAGCCGAGTTGCATCCGTCGATTGACCTCTCGGTCAGAGTTGGACTTACCTAGACGGACTATTTGTCCTAGGTAAACATACTCGTCAACAACTTCGAGCTTAGATAGATAGATAGATAACACTATTGTACGCCAAAAAATAACATAAATATTAACAAAAAATGAGAAAAAGGAATGTGGTACAATGGGCGGTCTTATCGCTAAGAGCGATCTCTTCCAGACAACCTTTGGATGGACAGGATTGCAAGAAAACAATAAAAATGTGTGTGGTTTGGCGACAAAAATAACATTATTTTTATTAAAGCCATTAAATAGAAATATAGAATGGTATATAAGTACATAGATAAGATAAATACGTACTTAAGATAAATACACACATAAAATATATATATATATATATATATATATATATATATATATATATATGGAGGTTACACACGACTTTTGTTTTTCCCGTGTTTATCTTAAGACCTATTGGCTGGGAGACTATTGAGGTCACTAAGCATAGTGCTTGGGTCGTCGAAGGAAATCGAAGGTGAGTTATGTACTCGTCATTGACGTTGATATCGTATCCTTTCCAGTTCAGTCGCTTGAAAACGTCTTCTAATGCAGCGGTGAAGAGATTCGGGGATATTACGTCAACCTGTTTTAAACCTCCCTGCAGTTGGATAGGTTTCGTACTCTGGTTCTGTACTCACATCGCCATTGTAGACCTAATGTACACCGTAGCCTTACTGTACAAATACCTCAGCACTTCGATATACCGCCGTTTACATGCCGTTTTTAAGGTGCTGGAGAGTCATTCTAATCTCGCTCAGACTGAGGTCCGCGATATCATCGGAATAGTGCCGGATAAGACTTGTTCTTGGATCGTTACTCACACTTGCGTGTAGCTCCAACGATGATTTGTAGGTACAGCTGCCCATATAACCTTTCAATCTAATTAAAAACCTCAGGTGTCCCGGAAACGATGCTGCCACATTCGCTCTTCAGCTTCGACAGTTGGCTCTTTCTGGCAGACAGATCTCTGGCAAATACTTTGGAGCCCTGGTTCCGCTAGATCGCTTCTGCAATACGAGGTGTATTAAAGTTTCGTAAGTCCCGCCGCATACACTTGGAGATCTGTCTGTTCAGTTGCATGTATGCTATCAAATCTGCTGAAGGCTGCAGCTTCGTTTCCCGTTGAACAGCCACGAGATTAAGAATGTGATCGAAAAGTTTTTTTTTGTGTTTTAGTTTTGTGTTCTTATGCGATGGGTCTTGCAGAACTTATCTTCGACCGCATGGACAGTTTCCACAAGTTTGTCATTCATATCGTCCACTTCATTGGAGTCTTCTAAGCACAGTTTTCAGTTTTGTAATTCGAGCCAAAAATTTTTCGGGGCTTTGGAGAGCACAAGGGGGACGGAGCGTTGACTTCATTAGACCTATCCAACTTAATGTTTAGGTTCAGTGTGCCTCCCACCATTCGGTGATCGCTGCCAGTTTTTACTCTCGCTATCACTGAAACATTACTAAACAGTTGTCGTCTGGTGGTCATAATGAAGTCAATCTCATTTTTTGTTCAACCGTCGGGGCTCGACCAGGTCCAATTTCTGTGGGGGCGCTTCTAGAAGAAAGATATCTTTAAAAAAAGAGTCCCTTTTTCTCTATAAGGTCGGCGCCTTGAGTCCCGTTGCCCTATCCCAAATTTCCCTGCTTTCAGCTTACCATTCTCTCTTGTGCCTAGTTTTACGTTGAAGTCTCCAATCCGTATAGTGGGTTTTGGATGAATGCATAGCTCTAGAGATATCTACATACATTTCCTCCACCTTCTCATCGGGATGTGCCGAGGTTGGTGCGTAAACCTTTATGACCTTCAGCGAATACCGTTTGGTGATTCTGTGTACCTATAAGGAACGCAACCCTCGTCGACACACTCAATCTTTACTACGTTGTTAACGAGAGACTTGTAGACGATAAATCCGACACACGACAGATGGTCGCCCTCCCGGTGATAGAAGAAGTTGCCGGATTCGAGAATTACCGTGTCCTCCCCCTCTCTTCGGAACTCAGATAATCCTCTAATATCCCAGCGCAACTTATCTATTACTTCTTCCAGCTCCATGGTCTTCTTGTCAGTCCTCAGTGTGCGTGCGTTATATGTTGTCAGGTCGAGTCGTCTTAGGTGGCAACCGAACCTCCGCTGGAGATTCTTGGCACCCCCTGCCACGCCGCGCCGTTACCACGGTCGCAACCGTAGCCGTGAATAACGGGGCCGCTGGGGACTGGGTGCCATCTTTTTGTCTCGTCATGGGGATATATTGCCACAGTTGCCACGCTTGGCGAGCGGGTTGGCAACCGTAATATTTCTATTGTAATGCGCTGTTATCAAAAAGATGCTGCTGCCCATCTTCTGCCTCAGTTTCCCTCTGTTGCCTCTTACGACACGCACGGGAAGATATGGAGTAGTTGGTATTCTTACCCGAGACTACACGGGACTAGATTTAGTCGTACCAAATCCGAAAATTTGTTTAACTAAGTTTCGACTTCATATACAAGATTTTTCCGATACTCGGCGATGTGTTCCCGAGAAACATAAGTACAGCTGGCATCGCCAGTGCTAATACGAGTATCTGCGTAACTATGAATGTTACTCGTTTGCGACATATAATTGATGTCCACGCGCAGAACGCGTGGTAGTTAGGATGCAGTTTTTAAATAAAAATCTTCGTCTTCATAATATATAAATTATAATATCGTACTTGGATAACAAAATTAAAATGAAGTGATACAATTTAAGAGAAAAACGCTATATATACATTTACAGAAAACATTCTCTTGTTTCTCCAATATTCGTGATATCTGTCTTTTTTATTCTTTACAATTATTTAAAAAATAAAAATAAAAATAAAACATATAAAAACTCCACGAACAATTGATATGCAGAAGTAATAAAATGGGCGACAGCACGCAGCCTTGTTGAACACCAGCATTTACAAAGGTAGAATGCAAATAAAGATCGCATCCTATCCCAATCCGCCGATACTCCGGATCACACCATAGTCCGAGGAGCCAAGAGACGGAGACCTGATATCCATCCGGATGAGTGGTCAACAGAAGGTCCAACAGGGAAGATGCATGATCTTCCACATCTAAAATCGACGTGGTTGAACTAAACAGTTGTGTTAGACCATATGTTAAGGCAAAGTCATAAACAATTAAACGTGGTAGAGCCATGCTACAGCTATATTAGTGGTATAATTGTAGCACGAATGGGTTGGCTCGACCGGCGAAGGACCACGCTCTCACAGAATACCCGCCTAAAATAGCAGCTTAACACTGCTGTGTTTCGTATGGTGTGTGTAGAGAACCGGAGACCCTTTTACTGGAAAAGAGGCATTCCATCTTAGTCCTCACGGATGACAACGCATCTGCATTTTGATTCGCAAACGAGGATATATGTAGATGTATATGGGCCACAGCAACCACTTACCATCAGTTGGACTGTGTGCTCGTTTGTCACCCTATCCTATACAGATCTCCTCGCATGATCGGTTCCACGAGAACCGAGCTATTCGATGTGGTGGGCGTTAAAATCGCCTAGGATCACGATCTCTGCGTATGGGATCTGTTGTAGCACGTAATCTGCTGTGGGACCTATATACTCACCTATAGACGTGGTGATGATCGTCACCCTCTACGCGCAGCCAAAGGATGGAAAACTCCGAACCCTCAAGACAGCCGAGGCGTCGAGAACAGATATCCTCTCTGATGTATACGCAAACTCCAGCGCGAGGCACAAAGTAGTTTTTCAATTTGTACCCGAAGAGGAAAGATACGATGTATCAGCCGGAGAGGATAACTTCTTCTCCGTCAGAAAGCCTACCTATTTAAAATTTAAAAGATGGTACATTATTGATATACATGTGACGCCCTGCAAGGGCATAGCAACACTAGAGGGCTAACTTAGCCGCCTACTATCAATTTGTCATTTGTGGGGTTCCGTAACCGAAGGATAACCAACGGAACCCTATTACTAAGCCTCCGCTGTCCGTCCGTCTGTCTGTCAGCGGGCTGTATCCAATGATCCGCAATAGGTAGACAGTTGAAATTTTGAAGAATGAAATGTATTTCTGTTGCCGCTATAACAACAAATAAAATACTCGTAAATAAAAATACATTAAGATGGGCCCCCCTACTAGAAACGTGTGTTACGATGGTACGGAACTCTTCATGCGCGAGTCCAACTCGCGTTCGGTCTTTAATTTTGTACTAAACATATTATTAGGTCCTTACATATGAAATTGGCGTTTTGTACCGCAGGAATATAAAGTCAATTTTTTTTTTGTAAAATATATTTAATTAATCAAAGTATGCACCGTTGTTATCTACTCTTGCCATCTCATATGTAGTTAATTTATCCCTTTACTAAAAAAACCATGGGGGCGAGAATCAATAAAGTCTTTGAAGGTGGTTTGGACTGCCGCATCGGAGTTGAATTTTTTTCCTGGTAAGAAGTTGTCCAAATTCCGGAAAAAAAATGGTAATCTGTTGGAGCAAGGTCCGGGGAGTACGGTGGATGTCGCAGACATTCCAATTGTAGCTCATCGCTCAGTGGTTGTTTGTTGTGCAGTGTGTGGTCTTGCGTTGTCGTGAAGGAGCAGTGGCCTAGAGCAATTGACCAATCTCGGTTGTTTAGCAGCTAGTTCTTCCTTTATGGTTTGCAGTTGCTGACAATAGATATCTGCCGTAATCGTTTGGCCAGATTTTAGAAAGCTGTAGTGAACGACACCGGCGCTAGTCCACCAAACACTCACAAGTAACTTTTTCTGAGACAATTTTCTTTAAGGGCAGGATTTGGCTGGGTCTCCAGGTTTCAGCCATTGCGACGAGCGCTTCCGATTATCGTACAGTGTCTACTTTTCATCACAAGTAATGATTCGATTTAAAATCCCTTCATTATTGTGTCGGTTGAGCAAAGTAAAACAGCAGTTCGCCGGATCCTACAAGCCTCTGTCCTGCCTGAAGTCGCCGGATCCTGCAGGCCTCTGTCCTGCCTGACGTCGCTGGGATCCTGCACGCCTCTGTCTTGCCTGAAGACGCCGGATCCTGCAAGCCTCTGCATTCACCTGAAGTCGTCGCCTAGACACACCCACGCCTTCACCTACGCTGTGCGTGCTCGTTCCAGGCGCTGTGGGCCTACCACCAGCACAGCCTGCGTATAATCTGTGGGCAGCGAAGATGTATTGGCTTGCAGGATCCCGGGGCGGCCCCGGGATAAGGCCTTTAGGAGATTCTTCGAGTTTGAGAACCGAAGCGAGACTGTGTTTCTTGACCGATTGTTCGGCTTTTATACCTTTTTAGAGAGAACGGAAAATTATTTAAATTTAAAGCAAATTTTTTGTAAATGGCCAAGAGGAAAGAGTATTTATGTGGAATTATCGAAGTAGAAACAACAGACCGGTAGCGAATTTGAATAAAAATTGCCATGACAACCAGATAAACAACGATATCAAAACATGCCAAAGAGCAATGGCAGACTTTCATACATAAAATTAGTTGAGAAGAAATGGTAGCGTCTATATACCAAAAATATCTTAAAATGTTAAGCGTCAGTCCCTTAATAACTCTGTCAAAGAATTTTGTACTGAGAAGGCGTCAAAAAAAAGATATTTACATTTGAACATTTTTAGGTTACGTCCTATGTCACTTGGAAAAGTCATGCTTCCTGTGGTTGTTTGATGTTAGCTTAATACATAATACATAATTGAGAGTTTTTAGATTATTGTATCTCCATTATATATTTGCATACTATAAATGTATATTTCTGGCATGGCTCCAGGGCTTTTGTACCATAGTGATATTCGCAGAAGGGCTAGAACCCAGAGCCGTAAAGCCAGTAAAAAAAACATTTTATTTTAGCTAGTGTTGGCATAATATTAAATGGAATTGTTACATAGTACTATGATTGAGATAATGTATTATTGTAGGAAATTCTTTGTAAGAGACTTATTCTCAGCCATATTACTTTTATTTTTGTTATTACTGATAGTACAGTTATTACTAATAATAACTTAATATAAAAATATTTTGTGTGTTGTGTTGATAGTGTTACAAAGTGTATACGAAAATAGTAGGAATATACTAAATGGCAACATTTGAATAGAGTAAAATGATTTCAGTCATTTGATATTCCCAAAAATGTTTGTTTTTTTCTGTGACTTTAATTAAAATACATTTTTATTTGAAAAATCATAGAAAAATAATAAAACTCATTTTATATATAACTTATTTCTAGACGCTATAATTTTTGTCAACTATTTTTCTGCCATTGCTCTTTTGGTTTTAGGCTCGTAATAGAGAAACGGCAAGATTTAAGTGAAAAATGAGATATTATTGCTATAGGAAAAAAGGTAGCGCACCGGCGCGCACAAAGCCCGAAATTGCAGAGCTACGGAGAACTAAATAAAAGATCGAAAAAGGTAGACTCCATCGACACCAAATTAAAAAATGCTGATAGCGTGAAGATACGAAGTGAAAATGATTTGTTATTGTGTTCTTATGGTTTAAAAACGTTACAGGATCCTATGGAAATAAAGGTGATGCAAAATATCCAGTTTTGAGGTGAATGCAGAAAATCAAAACAGAATGGAAAAATGAATTTAAAATAGTGTAAAATGATATGTAAGTAACATAACACTACAAGTTCAAGTTTTTTTACTTTCCCGATTTGTTCCAAGTGGATTAATACAGTTTTATCACTTACTCCGAAGCCTGCAGCTATCTCTGAAGTGCTTTGTGATGGATCCGCTTCCACAATAGCCTATAGCATTTAATTCTTCATTTTCCACTTCGGTCTCCGGCCGTCCACAGGGTTGGTTCTGGTTAAATTTTCAGAACGAAAACGTTGAAACCAAAAACGCACCGTGCTTTGTTTTGCGACGCCAGCGTCGTACACATCATTAATCCCTCGAGCTGTTTCTGCAGCACTGGTGCCACGGTAGAACTCGTACTCGTAAATATACCGATATTTCTCGTAAATAATCCGACGAAACGCCTCGGCTCACAACTTCGCCGTTGCAACGACTGCAATTCAAGATGCTGGCTTTAAAATACTTGGATATCTTTATATTCATAAGAACTTGCACATATAGATTTCTATTTCCGAGAATGACGGAGTATCTGAGAGAACAGAGGCAGAGGTAACTTTGCCATTTTTGGAAGGACTTAAAAGTTTAGAACCAATTTTCCAACAAAAAATGTACTGTCAGAATATGTGTCAATGTTAAATGTGAGATTATATTCTTCATAGATTTTGTATTTATTAGTGAAACATGCAAACATGGTAGAGCAACGCTGCAGCTATATTATGGTTGTAGCATGAATGGGTCGGCTTGAGGAGTAGGACCGCGCTCTCTCAGAATAACAGCGTAAAATAGCAGCTTCATGTTGCTATGTTTCGTATGGTGAGTGTAGCGAATCGGAAACCCTTTTTACTGATAATTTAATATTAAAAATTTTGTACAGCCGACTTCAATTATAAGTTATTATGAATAAATGAAAAAGTATTGGCCTGACCTTGATCAAATTCATATGGGACCACACGAGAATTACCAGCTTTAAAATAAAGAATCATTGAAATCGGTTCATCCAGTGAAAAGTTATGATGTAACACACATAAAAAAAAACAGTCGAATTGAGTACCGTCTCCTTTTTGGAGGTCGGCAGAAAATGAGGCATTCCATCTTAGTCATCATGGGTGACAACGCATCTGCATTTTGATTTTTAATCGAGGATAAATGTAGATGTCTATAGGCCACAGCATCCATTTACCATCAGGTGGACTGTGTGCTCGTTCGTCACCCATATTCTAAAATAAACATCGATACAAACATACATACATAGAATGTCAAGTTCAGAACTCTTTCTTTAAATAGTCTTAGTCGTTTGAAATATAGGTTGAAAGTGGCATTCCTTGGTTGTAGCAAAACATGGCAAAGTATCGTTGCATCACTAGTATGGTAACTTTGCCAAGTTAGTTTTATAGTTAACTATTAAGACCAACATGTTAAAAACGATATATTACATTTGATAACCTTTAATATTGCGTTACTACAAAGATAATAGATGCCTACATTCAGTATTTCAAACAAAATCAACAAAAGTTCTGGAGTACAAAACAAATAGGTTATTTCGCCGGCAGAATTCCGCATTAAAATAAAATGCCATAATTAACTCTCATGTTGCTATATCGAAAGCGAAGCTGTCAATTACTTATTGTATTTTCATCCATAAAATGGCATATCCCGAAAAACGTTACGTTTTCCGTGTTAATTGTAATTTTGTACCAGTACACCCCTGATAGCAAAGTTACCTTTAATTGGTAAAGTTGCCAGACTTGACTGTAGTATTAGTCGCTGTAGTATAGTGACTTAGGGGCTCAGGATGTAGAGTTCTTCAAGGATGGTATTTATGCTTAGAAAACATTTCAGATTAACATTTAGTGTTAACACTTTGGTGTTTAATGTCCAATATAATTAGACAATGTGATAAAAACTATTGAAGTACCTAAGTAATTAAATTATAATATTGAAATAATTATATGAATAAAGCCCGTTACATATTGGGCAGAGTAATAAAAAAATGGAAGTGTCTATTCATACGATAATCGAACGATTAATTTGTTTAATTTATATGTGTATTTATGATTTATTAATTTTTTGTCGACCGATATGTTTTAAATTTAAAAAATAAATAGGATACTAAGATGATATTTAAATAAAATAAGGTATGACATTTATTTACTCTGTTACTTGTATGATTGGGCTATTCGCCTCTAATAAATCCACCAATAAAATATCAGTGACAGTAGATTTAAGGTGCCTAAGTCATAAGGTCCCTAAAGGCGCGTACATTATAATTATATAATCGTTAAACATAATTAAATTAAAATTAATATTGAAAGAATTGAACATTTTAATTTTCAAAATTATGGGACGGTTAAATATTTTTTATTTATACAATTATCATATGAATAATTATTTTTTTATCATACGATTATCGTATGATCAGCAAAGTCATTTTGAACAGCTTTAACATTATTAACTTATTGTCTTAAAAGTGATTATCATGGTTAGGTTTGGTTAGGTTAGGTTATATGACGGCGCAGGTCGGCGCGTCATGTCGTGCGGTGTTCCGCAGGGATCGGTCTTGGGACCGCTTCTGTGGAACATCGGCTACGACTGGATGCTGAGAGGTGAACTCCCGTCGGGCGCCGACTTGACGTGTTATACGGACGACACGCTCGTCACTGCCCGGGGGGAGCTCGCACAAGGATGCAGCGTTGGTTGCCACGGCTGCGGTGTCACAAGTGGTGGCCATGGTGTTCCATGGCCCTCGACGCGCGCCGCCGCCGGGATCACACATCGTGGTCAGCGGGGCCCGGATAGCTGTCGAGTCCACCATGAAGTATCTGGGATTGGTGCTCGACAGCCGATGGGAATTCGGACCCCACTCCCGGCGGCTGGCGCCCAAGCTCATGGGTGCAGCGGGCGCGCTTTCAACGTTGATCCCCGCCCTGGGACCTAGAGGCGAAAGTACTCGCGTCATTATATCGATGGCGCGAGGAAGAGCGGGCACGGAGCTTGAGGCCGGTGCAGAGGCAGATCGCGCTGTGCCGAGAGGAGCTCCGTCAGGTCTTGGTGGCGGAATGGCGGCAAAGGCTTCTGCGCCCTACCGCCGGCCTCGCTACCATCGAGGCGATCCGGCCAGTATTCGACGACTGACTCGGGAGAAGGCACGGCTCCCTGTCGTTTAGGGTGACGCAGGTGCTGTCGGGGCTCGGCTGCTTCGACAAGTACCTGTGCCGTATAGACAGGGAGCCGGACGCTCGGTGCCACCACTGCGTCCATTGCGGGGAGGACACGGTGCAACACACGCTCGCCGAGTGTGTAGCTTGGGAGGAGCAGCGCTGTGTCCTCACAAATGAAGTAGGAGGCGATCTGTCGCTGCCGGCCTTAGTGCGGAGGATGGTAGCGCAGAGTCGTGGGACGCGGTGGTATCCTGCGAGTACGTGATGTCAGAAGGAAACTGCGGAACGGGAGAGGGACGACTCCCTTCCCCGGCCGCAGAAGGCGCACCGGACGCAGGAGAAGGGCGGACAACGCTCTTTTCCAGCAATTATGCAAATATTGTTGATTTGGAAAAACACTAGCCCAGTGTATATCGATAGTTTATGTGTCAGAGAGAGTTTTTAGGAATTGTTATCATAATTACATATCGACGACGCTCTTACAGATTACTATAATTTTCATTTCAATCATAAGTTATAATTTGTGTTGAGGATGGTGTATGTTGAATACAACCAGCGCAGGCCTCCCGTAACCGCACATCATTCCTAACCCATTAACAACACAGTTATTGATTGGGCGCGCTAATTAAATCTATTAACTAACGTCCACTTACGTCAACATTAATAAAAAAAAAAACAAAATAAAAATGTTTCCGACTTCACTCACATAAAATGGTCGTAACTGTCGCGTTTAACGACATCTTACAAAGTATAAATAGCCTATATTTTATCAAACATTAAAAAACGGCGGTGAAATTGTTACGTCTCGTCTCGGCTAAGGTTTGGCATAGGTAAGCAATTACACACCTACTTCGTCTGCGGTGTTTTATGGAGCGACTGTTGTATATTGCCAGCACGATTTGAGAACATTGTGATTTTATTAATAAACAATTTTTCGCGCATTCCACATTTTTCTTGGTTATAATCATGAATGTAATAATCTATGCTTTGTACATTGTTTATTTTTCTAGTGTTTAGCACAACTAGAATAAATTAGTAGATATGTTAAGCAACAGTGTAGTGACGGTGTAAGAATATCCACTACACTATCATCCTGTGGTTTCCGTAATAGGCGACAGAGGGAAATTAAACAGAAGATGGGCAGTAGCATCTCTCCAATAATTGCTGAAAATTCAAAAAATATCACTGCGGTTGCCAAATCGTCTGCCAAGGATGGTAACTTGGCAAATATCCCTTTGTGAGGCATTCTATGGTGAGGCCTATGTTCAGCTGTGAATTTGATAGCCTGTACTAATGAATAAATGAGAATATCGAGTGTTGATAAATCAATCGTCTCTACAGTTCCTAATTAAATTATAAAATTTCTTGTTCACAAAAAAAACCTTTTAAAGTGACTATAGTAGCACGGACTTTAGTACGGGTTTTAAAACTTTAAATTTTTTAAATTTTACAACTAGCTGTTCCCCGCGATTTCGCCCGCGTGTAATTTAGTGTTTTAATTTTTTAAATAAAAGTAAAATAAGTTATTACTTATGACATCAGCTATCTGGCAGAGAAAGTCCCGTCAAAATCGATCCAGCCGTTTCGGAGATTATCCGGAACAGACAGACAGACAAAAATTTAAAAGTGTATTTTTGTTATAACTACCGTTTATACTTTCATATGCATTTATTGTAAAACGCTGTAATTTTGACATTGCAAACAGACACTTTGATTTTATTTATTTGTATAGATGTATAGATATATCATTATATAAGTCTTCACTCAAATTGTTTAAGCAGAGGCTGTATTTATATTAATGCTAAAGATACAGGCGTATGATGCTGCTAGAAGGATCGTTGGTATCGGAGGTACGTGTAAAGCAAGGAGTAGATTGGCTAGGACGTATCGCTTGCAGTTGCCAAGTGGAGCCAAATCGCGTGGCGGCCCGCGGGGGCATCGACCCGTGTGCGGCTCAGACGTTGCCGTCACCGCTCGGTGAAACTATTTCACTGAAAAATCGCCGGCGCGCCGTATCATTGAACGTCAACCTTGACGATTTGTCGCGTCGTCTGTACCAAAGCGTGGGTGCCCCCGACCGAACCTATTCATAACTGTTAAATACCACCGCTCACTTATATGCATGCAGTATGGACGTTTTTCATAATGAAAAAATCCTTCAAGTTTTTCTTATAAGTAGTAAGTACCTACAGGATACAAAAAAGTTCCGGTTTTACCGAACAGCAAGAAAATAATGATTATCGTTTATCTTTTCCCTTGAAAATTTTGTACCATTCTGTATGAAATAAATTATTTTAAAAATACTACTTTACCCATTAACTACTCTCAGTAAGCTCAAAAACATTGTGTTAGTGGTTCAGGTTCAGGACAGTGGTTTAAGGACGGATTCAAACTTACGACTTCTCAATTAAACAGTCCGCACTCTTAACCATAACGCTATTGTCACCCCAGCTTATTTCAGCCCCAGGTGTTTTTCGCATGTATTTTAACTATAAACAGCATTTAGATCTCTGCGGTCGTAAGTTGTATTTAATGTAATCGATAAAAACGTTTGTATACTTGTTATAAGTTACTGTAATAATAATTATTGTTATTATAGTGATTATATTAAATTATAGAAATAGTGTGAAAATGTGCACTGTTATATCACGACGGCGAACTAATATATGTATTGAATGAAGCCGATTGGACTGGAAAAAAATTATATTACGAATAGTAGGCGTGGTCTTATAATAAATAAGCCATAAATCTTATACAAAGGCGAGCAGTGTGTTTGATCTACCTAAATATAAACAACTACATAATAAATTCATTCGATAATAGATCAAACGTTATCACTTTAAATTAAATTTAAAAAAATGTTTATAATTGCTTTTTATATGTAAATGCATCCTTAAATAATTATTTGAAAATTGTCTTTCGTTGTAACAATATATCTCTAAATATTTATCAAAAAAGTTTACATATGGCATGGTTTAAAAAACCTTGGCTGAAATTTCTAACTATAAAATTAAACGTTATAGGTTATCAAATAGGGATTTTTCATCATTTGGGCACTCGTGCAATCTGATTTATTTCACATAGTGTTCAAAGCCCCATTTTCATTAGGAAACATTTATCCCGCGACGTCGCGTCGCCCGACACGTAGAATTCGTGTCGCGGGCGACATCGGATTATGTGGAATTCTTTGAAACCATGCATTTCAACATTAAAATTCCGTCAATTGAATTATCTTGTCGCAAACATTTTAGTGTATTCCGTTTTATATACACACATTTATATGCGCAATCTTATAACTTTGATAAAACTTTAATCCTATTAGACTTCTTTATTTACGATGTTCTGTAATTGCGATATAGAGCGGGTCGCCGTTGAAATGGAATAAAACAAGCTGCGTGTGAGTATTAACGAAATTATTTTTTTATTTGAAAGTTACATGAATGCCATTAACTATGGAATATTTACATCGTTTAAATGTACCGCGACTTGTCACTTTGGACCAGATCCTGGAGATCAAAGTGTCGATGACTCTGCCGCATAAATCTGGCAGAAATTAAGCGGTGGTCTGGGTTCTGTTGACTTTGAGGAAATCAGTCGGTTGAGGCTTATTGGCATAGACCTGCGATTTCAGAAAACCCCACAAGAAAAGTCCGGCGGGTTCATATAGTACGATTTTGGTGGCCAATTCATGTCACCTCTGCGAGAGATAACCCTACCTTCAAACCGTTCATGCAGAATTTCTATTGTGACATCCTTTGTATGCACTGTCCTGCTAGAACCACAGATCGTCCACGTCCATATTCTTTAATGTGGGTCAATAGAATTGGTTAGCATCAATCTGTAGCGCTCGCCGTTGACAGCGATGTCGTCACCCACATGGTTTTCGAAAAAGTACGGACCAATGAAGCCTGAATGAAGTGCGCGACGTTATCTTCAAAATTCGGCCGGACGTCACCACTGCCGTCTCTTAAATGCGTCTTGGACTTTATGGAGTCACCTGAATGATGATATGATGATCATATGAGCATTATGAGTCGTGCAATTTTGGAATTTTCAAACATTTTTTTTAAATTGAAGATTGTCATAAAATTATCGTAAAATTGGAAGTATAATAAGTGAAAACTTGTGTGTATTTAAACTACTTTAAAAAAATTCAGTATAATCATGTTATACGTAATTTTTTCAATGCGCTTAAGGCATGCTCAATTGGATTTACCAATAGTTTTGCGCTTTGACTTATTATTTCATATTTATTTCAAAAAGTCGTTATCAATGGTAAAGATTCCTCCGTATCAGTAGTATCAATGGGCGTTCCTCAGGTCTCGATTCTTGACCCATTCCTCTTCTTAGTTTATATTAATGACTTACACGATATGGTATTATTTGCTGATGATACCTCACTAATTTTCAAACTCAAACGGAAATAAATTAATTATGACAATGTAAATAATGCTCTATCGAATTTAGTACATACCTAATGTTAAAAATTCAAATACCGATGTGCTTACATGGGGAGGAGTTGAGTCTTGTGGATACCACTGTTTTTTTTGGTATTACTATTGGCGCAAAGCTTCAATATATCTAAATTAGCAAGCAGACTTAGTTCTACAGCACATGCTGTAAGAAAGATTAGAAGTCTCACCAATGTTGAGACAGCTAGAGTAGTTTATTTTAGTTACTTTCATAGCGTGATGTCTTATGGAATTTTGCTATGGTGTAATGCGACTGACGTCGAAGCTATATTTGTTTTGTAAAAGACAGCCGTACGAGCGATTTATAACTTATTATATACTTATTTATAATTTTAATGAGTCCCTTGGAGAAATATTTAAAGAAATAAACATATTAACTTTGGCATCACAATATATTTATGGAAATGTAATGTATGTACACAAAAACATAATAGCTTTGATAAGACTAAAGATGTTCATACTTTAAACACTGGGAACAAACATAAGCTTGTAATACCAGTTACTAGACTCCACAAAATAAGTAATTTATTTGTAGGGTAACGTGTACGCTTTTACAACAAAATCACAGAAAATGTTCAAAATTTGTCAATAAACAAGTTTGAATGTTTTATTAAAGAAAAATTGTACCAAAAGGGTTATTATAATATCAAGGAATACATAAGTGAAAAAAACCCTTGGAAATGATGTGATCGCCACCATGCCGGTTCTATTAAAACTCATTTAAAATTTGTACAAACAAAAAAACTAAATTATTGTAAAGTGAATTATATTTTAAAAAAAAAGTCCTGCTAGGTTTCTTGCTGGTTCTTCCCAGGACAGAGGTATTTTCCGAACCAGTGGTAATTCAAAAAATGACTCGATAAGTATAATGTAATAATCTATATTGAATAAAAAAAATTAAAAACTTTTTTTTGTTTTTTCAATAATAAATAACAAGCAGAATTAATGAAAATTAAATTGCAGAATATTTGTAAACTAATTTGTAATATTACTAAGCTTAACACCACTAGCTCCATTGCAATAATATGATACGTGTTTCGACTATAAATGAGACGTCATCCAGAGAAATTTATTCTGTGGTGGCTAACTGCTAACAAGAGAACTGACCAATTACCATTTGTCGTCTTTATTATGGTAATTTATGTACACCTGTGCATCTAGTAAAATTGACGATAAGCTGTAGTAATTATATAGAACTCTAAATAAATAAAGTAATAAAGTAACAGAATAAACACACTGGCGGTGGTCCTATTTCACCAGCAACTTATGAGCCACCAGGAGGCAATGTTTGTTTTCATTTAACTTAAAGTATCTAAAGAGCCCAGAATTATGTATTACAGCATAAAATACAATTACGGAAACCTTTACCTAAGGCCACATATTTATAGTCATAGATTGGGTTTTAAGCGAAAACTCTTTTTGGTTAAATTATCTTAAACGCAATTCAGAGAAAAATGAGAAAGCCGATCTTTTGGAACACATCGCCGACCATCCCGCGATGTGAGTGCTCCACGCCGCATGTGCGGTTTACACAGCGCTCTGTTCACAAATCACTCCTCTCCCTGGACGTCAACAAGTCGCGTGGACCTTATGGAGTCTCTCCTATTCTACTGAAGACATGAGCTCCGGAGTTGGAACCGGTTCTAACGCGTCTTTTTCGGAAATCCTACTCCCAAGGCGTAATCCCGAATTCATGGAAGACAGCTTTGGTCCACCCGATCCCTAAAAAGGCGACCGCTCAGACCCGTCCCTACTACAAGCCTATTGCTATCACCTCCTTGTTCTTAAAAATAATGGAATCCATAATAAACTGCCAGCTCATGAGGTACCGGAACAAACTTGTGTCTGAATTCGAGTCTTTGCTGAACAAAGCCTCGGATTGGGGCGATTAAATCTGGTACAGTTCAATCCCCAGAAGACACAAGTTTGCGCGTTTACAGCTAAAAAGAACCCGTGTGGTATCTCCTCAATTTCATGGCACTCCCCTTGCTGCCTCAGCTAGCATCGGTATCTTTGGCGTCGACATATCTAATAGTGTGCAGTTTCGTATTCACATAGGGAAGGCCAAATTGGTCTGTAAAAAGCTTGGCGTGCTCAGCAAAGCGGGACAGTATTTCAT
The DNA here is from genome assembly GCA_963668995.1 of Parnassius mnemosyne. Classification (NCBI taxonomy): domain Eukaryota; kingdom Metazoa; phylum Arthropoda; class Insecta; order Lepidoptera; family Papilionidae; genus Parnassius; species Parnassius mnemosyne. The sequence goes on from CAVLGL010000080.1 coordinate 18,203,958, forward strand.
GTCGGCACATCGCTTGCAACTTTTCAAAGCGCAAGTTCGGCTTCACATGGAATACTTTTTTCATCTGTGGGCCGGGGCACCGCAGTGCCAGCTCCTTCCACTTGACCGCATGCAGCGCAGAGCGGTTCGAATCGTCGACGACCGATTTCTTTCTGACCGGCTTGACTCATTGGCGCTGCGTAGGGATGTTGCAGCCAGTTGCACTTCCTTTTTTCTGCCGACTTCCAAAAAGGAGCCGGTACTCAATTCGACTGTATGTTTTTTTTTTCGTTTTTTTTTTTTTTATGTGTGTTACCTCAGAACTTTTTTCTGGGTGAACCGATTTCGATGATTCTTTTTTTATTTGAAAGCTGGTACTTCTCGTGTGGTCCCATATGAATTTGATCAAGGTCAGACCAATAGTTTTTAAGTTATTCTTAAATAACTTATATTGAAGTCGGCTGTACAAAATTTTTAATTTTAAATTATTCTTCAAAATGCTGTCTACCATCGTCGAATAGATACCAATAAGTATAAAAAAATTACGTACGATTTTTCGCAGCCTGGATCATACTTTTAGTAGCTATTCGAATACAGCAAGTACCTATATCTTCCGACGCCGAACAGTGTTTTTAGGGTCTTTTCCGATTGACCGATTTTTCAATCCTTACATAAAATGTATCCGTCAAATAAGTCATAATCTCTGCCTACATGTCAAATTGATCTATTTTATTTACAGAACTGTTTGTCTTATTAAAATCTACAGTTATATTATATGTTATATGTATTTTATGTTTTTGTTTGCGTTGTATTTTATTCTATGAATAACTCTTATTTGATAAATCAAATAAAAGTTATTCATAGAATTCAAAATGTTCACAGAGCCCTGTGTTTGATCACTTGTTGGTCACGGTAGTTAGAGTATTTTCTTTTACACCATTACTGTTAATACTCTTCATGTTCCGTAAAGGTACACGTCACCAGACTTACCGTCACAGTGAAAAACAACTGTACTCGTAACGTCGGTTCATTTTTAAACAGAAAAATTATGTTTCGTCGCTTCGTGCATAGATAATGCGGTTTATTCCGTTTATCCACCCTAAAAACTCCACCCTATGGTGGATACTCGGAAACGCGAGTTATCTGTCAACCCCATCCGGGGTGGAATCGCATTTCGTATATTATTTTTCTTCCGATTTTCTCCCTCGGCTGTGTACATTCATTTTATAGAAACATGATAAAAACTGGCTCAAAGTATCTTGAGCAATGTCTATACATTAGCATACCTGTAAAAATAAATCGGTCGGGGAAAATGTTTCTTCGTATTTTGTTTGTATAAAGTTGAAGAAAAATCTCTTTGGTTTGTACTGCTTGTATCTGGCTGGTTTTAATATCGATACATAATATGGGACATTCATCATCATCATCATCATTACAGCCTTTCATAAGTCCACTGCTGAACATAGGCCTCCTCCAAGGAATGCCACAAAGCACGGTCCTGAGCCACTTGCATCCATCGACTTCCTGCATGTCTTACCAGGTCGTCACTCCATCTCGTGGGGGGTCGCCCTACACTTCGCCTACCGGTACGAGGCTGCCACTCAAGAACCTTTCTTTCCCATTGGTTGTCGGTTCTTCGAGATATATGGCCGGCCCACTGCCACTTCAGCTTACTAATCCGTTGGACTATGTCGGTTACTCTGGTTCTACTGCGGATATACTCATTTCTAAGTTTATCACGCAGAGAAACCCCGAGCATAGCCCTCTCCATAGCTCGCTGAGCGACCTTGAGCTTCCTCATACGGCCAGCAGTGAAGGACCACGTCACAGATCCGTAAGTCATCACTGGCAACACGCACTGGTTGTACAATTTCGTTTTAAGGTTTTGAGGTATGTCTGACGAGAAGATGTGTCGTAGTTTCCCGAACGCTGCCCAGCTGAGTTTAATCCGTCGATTGACCTCTCGGTCGAAGTTGGACTTACCTAGTCGGACTATTTGTCCCAGGTAAACATACTCGTCAACAACTTTGAGCTTAGTGCTCCCAACAACTACCGGCATAGGTGTGACATGGACATTAAACATGATCTTTGTTTTGTCCATGTTCATCCTAAGTCCTATTCGTTGGGAGGCACTATTGAGGTAATTGAGCATAGTGCTTAGGTCCTCCGGCGATTCTGCCATAAGGACTATATCGTCGGCAAATCGAAGGTGAGTGATGTACTCGCCATTGATGTTAATACCGTATCCTTTCCAGTCCAGAAGCTTGAAAACGTCTTCCAATGCAGCGGTGAAGAGTATTGGTGATATAACATCACCCTGTCTTATAAGACAACACCTCTCTGCAATTGGATAGGTTTCGTACTCTGGTTCTGTACTCGGATAGCCATCGTAGCTCTACTGTACAAACACTTCAGAACTTCGATATACCGACAGTCAACTTGGCACCGCTGAAGGGACTGTAGCACCGCCTAAATTTCGACGGAATCGGCTAAAAAGGCTTTCTCATAGTCCACATACGCCAGACATAGCGGCAAATTGTACTCCTCGGACTTCTGTACAATTTGTCGAAGGGTATGTATGTGGTCTATGGTGCTAAAGCCCTTTCGGAAATCGGCTTGTTCGGGAGGCTGGAAGTCGTCAAGTCTGCGCGCGAGACGATTCGTAATGACTCTCGAAAACAGCACGTAGACGCGGCTCAGAAGGGAAATTGGTCTGTAGTTCTTCAAGAGAGCGTTGTCACCTTTCTTGAAGAACAAGACCACCGCACTTCTGCTCCACGCCTCCGGTGTAATGCCACCATGGAGGACGGAATTAAAGAGCTTCTGAAGGACTTCAAGTACCGGTCTTCCACCCGCTTTCAGAAGCTCCGCTGTAATTCCATCCTCGCCTGGGGCCTTGCTGTTTTTAAGGTGCTGGAGAGCCATTCTAATCTCGCTCATACTGACGTCCGGGATATCTTCGGAATAGTGTCGGATAAGACTAGCTCTTGGATCGTTACTTACACTTGCGTGTGGCTCCAACGATGACGTGTAAGTGACGTGTGCCCATAGAACCTCTCAATCTCACTCAAAATCTCAGGTGCCCCGGAAACGATGCTGCCACACTCGGTCTTCAGCTTTGACAGTTGGCTCTTTCTGGCAGACAGATCTCTGGCAAAGACTTTGGAGCCTTGGTTTCGCTCGATCGCTTCTTCAATACAAGCTGTATTGAAGTTGCGTAAGTCCCGCCGCATGCAGTTGGAGATCTGTCTGTTCAGTTGCCTGTATGCTGTCAAATCTGTTGAAGAATGTAGCTTCATCTCCCGTCTAACAGTCATGAGATTGAGAGTGTGATCGGAGAGTTTTTGTGTTTTTCTGCGGCGGGTCTTGCAGAACTTAGCTCCGACCGCATGAACAGTTTCCACGAGCTTGTCATTCATATCGTCCACTTCATTGCAGTCTTCTAGGCACTGAAAACGGTTTTGTATCTCGAGCTGAAAGGTTTCGGGACTTTGGAACACAGCACGAGGGGGGCGGAGCGTTGACTTCATTAGACGAGACCTCTCCAACTTAACGTTTAGGTTCAGTGTGCCTCTAACCATTCGGTGATCGCTACCAGTTTTCACCCTCGCGATCACGGAGACATCACTGAACAGTTGTCGTCTTTTCGTTATAATGAAGTCAATCTCATTTTTTGTGGAACCGTCGGGGCTCGACCAGGTCCACTTCCTGTGGGGCCGCTTCTGGAAGAAAGAGTTCATCATAAAGAGTCCCTCTTTCTCCATGATGTCGGCCAACTGCTGACCCCTTGGGTTCCGTTGCCCTATTCCAAATTTAAATATTAATAAAAATATTAATAATATGGGACATTCAGAAAAATAAAAATAAAAGTAAAAACACTTTTCCGCCATTTTTCAATTGTGTATCTGTCCGCCAAAATGAATGAATTTAACGAAAAATTCTTCAATGGTGAGCTACCGCATCCAACATACTATCGGTCCTCCAACATAATTTATACATATTATGTTGGAGCTTCGATAATATGTTGGATGCAGTAGCTCACCCTGACACCTTTCCGAAATGTATCATTGGAATTCACCGACCGTCTTCGGTTGCTAGGGTTAGAGGTTTCTTTGAACCTGAACTTTGGGCGATTCAATAATTAAGCCAATTGCCAAAACAGCTTAAAGGAAGTAACGTATTCTTGCAAAAGTGCGGTATTCTACAGTTTTTTATAAAAAATAGAGTCCATTGTCCCTAAATAAATTATTTTGCCAATAAGTACATTTTTAGAACGTCTAATAACGCAAAGAACATAAAAGTTTTGGAAAAAGCATTGAATTTTATTCGCTTTTTGCAAATTATAAGCCATATCAAAGTTTTGTTCTCTGCGTCGTGGAAAAATACCTCATCAATATTTTTTGTGTTTCAAGTATCAGCCCTGTTATTTGATACCGTGTTTCTCGATTCTCAGTATAAGATAAGTGAAATGGTATAGCATGTACCTGGTAAAGCGTTAGCGGGAGACGGACCAAGTGGCCGGGGGAAGGGTGGCGCCCGGGCATAATGGGAGTCGGCAAGCGCTTTGTGCCGCAGCTGTTATTATGCAGATTAACACCGCCGGGAATTTGTTCAAATATCGTAACAAGCGCTCCTCGCGGCGCCGGCGCCGTCCGCGCTCACGTAATTTACGATACGAGGCCCGGGAATGCGACGGCGTTCGCTCCTTCCACGGAATTTGACGCGCTTATGTCGATTCTATATTACACCTCCTCCAACGTCGCTCCAGTCTATAATTCGTGCTGATTTTAATCGTAAGGTTTTTTTAGTTATGTAGTGTGACTGGCGATTTAGGTAATTTATATTTTTCAAGTCTAAGCCTGGCTGATTATAATTTAAAATTACATTCTTGGGTAGATTTTCAATTGCATTGATTTTAATAATTGCTTTGGATATTGGAATTGGCAATTACTGTTCGAAATGATATAAGGAAAATTATCTCAAACCTCAAGTTATCATTTAATACGAATAAAGACATGAATTTATTCTATAACACTATAGTTTTGTTTGGATATAGTATTTTTGTTTATTCCTACGTTTTATCCGCGTTTCACCACGGTATGTTACATAATATATTTCTTAACAGTAAAATAAATGTTAATGAATACTCTTCCATTTGAATAATATTGGATTTAACATTTGCTCGCTAAAGACACCGTCTATAATTAAACTTGTATAGAATTGTATGCAGAATTCGTAACAGGATGTGAATAAGAAGCATTACACCCGCTTTAGTAATCTTGTTAGAAAATAATCTAGTTGTTACGATCCTCGTATATACAGGGGCACCTTCGCTTGAAGTCCTGTATCATTGATACAGCACATACGGCTGCGATTACGCTATCATTGTAATTTTTTTGTAAGTTAGTTATTGTACTTATAGTTAGATTTTACCAGATAATAATAAAGCGTAAACATATAATGTTATTTTCAATTACACTTTATCATTCATTTCCTTAACTCATTGGTGAAAGTATTGAACATCACAGAAGTTAAATACTCGTAGAAGTAGGAGCAGGCGGATTGCGGCGGAACACGCGCCAGTTTTAAACCACTTAGCAAAAATTTAATAAACTTTTCAAAAATGCGTAGATGGGGTCACCGTTATATGCCTGACCTTTTCCTCTCTACAGTTTTTCCGAGAGTAGTTGCAATTTTGGCTTAAATACAAAAAAAAACGATAAAAGTTATCGAGAACAAAACATTTATATAGATTTTTTAGACAATTGAAGTTCATTGCTGGATATGGGCCTTTCCTGTTGTTGGGTGGATTTATCATAACGTCACGCTTGGCCGAACGATGCCAGTACAGACGTTTTGCTTCTACGAAGTTCACCCCGTCGCCAGTCTGAGAATTTTACATCTGGCAGATATACCGCGGTAGTTATTCTACCATTTTTTTTATAGTTTAGGGTTACAATCGAGCACGCAGTCCACCTGATGGTAAGTGGTTGCTGTGACCCATAGACATCTACATTTATCCTCAATAAAGAATCAAAATGCAGATGCGTCGTCCTCCGTAAGACCTAAGATGGAATGCCTCTTTTCCAGTAAAATGGGTCTCCGCACTCTCTCACAGTAGTGTCAAGCTGCCATTTTACGCTGGTATTCTGTGAGAGCGTGGTCGTTCTCCGGTCGAGCCGACCCATTCGTGCTACAACAATACTATTAATATAACTGCAGCATGGCTCTACCACGTCAAAAACGCCACTTATCGGAGCCGTGAGATATCTTAAACATTTCCCTGAAGCGCCTCTTAGCACACCTACAACAATTTTATTTTAATTAAATGCGCTTAAACTTAAAATAGTCTTGAGACGTCTAGGTCTGATCATGATTTATATTGAGATGATGATTATTATACAGGATGTAACATTTGTAGTAATATTAAATTACACCTTAAAAACATCAAACATGCAAAATTTTATTGGTTGAACGCTAATTAAAGAACATGATAACTCTGATAATACCCATAAAGCTCACTTTTAAGACATGTTATGGCTAAACGAATATGTACTAATATTAACTACTTAAAAATCTACAACCAATATTTTTTTCTCAACGAAACTATACACCTAAATCGTGTTAACCAAGATTTACTCATAAGGAAAATTGTAAATTCTGAAGTTACATCATTCGGCAATAGTTGAGTGTATATAGTACCTACTCAGGTGGCATTCCGTGGTGATGGGAAAGCGGCAGAAAGTCCGTTGAAGGCGGAGGGTCGAAGGCTTCGCAGGAATGCGACCGGACGCGGCCTGCGCCCCCCACGCCCTCTCTTGTTCCTCCGCGACCCGCCTGCTACCACTTTTGTTTTAACTTCTGCGATCTTCAGTATTTTCGTCAATGAGTTAAGGAAATTAATGTTAAAGTGTAATTGAAAAGAAGATTACATCTTCATGCTTTGTACTATTCGATAAAATGTCGCTTTAAGTACAATTAAACTGATGGAAAAATTAGACTCCATTTCTTTTAGATGGTAATCATTTTCATCAGGTTTAGATTGTTTAGATGACCATGATTTTTGGAGTGGTGTAATAACAGCTGTATGTGCTGATTTATGATACAGCACCCCGATCGCAAGATGTTCCTATTCCCTATTTAACAACTGGATTATTTTCGTAAAAAATCCTTCCAATAATTTTTCAACAAGCTGCTAAGGCTGGACTATGCTTTCAATTAGCATCCTCTTAAGCATATAATTCTAACATAGTTTGATTATAATAGAATTTTAACGATCAAATGTTAAATCAAATAACTCACTGGAAGACTAAGTTATTAATATTTATTTTACTGTAAAGAAATTATTTCTAACATACCGTGGCGAAACGCGGATAAAACCTGGACAGAGAGAAGAAAGGGCGTAAATGATCGTGATCGTGTCTAAGCACTGATAAGCGCCGCTATTATTCGGTCTGTGGGGTATAGTATAGAGTATAGACGGTCAGTGTAATAACAGGCTAAGAGACTTTACATTTTAGTCCTCAGAAGTGACAACGCATCTGTAGCCTTTTTTGTTTGAAGTTGGTTGCAGCAGGTGTTCGTGGGCTACAGTAAGCAGTAGCAAATTATAGTTACATTAATAATTGTATCATTAAAAGAAAGGGGTATGGAAATCAACTTCAATAACAAGAAAGTGACAATTGTCTATAATATAAAAATGAATCGCTGAATGTGTTGTTAAGCGCCAATCTCGAGAGCAGCTGAACCGATTTCGCTAATTCTTTTTTTATAATATTCCTTGAAGTACGAAGATGGTTCTTACGGAGAGAAAAATTTAAAAAATTGCCTGAAAAAGTCTAAAAACAACACTTTTCTATATTCCCATACAAAAGTAATAATACTTAAAAGTCAATTTGAACTTTAATACTATACGTGGTAGAGCCACGCGGCAGCTTTTGCTGTCGCACGGATGGGCCGGCTCGAACCGGGGTGGTACCACGACTTCCATCTTGGATTTACATTTCGACAGCCCTATCGGTCTCAACACCCTCGAAAACCATGAAAATGTCACCCATGACAAAAAAAATTATACTACTTACTTTTAGTACGTACTACTATTATTTATTCTGTGCTTTTAAAATATTGTAATAAAAAAAATCTCTTATTATTATTATAATCAAGTATTTAAGAAATTTGGTTATTCGAATATTGAGCCCCTGCAAACAACCGAAACAATGTCCACTCACGACGGCCACTGAAGCTGAACTAAACTAAAACTACTCTGTGGCTGTAGCTCCCCATTTACAGAAATAATTTACATACAAGGCTACCAAATCAACGAAAATTTCGCCATTTTGGAGCCGAAAAATATTAATTATAGCTAAACAAAACAAAATTACACTGCCATTTACATTCAGTGGGTTCCCACATGATAAGGTAAGCAGTGTACTGAGCCGTTTTGTGTGTATTTGGCGTTTGCGGCCAACACTCGCCAACAAGCCGTATAGTGTCGGTTTTCCGTGCACAAATCAAAGAAATATGGCGCAAGCCGCAAATAGCGATCACACGTTGGCCGAGTGTTCAGTTCATAGTTACGCTTTACGGCTTAATAAAATTATTTCACGAACATGGCGACATGGCCTAATGAATGAATGACATGGAAATATTTAGGTTCGTTGATTCTTATCACAATGAATCAGTTATATGGAACCCCAAACATGAGCAACATAAAAATAAGGCCGCGATCACTAACGTCCATCATCATCTAGCTACCAACGCAGAATGAAGCACGCCAACGTGTGAACGGCACCACAAAAATCTGCCGAGCGGCTCGTCAAGCGCGCTCGACCAACGTGTACTGGAGCCTATAGATGAAGAGATTAAAAAATAGATTGAGTTAAACAATTGATATTTTCAAAAGATATCGTGTTTACAAGCCTTGGGGACATGATAAATCCACACCATAAGCCACTAAAACCCCTTTTTTTTTTTAAAATAGCAATTAATCGATGAAAATAATAAGTTCAGCAATCATTTATCTTTCTAACAGTGTGCTTTTTATATCATTTATATGTATAATATGATTGCTAGATACGATTTTATTCGATAAAACTTTGGAATCTTAATTTTTAGGCGATAGTAGAACATACCTTGCGCTTCCGCTTAAGGTATGCAATAATATTGTAGGGTTCACTCTGAATGATAGGGCGAGAAAATGTGTGATAATGGAAAAGCGTGGTTTGCAAGAGGATGTTGTGTGATCAGGATTAAGAATGGAACGCTTCGGTGGTTTGGACACGTAGAAATAACGATTAGTACTCACTAAGTGGTAGGACTCATTTTCTGTATTTGAGACCGCCCTCACACCTATTTCTGCCGTCAAATAGTAGTGCTTTTGCTGTTTTTGCTCCGATCTGAAGGATATCGAGAATGGGTATAGTTAAATGCTGCGAAGTATTCCATGTTAGTCCTCAGAGATGACAACATATCTGTAGAATTATTTGTTAAAGGTTGGTTGGAGGTGTCCACGAGCTGCAGTAGCCACTTACCATCAGGTGGACTAAGTTCCCATTCACTTCAGTTCTGTAGGTATATATTCGCATGACATTCTTGATTGAAATCAGCCCAAAAGTCCTGTGTCAGAAGTTTGTAGGTGTGTCACCCCCGTACCTCGGAAAGCACGTAACCACATTGACCCTGCGTCTGATCTCTCTCCAATCGTGTCGGCTTGCTGTATCATCGGACGATGAGAGTGAGATAGATAGAGAGTGCACCTGTGCTTACGCACACATACTTAATCAATGTTCCGATTGGTTACTATTTGCATAAATTATGTTTGTATGACGTTTGTGGGATTGATTACAGTTATGTTTGCACTCTGGTATTACTTATTTACCAGTTACTAAACCTTACCTGTTTTCTCTGGTATTATTATATTAACAAGGTGATAGTTTTCATTTATGCTTATAGCTGAAATATCAGTGGATATTTTTTCATCAAGTAACTTCGTGCATTGGATTCAGTTGAGTTATTTGCGATACAAATTATTAGCTGTAGTTGATTCAGCGCCTCACTATTGTTCATCTAAATTGTTAGTCATGTAGTTGTGAACAATTAATGTATAGTTGCCTAGATATCACTTTTATTTTTCTCTTCAACGTCAATGCAAAGCTACCTTACGCTCAGTGCTGACTTTCCTCTTTCGCGATAGGCTTTAAACCACACAGTGATTTTCCGACTGCATACATCCATTCTTTATTTCGAGCAATATTATATATAACATTGTGCAAGGAAATGATGTGACAATAATACCGTTATTGAAAACGGCTAAGATGACCGCATTCTCATCTTTAAATACTTTACTGAAGTTTCAATGTTTATGGAGTGTTTAATTTTATATTAATGGAGCGATGAACTGATGAAACATGCGGGTATTCGACAAATGCATATGGCTCAGAATCGTACTTAGTGACAATCAATGGTATAGGCCTATTTTTAGGGGTGAACTTGATAGGCTGTAGTGATAGTGGTAGTGTGCAGCAGTGGCCGGTCAAATGCAGCACAAATTTTAAATATTATAGGTATATCGAAAGGTCTTAGAGCTAATTTATGAATGAATATTCATGTTCAGAAACAATTTTTAAATTAAATTTGGCAAAAAATTACTTTGCGTACATCCGCTAAATAAAATAAAATGATATGTCTTACCTAGTACGAAGAGCACCTCCCGCTCTCCCTCAATTGCGTGCACTATCCCCGTCACCACTAATCCCAGCACCACTACTCTCAACACCACTACACTAGGAAAGACACACCACTGACGACAATACGACACGTGTTTCGCCTCTACGCCTCGTGTATAGGTGATATAGACTCTACGGTGGCTAACCTAGCGGTTGGCCACCGTACGCAACGGGGATAGTGCACGCAATTGAGGGAGGGCGCGAAGGTGCTCTTCAAACTAGGTAAGACACATCATTTTATTTTATAACGCGGATGTACGCAAAGTAATTTTTTGTCAAATTTAATATAATGGACTTCCGCAAAGTAACGCCTGATTCTATTAATTAACAATTTTTAAGTAATTGAAAGTTTTAATGAGACTGAGTCATATTATAGTATTAATTATCATTAAAAAATGGTTTATAAAGGCCGTAACAAGAAAAGTGTATCATCCCACCTATCGGCTAATCATCTATACTTAATGTATTATTAATTTCTCACATATAATAGTATACGATAGGATACGTTATATTATAGAAAATCTAACTGAACCGGACCTTCGAATACACTACATGGTTCATTTGACACTGGAACAGTGATAGCCCCCTAAATAATAATTAAAGTAACATTGAATTCTTCAAACCTTCACGATATAATATACGGATGAAATTAACTTTTTATTATAAAAGTCAACTTCAATGTACACAAATTAGATAAAATTTATTTCGTACTTAGATAATCATTTACTTTACAAGTTTTTCGAGATAGGTGCATCACATAAAGAATTATATATTTTCTAACGCCGAGCAAAGCTGGGTTGCCCAGGTACTGTATAAGAATGAAAGCGCCGACTTCAGTATGTGAAATTATTATTTATAGTTCCTTGAAATTATCTTTATTTATTTAAGTGATTTTTTTACCCTCTTTCAGTGAACTAAGAAATATCACAATCTCAATATCGTCAGTAACATTAAACACCTCCCTCCTATTTGCCACCCTTAACGTATATTATAACCTACACCCGTGAAGTATAAGCTATTTATTAAAAAAAGAATCATTAAACTTGGTTTGCAATTGACGAAGATATCGCATAATATACGTACGTACATAAAACATGCAGTCGAAATGATAACCTTCCTTTTTTTGAAAGCTGGTTAATAAATAATAAGCAGAGTTTGGTTTACTTCCTTTCATATAAAATGTTATGAAACAGTTGTTTTGATGGATTAAATTTCTTCATCCTTTAAATTGTATAATCGTTAAACATCAATTAAATAAGAACGTAAAAAATAAATAAAAATATAATTAATAAATAAATGACAAAAATATAATTACAATGATATTTTCTAAAGATAATTATTTTTACACAAAAAGGAAAACAGCCTTTTAAAAGTGTGTAGTATAAACGTACAGCACAAAATTCTTTCTAAATATTTGGTGCATACACTTTAATTTGTTGGGACAAATATGTATATTCTAAATAAGTTATTATAGTTATACAAACCGTACAACCTACAAAACTTCTTTACAAACATCATTATCAGCAATCTGCCGCATTCTACTGCTGCTCCTCTACAAACATATTCGATTGTTGTCAATTGACTTACATCATCACTCCAACTAGCCTGGGGACATCGCACAAGTTTGCCTAACCGCGATCTCCAATGTTGGATACGTTCAGTCTCTGTTGTCGCTTCTGTGATATAGATTTGATAAACCCAGTGTCAGTTCGAGATGAAAATGTTGACGTTCATTATATTACGAATCTTATGCAGACGGTTCACTCGAAAGAATGTTCACTCGAGTGCATGCTTCATTTTTCTTTCATTCTATGTTCACACATGTTAGCTGGAATGACATCGAAAAGAACATTTACCTGCTCTTTTCTTTCAAAGTTTCGTTGAATGACGTCGTGCGTCTTGGAATTTGTTTAATTTGTGATCATTTAATTACACATACACTGCCTAAAAATTCTGCATGTTTGAACCAGTATAGCGTCGGTAGATAGACATCGTCAGAAGAGCAACCGCTTTTTTGTAGATTGCTTTATTTTGGTTAATTTTATTGTGTAGCGAGTCCTTAACGTCTTTATTTTATGTTTAATATCTTCTACAGTAACCTCTAAGTTTAAATCACTAATTAAAGATTTCATAACGTTTGGTCGTATTGTTTTGTCTTTGTATTCACCAATTTTGTGATTCAAAAGACATGATAATTTTTTAAATTGTCCAAAAACAGCATCGTATTTTGATCGTTCCACTTGAACACCATTTTGCCGCGACGGTTGTCCTGACGTTTTTCTGCTACAGGACTCGACAGAAAATGGCCGAACACGAGTTAACGATCTCCCAGTGTTCAAACTGCTCATTTTTCGTACATTCGGAGTGGGAGTGAATAATGCCGAATGCCAATATCCAACAATGTTGGATCGGTTCACTAAGGAATTCATTCGCCACTTTTTTTTCATTCCGTGTTGAAAAGTTTCATTTTCAGTGAAAGTTGCCGCATGAAAGACACATATGAACGAAAAATGAATTTTGATTCCGCCTTTAAGATCGTGGAACAGTTCGACATTCTAAGTCATCCTTAAATTTTTTATAGTAATATGTTTCTTAGGATATCATAGAACGATTAATAAAAATGCGTAAAATTTTTTTTTTTAAATATCGAATAGCTACAACATAGTGACGATGTAAGTATATCCACCACCCCAAATCGTCTCGTGTATGTCGTTAGAGGCGGAATAACTAGAAAGTAAACATTTCAGTTGCCAACTCGCCTTCCAAGCGTGCCAATTATGGGAAATATCCTTATAAGGGTAACCCGGCGACTTTGAAAGGCTGTAACGATGATGATAATGATATGCAACAACTATACATACGTAACATATTTCGCAGTTAGATGTGTTTTGGTAAGGCCGTCCGGACGGATTCATTCGGAGCGCTGCACTTTTTTTACGCACGCGCGCGCAATGTGGTGCATGACCCCATTGGAATGTACCACGTGCACTAGCCGATGGAATGTGCAACTGTTTACCTGGTCATTTTTTTCGACTGCTACCACAAAAAATACCTTTTTAATACTATTTTATAACGAATCTCTTGAATAAAACTACTATTACGGATTCTATCGCGTTTAATTAACTTATTTTTTTATTAATTCCCGAAGTTTCGGGTGCTTTACAGCACCCATGGTCACGGGGGTGTGAGGTGATTGACGTCCCGATGTCAGAGTTAACCCGGAATAACTTCAGCTTTTTTAATTATTAATTGTGGCCCGATCTACTCAGAATGAACTTACTCCGGGAAGTCTGCAGTTTGTGATCATTTCCTAGACGGCCCCCGCCATTACATTAGATTTGATAAACCACAAATTCTCGCGAAAGAACGTCGATTCCTGCCAAGTATGATACGTAAGGCTATTGAAATTAATAAACATTCTAATTTCAATAGAGAGGGAGGCTGGGTACTACCACCTGCTTGGGATCCTGTAATTACTAAAATTAAAACTAAACCCAAGCATACCACTGCAAGACTTCAAGACACAGTAAGTTCATTCTGCATAGATCGGACTACAATTAATAATTAAAAAAGCTGAAGGTATTCCGGGTTAACTCTGACATCAAGATGTCAATCACCTCACACCTCCGTGACCATGGGTGCTGTAAAGCCCCTGAAACGTCGGGAATTAATAAAAAAATAAGTTAATTAAACGCGATAGAATCCGTAATAGTAGTCTTATTCAATATGTAATGTACGCGTAAATATAAGAAATCATAACGAACTTCTTACTAAAACGATGCTTTCTAAAGCACTCTATTAACATGTTGACATTTTTCTGCTCAGTTCCGGTAATTTATGTTTTCGTTTTGCTTTCGTTGACGGTTTCTGTTTGTGTTCTTGGATTAATTAAAGCTTGTTTTTATATTAAAATTATTAAATGTTGGAACATGTTGTAAATACTGGACCTCATAATATGTCTTTTTTTCGAGATGCATTTATATCTTCCTGGGTGGGTATGTAATGGACATTAAAGTTTACTTGTATTTATTGAAGTAGATCAATAAAGCGCACTAAGGAATAGGTCGATGCTATCATTAAGTTAACATTTCGGCTATTTTTTTTTGTTTTATAAAACGGTAGTGACAAATGAATATACAGTCCACCTTATGGTAAGTGGCTATTGCAGTACTGTTTGTAGGTTTCCATGGACTGACAAACAAAGAAAGCTGCAGACGCGTGGTTACCTCTGAAGACTAAGACGGAGTGCATACCCTTCAGGCCGCAACACTGCTGTTGGTGGTGGACTGGTACGGGTGCGACTAATTTGTTCGAAATACATTTTGCATATTTTGAATTTAATACCGCTCACTACGTATGAGCGACATGAGAAATAGCAAACTGTTCGAATAATTTTATGTGATATCCGATTTCATGTATAATTTACTATAGAACTCTATACGAGTATAGCCCTAATGAAATCGCGAGTTCAGCGATCTCAAACATACAATTCTAATTACAAGTATAGCACTTGAATCCAATGTACCATTTGTAGATAAGCATTACGTCTCGATCCAGAAATAGATGAGAGATGTGTTAGTGACGACCATAAAGCTAAGGATGTCAGGCGGAAATAAGAGCTACTGTAGCGTGCCGGAAAGCGCGTTTCTGGAAAGATGCGCCCGAGGAATAGATGATCTAGTTGCGATTTTACAGTTCCTTTGCGCAGGCGCCTCTGGTCGTCAGCTCGTACGCGACGCCACTTCAACATCTACGAGCATATTAGTGGTTCAGTGTTCTTTTGAGAGTGTGTACGAGCTTTAACCATTTAAGTTTATCTTTTACAGGTCAATAAAAATAATAATACCAATAATATTTCATTATTTAAAATAAATCACGACAACTAAGCATTTGTCTTTATGCTATGGAAAAATGATTTCAGACTATGAAGTAGAGGATAATGCGTGTTTTATTTTTAGATTTAACGAAACAGAGTAAATTCACTCAGTAAAATTTTTGTAAAAATAAATTGTTTCTCTGAAAGGCCTCGTCGACTGACGATTATTGGTGTTTTACCGATTTAATATAATATTTTCAGAATTCACAGGATGCTTTGAACATTTTTCGTAAGTTATCCATGCCCTTTGACCGTGTCCACCACGAGAAATTATTCAAGAAACTTCAATATTAAAATATATCACTTAGACTTATTATTTTATATTTAATTAACAGAATTCAAAAAGTTGTTATCAACGGTGAGATTTCTTCCGGGTCGGTTGTATCAATGGCCATTCATCAGGGCTCAATTACTAGCCCATTCCTGTTCTTAGTCATATTTATGATTTACCTTACCTTATAGGGAATAACCACGATATAGTATTTTTTACTGATGATACTTCATTGATATTCAAACGGCAATCATTAAATTATGAACACGTGAATTATGCTCAATCAAAAATGAAACATTGGTTAAGTGCATTTAGCATATAATTTATTTTGTCACAATACCTGATGTAAGAATGAGTTGGTCTTACGAATTCCACTGTTTTTCTTGGAATTGTTCTTCAGGCGAAATTTCATTGGGACCCTATGGATCTAAGTTAGTATGCAGACGAAGTTACATAACATGCCGTTAGAATAATTAAGTTTTACTAATATAACAGCTAGATCTGTTCATTCTAGTTATTTTCCTTGCATAATATTTTATGTAATTTCACTATGAAGAAACGCGATTAATATTGAAACCATAGTTGTTTTGTAAATAAGAGCACTTTATAACTTAAATTGTGAAAAGTCTAAGAAAAAAGTTAAAAAATAAACATTAGCTTTAGCCTCTGCAATATTTTTGGGCCACTCAGAAAGTTTTCCGAAACGCAAAATAGTGCTACGACTAAAGTTTTTATTATTAAGCTATTTCAAAGAACTCCCTGTTAGGAGGGTGAACAAAAGGCTTTACCAATGTTCTGACCAGGAAGTCCCACCCTTTAAGCGCTGAGTGTCTGGGCGCATTTTCACTTTTTAGTATTAGTCCGCGGAGCCCATGTTCTGTCGCTTGTTGCCCACATTACCGAACACTTCTAGCAAGATTTTGGTAGTATACTATTCAGCATTGATGCTACTTTGATTTCGTAAAGAAATTGACTCCCGATGTCTAGCCAAAGTAAAAAAAATAACGAGTGATTAAAATATTTCTTGCGCTTCTCTATCGCTTCACTTTGGTAGGCGTTGGTTTATTTTGAAATAGCCAAACCGTCGACTGGCGCTTCGTTTCTGAGCCACATTGATAAATTCAAGGTTTGTCACCAGTAATAATATCGTAAACGCCGAGATACGCCTTCTTCAAATTTAGTAACCATATTTCGGCACTATTCGATGGCGATAGGCCTGTAGTTGGAAGGGTCTGAGCTGTCGCCTCTTTTAGGGATCGGGTGCACTAAAGCTGTCTTCGATGAGTTCGAGACAACTCGAAGGGAGTAGGAGTAGTCGAAAAAACGTGTGAGAACCGGTGTCAACTCCGGAGCACACATCTTCAGCGGAATAGGAGGGACTTGACTTGTTGACGTCCGGGAAGAGGAGTGCTTTGCATAACGAGGACTGTGTAAACCACAAATGCTGCATGGAGTACTTACACCGTGGGATGGTCGGCGGTGTGTTAAAATTTTTACTGCTAGCACGTTTCCTTCTGTATCTTTATCAGTATCAAAGATAGTAATTTTTGCTAAATTATTATCTTCATCTCTTAAATTTAGTCGACTGTGGTGATGAAATTTGTCATACCATCGGTACACGACCTTAGAAGGGTTTTATCCATAAAAGCCATTTGAAATCTATCCATCGATTCGTCCAGTTGCTGGCGACATTTAAAATAAAATAAAAATAAAACATTGCGCAAATACATATGTTCCCGGTGCAGAACCATTTTCCAACACACTTGGAGGGTATTTTGAAATTGGTATATTCTTATTTTTACTTGTAAATAATTGTATTTTGAAAAATAAATTATAGCTGGGCAGCGGTCCATTAAAAAAAAAAAACTTTTTTTGCAACATCTTCTGCGTGGCTTGTCGTTGTTATAAAAATGTAATATACCTATGTACCTCCATAAAACATATTTAGCTCCATAAAGCATATTTCTATAAGAAAATATTGCAATAAGCACCTTTTTGGCAAAATGTGCGAACCAGAGAATAAAATATTATATGTCAAGTATAATAAAAGTCAAGTCTGTCCATGTCTAAGGCATCGTCCTAATACAACGCGAATGCGTGATCATCGCAAGTTCGCGCGAATTTTATTCGTACGAACACGCGATCAAACACACTAATCTCGAATGTGTCTTCTACATATAATTGGCATGCGAATAGGTGTCCTAATTGACATTCGCGTGACAATCGCGGCACTCGCAATCGGGCAGCAGGGTGAAGGGTAGGGACCCGACTTATATTGATTGTGAAATTCACCACGTGTCGTGTCATTTCTAACAAAGCACATTGCGACTCATTTCGTTTTATTTTTTTCATTGCTATCGAGACCAGCAGAATAGGTCATCCATATATTTCCAGAAAGTAAAAACTGGGCGTTTCTGACGTCCATGTTTAGCGTCAAAGCCACGCGCAAATTGCGAAGCTAAGCGGAACCCGCAGCCGTTCGCATGGTCAATTCGCGCTATGATCGTGTATTCGCGGTCTATTATTTAGGACACCCAGTTTTTGAGATTGCGCGAGCTCGCGATGGTCGCATCGCTTAATCGCGCGATGATCGCGTAATCGCGTTGTATTAGCACGAGACCTGAATTGGAATGCTGGAGCCGTTCTGGCACTGATAGTGATGATGATGAGATTTTTTTTTTTCAAAAAATGTTATAATAAAGAAGGAAGATGTCTTTGATTTGTCATACAGTATTTAATTTAACTTATTTATTCGAGCTTTGTTTGCACACAAACGCGTACTAAAAGGCGGACTTAATGCCTCAGGACATTCTTTGAAAGCCTACCTACAGGTCGATCAACAAAATATAAATAGGGTGTAAAATGTAAAAGTGTTAGAAATAATCAAGTTAACAATAGGCTACTAGATATATATAAAGAATATAGCACATACACAATATTTTCACAATGTGCTGCTGTGGGTGAATCATGATCGTTTACGTGGACCAGTTCCTGTTATATTCGTAGTTATTCTATGTATATTGCATGTGTACATAATAAATATGAATAAACTTGGCAATGAGTTGACGCACTTCACTGTCAGGTGGCGCCGTCGCCCTAGATGTAAATGAATGAATGAGTGACTCAGATACCAACTTATCGTCTGGTGGTGACTAAGAGTCTTAAATTATTGATGGATTATCAACACTTATGATATTGGCTAAATGTGATGTGATGCAGGAGCAGGGATGGGGTTTTAACAGCAAATGAAAAGACAATACAAAAGTTGGTGAAGATTAAGAACAATACAATTAACTTTGAGTTCTATTCCTTTTTCTATTCCATGAACACAGATACCTAACAGAGTACCTAATCTGTTAATGGTCTATATTTAAAAAATAAAAACTTAATCCAAATATTTATGCTTAACGCAAACTGTTGTTTGTTTGTGTTGTGATTGTCTTCGTATCTCAGACATAGCATCCTAGCTTACCTTTAATCTTATCGCGTAAATAATTGTTACATGAGGCACGGGAAATTTCGAAAAAGAATTTTTTTAATAATAAAGGTAGAAAAGCTACGAAGTTAGTAATTTTATTATTCCTAATTCTTTTTACCTTTATGCATAGCTTAAGACGTTAAAATACGAGGGTGGATTGAAAAGTACTCAGCCTAACACAGATCCATTCAATTCTAAAAATCAAATCTACCCACATTATTTAGTTCAGTTCAGACTAGTTCATTGTGTGAAGTTCGAAACGTGTGCGATAATTAGTTGTGATTTTATAAATTTATTAACAAAGTAATCGGACATAATTTCCGCGAATGGAGCAAATCGAGCAGCGTGCCGTCATTAAGTACCAAGAAGGGGCTATCATCAAAAGCCATCCATGATGACATGGTCAGTACATTAGGCGATTGTGCTCTGTCATATTCATCCGTCAAAAAATGGATAGCAGAATTTAAGCGTGGTAGAGAGAGTGTGAAAGATGAACCCCGCTCTGGAAGGCCTTCGACGTCAACTACTGACGAAAATATTAAAAAAGTACTTGATTTAATAATGGGAGACCGCAGATTAAAAATTAGAGAGATAGCCGAGATTATAGGCATCTCTTATGAACGAACTCAAAACATCATTGTCAACAAGTTGGGTTTCCACAAGGTGTCTGCGAGGTGGGTTCCGCGACTGCTTTCAGTTGAACAAAAAAGGACGCGATTGACTATTTCACGCGACTGTTTGGAGTTATTTGAAGCCGATGCAGATGATTTTTTGAATCGTTTTGTTACTATGGACGAAACATGGGTTCATTACTGTACACCGGAAACAAAACAACAATCAAAACAGTGGAGAAGACCTGGTTCACCACCCCCTAAAAAGGCTAAGTCGATTTTGTCGGCAAATAAGGTGATGGCTTCAGTATTCTGGGACTCGAAAGGTGTGATTATGATTGATTATCTTGAAAGGGGTCAGAATATAAACTCTGATTACTACTGCACCTTACTACGTCGTTTACGAGAGGAAATAAAAGAAAAACGTCGAGGAATGCTCAGAAGAAAAGTCCTGTTTCATCAAGATAACGCCCGTGTTCACACGTCAGTACAGTCAATGGCTGAAATTCACAACTGTGGCTTTGAACTGTTACCGCATCCGCCGTATTCACCTGATCTGGCACCATCAGACTTCTTTCTGTTCCCTAACCTAAAAAAGCACTTGGGAGGTCAAAGATTTTCGACAAACGACGAGGTCAAAGCAGCTGTAGACGCATATTTTGACTCTAAGGAAGAATCTTTTTTTTTCAACGGTCTAAATGCTTGGAAGGGGAGGTGGCAAAAGTGTATTGAACTTGATGGTGATTATGTAGAAAAATAAAAATATAACTGATTTAGTATGTGTTTATTTTCTTGGTTAGGCCGAGTACTTTTCAATCCACCCTCGTATATATTAAGCTAACCTATCCTATAGTTTAATAAAAAAAATATTTTCATTTAGTTCTTCGTAAATAAAAGCCCGAACTCAAACAAATTAACTTTTATACTGACAGCAGTATGAAGTGCTTTATTTGACGGTGTTAGTTGTTCTGATAGGCACATGTATGTAAATGTGTTTAAAATAATCAAAATGTTCGATTTTTACAAACTCAGCGGATTTTTTTTTTTAATTATCAATATTATTTCTTTCTTATTTATAACATCTCCAAGAAAACTGACTTGCTTTGGTGAGCTGTGAAATTCTCATAACACGCGTTTAAAAAATTTCTACGTTCTATTACTACGTTAATTTAGAATTCATTGAATTATTTTCTTGTAATTTTGTTCAGCCTTGTAAGACTTTTCATATAATTTCTTTTTTTCATTAAACGCCTCGTTCTTAAAGTGGAAACAGGTTTTATATATAGCATTTCCCTATGGTGGTAATAAAGCTAAAATTGCTCAAATGTAATAAATATTTCCAGTTTTAAGGCCCTTTTTTTATATCTTGTTGTCTATATTCTTTTTCATTTACGTGGAAACTTTTGCATGTACGAGTATTAACGCAGATATAATATGTATCTTATTATAACATCTCCTTTTGTATAATATTTAAAGGCAAGCCATGACGCTGACAATATTAATTGCCAAATTTGACTTTGATATTGTCATTGAACACAGCGCCAGCTGTACCAAGCAATAAGTACAAATTAGTGGGTCATTACTATATGTATAGAAATCTCGTGTCACCCGTCGCAACGGCTCCAGCACAAGTTGCAGCTGGCTACTATTCAAATAGCAAACTTAATTGCTGAAACGGCTATATTCACACTATTATCGGAAAATTATTACGCTGACTAACCTTCAAGGCTTGCAAGGAATGCTACACTTACCGAAGGAAATCCGCATCGGTGCCTAGAATGCGTCGTCACACATACCTATACGTCCGATACAGTATTGCTCACCGGTAAGTCATGACATCATGCTCATTTGCATGGATGATGCGACTATCGAAGGGTCACAACATGAATTTTATTTCCATATCTTTCACTGGGTATCTATAATTAAGTAAAATCCTTTATTAAAAAAGAAAGCAAAATTGTATTAAACGATATTGTATTAATCCGTCTGCCATTCATGATGATTAGGACAAAACCACTCAGCAAATTCACTAGGTGGTTGGACCCCTTTTGTATCTAAAAGCCCGTCTTTAGGTAGGTATCAATCTCTTTTCTGTAGCCAAATAGTAATGCTTCCATTACTCCGAAGGTTATAGAGATCAAGTATAAGCACAGGCTGTGTAGCAGTCCGCAGAGGTGACAACGCACCTGCTGCGTTCTTTGTTTGAAATTGCCTGCATTTGTTCATTGTTTGCAGTAGCCATGTACCATCACATGGATTTTAAGTTCATTCCTCTAAAAAAATACAACGGACGAGGGCCATGTCTGGTATTGAACGTTTACAGGCTGATGTAGAAAAAGAAGAGCAGTGTCGAGTGTACAAAACTCGATTAGCCTTTGTGTTTTATTAACATTCGATTTATAATACAGTTCTTTCAATTCACAGATATGTTTGCTCTTAAGCATGCAGACGAAAAATAAACATTTTATGTTTTAGTCAAGATAATCGCGAATTCCTATAAAAATAGTTTAGTTTCTTTGCAGACTACATAATGAGTCATATTTTGGCGAGACATCTCGTGTTCAGACGAGACGACCTCAACAGTTTGACCTTATTTTTTAATGAGAATGCGGCTGTGTTTACATCTTTCTTCTTATTGTGACATTAGCTAGAAATTGGCTAGAACCCAAATTGCGACAGTGAACAAATTCTATATCGCAAAAATTTATAAGGCAGCTTGACTTAGAATGCGTCAACGCCTTTAGTGGGTACCAAATGAAATTATCTACTCGGTCGCCAATCCGACTTTCATGTTCATTTAAAGTCTTCCCTACCAGGGCTCATTGGGCTTTTACGGGCCGATGAAGCAACAAATTGACGTTTTGATGGACTTTTGTGGACTTTTGTTTTGGTGTTATTCGTCATTGCGTTTTCGTTTTTTACCCCCAACGCAAAAAGAGGGGTGTTATAATATGTTTAACGTGTTATTTGTGTATCTGTGTGTCTGGTCTGTGGTATCGTAACCCCTAAACAAATGAACCGGATTTTTGATGCGGTTTTTTCTGTTTGAAAGGTGATGTGATAGAGACGTTTAAAGATCGGTCAACTCATTTCCTACTTGACAAAAGGGTCTTAAGAATTTTCACAGGTCCGATTGATTTGAAATTTTGTATATTGCTACATTGGTGGTATTTCCAAGACATGGTAACCTTGAGCTGATATTGAAGCAACAAATAATTTACTTTTTTGACCTTTCTTTTCGGGGTCCTTTAAATTGTTCCTTTAATTTTTATATTTTTTACGTGGTAGAGCCATGCTGCAGCTATATTATTGGTATAGTTGCAGCACGAATGGGTCGGCTCGACCGGAGACCCTTTTTACTGGAAATGAGGCACTCCATCTTAGTCCTCATGGGTGACAACGCATCTGCATTTTGATTCGTAATCGAGGATAGATGTAGATGTCTATGGGCCACAGCAACCACTTACCATCAGGTGGACTGTGTGCTCGTTTGTCACCCATATCCTATAAAAAAAAGAAATCTGAAACGAAGTGGAATACTTTAAATTTAGTTAAGTAAAAAGCAGAGTGAAGGCTTGTGTAACTCGGTGTTATGTGCAACGTGAAAGAAAGACATTATTTATTTTGCTCTGTTTAGATTTCTCGCTATTCTCCTGTATGGTTATAGGCGAAGGTGACTAAGCATAACTATAGAGTCGACAATGCTCTAATAAAAACAATACAGAACATCGAATTTCTTCACCACAAGAAAATAATTATTTAGTCGTAGTTATTCGCACGTGATACAAAATATATAAATTATGTCGATATACTTACTATCATTGGTACTTGAACAAAGGCTGAATACTATTAACCTGTTTTAGCTTGCTATGATCTGGGCGTCGCGTTGTGCCTATCCACATTCCACCTAGTTCGTAATAGAATATTATAGCCGGCTCGGCCCTCGGCTTTGTGTATGAAATATTTATTTCAATTGATATAAATTATGTATAGCTAAAAATGATTTTCGATAAGTATGGGGTAGTTTAGTAAATCAAGCGAACATTTTGAAGATTTTTTAAGTTTCATTTCTTTGTATGGTGGACAGTAATTGACTTATTATTTTTATTTGTTTTTATAAATTGAGTCGTTTTCTAATTTCTAGTTTATAAATGAAAATCTTGAAATGTGAGAAACTAATTTAGCAATGTTTTGTTACAATTTATCTGAACCTGTCATTACTGTGAGAGCCAAATAGGATAATCTTTATGTAGGAGGAGAGTAACGTTTGCGGCCCGGACACACAGAGTTAACTGTAATGCACCAAGCCACCTGACTCGACAAACAACCTGCGTTTCTCACAGGAAACCAGCGATCGATCAAATCACACCGCCAGTATGCAAACATACGCAAAGACAGATATGCTGCGCCGAAAGGAACGCTCTACAACGAGAGAGCGAGACGCCTTTATGGCAGCAGCGGTCGGGCGCGAGGTGGAACACACCAAGTCCGGCATCAACTCCGTGCGCGTGCGCTTACGAATTGCATTCCCATACAGGGTAACGGCGCTCATTTGCCCTTCTCGTTCTTTCCAAAGGTGTTATGGTATCTCTCTCACTCGCACAACATGAATGGAGGCGCCATGGAATGCGGTCGCGTGACGTGCGCGGCGCCGACGCCGAACTCGATGCACTTAAACATAGGGTTAGTTTTACCATTGTGAGTAAAATCTTTGTGTTGTAAATTACGTATTTGGCACAAATAATTTTGAGATGCTACGAAATAAATATCTCATTACAGATCTGAGGGAACAACCAAAATTTTCCACAGGTAATAGCGCAATTTGCTATTAGCTGTATCGAATTTTGTAACAGACTAAGCGTTCTGATGTGCTCTGAGTGATGAAATAGTGTTTCATCAAAATTGACTCGTCGTCACCGCGATGACTTAATAAATCCGTGAGAGAACTATTTTACGCTAGCAGAAACATCTTTTTTATAATTTCTATAAAATCTAACACATAATTAACATTTACAGACTTGAATGTTGATGGTTTGATTGCTCATTTTAATGACGGATTTTTACAGTTAGTGATTTGAATACGGTGTAAATTTCGCTAGGCAGAACAATTTTGATACCTTTCATCCGTTCCGCGATGAGAATATCTTACGATGGCTATTGAAAGAGGCAGATCATTTAATTTTCATATCGAACGATGTTACTTTAACCATTCAAGCATAGTTTTATTTAAACGGTCGTAATAAGTTTTACAGTTGAAGTCAGTAAAATTCTACAGCATAGTGGGTATGCTTTCGTATTAAGTGGCATGTTTTGAAATGTTTAATTTGTCGTATGGATAACACTAGAGTTGTAGTTGTGTTTAAATGTTGCAGCGTCCGTTTAACGTGGAGATGTGGAGCAAGTCGTGGCCGTCGCTCTCTCTGCTATGTAGGTGGCTGTCGCCGCCGACCACTGAGCTAACATTATAAACTTTTGTCAACAGCTGCGATTAAGATCGTTCTGGAAATTTTCTACACGAAGGGTGGCACAACTTGTTCAACAGTTACTAATAATAAAATTAACTTGGGTTGTTTACTGATATCGTTTGAAAAACAAGAACTTTATCAACGTTCATGAATGAACACAGTACATGTGATCATTCATTTGGTGATTAAAATATTGTTTTAGTAATTTACGCTTGATATATCTCAGCGTCTATTCTTGCAAATATGAGAACGTTTATTTTGAAGTAGTAAACACCGCTCATAGCGTATATAATATGACATAGTGGCCACGCTTGGTGAGCGGGCAGGCGACCGCAGCGTTTTTTCGTGCTATATCAGGTCAGTACGCAGCCATAGGCAAATGCTCGTATGTTTCGGAATGCTGCTATTCACATCCGTGTTTACAATATGTACGCGAACTTTGTGTACTGGTTGGGTATAGTTTTTAATAAATACGAGCGAAAGTCTGAATTCCGAACTGTACAGTGTCACTTACGCAAGTTCTAGTGACATGTAATTTTAAAAGGAGAACTACTTTTCTGACTGGGAGTTTCTCTGGGTGGTAATCACTCTCTTCTTAAACTGTATCAGCGACAGAAGGTATATAATAGGCACATAATACTTGAAAAAGGCGCCGCAAAATATACGCGATTAGTTCGTATTGCGCACTGGCGTAGTACCTATATTATGGAACCAGGCTCTTAACGTTGATCAATCAAAATATACGCGATTATTGCAGTATGCTGGTGTATATTTTGAAGACGTGAGTGAGAGGGTATTCTAAAATAGGCGGGATTAGCTTCTAACCCTTGCGTTGCGTACTGGCCTTCCGCACGTGACGCGCAAGACGCGCAACCGCAGTGCTTAAATATTGTTCAATTGTTATCAGGAAGATGTTGCTGTCCACCTACTGCTTCAGTTTCTTTTTGTCGCCCCTAATAACACCCATGATATTGGGCGGTGGATTCTCTTACGGCGTCACTACACAGCCTGAAACCAGGATCATCCTTTGTGGAAATCTATGGTGAAGACCTATGGTCAGCAGTGAACTTGTGTTGATTATGACGATGGTGGTAAACACAAGCAGTATTCGTGCTTAGGCAAAATGTACATTGCAATATAATGCAAATGTATTTTTTACATTTTAAAAATGTAAAAGATACATTTTTACAATTTTGTTTTTAAAATAATTTATCGATCTCTTGTTGGAGCAATCAGTATTGGAACCTATAAAATTTACTTACATATTGTATGCTTTTAGTGTTTTATTTTTATATAATTAAACTTCAAATATATATATACTTAATTATTTCTTATTTCTATTTAAGTACATAATTTACTAACTTCTGAACTCTGAAGTCTGTGCTAAGATAAAGTGTATGGAATAATTAAAGACTAACTTAGAAGTTATAAAATGATGTTGAAATTATTTTATTCATTTTGATGTTGGTTAAAAAAATACAGTCATATTGGGAACCTCTTCCTTTTTTAAAGTCGCTTAAAGTAGGTCCTAAAGAATAAAGCTAAAAATTCAATCTATGTAAATTGAACAAAACTGTTCATAACAGTTGCGGTGTTTTGTCTAAAATTTAAGTCAATATAAAATTCAAAACAGATTAAAATAGGTTATTTAACTATATTATGATTTGTACGTACGCAAGTATTATCGACTCCACAGAATAGGTAAATAATAGTAGGTACTACGTATCGATGCTAACAATAAGTATATTAAAATTAGAATTTGATGTTGCAATTCCAGGTGTCTTTGTCGGTACTTATTAGGTGTTTATTTGATACTTTTTTTTAATTTTTAAAGCAAAAGCAAAACAAGAATATGTTTTAAAATGCACGACTTAAGATAATTTTATTATTGACAAAGTATTACATAATATACTCAATCATGCAGCTGGTGTTAGTGGCGTACTTGATTTTTATTGTCTTTTTTTATAGGATAGGGTGACAAACGAGCACACAGTCCACCTGATGGTAAGTGGTTGCTGTGGCCCATAGACATCTACATCTATCTTCGTTTACGAATCAAAATGCAGATGCGTTGTCACCCGTGAGGACCAAGATGGAATGCCTCGTTTCCACTAAAAAATGGTCTTGGTCTAATGTGAGATATCATATGTAACATAAACTTACAATAATTATTTACATGCCTATTTTTCTTATTAGTAAATTACAATTGAAAAAACAAAAAAATGTCAGCTTTGTTTTCTTATGAATATTCTCCGTCAATTATTTTTAAAATAATTAAGAAAAAAATATTTTAACTAAAAATGTTAATTGATTATTACCTAGTTTATGTAAGTTATAGTTGATATTACGTTTATCTTACATCAATAAAGTAAACAGAGCAATTATGACGTGTTTGCGATTTAATGCTGTTCAAAAGATTTTAAGTCAGTGTTTATGTTAATAAAAATGACATTTTCACATTTATCTGTTAACGTAAACTTGATTACTAAATAACTGCGTTTTTATAAACGTTGATAATGTATTAGATCGTGAATAAATCAGTATAGATGTTAATGCAATACGGATCGAAGTAGAGCAGATTGTTGTCACGGCAGCGGGCAACGAGCAATCGACGCTATGCAAGAGGCTGCTGTTAGCCTCCCATGCGGAGCCCCGCTGTCTGGCGGCCGGGCCTTCGCCTCCCCGCGCCGCAGTCGCCGCCTGCACTCCCCGCATTCGCTGCCTAGCCTCACCACTCATCGACCACTATCAAACACGCATCTGCATTAGTCTAACTGTTGATGACCCCACACTGATTGCCTGCTGTAAGGGGGACTATGAATTCTATATCAATACATTAGCGTTGTTATTACAACTAAATCTCAGCTTTTTATGTCCGCCAAAAGTAGTATAGAAACTTTTTATATGTTACTATACGCAATATAATATTTTACTTTACATGTCGGATATTTTAACGATCCACACACGTCATTTAAAGTAAATGTATGTTGCGGAATGTGAGACGTGCATATATATATACATACGTATACAAAACTGTTACAAACCCGTTGTGTATAATTGATGTAACGATTTCTTGTGCGAATAATTATTATAGCGTTACAAACGAAGCATTCGTAAAATGTGTTAAATGGCGTTGAAATTGGACGGTAACGTATCATTTTTTATTACAATACAAAATGCTTTTTGGGTTGTGAGAATATTCGATTGCAAGTAAAAGTTGAACATATAGCGGATTGGCGATCGCAGTGCAATATAACAATATAAGATACGCGCATACGTGAAAACATATTTCACAAATACGAAGCCTCGTGGGATCCCTAATAAGATACTTATGTATTGAATAGTAACTATGTTTATATGTTTCTTCGTTTCTTAGACTAATAGGGATGTCATCTGATGTCATCGGTGTGCACATCTTTCTAAGTTCTAATTGAACAAGTGTAATGATGGTGCCGCGGCCTCGGTTAAACAGCCTGACTCCGATTGCGACAGCTGCTGTAGTTGTTTAAATGGTTGATGGAAATTCCGGTGACGCCGCGTCGCGTCGGCAAGTGTGCGAGCTCGAGTCCTGCGTGTGCGCATCGACGGCGAGGCCCCGGTATGAATGGAACCTCTTTATGTGGGTCACGGTGTCGTCAATGGGCCGTCGCGTCGGCAGTTCCCCGCGCCGCCGCCTCTTGCGCCCCCATCCCATCGTGTCGTGAAAGTTGCCACGACTTTCGCGACCATACGCCCAAACTGCACAATACTTTACACTCTAATGCACTAAAACTAAGTCACTTTTCGTGTAACTCTCTTGAACATTCACATCCGCTTTGGAGTTTTATGCTCGCCTCCGACACTCTCCGCGACAGGTCAATGCTAGAACTCTATTTGTATACGCATTAAGTTTGATTCTTGTTATCCATTCGAAATATCGGCCGCGCCGTATGCTCGCGCTTAGGAATTCACTTCCGGGTAGGTCGGAAAGTGAAATGGACTCGTCAGTGATGTAATTGGAATTCGGATGTATCCGGAGTCGGCGTTACACCGTTCACTTATAAAATTTCTATACGAAACTGTTGACATAATAAGTTACCGCTACGGCTTTTTCCGTTGCAGAACGTTGTAAACGGTTGGCAATGTTTTGTACTTACAATAAAAAAGACCAACTTAATCTACATCAGTCCGTAAAAGCTTACTGCTGTACATAAGCATCTCCCGTTGTTGGGAAAATTTGCCTTTATTCACGCGTGGCAGGCGGATTGACGATCTATTATGTCCAACCCTAGTTGATTAAAAGCGCTGACTCGATTATTTTATTTAGTACAAAAGCGTAGTTTTTGAGGTAATCGAGGCAGTGCAGCTCCAACCCATATTAAATGCGTATCGCGCGCAGACCTAGCGCGGTTTTTGTACAATTTAAATATTGGGAAAATAAATTAAAAAAAAACTTTTTTTATAACACCTTCAGAGCAGCCCTCCTAACAGATCGCAGTATGGAAACTCGTACCTAGTCACCTATCTCGCACTCGAGTCACCCGTGTCCGGTCTGGGTATTTTACATCTCGCCTAAACAAGGTGGTTATACTGATATCTATGGGAAATCATTAGGTTTTTCTGGCATATCTCATAATCGCCTCACTATAAACTCTGTGCGAATGGGGTGACGGATTCTCTTACGTCGCCACCGCACAGATAGTATTTTATTTAAATACTCTTTTAAATACCCTCCCCGGCTAAGCACGGGTGATTTCTGGATCTCGACAACAGCGCCACCTAACGGGTCCAATTGTCAATCTAAACCATCCAGGAACCCATTCAATCACACAAAACAAATTCATTAAAATCGGTCGACTTTTGAGTTTTAGCGAGACAATAATTGATTTTTATATATAGAGATTATATTTGCATATTCTAATCCCTCCTCATTGGTTCTGCTGGAGACAGACCCTAATGAAGCTTATAGCATACTTATGAGCCTGGACCCCGGCAGTGCACCTGGCTGGGATGGTATAAGTTTTGCTTTTTGCATTCAATATTCTCACACCATGTCCATGATTCTAATAAATTATTAGGTGAATATATTGGTACCTGCTTTTTTTAAGTACTAAGACCCTTTCAAACTCATTGGCGGTCGGAACTTATGGACACTGTAGCCGGCCCATTGTCACTTAAGATTATTTGGTTATTTCGGTTTACTCTGGTGCTCTGATGCGGTTATCTTCATTACGAAGTCTATCACGCAGATAATCTCCGAACATAGCCCTCTCTATTGTTGACTGAGAGACCTTAATCTTTCTCTTACTGCCAGGCTCTATGTCATTTTTGGTAACACACACTTGTTGTACACTTTTGTTTTTGAGTTTTCAAGTAATTTTTTTAAATTCCGGTCACGGTGGGGACTTCCACGGAAACAAACCATTTTCGTAAGACTGGATTATCTATAGTCCCCAAGTGTATGCGCACACACAGGCACACTCTATTCCCTCACTGTCGTAGTTCGATGGGACGGTAATTCGACACGACTGTAGAGAGATCAGGTGCAGGACCAACGGCTTAACGTGCTTTCCTAGCTTTCCTAGCTTACCGAGGCACGGGGCTGAATGAAACACCGCGGAATTCGTGAGTCTGGGCTGCTACTGAGAATTTCTTGACAAACAAATCCAATTATTTTTTTTGGCCTGACCTGGAATTCGAATCCTCACGATCAGCAACCGCGTTTACGATCACTAGACCAAAGAAGCAGTAAGTTTTGAAGCATACACGACGAAAAGATGTGCAATCTCACGAATGCTGCCTGGCCGAGTTGTATACGTCAGTTGACGGATCGATAGAAGTTCAACGAAAATGAAACAATTTGTCGTCACCGTCGTACTCGTCAGCATCTTCAGGCGTAATGCTCCGAACAATTAATGGCAAATTGGCGAATAGACGTTAGACATGATCTTCGTCTTGTCCATATTAATTTTAAGATCTATCCGTTGAGAGACACTGTTAAGGTTATTAAGCATAGTGCTAGGTTCTCCAGGGATTGCCATAATGACTTAATCGTCAGAAAATCATTTCCAGTCCCGTAGCTCGAAAACGACTGTCAATGCAGTAGTGAAGAGTTACGGGGATAAAACGTTACATTTAGGTACACCTCTCTGCATTTGAATATGTTTCGTACTCTGGTTCTGTACTCAAATAGCCATCGTAGCTCTGCTTTGCAAACACTTTAGCACATCGATATACCGACAGTCAATATAAACCAATAGTCACCGCTGAAGTTACTGTAGTACCTACCGCCCAAATTTCGACTTAAGTAAAGGCTTTCTCATATACCTACATACGCAAGAGGAAGTGGCAGATTGTACTCTTCGGTCTTCTATTCCGTTTTACGTGGTTCTAAAGCATTTTCGAAAATCGACCTGAAAATGAATTTCGTGAAAGATTTATAAGATAACATGCTGCAATTTTGTTTTATCTATTTATATATTTTTATGTCTAATTATTTGAACTTTCTTGAACACGCTCAAACGAAGTATCACTGTGCTAGACTTAATGCCTTGTGGGTGGCATTGTCTGCGAGTGAACCCTAGGAAATTTAAAGAAATAAAATAATGGCAGGCGTAAAAATTTGCATTAAAATAACCACTAATGCTTATAAAAGACTTACCTAAATTTTCACAAACATTTTATAATATATTATACTTAATATTTATGATCATAGTGATATGAAATTTCATATCAACACACACAAATATATACTTTTCATGTATTGATGTTCTGATACACTGATCTCATACACTTACGCCCTCATTACGATATCAGCACCTCAAGATCGTTGCTAATTAATAAACACATAAAAACAGTATCTCAATTACCAAGATTAACACCTCAAGACGCTGTACTTAGGAATTATGTTCTGTGACTTAAGGGCTTGATCTCGTGAACGATTACGTCACACAGACCGTAGTTTAGAATATCATTCATCATGTGTTGTTTTTGCTATATCGTGAGATTTATTGAATACTTTTATTTTGATAAAACTTAAATAGATAAAGCTCTATCACGTTATAAAGTTGTTTTCTACTTACAAAAACCTTAAATTGTTAAAACTACTGTTGTGTATGTATTTCTAAATACGAAATCAATATTTACTACTTAATTCAATATGTACAAATAACCTAGGTAACGCATTAAAGCGCGTATCATTTTTGACACTAGAAAACAACATCTTGATTAGGTACATAAAACATCTTTGATTTCGCGGAAAATTTTATTTATACAAAAATGGAAAGCAATAAAAATGCATCCACTTCGATTGAGAAAAAATAAAGAAGTTTTAAATAAAATTTTATCAGTTTCTACAGAATTTATATTAATACACAAAACAATGCCGTAGTGGTTTGCTCTTTAATTTTTTTGCACATTTTAAATTTTTCTACTTTTATGAATAGCTGCGGTTTGGTTTATTTATATTTAATCTAGTAAATATAAAATATAACTAATAGTACAGAAACAAAATTTTACATTTTTGAACAAAATTAACTTCCCCGCTATGAAATCTGTGAAATATTACATCTCATTTTTAACGACTTTACCTACTAAAAATTTAATACATTATATTGATTTAAATAATTAAATAAATTATACTGACTTAAATAAATATACAATATGTACATAAATACCTGAGATGATGCTGTGGCATAAAAGCTTAAGGTCAATAGGACAGCTATTTCTAGGGAAATCAGAAGACCTCTGTTGTAGTATTTTACGAATTAGTCTTTTATTAATGTTACGATATATATTACTGACTTTTGACCAAATCTGTATCGTTTTTTTTAAATTTTCATTTGGTAACTTAAACGGACCGTAAGCATCCCTTATATAAATTTTTGGTAAACGATATTGCGAAGGCGGTAAAATATCGTCATCGTACTCAATTCGGTTGTAATAATTAATTTCTGTTAAACTATTTTCAATCTCCATGTCAGCAATCACGATCTCAAGTCACGGACTGCCCGCACTCAGATTTTTGCATTACAAGTACATATACTTGAGGGGCTAGTTTCGTTTATTAATCAGTACGTCACTCAGCAGACAACCTAAACCTAAGCCGCATCTCGAGATATGTGTATTAATACAATCATAACCTCAGGATTGTACTCAAGTGTGTGTACTTGAGCTGAGTAACTTTTATTAATACGGGCAAATTGAACTTTTATTACAAAGGTTTAGTTTATGTCAACAACTATAAATTACCCTAGTATTGAATTTTTAATAAACGGCTCATAAAATATTGTGTTTTAAGAGGTTTGTAATAACAATGAGTTTCATTAATCCATTTTCATTAGAGATTCTTACAATTCGTCCTAAAAGAAGTTAAGAGGATTTTCAACAAACTAAAGATTTATAATATCCATGAATCCTATACTTATTAAATATTGTATACACTGTACTAAGGTCATAACGTGCTTCTAATTCCTGATGACATCGTTATAAAGTAACTTACGAAGCTTCGAGTATTATTATGCAAATGGTTTGTGCTATTATGTAACATAGCAGCGACGACCTTTAGCTGTAGGGACGGTTGAGCTTAACGGTGACGGAGGCTGTACAGTTAGCCGCATTCCTAGAGCGAGGCAAGCGGGGCAGGTTGGCAGGTGCTGCGCGGGGGACGTAGGACGTCCTCTTGAGGAATGTGCTAGCACATTTACCTCCCACATAGCTCATCGTATGCATTTAGTTTAAAGCGTATTGAAAACATCATCGTAAATATGTATACAGGGTTATTTTTCAAAGAGTAGCCAAATTTTTAGCTTAAGTTCAAATATGTAAATAATAATTAATTGTTATTGTAGTCTTTGAAAATACAAGTAAGGCTTCTTTTTTATTTGAAATGATCCCAAATTGAATGTGATTTATGGGCAACAACATTTTTGCCTACCGATCGACCCTTACGAATGTATGCGTGCGCAGTAAAATCAGTTAAAACAATGCATTACCACGTATTTTGAATTATTTATTATAATATAAAAAGGACAGAATTTTTGAGGTTTTTCTAATTATTATTTTTTCATCATTTGCCTTAATTACTTATTCTGGACCTTCTCTGCAAATTGGGATTAATTATCCCAATATTATTTTACCAATAGTTTAAATGGTCACTTAGGTCGCTTGTCCAGAGTGTACTACAGGGTAATTTTACCATCCGGAATGTCATACCAGTGGCGCCGCCCACTGGCGGTAAAATCACGGATGTACGCTTATACACTACACGTAATTTTACTGTCCGTAATGTCATATTAGAGATCTAGTGTTGTCAACTCCGTGTCAGGTTTCTGGACTAAACCGAGGATAAAAAAATAAAAAACCGACTATCAAAAACTAAAAAGATTGAAATATTTTTACATATGAGTAAATATAGGCAATAACAAAAATAATTATAGTCAAAGCAGAATTAAAAAGAACCTACTCTTTTTTTGGAGAGTCGACTAAAAAGACAAGTCAATACTTATTAAAATGTTATAATTTAGCCTATTTTATATTTTTAGACAAAATAGCAAAATGCAGACTAGGATTTTTAAGTGGTAGCACTGACAATTTTGGTTCGAAATGTCAAAATGAAAATTTGGACAGTAAAATTACGGAATTAGTGCACAAGCACACACGATCGTACATTTCGAATCGTACTAAATCGGACAGAAAAAATAAAAATTACCGACGGTAATTTTACCGTGTTGAAGCGGCCTTATTACTTAAATTAATACATTTTGTTTCTTTGTCTTTAGGAACTTGGCGCTTGGCATCGGTATCCAGAATTTTCCAGAAGGTCTCGCAGTGAGCTTACCCTTGCAAGCCGCGGGCTTTTCAGTATGGAGAGCTTTCTGGTGAGTTGGTTTGTATAGTTTAAATTTATGAGTGCTGCCGAATATTATTGTTATTGCTTTATAATCTTTATATTCGGTTAACATTTCTAAAGTGCAATTTTTATTAAATGACATTATAATCTAAATAAATAAGTATAAGTACCAAGACGAAGTATTATATGTCCCTGCCATGTCTACGTGTTTTGATTTTTAATTTACTTTAGCTACGATATTTTTAAAATCGTCTACGCATCATCTGGGTATACATTCCATGTGGAAATTTTATTATTGATTTGAAACAATGAGATACACGCAGAGGCTCAAGTATAGCGATGAGCATCGCTTGCTAGTTAGATGCGGAGAATGCGCCCGGCCCGTCGTTAGGCCGGATGCCAACGCAGCCAGACTGCCCGACCCCATTCCTGTTCAGGCTAATTCATTTAGCAACCGCTGCCCGATCATGTTGCCCGAAGCGATCTCTTCTAATCAGTTTTCAGAGTTTTTACATCTGATTTCATGTATTTATGTCCAATAAATACTTAAATGTTATACTGCTGGTCCATTGGAGATTTTTATGGAGCCACATTGCAAAATGGCTGCATCACGAATGGGCCGACTCAACCAGAGAAAAGAACCACACACAAAATGCCAGCGTAAAATAGCAGCATAATGCTACTTTGTTTCGTATGGTGAATAGCTTCAACCCGAGCCCCTTTTTACTGGAGTTCTATATAATTCCATCAAGTCATCATGAAAGCCGTCTAGATAGGTCTACATTTTGATTCTTAATTGCAGATAGATATAGGTGGGGATAATGCAATAGCATAAATTTACCATCAGTTGGTCTCGTTCGTCTATAAAAATTAAAAACAAATTATTAAGGGGAGAGTAACTTACAAAAACACTTTTACAGTAACTGTTCATGAAAGTATCATCATTTACATATGCCTTGGTCGTCTTGTCAAAGTCAATTTAATTAAAAGTTTGCTTAAATTTTTAAGAGGAAAGACAACATCAGCTGAAGCACGCCATACGTGCCCGAGTTTTAAATGTTAGCAAATAGGTAAAAGTTGTTAACAGTCGCATTCCATTGTGTTCTCGGTACCACTGGCGCCGACGGGTCGCTGGAAACTGTCTTCGCGCACAAAAATTATGAAACAAGCATACCAGCGCTCTATTTGTGTAAATGACAAAGGAAATATTAGGCCAGGTCCACATTTGATCATTATCTTAGTGTATCGTATCTCCGTCGCGTGGCACACACGTGTATCATAATCACTAGTTTGGACGCAAAATACGTGATTATATGATACGCCGTTGTGATACCTTGTTCGATACATTAAAAAACCTCGTATCTTATTCACCTCTTATGATACACGTACCGTTATCGGAAGTATATGCGTATTCTGATGCTGTATCGCGATAGGACCATTCGATACGATGCCTAAAACGCTGCATGCCATCTTTTCTCAGTTTTTCCACGTACATCAAATCGGATACAATACGCCTCTACGCGGTATTGAAAAACATGGACCTGAAAAAAAAAGAGAATCGGGGAAAAAATTGTAGCGTCCACATATAAGGAAAGTTACGTCGATACGCTGACATGATACGATATGCTTGAGTGTTTACGCGTTTTTTGACACGATATGGCTAATTGGCTAGTGATACGATGTGGTCGAAATGGACGTCCCTACTTAGAATACAAAATATACTGGGTGAACAAAACACGCCAAGATTTTTAAATTTGGTCCCGATCTTACTCGATCTAAGTAACTTTGGCTATAGTTCACAATGATACTCATATGTGAGAAGTTTGATAATAATCAATTTTATCAATAATAATATCATGTTATTGGTACGAAGTTCCTTATCGGACGGTACGCGTTTGGCGGATGGGAGCTAGGCGACAAAAAGTGTAAGATTTTTTCGTCACTAGCCCTTGTGTCATGGTCTATTTTGTTTTAAATGACGCTTCATTTTAATAGACGCTAATAATTTATTTTTGTTAATCAATATTATAATACGTTTATGAATAATAATATACTATGAAATGAACTTCGTTCCAACCGAGTGTTCCACGACACTCACGCATGTTTTTTTTAAATACTATTATAAAAAGTATTTTGAAATTGTAAATTTCATTTCAATTTTTTTAAGTTCAAATTATTTCCGCCGATTTCCAAAAAGGAGACGGTACTCAATTCGACTGTATATTTTGTTTTTTTTTTTATGTGTGTTACCTCATAACTTTTTACTGGGTGAACCGATTTGGATGATTCTTTTCTGATTCTTTTTTATTTGTAAGCTGGTACTTCTCGTGTGGTCCCATATGAATTTGATCATCAGTTTCATCAGACCAATAGTTTTTGAGTTATTCTTAATAACTCATATTGAAGTCGGCTGTACTAAATTTTAAATTATAATTCAGTTATTTAGTGTTTAAATAATAATATACTTCACTATTTTTAGTAAATCCACAAGAAGTAAAACAAGGGAAGCAAGGATAATTATGTTTATGTATATTTTTGGATTTATGAAAGTAGTGTTAAGTGTAAATTCCGCCAAAACGTAATGGAGCATCGCGGTTGGCTAATTACTCCACCCTCTCAGAAATGAGGGGAGGCCTGTTCCCAGCAATGTTAACTTTAACGATAGGTGTATAAATTAGTTTACAACGAATCATTTGGAATAATAAAAATTGGAAATAATTGGAATAATAAAAATTGGTTAAATATTATACAAAAAGTCTTTATGCCATAAAATTAAGTCCACCCGCAAAACTGAAACCAAACAGCTTACTATGGCATTCTAGTGCAATATCTACGTCTAATAAGGTAAAGTATGCGGTTTATGGCGGTTGCTTCCTGCTCTTTCGGTGGAAGCGGACAGGAATGCGAACTAGTGGGAATCCCGACCGAACGTCGACCCTGAGTAAACACTGCACCCTCACCATACATTACAATATAATTACCGTCTAACTGCCCGCCGCACAATTACTTCCATGTATATGATTTAATACAAAACTGAATGCACTTAATTCACATAATTATTCGCATAGCCAATAAGCGTAAATATAATTATTAAAAACAATTGATTTACTTTTTACTCGTTCAACTGATTACTTCATTTTTCATTTTCGTGCTTTATAAAAAATATTTTACCTATATTTTTAGGTATTTTCTTGTTTATTTTTAATTATTTGTCTGTTGTTGTTAAAAATATTTTTGGCACAAAATAAAATTCATTTTATAAAGCTTTTATTATGCTAGATAAAGTGACCTTAGCAATATACCAAAATTAAACAAAAATGAAAGAGTAAAACAAAGAATGCATAAAAACTTGATTATTTGCAAATTGCTTTTACTTATGACGTTTTAAATGTTTGCGAGCGCAACAATAATTTATGTTAGAAACAACAAATGTATCGCGAGCGTTAGCAGATATGGCGGTAGAGTCGGCGCGGAATGTACGGAGCAAGGAATGTGGCCCGGGCAAGAAACGCCGTCGCCTTCGCGTTCGCGCCAGTCGCGTGCCCCCGCCAAGGGGAAAATTCACAACCGCCCCATGCCGTTCTGTTTTGTTATATGCTTTTGCGATGATCACTTAAACTAATTTAAAATAATAAATAAGCTAAACCTTTAAAATATTATTGGATACTACTATGTAACTCATTCGTTTAAATAGATTTTTCCCGAAAACAGTAAGGTATATCGATATCAAAAACAAGTTACATGAACAAACAAATACAAAATGTTTTTACAAAATTGTTCAAGACATCAACAAGTGACACTTGTCACAGTTATTGGACAAGTCTATCCACTGCTCTCCTAGAGAAGTTTAATTATACTAATATTATGATCAAAATTTGAGCGATTTGAAGTTGTCATGTAATAATTTCATTCAAATATTCACCTTTAAAGGTGTATCATAACAGCAAAGAAATATCAGGGAAGAATATCAACTTAGAATTTTTTTTATTCAAATTTTGAAATTTCTCAATTCTAAGTTATGACGTAAAAGACACATGTATGTAAAATAATAGTAAATAATACTATATTATTGCGATAGTTAAAGAATCAATTCAAATTATAAAATTGTAAACAGTTATCTGTTTGTCAATTACGTTTCTATGGTATTCGATCGCTGGCCGGCACGCTCTACGCGGTTCTGTTGTGTGTTACCAACTTAGGAAATTTATACGTAAAAATCGTCGATGGCAGCATGTCTAATATTGAATGTAGGGAAGCATTACTGTAAGGAATAAAAATTAAAAGAATAAACTATCTTTTAATTGTTTATATATTTTTGACGAATGCAAACTCTACTCCCGCTAGCGCTATTTTTTTTAATGTCAATCTATGTTTTAAGTTGAACCTACATTTATTCCATCTGTAATAATTCAATAGTTCTTTGGATAAAGTTGAGTCCTGTATACTTCCCACTGCTGGGTCAGGCCTCCTCTCATTTTGTGGAGTAATTTGTTCGCCGCGCTGCTCAAATTCTTATGTATATTATTTAAGATTAATAAGAAGTTATTTACCTACTACGCAACAAACGAGACGTTTATATACTATTATAATGCGTAAATAATGTGACATGTTTAAGCGTAAAAAATACGCGGGCACAGGTTGTTTTTAATTCTTTTTTTTTTATATTTATCATATTGCGCGCACAGAGGAGTGTGAGATTTGTCATATCTAAAGTTTATATGAAGAGGTGCAGAAAGCTAAAAGTTATATATAATAATTTGTGTAAAATGCATTACATAAAATAAAAGCATTCATTGTTTATGTTCATACTACTAATGTCAAACACAGTAATAGTCTGTGGTCAAACAGTCGCACAGAGTAGAGATTTTCGCTAAAGAATTTTTAAAAGTAGCCAACGAAATAGTAACTGACAGATTGAATGAGGATTTTGTGTGGTTTCAAATCTTCCTTTTCCAATAGTCTGTGGAGTGTATGTTAAGACAAAAAGTGTTTATTTTATATTTTGTATATAAGTTATATATACAAGTTTGGTATATAAGGAAGCCGTGGTAGCTCAGATGATTAGCGCTCGTAAATTTCTCAGTACGCAAGCAACGATCGACTGGCTCGATTCCCGCCGGCACCAATGAAATTGTTAATTGCAATTTTAAGTGCTGATTTACCACTTGCTCGGCGGTGAAAGAAAACATCGTGAGGAAACCTACATGTCTGAGAAATAAAAAAAATATTTCGAATACGTGAAGTTCGCCAACGCCAACAATTAGGGCAGCGCGGCGGACATTTCCTTGCCCTAAAACCCTCTCAAAAATGAGAGGAGACCTGTGCCCAGCTGTGGGACGTATAATAGGCTGTAACATTTTAACTTTTTTTATAAGTTATATATTTGTGCTTTATTTATTAATGTGCAGCTTAAAGAAAATACAAACTGCTTAATATACATACTTAAGTATTAATTAATGAATTTCGGTAAGTCACTTGAATGCTACATGTGGGCTAATTGTGTGTTACTTCATTCGTTCATTCAATTCACCGTGGCTAAAAGGCCACTGTTGAACATAGGTACCTTCCCCATACATTGCTACATATGGTGAGGGGGATTTAGCCATAGTTGTCATTTTTGACAGGCAACCGAAGCTTTTTATTATTTTCAGTTGTTATAGCGAAGATGCTGCTGTCCATCTACTGTTTCCGTCTTCCTCTGTAGCCTCTATCGACATCCACAAGATAATATGGGATAGTAGATATACTTACGTCACAACTGCACAGGAAAATCATGTATAAATATGAAATCAATCATTGCAGCAGCTAAAACAATCAACATTTATTGCATGCGCTTCACGTTTTCGTTTTATCTGTAAGGTATAAAGATTTGTAACCTCTTACAGATAAA
This sequence comes from Parnassius mnemosyne, assembly GCA_963668995.1. Lineage (NCBI taxonomy): Eukaryota > Metazoa > Arthropoda > Insecta > Lepidoptera > Papilionidae > Parnassius > Parnassius mnemosyne. The sequence continues at coordinate 18,245,081 of CAVLGL010000080.1, forward strand.
ACGGAAAAGTAATATTTTTGAGTTCGTTAATTTCTGTTATTGTTAATTCAGTTCCTATATCAGTTCCTATTCTTATAGTCCAGTATTTCTTTGGAATGCTATTTGGGTTGTATTATATATTGTCTTTAAAGTCATTTATTTCGTAGAGTACAGTGTTCAAGAGATATTTGCTTAATTCTTTTTCTTTATATGGATTTTACAAACCTTTAAAAAATTAATAACTCCGAAAATATTAACTTTATCATAAAAAGTGATGGGATCTTTTTTATTCGTATTTCATCAAAGAATATAAAAAAATGTCACTTAAAACAAGAAATTCCTTGCAATTGAAAAAAAAATATCGGTTTAAACAATATGGCACCGAGTTGTCCCATGGCAACATGCATTTATATCAGCAGTAGGACAATTTGAAGAGAATCATGAAGATACTCATGTGCGAATTCCACCTGGACTAATATAAATTTGGAGAAAACAATTCCACTCCCGTGGGCGGGCAATAATGATGCGGGGATGAAGTTTGTACTGCAACTATTGAAACATTTTGATTGTGTAACTTATTCTACTCAAAAGGATAAAAAGTAGAAAAGTAAGTGAAGAAGCGATATTATAAATTTCATTTTATTTTTACCTTTAATTTTTCAACATCGCTCCAACTTAGTTAAATAGACAGATTATACTGCATAAATAGTTTGTAGTATAGCCATTCAGCGGGGAAACGCAGCCAGCGTTCTTGGCACGATACCGCGGGGAGTAGGACTATATGATAATTAAGTTTCTAGTTTTAGTTTTTTTTTTGTTATCATAGTTTTTAATATTGTAAATGAAATTAAGTATTATGTTTGTATTAAAATTGACGTAACATCATCATCTACGTTACAGCGAATAACAAGTCCACTGCTGAACATAGGCCTCCCACACAAAGCATGGTCCTGAGTCACCTGCATCAATCGACTTCCTGCATCTTATACCAAGGTCGTTACTCTATCTAGCAGGGGGGGGGGGGCTGAAACTACCACTTGAAAAACTTTCTTCCCAATCGGTCCCCGGTTCTTCGAGTTATATGGCCGCCCCTTTGCACCTCATTTTGCTAATTTGTCGGTTACACTAGTTCTACTGTAGATATCCTCATTACGAAATTTATCACGAGAAACTTCAAGCTTAGAAATTACCATAGCCCGCTGACTAACCTTGAGCTTTCTCATTCGACCGACCTGCAGTGAAGGACCAATATATCAAACGTCTCAGTTCAATATATCATCACCGGCAACTCGCACTGGTTATAATACACTCTTGTTTTGAAGTTTTAAGGTATTCAAGGCATATTTGACGAGAAAATGTGTCATAATTTTCCGAAATCTGCCCAGCCAAGTTGGTTCTGTCGATTGACCTTTTATCTTGTCAGATCAGACTGAGTGTAGTGCTCCCCAATCCATACAAGGCGACACTGAAAGTTTTTAGAACTGACCACTTGTAAACGATATAATAAAAAATTAAATTTCCAATTTTGAAAATGAAACTCTTTGCCATTATTATTGTATATGTATTTTATTAATTTGTCATTTGTTTACGATTTGGCGGCAAATTGAAAATTGTGTCATGTCAGCATGAATTTAACGCGAGAAAATTTTCGTACAATGATTTTTTATGACTTTTGATGTCATGTAAGTCAACAAGAATGTTATGATAGACTTCGATTGGCCTTTCACGATGAAGCCCCATCTCGTGCCACTGTTTACAACTGATTTAATGAGTTTAAACGTGTTCGCACTAATCTCACCGATGATCTGCGTGAGGGACGGCCTTCTACGACGACGACTGAAGATAACATCAGTGTTGTGCGGCGTATGGTAGAGACTGACAATAGAGTGACATATCAGCAGATTTGGACAAGCATAGGCATCGGTATGAGTCAAGTGCACAAAATCCTCCATGACAGAGGCCCACTCCGTCGTGTTAATAGGTGTCGTGAAATGGTTCAAAGATTTAACGGAGGTGACTCAAATACTGTGTTCGATATACTTAAGGGTGACGAAAGCTGAATTTATTGTTATGATCCTGAAACTAAGAGACAGTCAGCTATCTGGGTGTTTCCATCCGAGGAGTTGCCAACTAAAGTGAAGAGAGATCAAAGCGTGGGAAAAAAGATAGTGGCCTCGTTCTTCGGAAGGACAGTTCATTACGAAAAAATTGTTTTAGAGGATCGAAAAACAGTTACTGCAGAGTGGTACACTAACAATTGTTTGCCACTTGTCTTGGAAAAAGTTCGGGAGAAACGACCTTCCTCCTTCACCACGACAACGCCTCGTCGCACACCGCCAAGCAAACAATCGACTACTTGACGACGTCGCACGTGGAATTACTGGGTCATCCGCTCTATAGCCCCGACGTCGCACCTTGCGATTTTTATTTATTTCCGAAAATAATAGAAAAACTTCGAGGAAAACATTTTATGGACGTCGAGGAAGCAATGGCTGCGTTTCAAAATGTCGTCGAAGAGACCCCTAAGGACGAGTGGGCAGAGTGCTTTTCTCAGTGGTTCCATCGGATGCAGCGATGTATTGATATAAATGGACACTATTTTGAAAAGATATAATAAAACTAATAATTTGCTAGTTTGTTCAGTTTTTGATTTTCTAAGAACTTTCAGTCTCACCCTCGTAACTATTGGCATAGGTGTGACATATGCAGACGTTAGATATATAATATAACCTTTGTTTTATTTATGTTCATCGTAACAGCTATCCGTTGCGAAACACTATTGAGATTATTGAGGATAGTGCTGAAGTCCTTTTTTTATAGAATAGGGTGACAAACGAGCACACAGTCTACCTGATGGTAAGTGATTACTGTGGCCCATAAACATCTACATCTATCCTCGATTACGAATCAAAATGCAGATGCGTTGTCACCCATGACGACTAAGATGGAATGCCTCTTTTCCAGTAAAAAGGGTCTTCGGTTCTCTACACTCACCATACGAAACACAGCAGCGTTAAGCTGCTATTTTACGTTGGTATTCTGTGAGAGCGTGGTGCTACACCGGGCGAGCCGACCCATTCGTGCTACAACTATACTATAATATAGCTGCAGCATGGCTCTACCACGTAATAAATTCTCCAGTGATTCTGCCATAATGACTAATAAATATCGTATACTTTCCGTTCCAGTAACTTAAAATATCTTTTCATGCAACGGTGAAGGGTTTTGGATATATAACGTCACCCTCTCTTACACCTCTTTGCAATTGGATAAGTGTCATGGTCTTGCTGTGTACTTCGTAGCGTTACTATACCTACACTTCATTTCAGCGCCTGGACGTAAAGACTGCCACCTGATGATAAGTGTTGACCGTCGCCTATGAACAATTGAAACACCAGGTGCGTTGCCAGCCTTTTGGAGTAAGCTACTTTCTTGATGGTACATAAGTCGTATCGGTCCAGAGAATTGTCGATGGTAGTCGATTCCACAAAGAAGTCGTACGAGGAAGTAACTCCTAATAAATCGCACAGTGGTGAACCCGGAAGCATCCAGATAGTGTGGACGGTATCGTTAGTTTTGTCGCGATGTGCGATCGTGGAATTCGGTTTAATAGATTAAATTTACTATAATTCTGTTTCCAATAAAAAATCATAACTAAATGAAATAACTAAAACTGGTGCTGATCAGATGTATGCTTTTCATAAGATTGTTAGTCATCACAGTCTTTACGTTTAGCAAATAGATTGATAACAGCAGTTTTAGGCCAAATTGCCTATATACTAGGGTGGTCTGAAAAGTTTCCGACCTCAACGTGAAGATGGCAGCACTCGTCAATAGAAGCTAGCGAATTTAGTTGTACATCTTTTGACAGTAGTCGAATGGGGTATACGAACCCACGACTCTTTAATTTCGCGGTGTGTACCCTTCAGGTTACTGCCGCTTGATTAAAAATCACTATTTCGATTTCATGTTTTTCTTCGTTCTGTTGAAGATATGTGCTTTTTGATTTCTTGTTAATCCTAAAAATATACATATTTACGACGTTTTTATCACAGTGCTTTAACACACAATTTCTTGTGGTATAACTTTCTAATACTGTTCATCCGACATTGTTTTTTTAAATCTTGCAGCTTCGCAAATTTACTATGCTCTACTTGTGAAACAAGCATGAATAAAATGAGCAAATAAATTAACGCGCGCCCGAAGCTTAACATTATCTGTTTCAGATTAATAGGTATGTCTTAAATGTCAGTTTTTTATGAATAAACCAATAAGACATAATAGAAGGCTGACTTGGAATAGGTATTTGGCACAAGGCGTAATTGCTAATAAGTCTCTTGCTCCCATGTTGTTATATTAAAGCATAAGGTCTCTGTTAGTTTTTTGTTTCGAGCTATGACATAATCAAATTAAGCAGTGCGGTGATCCATTGTTGTGGAGGCTTAGCTGTCTGGTGAATGTTTCCCACCGCTTGCGATTGTGATTGTGAGTCACAGTGACGTAGCAACCATCACGCTTGCGAACCATTTATGTGCTCAATTCTTTTGATAATGCTCGCAATTTGATGCATTGTGTTGTGTGTGGCATTCATATACTCGTAAATGCAGCTTTGTCGTGTATAAATATATATTATTATTATTATTCTATGAGAAGTTTGTATGTTAGGCGAGTGGTGTACATCGAGTGAGCAAGTTTGAGAATTATCCTGTACCAAAGATTAGTTGTCTAACAAAGCGATCGTGAATGTGACATCATCGAGAGGCTCCAGAGGTGGAGGCGGCGCGGCGGTCGGACTGGCCGTCGCTGTCCACACATGTCAGACGTTACTAACTGGACCCGAGAAAGTCATCTATTTGGAAATTTAAGTGTTGCGTGAGGCCGGCGTGCGATGTGTCGTTGCGGTGCCGCGGAGTCTGGCACAGAACGGCGAGCGACCGGCGACGCGCTGTCTGCTCGATCTTCCGGACCGCACCCGTCCGACCAGTCGCAGCACACCGCCCGCTGCCCGCCTCGGGCGATCGGCCTTCACAGTTAAATAATTAAATCGAGAGAGCGACGCCGCGGCCGCCTCAACGCGGGCCTCGAAGACGCCGTCGCGGAAGCCGCTGCGCCAGCCTTGGTGGCGCTGATCTGCGCAATCGAGGCCGGTTTCTGGTGCGCATATTATTGCGTCGTTGCCTCGTCTAATCCTCACAGAAACCTTCCGAGATAACTTTGCTCTTTTTTTACCCATGACGTAACTATTCTAGAACTTTCAACCTGATATTTAAGAGAACCAATATTTACATAGGCAAAAACTATTGTTTGAATTTTATGTTTCTAATACACTTTCGGTTACTTTATGTAATAATTTTATGAAATTTAAATGATTTAATAGACGAAGTATAATGCGATATTCTAAGTAAGAATAGTATCATAAAAAATACATTACAATCTCTGCCGTATGTACCTACAGCGACGTGGCGGGATATAAACTTGAATCAAAACAGAAATTTGTGAAAGTGTGTAAAAAAAAACAACGTCATGGACATTTCATTCACATTTCTCGCGTCTTAGTGTGAATGTCTGTTAAGAGAACTAAGTTGGTCATCTGCTTGTCCAAATAAACGATTGCAACAAGAAGAAAACACTTCAATGTCGTAACGTCATTCAAGTTTACCAATAACAAATTGTTCTAACATTCTACATACACGATATATACGTATACAAGTTTAAGTAAGAATATTAATTAATGCACGCAAAAACGAAGCCAGCATTTCAACGCTAGTCGTGTTTAAAATGAAGACATTAAATAAAGATAATATTAATTGTAGATTTACGTCTTTCAATACCATGCTCTATTCTTTTTCTGTTAACGCAGTACGATTGTGAAATTCACTTCCCTTTAGGATTCGTGATGCTAAATCGGTGTCTATGTTTAATAGACTTGTTAAAGAGTACTATCATTCACTCCATAATTATTAAATAGTAAGGTGTTGGTATGCATATAAGTAACATTAAAAATATATATATATATATTGAATTATATTTATATATATGTGTGTATATTTGTATTGTATATGTATATTTAGGTAAGTGCAGACTTTGACTACCTATCCTTCAATAGGCCTGCTGGAAGAAATTTCATCATGGAATAAGCAGTGCCTTTGTACATAATTATGTTTTTACCATTTTCTTATCAAATTATGTGTGTACATAAACTGTTAAATAAATAAATGAATAATAAATTTACTGAACGTTTACGCATTACCGCAGTACTTAACTCGACATGAAAGAGACTCTTGCTTAACATAATCTTTATTTGACTTAGTATAAGTTGAATACGAAAGCGGACTAGTAATTATTACTAAGGATGTAACGATACATGGTTTAGCCCATAACATGTCGATAATTGTAGTAAGTGCCGGTGTTAAAAAATGGGATAAAAATTATACAGCCTTTGTACGTGGTACAGCCATGCTGCAGATATATTAATAGTATAGTTGTAGCACGAACGGGTCGGCTCGACCGGGAAAGGACCACGCTCTCACAGAATACCAGCGTAGAATAGCAGCTTAATGCTGCTGTGTTTCGTATGGTGAGTGTAGAGAACCGGAGACCCATTTTACTAGAAAAGAGGCATTCCATCTTAGTCCTCACGGCTGACAACGCATCTGCATTTTGATTCGCAAACGAAGATAGATGTAGATGTCTATGGGCCACAGCAAACACTTACCATCAGGTGGACTGGTATAAAAAAAAACTAATGTAAACTAATAAGTGCATAATAAGTGCAACTGCACCCTTTTCTGCCAAGGAAAGTTGTTGCATTTATTTTAGCTAGTTTACGGGCTCCATTCTTTGGAGTAACTAAGGAGCTTATATAGTCCAGCTAATATCAAGTATAAATAGAGCCTTTGGACATTTGCAACTTACTCCAAAGAAGGCCACTAATGCCATTACCCATCTTTAGGACTATTTCACCGTACCCACGGTACAAAATGGGGTGATGATACTTACATCACCACATCACCAATACAATTAGAAGCTGCCTCGTCGCCTGTAATTTTACTGGTTCTTTACATCTTTTAAACATCCTACGTATAAACCATTACCATCATTCATTGTCTATTTATCCGCCAAGCAATAAATGTTCTTTTATTAAACATGTAATTACATCGAGAACTATACAAATCGAAATAAAAATGGTAATGATTTTCTTTTGACCGTTTCCAACTATCGGAAGTTGACAACTTGAAGAGATATATTGTAGTGCGGGAATTTAACGCGCAAACATAAGCTCGTCCCATCCATTCAGTTTCCGATATTAACGCTTGTGCGACAAAATATGAAAATACGACCTATTGTTATGGCAAATAAAAAGTTGGAGATCAGTCGGAAAATAGAAAGTCGCAGAAAAACAACCTCTTTTATATTTAAGCGCATACTTCCCTTTGTTTCTCATTTACTACGTTAAAATCTCTGTACCATGTCTATCTATAGTAAATCAAATTAAATTTTTTCAATAATGGTTGAAGAATATTTGGAAAGTATGCAGAAGACCCAGGTTATCTTACGTAGACAGTAAATCCAAAAGATAAATAAGATAAATATTTTGGAAAACACAAAAGTGCACGCTTCATGAGCAAAAATAAAAATAGTGACGATAATTTTTACAAGAAAAAAACAGAATATGATCGACTTTCATTAATAACTTTTAAACGGTGTTGAGTTCAATAACAAAACTCAATAGGGATCCTCCTTAGAACATATGGAATCATCTTATTTAATACTATATATCTCAATATGTTGCTTACATTTCTATTAAGCGAGAAGACTCACCGACGCACAGACCAACGGACGGCTGTCCATACGTATATTTTTTCAATTACATTTTTGTTATATAATCTAAAGTGAATCAATTAGAAAATATACGAATCTTATAATTCAATGTCTGTAGTTATTGTAACGTTAATAAGAATATAGATTAGATGTCCAGCTTAAAGTATAAGAACGATTTTATGTAGCGAAATTGACGTATGGCCACATATCGAGAGTATATACGTACGATTATACGTGGTAGAGCTATGCTGCAGCTATATTTATGGTATAGTTATAACACGAATGGGTCGGCTCGACCGGGGAAGGACCACGCTCTCACAGCTAAAAAGCTGCTGTGTTTCGTATGGTGAGTAGAGAACCGGAGACCCTTTTTACAAGAAACGAGGCATTCCATCTTAATCTTCACGGGTGACAACGCATCTGCATTTTGATTCGTAATCGAGGATAGATGTAGACGTCTATGGGCCACAACAACCACTTACCACCAGGTGGACTGTGTGCTTGTTTGTCACCCTTATCCTATAAGAAAAAAGTAGAGCACGTGAAGCGTGCAAAAGACTAGATAACAATGAACGCGAAGTTAACGTTATATTACTGTTACAGCCCATCAAGGATCCACTGCTGAACATAGATTGCCTCATAAAGAGGGATATTTGCCATAGTTCCCACGCTTGGCAGGCGGTTTGGCAACCGCAACTCTTCTTTTTAAGTTCCTTCTGTCGTTACTTACGGTACCCAAGGGACGATATATGTAGTGATTATTTTTACACCACCACTACACGGTAGTTCACGCGCGCACAGGTCTCCTCTCATTTCTGAGAGGGTTTTAGGGCAAGGAAATGTTCGTCGCGCTGTCCCAATGCTTGTTGGCGAACTTCACATGTCTTCGAAATATTTTTTTCCTTATTTTTTAGACATGCCCATTACCTCACGATGTTTTACTTCATCGCCGAGCACGTGGTAAATCAGCACTTAAAATTGCAATTAACAATTTCATTGGTGCCGGCGGGGATTGAACCAGGGTTGCTCGCGTACTGTCAAACTTACAGCGAGCGCTAACCATCTGAGCTACCGCGGCTCTCTGAGCTATACGGTAGATTGTTATGTAAATTGATCGAAATCGTCATCGCTTTGATTCATGGAGTAAAGTCTATGTTTGTTTACATAGTGGTATCTTCAAACAAACATACAATAACAAACTATTTCTCAAGATGCAATCGTCTAATTAAGTTTACAAAAAACCTTCATCTGTCGACGTATTTTAAAACGTTACCTAGAATATGTAGATGCACAGCATTTCATAACCGTAAATCCACATTCCAAATAAACATTAAAACAGTAAACATTTTCCACCCGTGAAAGGAACAGTGATCGTAATTTGTACTAGTAAGGTTTTATTTGAATTCACCGTAGTGATTGAGCGACGGGCATCCTGTTTCATGGCTCGGCGGCTCAACAGTCAGACGATTCTGCGAATCGGTGGATGTTGTCGCAAATTGCCGCTTTCGCCACCCGCTGAATAATGCATGCGATAACATAACATCACGTCTCGCACCCGCCGCCGCTGCCGCTGCTGGTGACCGTCGCTTGCTGCTTACTGGCGGCACCAAACTCGTTTCCCCCCGTATTTCGTCTCCTAGATACCGCGCTGGATCGTTGCCTAACTAAGATAACGTTTATGATAATACGGCCATTGACATAATCCGTACGGTAACAAAACAATGATAAACAACGAAGTCACAAGCTTGCAGTTGTACTATCGACTTTCAGTTATAAAAGTTAACGGTTAGTCAGTAAGTTAGTAAGTATAATTAGTTGATAAGTAGTTAGTATCGCTAGATTTTCTAAAATCGCAAATTGTTCACACTCACTAAAATATAATTAGAGGAATGAATGTGTTCATGACGACATTATATCAGATATAATTTTACTATATTAAACAAAAACAAAATAAGCTACCGACCGAATTTAAATAGTCAAATGGAAAACCCATGGTGGTCCCGACATAAGCAGGAGCGAGGCGCGAGTTGACGGCGGTGGCGATGGCGGCGGTTTCCCACAGAGGCGACTCCTCGACCAGTTCATCGGAATGTGGTCGCGGCACCGGCCCGCACTTTCACCAAAACAATTCGTTAGCGGCCTCTTTCACCACCGCGCCGCGTGCCGCACGTCGCCACCCCGCCACCCCGCAACCCGGTCTTGTGAAAATTAACAACATACTCATATATTATATTCATCACGCATAAGGCGTTCCCTAACGCATTACAAACAGAACCTTTAGTTTCCGTGAACAATCGCAATATTTAAAAAATTAAACATGTATTTGTTCGGAACCATTTAATCGACAAAGAAGGATTTTGCGGGACTTAATCTCCTTCAAATTTCCTTCGTTAACATCGTCAATATTTAACGTGTTTAAATTTAAAATAGTTCTATTTTAATACAATCGAGCGAATGGTATTGGTCGTAAAAAATACGTCTATAAGCAGAATGTTCATCCTTCCTTTTCGAATCAGGTCACTGTCAGTGAAGTGTTTATTCATCGGATACATAAAATTGGGTCAACATCTGGACATTGAATTCATTGTTACTTCGAAACTATTGTGTAGTTTCCTTTTTAGCTTTTTGCTACTCAACAGGATCGAATGAACAGTCGAATTTAGATTTTTATAGCTATAATTTTGTCATTATCAGGAATCAAATATTCACCATTAAAATCTTACGTAAATGTATTAAAAATAAGCATAATACTCTTGCAAAAATAGAGATACTGTTTTGTCTCTTATGTTAATATTTGCTTTATTTGTTGGGTAGGTATGGCCAACTATCTGGCATGGTGGAGCCAGTGTTCGGCGTTCTGGGTGCAGTGGCTGTATCTGCCGCTCAGCCCGTTTTACCTTACGCGCTGGCCTTTGCTGCTGGCGCGATGATCTACGTCGTTGCCGACGACATAATACCTGAAGCGAACGCATCGTAAGTCACCCTGTTATAGCAGTATAATATGTTAAATTTTTGTTCCTTATGCTGTTTTACAACAAACGCAACAACCCTATTACAACAAAGTCCCAGACAAGGTCTCTCTATTACCAAGTTTAAACATTTTATTAAACCAAAACAGTATAAAAAGGATTATTATAATATAAATGAATATGTATATATGGTTGATAATAACGAATGGGATTGAGGTGGTCGCTTCCAAGCTGTTTCTAAAATAAATCTTGTAAATAATTGGTACAACATTTCTTATTCTATAATTTACTTTGATTAAAAAAACTTTCATGCTTGTTCCTACGACAGGGGGTATTTTTTTTTCCAAAAAAGTAAAAAATGAGTCGATAACAATTACATATCAACAACATGTGTATAATCTATATTGATTGGAAAAATATTCTATTCTATTCTGTTTCGTGGTTAATCTATAACTGATGTTTATATTTTATACTTACTTACTTATCTTCACGCACAATCCCTGACGGGATAGCCAGAGAGAACAGATCGCCAAGTGTCACGATCCTTACATACCTCTTTCGCTTCTTTCAGATTCATTATCTTCTTCATACATGCACATTTATATTTTATGATTTAATTAAACTTTTTTAACCTGTAGATATAGATATTGGGGAATATTATAAATAATTGCTTGTAGCTCTATAAACTCTATAGGCTCTATAAACATTTAATGCACTATTCTTTTCTTTTTTTTTTTAAAAAAACGTTACCCCCACACTAGGATTTTCTCCTGTATCGTGGAGGCAGTTTACAAACACAAATTGCACAAGGACAAACATCCAGACCTGGAACAATTATTTGTAGGCACAAATACTTGTTCCGTGCGGGATTCGAACCCGCGCCCCCCAGCGCAGCAACTCATTGCTAAGCCACTGTGCCACGGAGCCGTCAAATCGTCAATTGTATGTATTGTCCAGTTTTCGTAAAATGGGAATAATAATAAAAAAATCGATAGTAATAATAAAGTCCTCCAGACCGAATGCCGGTCACGGCGGCCAGTCTCACCGTAGACTAACCAATCTGCGCAAGGCAGGATTATAGTAACCAAGTGTTACTATAATCCTGCCTTGTCAGCACAGGTGAGATCTCTATTCCCTCACTCTCATAGTCCGATGGGATGGCAATCCGAAACGACAATATTATGCATATAGCCAATATCAATTATGACAATAATTCGGATTGTTATTCAAATTTTCAAAGCGGAGCTTCTGAAAGCGGGTGGAAGACCGATACTTGAAGTCCTTCAGAAGCTCTTTAACTCCGTCCTCCATGGTGGCATTACACCGGGGGCGTGGAGCAGAAGTGCGGTGGTCTTGTTCTTCAAGAAATGTGACAACGCTCTCTTGAAGAACTACAGACCGATTTCCCTTCTGAGCCGCGTCTATTTTTCTATTCATTACGAATCGTCTCGCGCGTATACTTGCCAGCCAGCCTCCCGAACAAGCCGGTTTCCGAAAGGGCTTTAGCAACATAGACCACATACATACCCTTCGACAAATTGTACAGAAGTCCGAGGAGTACAATTTACCACTATGTCTGGCGTATGTGGACTATGAGAAAGCCTTTGATTCCGTCGAAATTTGGGCGGTGCTGCAGTCCCTTCAGCGGTGCCAAGTTGACTGTCGGTATATCGAAGTGCTGAAGTGTTTGTACAGTAGAGCTACGATGGCTATCCGAGTACAGAACCACAGTACGAAACCTATCCAATTGCAGAGAGGTGTAAGACAGGGTGATGTTATATCCCCGATACTCTTCACCGCTGCATTGGAAGACGTTTTCAAGCTCCTGGACTGGAAAGGATACGGTATTAACATCAATGGCGAGTACATCACTCACCTTCGATTTGCCGACGATATAGTCCTTATGGCAGAATCGCCGGAGGACCTAAGCACCATGCTCAATTACCTCAATAGTGCCTCCCAACGAATAGGACTTAGGATGAACATGGACAAAACAAAGATCATGTTTAATGTCCATGACACACTTATGCCGGTAGTTGTTGGGAGCACTAAGCTCAAAGTTGTTGACGAGTATGTTTACCTGGGACAAATAGTCCGACTAGGTAAGTCCAACTTCGACCGAGAGGTCAATCGACGGATTCAACTCGGCTGGGCAGCGTTCGGGAAACTACGACACATCTTCTCGTCAGACATACCTCAAAACCTTAAAACGAAATTGTACAACCAGTGCGTGTTGCCAGTGATGACTTACGGATCTGAGACGTGGTCCTTAACTGCTGGCCGTATGAGGAAGCTCAAGGTCGCTCAGCGAGCTATGGAGAAGGCTATGCTCGGGGTTTCTCTGCGTGATAAACTTAGAAATTAGTATATCCGCAGTAGAACCAGAGTAACCGAAATAGCCCAACGGATTAGTAAGCTGAAGTGGCAGTGGGCCGGCCATATAGCTCGAAGAACCGACAACCGAAGGGGAAGAAAGGTTCTTGAGTGGCAGCCTCGTACCGGTAGGCGAAGTGTAGGGCGACCCCCCACGAGATGGAGTGACGACCTGGTAAGACATGTAGGAAAGTCAATGGATGCAGGTGGCTCAGAACCGTGCTTTATGGCATTCCTTGGAGGAGGCCTATGTTCAGCAGTGGACTTATGAAAGGCTGTAATGATGATGATGATGATTAAAATTTGGCGACTCGTCTTTCATTTCTGTATCGATTGTATGCGATAAGTATGTATGTAAGTGTGCTGTGCCAGAGGCACTAGATGATCATCTATTTGTTTTAAAACAATCACAACACATCTGGACTTTAAAATCTTTAAGTTATATTTGTTTTGGCTGCAATTTAATCTCATGCATCTCTCATGCAACACAGCGATTACGGTCATTTTCATATAGTCTGTTTTTATTCAAATTGAAAGTTTGAAAACTTATATATTCATAAAAGATTTCGTATAAATATTACGTTCCGTTTTAAATTGTGTATTTTTGTCACCGTGAGATAAAGACCTTGAGAGTTTCGAAAAACTAGATGGACAAATAACTGTCTGACCCTTGCTTTACGCAGCCCTCATCTCATCCTTCAAAAGAATATTCATTTCAAACTTGCCTTCAAATAATAATGACGAATAAATACTTCCTCCTTTTATAAATAAGTAGTATGTAAACCAACACATCGCAAATCGGTCGGTTATCTTTAACGCGATATCTCCGTCCAGAGACTACATACATGTGTTCCTGTCATTATTGGATTGACAAGGGTTCCAATGCGGTTTGATTGTTCCGATTCATTCGACATTTCGACAGGCCAGAGCCTAAATTTAAATTGTGCTTGTTAGTGGTAGAATACTTATATTTAAAAAAAAACCGTTATGGTTTCGGGGCAGGCCCGCAATAGTCGCGATATTTCCCCTTAGCGACAGTTTCTCTATTGTCCACATTATAAGTACAAATATTGTCTGAAACCGGTCCTGATTCCCTTCCTGACTTGAAGGAACTGGTCGACTCAAGGGCTGTTTGACTAATTGTCAAAAATTTTGCGTCTTCGTGAGAGACCAGTATTAATTATGTTATTTTCAAGGCAACGGATACACACACGCGCGCGCGAATGCACTCGCACACGCATACGCACTTGCAAGCACAAATCGAGAAGTTCATTATTGTACATTTAGTCATATTATATACTAGCTGTTCCCCGCGACATCGCCCGCTTGGAATTTATTACGATTAGATTTTATGGGTTTTAATTTTATTGCGCGAAACCCTAATTCCTTTTCTAAAATAAAAGCATCCTAAGTTACTTCTTGTAACATTAACTATCTACCAGTGAAAGTCCCGTCAAAATCGGCCCAGCCGTTTCGGAGATTAGCCGGAACAAACAGACAGGCAGACAAAAATTTTAAAAATTGTGTTTTTGTTATAAGTACCGTACATACTTCTATATGCATTTAGTTGAAAACTGTTATTTCGACATTACAAACAGACACTTTATATAATTAATAGAATCAGGCGTTACTTTGCGGAAATTCATTATATAAAAGCTTTTACAAAAATTTACTTCGCAAATATCCGCGTTATAAAATAAAATGATGTGTCTTACCTAGTACGAAGAGCACCTCCCGCGTTAGCGGTTAGCCACCGTAGAGTCTATATCACCTGAGGATGCCTCGTGTAGAGGCGAAACACGTGTCGTATTATCGTCAGTGGTGTGTCTTGCCTAGTGTAGTGGTGTTGGGAGTAGCGGTGCTGGGATTAGTGGTGACGGGAATAGTGCACGCAATTGAGGGAGGGCGGGAGGTGATCTTCGTACTAGGTAAGACACATCATTTTATTTTATAACGCGGATATTTGCGAAGTAAAAAAAAAATTTTTTGTAAAAGCTTTTAGACACTTTATAGATTTGTTTTGAATACCAGCAACACTATTCATTATAATATTTCGTTAATGGCGGACTCTGACTTCAGTTTTCAGTCCGTAATCTTAATCATTATCCTACTGTCGATTGCTGTTCTGTACATTTTATTACTATAATTTAATTCTTGTGCAGTTCATCTAAGAGAGATCGGAAAGGCTGAAAATCAGAACTGTGTGGTATGACGCAATCATTACGTCACAGGCCGAGTTCTTTTCATTTGTCGTCGCCGCTCTTTGTTTTCTTTTCTTCTTAAAGGCACTAGTAATTATATTATGTATATTAAACTAAAATTATATTAATAAAGTATATTGGTTTATAAATAATAATTAATAATGTCCTCCAGACTTTACAAATTCGGTCACGGCAGCCACTCTCAATGGAGTAGTCATGTGCCCAAGTGTACTACGCGATAAACACAGGTGCACTTCTATGCACCCCTATTCCCTTACTTTCATATTGCGATGGGATGGTAAGCCGCAATGATCAGGCGCAGATCAACGGTTTTACATTTCGAGGCTTTCTATATTTATTCTTAAAAAACGTTACCCCCACACTAGGATTTTCTCCTGTATCATGGAGGCAGTTTACAAACACAAATTGCACAAGAACAAACATCTAGACCCGGAACAATTATTTGTAGGTCATACAAATACTTGTTCCGTGCGGGATTCGAACCCGCGGCCCCCAGTGCAGCAACTTATTGCTAAGCCACTGCGCCACGGAGCCGTCAAAGGCACGGGGTGTAAGGCCGCCAACTTTGTGACTCCGAGCTACTACGGAGAATTTCTTGTCAGACAATACTCAATAACCGATTTTAGACCGACCCGGTATTCGAACCCGCAACCTAAAGATCGTCAGTCATTATTCTAGGTGGAGGTAAAATATACAGGAAGTTGATGGATGCCGGTGACTCAGGATCGTACTTTTTGTCATTCTTGGGTTTGGTCTATGTTGAGTGTGTGTGAACTTGTGATGGGCTGTAATGATGATGATGACGGGTTAATTTTTAAAGACACTTAAATTACGTCCTTTACAAGGATTAACTGGTACAATTTAAAAACAGAGGCAGATTGATGAATCTGTCAGGTTTCAATGCCTTCAATCGTTTACACTCGTGAAGTGTGCTCAGGGATTTATTTATTTATTTATTAGTGCAATACTTACACTTAAGGTAACAATGGGCAGACTTAATGACTGTCGGTGTTATCTGCCGGTCAACCCGTAGCATCGCGAGCTATGCTGAACGTGGTGAGTTGCCACGCCACACATCATCTAGTAGTTTCTACATACACAACATGTAGCCAATAATCGTCACACTGTTAACGGGCCTCTTCCTCGTACAAAGCATTTCGCATCGTTGTACCTGGTGTGCACAGTCATATCTTGGAATATTATAGAACTTACTACAATATGAGTGTTTTTAAATCAAGAGTGAATAGACATTTTCTAGGCAAACTTGTTTATTCATCAGATGAGATCTTGATAGATATTAAAATACATAAATCGTGATATTAAAATTACAAACATAGAAAACAGTATTAAAAGCAAATAAGTGTCATTTACTCGTGACTATGTGTGATATATTGCGGATGCGTTAATGAAAACTCATTAAATACAGAAATGATTAATGACTTTCAACTTGAGCCATGCTATCTTAGATAAAATTTCCTAGTACACGAGCAATCCAAATTCGATTCCCTCCAAAAACACTAAAATTGTTAAATGCAATTCTATGTGCTATTTTGCTACTTGGTTGGTGGTCAAGGAAAACGTAAGAAGATTCGCATGTCTAAGAATGTGTTTCGATTGTACGCAAAATAACCCCACAACACTAGCGCAGCAACGGACGTAAACATAAACCATCACGCTTGTCATCCAGAGGTAGCACTAATAGAGGTAGACTGAGACTACGGACTTCCATGTGGCACTCTCTGCATTTTGACTCGTAATCGAAGATAGATGTAGATATCTATGGGCCACAGCAACCACTTACCATCAGGTGGACTCTGTGTTCGTTTGTCACCCTTATTCTATAAAAAAATATCCCTACGTTGTGCTGGTGGGTTAGTGGACGCGGAACGCTGTGTAGCTCAAATGGGTCGGCCCGTCTGGGAAAGTACCATGATCTAATAGAATTCATTAATTTATTTATTACAAAAATTCCACTGCTGAATATAATCTTCCCCACATAGATTACCTCATTTACTGTAGTTGCCACGGTTAGCGGGCGGATTCACAACCGCAGTTTTTTTTTATTGTTTTGAATATTTATTAAGAAGATGCTTCTGAACATCTCGCATTTTATTTTCCTCTGTCGCCTCTTACAACGCCTGCAGGATGATTAGGGATTGTGGAGAATAGCGTAAGCAAGGAGCATAATGATGCTGTGTTTCCTATGGTGAGTTTAAAGAACTAGTGACCCTTTTGCTGCTTACAAAGATTCTATCTCAGTCATCATTTGTAACACATCAGCATTTTAGTGGTCCTTAATGAATGATAGATGTAATTGCCTATGGACCACAGTATCTCCACCATCAGGTGAACTGTGAGTTTATTTCTTTAAAAAAATCGTTTTTTTTTATTCGGTTTAAATTGATATAGATCTTCTCATTCTTTTCAACACTATCTATCTACGTAGCGGAATCTGTTAATGTAATTTTCACCAACTCGTAGACGGCTGATAGACTTGAAAATTTGCAGACCGATGACAATACAAAATGATATAATATTATATCTGCTGTAATATTTTCACTAGGATCATCACAGCTCGTGATCATTGCGTGTTGTTTGAGTTTTTCAAACTTTTCAAACTCAAAAAAAACAAAAAACAAACAAAACTTTAACTAATTATAGATTATACTAGACTGGTTTGATGATAATTGTAAGAGGTTCAAAAAACAATGGCGTTTCGCAATGTGCAAGTGGCACGTGCAGTGTAGACGCGCTGCGTCCGAGACGCGCCGCAAATATCCGGCCGAAAATAGCGACGCGCCGTCTGACACCCCGGACGTGCCGCGCTTTGACGCTGCCCTCTGCGGCGCTCCACTTTGCACATCACCCTTGTATTACTATTTAAAAAGCATTCAACTAATGCGACGTCAATCTATTCTTATTTTATAGTTAGGTCCTGAAAAAAAATGGATTATAACTCATAAACGTCAGGTTTAAAATTGCAAGTAATAATATCGATGACGGTCGTATTGAATCCGACTTGAGACATCGCTACCGGCTTGTTGCGTTCTATTAATTTCTACAGCATGCGCTTAGAATCTCAACTACCACGGCACTTCTTGCAAAACGAAATTTTACAAGCAACAAAAAAGCCCAGAAAGTTTATGATGTGCTCAGAAACCTAAAAAGAAAAAATAAGATTTTATGTATTTTTTTTTATCTCAAAGCAATCCCCCAATTCGTAGTTTCATAAAACACGAGAAATGGTCAGTCGTTAATAAGTTCGTTTCGGTCGTCGGTTGCAATGCGAAGGTAAATTTTAGAAGGGGACTGTTTAAATACTTGCTACCCTACGTATACAACAATTGTAACATGATGTTTCAAAGCATTGAAACAATTCGTGTCACAATTTGCGGTGACATCGTGTAAAAAAATACCGCTCATTTTGGAATCCTTACACTCGTATAATATATAATATGTTAGCTAAATTACTTTCATTTTATTTAATTCTCCATACGGCGGTCCCCATACGGCGGGAGAAGTCCATTTCCAGCAATGAACTTTAAGGGTATGATAAAGATATTGAAGACGATAGATACGAAATGGTTATACTGATGATGAATAAAGGCCCGAGAACTAAATCTTTTGGGCTACTCGGGCCTCCGCCGCCTGCTACAATAACCACGGGATGAGTTCTGATGATGATTTTTCTAATGCTTCAACTGCACAGCCGCGTTAGAGTAAAATCATAATCTTATGAAATATCCATTTATACAAAAACATTAATCGTAGATGTTGACGGTGCTTCCCCTCGCCTGTTTATATTTTTGCACACACATATCAGATATAAATACGAGACTGAAATATATCTATCGAAGTCGATATATTCCTATCTCGTAATAACGTCGCTATGCATTTAAAATTGTAAATGTAAAAAGAGATCTTATTTTAAGCAAATACAATAAAGCTAAAAATACAAACTAAAGCTAAGTTACATATTATTTACCCTTTTACACTATACGTTCCCAGTTCACTTCCTTTTAAAACTAAGTAAGTAGGTACTTAAGACAAATTTTCTTGAAGAAATTTTTTTGGAGAAACGTCTGCGGTTTTCGATGTCAAAATACGATACGCGCCTACGTAACTTAAGTTGGTTCGTGATCTGCTAAAGCCAATTCAAGTAGCGCTGACAATACGTCATTTAATATAGTCATTAGATTTGTGCATGCTGCAAAACAAACCTTGCAGTTGAACACGTCATCGTTTCAAAAAGTTCCTTGCGAAATATGTGATTTTAATAGTGCATGGCGTGGGCGCAGTGCACGTGTAAAACTGCGCGGACGTTAGTCGTCGGGCGACTGCGGGTGCGTCTATTTGCAGCGTAGGGCGGGCGGTCTCCGCTCTTACCATGAAGTTAATCCAGTGCGCCGCGCGTGGGATTGTCACCGTCTCGCCACCGTTAATAATAATAAATATATGAAATAACGCGTTTGTTGCCGGGATAAGGCCGGTGACGCCGCTCTAGTTTGTCTAACTGCAAACGTCACAGTCTGGGAATCCGGCGCGCCGCTGCCCGACACTCCCTGACCTACCGCTAGCTATCGCGCTTCATATACCATTTGCGAATATTTACACTTCTCACCATTCAGCCTTTGCTGTCTAGCAATGCATGCGAAACTGATTAATTAAAATTTTTGGTTTTTTTGGTTAAAATTATGGCAAGAAGTGCGAGCTTAACTTATATAGTTTAGAGAATTAACATAGTTATTTTATCTATATTTTTGAAGGTGGAATTCCTGTCCTCAGTCAATCCAGGTAACAAGCGTATGCATTTTGTTGCACCTTTAAAAAAATAATAGTGAAACTCTAGATTTGAAATTAACATAGCTTATTAGCATTTAATGCTAAGTTTATCATTAAATATTTGGGTAAGATGTTTAAAATCAAAACGTTTAAAGTAATAATGTTGTTAAAAAAAAGCAATAAAATGTACTTTCTTACCAATTCTATTTTTCACTACAATTTAGTTGCCTAGTTATACCCAATTTTATTTTAAATCCATTGAAGAATTGTTCAGTTCAGATCTCAATTATTTTATCGGCAAAGCCGATAACTCCCAATCATATTTTATGTAACAATATCGATAAATAAAAATAGTAATTTCCTCTAGACCGAATTTCGGTTAGCGCGGCCACCCTCAAGCAAAGGCTAGCCAACTGCGCAGGACAAGATTACAGAGCCCGAGTGTATGCAGAAGCACTGGTGCACTCTCTATTTGCTTACTCCGATGATAGTCCAATGGGACGGCATGCCGACATGACCGTAGAGAAATCAGGCGCAGTACCAACGGCTTTACGTACTCTCCGAGGCACTGAGGTGAAACACGGCCAACTTAATGACTTCGGCCTGCTACTGAGAATTTCTTGACAGAAAAACTCAATAATTGATTTTTAGCTGGCCCTACCCGGGATTCGAACTCGTAACCTCACGATCAGCAGTCGCGCTTACGACCACTAGAACAACGAAGCAGTCGATATATAACACAATTGATGCAGAAATAGGCGATGGTAGGTACATTTTTCTTCATGACCTCCCAGTCATGAAGAAAAATGTACCTGCCTTTATACGATTTTTAATATCTTTTACAGTTTCCCATTTCTCCGCCACACTGTTTTCATCGTTTTATTCTTTAGGGGAGTAGCATGCTAAGGTTTGCAATACATTTATTACGTTTATTTTTGTATTTATACCTCTATATGTTTTGTTGAATTACCGCATTCTTCACAACCTCATTTACCTATATGTACGTATTTTTTTTAAGTCTACCTTCATTTGTTAAAAAAGGTTTTCCATCACTGGTCTCAAACAAAGTTGAACTTTAAAAACCTATTAAATCGCAGTTTTGTTGAACTGGACTTTGAACTTATAACTTTTTAATACCTTTTTAACTTTAATTATATTTAAGACATGCTATTCCTTTTTTGCTAACTTCAAAAAACGGAAGTACTCAATTTGACAGCATATTCTTATTTTTATGTGTATGTTCGCACGCGATATGTTCGTCAGTTAGAAACCGAATTTAATGATTCTCTTATATAAAATAGTATATTACTTGATTGGTAGTCCCATATTAATTTGGAGAAAAACTTCCACCCCTAAGGGACGACTACATTCTGGTTGTTTACCTTGAGTTTATCTTATTCCTTAGTCCACTCAAAGGCAACAAAAAATTTAACTTAATAATAATTGTCACTGTTAGCAAAGAGTAAAAACCGACTTCAAATCTTCGAAAAAGAAGTTCTTTATTTGCTACCCGTAGGGGTGAAATTTTTTCTCCAACTTTATATGGAACCACCCTTGAGGTATAAATTATCAAAATTGGTTCATAATCTGCGAAGATATCGCATAACATGCCTACATACAAAAAACCATACACTCGAATTGAAAACCTCCTCCTTTTTGAAGTCGGTGAAAAAGTAGACGCCAGCATCAAAGAATTAAAAATAATTAAATAATTTTCAAACTGTATCTTAACGCCAACTGCTCAAGCTAACAATAATTTTATTCTTTAAAGTTGTCTGAAGTAAGTCTTTTGCTTTTTATTAAAAGTAAAATTTGTCACTTTAATAATTCATTTATATCCTTGGGTTTTGTTTTTTATACAATGTCGCTTTATTTATAACAATGGACTATCTAAGAAAATTCGTGTTGGTTTTGAATCACATGGAAATCGAAACACTACTTAACCGCTTTGGTTCGGGAAATTTTAACCTTAAAATAGTATTCTTTATTGTGCACACTATAAGATGTTAACATTTTTTTTAATTTTAGCTAACTTTTTGATAGGCAGGATAGGAAAATTCCAATTTTGAAAAAGAATCCAAGAACATCTTTAAATAATTTAAATTGATCGGTTCTCATGCAGCAGACTTTACTATAGTAAGTATAACAAGGGCACAAACTAATAGACCAATTGACTGCTCATACTGCACCAACGCTTGCTACATATTCTCTGGGGTGTCAAAAAACTGCCCAAAAAACTGTAAGAAAAATTTATGCAAATACTTTGATTAATAAAAGTAAGTTTGAGTAATTTTTTCATATATAACGTCAATTTCATAATAAAAGAATGTCAGAAGCGAGAAGAATATAGAACGAAAAATACCATATCTGATAACCTTTAGATTAAAACATACATGTATATCTAAATTATGGAAAAATATAAGTTAAATGATTTCTCAACATTCATTAAAACTAGTATTTGTAACCCCATCACGATGAGAAAATAGTCAAATATCTAGTTCTGTTAAAGATGTCAAAATGGAGTATTTGCGATTATTGCTATCGCATTGAAACTTGGACAGTCATTGTTACAGAACAATAACTAAAGCAGCTATTGTGTTATGGATACGTATACGGACGTGACTTTGACGTCACGTGACGTGACTTCCATAAACTTTGTGTTTACCAAACGCCCCACAATTGCAATAATTTCAATTATTAACAAAAAATATTCTCACTATTTAGATTATTCAATGAAAGTACACTTGGGTGGATTATTTACTTTACAATTGTTCAAGCGTAATGTCTCACTATAAACATTATATTATACGTATTGGGTAGGTTAGAATTAATTATATTTAGAATTAACATAATCAGATGTCACAGAATAACAGTTTCATTAGAAAAAGTTATCATTACAATTAATTAGTCACGGCTAGGTCGCGGATTCGGGTCTATGTCTCACTCTTTTAGGCGTGTACTTATAATTAACTGACAGTAGGTAGATGAAGGAGGTACCGTCTCCGAGTGTAGTTGGCCGGCGTAGGTGGTAGTCGAGCACAGGTGGTAGTGTTCGCGGATCCGCTACGTAGTCAGCAGGCCGGTAGCTAAGAAAACCCTGTAAATTGTACAAGGGTACGCACGTTAGAAAGCAGCAGTGCAGTGTAGTGTGCAATAAAAGTCGGCCAGTGACTCAGGGATGTGAGTACACGGCAGGGAGGTAGGGAGTTCACACGCCAAAACAAAAGGCTAGCTCCGAAAAGACATACTAAAGTTATGCTTGCAAAACAAGGATTTAATTAACAGCCGCAGAGAAAGAAAACAAAGATATCCACATTAAACAATAATGTTGTTAACCTAGTTATGCAACCACAAGACCAAAGGGTTGTTAGGGTTTGTACCTAGAGGGGGCTGCATAAGCATTAGGCAGTAGCCAGTAACTGTAGAGTCGGCGTTTTTGGTTGCATGAGATATCAGGCAGAGCTCATGGGGGCGGCCACTTCGTTTTGACATCGACTTCTGTCAAGACGTATTAATTAAGTAATTAGAATTATATTTGTAATTCGAAATAAGTCGATTTTAAATAGTTTTAAAAAAAATAATTTTACGTTCCCGTAAACTTGACTACCTTAACTTAAGTAAGGCATTTAGCAACATATTCAAAATATAGAATTGATAATTAACTTGACAACTAGGTGTGCTTGCTACGTGGCGTGGAGCACATATAACAAAGATGGTTCGCATCCATGGCTGAAGGCATTTTAAAATAAAGAAAGATACTATTGCAACAAATTTTTTATGTTATATACCTATCATTATACTCGTCTATCATATTAAATTATTGCATTTAAAAAAAATTGCATTATAAAATACTGAACACAGCAAGCAATGAACACTAAAGTACAATTAACAAATAAGATCATTAATTAAATAAAAATAAGGACAATTAGAATTAGAACCATTAGAACCGCCCTAAGTCGGGGTTGAAACGTGGTTTAACTTAAAGTGATAGGATGATGTCGGATCGCTGTAGTTCCTGAGTGACAAGGAAAAATGAATGACTGGGCATTCTGGCCAGCTTTTATACCTACAACCCGAGACTAGTGTTGCATAGTTGCAAAGTTAGAACCAAAATGATGACCAAATGCAGATGCGTTGTCACCCGTGAAGACTAAGATAGAATGCCTCGTTTCCAGTAAAAAGGGTAACCGGTTCTGTATACTCACCGTATTTTTTTATAGAATAAGGGTGACAAACGAACACAGAGTCCACCTGATGGTAAGTGGTTGCTGTGGCCCATAGATATCTACATCTATCTTCGATTATGAGTCAAAATGCAGTTGCGTTGTCCCCCGTGAGGACTGATAGAATGCCTCTTTTCCAGTAAAATGGGTCTCCGGTTCTCTACACTCACCATACGAAAGACAGCCGCGTTAAGCTTCTATTTTTCGTTGGTATTCTGTGAGAGCGTGGTCCTTACCCGGTCGAGCCGACCCATTCGTGCTACAACTATACTACTAATATAGCTGCAGCATGCCTGTACCACGTACAAAACGTTGGAATATTAAGTAATTTATTATTATTAACAATATTAGTTAGGTACTTAAATTATTACTAGAAAAGCGTACAACTCTGCAATTAAGTATCCTGTTAAACAGAAAAAATAAAAGGATACATTAATACGAAGATCCAGCAACACTGAACAGCGACGTAGAGCATTTTAATTGTCTTTTTCTTTAAAAGGCAATTTAGTTTCACGTCAGCTAGTCCGCGGGTATTTGAAAATTCCTTACTTTTCGTGCGTGATGTCAGTTCTAATATTTAGGTGCTAGTCGTTTGTCCCGCTGGTGTTCCTCACCCTACGAGACGTGATCAGCATGCGCGGGGCTTAACTCTCCCGTGTCCAAGAGTCACGCGCCCGATATCAGAAGTAGACACCGTTAAATGTAACTGTGGTCACCATAGCACACCAATCACCGACAACACGTTACAACTATTGGTGCTTCTCTTACATTTCTCGAGATATTTCCTTACGTATTATTCTTCAAGAGGAATAAATATGCTGATGTTATAATTGTGATGATCCACGATAATGAAACGTTCAATTTCTATTCATGAACCTTTGCAACCATCTTTAGATTAAATAATTAATACGGTCCCCAGTATTTCTATATTAGTTGTTATTATTATGAAAAATAACTATCCGGCATTTTCATTATTATCTGTATGTTGTAGGAAATGTAAAAAGCCTTTTTCATATAAAATTTAAAAAAAAAAAAAAAAAAACAATGTGAATTTTTAAGTGCTTAACTTGTTATGTAAATTAATTGTAACTATAAGCAATAGTGTTCTGAAATATATATATATATATATATATATACGCGGCGAACAATTCACGTATCATTCCTGTATACAATATAAATGAGTTCAATTATGCTACTAATCGCGGGGGCCCGCATAAACAGCCGTTTACTTTTCCAATAAAATCCGACATACGCGACCATATGAACTTACTACCGGGAATCGTTTTATTGTAATGGGTTATAATTCCAGCTAGCGGATTCCGGCCGGTCGTCAATGACTATTGTTTCTCTAGAGGCGAGTGCGTGAGGCGCAAGCGCCATCGGCGGCCTTTCCGATATCGTAATTTTGCTAGCTCCTTGTCATTCAACTGTCGTTTGCTTGTCATTATTCAATGGCTCGTAACATATGACGACATCATATAACGGATCAAGGTTTTCTACAAACATTATTTAAACCTTGTACATCCTTTAAATTTAAATGTTGATGTAAATCATCATATACATTATATCTCTTTTTGTTTAATTCGTTTTTAATACTTTTTTTTTTTTTTTATAGGAGAGGGGGCAAACGAGCATGCGGCTCACCTGATGGTAAGTGACTACCGCCGCCCATGAACAACCGCAACACCAGGGGAATTGCAGATGCGTTGCCGGCCTTTTAAAAAGGAGTAGGCTCTTTTCTTGGAGGTCCCTAAGTCGTATCGGTCCGGAAAAATCCCTGATGGTAAACTATTCCACAAGGAAGTTGTGCGAGGAAGAAAACATCTTCTAAATCGCACAGTGGTGGACCGCCAATCATCCAGATGGTGTGGATGGTATCGGGAGTTCTGCCGCGATGTGCGTTCGTGAAATCTGGCGGCTGGGATTAATCCGAACAATTCCTCAGAGCACTCCCCATGGTAGATGCGAAAGAAAATGCAAAGAGATGCAACATCTCTTCGCAGTGCCAATGAATCGAGCCGATCAGAAAGGGCTCGGTCGTCGACGATTCGAGCCGCTCTGCGCTGGATGCGGTCAAGTGGAAGGAGCTGGCACTGGGGAGCCCCTGCCCAGAGATGGGAACAGTATTCCATGTGAGGCCGAACCTGCGCCTTGTAAAGTTGCAGGCGGTGTGCCGGCATGAAATACTGTCCCGCTCTGCTGAGCACGCCAAGCTTTTTAGAGGCCAATTTGGCCTTCTCTTCCAAGTGACCACGAAACTGCACGTCACTCGATATGTCGACTCCGAGGATACCGATACTGGCTGAGGCAAGAAGGGGAGTGCCTTGAAACTGAGGAGATACGACAAAGGGGTTCTTTTTAGCGGTAAACGCGCAAACTTGTGTCTTCTGAGGATTAAACTGGACTAGATTTAGTCGCCCCCAATCCGAGACTTTGTCCAGCAAAGACTCGACTTCAGACACAAGTTTGTTCCGGTACTCGGCGACGTTTTCCCGAGAAATATTGGCCCGGCCGGTGTATAGAGCATCACCAGTGCTGTCATCCGCATAGCAATGAATGTTACCAGTTAGCAACATATCATTGATATGCAGAAGAAACAGCGTTGGTGATAGCACACAGCCTTGTGGAACACCAGCGTTAATAGGCTTGTAGTCAGAACATGCACCGTCTACAACGACCTTGATGCTCCGATCTGCAAGAAAGCTGGTGATCCAATTGCACAATTTCTCGGGAAGCCCATAGGAAGGCAGCTTCGAAAGAAGCGCTTTGTGCCAAACCCGATCAAAGGCCTTCGCAATGTCCAGACTAACGGCCAACGCCTCCCCCTTGGACTCTACTGCCTCCGCCCATCTATGGGTCAGGTAGACCAGAAGATCACCAGCTGATCGACACCGACGAAAACCGTATTGGCGGTCACTAATCAGCTGGTGATCCTCAAGGTACCGGATGAGCTGGCAGTTAATAATGGATTCCATTATTTTGGAGAACAAGGAGGTGATCGCGATAGGCCTATAGTTGGACGGGTCTGAGCGGTCGCCTTTTTTAGGGATCGGGTGGACAAAAGCTGTCTTCCATGAATTCGGGACTACGCCATGGGAGTAGGAGTACCGAAAAAGACGCGTTAGGACCGGTGCCAACTCCGGAGCACACGTCCTCAGCACAATTGGGGGGATTCCGTCAGGCCCACTCGACTTCTGGATGTCCAGGGAGAGAAGTGCTTTGCGAACTGAGCGCTGTGAGAATAGCACATCCGGCATGGAGCACTCACACCGCGGGATGGTCGGCGGTATTTTCCCCCCGTCATCAAGAGTCGAGTTGGACGCAAAAAGGGAGCCTAAAAGGTCGGCTTTGTCTTTTGCGTCTTGGGCCAGTGAGTCGTCCTCCCTGTGCAGAGATGGTAGTGATGGCTTACAGAAATTCCCTTGGACAGCCTTGGCGAGAGACCAGAATGCACGGGTTCCCGAAGGAAGGCGAACTAGTTTCTCGCCAATTCTGCCTATGTGCTGCAACTTTGCCTTGGCAATAACTCTTTTGAAGGACCTGGAGGCGAAGTTATACTTCTTTTTAAGTGTGCTGGTGTTTACATCCCGAGTCACCGAAGCCGCAGCCCAGGCTTGATAACACTCCTGCTTACTGCGCAATGCAGTCTTACAGGAGCGACCAAACCAAGGCTGAGATCTGCCTCCGATGGGTACCACAGATGATGGAATAAATAGTTCCATTCCCTGTAGCACCACATCAGTGACAGAGTCAGCAACAGCACTGGGATCATCCGGCGAGAAGTAAACCCGCCCCCATGGGTAGGAAGCAAAGAAAGACCGCATTCCGTCCCAATCCGCCGACCTGTAATGCCAAACATGGCGGCAACCTGCAGAACGCAACCGCGAAGGGAGCGTGAGTGGCACCATACTCCGGATCAGACAATGGTCCGAAGAGCCGAGAGGGGCATCGACGGAAACCTGATATCCGTCCGGATGAGAGGTCAGCAGAAGGTCCAACAGGGAAGGTGTATGATCCTCCACATCTGGAATCCGCGTAGGCGAAGTAACCAGTTGTGTCAGACCATATGCCAAGGCAAAGTCATAGACAGATCTCCCCGCATGATCGGTTAAACGTGAACCGAGCCATTCGGCATGGTGGGCGTTAAATCGCCAAGATCACGATCTCTGCGGATGGGACCTGTTGTAGCAAGGAATCTGTAGCCATTTGGACGTGGTCGATGAGTCGGTCTGTTTCGGCATTACCGCTATGGGACCTATAGAGGCACCCGTAGACGCGCGGATGGTCGTCGCTGTCTACGCGTAGCCAAAGGATGGACAGGTCCGAACCTTCAAGACTGCCGAGGCGTCGAGAACAGATGTCCTCTCTAACATACACGCAAACTCCAGCCCGAGGCACAAAGGAGTGCTCCAATTTGTACCCCGGGTAGGAGAGATACGAAATATCAGTCGGAGAGGAAACCTGCGTCTCGGTCAAAAAGAGCAAGGCCGGCTTCGCCGTCTCGAGATGGTAGTGGACGGCGTTTAGGTTAGAGTGAAGTCCCCTGATGTTGCAGAAATTCACGGATAGCGTGGCAGGGGTCGCCTTGGTATTGTTGCTCAGCTTGCCCCGAGCAGTTTTGTTTTTGAGCGGAATTTTGCCCCCCCCAGAATACGCGGGGCAGCCTGAGCACCCACGCTCAGGATTGGAATAACATGGTCGTGGATGCTCAGCGAGGGATTCTCCAGGGGTACTGGTACCCTCCTGGGGTAGTCTATTGTCTAATTCCGCTACCAGAATCTCTCTCGAGCCGGCCCATACGTGCAACAGCAAAAAACTGCTATAAGTAACTGTTATAAGTATCGTATTTACTTTCATATGCATTTAGTAAAAAGCCGTAATTTTGAAATTACAAACAGACACTTCAATTTTATTTATTTGTATAGATTAAACGAGACAATTCAGTGTAATGTTAACAATATGTTTCCTATTCATTGCGAAAACATATGGGGTTACAAAGCAGCGTTATAAAAATTGCAATATTAAAAATACAAATTGCTAATGCATCTTTTCTATGATTTATTTTAATAAGCTGTGCAATACGGTATAACTTTGCGATTATTAATTAAAAAAAGAAAATTTTATGTGCAGCGGGAACGGAAAGCTGGCAACATGGGGCTGCATAATTGGCTTCGTGGTGATGATGTGCCTGGATGTGGGGCTTGGGTAATCTGCCTCACCGAAACGCCAATCCGTGATTTCTTCGCCGACGATACGCCCCTACAACATCGATAATAATTCAGCTAGCGGTTAATGTACTTTTCCCACTCCTACCAAAGTATCAATTTCCTTATTAAATAACAAAAAAAAAATGTAAATATGTAAATGTTAATACTAGTTAAGGATTTTTTAAGAATTGACGAGAGGTTAGTGCAAGGTTTTACGTGTTCCGATACCGTATGGACTTAAGCAGTACGAGTCGCACAAGAATGTAGCGAAGCAATCAATGGGACCGATTGTGGAATGTAGGAAAATCAATGTGATTGATGTTTATTTTATACAAACTGTTTGTATATGTAAATGTAAAGTTGTATAAGTAAATTGTGAAATGTAAAAGTGAAGTGCGTGCTGTAAATTTGATTTAAAGGAAATTTATAATTCTAATAATTTTGTACAGTGCATGATCGAATAAGAAAAATTGCATTCAAAAGGAAATGCATTTAATCATTCTATCGGTTTCATTGAAGTTTTGACGTAGTTCAATTCTTAGTAGCCCAAATTTTATTACTATTAAAGAGTACAAGAATCGTTCTTACCATTAAGGTATAAGTTTTATTGTTAAATTATATTTTAATTTTATTCGACCAGTTTGTATTTTTAAGCGTGATTTATGATAAAAAAGATATTGTTTATATGTTATTGAACATCTATTACATTATTTTTATCCTATGGATTTCTTGAGTACTTATTGTATTAACAATGATTCCTAATATTACTAAGTTTTTTAATGGAATAGCCGAATTAGATATTTTCTAATTTCATTAAAAAAAGTAATTAAAAATACATCGGATGTTTTATGAAATAGGATTCTTTATTAATTATATAGTTTTAAAATGTATCATTTGTATGTAATATTTTTCTATTGAAATATAATGTATATTATACAACAAATCTGACTGAATTCATTTCTTCTTTACCTATATATCTTGTAGCCATTGAGTTATATGTACTACGTACTAGAGAAGCCTTTCCGAACATTATGTTCAACTGAACTGTAGTGCAATCCATACAAACTAAATATTGCGTAAATTGAATATTTGTGAATTCCATAAAATAATTATTATTACATTTTATTTAGAAATATGTTTGTTTAGATTAAATAAAGATATTTTATATTAAAATCTTATATTTATTTTATATTAAATTAAAGTCTTGGCGCATGCGCGACTACTACTCCCGCGCATGCGCGAAGACATAGAGTAGGACACAATTTTTGTTTGGAATGGCTTCTCTAGTACGTAGTATATATAACTCAATGCTTGTAGCCATATTCGTTTCAAATATTTCTTAATTTCATGTGTTAATTTTTTTTTATTCTTGAAAGGAAGATAATTAATACGTAAAATTTTCCTCGATTTATTTAGATTACACCAAAGCTCAAAAGTCTATTTCTAGACGTAGTGTGTTCCATGTTGTCAGTGTTATGCTGAAAGCGGAAAACGCTCTCTATTTTCTTTAGGTCAAATGCAGCTGTGCAGCTGTGCGCGCACGGGTTCGAGTCAGGGCAGGATTGCGGGGGCATCGAATCGCGAGCTCTTTGTATATTCGATTACGCATCACCCGCACCCCGTAGGGAAGGGACGAGACAAAACCAAAAAGTTAGACGATCCTTTTTACTTATATGAGACTGGTACAATACAGCACTAATATCAAAATAAATAGATCATATTTTACGACAAATTTATATTCTATAAATAATAATATATAATAATAATATTAGATAAAATATTAAAATAATAGTTCTTTTATATCAGTTTCATAATAGTTTTAGCGTGTTGTGTTGTGGCGGGTTAAGAATATTCACTACACCATAACGTGCCGTGAGTATCGTAAAGGACGGAAAAGGGGACGGGCAACAACATCTTCCTGATAAAAGGCTACTAGAAAGAAATAAATAAGTTTATTTTGTAACACATTATAACAATTTGTTTAAATAAAATATTATAAATTTGGTAAACGGTTACTAATAAGGTGCCTACCCAACTCGGCATAGTCTTAGTACTGACAGTCGACGCTGATCTTCCGTAGACACCAATAAAAATAAAAAATAAACTAAACACAGTAATAGTATTCATTATTATATAACTAGCTGTTCCCCGCGACTTTGCCCGCGTGTAATTTCTTACGGTTGGATTTCATGGGTTTTTAGTTTTTCGAGCGGAACCCTAATTCTTTTTCTTAAATAAAAGTAGCCTAAGTTACTCCTTATAGCATCAGTTATCTACCAGGGAAAGTCCCGTCAAAATCAGTCCAGTAGTTTCAGAGATTAGCCGGAACAAACAGACAAAAATTTTAAAAATTGTGTTTTTGTTATAAGTACCGTATATAATTTCATATGTATTTAATAAAACGCTATTATTTTGACATTACAAACTGCCACTTCAATTTTATTTATATGTATAGATTTTAAATAAAATACATATAATGAATTTCAATACAAATGAATGTAATGAAAGTAGTAATTACTCAAATAAAATTAAAAAGAAACGAATAAACGAAATAGAAGACACAGTATATAATTTTCAATAAGTTGACTTTCGAATTAAATTAGTATTTTTTGTATCTAATAAGTCGGGGAAAAAGTTTCTTCGTATTTTGTTTGTATAAAATTGAAGAAGAAGCTCTTTGGTTGTACTGTTTGTATCTCGCTGATTTTAATATCAATATTCAATACATATAGGACATTAAGAAAAATAAAAATAAAAAGTAAAAAACACTACCGCCATTTTTCAATTGTTTTTCTGTCCGCCAAAATGAGTGAATCTAACGAAAAAATTCGATACATTCTTAAGTTTTATTACAAAAAAGGGAAAATGCGACTCAAGCCGTGGAAAAAACTTGTGACGTTTATGGACCTAATGCAGTGTCAGTAAGAGTAATACAAAGTTGGTTCAAGCGTTTTCAGTCGAGGAATTATGTCAATAAAGCAGCTCGCTCTGGTCGCCGTAATATGGATAAAGTCGCTACCATTTTTGAAAAAATGGAGCAAGATCAGCATAATATAGGTAGTAATTACGACATAGCCGAGGAATTGAGGATTGACCACAAACAGTTTTGACCCATTTGAAAAAGTCAGGCTATACAAAACAGTTTGGGTACCCACGAGCTCACTGAAAGAAACCTAATGAATTATCTATTGAAACGTAATGAAACCGAAGCATTTTTGAAAAGATTGATCACCGGCGTCAAAAAGATCATGGTCAAAGGGTAGTCAAGCTCCACAGACCGTAGCGAAACCCAGATTGACATGTAATCAGGTGATGCTGTGAGTATGGTGGTATCGGAAGGGCATCGTTTATTATGAACTTTTAGAGCCGGGCAAAACCATCGATTCGGATCTCTACTACCAACAACTAATGAGACTCAAGCAAGAATTTGAGATAACACGGCGGGAATTGATCAACAGAAAAGGAGTGGTCTTTCATCGTGATAACGCCAGACTACACATATTTGGCCACTCAGCAAAATTTGAGAGAGCTTGGTTGGGAAGTGTTAATGCATCCACCATATAGTCCTAACCTTGCACTCTCAGATTTTCACCTGTTTCGGTCTCTTCAGAATTCTTGGGGTAGTGTTCAGTTAACATCAAGAGAGAACTGTCAAAACTACTTGTCGCATTTTTTTGATCAAAAATCCCAAGATTTCTACAGCAACAGGATCATGGCACTACCTTCAAAATGAGAACTAGTTATCGAACAAAATGACATATATATTATAATTAAATGTAATTAAACTTTGAAAAAAAATGTCTTGAATTTGGATATAAAATACGAAGAAATTTTTTCCCCGACCCTACATACGAGTATTTAAACGGACCAATTTAGACTCAAGATAGTGATAGTAGTATTATTGAAGTTTTAACAGAACATAGAAATAACCGGGTCCCCATTTTACCTTGTGCTACCCCGTCTTACCGCACCAGTTGGATATAAAGATTTAATTGCGACGAGCAGCAAGGTCAAAGGTGCAAAACGTCTGGTAGTTATGACAACTGTTTAATGGTTACCGAGTAGGGTGAATAATGTACGATAGATAAAGCAATTATTCAAAATTCGTCTATCAAGATATATAAGACATTTGCTGTTTATTGTTTTTTAAAAAACTTACGTTACACCCACAATACGAGGGTGGATTGAAAAGTACTCGGCCTAACACAGATCCATTCAATTCTAAAAATCAAATCTACCCACATTATTTAGTTCAGTTCAGACTAATTCATTGTGTGAAGTTCGAAACGTGTGCGATAATTAGTTGTGATTTTATAAATTTATTAACAAAGTAATCGGACATAATTTCCGCGAATGGAGCAAATCAAGCAGCGTGCCGTCATTAAGTACCTCCATAAGAAGGGGCTATCATCAAAAGCCATCCATGATGACATGGTCAGTACATTAGGCGATTGTGCTCTGTCATATTCATCCGTCAAAAAATGGATAGTAGAATTTAAGCGTGGTAGAGAGAGTGTGAAAGATGAACCCCGCTCTGGAAGGCCTTCGACGTCAACTACTGACGAAAATATTAAAAAAGTACTTGATTTAATAATGAGAGACCGCAGATTAAAAATTAGAGAGATAGCCGAGATTATAGGCATCTCTTATGAACGAACTCAAAACATCATTGTCAACGAGTTGGGTTTCCACAAGGTGTCTGCGAGGTGGGTTCCGCGACTGCTTTCAGTTGAACAAAAAAGGACGCGATTGACTATTTCACGCGACTGTTTGGAGTTATTTGAAGCCGATGCAGATGATTTTTTGAATCGTTTTGTTACTATGGACGAAACATGGGTTCATTACTGTACACCGGAAACAAAACAACAATCAAAACAGTGGAGAAGACCTGGTTCACCACCCCCTAAAAAGGCTAAGTCGATTTTGTCGGCAAATAAGGTGATGGCTTCAGTATTCTGGGACTCGAAAGGTGTGATTATGATTGATTATCTTGAAAGGGGTCAGAATATAAACTCTGATTACTACTGCACCTTACTACGTCGTTTACGAGAGGAAATAAAAGAAAAACGTCGAGGAATGCTCAGAAGAAAAGTCCTGTTTCATCAAGATAACGCCCGTGTTCACACGTCAGTACAGTCAATGGCTGAAATTCACAACTGTGGCTTTGAACTGTTACCGCATCCGCCGTATTCACCTGATCTGGCACCATCAGACTTCTTTCTGTTCCCTAACCTAAAAAAGCACTTGGGAGGTCAAAGATTTTCGACAAACGACGAGGTCAAAGCAGCTGTAGACGCATATTTTGACTCTAAGGAAGAATCATTTTTTTTCAACGGTCTAAATGCTTGGAAGGGGAGGTGGCAAAAGTGTATTGAACTTGATGGTGATTATGTAGAAAAATAAAAATATAACTGATTTAGTATTTGTTTATTTTCTTGGTTAGGCCGAGTACTTTTCAATCCACCCTCGTATAATTTTCCCGTGTATCGTGGAGGAGCTGTTTTACGTACATAAATGGCATATGAACAGACATCCAGACCCGGTACAATTATTTGATAGCCAAACAAATACTCGTTACATGTGGAATTAGAATGGGGTTTGCTGCGCATTAAAATCAATCAATCAATTGAAATGTTTTCTTACACAAATTGATAAAATATACATTATACAATCGGTCCACCGCCAGACCGCCTGGTCTTATCGCTCTGGAAGCCATTTCTTCGAGACAAGCTTTCTTATACACAACTTATATAATATACTCTATTATAATATATAACCGTTATAATACACGAATACATATGAAAAACGATTCAGTACATAATAAACAATTTTTGCGACATATTACATTAATAGAAAAACGAACTTAATACAAGTGAGTGCACAAACGCCTTAATGCTAGTGCTATCGAATAAGTATATAGAGGAAGAGCGTTCATAACGTCCTACAGTCGGCTCGTTAAATGTCAATAAATCAATTCACAGCGATATATTATGTAGTTAAGCGTCAATAAAACGTCGTAAATAACACAATTATTAAGTGGTTACTAAACTAAACAGCGGCCGCATAAAGCGAAACTTTCTTACCGAATCAATCACTTTTAAAGCTAACGAAGCATCCCTACTTATTATTTATAAATGAGCAAGTGTGTTTATTGATTTGGGAACCGGGGATTCTTCGTTCAACACGGTGAACTCCAAGCGCAGCGGCAAACGCGCCGCGAAAAACCTCACCCCCCCTGTCTCAGAGGCCCCTGTCGCTTCTTCAACCTCTGCAGCCCCCCCGCTGCCACAGCTCCCGCAGCTCCCGCTGCCCCCACCGCTGCCTCGGCCCCACTTATGTCACTAGACATCCTCGCTCCGATCAAGCCAGCCTCTCGCTGTGCTCCAGTCCTTGCCAAGAAGCAAGTCCCGCCCCCTGTCTTCCTAAGAGACAAGGCAAAATTCACCGAACTCTCCAAAACCTGCTACAACGCAGGTATAAAGTGTGACCACGCCATCAACCTCGGGGAGGCTATTAAAATCATCCCCCAATCAATCGACGACTTCCGTCGTCTCACCAGGCTATTCACAGCCGAACGAGTTTCTTACCATACGTACGCTCTACCGGAAGAGCGCAAAGTCAGGGCCGTCATCCGCTGCGTCCCTTTCGAATTCTCCAACGAGGAAATCCTCGAGGACCTTAAGTCCCAAGGATTCCCCGTTAAGGCCGTGCACAAAATGCACAGCAGAACGGGCCAGAGGTTCTCGCTTGCCCTAGTAATCTTAACCAACGTGCCGGAGGCAAATGCCATCTTCCGGCAGGTACGCACAGTGTGTGGCCTGTCGAGAGTGAGGGTTGAGCCCCCACATAGGCGCGGGTTCCCGGCGCAGTGCCACCGCTGCCAGCTATATGGTCATGCGGCGGCCAACTGCTCCGTCCCACCCAGGAGCGTTAAGTGCCTCGATCCCCATAACTCGAAAGAGTGTCCTCGGCCCAAAGACGCCGAATCCCCACCCGTGTGCGCCCTGTGTCAAAAAGCAGGCCACCCGGCAAATTACAGAGGCTGCCCTTGCGCACCTCATCCTCGCCCCATTAGGCAAGCTCCACCGCCGGTCAATGACCGATCATTCTCGGCTCTCTATCCAAGAATGCCCCGTCAGGGCTTTTCTCAGCCTCTCCGGGCTTCTCACAGCCTATGCAGCCTCCAGTCTTTCCCTGGGGCCCCAAAAAGGCCGATCCACCGCGGACAACCTTAGCCCCCCAACAATCTCAGCCCTCGATGGTGGATGACTTTAACACAGTTTACGCCGCTATAAGGAACATCGACATCTGGGAGATCGCGATTCTAGCATGCAAATTGCGCGCTGCTCGGTCCCCTCAGGACCGTCTCCTTACTCTTGTAGAGCATAACAATCTTTTGTGCTCATTGTGAGTTAAGTTAAATTAACTAACTTTACTGTACAATGACAGAGCAATCTGCTCTGCCAAAATCTCACGGTCGTATCAAGCCTAAGGGTTTATCGATTGTATCCTTTAACATTCGCGGTTTGCGAAATAATCTCGACTAAAATTTTTCGAGATCGCGAAGCCGATTTCCTCCTCCTACAAGAAACTAATCTTAAAACTAAGGACACTAAAGGCCTTTCCATTAAAAACTTTTCTCATCTCCTTAATGACAGACCCGACCGCCGAGGCGGCGGTACGGCCATTTATTACAAGAAGACTCTTCACTGCTCTCCCATTTCTACTGCGCAGCTTACCAACATGGAAGCCACGGTATGCAGGCTAGCTACGACTGGACATCAGTCCATCCTCTTAGCCTCCTGTTACATCCCTTCTGGAACCCTTCCCCTCAAAAAAGATTTTGAGGCTATTTTATCTTTAGGCAATTCAGTCATTATGTTTGGAGATTTTAACTCCAAGCATACTGAATGGGTATGCCGTACTACCTCCCGTAGTGGAAGGATACTGCTCGATATCACGCAGTCTCTTGACCTTACCGTCCACAGTCCCCTCGGTGCTACTCACTATCCCGATGTCACCGACCACGCTTCCGACGTGCTAGATTTTGCACTATTCAAAAGTGTTTCCCTCAACCTCAGGGCAATCGAGACACTAGACGATCTAGGATCCGACCACCGACCGGTCTCCCTCATTTTTGGCCATCAGCCACCCCCCTCAACACCCTCTACGAAAACCTTCACTAATTGGAAGGGCTTCAAGGAGTCCCTAGCTAAAGCTCTGGACTCACAGGACTCCCCCATCTCCCTATCGTCGGTCTTAGACAGTTCCGAAAAAATCGACACCGCGGTCGATTCACTCTCCACCCTTATTAAATCCTCCCTTAAGGAGAATGAAAGGGTCGTCCCGGTTGCTAATAATAGTGGGCTTCCCCGATATATTAGCAACCTATTAAAATCCAAGAAAGCAGCTTTCCGGAGAGCAGCAAAATATCCCACCCCCGAATATAGGCGCACGGCCAATCGTCTTCAACAAGAACTCCGTTTCCGCCTCTCTGAATTTCGAGACCTCGAAAAGAGTAAGCTCTTGGAGAATATCTCTCCCTCTCATACAGCGTACTATCAGATGGCAAGAGCCCTTCGCATAGACGCTATCACCCACACTTCCCCTCTCTCCCGTCCCGACGGTATGGTAGCCTTCGAGGACGAGGAGTGCTTTGCAGACAGCATTGCCGCACAATGCTCTCCTAGCTCTCAAACCGTCGACCCCTCACACGTCCAGGCAGTGGAAGATGAGGTCCGCCACCGGAACTCACCCCCTACAGCCTCTGAACCTATCTCTGTGTCCAATGATGAGATTTCATCCCTTATCAAAGGACTTAAGCCCAAAAAGGCTCCGGGCGCGGATGGCATCTCCAACCAAGCCCTAAAACACTTTTCTAAGCAGGTGTTAACCCTTTTATCTATTATCTTCAACGCCTGCTTCAACCTTAGTTACTTTCCCACTACGTGGAAAGAGACAACTGTGATTGGTATTCCCAAGCCAGGAAAGCCTCTCAACCTCCCCTCCAGTCATCGTCCCATTAGCTTCCTCAAGGCCATGGGCAAGCTCTTCGAAAGAGTCATCCAAACTCCTCATCCTTCCCACAGACGGTGACCCTCTTATCATCCCCCATCAATTCGGTTTCCGAGCGAAACATTCTTGTCCCCAACAAGTTCACCGTATCGTGGAATATATCCTCAGCGGTTTTTATCCTCGTCGTCATAAGACCATCGCGGTCTTTTTCGACATTGCCAAAGCATTCGATAGAGTCTGGCATGAAGGCCTGATCTACAAATTATATAAAATAGGTCTCCCCGATCCTCTAGTACGTCTCGTGGCCTCTTATCTGCAGCATCGTGCCTTTCGTTTTAGACACGAAGGCACGCTCTCTTCTCAGCGCCCCATCAAAGCTAGTGTCCCTCGGGGCTCAGTACTTGCTCCTCTCCTGTACATCCTGTTCACCAATGACATTCCCATCCCGTCGAATGGTGTTCAGCTCTCCCTCTTCGCAGACGACACTACCCTCTATTGTAAAGGTATCTCGCTACCTTTCATACGGAACAAGATCCAAAAGTCAGTCAATGACCTAGGAGCTTGGATCCAAAAATGGCGCATCGTTGTGAACCCGGAGAAGAGCTCCGCCGTTCACTTCGATTATAAACGACACCGACTCAAAAACACTCCACCAATACGTATGCTAAGGACCCCTGTCCCCTGGCATACGTCTGCCAAATATTTAGGCATCACCCTTGACACGAGGCTCACTTTCATGCCCCATGTCAAAAGAGTAACCCGTCACGTACGTTTCTACCTGACTAGGCTCAATAGTTTGTTGGGCCGTACACAATAAAATGTCCCTCCGTAACAAGCGAACCCTTTATAAGGTCTGTATACGACCAGTCATGTCCTACGCGGGCCCCATTTTTGCCCACGCTGACCGTAAACTTATTAATGAACTCCAAGTAGTTCAAAACCTCTTCTGTCGTCGAGCTGCGAACGCACCTTGGTACGTCCGTAATGCCGACCTTCATCGGGACTTAGAGCTCCCTACAATCCAACAATTTCTAAAAAAACTCTGAGAATTTCTTCAAAGCCTCAGAGTCGCATTCCAATCACTTTATTCGTGAGGCAGCTACTTATGCAGCCCCACCCCCCTCACGCTATCGAGTCCGCAGGCCGACAAGCTCTCTCTCGGACCCGCCAAATAAAATTTCAACCGACCTGAACTGCCTCCTGGCAGCTCAGGCGGATTCTTCTTAAAGTTGCCTAAGTAGGCTCTTCCTCAGCGGCTCTTTGTAGCCGCCTGCGCCCTCTTATCCCAAAAGAGGGTCGCTTCCGATCCGACAAAGCGCCTTAATCGGCCAATTGTCAGTCCCCAAAGTGGAGTTTAGTGGGTATCACTTAGGTTCCCCAGTAGGTAGTCACAGTGAGTCCCACATAACCACGACAGACCGGCTGTCGTATGCGTAAAGCATTCTCCACTTCCTCGCGCAATCGGGGTAGCCCTTTCCAATTGCTCCAACATTTTTGCATAGAGATTTTTTTTACTTATAAGCCAGTGTTTGACCACAATTCCACCTGGCGGTAAGTGGTGATGCAGCCCTAGATGGTACATCGCACTGTCTTAGCGTAACAAAAGCTTATTCACTCTTGCCTTGAAGACGCCCAGATTGTATTCGGACGGAAAGATAAACGACGGCAAATTATTCCAGTCCTTTGCTGTACGCATTACAAAAGACGAAGCAAACCATTTGGTTCTAATGCGTGGAATATCGATAACAAAGGGGTGAAGACCCCCTGACCGCCAGGTTGTCCGATGGTGGCAAGGAGAGGGAGGAATTAAAGCGTGTAATTTCTGCGCACACTCACCGAAATGCATCCTATAGAATACCGAGAGACTGGCTACTCTGCGCCTGTGCTCGAGGCTGACAAGATTGGTGTCAACCAAATTAAGGTCACCAATGAGCTTCTTAGCACGTCTCTCTACTGAGTCCAACGCTGACAGGTGGCATTTTGCAGCACCAGCCCATATGTAACAGCAGTACTTCATGCATGAGCGGACTTGCGCTTTATTTAAGGTAAGAAGCTGCCACGGCATGAATTACCGCCGCACCCTTGCAAGAACACCAAGTTTCCTTGCGGATGCTTTGGCTCTGGTATCAAGTTGCCCATATATTATGTTGAGGTTCGGAGAAAATTCCTCCTTTGGCTCCTTTTAGCGGTGAAAAGACACGCTTGTGTTTTGGAGGCGTAGAATCTCACGAGATTGGCATCGCCCCATTTGAAGACTGCCTGTAGTGTGAGATTCACACGCTCAATCATAGCCTCTCGTTTGAACTGGATTTGATCCCGACTGGCCCGGGCACTTGTTTGGTATCTCTCCATAGCTGTGATGTCTGTCGTCTGCATACCCATAGATACCGGAAATGAGCAGATCATTTATATGCAACAGGAAGAGAGTTGCGGAGAGAGCGGACCCCTGAGGAACTCCAGCGTTTGTCGCGATAGGATAGGACACGGATAAATCGTTCACTCAGAAAGTCCTTCACCTAGTCAATCAGGCCAGGGGATAAGCCGTACGCTGAAAGCTTGCCCAATAGACTAGCGTGCCAAACCCTGTCAAAAGCCTTTGAAACATCGAAGTCATGCGCTTCACCACTGTTCTCTACGGCTTCGCCTCATATGTGAGTGGCATATGCTAGAAGGTCCCCAGTTGATCGATTTCGGCGAAACCCGTACTGGCGATCACTGAGGAGATCATTTTGCTCTAGGTATGCCATGAGGTGGGCGTTCAATATACGCTCCATAATCTTGCAGAGTATGGAAGTTATTGAAATTGGCCGATAGTTGGCAGGGTCGGTACGGTTACCTTTTTAGGCACAGGCTGTACATTATGGGCCTAACAGTGACATAGGCTATTTTATCCCGGAAAATGCACGATTCCTGTAATATAGGTCTAAAGCGTAGTTCTGTAATTACCTCTTTATGCTGTTAAACCTCGTACCGGTAAGCGAAATGTAGCGGGACCCCAAACTTGATGAAATGACCTAAATACCAGGTTGGTAAGAAATGCAGGAAGTCAATGAATGCAGGTGGCTGATGACTGTGCTTCGAGACATTCTTTGGGGTAGGCCTATGTTCAGCTGTGGACTTGTGAAAGGCTGATGATAGATCGTTCATCCTAAAAAATTTAGGTAAGGTAGGCACTCATCTTAGATATATTACTATTTTAAAATAAGATACACTTCCGTATAGAACATCCCGTACAAACTCTACCATTCACTTCCGCAGTATAAATTTGATTTGTCACTTTTTCCTTTTTACACCAAAGCACCGAAACATTACTTTCTTAATTCTGAACACAATATCTTCTTGCAAACCACACTTTTATCACACAATTCTCACCCTGTCATTCAGAGTCCCTAATATACTCCTCAATGACCGCATTTCTACAGGTTTTATTTTACTCTCTTGCGTCTTCTGCCACAACCAACTTCAACTTAATAAGGTAGGGATTAGCGACGAGCAATTTATGTGTAGTTACTTAAATGGACGTAAAGAAGGCGAAAGAGGTGTGTTAGAATTTCGCCAAATCGAAGTCCGTAGTCTCTACCTACCCCTTTGGATGACAGGCATGAGTATTTATGTTATGTTATGTATGCTCTCGTTGCCCACGCACATCGCCTTCCACCAAAACCCAAACCACTTAAAAATATTCTCCCATACATCGGGCTACATCACATTCGACAAACAACAAAATGTAAGCATTTAATTGAAAACATGAGTGGATGAAGGCGATATGATACAATTTGTAAATATTGAGAAAATGGGCCATAAAGTTTTGTTGTTTATTTTTTAGATATAACGTTTTTTTTTGGATATTTTCTTTAATAACTAATTAAGCATTATTATAATTATAATTATGATTTCTAAAAACAATTGTTTGATAGACTTCAAATGGCATTTATAGATAAAGATCTTCTATGGCAACCATGTACCGCTGATTTAACACATTTTAGCACGGTAGACTCACTTTGAGAGGGGAGGAAAGAAGAGGTCGCATTTTGACGGCTTTTACGGAAATAAATGTGCTACAAGACGGAGCGCTGCGTACTTTTCAAGTAACGCAAAAACCAAGTAACAACCATGCTCAGCTTATTGTAAAAACACGTACACACGTACACATATGAACTTCATTTGCAATCAACATGTTTTTAGGTGAAAAAAATAAAGAAGAGAGTTGTGTGCGTGAGTTTCAAGAAGTTGAGCATGCTCTCGAGATCATTTGAAATGTACACAGCACAGCGCTACCGTCTATCTTCTTTATTGTTCTGAGGCTAGTAGTGAAAAGTTTAATTGAAGAGAACAGGCGATTAACGTGTGAGAAGAGTCAGCTCATAAGATTGGATCGGGAAGCGTTCACACGTACACCTTCGTGTGAGAAGGATAGATTTGCCTTAGATGCCGCATAAATAAAGCCTCGTAGATCCACGCTGCAGCTATATTGTGGTTGTAGCACGAATGGGTTGGCTCGACCGGGGAAGGACCACGCTCTCACAGAATACCAGCGTAAAATAGCAGCTTAACACTGCTGTGTTTCGTTTGGTGAGTGTAGAGAACTGGAAACGAGGCATTCCATCTCAGTTCTCAGGGGTGACAACGTATCTTCACTTTGATTCTTAGTTGAGGATAAATGTAAATGTCTATGGACCACAGCATCCACTTACCATCAGGTGGACTGTGTGCTCGTTTGTCACCCTATCCTACAAAAAAAAAACAAGTCTGATACTATTAGTACGTAGCCATCCGCAAAAATTTTGTCGGTGAGCCTACACAGGATTGCAAATAGTGAACGGATTCTTGGCTGGTAATAAGAAGCATACGCACATATTTACCCGTCTACCCAGAAAAGGAATGCGATATGCTAAAATAACGTGATTTTAAAAAATTAGCACTTGCAGTGTTGTCCGCCAACAGAAAGCTCAACGAGGAAAATCCAATGATTCACGCATTCCACCTGGTTGCCGTGGCCGGATATATTATCAATGTACATCGAGTTATACGTGATCTGCATTTTTAATGCTTTATTAAGTTATTTAAAAAATTGTAAGGTTGTAGTATGAAATGTACTTACGTATTAAGTGAAGGATCATCTAAAACAAAGGAATGCGAGCGCGCGTGGCGGTTGCGCGGGTGCGCGGGTGCGCGGGTGCGGCGCGGGCGTGCCGCGGATGCCGTTGAGGGGGTTTTATCGGCGGCGGCGCAGCGCAGCTGCTACGCATAAGAATTCGGGTGTTTGGGTGCACGCGCCCGGGGTCGACGCCCGCCAAGCGCCGTGCGCCCTTTCCTACATTTTCT
This sequence comes from Parnassius mnemosyne, assembly GCA_963668995.1. Taxonomy (NCBI): domain Eukaryota; kingdom Metazoa; phylum Arthropoda; class Insecta; order Lepidoptera; family Papilionidae; genus Parnassius; species Parnassius mnemosyne. The sequence goes on from CAVLGL010000080.1 coordinate 18,288,997, forward strand.
AGTGCAATTCTTTTGCCCCCGTTCCATGTTGAGCATGTTGTTTAGTACATTTTAAGCATTGAAATAGTTTTAAGTAGTTTAGTTTACTTTACTAGTATCGAAATGTATTTTTTTATCTATAATTTTTGAAAAAAATGGAAAAAGTGGAAATTTTTTTCAGGTTCAGGCCTTTAATGTGTAATGACGTAGTATGACCAAAAATGTGTAAAATATTTTGTTTAACTTCTTATAAGTATTTACACGAATACAACACATTACGAGTTACACCAATTTTACGGATTATATCGCGTAAATTTTTTACTTTTTGTAATCTGCATACGTCGACTTATGCATCTCTTACCAATTCGTCACACCCGCCCTACGCCGTCCTGGTCCTCCCTATACTTTTCTTACGGATAGGAAGCTACAACTCTTTTTTTATAGGATAAGGGTGACAAACGAGCAAACAGTCCGCCTGATGGTAAATGGCTACTGCGGCCCATAGACATTACATCTATCCTCGATTACGATGTCATCCGTGAGAACTAAGATGGAATGCCTCGTTTGCAGTAAAAAATGGGCTCCGATTCTATACACTCACCATACGAAACACAGCAGCGTTAAGCTGCTGTTTTACGCTGGTCTTCCCCGGTCCTCTTGTGTGAGAGCATGGTCCTTCCCCGGTCGAGCCGACCCATTCGTGATACAACTATATTACTAATATAGCTACAGCATGGCTCTACCACGTACTAAAAAGTGTTTTAATTAATATACGAGTAATATAAAAATATAAAAAAGGCAAATTAATTTATGTTATCCTTTTTTGATTACAACAAAAATGTTCTTTTTAGTCTATGGCCTCAGTTGAAAAGGTTCAGCTGAGTGTGTGACGTGGCAGCGTCCATACTACTCGAGCAAGCGCCACTAAGGGCAATAACACAACGAAATATGTTTTCGCTCCGGTTGTAATTTGTCAATTATTAATATGGAGGATATAAACAACTAACTAAAGCGAAAGCAAATAGTTTTTACTTTGGTTATTTATTATGATGATAAACTCTCCAAAATACTAGTTAATGTGCAATTAATTACGTTAGAGAGTGACTCAAGTCACAACACATTCAACTCATAATCGTGAAACCTAGGACCCGGGACTCTGTAATCAACTACTCTCAGCAACGCTCTTTGTAATTCCCCTGTTCCCCGTGACCATGGGTGCCGTAAAGTATCCGAAACGTCGGGAATCAATAAAAACAAGTTAATTAAACGCGATAGAATCCGTAAAAGTAGTTTTATTCAATAAAATAAATAGTTAAAATTATAGGCTACATTATACGTATATACTATAACTACCAGGGCACGGGCCTCCTCGCATTTCTGAGAGGGCTATGAAGCCAGTAAGTCTGCCGATATAGAGACATATTTTGCGTCCTAGAAATGCAGGTTTCCTCGTGATTTTTTCCTTCACTTCGATACATTATATCTTAATACCGACTGCGGAAGCCATTATGTGGAAACTATTTTATTCTTTTAGTTTTTGAAGTCTGTTTTTACTTTTTACTAAAATTTTAATTTTTCGGCTGTTGACAGAGGATGGAAGTGTTAAAACAATTGCAATAAAAAAAAATAAGGGTTCCCAATATTTTCAGTCACCGTTAAACATCGGTGGGTTTTGTGCTCGTTTGTCACCCTAACCTGACTCAAAAAAACTTACAAAACCTTTTCAAGAAGCCCCGACGACGAGTGTAATTTTTTTTAATAATTGTCCATTGTCAAAAAGCTGGGCAAGCAAGAAAACGCTATGATTGGTATTACTGGTCGCCACACCGATATTGAATTGAAATTGAGAGGCATTGAATTTCGCCATATTTGTATAGAATTATTAGCAGTCGGTCGTCAAAGGTGCACATTGTACAAGTTAGGGTCCCCGAAACGGTCAATTGCAAATGTAAATGTTTAAGTGATTGCCTATGACAGAAATTCTTCAATGTCACTAGAACATGGGCCTGCTCAATAAATTTTATTTTTTTAAAACGTTACCTGAACGTATCGTGGTTTACATACATAAATTTACAAGGGCATAAAGACCAGACCCAGAACAATTATTTGTAGACCATATAATACATACTTGTTCCGGGATTCGAACTCAAGGCCCTCAGCACTGCAACTCACGCATGTTTCATCAAGTCGTCACTTCATCTTTTGGGGGATAGCCTGACACTGCGCTTCCCAGTACGAACACTCGAGAACATTTATTTCTCATCCATTGCCAGTTTTTCAATATAGCCAGCATTTCGAGGTTACTAATCCGCTGTTCACAGAAAAATAAGAGTAACTGACATCAGTTACTCTTATTTTTCTGTGGATATCCTCGTTACGGACTTTATCACGAAATTCCGAACATTGCCCTATCCATCGCACGCTGAGTGGCTGAGCTTCATTATACGGCTAGCAGTGAAGGACTACGTTTTAGTTCCGTAAGTCATCACTAGCAAGTCGCTCTGGTGTACACTTTCGTTTTAAGATTTTGAGGAATATCAGATAAGATGATTTGTCGCGGTTTCCCGAACGCCGGCCAGCGGAGTTGGATTGACCTCTTGGTCGAATTAGGTGTTACTTAATCGGACATTTTGGCCCAGGTACACCTAAGCGTCAACAACATAGAGGAAGTGTCCCTGACACTTACCTTTATACATGTAATATGATCGTTAGACATTATTCTGTCTTGTCCATATGCGGGTGGTCTTTTCTCCATACAAACGCTCTCGCCTGTTTTCTTTCTGGTTTATAAACTTATACCAATGAGTTTTTTCAGTAAAATAAATATCAACCTCTTCTACTTCCCTATGTTTTCCTTTTTGATGATATATTATCTTTGTAAGCACTAGACCCTTACAAAATGCTAAAAATGGCCTATTTAGACCGCTGTCAAAAGAGAACTACTGTTCAAATTTGATTACTAATACTTAAAAAAGAAAACTATAGGGACACAGTATATCCTTCTTATTCAGTTTATGAAATATCTTTTAAATTGGTCCAATATTGTAGGAGGAAATGATAGAGAGACCAACCTCGAATTATGCCTTTTCTACCGACTTCAAACAGGAGGAGGTACTCAATTCGACTGTATGTTTTTTTTTGTGTTACCTCAAACTTTTTTCTGAATAAACCGATTTCGGTAATTCTTTTTTTATTTAGAAGCTGGTACTTCACATGTGGTCCCATATAAATTTGATAAAGGTCTAACCAGTAGTTTTTTGAGTTATTCTTAATAATTTATATTGAAGTCGGTTGTACAAAATTTTTCATTTTTATTACCTATTACTTAGGCTATTCAGTCGGATCAGCAATTGTCCATATCGGACGCCGAGCGCTCGCAGAGCGAGAACGATAGTTTCTTCAAATATCTAATGTTTAAGTCTCTCGGCCCGCATTTCCTCTTAAGTCCTATTGAAACACTACTGAAGCCGTTGAGCCTAATGCTAAGGTCCTTCAGGGATTCTGCCATAATAACTATATCGGCGGCAAACTGAAGGTAAGTTCACCAATTATATTAACACCACATCCATTGAAATGTAATGGCGAGGTAAAAATATCCAATACACCATATCATTCCGTGGGTGTCGTAAGAGGCGACAGAGCGAAAACTGACATAGGGTTAGTGGGGGGAAGATGAAAAACGGGGTAACACAAAAAGGCGTCAGTAAAGACAGATTTTGTGTAATTTATCCAATGCAGGCAACATTCATAAGACCGCCATTTTGTTACGTACCACACCTAAATCGGCACTTGTCGTTTTGAGGGATCGGTTGTGTTATAAGGGAATATCTAGGCTGTGAATTTTACGCGAGCAAGTCGGGTGTTTTAATCTTACCCCGTGTCGTGTAACTTGGTTTACGAGGTAGGTACGAGTTTTTTATTTGTATACATACTTATTATTTTTAATTCGTAGTTATGTTGCTATGTCTAAATATCGCTACTTTTTGGATTTTAGGATTTATTGTAACATTCCGTCTTTACCCGCCAATATTTGATGGGGTAAGATAAACATATAAAAGTTTCGATCTTGCCCTGTTTTCGAAAGTCATACAAATGGTCTCATGTTCTCAAACTGTACTTGAAAAATGTTTTGTTTTGTTACAGCCATTATATAAATTGTCAGCGGCACAATTTCAGCTAATATTATCTAAAGGTATTTATTTTAATTTTTGTATATTATAAGAGAGGTAAATCGAGCTAGCGGGTCACCTGATGGCTAAGTGATTTCACCGCTTCCCATAGACACAAGAAACAACAGGAGTGTTACTTGTGCGTTGCCTTCTCATAAGTCATAGGAACAGGATTCGTAGGAATGGGAGTAGGAACTTAAAGAAAGGGGAAAGACCACCAGACACTTGTTTGTAAATGCAACATCACAGCTCCTAGAACAATGCAATGTCACATCGGTTTATCTAGCAAACGTCAACATTCGGGTGGCCTTAAGAAAAGGGGAAAAGGAACGGGCATCCGGAACTCTCACTCACCAGACGAAACATGGCAGCTATTAAGAAGCTAACCACTTCACGCTGATTTTCTGTGAGAGGGTACTATCGCACCGGTCGACCCTGCTCATTTATGTGTTACAGTGAACTGTAGACGTGAATCTACAACCAATTTTTATTTATTCATGTTTAGATATAATTTTTTTAGAAGTTTTTCTGTTTTTAGTTGTGGCATTTTTCTAAGATCTTATTAATTGGTTAGCTGTTTAATTTTGAAATATTTAATTTTTTACGTTTTGTGCTACATATTTTGTTGACGAAAATGGTAAAAGGTACATGTACGTAATTGTGTTTAAAATTATCTTGACATTAACAATAAAAAAAAATTATATGATTGATATCTTTCATTTTCTGTATAATCTTAACCAAGTAAAGTGAAAAGTTTTAGAACCTCTAGTTCAATCTTCCCCCGGCGGGACAAGATTGAAAAATAAAAAACAAATAAGTTGTGTTATCTCTGTTATTTGAAGGTATTTTGATATTATAAATAGTTCTGAAGTGTCAGGACAATTAAAATTGTAGCCTACTGACCGTCAATATCGTCTGGCATTAATTTCAAGATTTGAACGATTTTAGAAACTACTTCTATCTTTCCCCACCACCCTTTCATCTTTCCCCCTGTTTTCTTCTTTCGATAAAAACATTGTAATTAACTTTTTTTTTTGCTTTGGAATAAATATAACAGGGATTTATCGATATGACATAAAAATATGTTCTTTGTACTTTATTCACTATAGATATAATTTTAGATTAAGCTAATATGTACTGTTCTACAAGACGTCAAACACAACACTGCTCATCTCATCAAAAAACCGTTCGAACTTCCCCCCACACTCACCCTAGGAGATGGGTAGCATCACCATGATAGCAGCTTAATAAAAAAAACTGCGGCTGCCAACCGTCTTGACAACTATTTATGTATCCCTTCAATCAAATAAGTGTATTACCAGTGTGCAAGATGGATATGTACTCGCCAACACGCCCAGCGTGTTTTAACTATAGGAAAACTTTTAGTCCTAACCGTTATCTGTGGGTAACACTTTAAAGAATGTCCCACGCATTTGTGGAAATGCTCATGTACCGCAATAAAAACGCTAGTAACTTGTAGCTAGTAGTTGAACAAGAAGTCTAGAACAGATATTACATATTTTAATTTTGTTTTATATTTTTTATGTTTTATATGTTTTGAAAACGTTTGCAAAGCGTACAATTTACACAAATACCTTTTACTCTCTCGTAGTCAACAAAAACTGCGAAAATAAATATTTTAAGAAAGGAAACGTTTAGTTTTTAACTGACTCTAAAAACTACGAACTTCTGAATTTGACTGTATGTACTTTTTGGTTTTTATTTTACGCGAAATCATCAATAGCCATTCGATTTTAATGACTCTTTTTTTATTAAATAAATTATACTTCAAGAATGGTTCCACATAAAATTTAATTGAAATTCGGGGGCTTTAATTTTGAATACACTATGCCTTACCTTTACCTTACTTGTGAAGATGATATGTGTAAACTATTTTGTTCTCTTTACTTTAAAAGTTTAGAAATTTTGCTAAGAATCGAATGTATAGACGAGCAAGACTGCAAAGCGTATAATTTAGGATCCCGAGTGATTTATTTTATTATTGTAATAATTTTTCCAACCTTCCACATTCTCAGCTTCCACAAATATAAAAGACAGGTAAAATTGAACTAATTTTTTTTGCTCCTCATTTCAATTGTCGATTTCCCGCAATGCGTTTGAAAATCGGCCACTTTGTATACCTGTACACGACAGTATAAGTCGGGCAGGTCTATGTCCGCTTTTACAAGCTTTTATTTAACTTAGAATGTTCGATTTGTTTGTTTATGCCAAATCTTGAAACTGAATTTTGAGACAGTTATCTCCAACCGATTGAGCTGCAATTTTGCATACACATTTAGTTTGAATGACAATGCATAGTTAGCTAAGTGACGTCATTCTAAATCCAATATGGCGGACTCCCAAATATGGCAGACTAGTTATTTTAGGTACCCCCATGAATTGGGTATCAATTAAAAGGGTTTGCTAAGAAAAATATGAAAAATAAAATGATGTCACAATAAATTCAATATAGTGGACCGATTCTTTTTGGAGTACCTATTTAAATAATAGCTTGTTTTTAAAAATATCTTTTTATTATTAATTTATTATTTGTCGTCTTGAGTACTGTCACAGAGAATATTCAAACGGAGGCTTCATGTACGTTGACCTTTCTTTTGCAGAAGACGTAGCAGTGTAGTATATTTAGTAGGTAATGGTGTGTATAAACTGCTTTAGTTATTGTTCTGAGGCTTAAACTCAATACATTGCACTACATATTGTATACTTTATATAGTTATGGTCAGTTTTAGTCCAATGTTAACAAGTGCACTGTGTTAGCACAAGTAGGACAGTATCAATAGAGGACTTACAAACAATTACTAATAATTCGGTTTGTTGGAGAACAACAATCAGCACAGAATTTCAGCTGTATTTCCAAATGATAAGAACGCCTACTAACCGAGACGCATGCAGTAAAAGAATAGTCTTCTAAATAAATAAAATTTATATTCAAACAAATTTTAAGAATTTTAGCATGGTTAATTTTAACTTATTATATATTATAAAAGTTTATCGTATAATATTCGTAAAAATATAAGAAAAAAACACGTAAAATGGAAGATCATGTTTATAATTCCATGTTGAGACGAGCCTTGATGTATAGCATTAAGACAAGAGTCATTAAGTAGCACCACTTTTGAAACAGTCAAGTGGCAGAGATAAATATGCTGCTGTTAATGTGTTTAGATATAAGGTTCGATAAAATCTAAAATATGGCTGTCAGTATATGACAACAGGACATTGGACCTTGGCGTTGCCCTATCGGATCAACAGAACTTAACTTGCTCGAGTATATTAAAACAAACCTTAGGAATTTACGACGTATTTAATTCGGTAAATTGGTGCGAAAAATGAGATAAGCAGATCATCAGCGACAGGTGAAAGGAGATAATGTTCAGATAGCACAGAAGCCCCTGTGTATTGGCGATATAAGATAATTCACTAACCCACCTCACCCCGTGGGTGTCATAAGAGGCGACAGAGGGAAACAAGGGAGCGCAGAGCAGCGTCTTTCTGATATCACCTCGATATCATATAGCTGCGGTTTGTTGGCCGTAACGTAGCAACTTTATCAAGAATCCTCCTATGTGCCTCATATCTTTGGGAGGTCTATGTTCAGTGGACTTTCGACTGTAATCAGCAAAATAGTTTTCGATCGTAAACGCGCTTCCTCTGAACTTTGTAGATTCATCACCAGCAGCAGCCTTTTATTAATTATTTCTGCCAAGCTGCAACTATATTATGGCTGCAGCGAATACAGATCGGCTAACGTAGAAACCAGCATAAAATTGCAGCATAATTGTGTTAGTGTGCTAAGAGTTGAAAAACAATAGACCCCTTTTCGATTTGCTTTTTTTTATCTTTATGAACCCTCAAAAGTCTAAGGTGGACTTTGGTTTCTTCAGTTGGGAAAATTTTCGTTAATCGCCGCGCTTGGTAAGTGCATTGGCGATCGCTTTACCAGACGTCTTGCACCTTAGACTCTGCTACCCGTCGTAGGTCTCAATATTTTACGTCTGGCGTAAACAACATAGTTAAACCACCATCTATCGAATGCCATGAGATCTTTCTGGGGTTTCTCAAATTCGCCTCTAACACCACCCAATAGACTAAATGGACAGATGAATTCTCTTCCGCCGACACCGCACGGTTATGCCCACGACACGGCTAACCTTTTCTAACGACTTCAAAAAGGAGACGGTACTTAATTCGATTGTATGTTTTTTTATGTGTGTTATCTCATCACTTTTTTCTGGATGAACCAATTTCGAATCGAATGCTGGTGCTTCTTAATATGTGGTCGCATATAAATTTGATCAAGGTCTGACCAATGGTTTATGAGTTATTCTTAATAATTTATATTGAAGTCGGTTGTACAAAATTTTAATTTTAAATTGTTACTTGCAGCAAAGCATGTTTTTTTTTATTATTTTGTTCTTTATTTGCACCAAAAATATTGTACAAGAGGCAATCTTAATGCTGCGGCATTCTCTACCAGCTAACTTTAGGTAGAACAGAGAGTGAGCTATTCACGAAGAAATAATTTCAAGAAATGGTTTTCTTAAGGTCGGAAGGAAAACAACATGATAAAAGGATATAGAGATGATCATTAATAGACATTTATAATTTTCAGATAAAGTAACAATACATTTATCATCAATTATTCAGCTATACTAAGGTAGTGTGTATATATAAGTGGTAGAGCCATGAAGCAGCTATACTATGAATATAGAAATGGGTCGGCTCAACAGGAGAGGATCACACTTTCATAGAATATCGGCGTAAAATAGCAGCTTAATTAGTAGCAGTGTGGTAAGTGTAGAGATCTGGAGACCATTTTTACTGGAATCGAGGCATACCATCTTAGTGAGTCGGTGACAACGCATCTGCATTTTGATTCTTAATCGGGCCAGACATCCACATGCCATCATGTGAACTGTTTGCTCGTTTAAAAAAGCTAGAAAGTTTTATGTCCTATGTTCTTCAATTCAACATCCCACTTAGAGCATCAACCGACACGACGACGAGAGTGATAACTGTTTCGTTGTAGACATAATTTGCACTCGCACTCATTATTTACTATATTACATTATAGCCTCATTTGCGTAGCTTACGTTATTCTAGTGTCATTTTAGAATTTGACGCCTTTTGATCACGTTATATTAAAAGTTAAGTTACATCCTATATACGTCCTCGACTGCCTCGACCTCCTCTCATTTCTGAGAGTTATAAAGAAATTAATCCGCGCTGCTCTAGTGCGTTTTGGCGGACTTCACATGTCCTTTTTTTATTCCTCAGACACGAAGTTTTCCTTACGATAATGTCCTTCACCGCCGAACACGTGGTAAATCAACATTTAAAATAGCTACTAACAATATCGTGGCAACAGGGATGATGCGACGCACCTGATGGTAATTTCTACCGCCGCCCATGAACAACTGCAACACCACGGATATCGTAGATGCGTTGCCGGTTTTGTAAAAAAATAATAGGTTCTTTTAGCCTATGAGCTACCACGCCTTGATTCAATCTTTCATTAAATAAAATTTATTGATTATAACAAAAAAAAAACCTTTTCAAAAGTTGAAAAATTAAGTGTTTATCTTGCAACTGGAAGAACTAATCTTATGTCTAATGTTTGCTCTTATAAGTGGTTAGCCAGTTAGGCTAGGTTTCACGTTTGTCGGCGTTTACTTTCATAAAATTAACAAACAAAATTTCAATTGTGTTTTATATAGAACCAGTGTAACAATCTATCTCTCAGTTGACTTATTGTACAATTACGGTAAATTTTTTCTCCGACAACCACGCAACGCGCGCAAGTGAAAGTGTCGATATAAATTATAATAAATGCAGTATCAGCGTGTGACGTAGGCACAATGATGTGGGTGCGATACGGGTGGCGGGTGGCGGTGCGGCGGTGTGACGGGATGAGGGCGACGCGATGGTGCATCACATGCAATGCAACACGGCCTCATTTCCATTCATTCGGTGTTTGTTGACAATAGAGCGGCAGCGGGCAGCGGGCAGCGGGCAGCGGTCAGAGGGCGCGGCGGGGTGCCCCGCGGCCCCGCGCGGCTGCAGTCGTGTGCGCGCGCCCGCGCCCCGCGCACGCTGCGCCTGCGCCCGCGCTGCACGACGCACGACGCACGTGCGCCTGTTTACATCCGCGCACTACGCACCGCCACCGACCTCCATCCCACGTCCGTCTTTACCGCCACAATCACAGTAAGTTATGCATGTCCTGCGCATTTCGCACGCTCCGATATGCGACGCGCTTGTTTATTTACATCTAGCCGGCACTACACCGACAAACGCGACGCTACGGCACCCGCACGCTCGTGCATCCGTTCAGTAATCGGTGCCGATGGAGTTGATGGATTCGCTTCATCACAAATCGCGGAACCGTTAATACGGCAGGCATTCACGTGCTCGCGTGGAGCAAATGACTTTGAACTTTATGCCGTTGCGCGGAAAGACAGTTTGTCGTGTCGATACGTGACAGATGACAGTGCTCGATTGCTATTTAGTGTCCAGACATTCGTGGAAAACGAGCGCCGGGCTGCTTACACGCACACCTGCTCGGCACGCAGTATTTGATCCACTACTTCGCTTGTTATTTATTACATATTACTTAACAATACAAAAGCGCGTCTGATACGATAATGAATGAATAATAATTATCTACTTATATCATAAATTTTCTGATAATTTAATAGTTCTGTACCTAATGAATAAAAAAAACGAACCTCTATTTTTTTAATTTCAGAAGTTTTTTCGGTATTTCTTTAAATTCAATCTATAGCAAAATAGTTTGGTATTTTAATTTGTTAAGTGAGGAGTCAAAATGCAAATACAGTTTCAATTTTACTGTTATTTTTTTTTTCAAAATATACAGCAATATTTGTCTTCCGCAAAGTTCATTCCATCAGAATGAGGTTTATGTTCATTCTTATAAAACTTGTTTGTTGGGAAAAGCTTGATTTGTATATAATCTTCTTTTCCAATTTGAATTATATATTTTTATTCATTATAAGGGCTAGGTATAGGTATTAAAGAAAAAAAATTATATATTATTAATAATGATTTATCGATTAAATCGATTAGAACAATGTAAAGATGACTGATGATATTTACACCTACAGGAACATCCTGGCAGGGCACATTCATAAACAAAATGTTGAAAATTTACACGTAGAGCCACGCGTTAAGGCTAGCACTAAGTCGTCTCGATCGGGGGAGGACCAGGCTCACATAGAATACTAGCGAGAAATAGAGCGTAACAACAGCAGCATTACTCTGCTATTTCATGCTACTATTCTTCCGGTTTCGTATTGAAGTGACGAAAACTGGAGACCACTTTCACTGGAAACGATGCATTCTATTGTAGTCCGTAGGGTGACAAAATATCTTCATTATGATATTTAATACGTAATGTCTATAATCTACATGCGATATAATATTTAGCAAAGTATTCTAGTTCAGACAATTTTTAAGAATTGTATTCGTCATCACAAATTTAATAAATAAATGAAAAGTAATAAATGATATTCATTATCATCATTATCATTACAGTCCTTCGCAAATCCACTGCTGAACATAGCCCCTCCCCAAGGAATGCCACAAATCACGGTCGTGAGCCACCTGAATCGATCGATTCCTGCATTTCTTACCAGGTCGTCACTCCCTCTATTGGGGGGTCTCCCTACATTTTTTTTTAACTTTTCTAAGCCACTGCTTAGCTGGGATTGTATCCCACCTGATGGTAAGTGATGATGTAGCCTAAGATGAAGAGAAGCACACTGACTTAACAAAAGCCTATTCACTCTTGACCTTAAAGACACTCACATTGTAATCGTGTGGAAAGACAGATGCTGGCAACTTATTCCACTCCTTTGTTATACGCATGACTAACGATGTAGCAAACCATTTGGTTCGAATACGTGGTAAGTCAACAACGAAAGGGTGGAAACTGGCCGTACGTCTGGTTGGCCGATAGTGGAAGGGACTGGGAGATGCATGCTGTAGAAAACCGAAAGGCTGGCTACAATATATAACATATTCATCATCATCGTCATTACAGCCCTTCACAAGTCCACTGCTGAACATAGGCATTCCCCAAGGAATGCCACAAAGCACGGTCCCGAGCCACCTGCATCCATTGACTTCCTGCATATCTTACCAGGTCGTCACTCCATCTAGTGTGGGGACGCCCTATACTTCGCCTACCGGTATGAGGCTGCCACTCAAGAACCTTTCTTCCCCATCGGTTGTCGGTTCTTCAAGCTATATTGCCGGCCCATTGCCACTTCAGCATACTAATTCTTTGGGCTATGCCGGTTACTCTGGTTCTACTGCGGATATCCTCGTTATTGAAACAGAAACAGAAACAGAAACTTTTTTATTCAATATAGATTATAAATAATACTTATTGAAAGTCACTCTTTTGTTTGATTACCACTGGTTCGGAAAAAACCTCTGTCCTGGGAAGAACCAGCAAGAAACCCAGCGGGACTTTTTTTTAAATAACAGCTTACAATCATGATGTTACACAAATTAACAACACAACAAATTAGAAATAGCTTGGTAGCGATCACCTCATTTCCAGGGGTTATTATCATCCATAAATTCCTTAATATAATTAAGTCTATCACGCAGAGAAGCCCCGAGCATAGCCCTCTCCATAGCTCGCTGAGCGAATTTGAGCTTCCTCATACGGCCAGCAGTGAAGGACCATGTCTCAGATCCATAGGTCATCACTGACAACACGCACTGGTTGTACAATCTAGTTTTGAGGTTTTGAGGTATGTCTGACAAGAAGATGTGTCGTAATCTCCTGAACATTGCCCAGCCGAGTTGTATTCATCTATTGACCTCTCGGTCGAAGTTGAACTTGCCTAGTCGGACTATTTGTCCCAGGTAAACATACTCGTCAACAACTTCGAGCTTAGTGCGCCCAAAAACTACCGGCATAGGTGTGACATGGACGTTAAACATGATTTTTGTTTTGTCCATGTTCATCTTAAGACCTATCCTTTGGGAGACACTATTGAGGTCATTGAGCATAGTGCTTAGGTGTCCTCGAGCTATTCTGCCATAAGGACTATATCGTCGGCAAATTCAAGGTGAATAATATACTCGCCATTGATGTTAATACCGTACTCTTTCCAGTCCAGAAGCTTGAAAACGTCTTCCAATGCAGCGGTGAAGAGTTTCGAGGATATGACGTCACCCTGTCTTACACTTCTCTACAATTGGATAGGTTTCGTACTCTGGTTCTGAACTCGGATAGCCATCGTAGCTCTACTGTACAAACACTTCAGCACTTCGATATACCGACAGTCAACTTGGCACCGCCGAAGGGACTGCAGCACCGGCCAAATTTCGACGGAATCAAAGGCTTTCTCATAGTCCACATACGCAAGACAAATTGGCAGATACTCTTCGGTCTTCTGTACAATTTGCCGAAGGGTATGTATGTGGTCTATGGTGCTAAAGCTTTTTCGGAAACCGGCTTGTTCGGGAGGCTGGAAGTCTTCGAGTCTGCATGCGAGACGATTCGTAATGACTCTCGAAAACAGCACATAGACGCAGCTCAGAAGGGAAATCGGTCTGTAGTTCTTCAAGAGAGCGTTGTCACCTTTCTTGAAGAACAAGACCACCGCACTTCTGCTCCACGCCTCCGGAGTAGTGCCACCATTCAGGACGGAATTGAATAGATTCTGAAGGACTTTAAGTACCGGTTTTTCACCCGCTTTTAGAAGTTCCGCTGTATTTGCATCCTCGCCCGGGGACTTGCCGTTTTTAAGGTGCTGGAGAGCCATTCCAATCTCCCTCAGACTGACGTCCGAGATGCCATCGGCTATTCCAATCCGAGTATCGGATAAGACTTGCTTTTGGATCGTTACTCACACTTGCGTGTGGCTCTAACTATGATGTGTATATCTGCCCATAGAACCTGTCAATCTCATTAAAAATCTCAGGTGTCCCGGAAACAACGCAGCCACATTCGGTCTTCAGCTTCGACAGTTGGCTCTTTCTGGCAGTCAGATATCTAGCAAAGACTGTAGCCTTGGTTCCCACTCGAATGCTTCTTTAATACGAGCTGTATTGAAGTTGCGCAAGTCCCGCTGCATGCATTTGGAGATCTGTCTGTTTCAAGCAACCCTTGATCGATATCCGCCAGCACCAATTATTTTTTAATTCTAATTTGAAGTGCTTATTTCCCAGTGCATTATTATGCGAAAACCCACTATACTAAAGATGTTAAAATTAATTCGATATATACATATTATCGACGATGGTGTTTCGATCCTTGTGTTGTGTTGGGGTGACAACAGGTGATAGAGGAAGTGGTGTCGGTGATAGTTCACGTAATTAAAAGAAAGAGGTGCTTTTCAAACTATGGAAAACACATCATTCCACTTTCACGCCGATCTTAGGTAATTAATTTTAAACTTAATATAATTTCAGAAAAGCAAAATTTGTTTTATACAAATATTCGGAGGTCAAGGAAAGCATCGTGAGGGCAGCTCTTTCTCTGAAAAATAGATTAGTATTTCGAGAACACGTGAGCCCGCCAACAAGCACTGGAGTAGCGCGAGGGGCTATAATTACGCCGTAACTGTCAAGAAGTAACTAATAAAAGAAGCCTGTGCCCAGCCATGATGTATGATATAGGCTTTTACCCTTTATCGTTATACAAGAAAGGGGGTCAAACGGGTACACAATCCATCTTATGCTTAGTGTATGTTGTGTCCCATTAACTATTCTGTTCTAGTCTATTCTATCCAGGCCTGACTGACACTTAAAGCTGTTAACCACAAAAAATTACTTAAAATCTGGTCTGATAACACCAGACTTAAAACAATTCAAAACCTTAATCCGTGCATATGATCGTAAATTTGCTTCAAAAGCCCTGGGGCTAAGTAAGAACAAACTGCGTATCTTGGCAAGGGCCGTGATTGAACGTAGCTGTTTAAAAAAATGACGAATATTCTACAGCTCTTAAGTAAAAGGAAAATACAATATATCATTTATAATAATAATAATTTCCGTCTCAAATACACGTAGTCTGATGTTTATATTAAATGTGTTTCTTCTACATTAAATCAAGAAAGATTTGAGTATAAAATGTATTGTTTGTTATTGGAACAAGAAAATTAGATCTTGCATTGAATAACAGTATGGTAATTCACTCAAGACTATAAAATATTCTTACAGTCTGAATAAAAAATCTAGAACGATTGAATATCAATCAGCGGTCGGGATATACTGGAGAGTTTACTTTTATATACTTCTCTATGGCTGAAAACATTCATGTTTGAATGAATAGCTGGTTTGGCGAAATATTTATTAAATTTGAACTTATCAAAACCTAAACATATAAGGGAAAAAAGTACATAATATGTCTGTCCTAATCACAAATGAATTGATGTTTCACCGAGTGACATAAATCGCGAGTATACAATATATATATATTGTTCAAAACCCTCAAATATTTACATTTTGTCGGTAGTCAAATGTTATTTCATTCTGTTGTCGGTAATATTAATTATTTGCACAAACTGGTTATAAACATATGGAAGGAAATGTGAAATCTTAAGGAACGTCTCTTACAGTGCAACTGCATACGATATGTAATACATATGTAATGACGGTTAAACATATCATTAGGTTATGAAAAATGGAACTGTAATTACTATTTGATTTAAAATTATAACATGTTCGTTTTATTATTGGAAAGATAAACATAATTTAAAATTAAAAATTTTTGTACAACTGACTTCAATATATATTATTAAGGATAACGCAAAAACTATTGGTCAGAACTTGGTCAAATTTATATGGGACCATATGAGAAGCACCAGGTTTCAAATAAATAAAAGAATCATCGGAATCGGTTCACGTAGAACGTAGTTATGAGGTAACACACATAAAAAAACACAGTCGAATTGAGTACCTCCTCCTTTTTGAAGTCGGTAGAAAATATGATTCACGCCCATCAATACAATTGTTTTAAAATAACATAATATCTATAAATATCTTTTTACGTGGTATAGCCATGCTACACCTATATTGTGGTTGTAGCACGAATGGGTCGGCTCGACCGGGGAAGGATCACGCTCTCACGGAATACCAGCGTAAAATAGCAGCTTACACTGTTGTGTTTTGTATAGTGAGTGTAGAGGATCGGAGACCCTTTTTACTGGAAACGAGGCATCCCATCTTAGTCCTCAGGGGAGACAACGCATCTGCGTTTTGATTCTTAATTGAGGATAGATGTAGATGTTTAGCATCCACTTACCATCAGGTGGGCTGTGTGCTCGATTGTCGCCTTTATTTCATAAAATAAAATAAAAAACGTTGGAATCTTGATTTTTAGGCGCTAGTAGAACATACGAGTATCTACACGCTTTGCGCTTAAGGCATGCAATAAATACTATTATTACTTGCGTCCATTTTTTTCGACTTTGTACATACGAAATATGTAGAACTCTAGAATGTAAAGTATGAAAAATACTAAGGTGTTCACACATACTCGACGCAGTCACATAAGTAGTTATGAAAAGCTATAGATATCACGTAATCTTTGATACGTCTCGAGATTTGACGTCAAAAATCAAGTAGGTGAGCGGGCCGGGGCCTCGCGAAGGCTCCGCGCTAAAAACTACCGAAGGTGGTGATAATCAATGCGCAATACAAACGTCGTATGATATTACATTTTTACTGTCGCCGCCTCTCTTGTTGAAACCGTCTGCAAATTTCGCGTACAGGCGGACTGTTTACGCAATTCCCTTACAAAAAGGATAGTAGCAGTGCCTCTAATATTACTAACATACCCACTTGTACCAGTTGTTCACGACAATACTCGAATGACCGTTTTGAACCTTTCAAATTTTAATCTATCTTATAACCATTAAGCAAATATATAACATTAATATATATATATATATATATATATATATATATATATATATATATATATATATATATATATATATATATATATATAATAAAAGTAAGGATGGCCACGAGCTCGCAGTCCATCTGATGGTAAATGGAAGCTGTAGCCCATAGACTCCTGGAACACCTTCTAAAACAGAGGGCTACAGATGCGATGACATCGCGGGATTAAGACAGAATGCCTCACAACCTATGATTATATCTTCTCTATACCCTCCAGACCAGGACACAACAATGCACGCAGCACTATTTAGCGGCAAGATCAGTTGAGAGGGTGGTGCGTACCCAGAGAACTCGCAGGCAGAAAGTAAGTGCTACCGCCTAGTAAACTTATCTGCCTTAGCTGATTAACTTAAATTATGCTAATGATTTCTTATATTTACGTGAATACTACACATGGAATAAAATTAATTTTACGGATTTTATCCCGTTTAATTTTAACTTTTTTAATTCCCGACGTTTCGAGTACTTTCCAGCACCCATGGTCACGGGGAGTACCGAGGTGTTTAACAAAGACTACCTTCAACTTTTAGTTATTAATTTAGCGTAGATCGGATCAAAATTAATAGTTAAAATTTGAATGTAGCCTTCTTTAACTATGATATCGGGACGTCAGACACCTCATTCGCCCCGGTGACCATGGGTGCTGGAAAGTGCCCAAAACGTCAGAATTAGAAAAGTTTAAATTAAGCGCGATATGATCCGTAAAATTAGTTTTATTAAATTATGCTGCTATTATGTATTCCGTGAGAGTGTGGTCCGTTTACCGTACCGTAATGACGGTGTAAGAATATCCACTACTCCGTGAGTGTCGTAAGAAGCGACAGAGGGAAACAAATCAGGAGAAGGGTCTTCCTCATAACGAATAAAAATATAAAACTGCGGTTGCCAACCCGCTATATAATATATACACACTGAGACAAGGAAGACAAATGAGTAAACTGAAGTGGCAATAGGTCGTCCATATAGTTCGAATAACCGGCAATTGATGGGAATGAAAGGTTCTTAGGCGGCAGCCTCGTTCTTGTAACGGGAGTGTATGGCGGCCCCACACTTGATAATGTTACGACCTGGTAAGTAATGCAGGAAGTCGATGGATGCAGGTGGCTCTGGACTGTGATTTGTGGTATTCGGTGAGTGAGGTCTATGTTCAGTAGTGGACTTGTGAAGCGCTCTAATGATGACGATGATGACGATATATACACTTATTGTGACATTGGTTACAAGCTATTGAGCACAAAGGATATATCAAACACTGTTATACAGCTCTATCTTGTTTATAAACTATAAAGTAATATAAATAAAGCTTTGAAAAATTATTTATAGACTTATTTTAACAAGTTACCCATTTTAGTCCAGCTCACCACTTTGTCAGTTCGACGACTAATCAACCAATAAATAGGATCAATAAATACTTCTTCGGTGTCTAAATCCTCCCATAAATGAGAAGAAAGTATAATATAAATTATTTAAAAATGCAACGCTACCTCCAGTATTAGTAGTCCAGTACAATACAGAGTACCTCTTTCGGCTAAGATCTATCAACGCTTGTGCATCCGTTTGTAGGTTAAGAGTCAATGTGATTTTCACAGGGGTTTTTATGAGGTATCTCATTTGGGAGTTTCAACGCGTCGCTAGCCTTGTTTTTAGCTCTTTTCGTGGTGGTCTCTAAATTAACATTTCTATACTCTTTCTTTAATGCACAGAATCTATATTATTTAAACCAACGCGACTACACCGTTTCTAGAACCCTAGTAAAGACTACACGGTTTCTAGAACCCTAGTAAAGATTCTTTTTTCTGCCCATAAAAGTCCACTGCTGAACACGGGGACAATCTTCCAGGGAGGATTAACCCATGGCTTAATCGTCAAGCTCGGCATGCGAACGATCAATTATGATTCCAATTTTGACGATCACAGTACCAAACGTCTAGCACATTCGAAGCTGCTATCTGTCACCGGTCTTAGTAATTAACGTCTGGCGTAAACAAGATGGTACATACCTACATCTATCGGAAGCCATAAGATTTTTCCACCATTTGCTATAGTCACCTTTTACGACACCCCCGAAACTACGACAAAATACGAAAGAGGCTGATTAATTCTCTTACGCCGCGAGCACACGGCAAACGAAACAAGTGGTAAAATTAAATATTTTGTACAACCGACTTCAATATTAATTATTAAGGATAAATCAAAAACTCCTGGTCAGACCTTGATTAAATTTATATGAAACCACATGAAAAGCACCACCTTTCAAATAAAAAAGAATCATCAAAATCGGTTCATCTAGAAAAAAGTTATGAGGTAACACACATAAAAAAACATACAGTCGAATCGAGTACCTTCTCCTTTTTGAAGTGGGTTAAAAAGAGAGATTAATACTGCTAAATTCGTTTTACCTGATATGTACAGAGTGGCTAAGGTCTTTGACATTTTTCTTGTGTAAGAGAATATGCGGCTCACTTGATAGTAAGTGACTACCGTAGGTGCGTTGCTGGTAAGACTTATTTTCTGCCTAAGAATCAACCTGGGTAGGTACCACCCTCTTCACCATTTCTGCCGCCAAGCGGCAGTGCTTGCACTGATGTGTTCCTGTCTGAAGAGTGTAGCGAGTTAGTGCAGTTAAAATCTGTTACGCATTCCACCTTAATCTTCTGAGGTGACAACGCAGTTCTTTGTTTGAAGTTGGCTTACCAACAGGGGAATGTAAGTTCGTTTGTCAATTTAGTTTTATAACAAAAAACATAAAAACACCAGTTATATTCAGAGAGAATATATTTTTCTGCTGCTGCATAATGATTTCTTATATTTACGCGACGCGAACACTACACATTGAATAAAACTAGTTTTACGAATTTTATCGCGTTTTTGAAGTTATACTTCTTTTGGGGCGTTTGGAAAAAATTAAGAGAGTGAATTTTTACGATGCCGACAGATAAAAACGACACCATGAAGTTGTTACGATGCGCGCGCACATTGGCACCTCAAAGCGACAACTTCATTGGGTCATTGGGTCTCTCAAGTTTTCGTGGGAACTGATAACTATATTTAAGGTTACGCTAAAGAAGTATAATTTCTTACGTCCGTACATAAGTACACACACACGTTTTTTTTTATTCTACAATCATTTAAGGGACATTTACCGCTTAGTGTATGTCAGTCCCTTCATACCTTAACATACATCACAACTCATATAACGTTAATTATTATAGTACGTGGGCCATGGATTTGAACAGAACTGTCGCATCGTCGCCATTTGATTGAGATAAAATATTATGATACTAGCTCGCCAGGCAGACGTTGTTCTGCCCTTTCAGACGGCCCTTCCTATGAAAAAATCCTTAAATTCGCAATAAAAAATATTGAAGGTCACTTATCGGGATAAAAAGTATCCTATCTCTCAAGTTGGACCAAACTGCACACAGTGTGCAAAATTTCATTGAAATCAGTTCAATAGTTTAGAAGTTCATGGCGGACAAACAATGTGACACGTAATTTTTATATATAAAGATATACCTACGTCAGTTCTGTTCAAATTCAAGACCCGTATTAAATTACTTCTAACAGACTCAAATCGAACACATTCCGTCAATAAATGGTGTAGGTCTTCTATAACTCCACAGTCTTCACATTTGGGCGAAGATGTTTTTCTCATCAAGAAGACAAATTTACATGCCACGTGTTCAGTTTATGAGAACTAATTTCCCACTTTATTTTTCCTAATTTAGTATTTTTCCTAAGCTAGTATTTATCGCGTTGAATTTACTTAATTTAATTCCCGACGTTTCGGGTTCTTAGTGCGACGCGACGTTGCGGGAGTCCTCCCTAAACGTCGGAAATTAAAATTAAGCAAATTAAACGCGATAAAATCCGTAAAAGTAGTTTTATCCAATCTGCTGCTGCATGCAAAATGACCAGTTTTTGGTTTGATCCATTGTATTGAATTTTTCATCAAACTTTTCCTTGGTTGTATCGTAGAAGCATACAAAGCGAACAAAAGAGTGATCAGACTAGGCATTTGGCTCCTGGTTTATGGTATGTATCCTAGGTTCGAATACTAATCGGAACGAATACTTCTACCGAAACATGTATCATTAGTTTTCAAGTTTGTATAATATACTAGAATGTCCCTGTGTCTCTGACTCTTCACCTTGGTCCGCCACCGATTTTGTCATATAATCGATACATAGGGCACGGCTAATGTAAGACGAGCGAGTGCACCTGTGCTGGCGAGTGAACTGTCATTATAATATGTCCCTCGCAATTGATTACATACGACATCATCTTACATCGTTGCCGTGGATGAACCACAAGATGTAGGCCAGAACAACGTCTCCAAATTGTCTCTACCTAGATTTTCGGTTAACTTTTAACACTATGTGATAGAATCACACTGCAGTTTTATTGTGACTGTAAATACGCTCTCACAACGGCTAGTGTAAAATTGCAACATAATGCATATTTTGTATGGAAGACTAAAACCGGTGGCCTTTTTTAACATGCTTTTATTAGCTTGACCTATATGTATGTATGTATGTATGGAATGGATATTTTTAATTCACTTTTAACCCACTTTCATACGTTTGAATAATATGCAAATTTTACAGAGCCTAGTCCTATTTAGTCTGCGAATTGTTGAGTTGAACCGTTGCCGTGTAGAAGTAATATTAGGTCTTTACATATGAAATTCGCGTTTTGTACGGGAGGAATATAAAGTCTAATTTTTTTTTGTAAAATATATTTAATTAATCAAAGTACTTTAGCCATCTCATAGGTAGTTCATTGATCCCTTTACTAAAAAAAAACCATGAGAGCGAGAATCAATAAACTCTTTGAAGAAACTCCTTGTAAGAAGTTGTCCAAATTCCGGAAAAAATGTTAATCTGTTGAAGCAAGGTCCGGGGGGGGGGGGAGGTATGCAAAAAAAACTGCTGTTATAAACTCACTTTCCAAGCGTGGCAATAATGACAAATATCGCCCCTACGAGTATGAGGCAATCTACGCAGAAGGTCTAATAGATTAAACACCGATGACAATGCAATAATTTTTGGGTCTTTAAGGCAAGAAGGCTTTTGTTAAACTAAGATTCACGTGAAAAATAAAATTATCTGTACTATTGAAATTGAGAGTCTTTTCTCCTGATGATGCCTCGTTTATAGACGAAACACGTCGTAATATCAGCGGTGGATATGTCTTCCGTAATGTAAAGGTATTGAGGGTAATATTTTTATTGGTATTAGTGTTGACTGTGATGGTGCATACCACTGAGGAAGAGCGAGAGTTGCTCTTCAAACAAGGTAAGACACACCATTTATTTTTCACAGGAATCTTCGATATCCGTTATATTATTTCCATAATTGTTTTATTTTTTTTATATTCCATTTTCATTATGATACCAATACATGACGACTTGAAGACGACATATTCAGATATAATGTAACGGCTGATTCTATTAATTCAGAAAGAAAAGTAATAGAGTGTCCTTCTCTCACAGTTATTTGTTAGAATTTATCAGCAATTGCATATAGATACAAAGCAATTGTTGAAATCTATTTTACCGCTTCAACGTTCTCTTCAAGCGCATTCTGATAAACCCACCCACTTTTTCCCACGCTTATGCGAGTCGCAACTGAAATGAATAAATTTTTTATCTGTTTATTATGTAAAGCTATTACGTAATATTTTCCTCTTATAAGTTACACTGTTATCAACTTGGATTTGATTTGTTCTGATGAACACACAAAAAGTGCAAACGGCTTCTCCTTTTCACATTCAAGATAGAAAATATGCAAATTTAAAGTGAATATTTTATTTTATTTATTAAATTTTTTTTTAATTCTTTCGATCGTGAACGTTGAAAAAAAAATCTCCAGACTTTCGAAACATGACTAGTGTATCGAAGACATTTTTTAGTTTGCGTAGAGACGCTAGCATAGAGTAAGGACTAAGGAGTTGGTTTGTTTACTTATGTGAAGTTAGTGTATCTGATACCTAAAAGGGGAATAATTTTCTTAACGGTAAATCCTACGCATATAAGAAAACTATATTAAAAAAACATGAATAAAGATCACACTGTCCCTTATGACTTTTAATAAGGGTGACAAACGAGCCACCCGATGGTAAGTGGCATAGACATCTATCTACATCTATACTCGTTTGCGAAATGCAGTTGCGTTGTCAGCCGTGAGGACTAAGATGGAATGCCTCTTTTTCAGTAAAAAGGTCTCCGGTTCTCTACACTCACCATCTGAAAAACAGCAACATTAAACTGCTATTTTGCGTTGGTATTCTGTGAGAGCATGGTACTAACCCGGTCGAGCCGAGCCATACGTGCTACAACTATACTCTAACGTTGTAATTGTTTAAAGGGCTTACTAGGTAGTAGGCTCATTTTCTGCCTAGGAGTCTATCTTGGTAGGTACTACCCTCTTAACTATTTCTGCTGCCAAATAGCGGTGCTGGTACTGCTGTGTTCCAGTCTGAAGAGTGTTCCAGTCTGAAGAGTGTTCCAGTCTATAGAGAGCCAATATAATTACAGGCTGTGAGCATCGATCACTAATAAAAAACTAGACACAGTTTATAGAGAACTTTTGCGTGGGATTGTCCCATGCAAAAGTTCTCTAAAAACTGTTGCCAATTGTTTTGACGTAATTCTAATTGAAATAAATATACATTAATGTAAATTCAACCTTAAATGCATTGCTTAAAGTTGTATTCACAAAGCTACGTACAAATTAAAAGCGCACCCAAATATTCGAGTGGGCGCTCATTCGGTAAGGACATTTTTTGTCACTGATTGTGTATCCAGTTTTTATTAGTGATGGATGGCTGTGAGGCATTTATGATCGTCCTCAGAAGTGACATTTGATGCCTTTGTTCGAAGTTGGCCGCATGGTCCATGAACCAACAAACAAGTTATCAATAAGTTTGTTAATTCAGTTTAAAGAATGTTATTAAACTAGAACTATGTCACGGTGAGCGATTCAGTTTTCTTTTGTTTAATTTTGAAGTTTTCGTTCAACAGTGAAAAGTTTTTCTTCATTATTATAGTCATAAAGTGAAGAGACATGGCTTTTCATGTTTTGGGAGGATTTGCCGTAACCCCACGTTTTGGCTATTGCTGTGACAGACATCACGCTTTTTGACGTTGCTCTCTTTTGCCGGTGAAAAAAAAAAATATTGACGAAAAAATGAAATAAATAAATGTGGTACAATGGTGGATTCTCTACCGTTACCACAATTATATCGCCACGGTAATCTGTTAGGGTCATCTAAGATCATGCAGGAGCCATTAGGCACTCTGAATTTGCAAACCTTTTAAAAAGTCCAAATACATAAATGAAAACATCTAATTTAATAGAAATATTTTGGCATACGTTAAACTTTTCGGGTAACACTGTCACGTCAGGGTCCTGGGATCATGACCGATATTTTTTTTTTTTTTTTTTATATGAGAGGGGGCAAACGAGCATGCGGCTCACCTGATGGTAAGTGACTACCGCCGCCCATGAACAACCGCAACACCAGGGGAATTGCAGATGCGTTGCCGGCCTTTTAAAAAGGAGTAGGCTCTTTTCTTGAAGGTCCCTAAGTCGTATCGGTCCGGAAAAATCCCTGGTGGTAAACTATTCCACAAGGAAGTTGTGCGAGGAAGAAAACATCTTCTAAATCGCACAGTGGTGGACCGCCAATCATCCAGATGGTGTGGATGGTATCGGGAGTTCTGCCGCGATGTGCGTTCGTGAAATTTGGCGGCTGGGATTAATCCGAACAATTCCTCAGAGCACTCCCCATGGTAGATGCGAAAGAAAATGCAAAGAGATGCAACATCTCTTCGCAGTGCCAATGAATCGAGCCGATCGGAAAGGGCTCGGTCGTCGACGATTCGAGCCGCTCTGCACTGGATGCGGTCAAGTGGAAGGAGCTGGCACTGGGGAGCCCCTGCCCAGAGATGGGAACAGTATTCCATGTGAGGCCGAACCTGCGCCTTGTAAAGTTGCAGGCGGTGTGCCGGCATGAAATACTGTCCCGCTCTGCTGAGCACGCCAAGCTTTTTAGAGGCCAATTTGGCCTTCTCTTCCAAGTGACCACGAAACTGCACGTCACTCGATATGTCGACTCCGAGGATACCGATACTGGCTGAGGCAAGAAGGGGAGTGCCTTGAAACTGAGGAGATACGACAAAGGGGTTCTTTTTAGCGGTAAACGCGCAAACTTGTGTCTTCTGAGGATTAAACTGGACTAGATTTAGTCGCCCCCAATCCGAGACTTTGTCCAGCAAAGACTCGACTTCAGACACAAGTTTGTTCCGGTACTCGGCGACGTTTTCCCGAGAAATATTGGCCCGGCCGGTGTATAGAGCATCACCAGTGCTGTCATCCGCATAGCAATGAATGTTACCAGTTAGCAACATATCATTGATATGCAGAAGAAACAGCGTTGGTGATAGCACACAGCCTTGTGGAACACCAGCGTTAATAGGCTTGTAGTCAGAACATGCACCGTCTACAACGACCTTGATGCTCCGATCTGCAAGAAAGCTGGTGATCCAATTGCACAATTTCTCGGGAAGCCCATAGGAAGGCAGCTTTGAAAGAAGCGCTTTGTGCCAAACCCGATCAAAGGCCTTCGCAATGTCCAGACTAACGGCCAACGCCTCCCCCTTGGACTCTACTGCCTCCGCCCATCTATGGGTCAGGTAGACAAGAAGATCACCAGCTGATCGACACCGACGAAAACCGTATTGGCGGTCACTAATCAGCTGGTGATCCTCAAGGTACCGGATGAGCTGGCAGTTAATAATGGATTCCATTATTTTGGAGAACAAGGAGGTGATCGCGATAGGCCTATAGTTGGACGGGTCTGAGCGGTCGCCTTTTTTAGGGATCGGGTGGACAAAAGCTGTCTTCCATGAATTCGGGACTACGCCTTGGGAGTAGGAGTACCGGAAAAGACGCGTTAGGACCGGTGCCAACTCCGGAGCACACGTCCTCAGCACAATTGGGGGGATTCCGTCAGGCCCACTCGACTTCTGGATGTCCAGGGAGAGCAGTGCTTTGCGAACCGAGCGCTGTGAGAACAGCACATCCGGCATGGAGCACTCACACCGCGGGATGGTCGGCGGTGTTTTCCCCCCGTCATCAAGAGTCGAGTTGGACGCAAAAAGGGAGCCTAAAAGGTCGGCTTTGTCTTTTGCGTCATGGGCCAGTGAGTCATCCTCCCTGTGCAGAGATGGTAGTGATGGCTTACAGAAATTCCCTTGGACAGCCTTGGCGAGAGACCAGAATGCACGGGTTCCCGAAGGAAGGCGAACTAGTCTCTCGCCAATTCTGCCTATGTGCTCTGACTTTGCCTTGGCAATAACTCTTTTGAAGGACCTGGAGGCGAAGTTATACTTCTTTTTAAGTGTGCTGGTGTTTACATCCCGAGTCACCGAAGCTGCAGCCCAGGCTTGATAACACTCCTGCTTACTGCGCAATGCAGTCTTACAGGAGCGACCAAACCAAGGCTGAGATCTGCCTCCGATGGGTACCACAGATGATGGAATAAATAGTTCCATTCCCTGTAGCACCACATCAGTGACAGAGTCAGCAACAGCACTGGGATCATCCGGCGAGAAGCAAACCCGCCCCCATGGGTAGGATGCAAAGAAAGACCGCATTCCGTCCCAATCCGCCGACCTGTAATGCCAAACACGGCGGCAACCTGCAGAACGCAACCGCGAAGGGAGCGTGAGTGGCACCATACTCCGGATCAGACAATGGTCCGAAGAGCCGAGAGGGGCATCGACGGAAACCTGATATCCGTCCGGATGAGAGGTCAGCAGAAGGTCCAACAGGGAAGGTGTATGATCCTCCACATCTGGAATCCGCGTAGGCGAAGTAACCAGTTGTGTCAGACCATATGCCAAGGCAAAGTCATAAACAGATCTCCCCGCATGATCGGTTAAACGTGAACCGAGCCATTCGGCATGGTGGGCGTTAAAATCGCCAAGGATCACGATCTCTGCGGATGGGACCTGTTGTAGCAAGGAATCTGTAGCCATTTGGACGTGGTCGATGAGTCGGTCTGTTTCGGCATTACCGCTATGGGACCTATAGAGGCACCCGTAGACGCGCGGATGGTCGTCGCTGTCTACGCGTAGCCAAAGGATGGACAGGTCCGAACCTTCAAGACTGCCGAGGCGTCGAGAACAGATGTCCTCTCTAACATACACGCAAACTCCAGCCCGAGGCACAAAGGAGTGCTCCAATTTGTACCCCGGGTAGGAGAGATACGAAATATCAGTCGGAGAGGAAACCTGCGTCTCGGTCAAAAAGAGCAAGGCCGGCTTCGCCGTCTCGAGATGGTAGTGGACGGCGTTTAGGTTACAGTGAAGTCCCCTGATGTTGCAGAAATTCACGGATAGCGTGGCAGGGGTCGCCTTGGTATTGTTGCTCAGCTTGCCCCGAGCAGTTTTGTTTTTGAGCGGAATTTTGCCCCCCCCAGAATACGCGGGGCAGCCTGAGCACCCACGCTCAGGATTGGAATAACATGGTCGTGGATGCTCAGCGAGGGATTCTCCAGGGGTACTGGTACCCTCCTGGGGTAGTCTATTGTCTAATTCCGCTACCATGTTGATATCCCCTTAGGGTAAAAACAGAACTGCCAATAGTAAGTATATTAAAGCAGAAACGTTTTAATAACTCCAAAAGTATTCGGAGAATATTGCTTTGGTCGAAATCGACCTGAAAACGCAATATCACTGTATCGGCATTAGCAAAATTATATGATTGGCAATTGTACTTTTAGCAGTAACCTCAATATGTCGAAGTTGTATAATCCAGTCAAGATATCATCACCGCTACAGGATTTTAAACATCCGCAAAAAAAAAACTGCGCACATCATCCTTATCTTTTAATAAACAAACCTTCCTTCCTCCGACAATGTTAATTAGTCATTATTACATTACGATTGACGTCAAACTAATGTGATATGCCGCTGTCCACCCACCGGCATACATTTCAGTGTTCTCGCAGCGCGTTAGGAATCTTCTGCAATATAATACAGCATTTATGTAAAATCCTTAAAATGTTTAATTATTTTTCCTCACAATTACAATTTTAACAGAAAATATATTTTAAAAATTTTACAAGTTAAAATTTTTACTATTTTCAGTATAAAGAAATAGTTTCCATACTCTAATTTGTAATTAGAGTATTTAAGGTAAGGTACAAACGAAAAAAAACTTCAAAGTCAAAGTCAAGGACAGGATTATAGTGCACGAGTGTGTGCAATACAAGAGCTCTCTCTATTCCCTCACTCTCAAAGTTAGACGGATCGGCCATCCGTCATGACCGGAAAGAGATAAGGCGCAAGTTTTTTTTATAGGATAGGGTGACAAACGAGCACACAGTCCACCTGATGGTAAGCAGTTGCTGTAGCCCATAGATATCTACATCTATACTCGTTTTGCGAATCAAATGCAGATGCGTTGTCACCCGTGAGGTCTAAGATGGAATGCCTCTTTTCCAGTAAAAAGGGTCTCCGGTTCTCTACACTCACCATACGAAACACAGCAGAACACTTAACAAAGCTACTATTTTACGCTGGTGTTCTGTGAGAGCGTGGTGCTTTCCCGGTCGAGCCGACCCATTCGTGCTACAACTATACTAATAACATAGCTGCAGCATGGCTCTACCACGTATAAACGTACTTACCGAAGGACGAGAATTTCATGACATAAAAAGCTAATAACTGATTTTGGACCTGCCCAGGGATTCGCGATTACGACCATTAGACCGATGAGACAGCAAACAAATGACTGTCTAGTTGATCAATAACAAATCGATTTAACAATAGCAATAACAAATAACAGTTGACCAATAACAATACTTTTATAATAAGACACTTCATCTTAGTCTTCAGGGGTGACAACGCATCTGTGGCCTTGTTTCTAACCGTCAACAATATATTCTGTGCCGTCAGGTTGCCTGTTAGCTCTTTTGTCATGCTAAGATGTAAAAGTTATAATTAATTTTATACTAAATCTATGGTTATAAGCACCACATATTTTATAGCAACCTCTTAAGGCGCAGGTTGAGCAAAATGTCGCGCCAGTCGTTATTTGGGCAGTTTTTAAAAGCTATCTACTTTTTATTTAAAAGATATATCAACAAATAAAAAACACATTATATTTCTACATAATCTTGATTCCATAAAAGCTATATCCAATTTTTTTTTAAAGGAATAAATATTAATATAATCTCCTTACAACGAAACCACATAAATGTGAAATTATTATTGATAACATGCATCTCCTCGTAAAGTAAGTATTATTTTATTTTGCGATTTACACCAATGGATAGGCAATTTATTAATGAACATTTCTATAGTAAATTTTTTTTCAAAAGACCAATATTTGATTTTATTAAGAAATTATTTTAAAATCTGGGCATATTTACTGCTCACGGGCTTGGTGAAGTCAGTGAGCGCTGAGCTCTTCGACGAGAAGCCCGTGTCGTTAGAGCGTCGACCAACGCATACGCCACGTCATATGAGTCGATAATATTATTACTTATTAGGTTATTTATAGGTAGTATTATTTGTTTGTTTTGGGTATAATTTTTCGTATTAGTTATACATATATTTGTTGTGCTTTTTACTGCGCGATGAAGCTTTTTGCGTGTATTTTCTTTGAAGTAAATGCAAATAAAAAAATGAAGCACCATTAGCATGTAAGGTTCGAAATTTCGAATCCATAATTAAAATTTCGACAAATATTATTAATTTACACTATAAAAGGCTAATTCAATATTATCACCCAACCACAATATCTTATCAGGTATAGTGCTGCCTCGTTGGTCTAGTGGTTGTAGTAGTGCGACTGCTGATCATGAGGTCCCGGGTTCGAATCCTGGGTCGGGCCAAAAAGTC
Source organism: Parnassius mnemosyne (assembly GCA_963668995.1). Lineage (NCBI taxonomy): Eukaryota > Metazoa > Arthropoda > Insecta > Lepidoptera > Papilionidae > Parnassius > Parnassius mnemosyne. The sequence continues at coordinate 18,319,030 of CAVLGL010000080.1, forward strand.
AGTTATGAGTTTTTCATTTATGTTCTAAGTTATAATTAGTATTACTAAGTTATAGTTTTTTGCTAAAATATAGTATATTATTTATTGCTTGTTTTTTCTTCTTTTTCAAAAAATAATTGAGTACATAAGGTGTTCTATACTTATAATTCGGTAAAAAGTACTAATATACCTACTTTTTACTATAAACTAAAAAAATTTAAAACTAAATTTAACTAAAAAGACTAAACTGACCATTTATTTTTTAACTCATAACAGGACATGGGTTTATTTATACTCTAAAAACTATAACTTTATACAATTAGTGTTCACTATAAAATTATATTCGGTATAGACGGTAATTATTAAATGCAACATATTTTTTTTAATTATTAATTACATTTGTCAGTGGATTAAATTTGCTGTAATAAAGTTGGTGATGATTTTAAATAAGAATAAAATTCTGCTCAAGTTTTTTATTGTTATCTTTGTTAACAACATCGCCTTTAGAACTCTGGAACCGTAAGTGTTTCTTTCAGACGTCCACAATTTATGCAAAATAAAAAAATACTCTTTCTACCGGAGCATTCGTACCAGGTAGACATAAAATATATTCGATTAAAAAAAACTATGTTGAAGATTGTTGACTTTGAATACTTCCATCCAACGAGTTACGGGACAATTTTGTGTCCCGGAGCTTTGTTTGGGGACAATGGGACAGGAGACCGAGAAAAGGGACAGTCCCGTTCAAAACGGGACGTATGGTCACTTTAGCTATAACCCGGCGACCATGAAGCAAATACAAAGTTAGTTTTTGTATTAGCTTCATGGTGGCGCAGTGGCTTAGCAATCAGTTGTTGCGCTGGGGGCCGCGGGTTCGAATCCCGCATGGAACAAGTATTTGTATGGCCTACAAATAATTGTTCCGGGTCTGGATGTTTGTCTTTGTGCAATATTTATGTTTGTAAACTGCCTCCAAGACACAGGAGAAAATCCTAGTGTGGGGGTAACGTTTTTTTACAACTGAAATTGAAAGATTGAACCCTTATACTTCTTGTTGATTTTTGTATTACCTTTATTAAAGTTACCCTTATGTATAAATAAATATAATTACGTATGTAGAAATAAAATTGATTTTCATCCTCATCAATCATTGGGGTGAGGATAATATCTGCCAGCATAAGTTCAAAAATTAGTAGGTAACTTTTCAATACGTGACACGTAAAAATTAACAATAATCAAAAACACATATGCGAAACATCCTATTTATTTATTTATTTTTTATTGCACCAAATATTTGTACAAAAGCCGAGCTATCTATTTATTTACCTATAGTGAATAGGTATCTTTTAAACTCACAATTTTCAATGCTTCAGTTTTAATATATAATTAATTATAAAATTTCATAATTAGATAATATATGAAAATACATAATTCTAATATAATGCAACTAATATATACAGAATAAAAAAATTAAAATACATTTATCTTTGTACGCTATGTGTATTTCCATAAAATAGTTTATTGATGTTGAAAAAATAATACTACTTTCGTACAATAGGTGGCGTCTTACATATTTCTTCCGGCGAGCCGCTCGCTACAGCTACGCTTAGGTCAAATGCTCAAGGTCGTTCGCATGGAGTAGCCCCTTAAGAGGTTTGTATATTGAATCCCTTTGGATTGACAAAACATCTTTATAGTCGAACTAAGTTACAGTTATAAATCATTCAGTTTTCATTATTATTCATTATTATTAGGTTGTTATCAAAAAGATGCTGCTTCTCATCTCCTGTTTCAGTTTCCCTCTGTCGCCACTCACAACACCAACGGGATGATATGAAATTCAATATTAAGTAGATTTATTTAAAGTATATTGTGTATAAAGCTAACTATTATTATCTTCATCAGCTGTGACCATCGCTAGGCCATCTCCCCCGTTATGGAGGATTTTCGTTTATCGTCACGCTCAGCAGGCGGTTTGATGATCGCAGTACCAGACGTCTTGCATCTTTGACGGTTTACACTGGTCCAAGTATTGTATTTTAGATCTGACGTAAACGAAATTGTTATACCGCTATCTTTCGGAAGTCATAAGATTTTTCCCCATAGCCCGCACATTGCTGTGTAGCGGCGGCGTAAGATAAATTAGGACGATGTCTACTATTACATTTTCCCCACTTTTTGGGGAAAATGTCATTAACTTGCAAACATTACTCATTTGCTTGTGTGCGTGTGGGCAAACGTAATTACAGGCCGCTTTTGCACACATTCATTGTTTGTTGCTTCAACTTTGAACGGAATTTTGAATGACACTATCACTCTATGTGTAATTACTCTAAGATTATTAACTATTCCATTTCACTCCATGGATGCCGTAAGAGGTAGCTATTTTAATTATAAGCATAATAAATAAAACTACTTTTCCGGATTCTGTCGCGTTTAATTATCTTGTTTTTATTGATTCCCGACGTTTCGGGTGCTTTACAGCACCCATGGACACGGGGGGACTGAGGTGATTGACGTCCCGATGTCAGAGTTAACCCGGAGTATCTTCAGCTTTTTTTTTATTAATTTTGATCCGATCTACGCAGAATGAACTTACTGTGTCTGACATCGGGACCTTGGGTGCTGTAAATTACCCGAAACGTCTGGAATCAATAAAACACAAGATAATTAAACGCAATAGAATCCGTAAAAATAGTTTTATTCAATGTGTAGTGTTCGCATAAATATTAGAAATCTTTATATAAGCATATTAATAAAATTATTATCATTTCATGTGACATTTTAAAAATTTCACCAACGTATACAACATATAAAAATTTTATATGCCATAGGACCTCTTTGTAGTCCAGGCAGGGGCCCTGGTCCCATTGTGTAAGTAAAAATACGAAATTACTCTAAAAAAAATTGTCAAATCGGTTTTTAAATTAAATTGTTCCTTGTATAAAGAAAGCTTTATTTCTTTGGGGCCCCCATATATCAAAACTAGTAAACTTAGTTCTGCTGCATATGCTGTAAAAAGATTTAACGGCCTTACATGTCTTGAAACACCTAGATCAGTTTATTTTAGTATATTTAGTAAATCCAGAGCATAACGTCGTCTCGAATCTTGCTATTTGATAATGCGACTTACATTGTAACTATGTTTTGCAGAAAAGAGCCATAAGAGCAATTTATAAACTAAGTCCGAAAGAGTCGCTAAGAAAAAAACTTACAGAAATAAATGTATTAACTTAGGCCGCTCAGTGTATTTAAAAATAATTTATACATGTACATTGAGTGACGTACATTCTGTAAATACTAGGAACAAGCACAAGTTAGTTATAGGTGTACAGTTACTCGACTCCAGAGTCAGTAATTCCTTCATGAGACAATGTACACTTTTTCAAATAAAGTCCCAGGTAATATTTAAATTCAAATTCAAATTTATTTTTATTTCTTATTTTATGTAATGAGTCAAAATAGGTCTTTGAAAAAATTACGTTCGCTGCATTCAACTCTTAGGTATACAAATATTATGGGTACCTTTATTATTATATACAGGACCTATCTCTCAAAAAGTTTAAAATTTTAGTAAGGATTATTATTCTATTAAAGAGTGCATTACTGATAACAACCCCTGGACATAAGGCGATCGCCACCAAGCTGTTTCAAAATTTTTATCATGTTTAATTGTACAACAATAAATTATATTGTAAATCAATATTTTAAAAAAGTCCCGCTGGGTTCCATGCTAGATCTGAGGAGATCAGGATAGCGTTTTTTTTTTTGAACCAGTGATAATTTAAGACGCCGACATTTAATCCGTAGGTACCGACAAATTTATTTGAAAGTTATATATCATTAAATTTTAATGAATATACCCAAATTTATCATTCCTAATTAAACAATAGAGCTGTTCCAATTTTAAAGCGATATTTCCACAATCACTTCTTCTGCAACTTGTATATACATGTAAGCGAAATGAGGGGTGGCATTCCTCTAGATAAAGGCCTAATAAGACATCCAAAAAGTCGATGGATTTATGTGGCTAAGAACCGTGTTAGTGGCATAAATTTTTTTAAGGTCTATGTTAATATTATTATTATAATGATGATATATCAATATACAGGGCTATTTTGTAATAACCGGCAAACATTTACAGAAAACGTTCAGAATAAGTAATACAGGCAAATGGTGAAGAAAAGATAATTAAAAAAATCTCAAACATTCTGTCCTTTTTATCTTTTAAATTCAATATGCTTGGTAATGCATTATTTTAAATGATTTTACTGCGCACGCACACATTCGTAAGGGTCGATCGGTAAGCAAAAACGTTGTTGTCCATAAATTTCATTCCATTTAGGATAATTTAAAATTAAAAAAAAACTTATTTACACGTATTTTGAAAAACTGCAATAACGGCACGGCTATATTTATATATTGGAACTTATGTTTAAAATTTGGCTACTCTTTGAAAAACAACCCTGTATAATTTGACGCCTTATATATTTAACAATTACGATCTTTAGCAATCATCGCGAATGTTAGCGACACAATCATATTAACAGAATCAATCAGTGATTTTCTCTATATAATGCTAAAACCTACTAAAGTGCGTTAAAGATAATGTTTTATGTACACAGAGCAAGTACTGATTACCCCAACACTTGCACATTATTGTAGTCGTTTAAATTTGTATACCAACTAAAAAATCCGTCTCGCTTACACTTTAAAACAACAACATACTCACTTAAACAGTAGGGTGTATATTCAATACTAAATTCTATGGAATTGGTGCAACACGGTATAAAAAATACCTAGTACGCGTACATATTCCAGTCAATACACCTCATGTAACCGGATTTATATTAGGAAGTTGTTCTTCAAACTAGAAGATACGTCATTTTATTCCGCCGATCCTAGTTAATAATTTTTAAGTCCTTTGATATTTTATATTATTTAATATTTCAATATAATATCCTTATACAATTATAATAAAAAAACTAAAACTAGTAACTTAATTATCATATAGTCCTACTCCCCGTGGTATCGTGCCAAGAAAGCGGGTTGCGTTTCCTCGCTGAATGGCTATACTTAGCCTTTGAGCGAGAAAAGAACCAGCCCTCTTATCGCCAGCAGTAATGACCAGTCGCCGATAGAGTTCCGTTAGGAACTTCACTGCACGTGGCCCCCACGGACCGATATTCTCTACAGCAAATAGCACAAAAATTTAGTCCTCAGTTCAGCTGCCTCTGATGCTGCCCCGGCTCTAAACGAGGTACCCCTGAAATGAGAGGCCGCCAAAGTGTCTACGCAAGTAACATCTCACACTAGGGCTTTACTTCTCTCCCGAGGGACCGATGACATACCGTTGGGTCTCCTGTCATCGTCTATAAATATTCCACAAGGCTCTAAAACCGAGGAAACATTTATAGAGACAAGAGCCCTTCGGCTGACATGGTTCAAAGAACACCTGATCAATGAAAACCTAGCAGCACTTTTCTTACATGAAAGTTCGTGGAGCTCTAACTCTAGATATCCAAACTCTAGATATAGAGACTAGATTTCTTAGTCGAAACAGAAAATTATGAAACAAATCCTTCTGCACACTCGATACCTACGGAATATCCCACTGTTTTTGTTGGTTAACTTCCGGTGAAAAATTCTCGCTGGAACAGTACGTTAGCCATATCTATCCTGCCTCCGTAGCAAAGCACAGGTTTACTTTATTATTTAAAATTATGTTACACTAGCTGTTCCCCGCGACTTCGCCCGCGTGGAGTTATTTTTCGCGGAACCTTAAAATAAAAGCATCCCAAGTTACTCCTTATAACATCAGCTATCTGCCAGTGTGTATAAATATGGACAAATATTGACATTAATATTTATACGATACTAACGTCACTCAATTGTATTGCCTTCTCTGAACCCCTCCACTAACACTTAAAATTTATGGTATGGTATTAAAGTTCAAATTGACTTTTAAGTATTATTACGAATCTTTTGTATGGGAATATAGAAAAGTGTTGTTTTTAGACTTTTTCAGGCAATTTTTTAATATTTTCTCTCCGTAAGAACCAAGTTCGTACTTCAAGGAATATTATAAAAAAAAAATTAGCAAAATTGATTCAGCTGCTCTCGAGTGTTGCGCTTAGCAACATATTCAGCGATTAATTTTTATATTATATATAAGTCACTAACATTTAATTGTCAGTCTGTTATCATTTAATACTTATTTAAACCTTTAATGCATTTTCGTTAAACGAAGGGTACAAAGAGCAGAGGCCTATAGGCATTCTCTACTAGTTAACCTATGAAGTGGTGAAATTTTGACGTAGCTGAAGCAATTAAAAAACAAAAGAAGTGAAATTCATCAAATAGGGCAGCAGAAATTTCTGCCAGGCCAGCTGAAATGTCATATGTACATAACATAATGTATTCGCGGCTCAACAGTAACGATTAGATTTTTGTTATGAGAGCTTTGTTTCGCTGACGTAAACATCCCTTCTCCTGCGCTTTCATATAGAAGTGTGCTTGTTCAGCTGGATTGATGCGAAACTAAAATGCGTATACGTCTTCATATGAGTTAACCATTTTTCATTATTAAATCTATTGTATTTCATGTTTACCCTTGTGAATATTGATGAATATGAATAAAGTTATCATCCTCTTGTCAGAACTTACTTGTGTTCACGTAAAAAGTAAAACGTTACAGCCTATTTACGTCCCACAGGCCTCCTCTCATTTCTGAGAGGGTTTTAGGGCAAGAAAATGTCCGCCGCGCTGCCCCAATGCGTGTCGACGAACTTCACGTCTTCGAAATATTTTTTTTCTTATTTCTCATACATGCAGGTTTCCTCACGATGTTTTCCTTCACCGCCGAGCACGTGGTAAATCAGCACTCAAAATTACAAAGTTTTTTACAATTGGTGCCGGCGGGGGGTCGAACCCGGGTTGCTCGAGTACTGTGAAGCTTACAGCGAGCGCTAAACATCTGAGCTACCACGGCTACGGTGTTCACGCATGCACATAATATTCTCATTTCTCAATAGTATTCCTAGCTTAAAGGCTTTTACAGCTCTGAGTACACTTGTCTAAGAATTTGCTGTTCTATGTCCTTGGAATTTAGCAATAGAAATTAACAAACATTATATTTAAGATTGTTGTTGTTTTTCTTACGTAGTCCTATATTCATATATAAAGTTGTCTTGTTTGTTAGTTAAGTATGCATTTCACAATGTCTCTAGAGATATTTTTATGAAGATGTACCGAATGAAAATACATGCGGACTACGTATTAAGTACGTAAAGCGTGAGGAGTAAATATTTACTGTTTTATTGCGTATGGACGAGTTATCTCTGAGCGCGTCACTGTTTCCTCTCGTCCGTAGGTAATGCCCCGTAAATATGTGCATACTTATATATAATACACGCGCTAAAAATATTATCACAAAACTATATATAACTTAAATTGAAAATTTTAAATACCCCCGAAAGAAAAACAGTTGATGACCTTGAAACGGCTGAACCGATTTTAATAAAACATGTCTAAGAACCACCGCTAGAAAACTTTTAAATAAAAAACCGCACCCAAATCGGTTCACTCGTTTAAGAGCTGCAGTGTCACAGACAGACAGACAGACAGACACACATAGCGGTCAAACTTCTAACACCACTCTTTTCGCAACGGGGGTTAAAAATAACAAATGTATTATTTTTTTTTCTTAGTCAGCCCATTAAATTCTATAGCTGGTCATGGGCCTCTCTCTTTGTAGAGAAGTTTGGCCTAATTGCCACGATTGGTAGGCGGGTTGATGATTGCAGTATCACACGTCTGGCATCTTGTCGCTGCTCCCCGCGCCGGTCTGGGTATTTAAGCCTAACGTAAAGGTATAGTTATACAGGACACGGCACCTTTAACAAACACTTATTTACTATAGGTATTACAGATAGTCCACTGTGCAGGGCATGTATGGGGGAGGAAGAAACGGCGGCCCACGTGCTACTGCAATGTCCGGAGGTCGCTACGTACAGGGTTAAACATCTCGGCACGCCGGGATCACTTCCCGAAGTTGCGTGCAACATCAAAGGACTGTTGAGCTTCTTCGGGGAGATCTCATGGCTTGAATAATCACATTATTCCTGGCCACATGCAAAATACGCGCATAGACGTGGAGTTGCGGAAAACAGCCCGTCGTAAACTAAACTAAACTAAAGGTATAGTTATGCTGCCATCTATCAAAAGCCATAAGATTTATTTGATATTTCTCATGGTCGCCTCTCGCTAAACACGGGTTCCGTACCCGAAGGGTAACCAACAACGGGACCCTATTATTGAGCCTCCGCTGTCCGTCCGTTCGTCTGTCTGTCTCATTATTCGTAATAGGTAGACAGTTGAAATGTTCACAGAATGTGTATTGCTGTTGCCGCTATAACAACAAATAATAAAAATAAAATAAATATAAAAAAATAAAGGGGCTACTTGAAAACTGTTTACTATTTTGGCTTTTTTTTTGGTCGACCTTAATAATGGCAACAAGTAGACGCTTGAAACGCTAACAAAATTTTTATTGCTATATTCGCCAAAAAAAAAATTATATTTCAAAAGTACCTTCATAGTATTAAATCATGTACGATGATACGGAGCCCTTCATGTGCGAGTCCTGCACTTGGCCGGTTTTATTACTTATTTTTTACGTTTTTATCACGTTTAATTTAAACCAATTTCTAACGACATTTCGAGTGTTTTGCTTTACCCGTGGTAACGGGGAGAACCGAGGTGTTTTCTTTCTGATGTCATGGTTAACTCGGACTATCTTCAGCTCTAATGCGAACAAACGAGCGGCATCATGCTGATGAAACATATCTCTAAACAATTTTAAAAAATCGAGGACATTTGAAGACCGCCACAATGCTTTAGAAAAGCATGGCCCACTTTAGCTTTTAACTTTAGCAAAACATTCCCACATTAGATGCAGACCTGTGCCCAACAAAGGGGCGTATATAGTTAGTTATTCCTTTAGTTATTTTAGATTGAAACAAAACCTTTATTTCTAAAACAAACTACAAGTAATTTAACTGTGTCAATGTGAGATAATCTTATCATGTATGTAACAATGAAAGTTATATTTACTTGTATTCAAATTTTTATCACTACCCACCTACTCAATTAGTTTAATTTAAGACAAGCACGTAAATTAGGTACTATTGAACGATAATTATATATGTTAACCGATCATTTGAAACTCTACCCTATGTCTTACTGTTAAAGTTCATTTTACCATATTCGCCTATAGCACGCTTGAGTGCCACAGTATTATGCGCTTGCGCATGTCCAACCATTTAGAGGCGACACTGCAAACTCCTATACTTGTAACAAACAGTAAAATAATAAGCTATGAGACATTAAAGTACGTGTTTATATGGAAATGAATAGAGTGCATGTACATAGGTCATAAGTTCTGTCAAAAACTTTTTATAAAATTAATGATACTCTTTTTGATAATTATATAGAAATTATATATGAAATGAAAGGTAATTTAATTAAGAATACAATTTTATTTACATTATTCAAAATGCCCTCCCCTATTTAGAATGCATGCCCATAATCGACGCGGCCAATCATCAATCGCAGCACGCACCACATTCATATCTATTTCTGCCGCTGCTTTAGCCAAAGATGCTCGGAGAGATTCCAAATTCTGATGAGGTTTAGCGCAGATTTTCTCCTCCCAATATTGCCATATCATGTAATCCAGTGGGTTTAAATCTGGACTAGAAGAGGGCCAGTCTTCATGTCCGATAAAGTCAATTCCACGGGCGGTCAACCAGTTTTGCGTGTTTCGTGCCCTATGCTGGTGCAGAGTCCTGCTGGAATATCCAATGTCTGTTTTTGAACATTGTTTAGGTAAGAGGTTCCACTATGTGTATTAGGACGGTATTTTGGTACACCTTGGCACTTGTTTTTACAAATTTCATAGAAAAACAACTTAGTTAAGCTTGAATATGAGACTCCGAGCCAAACCATGAGTGACGAAGGATAATGTCCTCGCTATGGGCATACAACTTATCATTTTGTTTATTATAACTTTCTTCGATGTTAAAATTTTTTTATCCGATATTAACGTGGTAGAGCCATGCTGCAGCTATATTAGTAGTATAGTTGTAGCACGAATGGGTCGGCTCGACCGGGGAAGGACCACGCTCTCACAGAAAACCAGCGTAAAATAGCAGCTTAACGCTGCTGTGTTTCGTATGGTGAGTGTAGAGAACCGGAGACCCTTTTTACTGGCAAAGAGGCATTCCATCTTAGTCCTCACGGGTGGCAACGCATCTGCATTTTGATTCTTTATTGAGAATAGATGTAGATGTCTATGGGTCACAGTAAATACTTACCATCAGGTGGACTGTGTGCTCGTTTGTCACCCTATCCTATAAAAAAAAATCCGAAAACAAAATTTCGCGGCATTTTTCCCCGCGTACCGCTGTAACAAAGCACGGGATCTATCCAGCCTAATTTTTTTCAAACGCTTGTTCAAAAAATGTCCGGTCTTCTTACGGTAAGCTCGTAGTTCTAGGTCTTCATTGATCACTCTTTTGACTGTCTGCTTAGGCCCATCTGAAGAGCTAAGATTTTTTGTTTAGGAACAGGATTTCGTTGGATTCGCGCCTTCACTGCTTTGATGATCGCGGGTGTCCTAACTGTACGACGTCGGCCTGTCCTCTTACGATCTTCGAAGCTTGAATCTTTAGTGAATCGGTTGATAGTGCGATAAACAAATCGTAGGGTTATTTTCAATTTTTGTAGAATATTGAAAATCTCTTTTGGCGCGTAGCCACAGCGGTGCAACGCGATAAAAGCTACTCTATCTTCTTTCTTCGACCACTCCATATTTGAAAATTAATGAAAATATTAATGTCCTTTTTATTTTCCGCAAGCGCAAACGTTATATTTTTAAAATTGGTGAAGTTCATCTAGCCAGTATTCAAAAATTAAAAAAAATAAGGTTTTGGCAGAACTTATGACCCGACTAAGTATTTATAAAAGAAATTAGTTAAACGCATGTATGGCTATAATAAAGCTTAATTTACAATAATTGTAGAAATATGTCATCTGATCATCGTAATACTTAGTATATAGATGTTATATTGGAAATGTAAAGGTGAGAAAAAGCAAATGTCTGTGCCGACGCGTTAGATGCGGCACTTTTTTGCATCTCATCCTTGGCGGGAGGTCTGCTTCTTTTCTGCGAATCCGGCTTATTTATCTTGGGTTATTTATCTTATTTAGCTTCAATAACTGTGTTTTCAATCAGGCCGCCAAGATTACAAAAGAGCAGTTTGGATGCATTAAACATGTCGGCGCAAAACTCTGCCAGACCATCAGTAGAGCTTTTTGGTCTCTCGACAAAGCGGCTGGAACAAATTTATGTCGGTCTGCACTACCTCCGCCAGTAAAAAGATAGGAAATAAAACTATAAGAGGTTCGTATAACCTAACATAATGCTTATGTGTCTCATCTATGGCTACATAAATGACAGCGCAGTTGTGAAGAGATACCAACCAAGTGCTCGGGCCAGTTGGGGTCAAATCCAAATTGGCCCGAGCACTTGGTTGGTATTCCAAGGTAATTCCAACAAACAATTCTAATCTCAGAACGAGGCGATGTCAAGTTCATGAAATTTAACGCCTCTAAAACACGAGCGTGTCTCTTCAGTGCAAAAAGCAACCAGCTTAAATTGGCTCCTTCTTTCCGTGAACTTAGGACCTTTCAATGTGTCTAAGGCCAAAGCAGCTGCAACGAAGTTAAGTTTCCTTGCAAGGGTGCAGCGTAGTTCAAGCCGGGACAGCAGCTTACTCTATATAATATATAGACTGGTAGGGCTAGATAACCTTGGACTTAAAAGGCTTATTGGTGTTCCGAATCTGCTTAAAACCAATCTCACCAGTTTCGAACACAGGTGCAAAGCAGCCAGTCTTTCGGTTTTCTACAGGATACATTTCAAAAAGTGTGCGCTGAAATTGTATTATTTAATTCCTCCCTCTCCCTTCTACCATCGTACAACCAGACGCTCAGCCAGTCTCTTCCCCTTCGTTATCGACATACCACGCATTTGAACCCAACGATTTGCTTTGTCGCTCGCCATACGTACAACAAAGAAGTGGAATAATTTGCTAGCACACTTTTTCCATCCAATTACAATGTGGGTGTTTGTGAAGGCACTTTTGTTAAATTAAATCTCAGATGGACACCATTTACCATCAGATGAGGTAGTAATCCAGCGCTGATTTTGAATAGTTAAAAAAACACATATGCAGCACGTGTTCAAGATTAGGTCGGGATGAGTTCGAGACATTTTTCACGAACACTTTCGCGTGATGAGGATAGTTTCACGTTGGGTGCCGGAAAACCTCACCGATGTTTAGAAGCAGGCTCGCGTGGAATGATGCCGTGACATCATTACTCAGTGAATGCAGGCTCGTCTCAGCATGTTAACGACATTATTACAAGTGATGAATCTTGTTTTTTTTTTTATAGAATAAGGTTGACAAACGAGCACACAGTCCACCTGATGGTAAGTGGTTGCTGTGGCCCATAGACATCTACATCTATCTTTGTTTGCGAAATAAAATGCAGATGCGTTGTCAGCCGCGAGGACTAAGATAGAATGCCTCTTTTCCAGTAAAAAGGGTCTCCGGTTCTCTACACTCACCATGCGAAACACAGCAGCATCAAGCTGCTATTTTACGCAGGCATTCTGTGAGAGCGTGGTCCTTCCCCGGTCGAGCCGACCCAATCGTGCTACAACTATACTATTAATATAGCTGCAGCATGGCTCTACCACGTTTAAATTAATACGATCTAAAAAGTAAACTTTTTACACACTGAAATGGTACCGTGTGACTTCTCTTTATTAAAGCATACCATTTTCATCGGTGGAAGATGCGCTAGCAGCATTCGAGCAGGTTTTAACTACTTATTCCGTGGTTGAGTTCGTGTCTGAGGCGATCTGGAAAAAAATAATTCGAAGATTGGTTCAGTCGCATGAAACTTTGTATAGATACTGGTGGAGAGTACTTTAAAAATATTTAATTAAAAAAACTTTAACCACAGAACTCTTTTTTTCATTTGCAAAACTTTCTGATGTGGGTATGGTGGGCATAGGTAAGTATGGGCATTAAAGGGTTTTGTCATGCAGTAAACTTGAAACACTATTGATGTGATATTAAGTATAATGACAATATCACAAATCAACATTACAAGAAAATATTATCTCTCTACTCACCTGTTCAAACAGCCATGATGGCTCGACGCCGGACTTAAAGGCCTACATTCTATTTGTCGTGATAGTGGATTAGCCCTTAAGCTACCAAGCCGTGTTTGCCGTAAATTTTACATTACGCGGGCAGCCCAAGTTCACCTGTGAAATTTGTTGATTCCTATCTAAGTACTGTTTAATCTACCATATGCTCGGCAGTGAAAGAACGTGAGTAAACCTTCATATTTGAGAAACAGAATATTTCGAGCCCATGTAAAATCCACTCACACATACTGGAGCAGTCCAGCGGACTAATTAGTTTAGTAATATTAGACGTGGTAGAGCCATGCTGCCGCTATATTAATTGTATAGTTGTAGCACGAATGGGTCGGCTCAATCGGGGAATGACCACGCTCTCACAGAATACGCAAAAATAGCTTAAAATAGCAGCTTAATGCTGCTGTGTTACGTATGGTGAGTGTAGAGAACTAGAGACTTTTTACTGTAAAAGAGGCATTTCATTTTAGTCCTCACGGCTGACAGCGCATCTGCATTTTGATAGATATAGATTTCTATGGGCCACAGCAACTACTTACTATCCGGTGGACCGTTTGAACGTTTGTCACCCTTATTCTATAAAAAAAAATTCTTCATAACCTTCCTGAATGAGAGAAGACTTTTGCCCGGCTGTGGGACGTAAATAGGCAGCTATTTTTTTTTATAGGATAGGGTGACAAACGAGCACACAGTCCACCTGATGGTAAGTGGTTGCTGTGGCCCATAGACATCTACATCTATCCTCAATAAAGAATCAAAATGCAAATGCGTTGTCACCCGTGAGGACTAAGATGGAATGCCTCTTCTCCAGTAAAAAGGGTCTCCGGTTCTCTACACTCACAAAACGAAACAGCAGCGTTAAGCTGCTATTTTACGCTGGTATTCTGTGAGAGCGTGGTACATCCCCGGTCGAGCCGACCCATTCGTGCTACAACTATACTACTAATATAGCTGCAGCATGGCTCTACCACGTACAAATAATTACCTAAATTTACATTTTTCCTTTACCTCTAGTTCACTTTACGTTGTAGCTTATCAGGTTGTTAAAAGATATCTAAGAAATATTTGCGAAAGTACAGTACGAGTGCATATTCATGTTATAGAACTAGTTGATAGGCCATCATTCTGCATCGGAATTCATCTGAGTTGCTCTTATCGTTCTTTCCTATTTCTGCCGCTTAGCAACAGTAAATCAACTGTTATGTCCATATGAAGAGTGAGGGTATCCAGTATAATCTAAAAGTCTGAGTGTAGTCTCAAAAGCGACAACGCGCCCAGTCTCAGAGGTGTACATGGCCTGCAGTAGCAACTTATCATTAGGTAGACTATTAACTTAATTTTATACGTGGTGGAGCCACGCTATTATGGTTGTAGCAAAAATGGGTCGGATCGATCGGGGTACGACCACGCTCTCACTGAATCATCATCATTACAGCCCTTCACAAGTCCACTGCCGAACATGGGCTTCCCCCAAGGAATGTCACAAAGCACGGTCCTGAGCCACCTGCATCCATCGACTTACTGCATGTCTTACCAGGTCGTCACTCCATCTAGTGGGCGGACGCCCTACACTTCGTCCGCCGGTACAAAGCCGCCACTCGAGAACCTTTTTTCCACATCGGTTATCGGTTCTTCGAGCTATATGGCCGGCCTACTGCCACTTCAGCTTACTAATCCGTTCGGCTATGTCGGTCTTTCTGGTTCTATTGCGAATATCCTCATTTCTAAGTTTATCACGCAGAGAAACCCCGAGCATAGCCCTCTCCATAGCTCGCTGAGCGACCTTGAGCTTCTTCATTCTTTTTATTGGACGAGGCATTCTATCTTAGTCCTCAGGGGTGACAAAGGATCTGCATTTTGTTTCTTAATTATCATCATGATTACCATCAGGTAGACTCTGTGCTCGTTTGTCACCCTTAATCTATAAAAAAAAAACATATCACTTTAATGTTTTAAAAAAGGAAATAAAACATAATAACAACTGATTACTATCTTAGATATATCTATAGATCTGATAGAGAGAGCAAAGTGCCAATGAGGTGTGAGAATAGTGTTGTTAGTGGCTCGGAGGTTTCAGGTGGCCGTGATAGTCGCTGACACGGCGCCTCGCTCGCGTCAACCAAGCGTCGCGGTGCCTACCATCCCGTTCACATTACTGTGACCACGATTTCTTTTTTTAACGGACACACTAATAATAATATATAATTTATACTTGCTATTTGCTAGGATACAACTAAAATAACAATAATATAGTAGTTCTTTTTTACAATTTTGATAGAAAATTTTAGCATTATTTAAGACAGTTACATACATTATAAACGTTTTTAAGCATAATTTTTGTCTGTATTTCTAAATGATATATTATATTCGTGTGGTAAACTGAAACGCAAGATGGGTAGCAGCATCTTTCTGATAACTTATGAAGATAATGAAAAATTGCGCTCGTTTGCCCATCGTTTGCCAAGCGTGGCAACTATGGCAACTATGGCAAATATGAGACAATTTCGTGGAGGCCTATTTTAACAGCCTATCAGGCTATAATAGACGAATGAATGCACAAATTATAACCAGAACTCGAACTTTTATTAGCAACCATGCATCGATGATACACAACAGTAACAAAAATTATAGTATGTTGCTAATATTTCGATCACAAATAAAAAAACCTAGCTATTCTATGCTATGATATGAAAAGAAAGAAAAATAAAAAGTGAGGGTAAAACTCAAAACTTCCACTCGTTCGGGCAGCATAAAGTACATCGTAGGAAACTTGCCTGGATCAGAGTCTTAATCGGTGTCGTGATTCTATTTTTTGATACGGTTATGGAACTCTTTTAGTATATAAAGATAAGGTGAAAGTTTCTCCTGAAAAAATGATAACTTAAAGATTTTAGTATTTAGTTACCTACCTTGTTTACACTTCCGTTAAGTGTATATTTAAGTATTTAACAACTTTTATTTTAATAAATTATAATTTTACTTTAATATATATATATATATATATATATATATATATATATATATATATATATATATATATATATATATTATGCACAATATATAAATAATAATTTTACAAATAAAAAAAACTTATGATTTTTTTTTTTATTTAGTTAACCTTACTTTACCTACTTTAGTTTACCTACTCTTACATAATAATTGATGTCTCACAAAGTTGTAAACCGATGGGCACACGAGTTCATACGCTCGTATTTCTTATTTGAAATTTATAAGATATTATATATAATATTGATACAATTACTGTTTACCGGTAACAATGACGATAAAAGCCATTCTATTCTATAAAATTGACCTCGCGAAAAGATCTTTAGAAACGATTGTAACAGAGCCATATTTTAACTTTCATCAGTAAGGTGGTATACTATACGTAATCAAAATAATGTCAATCTTTATAACAGATTTTAAACTTATCATCACGATCATTTGTTTAGCATTTCTTTAAATGACCTGGTCCATGTTTATGTAATAAGATAATGGGTATTGTGATGACCAATTGAGACTCCTGAAGTTACACATGTCCCGTACAATTAATGTGCATTATGAGAGCGGCATACGTCGAGAGGCGATAATGAGGAGTGCAACGGTGACGTCAGTTGCGCGGGCGGCGGGGAGCGTGCGCAGACGACGGCGGGGCGGGGGCCGGCGCGGGGGCGGCGGGACACCGAGGACGCGGAGCTGCGCGCCCGTTCATTGTAGTTTTTCGATTATTGTTTAATTAGGGCGAAGCGGCGGCGGAGCGGCGGCCAGGGGACACACGCTCGCGGCCCGCTATTTCCAACTAATTTCTTCATTATACTGCAAAACCAATTGATCTGATATGTAACATACATACCAACACGTAAGACAAAACCATTAGATCTAAAAAAAAAACATTTTTTTTTAAATTAAATATCGTATCGATTTTGTAATCAAAGATTGACCAAGTTACAATTCGACATAATTCTCACCCATTTTAATAATGTCTGTCAATCAGATACTTTCTTAAAAGTAAAACATAAATAATGTATATAATGTGTGTGTAATGAGTTAGTTGTAAATGTAAATTACACATAAATAATCATGTAAAACTATTCCATTGTGATATTATGAAGCCATGGTGAAATTAGACGTAAAATGACGTACATAAGAATTACACTACAACTTCATCTTCATTCAACTTCGAAAATATAATATTCTGTGCACACCTGTTAGTAAAATATCAATCAGTTGGACCTACCCTTGGTGTGCATTTCTGATGCTGTAGTTGTAGGTACAGATGATTTAGTAGTTGAGAATATTAATGTAGTAATTGTGAGTTTTATTGCGAAGTGTCCGTGAAACATAATAATATAGCGTTGCGGTGCAGACGGCGGGCCGGTTGGCAGCGGCTGGCGCGCTATCTGCGGGCGGCGACCGGCGGGGGCCCGCGGGGTTGCGCGCGGCGGCAGCGGCGGTGCGGGAAAGAGCGCGTAAAAAGGCGAGCGGCCGGCGCGCGCGGATCCGCCGCCGCCGCGCGCCTTTCACGAGGTCGACGCCCGCCGGGGCCTCGCCGAAACCGACCCCGGCCCCCGCCAACCCGCCATACCCCTGACCCCCTAGGAAATTTTCCCAATTTTACCGACATACTGAGAAAACGGACTCGACTAGTCTCGCCGACTGCATCGTAAGCGATATCGCATTGTCGCTGCGAGTACGTAATCCGATGTCTATATTTAGGATGCGCCGGCCCAGTCTCAAGGTGAGACGAACGCGCCGCGACTGCAGCGGCGCGAGGACGATCCGATCGCCCGTCGGCTCGTCCCGTTCCCGTCCTCCGACTTTTCTTTCCGAGAACGTTGAGTTCACCGCAAAAATAAGATCGGTACGTAGTTATTGTCGGAAAGAAAATGTTTAACGACACGCCCACAATACCATACTAATATCACCCCGACAATAAAAGGACCGTTAACGTCAGATCAGAGATTTTGACGTCAGTCAGCCTATACCCACGTAGTCACATGATTTTCAGATGTGTTATTTGTGGTAGATCAGGCATCAAAAATAGTTCATTTCATCTCTAACTATACATATGATTTGACGACGGAAGGTTAAATACCTACGTCTTATGCACACTTGCCACCTACTCATAGAACCAATTTTACATACAGTAGACGACCTACACGAGTTTCGAAGTCAAATTTTAAAGGCGTTAGAAAGTATACCGGGCGACAGAGGTCGCCATTCTATGACAAAGGACCTATGGAAACATTCCACTGGATGAGTAATATGTGTGTGTGCGAGTTGGTGGCGTCGCTGTAACCGGCGAGTGGACGTGCGCACTCATCGATAGTATCCGGGCCAATGCCAGCCGTACCTAAACTAGAAAAGTATTGTCCTCGAATATTCTGAGCGATAACCACAACGTGAGCTGGGACTAATTGCAGCTTTAAAACGTACAAATAAAGTCGCTTTTTGGCAGCGGTCGGCGGTAGAGGTTGCGCGTGAGATATGTGAAGTCGCGGCATGCGGGTCGCGCAGCGTTCTCACGCTTTGAATATTCCTGCTCCCGGCGGCCCCCGCCCCGGCCCCGCGCCCCGCAAGCGGCCCTTCAATGACGTCCCCTGACTCCCACTCTTAGTATCCCGAGTCCCGACGATAATTGAATGAACCTTACTAACGCGCCACTCTACTTCACAATCCTAATAAACTAATAACTACGACAACGTTCTATCTAATATCTTTAACTCAAAGTCGTAACGTTTTCGGATATTTGTAGAAATTTAACGCCCACTTGTTCTTTTTTGTCAATTATCTCATCAACATAAAGCTGTCGAATTCAAAGTGGGAACCCGTTAGGTCATAAAGTCCTTGCGTCCATATTAACGCTGTTATCTATCCACTATATTAAGATGTGACTGCAATATGTGATATTACCGTTTATTGCTCAGCTCGGAGTAAATCTAAAACCGGCTTAGATAATGGAGGTATCCGATACATCTACGTATATAAAATGAACAGACACAATATATTAGAATGTTAAGTGACGCGCATAAATAGCTAAACGAGACAATTAAAATTTCGTCTTTGCAAAGGAACTGAAAGAAGAGGCTATACCTATTAAGGAACAGAGACAAAGTGTATCGTCCCATGCTCTCCTGTTGGTCACTCTCCGAAGCGACGCATAGATTTATCGACGTAGAGATCTACTAAATTTATATTCCCAATACTAATACATTCACAACATACATAATAACGTGAAGCGAGGGGACACGGGTGCGCGGTTTTCACACACTACAGCAAACTCTATCCTTGACTCACATTTTCGCTATCGCAAGTATATACCTTTAACGCGAGAATCGGTTTCCGTGTGAACTTGATGTTTTGAATTTTATTTGGTAGTTGAAATAAATTAATATCCTTAGCAGAACAAGCAGAAACGATATCGTACGGGTACGCATTATTTCAATAGTTAATTGTTGACTTCGGGATTTTGAAACATAGGCCGTCGATATACTAACTTAAAATAATATAATATGCTTTAAAAGAGGTTCTATTTAACGTAAATTCGATATAGTTTGTCGTGGTGATGAAAAGCGTCTGCAGTACTCCGGTATTAAGATCGTACATTCGCCTATAGATATGGACGTTTAGGTACAACAAACATCCCAACTGACCCTCCGTTTTAGTATCTTTGGACTACAATAGTCTATTCATAGACTGAAGAGAATCACGCTTGAAAATTAAAGCAGTAACAAGCTTCTGGTAGAAACTGGTGACAAATGAAATTAACAAATGTAATAGATGCTTAAATATTTAAATACTTAAAGTAAAGTAAGCTCCACAGCCTATATACGTCCCGCTACTAGGGAGCCGTGTCTTCTTATTAAGACCGAATTTTTGTCACGGCGCCCAGTCCCAACGGAGACTAGCCATCTACGCATGGCAGGATTATAGAGCCCGAGTGTATGCACAAGCACAGGTGCTCTTTCTATTCTCTCACTCTTATAGTTCCATGGAACGGCAGCCTGATACGACCGGGGAGAGATCAGGCGCAGGACCAACGGCTTAACGTGCTTTCCCAGGCACGGGGGTGAAACACTGCCAGCTTCCTGACCGGGCTGATATTGCGAATTTCTCCACCGAAAAACTCGCATTTTTTGGCCCGGGATACGAACCCGACATCTCACAATCTCTCACAATCGCGAACGACTAGACCCACGAGGCAGTCAAAAAGTTATTTCTAAAAGTGGATATGAAGCATTTAGTTCATTGCTGCTCCAGTGTTTTTGAGAACTTCATATGTCTTTGAAATATTTTTATTCTTCAGACAAGGCAGTTTCAAGGTTTTCCCTCACCGATAAGCACCTGGTAAACCAGCACATAAAATTATAATACTAACATACATTCAATATCTTTATCAGCCTATGAAAGCCACTGTTAGATATAGATCTTTGGAGTCACCAATCCTGCAGAGTATATCTTGGGAGAATTGGCCATACTCCGAACTCTGGAGAGGCGGGCTAGTCAGCGCAGAGGTGATGATACCCTTGCACAAATTATTCTTCTATCTTAACGGGGTTAGAAGTTTAGTTAAATTATTTTAATGATTTCTTATATTTACGCGAACACTACACATTGAACTACTTTTACGATTTTTTTCGCGTTTAATTTACTAATTTACCTAATTTTATTAATTCCCGACGTTTCTGGTGCTTTACAGCACCCGTGGTCACGGGAGAATGAGGTGATTGACGTCCCGATGTCAGAGTAACGCGGAGTACCTTCAGCTTTTTAAATTATTGATTTTGGTCCGATCTACGCAGAATAAGCTTATTGTGTCTTGTAGTCTGCAGTGCTTGGGCTTAGTTTTAATTTTATTAATTTTAAAATACAGGATCCCAAGCAGGTGGTAGTACCCAGCCTCCCTCTCTATTGAAATTAGGATATTTTTTAATTTCAATAGCCTCACGTATCATCATTGGCAAGAATCGATGTTCTTTTGTGAGAATTTGTGGTTTATAAAATCTAATGTAATGGCGAAATGTCAGGAATTAATAAAAATAAAATAAGTAAATTAAATGCGAAAAAATCCATTAAAGTAGTTTTATTAAATAATTTTTTAAGGAATTAACAGTTTTCCTGTTCGCGAAACAGACACAATAGTTAAAGCCGACCTTTTAAAAAGGTGTAAGCTCTTTTCTTGAAGGTCTTTTCTTGAAAGAAAAGTTGTACGAGGAATAAACTCCTAGTAAAACGCACAGTTGTGGACCGCCAAGCATCCACATGGTGAGGGCGGTATCGTGAGTTTTGACGCGATGTGCGTTTGTGAAATTGGGCGGCTGAAATTAATCCGAACAATTCCTCAGAGCACTCCCCGTGGTAGATTCGATAGAAAATGCAAAGGTATGCAATATACTTACGCATCGCCGGTGTATCGAGCCGATCAGAAAGAACTCGGTCGTCGACGATTCGAACCGCTCTGCGCTGTATGCGGTCAAGTGGAAGGAGCTGGCACTGGAGTGCCCCGGGCCAAAGATGAGAACAGTATTCCATGTGAGGCCGAACTTGTGCTTTGTAAAGTTGCAAGTGATGTGCCGGCATGAAATACTGTCTTGCTCTGCTGAGCACGCTAAGCTTTTTAGAGGCCAATTTGGCCTTCCCTTCCAAGTGACCACGAAACTGCACACTATTCAATATGTTGAAGCCGAGGATTCCGATGCTAGTTGATGCAGCAAGGGGAGTGCCTTGAAACTGACGAGATACGACAAATGGGTTCTTTTTAGCCGTAAACGCATAAACTTGTGTCTTCTGGGGATTGAACTGGACTAGATTTAGTCGCCCCCAATCCGAGACATTGTTCAGCAAAGACTCGACGTTTTGTTCCGGTACTCGGCGACGTTTTCCCGAGAAATATTGGCACGGCCGGTGTATAAGCTATCACCAGTGCTGTCGTCTGCATAGCAATGAATTTTACCAGCTTGCAACATATCATTTACATGCAAAAAAAACAGCGTTGGTGATAGCACACAGCCTTGTGGAACACCAGCGTTAGTAGGCTTGTAATCAGAGCATGCACCGTCTACCTTGATGCTCCGATCAGCAAGGAAACTGATGATCCAATTGCACAATTTCTCGGAAAGCCCATAGGAAGGTAGCTTTGAAAGAAGCGCTTTGTGCCTGACCCGATCGAATGCCTTCGCTATGTCCAAACTAACGGCCAATGCCTCCGCCCATCTATGAGTCAGGTAGACCAGAAGATCACCAGCTGATCGACGCGGACGAAAACTGTATTGACGGTCACTAATCAGCTGGTGATCCTCAAGGTACCTCATGAACTGGCAATTTATAATAGACTCCATTATTTTGGAGAACAAGGAGGATCGGATGGACCAAAGCTGTCTTCCATGAGTTTGAAACTCCCAAGGTGTAGTCCACGGGACTAAGCCTTGGGAGTTTTTTAGACGTGGTAGAGCCATGCTGCAACTATATTAGTAATATAGTTGTAGCACGATTGGGTCGGCTCGACCGGGGAAGGACCACGCTCTCACAGAATACCTGCGTAAAATAGCGGCTTAACACTGCACTGCTGTGTTTCGTATGGTGAGTGTAGAGAACTGGTGACCCTTTTTACTGGAAGAGAGGCATTCTATCTTTGTCCTCACGGGTAACAACGCATCTGTATTTTGAATTTTAATCGAAGATGGATGTAGATGTCTATGGGCCACAGCAACCACTTACCACTGCATCAGGTGGACTGTGTGCTCATTTGTCACCCTATCCTATAAAAAAAAAAACACTGCTGAACTTGGGCTTTCCCCATAGAGTGCCTAATAAGGGGCATATTTGCCATAGTTGCCACACTAGGCAAGGGGGTTGGCAACCGCCAACTCCCTTGCCTAGCATGTTTTAATAAAATGAATTTTTTATCAGGAAGACGTTTTTTAATAGGATAAAGGTGACAAACGAGCACAAAGTTCACCTGGTGGTAAGTGGTTGCTGCGGCCCATAGTTGCCACCCGTGCGGACTAAGATAGAATGTCTCGTTTCCAGTAAAATGGGTCTCCAGTTCTCTATACTCACCATACGAATCACAGCAGCGTTAAGCTGCTATTTTACGTTGGTATTCTGTGAGAGCATGGTCCTTCTCCGGTCGAGCCGACCCATTCGTGCTACTGAATAGCTGCTGCATGACTCTACTACGTACGTATACGTAGTAGAGTCATGCAGCAGCTACCTAGCAAACGAGTTAAATTCTACCTGATGGTAAATGTATACTTATATGAAATGAATTATGATGCTATTTTAAAATGGTGTTCTGTAAGAGAGTCGAGTCGAGATCGAGCCACCGTTTTGTAGCTGCAGCCACAATGCAGCTGAAGTTTGGCTCTTTCCTTAGTTAGAACGGTGCACACGCAGGTGAAGTTAGCTAGAGGAGTTACACATCCTAGCTATTACTGGGTGATAGGACACCATTTCTGTCCAGAGTTTCTACAGTCTGTCGGGGTTAGTACCACCGTCTTTCTTATTTCTGCCGCCAACCAGCTATGCGTGAGATATTGTGTTCCGGTCTTTAGTATTTAGAGGTGACAACGCATCGCAAGTTGGTTGCAGTTGTCCATGGGATGCAGTAGCCACTTACCACGAGTTGGACCATAAATGCGTTTGCGAATTCAATTTTATGAAAAAGAAAAGCTATTATACAACCAAAAATTTAGTGGCGATTTCATGAAGAACTTGAAACAATGAAGTGATTGACACGACCACTGATCTCTGAGAACAAGATAAAACACCTCACAGCCTGTATACTGGTTTTCTTATCTTAGAAATTGGAACGCAGCAGTGGTAGTACTAACGTATGATATCCTGGTATTGTAGGAGAGGAGCCTAACTGAATTAAAACCAAAAGTTTGCTGATAGGTAAACAACTAAACATAAGTTTAAATTAGGAGGGTGTAGAGAATATCTTCATAGCAAGTAATTTAAGTGATCATTGTAATTAGTCACATTCCCATTTGATGTTTTGCGGCGCCTGAATATTATAATAGGCGTCTAGCACGTGCCCATACATGAAAGAACATAAAAGAAATTGTTTTACATTATTTAATGAAGAATGTAAACATATTGTGCACTAATCTACTCACTACCCCATGTCATGCCGTGTTTTTCGTAAAAGGAGATAAAAGGAAACTGAAACAGAAGCATCAGGCAGACGATAACAAGTCATTATAATATGAAAAAATATGGTTGAAAAGAGAAAAATTCAAAATGTTTTTTTTTTTTATAGGATATGGTGACAAACGAGCACACAGTCCACCTGATGGTAAGTGGTTGCTGTGGCCCATAGACATTTACATTTATCCTCGTTTGCGAATCAAAATGCGCATGCGTTGTCACATGTGAGGATTAATATGGAATGCCTCTTTTCCAGTTAAACGGGTCTCCGGTTTTCTACACTCACCATACGAAATACAGCAGCGTTAAGCTGCTATTTTACGCTGGTATTCTGTGAGAGCGTGGTCCTTCCCCGGTCGAGCCGACCCATTTGTGCTACAACTATACTACCACGTAAAAAAAATTATAACCTTATGCCACTTCCTTTACTAAAACTAATCTGACAACACTCCACGTGTTAATATCCATCGAGCAGTTTATGCAACAGAGCCTAAACGGCTCACAAAAAAATAGACACCCGTACATACACTCGAAACACTTAATTAAAAAATGTGCCTTGCTCACTGCTTAATGTAAGATAGTATTTAATAAGCAAACTGCAAAACCTTAAAAACTAAACAAGCAAACAATTTTTGACTACTATAATGTTACATAACTTATTTATGCAATTAGCCGCTCGTACTGGTTATTATGTAGTGGCCCCGCTGCAGCTATTTTATGGTAACAGCACAAATGTGTCAGTTCGACCAGGGTAGGCCACACTCTCACAGTAAAATACAGCGTAAAATAGCAGATTAATGGTACTCTATTTCGTATGGTGAGTGTAGAAATGGAGACCCTGGTAGCGAGACACTCTTTTGAGACACACTTTAGTCCTCAAACAACGCATTTACGTTTTGATTTTTAATAGAGAATATATAGAGATGTTTAGGGACCCCAGCAGCCACTTACCATCAGGTGGTTTGTGTGCTTGCATGTCACCTTTATACTATATAAAATTTTTAATAATATATCATCGAGTACATATTCTTATATTAGTAGAGAAAACTAGCAAGCAAAAACATCACAACTTATTTGTACAAAAACATCAATAATAGGAACATGCAAACAGAATAATTCCCCGTTAATAGAGTATCAAAGTTTAAAACGTGGAGACGCGTTAGCCACTCGCAAGGCGACACCTCATATTCCAAGAAGTGACGCAAGGCATCCCGCTAGCTCGGCCTGATATGTGACACTGAGCTGCTAGCCCCGGAGGCCCGCTGCATTCACGACAAATACGTATTTATGCATATTTGTTCTATTGTTATTGCTTTGACACAACAAAGATGAAACTACTTATATGATGTCCATCGTATACTTTCCAAAATATTATTATTCAAGTCCATACTTCGTTGATTAAACTAATGTTACGGCTTTAATTGAGATTATTTTTAACTTATTTTTAATTTCCGACATTTACGAGTACTTTACACGCAGTACCCATGTTAAAGTGGCAGAGGTGTTAGTGGTCCTGGTTGTCATAATTAACTAGGGCTAAATTCAAACACAACAAAATATATAAATATATACAATATTAAAAAAAAAACTATAGTAAAAATATTATATATATATATATATTCTTTGAACGATGTCATCCGAAGGGTTCTTGTCTCTATAAATGTTCTCTTGGTTTTAGAGCCTTGTGGAATATTTAGAGACGATGGCAAGAGACCACACGGTATTACCTCTCTCCCAAGGGACCAAAAAGCCCTGTGGGATGCTATTTGCGTAGACACTTTGACGGCCTCTCATCTCAGGGATATCTCGTTTAGAGCCAGGGCGGTATCAGAGGCAGCTGAACTAAGTGGCGCAAATACGAGTCTCTGAGAGATACTACATATTTGTGCTATTTGCTATAAAGACTATCGCTCCGTGGGGTCCACGTAAATATAAGAAATTATCAGTCGTTTTTCAGTGATGATTTTACTGTTAGCAATTATTTCGGCCTTAGACTACAGCTTCATCGAAAATCTAAGCATATTGTCATAATATAATTTGCCGAATTTTCGGTTGTGTTGATGTTGAGCTATTACTACAACTGCCTAAGAATAAGAGCTTCTAATGAGACGGTTTTGTAAAATACTCACATATCCTTTTGTAAAAGGATATTTAAAACGCTTTTATAGCTGGCGACAATTTTGGTTATAAACTTTACATTTCGAGGAAGTATTAAATAGCAGTTTTAAACAATATATTAAGACTTATAAGAAAAACATTCCCCTCTGCTTTCTAATGCTACTTTTAAGATATCTTCTAACAAAATATTAAGCTTTTACCTATAAAATAGCCATGTTTTTATGAAATATGTTAAGACTATTTTTTTTTTATATTTTTTATTTCATTCAATCAAAGTAATCACCCATGCAATCGATGCATCTTTGCCAACACAGCGGCAGTTTGTTGATGCCTTTCTTGAAGAAATCGGGTGGACGGGAGATATTATTCGGTTTATACGTGGTAGAGCCATGCTGCAGCTATATTTCTGGTATAGTTGTAACACGAATGGGTCGGCACGACAGGGGAAGGACCACGCTCTCACAGAATACCAGCGTAAAATAGCAGCTTAATGCTACTGTGTTTCGTATGGTGAGTTTAGAGAACCGGAGACCCTTTTTACTGGAAACGAGGCATTCCATCTTAGTCCTCAAGGGTGACAACGCATCTGCATTTTGATTCGTAATCGAGGATACATGTAGATGTCTATGGGCTACAGCAACCACTTACCATCAGGTGGACTGTGTGCTCGTTTGTCACCCTTATACTATAAAAAAATTCTTCAAAGGCATTTTGTACTTCCTCTCGGGTATTGAACTTTAACCCGCCGAAAAGTTATCCAAATTCTGGAAAAGTAGAAGTCTTTAGGCGCAAGGTCTGGTGAGTACGGCCGATGACGGAGAGCTTCCAACCCCAGCTTTTGTAACTTGGAGACCGTCTGTTGTGCAGTATGAGGTCGCACGTTGTCGTGCAGGAGCAGCGGGGACGAACGATTGACCAAAGCTGGTTGGAGACGTGCGACCTTCTCCATCATTGTGTTCGGTTCTTCACAGTACACATCTGCGGTAATGCTCATTCCGTTTAGTAAGAAGCTGTGATGAATCACACCGACGCTAGACCACCAAACAGTGACCATCACTTTTCTAGGGGTAAGTTTTCGTTTAGGTGCTGAATCAGGATGCATCCAACTTTCTGAGCGCTTACAATTGTGAAACAGAATCCATTTTTACAGTAACAATGCGGTCCAAAATTCCTTCGTTTGTGTGCCTGTTGAGTAGTGTAAGGCACGTCCCGACGCGTACTTCGCGCTGGCGATCATTGAGTTCGTGGGGCACCCATTTGTCAAGCTTTTTTACCTTGCTAATTTGATGCAAATGGACCAATATTGTTTTGATAGTAACCTGTTTTGACCAAAGTTTTCGAACGACCACGGGGTTCATTTTTCAGGTCGAAATATCCAAAACGGAAGCGAGCAAAAAAAAACCAGGAGGTGCGTTCGTTTGTAGTATTCGCTCCATAAACGTCGTAGATGTTGCGTACCGCTTGTGCCGCGTTGCTACGAGTACCACGACGGTACTCATAATCCATAAATACTCGAATTTTTAACGTATCCATAATGATGAAAAAGATTCAAATGCAATGAAAAGATAACGCAAATCAATAAAAAAATGATTAATTTTGAAAAAAGAATTCCATGTTTTAAAATAAAATTAATTTGAAATTAGAATTCTTAGACAAACAAAAATTATTTTGATTTTAAATGGCCACTACTGCAGAACGGCAATTATACACATAAAGACCTATTATTAATGGTATCCTTAGCGAAAGAATTTATGGTACATTCCGTATTACACAGCAAGATGCAACGCGGTTGATTTACCTACGTTTTTTAAGTTCTCTGGGTAAAAATAAACACAAAATCTCAGTTAATTTTTCTTGGCTAATGAATGCAGAAAAGATGAACTTTGTAATTCAAACATTATAGAAATACGTAAATTAAATTAGTTTTTTAACACATAAACACATCATCACGGTATAGGGATATTTTTTGTCAGATTCATATTTTGTGATAGAATGTTTGCTTAGGTTAGTACTAATTGTAATTGCAATATCGTCTGCTAACATAGTACAATAAAATGTTGCGTTTGCCTTTTCGCAGTAATTTGCAAAAAACGGTTTTGTCTGGGTGTAGTAATGCGGCTTGGTCCTGGATGTCTCTCCCCCAATTCCCCCGTCGTACGATAATGTTACTACAACCTAGAAATCACATTTTGCCTGGTGCCTGTTACCACAGTGACGTCACGTTTAAAAGCACTAGCCTGCAACATTCCCACTGCTCTTAACATCTCTTCTTCAGTTGAATTTTGACATTACATTGCAATAAAATGTCAAATTATCACAATCAACCCACGTTGAATCAAAAAGATGTTTAAATAGTGGTTTTCAACAAAAAAATAACAATTGCTTTGCGTTCAAAATCCACTCCCTCTAGTTCAACTCAATTTTTACCTCGCCAACATATTTTATTCTTTTATTCTATCTTTTATTTAAATTTGGAATCACTCTGGAATAAATGACGAACAGTTTGATATTAAAAACACTTTTAAGTGACCAGTACTTTTATAGTTGGTCAATGTTATTAAAAATATCCATATACCGCGTTGATGTGTATATTTAACATCTTTAAAATAAAACCCTTGTGGTAGAGATTCTTTTCTGTCCAAGTGTCCGTCTGGGTTGGTACCACCTTCATACCAAGCAGCAATGCAATGCCTGTTTTGTACGTGGTAGAGCCATGCTGCAGCTATATTATGGTTGTAGCACGAATGGGTCGCCTCGACCGGGGAAGGACCACGCTCTTACAGAATAGCAGCCTAAAATAGCAGCTTAATGCTGCTGTGTTTCGTATAAAAAAAACATTGTGCAGTTGCAGGCTAAGAGAGCCAGTATAAATAACACAGTGTTTAAGATATTTGCTGCTGAATAGCAGTGCTTGCACTGTTGTGTTCAGGTGGCATTTTTTTATAAGATAAGGGTGAAAACGAGCACACAGTCCACCTGATGGTAAGTGGTTGATGTGGCCCATAGACATCTAAATCCATCTTGGATTACGAATCAAAATGCAAATGCGTCGTCACCCGTGAGGACCAAGATGGAGTGTCTCGTTTCCAGTAAAAAGAGTCTCCGGTTCTCCACACTCACCATACGAAACACAGCAGCATTAAGCTGCTATTTTACGCTGGTTTTCTGTGAGAGCGTGGTCCTTCCCCGGTTGAGCCGACCCATTCGTGCTACAACTATACTAATCATATGTGCAGTATGGCTCTACCACGTACAAAATGCATAAATGGCTGCAGTAGCCATTCATTATCAGGTAGACAGTAAGCTCGTTTGTCACTTTAGTTTCATACAATAATATCTAAGATCCTAGGGTTGACAACGCATGTGCGGCCTTCGTTGTTTAGTATTGGTTGCAGTTATACAGTAGTCACTTTTTATCATTGAAGTAAGGATGACAAACGAGCACACAGTCAACCTGATGATAAGGGAAATTCGTAGGTCATAGACCATAAAAAATTGCAGTTGTCACCCACAAGGACTCGTGTTACTATCAAAAGGGTCTTTAGTTCTAGTCACTCATCATACAGAAAACCGTAGCATTTTATTGCTACTCGTACTTCAGGATGATATATTCTGTATATGTGGTGTGGTTCTTACCTAATCGCGCCGACCCATTCGTGCTACATGCAGCATGGCTCTACAACCTATAAAAACAAGAGGGGAAATTTTAGCTCGTATGTCACGCTACCGTCATAAAATATTTGAAACCACGTATGAAAAAAATACTGACATAATGTGACACTATAAATCTGTGAAGCATCCTAGGTCCTACAATTTTGTTTGTCATACGAGAGATACACGCACGAGATACAAGTTGCGCGCGAAGTGTTACAATTAACGCTGCATACTGGCGCCGATTGTCGAGCCTTGATAAATTTGTGTGCATGTATCAAACTAAATTGTAGGACTTGGGTGCTTCACACGTTTTCAGTGTAACATTACGTCCGTATCCGAGACCAAATTAATTATTTAATCCAGTTTAGCCCAGTGCTGAAAATAGGGCCTACCCCATAGAGTATTTCATACTGATTTGCAATCGCCTGGCAGTCGGGTTGGCAACCGCAGTTTTTTTTTATAATTTAGGGTTGTCAGAGTTTTCCGTTGTCGCCTCTTACGACACCCATGGAACGATATGAGGTAGTGGATTTTTTTACACCGCCAATACACTGTTTTAAGATTATTTTATAAGATTCATAATCGTAAACACTCACGCCTTTCACCCAGAGGCACGATCCTGACACAACACTCTCGCTTCCTGCACATCCATATACCTATGCATACATGCTCGTCTTTTAAGAGTAGGTACCTACTCTCAATCTAGCCCATTTTCAATATGTCGATAATTTGGTCGATAAACTTTTGTCTAAGGCGTCCCTTGCCAACTCTGCCGTTCACTTCTGCAACGTAAATTTGCTTTCTCACTCTTTCCTCGTTCATTTTTTCTACATGGCCAAACCACCAAAGCATTCCTTTCCTAATCCAGGTCACAACATCATCTTGCAAACCACACTTTTCACGCAATTTCTCATCTTATTATTCAAATGCAACCCTAGCATATTCCTTATAATATTCTTATAATTGTATACTATTTAGTTGTTAGAGTCTTCTTTGAAGCCCATAGTGCCTGTATTAGGAGACTGCTCTTCCATAACTAGATAAAAGTTCAAATTTAGGGATAAAATTTTTATTATGGTACAAGAAGTTGGGGTTAGTGTACATCTCATTTAAAAATGGAAACCTGTTAACTTTCAAAACATTTAAACCGAATTTATTCATAAAGTAGTTCTTCACGTGGTAGAGACACGGTGCAGCTATATTATGGTTGTAGCACGAATGGGTCGTATCGATCGGAGTAGGAGCACGCTCTCACAAAATACACATGTAAAATAGCAGCTTAATGCAGCTGTGTTTCGTATGGTGACTGGAGAGAACCGGAGACCCTTTTTACTGGAAACGAGGCATTCCATCTCAGTCCTCGGGGGTGACAACGCATCTGCATTTTGATTCTTATTCAAGTGGAATGTGTGCTCGTTTGTCACCCTTATTTATGTTTTTTAGGTACTTATTTTAATGTATTAAAAATAAGTAACTATTTAAATTTAGCTAACAAAAACAGTCATTTGAATAAAACTAATTTCGCGTTTAATTTAAAATATTTTTATTTATATTTAATTCCCGAAGGTTCGGGTATTTTACAGCACCCATAGTCACGGGGAGGCCTAACGGCATTCACGGCTACCTTCAACTTTTGAATATTTATTTCTGGTCTGATCTGGTACCAAAAGCTTACAGTATCAAGTCTAGCAGTGGAATGGTTGGTATTGGATTTAATTTTATTAATTATATGATCCCAAACAGACGGTAACACCGAATTATCTTCTGTATAGACATTTGAATATTTTTTTTTAATTTCAATAGCCTTGCAAAACATCCTTGGTAGGAAGGAATCAGATCATTAGACCTCCCCCATTGATTGCCTCATATATTTGCATAAACGGCTGCGACACGGCTTAAAAAATCGCAGCTTTTTAATTTTTAGTCGTTATTAGGAAGACGCTGCTGTCCATTTCCTGATTTGTTTCCCTCTGTTGCCTCTTGCGACATCCACGGGATTATATTGGGTAGTAGATATTCTTACACCGCCACTACACGGTAAATAGTTGCCTTTTTTATTGGATAAGGGTGACAAACGAGCACACAGTCCCCTGATGGTATGTGGTGCAGTGGCCCATAGACATCTACATCTATCCTCGATGACGAATCAAAATATCGGGTCTCCGGTTTTCTACACTCACCATACGAAACAGAGTAACGTTAAGCTGTTATTTTACGCTGGTATTCTGTGAAAGCGTGGTCCATTCCCGGTCGAGCCGACCCATTCGTGCTAAATAATAAAATATAGCTGCAACATGGCTCTACCACGTAAACGCTCTGCCTCTTACATCTACGGAAATATAATATGTAGATGGATCTTTTTTATAGAATAAAGGGATGATATACGTAGAATAATATTATTTTTATACAAGCGAGCACAAAGCCCACCTGATTGTAAGTGGTTGTTGTAGCTCATAGACATCTACATCTACAGGTATTCTGGATTAAGAATCCAAATGCAGATTTCCACCCCTAAGATCTAAGATAGAATGTATCATTTCCAGTAAAAACGATCACCAATTCTCTACACACATTGAACAATGGATTCAACTCGGATGGGCGGCGTTCGGGAGATTATGACACATCTTCTCGTCAGATATACCTCAAATCCTCAAAACTAGATTGTACAACCAGTACGTGTTACCAGTGATTACCTATGGATCTGAGACGTGGTCCTTCACTGCTGGCCGTATGAGGAAGCTCAAAGTCACTCAGCGAGCTATGGAGAGGCCTATGCTCGGCGTTTCTCTGCATGAGAGACTTAAAAACGAGGATATCCGCAGTAGAACTAGAGTAACCAACATAGCCCAAAGAATTAGTATGCTGAAGTGGCTATGGGCCGGCCATATAGCTCGAAGAACCGACAACCGATGGGGAAGAAAGGTTCTCGAGTGGCAGCCCCGTACCGGCAGGCGAAGTGTAGGGCGTCCCCCCACTAGATGGAGTGACGACCTGATAAGACATGCAGGAAGTCGATGGATGCAGGTGGCTCGGGATCGTGCTTTGCGGCAGTCCTTCGGGGAGGCCTATGTTCAGCAGTGGACTTCTTGGAACGACTTGGAAGGTCTGTAATGATGATGATGATTGAACGAAACACAGTAGCATTAAGCTGCTATTTCACGCTTGTATTCTGTGAGAGGCTGATAGTGGTACTTCCTCGATTGAGCCGTCAAACTTATGCTACAATCATAATATACCACAACACAATGTCATTCCGCAAATAGCTATACAAAACATAATTGATGTGTATAAATTTTCTGCTGAGTTATAAACTTGAACGTTTTCATCCTACAATGTTCAACATGTACGTTGAGTCGATCGCTTTAATAGTTTCCTGTGTCGATACGTGCGCTACCTAATTGATTGTGGAGCGAGCAAACCAACCCTATTTAAATGAGTATGATATCCAATTCACGGCTTACATAATTTACTTGTACTGACTGAGCTTTTTCAATTATTTACATACAAACTATGTACAAAGTTCAGTCTACCGTCACAACACCTACTGGATGGTTTATTGTATAAGCACATCTATACAAATAAATAAAATTGAAGTGTCTGTTTGGAATGTCAAAATAACAGCATTTTACTAATTGCATATAAAAGTATATACGGTACCTATACCAGAAACACAATTTTTAAAATTTTTGTCTGTCTGTCTGCCTGTCCGTCTGTCTGTCTGTCCATCTGTCCGTCCGTCTGTCTGTCTGTTTGTTCCGGCTAATCTCTGAAACGGCTGGACCGAATTTGACGGAACTTTCACTAGTAGATAGCTCATTTTATAAGGAGTAACTTAGGCTAATTATATTTTTGAAAAATAATTAGGATTCCGCGCAACAAAATTAAAACCCTAAAATACACGCGGGCGAAATCGCGATGAACGGTTAGTTTTTAAATAATCTATTAAATCGATTTTTATAAAAAAAAATTATCAGGTATTTATTATGAAAATACGAGTCAAATAAACTTAAAATGAAGTGGAGTTGTTATCATCATTGTTTCTCGTATGCGAAACAAAAAGTTCACAACGTACGGATTTACAAACAAGCGAACGCACGCCCACAGACATCATTTTAGAAACAGTAAAATCGGACTTAAGCGGTTTCAAAACGTGGACACTATATTTAAATTTGGAGTTCTGAAAAACGGGCCAATTACAACAACGTTTAAGAAAAGTAAACTGTGAAAAGCATTGCCATTTACTTTATGTCCTTCGATTCTATACTACGATTCTCTCTTACTTAAAAATAATCCTACGAAGTCAAGCCCTATATAGTTTTCGTCCATTTCCTTATATTTATTCATACAAATAAAATCAAAGTGTCTGTTTGTAATAGCTTAGGGGTTATTTTCATGCTAAGACATGAGTAACCATTTTTAAAATTTTTGTCTGTCTGCCTCTCTGTCTGTCCGGGCCTATCTTCGAATTGACTGAACCGATTGTGGTGAAACTTCAAGAATAGATAGAAAGCATTGCCGGGAGTAATCTAGGCTATATTTTATTCGAATAGCTGAAAAATTTTTAAGGAATGAAAGAATTGATAAAATAAATAGTCTTTGATGATTATCTTAAATGTAAATAACGTTAACAGATCCCAAGTAGCAGAAGTCGGGGCGAGTCGCTAGTCGTTTCCCGAAACATATATTAACGTTTGTTTCCCAAAACATAATATATCGACGAAATAATTGTTGCATATTAAAAATTATTATGCGAATTGGAAAAATGCAATATAGAGATACGAAAATAGAGAGAAGCAGCGCTAGATTAGTCGGTGTGTGGTGGTGGTGGGCGCGCGGGCGATGCGTCGTCCCCACGCGTTCGTATTTTTATCTAGTGGGGCCGCCGCGCTCTAGCTCACCTTTCGATCTATTCCTAGTCATTTTATTTTTAAACTTTTGTCTAGATTACTTTCCTTCCGTCTGCTTATTAGTGGATGATTGAAACGCGTCGCAGGGGGCGCTTCTCTAGAAATATATCGTGTTTATGTTTCCGGTAGGGCGATCACCGCCAGTCACACGTGACTTTCAGTTTTGTCGTTTTATTTCTCATGGGTGTTTCTCAAGATGCTTGGTTATTTTTGAATACTCATTGTTATTATAGTTAAACATTTATCTTGTTCCTTTTATTTTTGCAATCGTATTGTAAACATTGTTATATTCTTATAAATTATTACTTACTAAACCTTGGTTTAGCTTTTTAAAGCTTTTTATAATACATTCGTACAAGACGTAATTCAAATACCTATGAACGTGTATGTGAACGTATAGAAATGCTGATAAATGAAAGACCCTACCAAAATCGATTCACATCTGGCAAGTCGGAACTTACAGCGGGTTATCTTTCAATGACGTCTTCGGGCGTCACATCCGGGTCTCTCTAGGAACACATTTGGCCTAAAAATCATCATTCGATATCTCGCTTCCTCAAGTTTACAAAAATATTTGTGAATGAACGGCCCTAGTGCGTGTCCTTGCGCGTTGTGAATGAGGCCACGTCGCAGTTCTTAACATATGTAGTTCAATATCAGTGCGTGTGTAGATTCATTATATTTATAAATATTAGTTCACTATATTTGCATCTCTACAAGGAAAATGTTCAGATAACATTTATAACAATGTAAATACAAAGCGTTGGATGTGTTGTACGTTCTACGCGCTGGTTGTACGCGGCTTATCTAACCAAAACTTTTTTTAATCCTATATAATTACACTCCTCGAGCTTTTTAATTAATATTTCCAAGTAGTTATACGTTTCGTAGTGGATAATATATTAGCAATTAACAGATTTAAAAACAGAATTTGTGTTTTTTTTTTCAGTGGCATT
Organism: Parnassius mnemosyne; assembly: GCA_963668995.1. NCBI lineage: Eukaryota > Metazoa > Arthropoda > Insecta > Lepidoptera > Papilionidae > Parnassius > Parnassius mnemosyne. The sequence continues at coordinate 18,355,092 of CAVLGL010000080.1, forward strand.
ATTTTATTATTTCTTGTTTACATGTTATGTTTTAAAAACATAAATTTTAAATAAAAACAGAAAATATGAAAACTTTAAATATTTAAAATTTTGACAATTTATTAGTATATTTAATTTTGAGAGCTGCAGCTGATTATAACACCAATTAAACAATAATATAAATAAAGACCGAGATATTCTAAACGTATCCAATAAAAGTTATTTAAAATACAAATGTGTGTCTTGTATTCTTACATTGTTTGGCAACTATCGTCTAACTTTCATAGCTATCTATCTCGATGAACTAACGAACCTCAAGTGGCAGGGCAATCGCAATATTCAGCGTTCTCTCTGTAAACGGATTGAAGACCTATTGAATCATGCAGGAAGTCGATCAATGCAGGCATGCAGAAGATTCAGGTTATGATATATTTGTATAGGTTATGTTATATTCAGGCCTATGCTCAGTGGTGGTGATGTACTGTATAGTGATGATGATGACCTGACTTCAATTTTGACTATATATTTACTTAAATACTTTATTCTAAATATTACGTATTAGAAAGTATTAAATACGGTAAACATAATATAGCCATTCAGCGGGGAAACGCAGCCAGTGTTCTTGGCACGATACCGCGGGTAGTAGGACTGTATGATAATTAAGTTACTAGTTTTAGTTTTTTTTATTATAGTTTGTAATATTGTATATAATAAAATATTGTAACAATAAAGTTTGTAAACAAAACAATAAACATAATATTTTACTATATTTTATATATAGAAACATTTCTAAAGAAATCATAACAATACGTCAATAGTATGTATTTTATAAGGACCAAAAGATTTTTGTCTCTTACAGACTGTGAGTAAACACATGGATAACTTGGGTCGGATTAAATAAGGCAGGAAATAGGATAAGTTGCACTCCAGATGCACATTATCATATGGGCCAAACGAGGGAATTTATTTATAGATGTTGAGGAGGCGCGCGTGCGAGGGTGAGGGTGCTCCCCGAGGTTTCTCGTCTTTAAGTTATTAACTTCACATGAGAATCCAGCAATTGTGCTGTCAACATGCTTCCTCCTAATAACATACGGGCCACGTACACAATAACATTGTGGTTAAAATAGCTGAGTTGAACGACACGGCGAGCTTATATTTTGTTTTTCCATTTTTATTTATTGTCTCTGTAAATTAATATTTTTATAGAATGCTGTGTCTGACATAACAGTATCCTGACTTTTCTGTCATTTATCATAATATTATACAATTCCTATTATATTGTAAAATTTAATACATTTTTAATAAAAGATACTTAAATGAAAATCTTTTTACTGGAAACGAGGCGTTCCGTCTTAGTCCTCAGGGGTGACAACTAGGGTTACCAGTTCTCGAAAGGACCAACCCGGGAGAATTTTATGATGGGTTGAAAGAGAATCTCATTCATTTATTAATTTTTAAATTTATATTTACTTTGCTTTCGAGCAACATCTAATATTTGTCAGTTTTTCACCACAAAATCATAAAAGTTTTTACATGAAAAATCGAAGTTTGTTAGTACTTGTAACTCTGCTGACACCCTAGCTACAACGTATCTGCATTTTGATTCTTAATCGAGGATAAATTAGATGTCCATGTACATTCACTTACCACCAGATGAAGTTTGTGTTTCTTTGCCATTCTTATTCTATAAAAAAAACTTAAATAAATATATACTTTTTAGCTAACAGGCCACCTTTGGGTAAACAGTTACTACAGTCTATGTCTATCGACAATCGCTGCCAACTTCACTTCTAACAAAGGCGGTAAGAATTCTTTTCTGCCTAGGAGCCCGTCTCGATGAGCGTTAATATACTTCCAGTCACCAGATGTCGCTACTTTTTTTTATAGGATAGGGTGACAAACGAGCACACAGTTCACCTGATGGTAAGTGGTTGTTGTGACCTATAGACATCTAGATCTATCCTCAATAAAGAATCAAAATGCAGATGCGTTGTCACCCGTGAGGACTAAGATGGAATGCCTCTTTTCCAGTAAAAAGGGTCTCCGGTTCTCTACACTTACCATACGAAACACAGCAGTGTTAAGCTGCTATTTTACGCTGGTATTCTGTGAGAGCGTGTATATTTGTACTACGCACTAGATTTCGCATTCCGAACATTGACTGTGTTCAACTGAATTGTACTGCAATCCGTACACTAAACTAAATATTGCGTAAATTGAAGATTTGTGAATTCCATAAGATAATTATTATTACATTTTATTTAGAAATATGTTTGCTTAGATTAAAATAAGAGTATGTTATATTACATTCTTATATATATTTTATATTAGTATTTTATATGTATTAAAATCTTATATTTATTTTATATTAAATTAAAGTCCTGGCGCATGCGCGACTACTACTCCCGCGCATGCGCGAAGGCATAGAGTAGCGCACAATTTTTATTTGGAGTAGCTTCTCTAGTACGTAGTACATATAACTCAATGGTTTCAAGAGTATTATATTAATACACAAAACAATACCTCAATGGTTTTTGATGCTCTTTAATTTTTTGAACATTTTGTCTGTTTTTTTTTATTTCTATACTTTTATATATAGCTGTGGTTTGTTTTATTTATTTTTAATCGAATTAATATTAAATATAATTAATAGTACAGAAATAAACATTAATCTTTACATTTTTCAAACAAATGAATTTCTCCGAAATCTGTCAAATATTACGCCTCATTTTACGTGGCGCTGCTCTGGTGGCAGGAAAGGCCGAGGATGCTCTCATTGGTATCACTCTCCGCTGCCGCCAAATAGAAATGACTGCAATGCTATGCTCCGTTTTAAAGGGTGGGGAGAATCAATATAATCACAGGCTGTGAGGCAACCATCTTAGTCCTCAGACGTGACAACGCATCTGCAGACTTCCTTGTTTGAAATTAGTTGCAGATTTCCATGGACAGCATTAGCAACTTAACATCAAGTAGAGCAGAACGCGATTACAGTGTATGAGGGTGTGCGTAATCCCGTGGTGCACTATTCCCTCATTCTCATAGTCCAAAGAGACGGTAACGCGATACGACCAAAGAGATATGGACGCTGGCGCAGGACTCTCGGCGAATCGTGTTTTCCGATGCGCAATAGTAAAACACCGTCAACTTTCTGACTCTGGACTCCTAATGAGAAGTTCTTGTTAGAAAAATCCAATAACTGATTTTTGTCCGACCCACACCAAGAACACATCACAGCTTTGCGTAATTTAAATGACAACCACGCTTTCTCTTCGATAGTTCCCCTGGGATTCCTAGGAAATGTATTTGTTTCTATGCTAAAGTTCGAAAACTACACTTCTCACAATTTTTTTTTTTTAATAAAAATGTTTTATTTCAGTAAATCTTTTTTACAATTGATTTGCCAAGGCCTCCCAGAAAGTAATCCTAAGATACTTGTGTTGGGAGTGCCTCGCTCTTCCTATGCAATCATAACACTTCGATTTACATTATAATATAAAAATAGCCAAATTTGATTTAATAGAACAGAGTTACATAATTAATAGAAAGAAAGGAGTTTATGAGAAATGAATACCTGAGTAGTTGAATCCGTAGTGTGTTAGTTTGAGGTGTGTGTGTGTGTGTGTGTGTGTGTGTGTGTGTGTGTGTGTGTGAAAATTTTATGAACTTAAATAAAACTGAAAAAAAAATGATGTGTTATACTAAAATTCTTATAATTGTTAGAGAAAAAAAAACATTTTTGGCGCTTAATTCAGTTTAGTACAAAAATAATGATACTATAAGCCTCAATGTCTCAAGTTTAGTTCATATCAGCTGAGTCGCGACTGATAAAAATTTAGATCTAAGTCTAAGACCTAAGTGAAAAGCAGTAGCCGGGGACTGTAATATTCCGACACTTGACACTCTTTTTAGAGGTATTTTAGAGGCTACTAAGGACAATATAGTATAAAAAATATGCAACGCGCACTGAACATAAGCTGTGATGATCCTAGTGAGAATACTAGATCATAGTCATGAAATTATTGTGATAATACTTCTGTAAAATTTCATATTGTTCAGACATGCGGAAATGGGTAAAAATTTTATTACAAAATTTCAATAAATTCATACAAACCTCAAGCATCCAGATGGTGAGGATGGTATCGTATGTATGTACATACGATACCATCCTCACCATCTGGATGCTTGGCGGTCCACGGCTTTGCGTTTTACTAGGAGTTTTCTTCCTTCTCTGTGAAATTGTTTACCACCCGCGAACTTACACCTTTCTAAAATGCCGGCAACGCATCTGCAATTCCCCTGGTGTGGCAGTTGTTCATGGGCGGCGGTAGTCACTTACCATCAGGTGAGCCGCATGCTCGTTTGCCCCCTTTTCTATAAAAAAAAACACACTACATACGTGTCAAGCTTATAAAATTAGAGTTCAAAAAATTTAAACAACAAGCATTCGTTATGAGCTGTGATTATCTTAGTGAGAATACTAAGTCATAGTTATTAAATTACGTGAGCCACCCAGTAACTTTTGCGAAACTAGAAAAATTACAGTTATAGTTTTAATGGTTAAATCTGTTTGAAAAACTCCACTCCACCAGGATCTTTATAAAGTTTCATACGACTGAAACAATTTTCGAATTAGTCCGCCTCAATGGCCTCTTCGATCTGATTTCTTATTTCAATCAGGGCTATAAGGAGGGTCATCCAAAAGCTATAGATTCATTACTTGTAATAATGTCGTAAAGACGCCGAATTGAGCTTGCCACGGCAACATTCTGGACGTATTCACCGTGGACGTTTTGCGGAACATAACGCAAAACTATCATCCTCACGCTAAAGTGTTCGTGTAAAATATTTTGAACACTACCCGAACCAACCTGCAATATCTTCATGCGTAATCTCGCCTATTCTCTTTAGTTAAATGTTTCACTATTAACATGTTTCCTTCCGTAACATCTGTCAAAGGGCGATCACCTTTTTCTTCATTTCTTAGAGGTAAATTTGTAATACTAGCGGTTTACGCTTGCCTTACAAGGGCCATTATCCGTAAATGCCATTTGAAGTCTATTAAACGAGTCGTCGGGTTTAAGCAATATTTAAAATCGTGGACACAAATCCATTTTTCTATGAAACACGATATTTCAATTCAGCTCTTCAAAATTTGAAAGGAAATTTGTAACTAGTACATTTGTATTTTTACTTGAAAATAATCGCATTTCAAAATAAAATTATAAATGTGGCAAGTGTTCCGTACAATAAAAAACTTTTTTTGCAAAACTTTTGACGTGACTTATCGTATAATATTTTATAGGTTCTGAATACTTCTGCAAATCTTCTGATAATTCAAATTTCGGATAATTCAAAATTAAATAACAAATTTCCATTTGATCCATACTTCCAGGACAAGCTTATATTGTAAGAATTTAATGAAAAATACTTAAACAACACGCATTGATCATTATCTGTGATTATCTCCGTAAGACTACTAGGTCATAGTTATTAAATTGTCAACAGTTCTTTAAGCGTCTGCGAAAGGTCAGATTATTCAGAGGTCTGGAAATGGTCTTCCAGGTTGTCACTCCCATTCGAGAGCCTTTCCGTTCTTCGAGCTATATGGCTGGCTCATTGCCAAGCTTCGACTTTCTCATGGAAAAAACATATAAATGACCTAGGAGTCCTGTATTTTGGAGAAGTTTCACATGAATATACGTAAATCTTCTCCAAAATACAGGACTCCTAGTGGGGCGCATTGGGTTTTAAAAGAAAAACTAAAACGGGTTCCAAGTTTTATAAGCTTATGAACAATACTCATATGCAGACCTGCGAAAGTTAACAAGGGTGCCACGGTTAGCAATGGTAGATTCGGGAGACAGCTTTTGGAACCCTAAGAGGATTCTTGAAAGATATATCTATTAATATTACCTTTGGAGTGTTTAGATATTGTAGGTCAAATTTTGTTTATCTCTGCGTTTAAAAATATTAACAACTTTTTCTTAGTCTTACAGTTGTTTTTTGATAAGGTAATATAAGGGTGACAAACGAGCACACAGTCCAGCTGATGGTAAGTGGATGCTGTGGACCATAGACATCTTCATCTGCCCTCGACTAAGAACCAAAAAGCCAATGCATTGTCACCCGCGAAGACTGAGATGGAATGCCTCGTTTCCAGTAAAGAGTCTGCGGTTCTCTACACTCACCGTACGACTCTCTCATAAGACTCACTCACGACGATGGTATTCTGTGAGAGCGTGGTCTTTCCCCGGTCGAGCTGACCCATTCATGCTACATCCACAATATAGCTGCAGGATGGCTCTGCCGTGTTTATTATATAAGAGTCGTTTTTACGAGAAGTGACTCTGTAACTATTTTTTTCACCAAGGGAATTGCAATTCGTTGCCGGTCTTTTAAAAGCCATATGACTAGATTGTAAATATTTTTTAAGTATATTTGAAAAAAAAAACTTAAAGAAACTGTTTTATTAAGGTATACTTTTCTTTTTTGAACTTAAGTTTGCCAGTTTCCAAACTAATTACAGTTCATGTGACTTTAGATTTTGTTTTTGAACTTTAATTTTATTGCTTCTTAGAAACTTTCTTAAAATTTTAGAGTATTTTTATATATTGATGAAAGGTTATAGCTTATTCCTACTCTTTTTAAATCTTACGTCACCCACTCACTCCAGCAATGTTTTTTTACGAATCTTAAGTACCTATCTAGTAAACACTGTCAAAATTCTCTTCATTATTTAACCGACTTCAAAAATGAGGAGGTATTCAATTCGACTGTATTTTTTCTTATGCGTGTTACCTCATAACTTTTTTCTAGGTGAACCGATTTCGTCCATATAAACTTGATCAAGGACTGACCAGTAATTTTTGAGTAATCTTTAATAATTTATATTGAAGTCGATTGTGCGTAATTTTTAATTTTATCACTTGCTTATATGAATAAATGTCCAAATATTCTTCGATTATACGGGAACATAGATTATTTCATTTTATCCTTTTAAGTACGGCAAACGAAATTTCTGTATTTAAATAAGATATAAGTAGGTAACGATTATGAATGGCGTGGCGCCTAAAGCCGAATGTGAGGGGCGGCTGCGCCGCTCACCGCAGTCTGCCGCCACGAACAAACCTAACCTAAACCCTAAAAGTAGACATTTGCTTTTTAAAGCAGCAGTAACCAATTAGGACCATTACTTATGAAGGCCCTTAACGTAACAGCTTCGCTAGCATAAGTGAGTTTCCTTATTTCGGTTTGATACTAAGTTATCATCTACGAATACAATACCAAGGTCTTCATCGCATATCACTACGACACAGATAGTTAGCTAGTAGCATCAAGTAGCTTGTTTTGAATTTAAAAATCTAACCAGATTTCAATTTATCTATTTGTTTGGAGTAAAACTATAGTCAATCGGGGTTACTACGCGTATACTATTACTTTCCCAGATCACATGTTTTTTCATCACTATATTTTGTTTATTAACTTTTACAATGTTAAATATGAGACAAAATAGTTTACTTAATCTGTGCTCTCAGGTTGGTTTTCATATTCTCAAGTTATTTAACGTCTATAAAAATCATAAAACATATCAAAAACTGTCAATTGTTTGTGTGTCAAAGTTATAACCCCTATATGGATAACTTTGACACAAATGAGATTTGTCGCAGAAATCATAACTTTTAAACATTTTATAGCTTCCGGGTAGCAATAGTTTAAGTTTTTAACAAATTTCAAATGCAGAGTCATAGACAAGTCAATAAAATAATAAAGTTGTAGTTTTAGCTTTATTTAAATACTTTGGTTATCAAATTTAAAATTTTTACAAGTTTACCGTTGCTAAAGGACAACACTTGAGCGTGGTACTTTTAGAAAAGTTTTTAACATTAATTTTTAAATAAAACTAATTTTACGGATTTTATCGCGTATATTAAATTATTTTTATATTCCCAACGTTTCGGGTACTTTCCAGCACCCGTGGTCACGGGGGACTGAGGTGTTTGACGTCCTGCTGTCATAGTTAGCCCGGTTACCTTCAGTTTTTTAATATTAATTTTTGGTTCGATGTACGCAGAATGAGCTTACAGTATTTTTGACATTAACTTCGTTTGACAGCTTCTTCTTTTTCTAGAGAGTTCGTTTACGAAGTTTATTAAGTACACAAAGTTTATAAATTTAATGTTATGCACTAAATATTGTGCACGTAAAAACTAAAAAAGTATTTTACGTTACCTATGTTAATCAAAGTTACCCCGATCGACAGTATTTTTACGGATTTCATCGTGTTTAATTAACTTAATTTTATTTCCCGACATCTTAGTTATATATAAGATTTGATAGATTACAATACCTCGCAAAAGGACATTGTTTTCTACCAAGGATGAGGCTATTGAAATTTAAAAAACATCCTAATTTCAATAGAGAAGGAGACTGGGTACTACGACCTGTTTGGGATCCTGTAATTAATAAAATTAAAAGTAAAGCCACACTGCGAAACCTCAGGACATAGTGTCAATTTGCGTAGATCGGACCAATAGTAATAATTAAAAAGCTGAAGCCGGGTCAACTTTGATATCGGGGTGTCAAATTCCCCCCGTTACCCTTTGCTTTGCAGCACCCAAAACGTCGGGAATTAAAATAAAGTAAGTTATACGCGATAAAATCCGCAATAGTATTTTTATTCAATTAGCAATTTTGTTTTATTCTTGTTCATAGTTAGAAGTGTAATCATGATCCAATTTGTCTGAAAGCTTTTACAAAAACCGCTGACTTAGCGGTTAGCCACCGTAGAGTCTATATCACCTGAGGATGCCTCGTGTAGAGGCGAAACACGTGTCGTATTATCGTCAGTGGTGTGTCTTGCCTAGTGTAGTGGTGTTGGAAGTAGCGGTGCTGGGATTAGTGGTGACGGGGATAGTGCACGCAATTGAGGGAGGGCGGGAGGTGCTCTTCGTACTAGGTAAGACACATCATTTTATTTTATAACGTGGATATTTGCGAAGTAAATTTTTGTAAAAGCTTTTATATAATGGATTTCCGCAAAGTAACGCCTGATTCTATTAATTATACCAATTTGTCTGGTTTCCCTATGTAAGGGTTACGAAGGTCAGATGCCAATCACTTCAATGTAATAACCAGACTCGCCAAATACTGGATCATGGTCGTACCATGGTTGCCCTATCTGTTTAAATGAAAGTCTAAATTACTTAACTAAATTTTGCAGAAAATCCGAAAACGTAAATAAGTAAATATTGCTGACGTAATCACCATCCAGATCCCCCATCCCCCACGTTATCAAAAATAAGCAAATTAAAGACACCAATTAAAGATGAGTGTAAACTGTTAATACTACTGTTAAAACAAAGCCTAAAATGTTCATGTTAGGAGTAGTTCCAGGCAGTAGTCGAACGGCAGATTTAAACTCGCAAATTTAGTTTCACGGGTTATCCTTATCCTTTATCCGTTAGGATACTGTCGTAAATTTTCTTTAAAAGTATTTTATCAATTCCTAAATTTTTTTTGACAAAACTAATAACAGTAAACAAATAGCAATATTTACAGTTTACCAAATTTACATTCTTTTGAATTCAAAACAAATTGAATATGCGCAAGAATGCACACATCAACTCAATCTAGGGATACCTTAATCCTCAAATATTTACACTTTACAGTTTAAAATATTTATAGTTTCCATAAAGTTTATATACAGATAGAACCTCTTTTATTCTATTTTCAAAATTTTTAAATGTAAATAAAAAAAAGAAAAAACAAAATACGGCGGCAAAATTGTTAGTAATTCGTTACGTCAAGGAAAATTAAATTTGTTCTTCTGATATTAATTAATGAAACGGGATTAGACTGTTTTTCTTTTTTAATTTAACATGCCGTGTGAGCTTTAAGAGTCATATCACGTCGTCATTTGAGTCGAGATGAATTGTTATGTGCCGTGGGCATGTTAGAAAATGGTGCTATTCGCGTTGTTGCTGAGGCCCTACACACCAGCCAAAACGTGATGTCAAAGTTGTGATCACGTTATCCCAGTACTGGAGATGTGGCTGAACAGCACACGGGTACATATCGTGTTACTACGCAGACAGGATTGATTTCTCCAAATGACCGCCAGAAGACAACCCAATATCACAGCGATGCAACTACTACAAAGGCTCCAGGAGGACCACCAGCTGCTGGTAAGCGACCAAACCGTACGAAGGAGGTTGCAATAAATTGGTCTTCATGGTCGAAGACCGCTTCGTGTTCCAGCATTGCGAGTGGCGGCTTTCGTGGGCTCGGGAGCATTTACCATAGAGTGACGAACAATGGTCTTTGGTGACCTATGAGTCCTGGTTTGGGTTTCATCCGGATTCACGAAGAACTCGCGTTTGGAGAACTCCAGGGAGAGTAAGCCGTCTACGGCACCCTCAGGAGGTTCACTCATACCAAGGCCGGACAATCATCGTGTGGGCAAGAATTCGTCTTGGCGGACGATCCCATTCGTTTGGATCCAAGGCAACATGACTGCACAAAAATACCACGAGAAAGTAGTAAAGCCCGTTATTGTCCTACACAGAATGGGCCAGGAATTTCTACTCATGCACGATAATGGGCCTTCCCATACGGCGCAGCTGATGTCGGCCGCTCTCCGAGACCCCGATATTCAAGTTTTGGATTGGCCTGCACAGTCGCCCGACTTAAATCCTATCGAGCATGCCTAGAACATGTTACAACGGAAAGCTTTGAGAGATTTCCCGCCAAATTTGACGATGGAACAACAACTTTATGGACACTTGCAAAGAAAATGTGACCGCATACCGTAGCAAGACATTGACAATTTAATTTTGAGTATAAACAATCGATGTCGATGTGTAATTAATGTAAGAAGTGGCAACACTGGTCATTAAAAATTAGATTTTATAAGATTTTTTTCAATTTTAATTGAAATAAATAGTTTTATAAGAAGAAATGAAGTTTTTTTTATTATACTAATTTTCTACGGCGATTAAAAAAAATTACATTTTCATATCATCGTCATCATTACAGCCTTTCATAAGTCCACTGCTGAACATAGGCCGAGAATGCCACAAAGCACGGTCCTGAGCCACCTGCATCCATCGACTTCCTGCATGTTTGCGGGTTGGCAACCGCATTTTTTACATTTTACATTTTTATTTAAAACAAAAAATTACGAAATGTTTTTTATTTTTTATTAATGACCTTAAAATACTATATCAGGAAATTCTTCATAGATTTTCAGATATTTGATGAAATATAAAATTTCCTTAGATTATGTTGATATGTCTCACTGAGACAAGTTCACTCTTCAATAAACGGATGGAAAAAGCTGACCAGTACGTGAAAGAAGTTCTAAAATCCAACGAGCTAAGCATGTCAAATGTCATGGAAAGTCATTGACACCTGTATACTTCCAGCCATTTCTTGCGGATGCTAAAGCTGGTCACTCACAAAACATCACAGAGAAATAATTGGAACGCCATCAGAGAGCCATGGAGAGAAGCATGACAAAAATAAAGCAACAAGATAAAGTGAAAAGTAGCAAAATAAGAGAAAATCCTAAAGTAGTTGATATACTAACTCAAATAAACCAACAGAAGTGCAAGTGGAGATGGACCGGTCACATGATCCTCGGATCACGAGATAAGTGATGCACAACTGTCTCTGACTGGTGCCCCAGAGATGGCAAACGTAATAGAGGACGTCAACAAACGAGATTACGATACGATTTAAAACTAACGGCTGCACATCATTGGAACAGGGTAGCGCGAGATAGAACTCACTGGAAAATATTAGAGTAGGCCTGTGCCAAGACGCACGCTGAATTACGGGATATTTTATAATAATACCAAAATACACTTAACATACAACTTATAACCTTGTAGTTCAGAATGAAGGCCTTTTTATTAACAGTGTTAATCATATTTGTAGTAATCTTTAAAAAAAATAGATGAGCATTTCTCAAAATTAAGTAATAGTAATTAAAAAAAACCCGATTGCGTAAGAAAGTTTACTGAAAAAAGAAAATTTTATACCCTATATCACTCCCACAATTAAGACGAATTTAAGAACATTTTATATTAATATCAAAACCAATTAAGCCGTTTAGGCTACAGAGCGTGCCAAATAAATAGACGTACGTACATCTCGCACACTCTCGAACAACGATATCCTCCTTCTGGGTCAGTACGGGCAAAAATACAGCTTTGTATCACTTATGTATCTCTAGTTAATAAAAAGCTTGAAAAAAGAATTCATTATTTATTTATAGTGTTATTTTTCAAAGAGTAGCCAAATTTTAAACTTAAGTTCAAATATATAAATTTGTTATTGCGGTTTTTAAAAATACGAGTAAATAAGGCTTCTACTTTTATTTGAAGTTATCTCAAATATAATGTGATTTATGATTACCGATCGACCCTTACGAATGTGTGCGTGCGGAGTAAAATCAGTTAAAATAATGCATTACCACACATTTTGCATTTAAAAAATAAAAAGGAGAAAATGTTTGAGATTTTTTAAATTAATTTTTCTTCACCATTTGCCTATATTACTTATTCTGAAACTTCTTTGCAAATTAGGCCGGTTATTGTAAAATAAACCTGTATTATGATTGTAGCATGAATGGGTCAGCTCGACCGGTGGAGGAGCACGGTCTCACAGAATATCAGCGTGTAATAGCAACTTCGTGCTGCTGTGTATTGTATAGTGAGTGTATACAACCGGAGACCCTTATTACTAGAAATGAGGCATTCCAACTTAGACCTCAAGGTTGAGAACGCATCTGCATTAATTCTTATTTGGAGTTAGCTTAAGGTGTATACGGGCCACACACAGGCTATGGCTGTCCAGTTGTTTTGACAACATCTTTCAAATCTATTGTTTATTATATCATTACTGCTGCCAAATCATCATAGCAAGTTTTACAACTGAGCAACGCGTCCAAATGATAAAACTTTATTACCTATCAAAATTAGTGCTCGTTAGTGCAAACGTTGCGCGCGTTACGCCCAGTTTACGGCAGAGCCGGTAGCCCTTCAAAGTCGACTCTGCAACGTTTGGTGGGCAAATTCTAAACGACCGGTCCGGTAAACAATCAGCTAACACCAGTACGTCAAAAAACATCAGATCGGTCGAAAACATCGCTGTTCTCTGTGAAAGTGTGAAAGAAAACCCGAGGCAATTAATTCCACGCCGTGCACAAGAACTCTGCCTTTCGCAGACTCAACTTGGCTGACTTTTCGTCGGGACTTGCGCATGCACTCTTACAAGATCAAAGAAAGAATGCCGCAAAGCATGGTCCTGAGCCACCTGCATTCATCGACTTCCTGCATGTCTTACCAGATCGTCACTCCATCTAGTGGGGGGATGCCCTACAATTCGTCTGCCGGTACGAGGCCGTCACTCGAGAACCTTTTTCCCCCATCGGTTGACGGTTCTTCGAGCTATATGGCCGGCCCATTGCAACTTCACCTTACTAATCCGTTGGGCTATGTGGGTCACTCTGGTTGTACTGCGGATATCCTCATTTCTAAATTTATCACGCAGAGAAACTTCGAGCATAGCCCTCTCTATAGCTCGCTGAGTGACCTTGAGCTTCCTGATCCGGCTAGCAGTGAAGGACCACGTCTCAGTTCCATAAGTCATCACTGACAACACGCACTGGTTGTACAGTCTTGTTTTCAAGTTTTTAGGTATACCTGACGACAAGATGTGCTGTAATTTTCCGAACGCTGCCCAGCCGAGTTGAATCCGTCGATAGACCTCTCGGTCGACGTTAGACTTACCTAGTCGGACTATTTATCCCATTTAAACATACTCATCAACAACTTCGAGCTTAGTGCTCCCAACAACTACCGGCATAGGTGTGACATGGACTTTATACATGATCTTTGTTTGTCCATGTTCATCTTAAGACCTATCCTTTCCTATACTATTGAGGTAATTGAGGTTCTATATAAAAATAGGTTCTCCAGCGATTCTGCCCTAAGGACTATATCGTTGGCAAGTCGAAGGTGAGTAATGTAATCGCCGATGATGTTAATACCGTATTCTTACCAGTCCAGAAGTCCAGTGAAAACGTCTTCCAATGCAGCGGTGAAGAGTTTCGGGGATATAACGTCACGTTTTGAGGTATGTCTGACGAGAAGATGTGTCGTAGTTTCCCGAACGCTGCCCAGCCGAGTTGAATCCCTCGATTGACCTCGGTCGAAGTTGGACTTACCTAGTCGGACTATTTGTCCCAGGTAAACATACTCGTCAACAACTTTGAGCTTAGTGCTCCCAACAACTACCGGCATAAGTGTGTCATGGACATTAAACATGATCTTTGTTTTGTCCATGTTCATCCTAAGTCCTATTCGTTGGGAGGCACTATTGTGGTAATTGAGCATGGTGCTTAGGTCCTCCGGCGATTCTGCCATAAGGACTATATCGTCGGCAAATCGAAGGTGAGTGATGTACTCGTCATTGATGTTAATACCGTATCCTTTCCAGTCCAGGAGCTTGAAAACGTCTTCCAATGCAGCGGTGAAGAGTATCGGGGATATAACATCACCCTGTCTTACACCTCTCTGCAATTGGATAGGTTTCGTACTCTGGTTCTGTACTCGGATAGCCATCGTAGCTCTACTGTACAAACACTTCAGCACTTCGATATACCGACAGTTAACTTGGTACCGCTGAAGGGACTGCAGCACCGCCCAAATTTTGACGGAATTAAAGGCTTTCTCATAGTCCACATACGCCAAATATGGTGTCGAATTTTACTCCTAGGAATTTTGTATAATTTGCCGAAGGGTATGTATGTGGTCTATGGTGCTAAAGGCTTTTCGGAAACCGGTTTGTTCGGGAGGCTGGAAGTCGTCGAGTCTGCATGCGAGACGATTCGTAGTGACACTCGAAAACAGCACGTAGACGCGACTCAGAAGTGAAATCGGTCCGTAGTTCTTCAAGAGAGCGTTGTCGCATTTCTTGAAGCACAAAACCACCGGACTTCTGCTCCACGCCTCCGGAGTAGTGCCACCATGGAGGACGGAATTAACAGAACCTCTGAAGGACTTCAAGTACCGGTTTTCCACCCGCTGTAATTCCATCCTCGCCTGGGATCTTGCCGTTTTTAAGGTGCTGGAGAGCCTTTCTAATCTCGCGCAAACTGATGTCAAACTGATATAATCGGAATAGTGTCGGATAAGACTTGCTCTTGGATCGTTACTCACACTTGCGTGTGAGTAACACACGACACGACGAGTAACTGGTCGACACACTCTCAATCTTTGCAACTTTATTAACGAGAGACTTGTAGACGATAAATCCGACACCTCCTTAGGACAGATGGTCGCCCCTCCGGTGATAGAACAAGTTGCCGGATTCGAGGATTAGCAAGTCCTCCACCTCATATGGGACCTCAAACAATCCTATAATATTCCAGCGCAACTTGTCTATCTCTATTTCCAGCTACAGGATCTTCTCGTCTGTCCTCCGGGAGCGTGAGTTATATGTTGCCAGGTAGAGTCGTCTTAGGTGGCAACCGAACCTCCACCGGTAATTCTTAGCACCCCCTGCCCCGCCGTTACCATGGTCGCCACCGTAGCCAGGAATAGCGGGGCCACAAGGGACTGGGGGCCGTTTCTTCGTAACTTTAATCATGGGGGTATATTGCCATAGTTGCCACGCTTGGCGAGCGAGTAGGCAACTGCAGTTTTTTACTACTGTTGTTTTGCTGTTATCAGAAAGATGCTGCTGTCCATCTTCTGCCTCAGTTTCCCTCTGTCGCCTCTTGCGACATCCACGGGAAGATATGGGGTAGGGTTTTCTTACCTGCCACTACACGGAATACTGACCTGTTATCTTAAAATTAATGACTACAAACAACACTGTTTCTTTGCTAACTGGACTTCAGAGCGTTTGGAAAAGGACCTCAATTTTTGCCGAAAAATTGTCTTTAGTGATAACACGCATATTCGACTGAATGGCTATGTTAATAAACAAAATTTCCGTATATGACACGATTCCAAACCACACGAGTTTCACCAGATTACAATGCATCCAGAAAAAAGATACCGTTTGGTGCGGATTTCGGTCCGTACTTTTACAAAAACGACGTTGGTGAGGCCATCACTGTCAACAGCGAGCGCTACAGATCGATGATAACCAATTTATTTTGGCCCACATTAAACAATACGGACGTAGACGATCTGTAGTTCTAGCAGGACGGCGTTACGTTCACACAGCGGACGCCATAATGGAAATTCTGCATGAACGGTTTGAGGGTAGGATTATCTCTCGCAAAAGTGACGCGAATTGGCCACCAAGATCGTGCGATTTGACCCCACCGGAATTTTTCTTTTGGAGTTTTGTGAAATCGCAGGTCTATGCCGATAACCCTCAATCGACCGCTCTCGAAGTCAACATAACCCAGGCCATCACTCAAATTCAGCCAGATTTATGCGGCAAAATCATTGAATGACCTCAGTGATGCAGTCCACAGTGAGAGGCCGCAGTGGATATTTAAACGATGAAATATATGGAATATTTCGTTAACGGCATTCATGGACCTTTCAAATAAAAAAATATTTCGATAATACCTCACACACAGCTTGTTTTGTTCTATTTCAACATCGACCCGCTCTCATTGCTAAACTCTTTATAATGGATCTCCGCAAAATAACACTTACTTCTATTAATTATCGCATTACCTTTGTTAAAGTTTTATAGAATTACTATTATAAAGTTTTTGGTGAATTATACAAAATCTAAATAAAAACAACCTTTAACAAGTTTGGCTAGAGCTTTCGCTATATAAAATTTTAAGATCCTTTAAGGTAATCCGTTCCACTTAAGCTCTATATAAGCAAATTTCCACAAATTGATGGTGATTTAAAACGTAAGAGTATTTTTATTTTCTAAACGGCATTGATAAACGAACTTACAAGTCCACCTGATGGTGAGTGGTTACTGTAGCTCATGGAAACCTACAGCCAACTTTAAACAAAGAAAGCTGCAGATGCGTTGTCACCTCTGTGGACTAAGATGGATATTTTACGTGGTAGAGCCATGCTAAAGCTATATTACTTGTATAGTTGTGGCACGAATGGGTCAGCTTGACGGGGGAAGGACAACGCTCTCACAGATACCAGCGTAAAATAACAGCTCAACGTTGCTGTATTTCGTTTGGTGAGTGTAGAGAACCGGAGACCCTATTTTCTGGAAACGAGACATTCCATCTTAGTCCTCACGGGTAACAACGCATCTGCATTTTGATTCATATTTGAGGATAGATGTGGATGTCTATGGGCCACAGCAACCACTTACCATCAGGTGGACAGTGTGCTCCTTTGTCACCCTTATCCTATAAAAAAAGTCTGTAATGACTGACTCTCTACACCCTTCAGACAGCAGAGCAAGCACAGCTATTTGGTTACAGAAATATGTAGGACAGTGGTATCTACCCAGACGTCAGAAAAATAACTCCACCTCCTGGTAATAGTAAGTATAACTAAGTTTCGGCTCTGCGTTTACCACCGTGTCCAGCCTGTTAAATATGGGTAGCCCTTTCAAGAGTACGTACCACCCACCTTCCCAGATGGACTTCTAGACATAAAAGGAGGTACCACCTAATTTACAAACTAGGCGGTGAAGGAATACATCGTGAGGAAACCTGCATGTCTGAGAAAAAAAATGATTTCGAAGACATGTGAAGTTCGCCAACACGCATTGGAGCAGCGCGGCGAACACTTCCTTGTCCTAAAACCCTCTCAGAAATGAGGGGAGGCCTGTGCCCAGCAGTGGGACGTATATAGGCTGTAACTTTTTTTTTTACAAACTAGTAGTACTACAATAAAAAACAAAAACAAGACGAAATTCTTTCAAAGTTACTATTAATTAAATTTTTTCATGGAAATTATCAAAAATATAAAATTTATATAATACGTAATATCGCCTACGTATATATACTATAATACGTAATATTTATTTAATACGTAATATCGCCTAAAAAGCTATAAACTTAATCTGCACTAAATGATCTTTTAATACCTAGTACTACCTACACAGTTTTCTTATTCCTAGATATATTTAAGAGATTACTAGAAAAGATCAATATCAATATCGCTGTCATTTGTTTTCAGATTCGTTTGGTTTCACTCAACGCAACGCTTAATACGGCACAAAGCTTCTAGGAATTCTAAACAATTGAGTAAGTATATATTGTTTTATCTACTTATAGTATAATTGTATATAATTTAACGTGGTAGAACCACTTTGCAACTATATTATAACTGCAGACTGAATGGGTCGGCTCGGGAAAAGACCACCCTCTTACAGAATACCAATGTAAAACAGCAGCTTAATGTTGCTGTGTTTCGTTTCGTATAGTTTAGACAAGAATCTATCTTAGTCCGCAGGTTTGACAACGTATATACATTCTGATTCTGCGATCGAGGATAGAATTTCCATAGACCTCAGCATCTATTTGTCTACAGGTGAATTGTGTGGTCGTTTGTCAAAATTATCCTATAAAAAAACTTATTTTAATACTTTGATGAAATAATAGTTAAAAGTGGTAAAAACCAGCAAAATTCTACCAGCACAAAATAATAATTATATTGCAGTGTTTTGTATAATTAATGATGAGAACCGAAGACCCTTTTAGTACCGAGGCATTCCATGCCGTTCCTCAGAGGTGACATTGAACCTCCGTTTTGATTCTCCTTGATAGGTATCTCTGATCCAAAGCATCCACTTCCTATCAGATTGACTGTGTGCACATTTGTCCCGCGTGTATAATATAATAATAAGTCATTCTCTTTTCAGACTTTAATTTTAGGGTTCCGTACCTCAAAAGGAAAAAACGGAACCCTTATAAGATCACTTCGTTGTCCGTCTGTCTGTCTGTCAAGGCCCTTTTTCTCAGGAACACGTGAAGGTATCAAGCTGAAATTCTTAACAAATACGCAAGTCTACTTCCCCTTAGAGCTGTGAAAAAATCAAACTTCTAAGCCAACTCAATCAAGAGATACAGCCGTTTATGGCGCAAATATTCGACATTCGCAAGGGAATCAAAACCTTCAGGGTACTTCTCGTGAACTCAGAATCTTAAAATTTGGTACGAAACAAATTTTTATAGTACAGATAAAGGAAAAATTGCAAAAAGCAAAAATTTTTGGTTACATCATATAATAAAAATATTTTTAATAATTTTAAACTTATATACCTACAGATTTGTTCGGAACCCTCGGTGCGCGAGTCCGACTCGCACTTGGCCGGTTTTTTTTTTATTATCAACTCCAAAGACGATACTGCGAACAAGAGCATGGGAAATAATTCTGAATTTATTCTCCTTATCCCCGATTACAATTTCTCTTTTTTGTTACCTGCATGCTTATTTAGAATGTTGCCAATATGAAACAGACGTAATAATAAATAATAATAAAATAGAATAAATGATTTCTGTAAGTCCCCAAAAATATTACATTCCAATATGATATTTATTGATTATTTTAACTATGGGTTAATTAGCATAAAAATCGTTTAAAGTATCGGGCCAGTGCCGGTTATTTCATTAACTTGGCCATAAAATCGAAGTGCACTGGAAGCCACCTTAACCGAGAGCTCATAAAAGCGTCGAATTGAAGATGCAGAGGGCCTTGCTGGTGCGGATAGAATGCGGCGCGATCGTCCGACTGGTTTCTAAGCCAATGTCGCTTGGAATGCAGCGGGGCGAGCGCGCGGCGAGCGCGGCGCGGCGCGGGCGGGCGGCGCATCGTGCTGTTGTCGCAAGTGGCCGCCGCACTTGTCGGCGCGTTTGACTGCCGGAGATATTCGGCACGGTAACGGGCCGCGGCCTTCCTGGAATCGGTTACCTGTTGCATTCCAGCGCCGGCCGCCGCCCGCCGCCGCCCGCCGCCCACCGCCCGTTGCAACCGTAGCGATGCAGTTGCCTCGAAAAAATACGCCCGCGTTGCTTTATTCCACTTGAGGCTGCGCTGCACTCATTTTTGCTTATCTGTGCTCTTATCGAGAGGAAAAACTTTAAAGTTTATGTGTAGTTAAACAAAGCAATTCCTGTGTATTTTGGGGCGTCCATTATTGGTGCGATATTGACAATAAGATAAATAAAACACAGTCACATAGCAAATTAGCAAAACATCTTCAATAACATTAATCCAACAATAAACCTATTATCGTGTATTGAGAATGCAAAGAAAGGATAAGTGTCGTGATATTGTGAGCAACTCTTGTTTATAACTAAAATTAAAATCCTCGAATTAAAAAGAGCTGATGATCATCAAACGGCTGAACAGACTTTCTTGAAACACAGCTTAGAACACTCTCGATTAAGGCACCTTTCAAACAAAAAAAAATTCCGTACACGAACAGTATACAGATACAAAGATACACACTTCAAACAAATAACACCCCTATGGTTACGTCGGGGCTTATAAATTATCGTATTGAGTACCTATATTTTGTAGTCTTTGTATAGTAGCTACCGCTAGCTTCGCTAACACTACCTTAAATAATCCTATTCATTTGAAATATGTAAAGGTTTAATGGTAAAAATGTTATTTATATAATATAACTATCACAAAAATGTTAACAGCTCATCTCAGTAAATACAGTGTCGCATAAAAACAAATCCTTTCACGGTGGACGACGTAAGTGACTCAGCGATGTACTTTGTTGCAGTCCTGCAGGCCTTATAAATGGATTAAGATAATTGAGCAACTATTCAATGAATTGCAAAAACGACAAGTTATTTATCATTGCAAATATGTTGCATTATGTTGTAACATAATTTCAATTTAATTGAGAAGGCAATACTTAATAACGTACTGTTTGATAATGTATCAATTACCTATTATACATTTCCGTACTCGAGACATTCTCATATTATTTATTACCCTATCCCACAAAATACTACGGGAGTGGCGGTTGACCGTAAGAATATCCACTACCCCATATATTGATAATAGGCGACCTAGCGAAACAACTGGGCACTAGCGTATTCCCAATAACAACTAAAACAACCGGGTGCTAACCCGCCTACCAAGCGTGGTATCTATAGCTAATATCCCCCTTATGAGCCAATCTATGGGTAGTAGACTTTTGATAAGCTGTTACGGTAACGGACTTTTACGAGTTGATAAAGAAGGTTAAGAAATACAAAACGTAGATCTTATCACTCACCTTTTTCTTTAAAATTGCAGTAATAATAGTCTGTAAACATCTCACTATCAAGCACAGATCTTTTCTCAATGTTGAGTCAGTAACCGACCTAGAAAGAATCAGCACCCACTGTTTGAGAACGAATTGGCGCACTTAACCAGTTCTAGAAATATTTTAATATTAATCAAGTAGATTTCCTGTCGATGTCGATCTTTTGTTTTTGCATGTTTTCCTTTATCGCTAAGCAAGTGACAAAGCAGTGCTTCAAATTAACAATTTCAATTATACTCGTGGCGATTGAACTCGGTAGGCCAATCTCTTTGAAAGTCCTTTAATCTCATAGTGTAAGCAAGACATCCTGCTAGATGGATTGCTTACACTTGAATGAAGAAAAAGGAGTTTTTTCGATTTTATGTCTCCTACATTCATCGACACTTATCAGGTTCTTATTTTATTTAGTAGGGTATTCTAGTCTTGCCAATACGAGGCTGTTACCAGACTACATTTCTTCAATATAAAACAAATTCAGCGTAATTTGTTGTCAAATTTAAAATTGGTTAAGAGGCTAAAGTCACTGACACACATTAATTTGTGGTGCTAAGTGGAACAATTCAGTTTTGTTAAGTCCTTCAAAATGTTGCGAGAAAGATTCGCTATTGCATACCGACGCAATCTATTGTGCAGCGACCGACGTCCAGCCAGCTAATTATTACATTTCTCAAATTGTTGCTTTCTACGTATTATTGCTTTACCTAATAATTTTAACACACGTATCGCATAGAACTATGAACGTTTACAACAGATTCTAAATCTACAGCTACTAGGAGTTTGCTTCATTTTTAAATGTTTAACGCAAGTTCGATTTGGGAATGATTTATTTACGAGATAAGTACATAATTACAATACTGGCCGAATAATTCTAGTGCAAATCTTTTTGTTTATATTTGTGGATAGTATAACAAAAATTTATTTAGAGCAATTTTAAATAATGCATAAAATTGAATATAGTAGAAGACAATAGTCTCATTAAAATGGCTAAAGAGAATATACCTAGTAAGATTTCTTGTAGTTTACAGGTGATGCATGAAAAGGTTTAAATCATGGAAGCATATTATCTAACACCAGACCATCATGTAAAAATAATGTTATCCTACGTATAGATAGGATGTACAATTTTTCTAAACCACTGTCGATCTTTATCGCAAAGTAATTTGCATGGTGTGTATAACTTGTGAGGAATTTCAAAGGATCTGGAACCGGCGTAGTGGCTTGCAACTTTCTCTACTAGCGCTTGTCAATCTGCTGGCACGGAATTTAAGCCAGCGCTCGTCTAACACTGCCATAAGTTTTGCCTTCGAAATATTTGATGATATACAATTTTATTTTATTTTAAATTTACCCGGCCGTGTCAGTACGATACTTTACTTTAATTGTTATTTCAACTGGTCAATGATAATATAATTTTAAGAAAAATCACGGTTTAATTAATATTATTATAATGTAAAATGAATATGATAAATCAGGAACTTTCAAAGTATTGTATTTAATTTAATGAATTCAAGACAATTGAAAGCGATTTTTCCGAAATACTAAATAATAAGCAACTCATTAAAGATTGATAACCTCGTTGGTGGGCCGTTCGCACACTGGCGCACGCGGTGGCCTCGTGCGTACAACGACACACATACGCACACTGTACGCCATTATCTACATTCTCTACGATACATTGCTCGTTGCCTTTTAGCAACTCGGCAGGCCAGATCCGCAATGTATTATTCTTGCCCATCCATTATAATATTAGCTCCGACATATGACGTATCCTCTACGTATGTGAGCATTAAACTCGAATCGTACAAGTGATTGTGTGCGTGGCGGGACTTGAAACGGACTTTGTCTTGACCTTTTTCGATTTGTCTAACCGCTCCCGGGGTTTCTGGAGTTCTTATAGCTTTGGAGGAGGTATTTAGAGCTATTTATTTGATAGTTTATTGCAGATGATGTAATAGTCGGGTGAAGGATGCGGCGTGTTAAGAGGCGTGCCCGCGGATCTAGAGGCACCCTTGCGGCCCCAAGTAGGCAGTCGACGAACGCGCTCGCTTCCGTACGAATTCGCTTGTAGCAAAATTAACTAAAGCGCTTGCTTGTTTTTTATAGTTTTTTTTTTATCTTTAGCTGCCAGTTTTTAAACTATAATTTAAGTTTTTAATTGTTAGTGTTTACGATGAGCAATTTTATAAGTATGAAAATTTTATATGTATATACACTATATTTGCTTAACTTAATCAATATGTAACAAACAACTAAAAACATGTCAACAAATTTAGCAACAAATTAATGTTGACTAAGCTCGTTTGCCTTGTCCGAAATATTTAAAAATCATAATGACCTAACAATTGCCTATTTGCATCATTGAATAGAATTAAAAAATATGTATTATAATAAACTATTTTAAAAAAAAAAGAGATATAACTTTTGTATTTAACAAGAGCGACCAAAATAGAGAATGTCAAAAAGAAGTTAATCACAGAAAAAACACATTCAAAGTAGATAGTTTCCACAATCAAAGTAGGTACTGAGTATTAAATACCTGTTGTGTGGGCACTTGCCTCTGTGTGTGTGCATACATACACGGACGCAACTACATAGGAGTAGGCGGAGAGAAAATGATTGCCATAAAGGTAGGTACATAATACCTATATAATAGTTAGATGACAAACTATTTACCTACGATCATTGTTTTTATCGGAGATACATCATGATACGACGGCCCTGGTCTATTATCTGCTGCCTATAAATCTACTATCGCTTACTTATCGATTATCTGTAATACATAACTTCGTTATCTTTAAATAAAGCCAATAAAAATTCATTTTTTTTTTGGTGATTCGTTATATGTGTTTCATTTGATTATGTAAAAGAAAAAATAAGTCTGTAGTTAAAGTTATTCTTTATATTTCATCAAACGTTAGTTAGATTTATTAATTTCTTTTATTACCTTTCACCTGACTTTGTAATTATTTTTGGTCTCTTTCTAAATAATGTATTATGAAAAAGATAAAGTGGTAGAGTAGGTACCAAAAATTTTAAATTTATTCTAAAATATTATTTTAAAATTTTAAACTCGCCAATGTCATTAAGAATTTAATCACCAGATCAGTAAACATTCCAAGAAAATTATTATATTTTGTTAATATTTCGTTACGAACAGGACCATCAAGTGCGAGATACGTTGCCTTAAGGTAGCTTTAGATAAAATCTAAACGGACAAACATCCATTCTCATATACAATCTGCTCAAAAAGATACTATCATCTCAAAAAATGCGGTCCTCTCATCTGGCAATGTTTTGAAATGCGTTCTAAACTAAAATAAATATAATTGTTTTAACAAAAAAAATTGCATTATAGTATGTAGAACAGATGACGACATAGATGGGTGCCGATGGTTCAAGACCGTGCATTATTTGGATTATCATCATTGTGGCATCATCGATTGTGGCATTATTTGGTAGAGGCCTATTTGTAGTTGTGGACTTGTAATGATGATGATAATGATGAATGTTCGGAATTCATACATAGTTTATTCTTCGTATATAAAAAAGTAAAATAACAGCCTCTCATTGCTGAGACTTTTGGAACAGTCTACCAGGCTGCCTCACCCTAATGCATGTCCACGAACTTCACATGTTATATTCGACATATTTTTAAATTATTAGACACGAAGTTAACCTTTACCCGATCGCGTGTTTTATCAGCATTCCAAATTGCAACTTACAATTACACTGGAGCCGATGAGGTTCGGTCTTTGCCTGCTGGCCCTGGCGTGCTACGAAATTTTAAGATGAGTGCTTAAACTATAAACTACCACCGCTCATCAGTCATCAGTATTTAGTAAGCAATAAACATTTCAATTTATACTAAATATATTTATTTACCACTTTAAATCGTGAATGAAATATCGCGAAATTGTATATTTATTTATTAATCTATTAATTATAGAAATAGAAAAAAAAATTGTCACGAAATTTAATATAATGCCAAAAAATTATTCGTTTTTTAGGAATTCCAGACTGATAATTATATCAATATTGGTGATTTCAAGCACCAAGTATTTTTTTTTTTATAGAATAAGGGTAACAAACGGGCACACAGTCCACCTGATGTTAAATGGTTGCTGTGGCCCATAGACATCTACATCTATCTTCGACTATGAATCAAAATGCAGATGCGTTGTCACTCGTGAATGCCTCGTTTCCATTAAAAGGGGTCTCCGGTTCTCTACACTCACCATACGAAACACAACAGCGTTAAGCTGCTATTTTACGCTGGTATTCCGTGAGAGCATGGTCCTTCCCCGGTCGAGAAGACCCATTCGTACTACAACTATATTACTAATATAGCTGCAGCATGACTCTACCACGTATAGAATATAATAAAAACAGTTAGATTAATTTTCATTCTTTTGCGAGCAAATCCTTCTATTTTCCGTGCAAAAATATATAATCTGATTGGATTATTTAAGGGCGAATACTAACTTAATAACAAACAAGAACATTTAAAAGCACAAAGGTCTTTATTACAAAATAAATGTTTTTAAAATAAATTCTCACCCTGAAGTGCCTCTTCCCGCCAGTTACTACTGGTGTATATATAATACATTCTGTACCTACTAATTATCGATACTTCGTTTGATTGTATGCGTAATAATAAAAATACAATGCGACAAGGAAAAAATGTCACGAACATGTACACATAAATCCTACTAATATTATAAATGTAAAAGTGTATGAGGATGTATGGATCTTTCACGCAAAAACTACTGAATGGATTTTAATGAAACTTTACAATAATATAGCTCATATATCAGAATAACACCTAATCTATAATTCACAAAGATATTGTGTAAATTGCTCAAAATATAACGCTAAATGTTAAGTAAGTCTGAAACAATCTGTCATCTGCGAGCTATTTTGGCGCGAACACGCATCACGCAAAAACCTGTGAACCGATTTGTATTGGACTTTTATTTTAGAGTTCCGAGCAACAAAATTCCACGCAGGCGAATTCGCGTGGAACGGCTAGTAGCAAATACATACAATGGGCTTGGGCGATATTTAATAATTTATAACAGAGCACTGAGAACATGAAGTTTGCGTCAGCATGCTTCACGGTATAGGTACCTACTTAGCTCTCACACTTACATACATTACTTGGAAGTCCCTTCCACGTGCAGCGAACGCGTAACGGTGTCGTTTTCCTGTTCCCGCCCGTTTACAACAAATTTATATTTTTCCTATGTCACAAAGTAGTACGATTTGATCTGCCTTTCTGCCACTCGGAAACTCTTCAACACGCCGTTTTGAACTTTATTACATCGCCTCAACGCTCAAGCTATGTTTATGTAATGCTAAAATCGCAGTCTTCATCGTGTATAACGTCGTTATCATGGTATGTGGCACACGTGTTCCTAGCTCCATTTCCGCCCTTCGTTTCCCTCGGGGACGCCAAGGACAGTAATAAAACTCTTACTTAATTACTGGTGTTGTAATTAACAATGAATTTTGTACTGTGCATTGACAATATTGCCTAAGAAGCAACTAGTCTGATTAAGCCTTCTTATAAATCAAATAACTAAATGGCACACATTATTCCGTGTACACATTATCACATCTATAGTCTTTTGAAATCCACTACTACCGTTCCAAAAATGTTAGTTACAGCCTTTCTACGTCCCACTGCTGGGCACAGGTCTCTCCTAATTTCTGCGAGGGTTTTAAAGCAAGGAAGTGTCCGCCGCGTTGCCTTTTTTACTTATTTCGCAGACATTCAGGTTTCCTCACGATGTTTTCCTTCCCCGCCGAGCACCTGGTAGTAATTCCAAGAATGTGTCTGTTGACCTACATTATCGTTATGGTTAGCCATAACCGTAAAACAGCTTGAGTCAGATTGTTGACACCA
This sequence comes from Parnassius mnemosyne, assembly GCA_963668995.1. Classification (NCBI taxonomy): domain Eukaryota; kingdom Metazoa; phylum Arthropoda; class Insecta; order Lepidoptera; family Papilionidae; genus Parnassius; species Parnassius mnemosyne. The sequence goes on from CAVLGL010000080.1 coordinate 18,382,207, forward strand.
GTCTGTCGAAAATTATGAAATTTAAGTATAGGTAACGTTTGTGGATGGGTTTTCTGTCACAAAACGGTCGCCTGCGCTTTGCACGTCAATCATAAAAACGCACCGAGTGCATGTGATGTTGGCATTGCAGAAAAATGTTGATTTATTTTCAATTTCACTCCATAATTTCGTGTAAATTGTTGACGTCGTTTAAACGGATGACGATAGTTTAGGCGGAGGTACATACATAACACAAACACTCACGCCTGTCACCCAGAGGGGTAGGCAGAGACTACGGACTTCCATTTGGCGCGATCCTGACACACCTCTCTCGCCTCCTTTACATCCATATATCTACGCATACACGCACGTCGGTTAAGGGTACTCCTAATCTGGCCCATTTTAATGTATCGCCGATTTGCTCGATAAACCTTCGTCTCGGGCGTCCCTTCCCGACCCTGCCGTTCACTTCTGCAACATAAATTTGCTTTGTCACTCTTTCCTCGTTCATTCTTTCTACATGACCAAACCACCGAAGCATTCCTTTCTTAATCCTTGTCACAACGTCATCTTGCAAACCACACTTTTCTCTTATCACACTATTTCTCACCCTATCATTCAGATTCAACCCTAGCATACTCCTTAAGGACCGCATTTCTACAGCATTTATTCTACTCTCATGCTTCTTCTGCCAGACCCAACTTTCACTACCATACATTAAAGTAGGGACTAACACAGCATTATGAATTGCAATACGTGCCTTATTTGACACATTCTGACTCCTCATAATAGCGTGTAGAACCCCATTTACTCTATTTCCTGCGTTCACTCGTAGTTCTATATCCTTATCATATCTACCATCCCTGCTAAATAAACCTCCCAAATATACAAACTCATCCACTTGCTCAATCAACTCCCCTTCTATTCTTATTTCACATAAAGTTTTACTTTCTTCTGTTTCAAAAACCATCACTTTCGTCTTACTTGCGTTCACTTTCATACCCCTTTCTTTCAATGACCAATTCATTAAAGTAACCATCATTTGCAACTCGACCGCCGACGATGCAAATATGACTTGATCATCGGCGTACAAAAGGCATTTGACGGTTGACTCACCCATTCTCAACCCACATTCTTCAACTTTCAAAGTTTGCAAACAACTGTCCATAAATAGGTTAAACAGTCACGGGGAAGCCACACACGCCACTGTCTGACACCTTTATGAATGCCAAACCAGTCCGAGTAGACCCCGTTGATCCTGACACAAGCACTAGAGTCCCTATAAAGAGACCTTAATGCCTGTATCAAGCCAGCGCTCAACCCAAATGAGTTCAGTGTTTGTCATAACACATCTGTCCACTCTGTCATAAGCCTTTTCCAAGTCCATGAACGCACAAAAAACTTTCTGGTTTTTGACCAAAAACTTCTCCGCTATCATGCGCACGGTAAAGAATTGATCCGCACACCCCATCCCCTTTCTAAATCCAGCTTGCACATCCCAAATTTTTCCATCAGTTTCTTCCATAACTCTTTCAATTAACACCTTAGCATACAGTTTACCCACAATGCTAAGCAAGCTGATTCCACGGTAGTTTTTACAGTCCTGCTGCGAGCCCTTTCCCTTATATATTCGGACTATAACGGCTTTGCACCAGTCTTCCGGTACCCGCTTCAGTTCCCAACATAAATTAAACAAGGTGCACAGCAGGCCTGCAACCACACCCTCTCCAGCTCTTAGCATTTCGAGTGATATTCTATCATATCCGGTTGTCTTACCTGCTTGCATGCTTTTCATTGCATCCATTATTTCATCTACACTTATCTCCTTACCTCTCTCCACTTCTTCCGGAATTTCTATTTCACTTACTTCAGACGACTCTTCACTCTTAAAGGCGGTTTTAGGCGGAAGTGGAAGAATAATACTGAAAACGTGCGTTTCTTTAAAAGAACCACCGATGTGGTGATCTTCACGAGGCCTCTGACAAGACCTGCCAAGAGTGACGATTAAAGAAAAACCGCCCTAGAGCTGGAGGAAAATGTAAACTTTTAAAATAAATAAACTATGTAATAAAATAAAAAGAAACTATAAAACATTTAACACTGCTGATATTATTAGATTTAGCAGTATCGACACTATTTAAACAGTAGTGTATCTACTAATAGGTACAACGCTTTCTTAAAGTGGTAATTCTTAACGTTTATACGTGGTAGAGCCATGTTGCAGCTATATCATCGTTGTAGCACGAATTGGTCGGCTCAACCGGGCAAGGATCACGCTCTCACCAATACCAGCGTAAAATAGCAGCTTCATACTGCTGTTTTTCGTATGATCAGTGTTAAGAACCGGAGAGCCTCATTACTGGAAACGAGGCATTCCATTTTAGTCTTCAGGGGTGACAACGCATCTGCATTTTGATTCTTTGTGGAGGATTGAGGTAGGTGTCTATGGACCATCTACTTACCATCAGATGGAGTGTATGCTCGCTTGTCACCCTTATTCTATAATAACAAAGCGTATTAACTTTTAGACGACAAAAACGTATGAAATAAATATTTCTGTTCTAAAAAATTATTTTCCCGGTCGAGCCGACCCATTCGTGCTACAACTATACTACTAATAGCTGCAACATGGCTCTACCACGTCTAAAATAAAAACAATATTAAAACTATATTTATGGATTAATTTTGTACGACAATTATTGACAATTTCAATTGTGGTACAACCGTCGTGTGGTGGCGGCTTAAGAAATTAACTAGCCTATATTATCCTGTAGATTTCATAAGAAGCGGTAGGGGAAATTTAAACAATAGATCAAAATAATTTGCCGACCTACTTGCCTAACGTGGCAACTGCGGCAAATATATATGAAGCAATCTATGGGTGAGGCCTATATTACTGGACTGACAGATTGACATTTTTTTATAGTTTAAGGTGACAAACGAGCACACCGTCTACCTGAAGGTAAGTGGTTGCTGTGACCCGTGAGTGTTGTGTGTGTGTGTGTGTGTAATTGTAATGGATGTACATTTACGGCATCAACAAAAATTACTAAATATTGTTCAAAAATACTATTTAACATCCGGTGAATCATCAAGTGAAAAAAATTGCTAAATTTTAAAATATTCCTACTTAGCATATTACATACAGAAATACTGAATAAGATACCATTTCCAAATAATTTAACAAAACTCAATGGACAAAATCAACAGAAATGCGGCTTAAACGGGCAGACAATGAGTCGATGTGTCCCGATGAGCGTCGTGTAGTCCCAACTACTTAACTAGTAGCAATATTGAAGATAAGCGATGCTTATAAAAGGGTGGAAAGTTCGTTGACCCGGGCGCTAGGTGCCCGTCTCCCTCAGCCTTCCCCTCCCTACGTGCCTTTATGTAGATTATTGTAGTAATTTATGTTGTGCAGGTGTACGTGCAATTGGGCAAGGGCGGTTTACATAACATCCGCCAAACTTTCTACCATCCTATATAGATAAGCCAATATCAGTATCTTTATTTTATATATCCATATATAATACTGGGTGGCGAATAGGTTATCACATTAAATAACACAGCGGTAAATAGAAGTGCACACATGTCTGATAAAATAATAAAATAAACAATTCTACCAAAAATAAAAAATGCATCTTTCAAACAAAATAAATAGCGTAAAAATTGACACGAAATAAATATCCCTGATAATATTAATAATAAAAACAATATTAGTTTAACTGGCCTAAAGTATCCTGTAAACGCCGCAACAGTTTGGTAGGTGTGCAGTGCTCACGCGGCATCGACATAGGAAATTATTTACCTACACTTTCCCATTCATAGGTAATTAAGCAAAAAACGAAAAAAGGGCTAACGCGACTAGAATGTTTATTGTTATATATTTTTTAGTTGTGTATGTTCAAAGAACGTTATGTAGGATAAGTCTTTACATTTAATGTGATAATTTTATCGCCACCCCGTATATCATATTCTTGTATTAGTTTCAAATAATAGTTCAAACCAAAAGCACAAAAATATTCGAGATATTCATACAAAGGATAAATATTAACGCGTCAAATAATTACGATTTACAAGAAATGTACTGAGAGCTCTATCTATAGAGTCTGATGGTAGAAAATACCGCTACGTTCTCGGAAACCGAAATGTACGAACTTGAACCATCATCGTACGTAATTTTACGTGATGTGTTTACGAATGGACCGATTGAAAAGAAATCCATTTTTTTACTGTGTCAATATGTTACAATAAATGTAATACAGCAGGTGGTATTTCAAAATATGTTATAAATTGTTTAAATATTTTGGAAATAAGACATTGCCAACATTTGGTTTTGTTTTATTATTCAAAGACATTGGTAAATTTATTGTTTCTTTTTTATCAACAATTAAACAAAGAAATAAAACTGATTAAAGTTCTATTGGTATTCGAATTCGATTCAATTCGATTTATTAAGATTTTTTACTTTTTACCAATTTAGTAAGTTAATAAATAAAGACTGTAAACATTATCGGTCTTAGTTATAATTATTTATTATAGCTTACTTAAGTATTAATTATCTCTATATCTTTCTATTGACATTTAGTGAGGACAGCAAGAGTAACTTTGAGCATTTCTTAAAATAACCTCGATTTTTATTTTTTATGAGTAAAGCCTTTGCAAAAAGCCAAGCCACGCACCACAGGACATGATCTATGACATAATCATTTTAATGTTCGAAAAATTAAGCGTCGTAGCGCAGTCTCCCAAAATCTATGCAAGTGAAGTGTGTGACTTCATATTGCTCGAAAAATCTTTTAAAGATTAACTCGCTGTGCTCGGTAAGCTATGCAATACTCATAATTGGATGAATGGTAAAGAAACGCATAAATAAACGAACGAACAAACAAACAAACAAATATTTATTTTGGTTTTTTATTTTGTCAGAAAGCTTTGCGGATCTCACCAAAGTTTCACACAACATACATAGATATCACGTAAGTAATTAACAGTTTTAAGCGATGTTCACATACTGTATCTGATTTTGAGTTCTTAATTTGGTGCGAAACCTCTCCACTAAGCTATGAATACTACAGCTCTTACAAAATATTATAATACTAGCTGATACACGCGATTTCGTCCGCGTTGCTTGATATATATCAAGAATACACACATCACTGAACTTATAAAAATTGTTGTTTCCTAAAACTTTAATAACTTTATATTAAATCTCTATCATTCTTTTTCTATATAAAAGATCATTCATTCAGAAAAGAGATATTAAATATATCGATATCTGATAATATCTTACAATCTATCGAAGTCTACATGCCCATTGATATATCCTCGAAATAACCTAATTAATGTAATAAAATCATTCATAGAGCGGAAAAGGTTCATGTTCAGCAGTGGACTTTTTACGGACTTTAGCACCTAAGGGAAGATAATAGCTAGTTCCCTTTTATAAAGGTTCAGAGAATCGAGCTGCTTCAACAACTAGTGTTCGTAAAATAATGAGAATACCAACGTAAAATAGCAATTTAATGCTGTTGTGTTACGTATGGTAAGTGTAGAGAACCGGAGACCCATTTTACTGGAAACTAGTCCTACTTAGCCCTCACAAGTGATAACTCGTTGCATTTTGATTATTAATTGCACACAGATGTAGATGTCTATGGGCTACAGCATCCACTTACCATCAGGTGGTTTCTGTGCTCCTTTGTCATCCTTATTCTAAATGTTAAAATAATAATAACCCTGTAACTAAAATATTGTTATAACAATATATATCACGGGACGTATAATGCAAATGCCATTTTAAACTACACCCGTATTTATTAAGAACTAGCCATCCGCCCCGACTTCGCACGGGTGGTTTCTGGATCTCAACAACAGCGTCACCTACCGGATCCGATTGGGAATCTAAACCATCGACCCATTCAAACGCACACGAAAATTTCTTCTAAAAAGTTAGTAACGTTTCCGAGTTATAGCGAGACTGACGGATGCCAATTGATTTTTATATATGGAGAGATTTTATTAGTAATCATAGTCTATTCACTTTCTAAACTGAATGAATAATAATTAATGAAGAGAAAATAGTAACAATAACGCATTTCTGTGTAGTTTGCAGGGTAAACAATTCTCGCGATTCCAAAAAAAGCAATTTATTTAGCACAACGCTGTTATCGCCACAAGTAATTACATCCTTTTTAGATAGTTTAGGCAAGTTCATAGAATGATACTTTCTCCGCAGCTATGTGACCCAATGCGAGGCAGGCTCTAACGGAATAGAGTTGCCAACGACGGGAACGTTTAACGCTTGCTTTGACATGTAGGAAAATTACGGATCGATTACGAAACGTCCAAGCAAAAGCGAAGTGGGTATTATAAATTAGGTTTATTAAATTAGGTTATATTCGTAAATTTATTTAACACGCAGTTTTATTTTGTTTTTTTTTTTATATAGAATAACGATGACAAGCGAGCACACATCTGAAGTTAATTGGATTATGGTGCCCATAGACATCAACATCTATCCTCTGATGTCTAAGATGGAATGCTTTGTATCCAGTGAAAAGAGTCTCCGGTTCTCTACACTTACCATACGAAACACAGTAGCACTTAACTGTTATCTTACGCTGGTATTCTTAGAGTGTGTGGTCCTTCCCCGGTTGAGCCGAACCATTCGTGCTACAACCATAAAATATCTGCAGCATGGCTCTACCACGTATAAACGTAAAACGTGAAAACATTTGGAGCGAACGCGAATACCAGCGTTAAATAGCAGCTTAACACTGCTGTGTTTCGTATGGTGAGTGTAGAGAACCGGCCACCCTTTTTACTGGATACGAGGCATTCCATCTTAGTCCTCACGGGCGACAACGCATCTACATTTTGATTTGCAAACGAGGATAGATGTAGATGTCTATGGGCCACAGCAACCACTTACCATCAGGTGGACTGTGTGCTCGTTTGTCACCATATCCTATAAAAAAGAGCAGTATAAAAATATTTTATTGTATTTATAAACATTTAATTTCTTTAATTCTATAGTTGATTTCAATTTCTTTTTGTTTTCGTTATGAAATTTAGGGCAATATTTTTTTTAACTTTACTTTTTTAACTAAAACATTAAATATTCTATTATTAAATTTCCTCTCTCCCATAAGCGAGTCGGCTCGACCAATGACATGATAAATAGCAGCATAATTCTGCTGTTTTCCGTGTGATGACGAGAACCAAAGGTCAATTTTTCTTTATAATTAGACGTTCTACTCGTATCTTAGTCCTCAAGGATGACAACGCGTTTATATTTTGACTCTTAATCGAGGACAGATGTAGGTACAAGTCTGTAGGTGATAGCGTCCACTCACTGTCAGGTGAACTGTGCGCTTGTTTTTCAACCTTAAATGTTTTAATTATTCCGAGCTAAATTTATTGTTACGATTTTTATCAGTTTTAATGTGTATTTTCTATAAATATAATAAATTTATTATTTTAATAACCACGCAACTCATAAATATCCCATAAATAAAATGTTTAATATTATTTGTTAGTAAGATGAAATGCTGATTTTAGTACCTATCTACGTTTATTACATAACTAAATAACAATAAAAATAAATTCTAGCAGTGTAATTAAAGGACAGAATTGATACTGCTTTTTAGTTACGATGGGGAAAATCTATTAAATAATATCTATATTTATTTATTTTTAAAATGAAACACTTTGAAGTAAATGGTAGGGTAATCTTTCTGTTAACGATATCAGGCACGAGACAAACTTAACATAATTATAGAACGCGGTGTCTAACTTTAGATATATTATCTATAATTTACGTAAATATCCCATACTATTTTTAACATAAGTGCATTTATACTGATAGACAGACAATGTTTTAGTTCATTAAGGACATCGAACCAGAGAAAATAAAAATTAAACGATATTTTTATAATTAAATAATTATGAAACATTCGTGGTTAGTCGTTATCTATTTTAGAATCTGTAACGCACCAAACGCACTGTTACAGCGAGTAGGTACGATTAAATTTGCATATCCATTTTTAATACTGCCAATTAAATAATTCTTAAACAAATATATTTTTAAATATTAAGTTTCTCGCTTAGTTTTTTTTTAATAAGTAAAAAGCGCAAGGTGTAAATTTACTTGGAATTTTATCAGGACCAGAATAATTTTTAAATGATATTTAACTATTTATTTACATGATAATTTTATAAAAAATTGATTTATTTCTATATCCCTAAATATTACTCACAAGCGTAGATATTTTCGATTACGTTGGAATAAATTTTGTAGTCATATTAGATGTTGTAAACTTTGCGTATAAAATACTTACCTATGCAGTGTATTTTTTTGGAAGACTATCTTATTTTTTTTTTTCATCTTATATATTTAGTGAACTCATAGTTATGTATTTAAATTTCAAATGTAGTAATTAATTTAATTGCACATTTGAAATTCCTAATATTTAAAACAATATTTCACATATTTTATCCAATCAAATTATAGTCAAATGTTTCTAAGTACCTACCTACTTTATTATACCTATAGAATGTGGTTGTCGTTCTTTTAGCTTATTCATTAAGCCCGATCGACAAAACACCCTTACCTTAAGTACCTATATGTACCTACCTACTGAAGTTATATTGACAACCTTATTCATAATTAAATTGCGATAAAAAAAACTAAATAAAGATCAGCTTAATAAACGTATAAGAAAATACTAAACTAGTCGAAAAATAACTACATGCAAATGAAACCATAGATAGGTATTTGATACTACTGCTTTATTGTGAGTTCCGAGTTCAGCGGAGAGTTCGTTAATGTTTTTACCATTTAAAATTATTTATTACATTCTATAATCAAGTGCGGTACAAAACAGAATGTTTGCAATCATATACAATATTTTGTTTTGCACATCGCTACCAACGGAGGTGCGGTTGTGACGTGGGAAATGCACCGGCATCGGAAATTTTTTAGCAATTTTCCTTCGCACGCGCAACTTCTTATTATAAAATTAGTGGTAGGATATTGAAGCACAGGCTTGCGCCTACGCTTTGGTGGCAAAACATGCGGGGTTCGAAAGTTTTGTTTTTGTTCCGGGGCGCAGCTGTCGGGGCGCACCGTGGCTTCGTGGCACCCGCGCCGCCGCTGCACTCCCCGCCACGCGGTCCGCACGCGCCGTCTACACTTTAGTCGTCGTCAAACGATCCCCCAGGACGCCTGACGAACCACAAATTTCTAAAAATTCGAATTTTTTTTCTGAGGGCTGCCGCACCGACCCCCAAAGGGCCGCGAACTTCGAGACCGTCGCGCCGCCCGCTCGCCACTCGGCGGTCATCTAATTAATCTCATTCGAAATCGGACGCTTGCTGCATCCAAAATATGTTCGCGGGTGGAATTTTCCGCCGCCGGAAAAGCGAGGAAAATTAATCGAAGTCGCGAGGGCGCGCCGGCGGGTGCGCAGTCTGGGCAATTTTTTTGGGGTGAATAGAACGCAGTGCAAGACGGTTGTAGGGTGGCGGGCGGTGGCGGAGGGGTGCGCGAGGATGGCCGCATCCTAAACGTTCACAAAACGGTCACAGTTTTGTGGGAAAAGCGCAGTTTTGGGCGCAGCGGCGGCGCGGCGGCGGGAGCGACGCGGGCGGCGCGCCCATTGGCCGGCCGCGCGCCGCCCGCGCCCGCCCGCGCACCGCGCCGCCGCACCACGCACCACGCACCATGCACCACCACCACCACGCCACCGTTAAAAACTGCAACGTTCACTTTTTTATTTGTTAACCACCCCAAAGTTAAATAAAAGAAATACATACATATATTAAAAAGTACAGTAAATATAGCATGCAATATAGCCAGAAACATATATTGTCATTCAATTCGATTTTAAATGTTTGTTATAGTTTTAATTTAAATAAATATACGTTAATGAATATAAATAAATTATATACCTAGTTATTTACCAAAAATAAATTATTCACATTTTTTTCCAAAAAAACCACTAAGTAATTTTTTTTAATTATATATAGGTAACAAACAATGTTATAATAGTTTGCAATACACTTTTATAAAAAAAACATTATTTTAATAATAATCCTTTACGTTAATATTATTTAAAATATATTTCTTGTTATTTTTTATATTTATATTTTTAAAATTACCTAAGCCATAGATACATATAAACAAACGTGAGTCCGTCTAGGTTAGTAGGTTTATCACCGTTTTATCTATTTCTACCAACATGCTGGTCGGCTCGAGGAGTAAAAGTTCCGGTTATACTGTTTGCTGTTGTCCAGGGACTGCAGTAGCCATTAATTACCAAGTCGATTGTCGTTTTTAATCTAATATTATTTTTTAAAAAATCCAATAAATATCCAACACAAACTTGAAAATATTAAATTTTCTTTTTGACTTTTCCCTGGTTATGTTGTAATGATCGTAAAACATAACATTAGTGAAATTTTCTTATTCAACTATAAAATAACTTCTCTTTGTTAACAGCCTATACCTATAACAATTGAGCCAGTATGAGCTCGTAATACGTCATGCTGCTGCAAGGTAACTAGACAGTTGCGCTCACTTCTTCATTTTTTTTATTAGTTCTCAGAGATTCTGAATTCACCTCACTATTTCCCTTTACCATTAACGTAGTAAATGAATGCTTAAAATTGCAACTAACAATTCAATAAAACTCAAGAAGATCACGTACCTACCTATTTTAAAGCGGGTTTCCCTAATATATACAAAAATGATATTTAATATTTCTTATTTACATTCAACAACATACATAAACATAACGTTCTCACCATCACCCCTAATTCCCTCTGGGGGTAGACAGAGATTATGTAATTCCATTCAGCACGATCCTGGCACACCTCCCTTGCTTCTATTACATTCACATAATATACAGAAACAGAAACGTTTTTATTCAATGTAGATTATAAATAATACTTATTGAAAGTCAATCTTATGTTTAAATTACCATTGGTTCGAAAAAAACCTCTGTCCTGGAAAGAACTAGCAGGAAAGAAAGCAGTAGATACTTTTTTTTTTTAAAACAATAACATTAAATACGCATCCATGCTCGTCGGTTAAGTTGATATACTTACATCGCCAGTTTGGTCAATAAATTTCCGGTTAGAGACCACCGTTGTATTATATTTTAAAAATAATTTATAATAGTGTTTGAAAGTAAAAATTGTATGTTTAAAATAACTATTTCGCATAACAAATATAATAAATAACTACTCGTTCTTGTATTCGGACAAATGCTCTGGATGCGAAGGTCTCAAGCCAAAGGCGTGACCGCGCAGGTGCGAAGTTCGAACCCCTTGTGTTGACCCCTACGCCAGAACAGGATTAACAGGTGTTTCACTCGTTGGCCCCCTTATCAGATTTCTGCATGCATTTCTTATTAGGGTTCGAGCGGATCTTTGCTTCCTGATCGGAAAATTCTCACTAAACTTTAATTAGTTAATTAATACCAAAAATTGGACGTGGTTATGCAAAAAGGATCCAACCCGAGTTTGTGTCAAAAATGTTGACTTGAAAAATAATGTTTGTGGTCTATAATATTATGTGATGTAACAATTTTAGCAAAAGTAACACAAATAAGAAGAAAAATTGCAAACAGACAGAAACCATACTGATAATTTGAATTTATGATATTTGATGTATGGATACTTCAAATATCATAAACTCAAATTAACTTATCGCGGGTTGGATCCTTTTTGCATAACTACGTCCAATTATTGTTAACTTTGCTCGTACGCACAAATTTACTATGTAATCAAAATGATACCTTCAGTGAAACGTTAACTAAATAACACGCCAACTTGTTTGTATAATTTTACGACATTATTAAAATATCTAAAACATACATGGCACCCGTGTATGGCATCAGGAATGGTGCTTTTACGACGAAAAGTTCGTTACTGACCCGTGTCCCATGCCGGTATAATGACTGAGTGAAATAAGAAAAACATAGCCACCATAACATATAATCAAAAATAACAAGAATTATCAAGAAAATTTATTCCTTAATACACAAACTACCTTAAAGACCCATAAAACTTTCTATATTATGTAAATTCGCTTTTATCTCAATAATTATTTCGTATCCAAATCATAGAACAATATTACAACTGTGTTCGTAATCTTTCAGTAAATTTATTTTTGGGCTTATACGAAGAGTTTAAACAAAAAAACGCCCAAATCTTAAAACACGTTTTACAAAAGGAACTAAAAATAATGGCGTTACAAATATGTATTGAGGAAGGACGAGCCGAACGATTCTTCATCAATGAGAATACAGAATCTATTGCAGGACATAGTCTAAAATGTAAGCTTTGCTTTAATAGCCATGTTTAGCGACAATGAAATACTAATAATAGATATAAATGGTTTTAAAGATGTAAAATAATGTGTATTACCTCTTTTGAAGAGCACTTCTCCCTCCCTGCCTTGCGTGCATTAACTGTTCTTCCAATTTATTACTTGTATCTAATTTATACATTTATACAAATAAATAAAATTAAAGTATTTGTTTGTAATGTTAAAATATTAACAGCCTTGCACTATAAATGCATATGAAAGTATATACGCTACTAATAACAAAAAAATATTTTTTTAAAAATTTTTGTCTGTCTGTCTGTCTGTTTGTTTGTTCCGGCTAATCTCCAAAACGGCTTGACCGATTTTGACGGGACTTTCACTGACACATAGCTGATGTTATAGGGAGTAACTTAGGATACTCTTATTTTAGAAAAAGTATTAGAGTCCCGCGCAAAAAAATTAAAACCCATGATATGGTAGTAAATTCCACGCGGGCGAAGTCGCGAGTAACAGCTAGTTTAAAATGTAATCTCATGAGTAAATACCTACTTACCCTTACTAGGTAGATTTTCTGCCCAGGAGTCTCGAACCACCCTCTTACCTCTTCGTATCCGGTCTGAACACATTCTATCTTACTCACCAGCGATGACAACGCACCTGCTGCGTCCTTTGCTTGAATTTAGCTGCGGGTGTCTATGAAATGCAGCGGCCACTTACCATCACGTGGACTGTATGTTCGTTTGTCATTTTCTTATTTATTTATTAATAATTATTGTACGACACCTTAAACTAAGGGGTACAATGGGCGGACTTAATGCCTTATGGCTGCCAGTCAACCCTGGGAGAAATCACTTCGCCACACCTGGCTATCTTAAAATAACCAATCACTTGTCCTTCCTACATGTACGTGGCAGAGCCATGCTGCAGCTATATTAATAGTAGGTATAGTTGTAGCACGAATGGGTCGGCTCGACCGGGGAAGGACCACGACTCACCATACGAAACACAGCAGCTTAACACTGCTGTGTTTCGTATGGTGAGTGTAGAGAACCGGAGACCCTTTTTACTGGAAAAGAGGCATTCTATCTTAGTCATCACGGGTGACAACGCATCTCCATTTTGATTCTTTATTGAGGACAGATGTGGATGTCTATGGGTCACAGCAACCACTTACCATCAGGTGGACTGTGTGCTCGTTTGTCACCCTATCCTATTAAAAAAAAACATCCTTTAGTTCCTTTTGACGTCTTAAAATATCACTTTTTTGATTTTGTGATTGTATGTTAATAAATTATTAAGGATATCATTTCATATTTTTACGATAAATAAATATTAATATTATCTAAGCAACTAGAAGCGCTCAAACGTCAGAAGGTCTTAACCTTCCCATATCTAGAACTACTTTTGCAACAAGATCGCGGAATCATTGAAAACGTAATGAGTCAAACGTAATAAAACCAGCACCGTGGTGTAGTCACTTTTAAGTACATTGCGTCATATGTATTATGAGCTGTGGTATATCCTGTAGAAAATCAATATAGCATAAGACGCAATGTACTACAAAGTCACTATCATTTCGATGTCAAAAAAATTTAGCGAATAGAAATAAATAGTATTTTTGCGCAGCATTTTACCTATCCGTCAGTCCATTCGTCCCAAGACGTGCAACTCAACTCGTTTCCTTGCCATGAAGCCAGGCGATCGAAAGTTAAATTAGTTATTCTAAAAATCTTGTTATAAGAATTACTAATTTTAGAGTATTCTTTGATAACCGTAATAATGTCTAGACCGAACCTCGTTCACGGTGGCTACTCTCAACGGATAAGTGACATAATATGCACAGGACAAGATTATTGTGCAGGAGAATGTGCGAAAACACAAGTGCACTCTCTCACTCCTAACTGTAGTCCGTTTGGACGGCAATCCGAAACGACCGGAGAGAGATCAGGCAAAGGACCAACAGTTTACTTGCTTTCCGAGGCACGGGGCTGAAAACACCTCTAACTTTCCAACTCCGAGCTGCTATTGAGCACCACAAAACAAGATTTTTTTTCCCGACCCGGGGCTTGAACCCGGGACACGATCAGCAGTCCCGCGACCAATAGACAACGAGGTAGTTACAGATAGCTGTATTGTATGTGATAACACCAATATTTTACGAATGATTTTTCTTTGATTTCCTCAAACAAACGTTATACAACACCTGAACACACAGGGCCATTTCGCGACGCTTGCGCAGCTGGCCCTACGTCACAAGTTTTAAAAGACAATTGCAAGTCGCACGCGAAACTATCCTAGAACACTAGTTTACAAGTTTTACCGCTCCAAAAATTTGCAGATAATAATCTAGGTATTTGAAAATTCTTAGAGCGCTTTAACTGAAGAATCGATTCCATATGCTTACCATAGTCTATGAAACAAGTGTAGGTATACTTATATTTCTTATAAATTGGGATTTTTTTCATATTTCTTAGAAATTATCTATCTAATCTAGATAAACACAGTCTGTTGCATATTGTCAAAATGCTTAATAATGTTAGGGTTATATGATATTAACATAGATGAAAGATAGTATAAATCTTGAAACTAAAATATTAATGGCTCTTTTTATAAAACTGAACTGGCGAACTAACATGTAGTAAATCTGATGGCACGGTCTCACACAATACCAACGTAAAATAGCAGTTTAACACTGATGTGTTTCGTATGGTGAGTGTAGAGAACCAGAGCACCTTTTTACTGGATAAGAGGCATTCCATCTTAATCCTCACGGGTGACAACGCATCTGCATTTTGATTCGCAAACGAAGATAAATGTCGATGTCTATGGGTCACAGCAACCACTTACTATCAGGTGGACTGTGTGCTAGTTTGTCACCCTATCCTATAAAAAAAATATAAATAAACACAGTCTGTCGCATATTGTCAAAATGCTTAATAATGTTAGGGTTATATGATATTAACATAGACGAAAGACAGTATAAATCTTGAAACTATAATATTAATGGCTCTTTTTACAAAACTGAACTGGCGAGCTAACATACAATACATATGATGGCAAGTACATGGCTACTGCACGTGAACATCTGCAACTAACTTTAAACAAGCAAATGTTGTCACCTTTGAGGTCTAAGTTGATGCCACCCAATTATTTATTCGTGCTGCCTTGCCTCCTGCTTGCAAGAGTGTATTCAAAACTGTGTTCTAGTAAGAGGATTAAGAG
The DNA here is from genome assembly GCA_963668995.1 of Parnassius mnemosyne. NCBI lineage: Eukaryota > Metazoa > Arthropoda > Insecta > Lepidoptera > Papilionidae > Parnassius > Parnassius mnemosyne. The sequence continues at coordinate 18,397,745 of CAVLGL010000080.1, forward strand.
ATTCAATATAATTTCAGGATGTGAGAAATTTCATGTAAGTTATAAGAAGAGTGCATTCGTACAACGCATTCGTGACCCTTTTTCTTGAAGTAGGTTGAAGTGTTTGATAAGCTGCTATAGTCACCATCGGGTGACTATAGCAGCTCATCAAACTTCTTTTTTAATTCAAAAACAATCATCAATTATTTGACTTTACACAAAACCTACATGCTTCATACCTCAGATACTTGTTTCAATAATTTTCCGCGCCATAAACCACATAACGTTTTTAGTGAATTATAAAATTCAATAACATAAGATTATGATGACTCCTTTTCCCTACCCTTTGACGAGGACTTCAATTTAGTGGGGTTAGATAATCCAATCTAGAGGACAATTGGACGTAGTTATACAAAAACATTCCAAACCACAAGTCATTCAAAAATGAGTTAAATATACAGGTCTACTTACTTTGACATCTTTGCAAAGATGTTAAAATAAGTAAATCTGTATATTTAACCCATTTTTGATTGTCACTCCCATGACTGACTTGACATTTGCAGAATTCTTTTAAGAGAAGCGAAAAAGTAAAGAAGAAGAAGAAGAACTCATTTTTGAATGACTTGTGGGTTAGATCGTTTTTGTATAACTACGTACAATTTTAGAGGATACTTTGTTCCGTAAGTACACAATGTTAATATATATAATATATGCTTTATAGTGGATGCGACTATATCCTAAGAAACTTGTATAACCATTGAAAAGTTAGCGACAACATAGGGATAAAGATATTAGTAACAACACTATATAAACCCTATTGTAAGTGATTGCATTCCATAGTCTTAGAAATCTCTGAAATCTTCCTAAGACTTTAAAGAATCAATAAAAAAAAAGCCATGGGGTCAAGAATTTAATGCAGTAACAAAATTAAGAAACAATCATAAGTCATAAACATGAAACGAATTGCGATCCTCGTTCTAACACGTTAGATTTCATACCTATTTAATGTACTGTATTTAATGTTCTTTATGTGTGTATTTACATACATACATAAAGAAGAATACAGAAGGGCTAGATAATGATGATCGTCAGTTTGATACAAAACGATAAAAGTACGCGAAGGTATTGTGGTCACTTTAAGCTTCGCCGGATGATTGAGACAAATACACAAAGTCGCACACTATAACTAATATATTTAAAGAAAAATAGCAAACAAACTGGCTATAATTAGGAACATTTCGAAAAATCAACTTATTATAATGTCAACTGTCCAAATGGTGTCGATAAAGCAGAGCCCTTTTGACCGTTTATTATTTAATTGACTGATGAAGAGCTATCATATCCCACAGCCATGTATGCAAACAAGGCTGTAGTTTTTGAGTTATAAGAAAGTGACCATATTACCCTCACGTACTAAAATACTGTAATTTTAATTAAACTTATAAATAAAACAAAGTCAAAAAAGAATAATAGTTATAAATTGAAATTCCTTAGACCGTAATTACGATAAAATGTACTGGTTGAATTCCCAAGATCGTGAGGTTTAATTATTGACACAGCAAGACAATCTCTGAAGGCAGAAATAAAACGTCACACATACCTATTGACTAAACGCGTCCATTGGCCGTGTCGGAAGGATTATCGCCCTTATGATGTTTGTACTTAAAACCTTAAATTGACCAAATGGGGAATCAACAGTTATCGAGCTATTAAAAGGAAATAATGACGATACTGATATTTTTAAACTTATAACACTACACATAGTTTTACATTTTTAACAGCTTTATTTCCACCGATAGTCCATCTCGGTACCTCCGGGTTGGTATAATCACCCTCTTATCTATTTCTGTCATTAGTAAAAATGCACCCACTGCTATTTTTCAGTTTGAAAAGTAGGGCGACGATATAACTATAGGTTGTTAAGTATTCCATCTTAGTCCTCAGGCCTGCAGTGTGATTGTAAAACTCTGGCGAAAAAAGTTTAGTTTTGTTTCGAAGTTTGACGTTTAGTTTATTGTAGTGATTTGTCAAGGTATCAGTATTCATCACAAGCCGATGTCTTTTTGTATTAATATCATATTTTAGGTTACAAAATATTATGATAATTGAAAAAATGTCGCAATTGCGGAGTGATTCCCGCTGCCAAACCATTTCTACCTAAGTTACCCAATCGTACCGGATGGTATTGCATCTGTAGTCGTCCTTGTTTACAGTTGGTTACAGGTTGCAAGGTCAGTCACTGTTTACCATCAGGTGGACTATTAGCAAGTTGATCGCTCTAATTTCACAAAATGCATTAATTTAAATGTAGTTTGGTTTTAATTTGAACGGATCGTGATCGTCGATCCAAATGTTCAACAGTGCCTTGTGATGGAATTTTTAGTTAACATGTTAAGCTATATATGATACGAGTAACTCATAAAATCTGTTCTATCATCTAATCTCTGTTGGTGAACTTCATGTGTCCTCGGTTTTTATTTAATTTCTCACACATGCTGGTTTCTTTACGATGTTTTCTTTCACGTATATCATCAATTTCAATTTAATTTTTGTTAGTGCTGATGTCTATTGTACTAAGTATGACTTGTTCGCGTCGTAAGAAATTTTACCCTTTAACTTATACCCTGATTTATTACCACGGTGTTATAACTTATAATTAACTTATACCTTTTAAAAAAAGCTGGAATTAACTACTGCTGAAAATCATGTAAAATTATTTTCTCGTCGAAGTCAGTAAGAGATGTATTACTCAGTATTAGAAATACTTTTAAGTGACTCATTAATGACTCTTAAAAGTTTAAAGGAAATGCTACACTCACCTTGTTTACATTGACTGTGGACAAATAACATGAACAGTTTGCGAATTTTTTACTATAATATACTATTAAACCAGTGCTTAACAATGTTAAAAAATATGAGAATACGGTACCTAATAATTTTTGGATTTTATAAATGTAAAATACTGGCTGGTAAAGCTGGAAAATCTGTAGGTTTTTGAAACGGTTGCAACACGATCATTTTTTGGCTCAATTTGTAACAATGAACGAAACGTACGATCTCAAAACAAATTGCACTCTATTGCTTGGAAATAACCATCATGTCTAACTTCTTATAAATTCAAGGAAAGTCCCTCCGCCTGAAGGACTCTCTTTTCTAGGGTAGTAAACGTGTGGTGATGACTGTATATTAATCATTAAATATCTTCCGTGTAGTTGCAGTGTAACAGAATCCAGTGGTTGCTTTAGTACAGGAATTATAAGGTGTTCTGGATGTAGAGTTCATTAAGAAGCTAATTAATCTTGGAAAAAACATTCCAATTGTGTTTGTACTTAAAGGTGACTTAGCCGAAAAATAACATAATAAAAGTAACTGGTATCATACATACTTATTATATCTTTTTATTGAACGTCTTTAGTATACTACTTCACCTAATGATAAGTGGTGATATTGGATTTTTAGGCATATTTCACTTTGTGCCCAATTTCAAAAAACCGGCCTAGTACGAATTGGGTTTCGCTCTGTTAGGACTTTGTTTATATTATGACCGTTAACTTTTTAATAAAAAAAAATAAGTTTTCAAAATATTTGTTGATAGTTGATAATTAAATAAATTATATTCCATTATAACAATAAAACTTTTAATTATAGCAGATTACTAAAAGTGTATCACATAATAATTACCGCTTTATGGTGGCGATATAAGATAAACTATTACACAGTCTCACGCCGTGAGTGAGTTGTGCGAATAAGGAAAATGTTTACAGAAAATCATGTAGCATTCTATAGATGCAGGCATAACGATCTCAGATTTATCAATCTAATATGAGATCTCAAGATCGGCGACGGGACGCAGACTCAAAGTTGCAAGACGTGTAGTATTATGATCAAAATTTCGCCTGTCTGACATAGTGATTACGACAAAACCTATAGAAGCAGATGTTCAGCTGTTAGTGAAATGCTTAGTGTGTAATATATATCTTAAAGTTATACATATTTAATTTAATTTAATATTGACGCAACAAGCTTTGTTACGGGTAAATAACATATTTAACTTATATTGAATAAAATAGGTATTATTTAGATAGATTAGATCCTATTTACTGGAAAGGGGGCGTTCAAGTATTATGTAACGCTATTTGGGGGGAGGGGTTCTTATAAAACGTTACGATGCATTACAAAGGCGGGAGGGGGCTTCGAAAAATGCGTTACATAACTTTGTTTTTCTTATTTATATAAAAAACTAGGGAGTTCAAATCTCCCACGTTGGCAACCGTTTTCGTTTATGTTTTACGGGGAATCCCTTGACTGTATTGTACGCAGCGTTACCAACATGTGGGAAATTCCCCAAATTGCGGGGAATTTAGAGTTTCTTGGGCATTGCGAAGAAACGGAAATTTTGAAAATCGTGTGAAAAGGTGTGAAAAAAATTACGCTACAAAAGAAAAAAATTTTAGTTAAAAAATTAATCTTATAAAATTAGTTGAAAATTGTTTCATTTCTTAAAATAAAATTGAGAGGAATTTGTGGGAAATCTATGGGGAATCTGTTGAAGTTTGTCCCTTCATTGGAGAATTTCACATGGATTTACGCGGAATTTGACAAATTTTTGTTGGCAACGCTGATTGTACGTAATTTTTATTTTGTTTTCGTTGTCAGTATTCGTTAGTGTATACGCAGAAGCACATTGTTGTAGTCAGTGTTGATAAAGTGAGTTCATATAGTAATGTCCTCAAAAGAGGGAGACCTACATCATCAGCTGTTCTTGGTCTCTAAAGACTCTCATGCTGACTTGCCAGCGCAACTGTGCCAAGAAAATAGAACGATGAGAAGATAGAGATAAATAATGGTGGATGAAAGCCAAAAATGTATGTAAAGACTAGGCCAAGTCAGGAAAACGGCGTAATTAAATGTAAGATTAATAGTAAAAGTTTATCAGGATAAATTTGAGCTCATTTTAACATATTATAAACATATTTCAAATGTTTATTACGTTATTTGTGATTGTTTATTAAATAACGATATGAATGAATAAAATAAACTATATACGCATTTCTTGCGTATATTGCACTCTTATTTTATTTATTACTACCACAAACGCTATTAAAACAGTAGTAGTGTGACTAGTAATTGTGACTTTTAGGTAAAAATAATCATGGGTGTTACGTAACGTTTAGGTAAGGGGAGGGGGGGGGGGTACACAAAATGTTACGGCGCGTTACATGGGAGGGAAGGAGGGTCAAAAATATTTAAAAATTGCGTTACGTAATACTTGGACGCCCCCAAAGGAGGCATTCCATCTTAGTTCTAAGGGGTAACAACGCAAACTACATTTTGATTCTTAATCGAGCATAGATTTAGATGTCTATGGGTCAAAGCATGCAGTCACTATCAAATGGACTGTTTGCTCGTTTATCAATCTATTAATAAAAAAAGAAATTAATAAAAAAAATTACTAATTTCATTTATGTTTATTTTTAGAAATTTAAATCATACGAATCCCGAAGAAGACTGATACTTACGGAAATCTACATATAAAGTAAGTGGAGTTAAGTTACAATATGTTATTATCTCATTGTATATCATTTTTATTACGACTGGACGTATAACATGATCCTTTGCCTTTTAAAACAAGCGGGGCGTGGAAAACAAGCAGAATAATTAAGTGATTTTTGAATAACTTGAAATACAAATATTTTGTATTAGAGATGCCAGTCAACATTGTGTATGAGGAAAAAATAAAGATCATTTTTATTCTCTCATTCATTCACGTCACATAATATTAGCTAAGACCGAAACTGTAACGGACATTGATAACAAAGGTTAAATACGCTGACTTTCGTTGACACAAATTGAATTTTTATTTTTGTTGTGTGACGAAAACCTAGAAGACCGTTTCCCAATTCCGTTTCTTATCGCGATCACGTCAGTCCTGCGCGGCCATTGCATACTGTCAATATGCATTAGAACTGAACTAACCTAACTTAATTAGTTTTCTCTGCTTAACCTAGCTATCTTAATTTATTATTATTATTATTATTTTTCAATCGTGGTTAAGGCTCGCTAAATTTGACAGTACGCGATCTACCCCTTTTATTTCCCCGCTGACTCCAATTAAGTCGTAAGGAATCCTCCATGTCTGTGGAATAAAACATGCTGTGAAGTTCGCCAACATGCACTGGAGCAGCACGAGTTGCTTCATCATTATTACCCTCTCAGAAATGAGAAGAGGTCTGTGTCGAGTAATCAGAGGTATACGCTGTAAATTAACCAAGTTACATGGTGAAAATGGTATCCACTTCAACAAATTATAATGGTATCGTTATGCCAATATTTTTAATTCTCTTTTTATAAGATATAAACTAATGTTTAACTGCGATCCTTGATGTAAAGTCGTAACACAGATGGTAAGTTGCACAAGCTAAGTAAAAACCTTTTCACTTTTATATTTTGAGTCTTGAAATATTGTTAATAAATAAGTAGTAAGTCCTTTTTTAACATTTTTTTATGTATTTATAAATATCCTCATGTCCAGGCTTTAAGTCCACTACTGGATTTAAACCCTTCCAAGAATGGACTAGTTGGCCAATTCTTGAAGATTTTTTTTATAGTATAGAGGTGACAAACGAGCACACAGTCCACCTGATGGTAAGTGTTTGCTGTGGCCCATAGACATCTACATCTAACCTTGTAACGAATCAAAATGAATGCCTCCTTTACAGTAAAAAGGGTCGCCAATTCTCTACATTCACCGTACGAAACACAGCAGCAGTAAGCTGCTATTTTACGCTGGTATTCTGTGAGAGCGAGGTCCTTCCCCGGTCGAGCCGACCCATTCGTGCTACAACTATACGACTAGCTTCAGCATGGCTTTACCACTTTTAAAATGATTTAAAATATTCCCATATTCAACAAACTTGCAGGGTTGGTGAGCCCAGTGCTCTCTAGAGATATCCTCGCGCTAGTAATGCCGCTCCCTATTATCCGTTTATAGAATTCGGTCGTTAGAGCCTCTTCCGTCAAACAGCAAGACGTGCGCAGGTAGCGTGAGATCGACACATTTTAGGTCTTTATAAACTTTTTAACATTTTGTTTCTGAAAAAAAAAGTGACAGAAATACACGATTATCTATATCTATACAAGCTTAGGTTATTGATAGGTCTTTCGTAAGACCTATTCATGATCTAATTATACAGGGTTATTTTTCAAAGAGTAGCCAACTTTTAAACATAAGTTCATATATATAAATAATGATATACCGATATTGCAGTTTTTCAAAATACGTGTAAATAAGGTTTTTTATTTAAAATTATTCCAAATCGAATGTGATTTATGGGCAACAACGCTTTTGCCTACCGATCGAGCCTTACGTATGTGTGCATGCGCAGTAAAATCAGTTAAAATAATGCATTACCACGTATTTTGAATTTAAATGATAAAAAGTACAGAATGTTTGAGATTTTTTAAATTAATTATTATTATATTATGTCTTATGTATATTTGGCCGGTTATTGCAAAATAACCCTCAATATTTTCTAATATTAATATTTTCTGAATCTCGTTATTATTTTGACCGTTGTGTCAACAAATAAACATTTGCAATAGACACCATCCTATCGTCCACGACATTTAAAGTGAACACGACAAGGGAGGAGTTCGTGGCGACGTTCATTAAGTAAGAGTGTACAGGGAAACGGACGCCATCGCCACCGCTCTGCATCAAAGCGCTATCGACTTCCGGAGTTGGTGGGTTATCGGGCGACCTCCGAAATTCCCGGCAATTAGGCCGCGTCGGCCCTTTCCTCCCGCTCCTGTCCACTTCCGGCCCGGCCACCTTCAGACGGCTAAAGCAAACAGTCGCCGACGTTTGCGCACACAACGAAACGTTATCGAGCAGCCGTTGTGTCGCGGGTCGCGGTGTCGATGCCGTCACGCTGCAACCTTTCGTAATACTAGGACGACTTGATGGAGTTATAATGGCACGTTTCAACACGGATATCTTACTTAATTTATTGTCATTTGAGTGGGCAACTCGACTTCTCTCGGCTTGGCTTAAATTAGTCCCAAAAACAGGATGTTTTAAATTATATCAACTTTTGATTATAGTGTCTTAAAGCTTTTACATTGGGTTGTATTTTTTATATTTACAGTGTTTTAGGGCAATCATTCGCATGGTGTGTCAGAGCTTGGTATTCCTACTTGATTTAATATTATTAAAGACTTTTAGTATTATGTTAGTTATATCTACATTCTTATACAATATCAATTACAGAGCACAATAACAGAAATGTCACAGAACTTGTTTTTGTTCTTATTGGTATGTACTCGTATTAATGTGTGAGAATTATTAGCCATAATATGTACATATAACAAGTACACAGGTCCCATATATCAAATCTATTATCTACTTACAAGGTAGGTACGTCCATCCGGCATATATAATATATAATACGTAGAACATGAATGAACGTTTGCTTGGCGGATCGGAGTGGAGCGCGCACTTCCGGCGCTCGTAATAAGGACACCGGGCGATAAGACGCCTGCACACGATGCCAATGGCTCAACCTAATCAATAAAAAAGTCGATTGCTATTTGCCCGACACTTGTCTGGTAAGTCAACATTATAATAGCGGACAACACGGTAAATTAACTGATTTAGTTATTAATATATAAAATACTCCTTATCTATTTAGCTAATCTTAAGTTTTCTGTTAACGGTAGAAATTAAAAATCGCAAAATCATCACATGCACAGAACCAGAGTAGGATTACATTTATTGGCAACAATACTGTCATAGTAGGCACCATATGTTTTAGATTTTTACAGTATCTATTAATTTTAAGGAAAGTATAAAAAATGTGCCCATAGATTGCCTCATAGGGGGATATTTGCCATAGTTGCCACGCTTGGCAAGTGGGTTGGCTACCGCAGCCCATCTCCTGATTTGTTACCTTCTGTCGCCTTTTCGACACCCATGGGATGATAGTGAGTAGTGGATATTCTTACACCGCCACTAAACGGTATGAAATTAATAATGGTTTAAATTTAAATAATTATTATCACGCGTGCATTATTTCATTACTTACTTGTACTAAATGTTTATAAAATCCAATTAATAATTGTTTCCTAAAATTTGCAAATATTAATCGCAAATGGCTAAACAACTTGGGTAGAATCAGTCGAACTTGATCTCGGTGTCGGTTACTGGCGTCATGTGCCAACGCTTATTCCTATGATACAATTTCGAAACGGGAGAGTCTAAGGAGGTCACCGGATAAGATTACGGTTAACTGTGTAAACAAACCGTTTACATTGATAACTCGTTAGCATTTCTGCGATGGCGCCTATGACGTCGCACAATCGACTAACTCCGTGTTATTTAAAGTTTCGATAAGCCCCCTCGTTTAAAACATCACAGGAACAAATATACAGTGGCCCTGCTGTTAGCACAAACAAGCTACCTATTACTTTAAAGTATACACTGAAAAAAAACCTGTTTTACTCATTGCAATGACTTTCACATATTTTCATTATCTATTTTCTTAACTGCCTTGTGCCCTTCCCGTCTAAGAGTACGTCTGGTTTGGTTGAGCAAACCCTCGTAACTGTTTCAGTCATCAGCAGTACATCTGCTTACATTCCTACCCATTTTTTCTGCTTTACCATTAAGCCTATCAAAAGTACACAGCTGAACATAGGTCTCCCTCATAGATTGCCTCTTAGGGAGATATCCACCATAGTGATGACGCTTGGCAGACGCGTTAACAACTGCTGTTTTTTTGGTTTTTTTTTTTGTTATTATTATCAAGATGCTGCTGCCCATATGCTTGTTTCCTTTTGTCGCCTTTAACTACACTCACGGCACAATAGTAGTAGATATGCTTACACCGCCATTACTCGCTTTTTCTGCTATATTATAAAGGATATGGAGCACAAGGCCTAAGTCGTCAGAGGTAACAACGCACCAGTAGATATCATTGATTAAGTTTTTTGCAGGTATCTTTATGCTGCAGCAGCCATACAAAACAAATTCCCATTATGGCCCATTTATCATTTTACTTGTTACATCAAAGAAAGAGTTAAATATTATTTCTGAACGTTTTTAAAAACAAAGGACTGCCCGGTAACTTAGAATTCCGTAAATATGTTAAATTTAATTTAAAATCTATTACAGCCTTTAAGAAAACTGAAACTAGAACTGTGTGATCCACGTGTTAGATTAGATAGAAGAATTACGCATATTTACAACAGTTACTGCGCAGCGGTAGGTCAGAACAATTTATATGTATGTACCAATACAGGGCTCACTCATTAAGTGCAGAGACTCGCCGCCCGCGGTAATAAAAATCTTGAGCTGACGAGTGTAAGCTTAGTTTACCTTAACAAACCATGTTAAGCCAATGCAGTGTAAAGAAACGAAAATCGTGGACATCTATGTGATTTTATTTCGCGATATTATGATCATTTCTTCTGCTTATTCATCAACATCTTGATTACTTCCGCGAAAAACTATTAAAATTAATCGAGGGACTACTGGCAATCAGTGACAAAATATCTCAAGGCTTAAATCCTGTTACGAAAAAATGGTCCGGAAACGGTCTTCATAGATGTGTCATGATTTCACAATATCAATGAATCAATATGGCATATCATTTGTGTGACTAATAAGGTAATAAGTTATAAGAATATTATTGTAATAATCTCAGTTGAAAGCCTTATACTTACTCTTTATGTAAACATCGCAATGGGAACTAATTCAAGCATTTATATTTTTTATATATAATAGGCGTGACAAACAAGCACAATCCACCTGATGATAGTTGGAACCTGTGGCTCATAGACACCTCAGAAGATAGTTATCTTCGATTAAGAATCCAAATCTGGATGTGTTTATCCCTGGGGCTAAGATAGAATGCCTAGTTATCAGTAAAAAGTGGTATCCCGTTCTCCACACTTATCATACGAAACACAGCAGCATCAAGTTGCATTTTTATACAGATATTTTGTGAGAGCGTGGTCCTTCTCCGACCAGCCGACCCATTCTGGCTGCAGCGTGGCTCTATCACGTTTAAAATATAATCGCTTGTCATTAGTTCTGACATTCTATTGACTAATATAACATCATGATTGCTACAGAAATACACATGGTAACTCAGCTGAGTTACCATGCCTATTCGCGTACTAAGAAATATAGCTATATTTCTTAGTACGCGAATAGGCAAACAGAGTACGATCTCCACCAGTACAAAGAAAATTGCTTATTGAAATTTTAAGTGCCGATACTGCATTTCTTAGATATGTATTTAAATATATCTCGAGGGCACGTAAAGTCTGCTAAAATGCATTGAGGCAGCTCTGTGGATTCTTCCTGTTTTGTCCTAAAACCCTTTTAGAAATGAGAGGGAACTTGTGACCAGTCCAGAACGTGTGACGACTGGTCACCAGTTCCCTCTAATTTCTCATCCCACGGGATGTAGACGGCTACAACTGCTACTAGCATGCGGCTGCACCATAAATCTATAAGTGATTTGCATTTTTCGTAACATGAAAACGTAGAAACTTAACTGAACCCATAAAAAGGGTATTTATTGACGGTGTTCACCCATTTGCGTGTCACTGGTGGGTCGAGTTGACGGACGCCATCGTCGTTTATCGGGCGCCTGCAATCCGCGCTGACCCCGCGATATCCTCAATCTACATTACCCCTCGCCCCGCCACGCTTACTAAACATACTATCAGACGAATATGAACTCTTGAACGATAGCTTAAAGACTAGATTGGTGTGATTAGTGCGTTGCGATCGGGAGCATGAATGGACCGGCTTGTGAATGAGCGGACTATGTCCCGCGGGCGATAAGCGCTATCGTTGAGGCCAGCTGACGGTCCATGTTGACAAACCCTGTTCCACTTTCGTTCAATCCACCGACTTAGTCTTATCAATTGACTATCGACGTTGCTCTATAGCGTTCAATTTTAACCCCTTTATGCACTGTTTTCGCTCGTGACGGTAGCTAAATTAAAGTTAATTAGAAATCACAAACAGTGTCAGGCAATTGACTAAAACTGTGGTGTTACGCCATTTCCAATTAATAGACCATTGATCCGGAGATACTGTAGTCTCGCGTCAAGTGCACGTTCAACATAATATTTAAAATAACTTCATTTCGAAATTAAGATGTCGTGAGCAAATTTGATTGCTTATAGTAACTGATATTTCCCTAATGAAAGAAAGAAAAAGAAATGATGAAGATGGCATGATATCATTAGCTGACTTCAAAATAGGAGGAGGTTCTCAATGCATTTTTGTCAATGTACTCTTTTGTACGTATGTTACGCGATATTATCGCATTTTTTTATTAAATGGCTCACCTAAGTGTGTAATAGGGAATGAAATTTTCAATGTAACTGTTTAGACGACATTCTAGTTAGCTATTAACTTGAGCATGTGATATTATTTGGTCTACTGAAAAGTAACCGAATTCAAAGAACAAAATCCTCTATTACAAATCAAAAGGCAGATGCGTTGTCACCGGTGAGAATAAAGATGGAATGCCTCATTTCAAGTAAAAATGGTCTCCGGTTCTCTACACTCACCGTACGAAACACAGCAGCGTTAAGCTGCTATTTTACGCTGGTATTCTGTGAGAGCGTGGTCCTTCCCCGGTCGAGCCGACCCATTCGTGCTACAACTATACTACTAATATAGCTGCAGCATGGCTCTACCACGTAAATTCTTTTAAATCTTAATATACTTTACATAAAGAAGGCTGGTCTAGCCTTTGCACTGGTCGGTTCATATTTGTGATGCATTTATGTGTTTTAACGTCCTTTCAATTGTGGTTTCATTTTATATTGTTTGTGATGTGTCAATAACCATAAAACAGGACAAATAGAAGATACCTGCAGTTTCTTTCATAGTTTATACTTCAATTGGGAGAACCTAATTTTGAAATGGTTCAAAGTAAATACGTAGCCAACAATTATTATCTCCGCAATATACTGTCACTTCATAATAGAAATATTGTTATCAGTTAACTTACCTGTATTATATCTATCAAATGTTTATCCCGTAAAACAAAAAAATCATTAACGTTTTTGCTACTCCAATCGCTAAGTAAAATTTTCCATGGACAAATAAATGGGCTGTTCACAGCCAATTTCTGATAATTAACCCTTTTACTTGGAGGTCGTCGAAAATACTTTTCTTTTAGTTGTAATTCTATTCTTTTCTCTTCTAAACTTCCTGCATCTGAGTCTGGGGGTAAATAACACTCACCCATTTCAAAGGCAACACTTTCAGTTTCGCGGAGACCTCCAGAACGAGCACCAAACATTATAAGGGTTTGCCAAAATGGAAGGCCATATCCTGCAGGGACAATAATATCCCATCCAGTTCCATAACCTAAAAATTGGATATATATTATGAGAATGTACATAAATATTTATATCAAAGATAGTAGTTATATAATACATTATGTTGAAATTCAGGGTTATTTTATTAAATAAAATATATATACGTATACACAAGTATACTAGGGTGGTCCTTATTACTAATTAGCTGCAGTATTGCTCTACCACGTAAAAAAGTTGTGTGTGTAGCTTTTTTTATTAAACAAACAAACATGCAGTCCACCCGATGGTAAGGCTGGTTTCTGATGACGTGTGTGGCTAAAAGACGATGGTAAGTGGCTACTGCAGCCCATGAATACCTGGAGCCACTTCAAACAAAGAAGGCAACAGATGCGTTTTCATCTCTGAGCACTACGATAAAATGGAATGCCTCACAGTCTGTAACTATACTGGCTCTCTATACCTTTTAGACCGGAACACAAAAGTGCAGTACTATTTGGTAACAGAAATGGCTAGAGGGCCTCTAACAAGAAAATAAAACTTGGTATTACAGGAACGAAGTTCCTTATCGCACGGTACGAATCTGACGGATGGGGGCTAGGCGAGAAAAGTGTAAGATTTTTCCGTCACGACCCCCTCTCTATAGTGCGAGCGAGATCGAATAATATCCATCTCCCTCGCACTTTTTCTTATCTTACTATGAAAGAAATATTATTTTAAATGACGCTTCATTTTAATCGACGCTAGTAATTCATTTATTTGTATTTATTAATCAATAATATAATGCGTTTATCAATAATAATATACTACGAAAGGAACTTGGTTCTAACCGAGTGTTCCACGACACTCACGCATGTTTATTTTTAACTTTTTTTATAGGATAAGGGTGACACACGAGCACACAGTCCAACTGTTGGTAAGTGGTTGCTGTGACCCATAGACATAGATGTCTATGAGTCACAGCAACCACTTACTTGATTCTTTTTTGAGGATAAATGTAGACATTTATCCTCAATAAAGAATCAAAATGCAGATGCGTAGTAACCCGTGAGGACTAAGATGGAATGCCTCTTTTCCAGTAAAATGGGTCTGCGGTTCCCTACACTCACCATACGAAACACAGCAGTGTCAATCTGCCATTTTACGCTGGTATTCTGTGAGAGCGTGGTCCTTCCCCGGTCGAGCCGACCAATTCGTGCTACAACTATACTACTAATATAGCTGCGGTATGGCTCCCAAAATGGTCTCCCAAATTAAAAGTATTTACCACGCATGGAATGTGAAATAGCTGCTGTCCTTTTCCTTTCCTTTACTCTGTACATGCACCTCTCCCAAAGTAGAGATTATTTACAATAGACGCCTTACTTTGCACAGGGATTGACGATCGCGGTATCGGAAATCTCTCACATTTTGGCGCTGCTTCCCATTTTCGCCGATTTGGACAATTTACTTCCGGTATTACAAAATTGTCATTACGCCATCTACTATTATATATAGAAGACCATATGAGACCTTTCTGTTTTTTTCCATAGTTGGCTCTTTCGACAGCCAAAATCAATTTGGCGTGATGGGTTCTAATACGTTGCCACTACTCGGCAACTATTACTAACATTTAGTACTTTGGACAAGTGGAGGTGGAGGGAAGGGAGGAAGACAGGAAGACGCGCCTTGTGTTCCGCCGCACCTTACTTAAGAAGGATTAGGAGGAGTAGTTGTCCTCCGAGGCCCCACAGACATGTGGCGAAGGCGTAGCAGAATGAGGTTTAACCCGTGCAAGTCTAACATAACCCCGCTTTGCCCCACGAGGCGAGTATGCGTAGGGAATTCTCCATATAAAAAGTATGCCTAACATCAGGTGCATAGTTATGTCCTTTGCCACTTTAACGTAAGCACAAAAATATACTCTAAACTTGTAAATAATTAATGAATGAGTAAATGTTATTTGTGTATATGTGGTAGAGCTGCACTGCAGCTGTGTTATGACAGAACGAGTAGACCACGCTCTCACAGAATATTGGAGTAAAATAAAGATAATGCTACTGTGCTTCGTATGGTGGCGCTATCGGTAAAAAGGGTCATATACCTTAGATCCTTTTTACCGATAGCGAGGCATTAAATTTAGGTGCTAATGGTAAAAACGTTCTTCTTTCACTTGATCGCATTCAGCAAAGAGCAGCCGGAGCTGTCGACGTCCGTGATATTTCTAATCCGCTTGACGATTGCATCCCTTTGCATATTCTATCACTCTCCCAAGGAGAGTGCTCAGAAGAATTGTTCGGACTAATTCTATCCGCTAAATTTCACCATCGCACATCGCAACGAAATTCGCTATACTATCCATACCATCTGGATGATTGGGGGTTCACCACTGTGCGATTTACCAGAAGTTTTCGTCAGGATACGCGTCAAGTAAAGTTAATGTTTTGCAATAGTCGTATCGTCGGTATTATTGCTCTCTGTGACACTCCGGGAATAAGTACCAATCTAACGACAACTTCTTTAAACTCCGTAAAGCCGTTTAGTTTACAGAAATTCAGAACATATTTTGTTTGCTTGAATGTGTGTGTATATATTTGTATACCCACACATTCAATGATACAAACATTCATCACATTTCAATTTTGTTATCGATTTCGAATATAAACGCTTTGAATTAATCACAGATCAATAAAATTTAATTTAATGGTAAAGAAAGGGCAGAGAACCCTAAACGAGAAGCAATTTGAACAGGCGGGTAGTCCTCGCGTAGTGTGGCGAGGTCGCCGTGCCGGCTGCGCGCCCGCACCTGCCGCTCGCACGCGCCGCCCCGCCTGGTAGCGAGGCACCAGTGCCTTACAATGTTGCCACACTGATGCACCATTACCGAGGAATGCTTTCATTGATATCGTAGTACATATCTATATTTTACTCTTTATGCTGCTGTAACAGTGTCAACGAACCGCCGTAATTACCTATTACTAGATATCATTCCTGTTTAGGGAACGAATCACTTTACGTGTATTTTAATTTATAATAAACACGTTAGATACTACTGTAGCCTGTTAAACCGTTAAGTGACTTCTTACAAAGACATATCAATCTATTTTAATATCTCGTCCTTATGTTATACCCATTATCTATTCTGTGGTTATACCAAAGCCATTAAAATTGAATAGATATAGTATATAATATATTTACCAGTTCTAGTTATTTATTTAATGCTGGCAATTTATGCTGACTGCAAACTTACTCCGTATTCCTAGAGGTTAAGGATTCATTTTGTACTGCATGGTAATATTGCATACTGCAATGTATTGTCAACAACATACTACTTTATATTATTGATCTGCAGTTAATTATACACAACAACTAACTGCTTAACACATTTATAACTGCAAATATTTCAACTGTATAAATATTTTAATATTGTGTATAAAACGACCATCTTGCTCAACGGTCGTCGTATATATTTTGATTTGGTTTGGTTTTTGGGTTGTCTCTTTGTATTCATGACAAATTCTTTCTTGGATCTTATGTCAAAAACATTATCTGATGTGAGAAGTTAAAGATAAGTGTAGATATGCTTAAGAAACTATAGATTTTACTATTAGAATAACAACTATACAACTTTTACCAAACACTGGCGCAATAATCTATTTTCATGATTTCAGGAATCTTACACCATCAGAGTAAACTATGACGCAATTCATGGGTAAAGGTTTTGCAAAGTCGCTGAATTAAATTTAAATACTAAATGCAATACAAAACTTTGAAATTATATTTGAGGTATAATAATTATGTAATTTACCATTCACATATTTTAATGAGACATAGGCAGCTTTGCCAAATTGTAGTGTGCAGTAGCGCTCAATAGGCAGCAAGCAGCGGGCAGCAATCGCTTGAGAGCAAATTGGACTCATTTGACTCTGATACAATCAAGCGATGGGAAGAAGGCGATCGAATTGATCGCGTAGCTGTTAATTCTCGGAAGCATCCGCATTCCAACAGAACATGTTCTTTATATCTAACGCTGACTAGCCGTTCAAAGATCATTATGAGTCACTTATGACACTGCACCGCCGTCATTAACATTCTAGTAAACACTAGCACTTCATCAGTCCATTCGTGCTCTGCTGATTGCCTCTTTACTGAAAACTAATTACTATTTAACACATCTATGATTCATCAGATCGGATTTTCGACGTATTTTTAAAAGCTATTAAGTGATAATGATGAATTAATTAGTTAAGCGCTTAATACAAAATTACAGGAATACTTGAAATATTTTAATTAACTTTTAGCAAGATAAATCTTAGATCAAAATAAATGAAGTATCAATTGCAATAAATTATTCAGGTGATAGAAATTTTTGTTTATGGTTGTCTACCTCCTAATCGTTTTCAATTTACTGATGTTAAACAAATCGGTAAATATACAACTAAGAGACACAAACAACATTTACCCAGTTAGAGATTGCCTAATTTGAAACTGCACGTACCTCTCTTGAATTTTTGGTAGATTTTATAAAGCACGGTTCTGTTCTCCGAACCGTGCGTGGTTCACACATTCATCAAATTCCTGCATCTCTTACAAAGTCAACGTCAACTCCATCAGAGGGAGGGGACTCGCTTATCTGTACAAGGTTGTCTTTTGAGAACTTTTCTTCGCTATCCGTTGTCAGTTCCTACTTCTTTCCTTCCTACGTCCTTACTTATCCTTATTATAAAGTCTGTCATGCAGTGAAACTCCGAGCATAACCCTCTCCATAGCTTGCTGAGTGAACTTGAACTTCCTCATATTGCACACTTGACAGCAATGAAGAATTACGTCTCAGATTCATATATCATCACTGGCAACACGCACTGGTTGTATGCTCTTATTTTCAAGTTTTGAGATTTACATGACGAGAAGGTGTGTTTTTTAATCTCCCGAACAGCAGAGTTGTATCCAGTCAGACAATTTGTCCTAGGTAAACATACTCGTCAACAGCTTCGAGCGTAGTGTTTCCAACTACCGGTATAGTAGGTATGAGATGTAAGTTAGCGTTACATATATCTATACCATGTTCATGTTACCCTTTCCGCTGGGAAACACTATTGACGTCATTGAACATAGTAATCATCGACAAATCGAAAGTAAACGTTGTCATCGCCATTGATGTTGATGCTGTATCCCTTCCAGTCCGGTAGCTTGAAGACGTTTTTCAAGCGGTGCAGTATCGAAACGCCTGTTTTTTTCTACCTGTTTGGCAACGTCAAGCCTAACTTTAAGGACTTTCCTTTCTTTATAATAGATACTATAGCACCTTATCTAACCACAACTTTCAATACAAGCTTCAAATCTGGTGTGTTTCATGATCTAATGAAACATAGTAAATTCATACCTTTATTTAAATCTACATTAATCCCCGCCAATTTTATAAGAATTTCTGAATACAACAATTTCTTTTATAAATAAATTGCTTCATAAAAATCAATTTGGTTTTAAAAGGAGTCGCTCGACTACCGACGCCGGAGTCGAACTTATAAAACATATTTTTTGTGCATGGCAGAATTCAAAGGATGTTTTGGGTGTGTTTTCTGACCTTTCCAAGGCCTTCGATTGCGTTCACCATGAGACATTAATTAGGAAGCTACAGTACTATGGTGTCAAGAACACAGCGCTTAAACTTATTATTTCATACTTAAGTAATAGAATACAGAAAGTTATTATGAACGGTAAAAGTTCTTCCGGGACGGAAGACGATGTCCGTAAAGATGGATGTCCCTCAGGGCTCGATTCTTGGCCCATTCCTATTTTTAGTGTATATTAATGATTTGCTAATGATCCTTGATTTTTAAATTTAAACGTCTATCATTTAAATGTGACGAAGTGAATAATGCTATATCAAAATTAGTGCATTGGTTTAACGTTAATAATCTGCATTCAAACGGCAATAAAACTAAATGTATTAAATTTACAACAATGATGTTAAAAATCTAAACACCAATGTGTTTTTAAATGGGGAAGAACTGAGCCCTGTTGAATCCTCTGCTTTTCTTGGTATCACTCTGGACGCAAAACTTTAGTGGGGCCCCCATATATCCAAGCTAGCAAGCAGACTAAGATCTGCAGCTTATGCTGTAAAAAAGATTAGAGATCGCACTAGTGTCGAGACGGCTAGATTGGTTTATTTCACTTATTTCCATAGAATAATGTCTTATAGGATTTTGCTGTTACGGCTGATTTAGAAACTATTTTTGTTTTGCAGAAGAGGACCATAAAAGCTATTTACAACCTTAAACCGAGAGAGTCTTTTAGAGAAAAATTTTAAGAAATAAATATATTAACTTTGGCCTCTCAGTATATTTACGAAAATTTAATTTATGTTAAGTTAATTTATGTAAACACTAGGAACAAACACAAACTAATGATACCAGTCTCTCGAATCCACAGAGTCAGTAATTCATTCTTGGGGCAATGTATACGCTATTACAACAAAGTCCCAGAAAATATACAAGATAATCTCTATTACCAAGTTTAAATATTTAATTAAACAAAAACTGTATAAAAAGGGTTATTATAATATAAATGAATACATGGTAGATAATAACCCCTAGGAATGAGGTGGTCGCTTTCAAGCTGTTTCTAAAATAAATTTTGTAAATTTTTATTTTTTACTTATTATAAGCCAGTGCTTGATCAGAATCCCACCTGGTGGTAAGTGGTTTGTAATCATTTATATTGTAAAATTTATTTAAAAAAAAGTCCCGCTGGGTTTTTAGCTGGTTCCTCCCAGGACAGAGGATTTTTATCGAACCAGTGGTAAAGTAAAAAAAAGACTTTCAATAAGAATAAAAATTATTCTATTCTATTGTTTAGTTTTTAGATAGAATAGTAGTAAGGTACGTGAGGGTTATATGTTCACCTTAAGATTTGCCACCCTATGAAACCAAAACTAGGAGAAGAACAGAGACAAAAACACTAAGTCGTTTACTATAACTAATATATTAAGAAAAAGTAGCAACCAAGCCTTGGCAATAATTATTAACACTTCGAAAAATTTTCTTAACAAAATTAACTACACTACACAATACTAAAATCGACTAAAATATTTGCTATAGTGTCAACTGTCAAAATAGCGTCGATAAAGCAGCGCCCTTTGGACTCTTTATTATTTGATTGACTGATGAAGACCTATCGTATCACAGAGCCATCCTTGTAAACAAGGATAGTTTTGAGTTATGAGAACGTGACCATATTAACTAAGTGCTAGAGCCATGCTGCAGCTATATTATGGTTGTAGCACGAATGGGTCGGCTCGAACGGGGAAGGACCACGCTCTCACAGAAAACCAGCGTAAAATAGCAGCTTAACGCTGCTGTGTTTCGTATGGTGAGTGTAGAGAACCGGAGACCCTTTTTACTGGCAAAGAGGTATTCCATCTTAGTCCTCACGGGTGACAACGCATCTGCATCTTGAGTCTTTATTGAGGATAGATGTAGATGTCTATGGGTCACAGTAACCACTTACCATCAGGTGGACTGTGTGCTCGTTTGTCACCCGATCCTATAGAAAAAAAAAACCAGATGACCATATTACCCTCACGTACTATAGTAGGTAAAAATAAAAAAGACAAAAGAACACAAAAGAAAATCCTACTGTGGGGGTATTTTTGTAACTCGAAACGAAACTAAAAAATACTCAATTATTAATAAAGTTATACTTACCACACTAGATTGTTAATGCATTGGTTAGAATTATTATTTGTCAAAGCCTCATCCGTCAGTTAGCATGGTACTTAATTGGCCAAGATCCACATGAAAAATAATGACATGTTACCTTTTGCACGTGGTAGAGCCATGCTGCAGCTATATTAGTAGTATAGTTGTAGCACGAATGGGTCGGCTAGGCCGGGGAAGGACCACGCTTTCACAGAATACCAGCGTAAAATAGCAGCTTAAGGCTGCTATGTATGGTATGGTGAGTGTAGATAACCGGAGACCCGTTTTACTGGAAAAGAGGCATTCCATCTTAGACCTCACGGGTGACAACGCATCTGCATTTTGATTCGTAATCGAGGATAAATGTAGATGTCTATGGCCACTTACCATTAGGTGGACTATGTGCTCGTTTGTCACCCTTATCCTATAATTTTTTTTTTTATTACGAACCGGGATAGCTCAAGGGCTAAGCGCTCGCCGTAAACATCACAGTACGCGAGCAGCCCGGATTCGAATCCCACCTGACATCAATTAAATTTAAATTGCAATTCCGAAGACATGTGAAGTTTGTGTCAGCACAGGTATTTGAGGTAGCCATTGAGTTATATGTACTACGTACTAGAGAAACCATTCCAAACAAAAATTGTGTCCTACTCTGTCTTCGCGCATGCTCAGGAATAGTAGTCGCGCATGCGCCAAGACTTTAATTTTGTGGCGGCAATGTCGTCGCGCCACAAGCGAAACACATCGAAGTCTAAATCGCACTAACAAAGTTCCGAAGTTAAAGCAGCATATATAGAATAGATCTGAACTACCAATCGGAGCGTTGGCCGGTCCCCGGGCAAAACACCTTACCCGGCGGGAGATCTCCCCTTTTCCTTCCACTGGCTACAGTGGTGACCAACCGACGTGATATGAACACGCAACCAATAACCTTCGGAAACTACAACTTCAAAACCTTCGTTATCGTCCTCAAGTACCCCATTCATTCGCTCCGGAGCAGCTATTGTATTGTATTGTCTTCACATTCTGCAAGCCATCTAGCTTTACAAAGGTTCATCACAGCACTGGAATAATAACGCTTCCTGTTCCTTCAAGCTACTCTCTGCGCTACAGTGTTCGACACGGCTCTGAGCCTTACTGCTCGCCTCTACTTCACGGCAATCTCGCAGATTACTTGCCTTCTTCTCGACTCACCGCAGACTTACAAGGCAATTCCCTGCCACTTGCAAATTCGTCGACATCTAGACTGCACTATCGACCTCCGGACTGAGCAGGGGGGTGATGTGGCGGCGCTGTCGTCGCGCCACAAGCGAAACACATCGAAGTTTAAATCGCATTAACAAAGTTCCGAAGTTAAAGCAGCATATATAGAATAGCTCCGAACTACCACTCGGAGCGCTGGCCGCTCCCCGGACAGAACACCTCGCCCGGCGGGAGATCTCCCCTTTTCCTTCCACCCGCCACAATTTCGTATCAAATAAGATATTGATATAAAATAAATATAAGAATTTAATATAAAATATTTTATTTTAATCTAAACAAACATATTTCTAAATAAAATGTAATAATAATTATCTTATGGAATTCGCAAATCTTCAATTTACGCAATATTTAGTTTGTACAAATTGCAGTACAGTTCAGTTGAATATAGTCAATGTTCGGAATGCGAAATCTAGTGCGTAGTACATATATATCGATGGAGGCAGCGGAGACCCTTTTTATTGGAAACGAGGCAATCCATCCTAGTCCTCACGGATAGCAACGTATCTGTATTTTGTTTATTAATTGAGGATAGATGTAGATATCTATGGGTCACAGCATCCACTTACCATCAGTTGACTGCGTGCTCGCTTTTTATCCTTATTCTATAAAAAAAAGCGCAGCGGACCTTCCTTATCTTAAAGATCCACTCAGATTTGAAAGAAGTCTGTGCTCAACAGTGGGACGTATATAGGCTGTAATTTAATCTTTTTAACTTTTATTATTATTTCTGACTATTTTTTTAAACAATCCGGTTCCCACCATACACGTACGACCTTATGTGTAGCGCACCCTACGACAATTTCTACACAAGACCAAAGAGACAATTTAATATGTATCACTTTGCCTTTCGATTCGATTTTGATTCTGTCAAAATTTGGGTGGTGTTATATTCCCTTCAGCGGTGCCAGATAGACTTTTGGTATATAGTGACGGTGTTCTGTTCGTACAGTAGGATTTTGATGATTATCCTAATACAAAACCAGTGTACGAAACTTACCCAACTGCAGAGAGGTGTAAGAGAGGGTGGCGATATATTCCCGAATCTCTTCAACACTGCATTGGAAGACGTTTTCAAGCTACTAGACTGGAAAGGCTATAGCATCGATATCAATGACGCGTTAATAATCTTTGATTTGCCGACGAAATAGTCACAGGCCAAATCGCTGGAAGTCTTTAGCACTGTGCTTAATTACATCAATAGTAAGTAGGTTTTAAGATGAACATAGACAAGATAAAGGTCATATGTAACCCGGGAGTTGTTAGAAACACTACGCTGTATGTTTTTGACGAGTAAGTCCAACTACCGAGAGGCGACGGCCGAGAGAGCAATCAACGAATCCAACTCAGATGGGCAAAGTTTGGGTAATTACTTTATACATCTTCTCGTCATTTATTCCTTAAAATTTGAAAGCATGTGTGTACAATCAGTGCCTTTTGCCATTGATGACATATGGATATGAGACGAGGTCCTTCACTTTTGGCTATATAAGCAAACTGAAGATAGCTCATTAAGCTATGGAAAGGGCTATGCTGGGATATTTAATGTTAGAGCATGCTGGATGAGGCTATCCGCAGTAAAACCAGAGTAACCGACATAGGTAATAGGTCGGCCATATAAATAGCTCGAAGAACTGACGAATGATGGGGAATAATATTCTCGAGTAGCAAGTTCATACCAGTAAGCGAAGTATAGGGTGACCCCCCACTTTTTTTTATAGGATAAGGGTGATAAACGATCACACAGTCCACCTGATGGTAAGTGGTTGCCGCGGCCCATAGACATCTACATCTATGCTCTATTACAAATCAAAATGTAGATGCGTTGTCACCCGTGAGTACTGAGATGGAATGCCTCATTTCCAGTAAAAAGGGCCTCCGGCCACCTGCACTCACCAAGCGAAACGCAGAGGTAAACCTCTACTTCACGCTGGTTTTCTGTGAGGTCGTGGTACCACCCCGGTTCGAGCCGGCCCATCCGTCCGACAGCAAAAGATGCCGCGTGGCTCTACCACTGGCTCTACCACTATATGGTAGTAGTATAGCCTATAGTACCTAATCACTCTACTGCGAACCATTGGCACCATCAAAAATGACTTTCAGTCTAAAATAGCAATAATATAATCCAGCCTATAACTTGATTGACGTTATAAATGGGACATCTGTTTTCTTTTATGGTTTATTCTTTTATGATTAATGTTATGGTATTTTTAGTTATTTTGAGAACACTTCTATTAGGATTATTCGTCCACAATCGTATAATAAGCTAGAAAATAATTTAGAAAATGGAAACCTGTGCAAACTATAGTCGTAGACTAATCTGAAAAATAAATAGTTACATAATTACACCGTCGTATAGACGAGCCTTTAATTCTCAACGGCACACTTACCTTCTGGTAATTAGGTCAATAAATCGGGGGTTTATACCGATCCACAATATTTGATTTAGTGTATGCGTGTGAGGTTTTTAGGGAAATGTCATCTGTCTGTGGAGACTTCTTCTTACAGCTTTGTAGCTGTAACATTTGTATGTTATGCTTGCTCAATCCCCACTTCTACCCATCTCGACTAAAGTTAGCTAACGAATAACTAACTTGTCATTACTAAATTGGAGTTTAACTAATTCAAAACTCATATTTAAGATTCATATCTGGGCTTCGCAAATATGAACACGTTTCAAAATATCAGTAACATCTTAAATGGCTTCTGATCGGCCTTTTTAGGGATTCACAATTTTTTTAATAGAGTCAGGCTGGCAAAGAGCTCACAGTCCACCTGATGTTAAGTGCCACTGTGTCCCATAGACATTTACATCTATTCTCGATTAAGAAACAAAATGTAGATGCGTTCTCACCCCTGCCCTGGTAACTAAGATGGATTGTGTCGTTTCAAATAAAAAGGGTTACCGGTTTTCCGGAAATACACCAGAAATTAACTGCTATTTTACGCTGGTGTTCTGTGAGAGCGTCGTTCTTCACCGGTTGAGCCGACCCATTCGTGCTGCAACCATAATATAGCTGCAGCGTGACTCTACTACGTCTCAAATTTACCACGTCTGATATTTCTATTTTATTTTGCATAATGGTCGAATCCTCTACGCTTTATTATTTAAAAGACCACCATGAATATATTCCTTCTCCCATGATCGTTTTCGTCGTTCCTCTATCAGTCTCTCTCCATACACCAGTAAATAGCTCATGCTTCGTATTACAGCAGGTTTGCTCCGAGCTATTATAGTCTGCGACAGCAAAATTATTGGTTTACCTGCTGACAGTGCGACACAAAAAGCTAGATATTTGACGCTAAAACCTTTAAAGCGTCTTTAAAATGGGATATGGCTATAGAGCCAGATAGCTAATTAGGATAGCCGTACCTTCGTAATTTTAACAATGTCGGTAAAAATAATATGTAAAATGTCGGCAAACCGATCGAAGTTTCTTTCATTTTAAACGCAAAATAGAATACAGAATACCCCTTTTTATATCGTCATTATTTACGGCCAAACTAGTATAATGTATACGTGGAATTATATTGATTGATTTAAAAGAGGAACAAAACACCTGTAACCTTTTTTCATGCCTGTGACACTCTTTAATGTTAATAGTGTGACATATGAACGTGCGCAGATAAAAAAAGAAAAGGCAGGCATCAGTTCATATATTATTATACTATATTTGAACATCAGATTAAATTTTGAAAGTACTTATGATACACCGGAGTTGTGAAAAAGTTAATGTTATCAAAGTAAACAAAAAAGCACGATAAACTTTTTCACTTTGACGTCATGCTAATTTTGATACGTTATGCAGAATTACTGTTATTAGATCGCCGTGTCTAGTGTTGGTTAATGAGAAATAAATAATGTTTAATAGGGTACTTGTATCTATAATGTATAATCTTGTTTTGCATATTACACAGAACTATTTGCGCTTGAACTTATAATATAGAATTAAAATAATATGAACTATTTGGATAATTTACTATTTGGATTGAATAACGGGAAAATTTTACATATGAAATTATTTTTGTCATCCTATACCGAATTAATACTGCTTACAAAGTTTCTAAACTTTTTGCATGGCGGAAAGAACCAACAGTCAAAGTTGAGAACCGTCATTTCGGTTATTGTAAACCATGTAATCATCTATATTACAATAAAGCGCGAGAATGCTGATACTTAAAACTTCAATTCAGTCATTCATGATGGCACTACTCCTGAAGCCTAGAGCAGAAGTGTACTGCTCTTCTTATTCAAGAAAGGTCATAATCCTCTTTTGAATAACTACAGACTTTCCCTTTCGGAACTGTCCCTTTTGGAACACGTCTACAATCTTTTTTTCAAAGTCTCTCCTGCTGACTTGACAACTTTCAGATTTCCGCACAAGACGGTTTCAGAAAAGGTTTCTTGGGTATGTGGTTTATGGTACCACAAATTGTACAGAAAACTGAAGAGTACAATCTGACCTCATGCCTTGCGTACGTGGACTATGGGTAAGATTTTGATTCCATCAAAACTTCGATGCTTCTGCAGTCGCTTTAGCGGTGCCAATTTGACTATGGAAGTGCTGAAATGCTTATACAGTAAGGCTGCGATGACTATCCGAATACTTAACAAGGAAACGAAACCTATTCAACTACGGATAGTAAGACAGCGTGGCATCACTATTGAGGTCATTAACCATAGTGCTTAGGTCCTCCAGCGATTCTGTCATAAGGACTATATCGTCGGCAAATCGAAGGTGAGTGACCTACTCGCCATTGATGTTAATACCGTATCCATTCCAGTCCAGTAGTTTGAAAACGTCTTCTAATGCAGCGGTGAAGAGTTTCGGGGATATTACGTCACCCTGTCTTACACTTCTTAGCAGTCAGATAGGTTTTGTGCTCTAGTTCTGTATTCGGATAGCCATCGTAGCCCAACTGTACATACACTTCAGCACTTCGATATACCGACAGTCCACTTGGCACCGCTGGAGGGATTGCAGCACCGCCCAAATTTCGTAATCAATATGTAAGATAAAAGAAATATCAGAGAGGTGGTTAACATATTATTGACAGTAGCTTTATTTAAATTCATCATTTATAATCAGAAAGTGGGTGGAGAGTAATATAGAAACACTATGTAGTTGTTACATAAGTTTATATGAAAATTACATATTAATTCGTATGCAACATTTATTTTTATTCCGATTACAAGCATGCATACGGCAATGAGGAGTTTACAAATAAAGTATGCCAGTTGAGGACCCCTTCTTTGAAACGTTATAAGGAAGGGGTCAGCCACTTAATGTGCCATTGTTAACTACCCCGAAAATTGGAGTCTCTAGATGCTCTACCGTATTTAACCGTTGTTTTATTGCGGCATAGCAAAGCTCTCCGCGCCGCATAAAACGCAACTGTACGTAGGTATGTACACCTCTTTGTCATTGCTCATCTTTTAGATATTAAACTTTGATATAAACTTGCAGGTGGATCAGTATTGCTTATTTAGTGCTATATTTTATTTTACTTATTAGTGAATTAAATCAACATAATGCAATGCGCATTGATGCATTTTTTACATTTGTGTTATATATGTTAACCGTTTTAATGTACTTAGATGGGCGATTATTATTATTTTATAGACTAGCGACGCGCCTCAGCTTCGCTTGAATTCGAGAATTCGATTTTCAAAATAATTAATGAACATTATTTTATCAATTATTCCATTTCACAAAAAATCTTCAAAAAATTTTTCGAATAAAATATAGTTTCAACACAATCGGTTAAACAATTCTGATAATTAGGCCGGTCAGACAGACAAACATTTTGCAAATGTTAATTGCAAATGAACCCCTGAGCTCGATAAAAGTTAGTTATTGCGATATAGCAGACAGACACTTCAATTTTATTTATATCTATAGATCATGTTTGCATAAACAGTATATAGGATTAATGTACCTATTTAGTTTTTTTCTATATGATAGAAAATTCATTAAGAATAACATAAGTTTAACTCATAATTGAATTTGTCGTGTCTAAAATCACTTAAACCCTTCGTTCAGAACCATTTAGAACTCCAAATAAAGCAATGGAATTTGACGAGATCTTCTCAACAATATCGAGCATTTGACAGTTACAGTGGCATTGCCTTTATAGAACTCAAGAGTTGAATGCCAAGTGGTCGCATCGCTTATGCCATTAGGGGACTCTATCGTGGTGGATATGTTCCATTGGTGGAATAGTGCAGGCTGTGTGGCTAGGGACGGTAGGCCGGCGCCAATGTATACCGATACGGAGGAACGTTAGCGGCGAGGTGCGTGGAGGCGGACGGCCGGGCGGCGGGCGCAGGGCACGAGGCACGCTCGGAATGTCCGGCCCACGGCGCCGGTTTACAAATAGAAGGGCCGCTAGCGCGGACTGCACGTGTGATACATTGGCGCAATCAATCTGTTAGCGCTGATGACTGCGCCTGCGCTGACGACGCATGCGCGGACACATTATACAACTGTTATTAATTGAGACATCATCGGCCGCAGCGTAAGGAACACTGCAATGTGCAATGAGCAGCGCGTGTGTGTTGGACTGAGTGTAATGATCGTGTGCGGCTTGTGATAGTGTGAAAGGACCCTTGAGAGTGTCAACAGAGCGATTCCGTTACCGAAATTATTCTGTCTTACATAGTAACGTCGGCGTAGTAGCTGCCAGGAGTTCGACCCGGGAAGGGAGGTAGAAAGCATGTGAATGACATCCCGGAGGGTCGTTTGTCGGGCACAAGAAAGCGATCGGCGGCCCTGCGTTCGCTGACCCCGGCCGGACGTCACGGCTGAGAGAAGACGAGTGCAGCACGCCGTGCCGCCACGCCGCTCCCGCTCCCGCTCCCGATCTCATTACCCAAGGAATCCGAGCGCCGTTGCGAATTCTCCTAGCTATCCCTGCTTAGCCTTTCGGACTCGCGGTGCCAAAAACTTATTAAAGTTTATTTTTCATGAACAAATTGAAAAGGATAGCACTAAAAATACAATTGAAAAAACACAAATACAAGTGTGTTGATTCAATCGATAATAGGTGTAGTAGATTGTTGATTATTTTTTATTCTATGGGCTCTTTTTTAATTTTATCTAGACACGAAATGCAATAATATACATTTGTTACATTTAAATGACAAAGGAACCGATAATTTAAATTGAAGATTAATTACAGCGTTAAGTATATTTTGCATATATATTAATACAATTAAAACGTGTATTGATTCAACCGATAGTAGCTGTAGTAGATTGTTGATTATTTTTTATTCTATGGGATAGATTTTTAATTTTATCTAGACACGAAAATGCAATAATATATTATATTATATGATTAATAATAATTAAAATTTAAAAAAGATTTAATAATAAACAGATTTGTTACATTTTAATGACAAAGGAACAGACAATTTAAAGTGAAAAATAAAACCTTTAAGTATATTTTTCATTTCATAATACAATTAAAATCTGGGTACTTTCAAAAAATCCCACGAAAATTTCGAAATTTAAAACGTTATTTTCTTAAATTTATCAAAAGGAAAAATCTAATGATAATTTTTTTGTTTTTTACTAAGTAAGAATTTTCTGCTTAGTCTGGCAATACTTACGATAAGACCGTTACATTTGAATACCAGAGACAAGTTAGATGAAGACCTAGCATTATATTATTAGCATTATAAAACATGTATTATATTATTTCATTATATCTATATAATATATTAATATAATAATGAATGTTTCTTCTTTGTCCACCATCCGAAACTTTGGTAACTTATAAGCAAAGTGCGAAGGTTTCCGACAATAAAAAAATATTTTGTTTGTTTGTTCGTTTTCCATGCGCTTTTTACACCATTCATCCGATTATTAGCTAGTATAATATACTATATACACATTTCCCTCTACATTTTATAATGACATAAAATGTGTTTATCTTTTTAATTTTGGCTATATTTTTTATAGATTTTTAAATGATGCAATCAATACGATAAAAATGATGAATGCAAATATTAATTATTTTTATTTCAATATTTAATTAATAATTTTTAATTTATGTCTAGCTTTTAAATAATGTATTACCTGTATTATTTTTACTGATTTATCTGTCAAATTTAACCCAATTAAACACAATGATACTAATAACATAAAAAACTGTAATATACATAAACGTGAATACTTATTTGAAGAATTTCTTTTAAAAAGACGTGGATTTTATCTGAGTGTCAAAGTGGGATACCAAGATTAGATAGAGACAGCCCTACGTTCTGATAACAGTACCGGATTCCAGCACAATACAAAGCTCCACATAGCATCTTTTTCGGCAAATAATATATTTTGTTTAAAAAAATAGATTTTTTAATAACATTATTATTTTAATAGGTATGCAATAGTTTAAATTATGTTTATTTAATTTTTTTTGTAATGAGTAGGTAAGGAACCAACCCACCCATACGTACAACCTACCCACAGTAGGTACTAAAAATAGAAATACTTAATTTTTTTTGTGTAGTACCTACATTAATAAAAATATTTCTAATTAAAATAACTATTTATATTTAGATATATTCTCATTAATATTATTGATAAGCGATATAATATCGTAAGAAAAAAACTGTATTGTTAATGCCAACATGTACAAGAGCGCCTTGTCCCCACGCACTCGCATAGTTGCGGGCGCGTCTGGCAACACTGGCACGCACATTTCGTGGAATTTTTATGCTTTTATCGACTCTTAGACTCAGCGCCTATAAGTGCTTTCCAAAAAATTTAATAATTTTAAATAATTTCTATAAAATATTGTCAGTTAATGAACACTCTCTGAAGTCCGACACAAATATTGTAATGGATGTTAAAAATCGAGCCAGTATTCCTTTTTATATATTTTTAATTGCGATTTTATTAACATTTCTTATCTTTTCGTATTTAATAATTAAAAATTATTAAGTAAATAAAGTTATTTCGTGTAAAAATTGGTCAATAAGAGTCAAATGAGCATATTCCTCAGCCACGGCACCAAAGCAATGTTTACCTGAGTTAGCTTAGCTTATTTAAATAAAATTAATATAATCAAAATTATTTTGAAATGTAATTGTAAATTTTATACGGTTTCTCAGAGTAGAATAAACATATTTTTTTTAAGTTTATTAATAAATAAAGTAAATAAGCTATAAATCTTTAAATAATTGTAAGCACATCTTGTTAATAATATATGTTATCATTAATTAAATTACCCAGTAACCAGTAATTCAATTACATGATTATATATTTTATTTAATAAATTTCAGTATTTAATAAAAAAATACGTAAATTTAAATAAAATTAAATATGTATTGTTTATACTTATGTGTACATTTATTTATAAATTATTGTAGGTATACACATATTTTAATCTTATTTTAATGTGTACTCTATTAAAATATGTTTTAAACGTTTCTGCTCTTCATTTTACATTCAAAAGAACGTTTGGCCCCAACTGTAGTGTTGCCATAAAATAATACGGCATTTTACAAGTGAAATTTTTCATAGCATTTTTAAATTAACGTTCCATTATTTTCCCAATCCTGTTTAAAATGGTTATAAGTAACATAACATTAATATAAATGTACACAAATTTATTTTTTTATGTTTTT
The DNA here is from genome assembly GCA_963668995.1 of Parnassius mnemosyne. Classification (NCBI taxonomy): domain Eukaryota; kingdom Metazoa; phylum Arthropoda; class Insecta; order Lepidoptera; family Papilionidae; genus Parnassius; species Parnassius mnemosyne. The sequence goes on from CAVLGL010000080.1 coordinate 18,429,647, forward strand.
AAGCAAATTAATTTTACACAATTTAAGCAATTATATGTTATTATCTTGAGTTAAATAGTACCAGTAGCAATATGTGTGTGACTGTTTGATGTTATATTTTTACATGTGTATTTATCTATAAATTCAAGTATCTAGTATGTTAGACGTCAGTTGTGTGATTACTAACAAAAACAATAATTGCGCATGGTTGAGAGCATGTAGGGTTGTTTTGTATTAGTAAAGTTGATACATGTAAAAATAGTTTTGAGGATAAGAATTAAAAAATAAGAATGTTAAACCTTGCTCATTCGTTCTTTAGTGGCATAATTGTATGGAACCTTTCATTAAATCCAAATAATACTTATGAATGACTAAACAATTATTTATCAAACTTGTAAGTTTCTCTATTACATAGACATCTATGTATACGACTTTTAAGTCGTCATTTAAGTTTCTTCCTTCAATACTGACTATTATTTAGTTAATTTGGACTTGTGTGGTGAAAAATTTAACCATTTAGTATTTTATTTGGTCTGTGTATAAAAAGATAGGATTTTCGACAAGAAAAAATTGATATACAAGTGATTAATTACTAAAAACGCAAAGGGATCCCTAAAAGTAGGGAAACAGTATGATCGGGAAAAGAGGCTCGTATCGGGAGCCACGTGGCGCGGCCACGGCGACGCTGCATGTCAGTTTTCTGGAAAAATTGTCAAAAGTAGCACAGCGGCGCGAAGCGACGGCGGCGAGCAATTCGCAAGATGCGCGAGTGTGCGCGTGTCGCGAGAGAAGTGTGCGCGTGTGCGTGCACGTAAAGTGAAGGTCGAATATTTTGTCCCTACTCCTCGGTCTATTGGTGTTCACGAGTCGGCGCTGTGATAATGAGGTGTCGTGGTCCCGCTCGCTCCGGTAGCGTGGGACGGACGCGGAAAAGGACGGCTGGCGATGTGCTCGTGCGCCGGAGCCTCCGCCGGCGCCGGCGCGGCCTGCCCTCATCAGTCTCCCCGCGGCGGGGAAACGGTTCGCGTGTGCGACTCTACGTCTGCTCGCCGTCGTGCCGAGTGCTCTGCGTCGCAAACGAATATTTTTAGATAACAGCGCGAATAATTTATTCGCGAGTTAGCGATCGCACGCACTTTTGCGAATATTGGTGGCGGCGCATGCGGGCTCGCGCTCGTTCGGCGCTGTCAGACGTCCCGATAGGTAAGCTGCGCACTTCCTGCGCGCGCGCCGCCATGTTCGGCGGGAACGTCACTTCCGGCGGGCGCGGGCCGTGCCGGAACCGAGCCCGCGACGGGCAGCGGGCCCGTGGCGGGCGGCGCCGCAGCGGCCGCGAGTGCCTCAGGTCAATGAGCGACGGCTCTCGATTCATAAAATGTCGGTCGTTCCATTCACGCCGCGGCGCGATGCTACGCCGACCGTTCACTCGTGACCCTCGCGTCTTAGAATATTCATGTCTCCATCGATAACATCCTAACCTCTGACTTCTTTTTGTATTATCGCGTGTTGTTTAGTGAACACCGCTAGCTGAAGCCGGACTTCGTGCGAAGTGCTGCAAACATAAGTGTCATTTCATCCGTCAAGCGATATCCGTTTAACTGTGGAAATTGTGTGCATAGTGAGTTAAATAGTGATTTACAGTCTTTATCAATGGAATGTTACATCTGATAGCGTAAGATTGAAAGTATTTATTCTCTTTCCTATTACATATCTCACACAACGTACATCTATAATAGATCGATACTCAAATAAATGATTATGCTACTACCCACATCTCGGAAAATATATAAATTATCAAAAATTTAAAATATTTTATTCTCGTGCCACTAATATTATAACTTTTAATGTATTGTTCTTTTAATGTATACATATAACTAGTTGAAATATTATGAAACATCTAGTAGCGAAAATACCTACTTTTATTGTTATATATTTAAACCAGAAATAAATCACATATTACGTGTGAGAGAAATCACACCCTCGTGCAATTAGCGCCAATGATAAGTGTTTGCGAGGTGATAGCGATCTTTCTCATATCGGATCGGTTGTGGACACAATGCGATGCGCGGTGGCGGCGGCGGCGGCGGCGGCGCTGTGCGCGGCGGGACTCGCGTCACGCAGCCGAGCGTGGCGCCGTCTTGCTCCAGTTTAGCTCCACTTACAATAACCCCCGGCTTTACGTGCAATTGCGTCCATGTACTTAGCTCTTACGCTCCACATTTACACCCACATACAAATAATTTATTACTATAGCTACATTAAAACGTTACTGCTACTATTTGTATTTAAATTAAAAAAATATATATTAATAATTATATTTTTACCATTTATAATTACATTTCGTTTTATATTGTTTGCGTTTAATTACCTTTACTAAAAAGCTAATGCAATAATGTTTTAATATTTATTTAATTAAAAACACGTAATTTTGATTACGAATCTCAAATAAATTTTCTCTAAAATATCATAAACTACAGATTTAAATCGACTCCATAATTATTAAATGTTTAGTATTAAAATCATCGTTATCTTATATTTTATTACGTATATAAAATATAATTTATAAAAATATAAGGCAGTAAATTTAAGAATAGAGAGATATCACAAGTTAATATTACATAAAGTACAACTATTGATTATGAATTTTGCCTATCTTCCCAATTCTAGTTCTAGTTTGATATTATTTATTTGATAACTTCAATAAGAGCGACACATTTCCTAAAGCACGTATGTATATTATAATTTTTAATAATTAATCATTTTTAAATATTTATACATTAATAAGTCTAGACCAGACATATTAACGATAGCCATATACATTGCAATATTGCTAAAAAGCTGTACAGAGTTTGAATTTACCGATTGTATGTTCTGCAATTCCATGAGAAAAAAATTGCGAGAGAATGTGAGATGTAAATGAGTCAGGTGTGCGCAACGTCACTAAACCGAGTGACTCACGGTATCTCAGTGACGTAGTCCTCGCCCACTCCCTTACATCTAAATTTTGCCTTTGCCTATCTGTTATAACAGCCGAGTACAGTACATTTAGGCTTTGACGCCTACAAACCGCCGGGCGGCAGTGTACAGTGTAGCGCCTCCGCTTCCGGCGCAACATTGCACCGTCGCGTGGGAGTACATTTTATAAGCACTTCCTCCGTTGCTCTTCTTCAAGCCAGGTCGTATCTTAGCAAAAATGCGGCAGTCTCCTAAAATGGACATCCACCATAACTCTTGACACAGAGCGCAGCAGGCTTGTAGGATGTCGACTGCGATGTTCTAATCATTCTTTACTAAATTATCTACTTTTTATTTTTGCAACCAGGAACTGTAGTATCCTTATTCGTAATTATGTCGGACAATGCCGCTTCCGTCTACGCACAATCTCCGCGTTGTAAAACTATCAGAATGTGATGATTTCCGTCCGTCGCGCGGGCAATGAATGTAGGTGAGACGACGGTAACGGCCCGCTTCGCACGTCGTGTGTTACGCCGGCATTTCTCAGTCCCACGATAAGCCATTAAGGGTCGCTCCACAAAAAGCGATCATTATAAAGGATGTAAAGACTGCACCGGCGCCGAGCCTTCCCAAAACTGGATCCATTCTTATTTCGCGCTCCCGCCTTATTCACGGGGATTTTTTGTTCGGTTTTGGTCATTTTTTTGTTACGGGAGCGGTACTCTTGTGAGTGCTTCGAGGAAATGGCTTATTGGGTTTCGTATAGGAGCCGAGCTTATCTCGAGGCGTCGATCGGCGCGACGAGCCTGGGAACGTACAACGGAGATCTCGCAAAAGGACCGTTAGCCGCATTCCGCACGCCCGGCTACATCTTGTCACTAGGAGTCGTCTGGTAGGTACTTGTGACGTCTCGAGGCTCAAAGAGCGTTCTTCTACTTCGCTAGGTAAACAGGAATGTTGTGTAGGTTTCAATTCATGTGTGCAAAAAATCGCTTACAGGTATGAAGCAGACACGTTAGAATTGTAACTGGCAATTTATAAACATTATGTTACATGCAATTTTATATCTTTTCAAATTGTTTTCTGGATTAATAATTGTGGTATGCTATTGTTACAAATATGTTTGTGTTGCGTAGTAAATCTAAACATAACAGTGAATCAGAGCAAATACGATCCTATTTAATTATTGCTTACAATATTTTCACAGCAGTAACCACTGCAATCAGTGTCGTAAAGTAACGTAACAAATAACCATATCAATTCCCAATTGGAATTTCCCACAGATTGTTGCACCACGGCTGGGAAAATTCAAGTTAATTTTCTATAAGTTGTAAATAACGAACATTTATTATTTATTGTCGGGTCTGTGAATGTGTTAATTGTGTTGTTTTGCTTACATATATTTTTTCGCATTTCAGCTATGTTGAAACTGCCGACTGCACGCCGAAATAACAATTTTGGACAAATACAGGAAGAGTCAATGGAAATATTGGTATGTATTTTTAATAATTATTGTGTAATGAGGATAAATTTTTTATATACAAAAACCCTTTGGATCATTTGCGTTATTTAGAACTAGAAGGTACTCCCACAGGTCACGGGCCCTTATTGAGGGCAAAGGGAAGTTATAAATCTGTCGGCGCGAACAATAGCGCGATAAGGTGCACCTTACGTCCGCGCCGATAATGCCCCCCCCCCCCCCGCCTCCCGAGCCCGCCAACCCCGCGCAGCCAAAACACTGGTGCAATGTCAGCACCTCTACTGGCCCCTCGTCACCAGCCCGACACCCGTGGCAACATCATGCTCTACCATCCAACCGCACTACCGCGCGCCCACTCCGCAAAATTAAACTTATAATATCGCTTGCCAAATGTACTAATGTTGGCCCACACTCTGTACGTATTTCCCAACGCTTTTTGTTGATAGGTCGCTTGGCGATAGAGTGGAGGTGAGGGGAAATAGAGAGGTCGGTACAACGCAAATCTTATCGGTCATTGACCTTCACACCTAAACTGAGCCTCACATCTCGCTCCGTGCGCGCGTTTACGTGAACTTGTACACTAAATTTCAGGAATAGAGCACCATTCCATACGATATTTATTAACTGGCAATTCGTGTGTTTGTTTCGCCGCCGTTTTCCGAACACTAATATTTATACTGTAGTATAACTGTTACTATTCCAATTTACGAGTACATTCAGACGTTTTAATGGCTATTTAAATTTTTAATAAATAATTTTAATGATTTTTAAATAAATTATTGATTTGTTATAATTTTGCTAGAAATCTCAAACAATTTCTTACCAAATAGACATTGCTGATGCTTGCACTCGACACAAGCAGATGGAGCAAGCCTTCAACATAGAGCTGCGTCTACTAACAGATTATATGCTTATCTGCATGATGCATGGTTACTCGGAGTTTTCTAACGATAGTGAGAGTTTAGCTCACTAAGTTTTGCTTGTAAAGTTTGGTAGTTGTGTGGTGCAACATTGTCTCGTCGTTGTAGACACTTTTATCAAATCGTTTGTTACAAATTTTATAATACCAGGTGTTTTAAATTTATGAAAAACTCAGAAAACTAGCTCTTCATAGCAATGGCTAGTTATGCGACTTACGCAGGGTACCCGCATGTCTTTTTAACGTGGTAGAGCCACGCTGCAGCAAAGGGCGAGACCGCGCTCTCATAGAATAGCAGCGTGAAACAACATAATAATGCTGCTTTGTTTCTAATGGTGAGTGTAGAGAACCGGAGAACTTATTTACTGGTAACGAGGCATTGCATTTTAGCCCTCCGGGGCAACAACGCATCGGCACTTTGATTCTTAATCGATGATAGTTGTAGATGCTCATTTGTCCCCCTTAATCTATATAGAAAATATACGCACCTTTCACAAGACCTTTAAACACTATTTAGGTACATAGTGCATAACTTGGCAAGTGCCTCAACATGAGTATAAAGCTTGCACTATATTTCTTGAATAAAAGCTTCGAAATGTCTGAACGTCAGGTAGGCGCCAACGAAACCTTGACCTCTTTACCCGTTGAGCCGTCGACGCGCACACAATGGACTATTCTGTGACATCCGAGCCGACACCCGATCAACCACCGCCCCTCATTCCGCTCCCCTCAAGTTACCAAAACATTTACCGACCGACCGCAGCAAGTACGCCATCTACAGTGCGCCAGCCGATCACCTGACGGGCCATCAGAAAGTTAGCAATAACGCTGCGAGCGAATGACACGACAGCGCTCATTTGCCTGGCGGACGTTTCTATTGTAACGTAGCGGCTTGGCTTGTTGACTTTACCGATAATCGAAATAATCGTGACACGGTAAAGTCGGTCATGTTAGTATGTAATTAGAGACGTCTGCGGCGTGCGGAACGAGCGAGGCTAACAAAATTCGGGGGGCGGCGCGGGTCGCGGCCCGCGTTGAATAAAACATGCCGAGAGCGCGCCGCGCCTTGGCGCCACCGCCGTCGCCGCGCCACACTCTACAGAATTTAGCTCCTACTGCTGCCTCTTTTATCGCCGATATGTTCCTACCTCTTCACCGCCTCTCGACTGAGTACCAATTTTCGACAAATCTCGTACGAAATAGATCTTACCACATTCCGATTCGTCGGTATCGAAATCAAAATTTGTCTATTTGCAAACTTTATGAATATTTTCATTTGGGAAAGTTCCAACGCCATCCGCTTTTAAGTACAAACGTCCGTTATTTTTTATGTCACCTTCAGCATACCGTTTTTCAGAGGATAAGTTACTGCTTTATCTGATGTATCAGATATGCTGCATCTTTATGCAGCGCTGTCAAGCCAGGGAGACCTATGTCCCTCGGGAATGTTTTCAGAAAAAGGGCCTATAAGAAATTATATGGCCAACTAAAAGTTGACTGTGATACTTCTTATTACGATACTAATTACTGTATTAAAAATTTTCAAAAATTAATGATAGATTCTAAATAGAAAGTGAAATTATACAGCGATTTAAATATTATTAAGAAAACAGCGGTGTCCACAACAAGTCGTAAAATAAATACATATTACTGACACTTCGTAGCATAGCGTAGCTGCTACGTAGCACTTAGCTTGAACTAAAGTCCAAAGATAAAACTAAATCTCATTTATCTTTAATATTATAAGAACTGGCAACACATATTATAATAGTTAGACAATCATTATTAAGTATTGAATGAGTTGAAAAAGGCCGGCTTAATTAGAGTGCATTAACAATTAACATGCGGGTCGCGGAGCTATGGCAGTGGCACGTAGAGACTATCATCTGCGGAGGACTCGTGTCACCGACAAAACCGCCGCATCTGCTGGATATTAAACTTTAATAAGTTGTCAATTCTTAAATCGATACGTAATAAGTAATTTAATTAAATAGCTATCACCATAGCAATCTCTTGTTATCGACTCGTAGAAAAAGACCTCACTAACTCGTTTCTAAAACCATTTCGCGCTACTTAATTCTATGCATGACCGCTATATGACTCTATGTACATCACGTTTCTTACGTTAGCACATTATATAAAGTACGCACCGTTTTGAACGTTACCAAACCAGTAACCAAGCGCTATAATAATGCTTTTGGAAGCGGAAACTCTCTACATCATGTGCACGGCCGAGACATTTCGGTAATTGCTCCCCAGATAGTAGTATCACGAGCAGCTTATTAATTATGAGCGACGGAGGCGCGCATTTATTGACCTTATCTCCGGTGGGCCCTTGCTTTCTTACCTGGCCGTTTAACGAGCGGTGCGCGGCAGCGGAACGGCGGCTGGGAACCGCTGTCCGAATGTGATCCGATTGAGTCATTATCATTGCCTATTCACCATTTTTTTAACTTTCCATGTAAGTACTTACCGATTAAAATGAAGTCTTAGATCTATATTCTATTATTCTATATATTTCTTTTTTTACACAAACATAATTGCGAAAGTTTAGGTTTAATAGGAATTTTAAAATTTTACATAATTCATTACGTTTGCTAGTGTTAAAACGTAATAACTCATGATTGTCAGTAGCAAAATAACTTGCTATTTTCATAAGGGCATTTGCCTTTACTTTCACACATGTGACGTGTAGGGTGCGACGTCAAAATAAGCTTGTTGCATCAGTCCCGTTCACGGCTGCATCCTATCGGGCTGCGGTGATTATAAATAGTCAGGCGGCGATCCCTTAAGGCGCGGGCGCAAGTTTCCGGGCTGGAAGTGTGTCGCTTCCGCCGCGAGCGGTCGTTGACGCGCGTGCATTGTCGCTGCCACATTCCCCGCCGCCGCCGGCGTCGCCGACGACGTTTTTAAATAGAGGGCCGATTACGAGCGTCTGGCTGCGGCGCCGGGCACATGACCGCGCGAAAGTGCAGCGCCCGCCGCGTCACGGGCTATTTGCGACACGCCGCCGCCTCCGCCGCCGCGCCCGCCGCTCGCCGCACACCGCACACCGCACGACTTTTAGACACAGGAAGCGCTCGAGAAATTACTTCACAACAGTCTCACGTCTCATATCTTCACGATCGTATTCTAGACCTATAGTAGAGTTTACAATTTGTTAATAAAACGTTGAAGTCTTTTTATCTATCACTTTTAACAAACAATACGTGATGATGCTCTATCATTCAAAAGAAATAAAAATAATGTCTCTTCCTTGCATATATTTTATCACCTAGGTTGCGCTAGTTCGCCATATTTTTAGGATCGAGCCGCTTGGACACTTGGAATCCCTAGTGTGGTAGGGTATAGGAAGCCCATGTTCCTAGTAGCAACATGGGTGGCGATGAGCACTGTCGGTCGCGGGTCGGCGGCGGTGCGGCGCAGACTCGGGTCGCGGCTGAATAAATTCGGAGGGAGGCGCGCTGGAATGCGGGAGACGGCGTGCGGGCGGGGGGCGCCGTGCGACTGGCGCGCGCGCCTCTGTCCCACGGTCGCGCGGCCCCGCGTCCCGCGCCCCGGACACTTTCTTTCGCGCCATAAAGGTCGTTTCAAATATTTTGGAATGCTGTTTGGTGACATTTCACCCACGGCGGAGAGGGGCAGAATGCAGCCTCCGGCATTCGACCGCGCGCTACGCTCTCGACCGGAGTCTCCGCGATGTAAGCCATGTGCCTGAAGACTGCCCCGCTGATTGCACGCATTTCCATCTATTTGTTCGATCGTTGTTCCCTCATAAGAATGCGACTCATTGCCTCTTTTATATCGGGAATGGCCCTTGTGAAACTCACATACTATTCATCGAAACACGATGTTTACGTTGAGATCATATAACTTTGTCGATCGTTATCAATAACGGGCACAACATTCAACTATAAGTTTTAGTTGTTACTCATCCACATAAAGATAATATTTGTATGGGTAAGAATTTTGTTGTTAACACCTAAGCACAACTTTTAAGAAACCGCACACATCTGTCTCTCCGCATCGCCTGCGACACCGCGGCCACGGCTCGCTCAGTCTACTTTCCACGCTCATGTGTGAACAAAGTTTCTCCAATTAATAGATTCGTTCCAATAGCAAACAGGCAGTCGGAGAAAGCCACAGCGGGGCAGGTCAACGTCCGTCGGAATTCACACCGACCGACCGGCGTGAACTTTACAAAGAAATGTGGCGTAACGCTCTAAAATTTGAAAAAGCGCGTTCGTTCGGCCATTCCGGGAATCAAAGGGCGGTGGCCGAGAGAGGAGCGAGTGGCGTGCGAGCAGCGGACGAGCTACGAAGGTTTATTGAGTCGCGCGCCGCTATGAATGGAATGCGGCGGCGGAGGTTGCGCAAGCGGCGAGCGGCGGAATGCGGCGGCGGGGGGCCGCTGCAGCCTGCGCTGCATCCCCGGCCATTCACGCCGCCGCCACCGCCGCCACCGCCGCCGTGTGCTCTGTGCTCGGCGAAATAACTCACCGTTAGAGCCGCGGAATGCTCGCTCTATCTCTACAGTCTACACCCGCCCGCACCCGCTCCCGCACCCGCACCAGTACCTCGCCGCTACCTACTTATAACGGCGACCGAGCTCCACTGATAATGACACATCTAACGAATGCATCTCTGCTCTTATAGGGCTATTAGGACGGTTTCATTTGCATATTTATGTAACAACAATTAAATATCGAAAAGTATATACGAGTACCTACACTAGTTGTGTTTACAGTTACTAAACAATATAATATACCTTATAAAAATATACTATATTTGTTTTTATGTTAACAAACTTTTTGTTTATTTAAAGATGTTATTCTTTCTTTAATTATATAATATTGATGCGAAAGCACTAAGTATATTTGGCATTTATTACTTTTAAAATAATAACAGTTTGATCTAAAATAAACAGTTTGTACAAATCACACTATTAGTACTTGTCTAGTTGCTATAATAATAAACAACTTATATATTAAGACATATTAAGTCCGCGTTTAGATGTACCGCGTGAAGTGGTTGGGATAATAATGGTTCGGTGACGAGCCGACCGCGCACTATCAAGTATCAATAGTCGGCGCGTCGCCCGCCCTACATATTTGTCACGTCGCGAGGCGGCTAGCAGCCCATTTCGTCACCTCATGTGCTAAATTCCTTTTTTAAGACCATTATTCTTCATATCTAAGCTCCGCGGCCCCTTGTGCTTTCTCTCACATACACTCGATCCCCTCGTAACCGACCCATTCAATTTGACACTGATGATCTAATGTTTGTCATTCACGCGATCCACTTCTATCGTAGCGAGTAAATTTAAATTTATTACTTTATCTAAATATTATATTTTAAACTTTCCAACTTTATTAGTTTAGCATAAGACGAATCATAACTCTCTCAAAAACTCACAATAAACTTCTTTTTTTTTAATACTATTAATGCTATAAAACATTACTCATATTCCCTTAAATCACTTCTGGTAAACTTAAAATACTTGTGTTAGAAGTGGTTCACGACAGTAGTCGAATGGCGGATTCGAACCCACGACCTTCCGAGTTCGCGGTCCGCGCCCTGCCATTAGGCTACTAACGCTTCAAGTCAGTACCAAAAAGTTTTTGGTACTATACAGTGTACATTTATAATGATATAAAACACAAGTAGTAATATACTAAGACGGCACATTTGTCATTATCACAAGTGTAAACATGCTTCGCGATAAAAAGTAACACATTTGCGCTATTTCCCATAGTTGTCAGCAATTAGAGCAGTGTGGGTACCGGCGAGGGCGGGCGGGACGGAACAGTGACACGTGTGGCCCACATAGCGCGTCCATTGAGTACGGACGTGACGTCACTTCAACCTTAAATTTTACTATGTTGTGCACTTTTTCTGCTTACGAGCCTCTTACATATTTTGTCACAAGCATGAGGGTAGCTAGGCAAGGTCGCGGCCACCCCTAGAAAATCTAGTATCCTCTTAAAAACCCCGTGTATCTAATTCCACTAGAGAAAAATACCTAACAGTATCTATCAGTACTCCAGCAAGTGTTGCCAATCGTAAAGTCTGTATCCCCTTGGACGCACCCCGGAAAAATAAAGCTTAGCAGCATTGTGCATGTAATGTTCGACGGCTACGCGGTGAAATGACGCAGTGGTTGAGCATTGAATCACGACGCTAAGGGCCGCTGGTTCGAATAACAAAGGTAACAAGTACTTAAATTGTTCATTGTATCGATATACATAATATGTCACGGTCAAATTTACAGTAACGTTTTTAACAAAAAATGTTGCTTCAAATCTCGCTCGTTCAACCACCATCTCCACTTCCAACATCTACCGAAAGCGCGGCAACGCTATCTTTTTAAAACATTTGCCATATATATTATTTACTTATGTTATATTACTCGTACTATATGTAACGGACAAGAGTATCTTCTGGTGGTTAAAGAACACTTTCATTGTTTCGCGGGTTCTGACAACTAAATCAAACATTTGGGCAAAAACACATTTGTTTATTTTAGATCTGGTTGTATTGTAATTCTATCTGTCTCTGATATTCCCCTGGTGCGTCAAATTTACCCTTTGCGGGCATTAAAGCTATTGTTGCGCTCCCGCCGCGGACATCAATTTCTTTTTAATTAATTTACTGTATTGCCGGTTACATAACCTGTTCATATATACGGAAAGGTTTGTTAATAGACAAAGTCAGATAATTTTTTTTAATCGATGACAAATTTGAAGATATTATTAGAAAATTGTCATTAAATCGCACCGCCGGTGACCCGTGCTGTGAAATACAAAGCCATGTTCTACCACGTATGATAGAGCACGGCTCTATCATACGTGGTAGAGCCATGCTGCAGCTATATTAATAGTATAGTTGTAGCTCGACCGGGAAGGACCACGCTCTAACAGAATACCAGCGTAAAATAGCAGCTTAATGCTGTGTTTCGTATGGTGAGTGTAGAGTACCGGAGACCCTTTTTACTGGAAGAGAGGCATTTTATCTTAGCCCTCACGACTGACAACGCATCTGCATTTTATTTTGCAAACGAAGTTAAATGTAGATGTCTATGGGCCACAGCAACCACTTACCATCATGTGGACTGTGTGCTTGTTTATCACCCTTATTCTAAAAAAAATATCCGCAAAGGGATTGACAGCCCTTGGGAATATTGCATCTTAGTCTTGCCCCGTATAAACGTTACTTCTCGCACGGGCACTTACACAGTCACACTACAATATCTCCTGTTCCAATTATTAATATGTTGTCACCGTGGTTATAAATCGGTCAAAACAATACAACTCATGTTACTATTTGATAAACTAACCGAGTATAACTTAATGAACTATCTATAGAAGAATAGGAAATGTTAAACGCAGCGTAGAGTAGCTCTCCCGGTTGGTAAGACATGCAGGTAGTTTATGGATGCAGGTGTCTCATTACCGTGCTTTATGGCAATACTTGGGGGCTTGTACAAACTGTACAAAATTAAGTAGAAATCAATTTTTAAATGTTACTGGCCAGGTCACATTATTTTCTTATTATAAGCTAGTGCTTGACCCTTGAGATCACACCTGGTGGTAAGTGGTGACGAAGGCCTAGATGGTAAATAATACTTTCTTAGCGTAAATGTTCAATATAGTTCAATGCACTATAATGGGTATCTCAAATTATGTGTTAACGTACAGGTGATGACATCGGCATCGATAATTTAGTGGTATAATTGTAGCGGCGCCGCAACTCCCGCGCAGCCGCCCCAACAAGGCCGGAGGCCTTATTCGCACCATTTGTGGTCACCATCCGCACTCCGCCTTGCCTAATTAGTGCTCACTTACGGTGTGGGTGAGCCCGCATTGCTCCGTCGAGCCTCGTAGGCCCTGCCGCCTTCGTTGTTCCTATTTTAGTCGTAGATTATGTTGAGTAACAACGACATAAATACAACGTATTCGAAACTGGTAAATCTCTGTCACAGAGAGACAGTCACAAGTTTAAAACTTCAATTGTATTAACGAATGCTATGTTACATTACAGAAACATACGGATAAACAAGTGATGGGGCGCTGCGGCAGCTAGTAGTCTGAGTCAGCATGATGTCATATGGTATGCGACTAATGGGAGCGTCCCGGCGCGCACACGTCACATCCCATTCCCGCCGCATACTTCATCCAATCGAGCGATGACAAATCCCTTCATATTCGTCTATTGTGCCTTAATACTTGTTTAATATTTAACTAACGGTAGTTATAAGCCAATTTATGAACACATGTATGTATAAATCTATTTGATTAAGTTTTGTATTTTAATGAATTATTATCACAAGTTTGAAGAAGAAGCGATGGAGAAAGCAAAGAAGAAAAGGAATTACGAAACTGGTTTTCATAATGATTTGACAGATTGTTTTATATTCTGAGATCATTGTGAAAGCTGATTTTGTTCCTATACAGTAAATGAAGATTTCATCGAGGGAAACTAACTTTTCATCAACATGAAGACAAATGAGAAACCAAGAAGCGAAATACAACTATTGATATTTTATAACCATTTGCCAGTTTATGCCATATATTATTATGATGTTATGATTGTCTTGTACTGATTTTTATTATGGTTATTCTATTTTTTTTTATCATATTTTACAATACTACACACATACATGCTAATGCACGCTTATAAATATGCTTTGGAAAGCACATTACTTGATCATATTTAAACTGTTATTTTGATACTTTGAAATTGCTTGAATTGTGTGAATGTTTTATACTCGTAAGATCTATGTAAGCGTGTAGACACATGATATTTTATGTACTAAACACTTTTCAGGTATGCGCCGAGGCTACTACATAAGGTAAAAAGACAAATAAGCATTTCTTATTTCATATGGCAATATTTCACATAAAAATTCATTGCTGGCGTCCTGTGTATCGCTTGTTGTTATGTGTACACATATGTATAACCGGCGGCGTCTAATAATAATGGTAACCTAGATTTTTTCCTGTCCTCATTACTGTATTTCTTCCGCGGCTGGTTAGCTTGATTAAAACGACCAAAGATACGCATTGAGTTAAACAAATTTGAAATATAAATACTATTATATACTAAAGTTCTTTAAAATATATTTTCAAAGCTCATGAATAATTATGAAAAGAAAACCCATTTGTCTGCCTTCATTTTGTTTAAATAATAGCATTCACTTTATATGCGATAATCTTAAATATATAAGCATTTTTGTCGCAGCACTGAATATCACAATCCGAATTTTTAAAGGACAAATCATAATTTCGAAAGAACTAATTAAATGGGCTAGATTTTAACTCTACCTAGTTCTTAGTTATCTACTGATTTCAGTAATACATTATTTACTATACAACTAATTGTTATCATCACCATCAGGATTACAACTAACCAAGGTTCAACTGATAAAAATGGGCTTCCTCATAAATTGCCACAAAACACGCTTCCGGCACCTATTACTAGTCACTTCACCCAGCAGGGAGTCGCATTATACAGCTCTCCAATACGGAGCTTCCCCCAGGGACTACCACTGAGAACCTTTCAATGTCAAAGTCAATCTTTCTTTATTCAATTTAGGGTTGTCTATAGACCTTATGAATGTCAAAATCTACATCGGTTAAGAAAACATAACCCCCTCTTACAAGAACTGGCAAGAAACTCTATGGTCTTAAATTTTATTAAATGCTATTTTACAATTTCGTTTGCAACTTTTTATAACTAACCAGCATATTTCAAAAGTATATTTCATTTTTTTTATCTCAATTTTAACAATATATCAGTGACTAGAGAACTTGCAAGTGCAACGTAAATCTTCAATCGATAATTTTTACAATAACCCTTTCTTAACAGAGCTCATTTGACATGTGTTATATATATATATTAAATATAATGTCAAATTGTTGCACTATTTTTTTAGAGATTTTAGTGTAAATGTTAATGCATTTACTCAGAAAATATTTTCTAGTCTTAGCCAAACTAAATCAGGAGTCTTTACAGTATCACCTCGACCCGTTCTGCAGGAGACAGTCCGATTTTAAATAAATTTTAATTTTTCCGCACGGTACATAATATTTTCAAAAAAAAAAAGCAACAAGTGTCATGTTATTAGTCTCCATGAAGAGGTCACGCAGCTACTCGCGAGGCACTAAATTATAGATTGCCCGTAACGTTTGCTTTTGCAAAATGAATGTCGTTTCCAATCCGGCTGCGGGTCCCCACTGTAATAAAACATAGGGCATGATACTATGAGTGTGAGCAGTGTGTTTTTTAGTTGTTGCTTCATCTGTCAGTTTTCTAATCCCTCAAAATTCGAAAATTGCAGAACTTAATTTCTAAATTAGTTTATCAATACGTGCTCCCCACTACAGCTTGAAATCAATAGAAGTTTAGCATAATTCGATTAAGCTTTCACTATCTAAATTACATATTACCTTTAATTTAATTACAGCATTCTTGTAACAAACATTTTCTGTTTTCTCCATCAAAAAACACATTGTTTACTGCAAACATTGCAAAATTGTTTCTTAAAAATTTAATAACAAAGAGGTATCATCGGCAAACATAACTATCTCAGACATTTATTACACCATACATCTGACAATCACTTACTCGTATATAGACCAAAAATAAAAAAGTAGATCCCTGTGGAACACCTTTAACTCCTACTTTAATTTCTTAACTAACTTTAACTCCCAGTGACACTAATCTTGATTGCAACCTTTTGCTCTCGGTTTGAGAGATATGATGATAAGGGCAGCTTTCTTTCCCTTCACCATCGTTTGTACATTCTTAGAGCTATATGTTGGCCATACATACTTCAATTAGATATACTTTAACTCATTATTTATTTATACAGAGTTATTTTACAAAGAGTAGCCAAATGTTAAACTTAAGTTCAAATATAGATATAAATAAACCTAGCAAGCTAACAGCATAGCAAAGTGGCGAAGCAATCAGCTTTGTAGCGGTTTCTAACGGTTGCCGTTGAGCAATCAGTTTCAAAATAGGAGGTTCAGATGCCTGGGTGATCAGTAATCGATTGCTGAAAACAGAATTTGAAAATTCGAAACCGTTCTCGAGATAATCGTGGGACAGACGGACAGACATCGTGAAATCAATAAGTGACTTCGCAAGCTTCGCCACTTAATAATGATATACCGTTATTGCAGTTTTTGAAAATACCAGTAAATTATGCTTCTACTTTTCTGCCGACTTCCAAAAAGGAGACGGTACTCAATTCGACGCGTATGTTTTTTTTTATGTGTGTTACCTCATAACTTTTTACTGGGTGAACCAATTTCGATGATTCTTTTTTTATATGAAAGCTGATACTTCTCGTGTGGTCCCATATGAATTTGATCAAGGTCAGACCAATAGTTTTTGAGTTATTCTTAATAACTTATATTGAAGTGGGCTGTACAAATTTTTTAATTTTAAATTATATTTGATACTAGCTGTTCTCCGCGACTTCGCCCGCGAGTAATTTAGGGTTTTAATTATGTTGCGCGGAACCCTATTTCTTTTTCTAAAATATAAGTAGCCTAAGTTACTCCTTATAACATCAGCTATCTGCCAGTGAAAGTCCCGTCGAAATCGGTCCAGCCGTTTCGGAGATTAGCTGGAACAAACAGACAGACAGACCGACAGACAGACAAAAATTTAAAAAAATTGTGTTTTTGTTATAAGTACCTACCGTATATACTTTCATATGCATTTAGTAAAAAGCTGGTATTTTGACATTACAAACAGACACTTCAATTTTATTTATTTGTATAGATTATCCCAAATTGAATGTTATTTATGGGCAGCAACGTTTTGTCTACCGATCGACCCTTACGAATGCGTGCGTGCGCAGTAAAATCAGTTATAATAATGGTTTACCACTGCATTTTGTCTTGCTCTGTCGCCTCTTACGACGCCTTTATGCAGTTGATCTGTTCGGTATTCGAAGCAACGGCCAGCAGTGCCGCACCTACGAAGTACGAAGCCCTACGGAGTGGTCAGAATTTAAACGCCGGCTAATCTCGCAGAGAAAATCAATTAAATGCATGTTTACAAAATGCTATCAAACAGTAACCCTAGTGACGATATCTAGCGCAGTACTTTAACGTAGTATAGGATAGAAACTGGCAAAAAAATTGAATCTTTAACTAAACAAAATAATAACAAAACTATTAACACATTCTTGCCATTTTATGGTGGATGGAAGTCTGCCTCAAGAAAATCGATTAACTTTTAAAAGGTGTTCTTTACTGCTTCTTCGGAATTCAAATGTTTGCCAATCAAAAAGATGTTTACACGTCTATACAAAGTGGAAATCATTTGGGATAAGGTCTGGGCAATATGGCGGATGAGGAAAGATTTCTAACTCTCTTTGTTGGTCTCTTTAGCTCTGCCATATTTGCTAACGTCAGTTGCGGGCGGGTATTGACATGCAGAAACAATAGCGAAGAGCAGTTCAAAAATCTGGAATGCCAGCTTATTCGCCATCATTTGCTATTCTTGATATTAACTGTCAACTTAATTGTTGCATACGACGGCCTGTAACGAAAAAATACCTACAGTACACCATCAAACTGTCACCATAAGTTTCTTCTGGCAAATTTTTCGTTTCGAGCACTGTTTGGCTTGGGCATCTGACCGAGATCTCACTGCGATGTGTAGAACGCTTGCGATTGTCCTATACTTATAGGTTTATCTTCTACTTGAAGGCTGCAATTCGACTCGAAATTTCTTCCTTTCTATGTCGATTCAGCAATAAGCTTCGATACGGGCCACGCACTGTATGTCACTCAGTTCTTGAGGTATCTGTTTGTCAAGCTACTTTATTTTGCCGATTTGCCACAAATAATCAAATATTGTTTTAACACTTACATCAACAGCTAACGCTAGCTCAGCCGCATTTGAAGACGGATTCGCTTTCACTATCGCCTTTAATTCGACATTGTCAACCTTCTTGTATGGACAGCCACAGGAGGTCCTAATTTACCGGACAAAAGCGATTGAACCAATAAAGCACAGTTCATTTATTTGTAGTACTGGGTCCGTATAGGTAATTGATATTGCGTGCCGTTTGAGACGTGCCGTTTCCACGTCGGAACTCACGTCCAAAAATAACATGAATTATCTTAGAGCCCATAGTTGATGACTTGATTTAGCTGTCGTTGACGTGTTTCTCCCCGATTTTCCTGGTGTGGTGGTTCACAGGTATCATAATTACCACAAAACGTCAAACTACATGACTAACCAGACTAGACTAACCAGATTTATGGCTATGCGGGTGCGATCCTTATTTATCAGCTTTTCGCATTGTAATCCTCTTCACAATGTGGTTAAAACCCCAAATATTTTCTGATTGCACACCATACAACCGCAGAATAAATAATAGTACTACGTAATACAAGCCAATGTTCTATATATTGGCTCAAAATCGTCCGAACAACAACTTAAGCATATTTCTTAATTAAGAACGCGACCTCCCAACCCCCGAACACCTAGAACGCCGTCGAGCGAACTAACAATGCCCTTGCTCTAGATTTGTTTTTGAGATGTCGCCTGTGCAATAGTCATTGACAAATAACAATCCGAAGTAAATTATAATATCCGAAAATCCCGCCGCCGAAGCAAAGTCCTCCTTGCTTACAGTCAACAAGGGTAGCCGACATAACTTAAAGATATTATATTACCAAAAGGCCTTACCGAGTACTTCCTTCAGCGACTCTAACACTTATTCTTTCTTTGTCGGGTAATTATTTGACTAACTAACTAAAAAATAATTAAGACTGCTTCGGTTGCCAACACGCCTGCTAAGCAAGGTTAGAAAGTCTCCTGATGTTCTTTTAAATTAAACTCCGCTGTTTACATCTCAAAAAGTCGAACAATTCTTTTAATTAATTGTCATCATGTAATCTCTTTTTAGCAAAGATGAGATATGACGTAATCGCAACGACTTAAACCCCATGGAGTTCCACCCGACGTCGTATATTGACAAGGTCACAGAAACGCTTTTGTACACACTTGCAGCAGCTAGTACCGATCGCACTTTTTAGAAAGAAAATTGCTCTCCTTATTTTTTACTTCACTAGCCTTCCTTACTTCAGCAGCGAATCTTGAGCGGCACATTGTAATACCGACACTCCTCCTTCCCTGAGACTCCACCACGGCTAGGTCAGGCTGGGGGAGAGGACATTCCCCTCATAGCAATATTCAAGAATGTAGCCTTACGACAACTTTTTGTTTCTATTTTACCTAACTGCTGCTAATGTTGTTGATTTGCCATAGTCATCACATTTGGAGGCGTATTGTTGAAAGGAGTTGAGAGTAGTTGCAGTCGTTGTTCTGGGTATTTGTATAGTCATCAGTTGGTGTAACCTTATTGAGTATACAACCATCTGTTGAAAGCCGTAAGATATTTCTAGTATTTTTATAACCACCTCTTACGACACCCTTAGGATGGAATTGGGCAATGGATTCATATATGCCGTCATAACACTATAGAGTTTTTAATTAATCCTGCTATGTGTGTAAATACTACAGAAAAACATTTCTTCTTCTCTCTTCGTAAAAGAACGCATTATCCTGTTTAGCCGCGCTGGTACTGTAGAAAAATTTTTAAGTCACCGACCGATATCTATCACAAATATCGACCGATATATGTATATTGTATATAATATACTCATAGTACACAGACCGATAGAGAATCGTGCGACGAGCATTCGCTAATCGTGACAAATATGTCTACTCTACTTAATTTGGAGAGACTCCTATACATTCGTACACACTGCACGGGGCTAGATGGTAATAATTGTTAGTAATTGGTTTTGGTCCTTAAAAAACTTTAAACTATATATACTTAAGCTCTCTGTGATTTTCTAATTTAAACATAAATATACATATTGTACAGAGGGACATTATTTTTGTATTATTTATACTTACCTCATCTGTAGTAATTCTCTCGTAGAAACTATATTAGTAATTATAGCAGGAGATTATAGTGTCGGTAAGAGAATCCATCACATCTTCTCGTCAGGCATACCTCAAAACCTAAAAACAAGGTTGTACGACCAGTGCGTGTTGCCAGTGATGACTTGGATCTGAGTCTGAGACGTGGTCCTTCACTGCTGGCCGTATGAGGAACCTCAAGGTCGCTCAGCTACCTGGAGGGCTATGCTTGGTGTTTCTCTGCGTAATAAACTTAGAAATTAGGATATCCGCAGTACAACCAGAGTAACCATAACCCAACCATAGCCCAACGAATTAGTAAGCTGAAATGGCAATGGGCTGGCCATATAGCTCGAAGAACCGACAACCGATGGGGAAGAAAGATTCTCTGGGAGAGTGGCAGCCTCGTACCACCGGTGTGTACGGTGAAGGCTAAGTGTAGGGTGACCCCCCACTAGATGGAGTGACGACCTGCTAAGACATTCGAGAAGTCGATGGATGCAGGTGGCTCAGGACCGTGCTTTGTGGCATTCCTTGGAGGAGGTCTATGTTCAGCGGTGGAACTTTGAAGGGCTGTAATGATGATGTAGATAATCCATCACTCCATTGTGTCCTTTGGGTGTCGTAAAACGCATCTATGGAAATGGCTGTATCCATATACACCATCTAATTTACATCAGACCAGGGATGTGGAACAGCGTCATAACCAAATCCTCCCTACAAAAGAAAATGACCATATCCATCTAAAGAATTTTACGGACTGATGAAGATGTAGAGAAGGATTGTAAAGTGAAAGTAAAGTTACAGCCTACATACGTCCCACTGCTGGACACAGTCCTCCTCTCATTTCTGAGAGGGTTTTAGGGCAAGGAAATGTCCGCCGGGAAATGCCCCAGTAGGTTTTAGCGACATGCAGGTTTCCTCACGATGTTTTCCTGCACCGCCGATCACGTGGTAAATCAGCACTTAAAATTGCAATTAACAATTTCATTGGTGCCTGCGGGGATCGAAGGATTAAAATATAGAATGACGGTAATAAACGAGCACCCAATCCACCTGATGGTTAGTGAATACTGTGGCCCATAGACGTCTATCCTCGATTAAAAATCAAATTGTAGAAGATGTGTTGTCACCCCCGAGGACTAACATAGTATGCCTTGTTACCAGTATATATATGTGGTGGGTTATGGTGTGGTATAGGTGTTCCAAGACAGCGTGATCACTCCATGGTTGGGCGGACCCACAATTATCGGAAAAAAGTAAAATAAGCCGTAACTGTCAACTGCCACGGCTGCAGCTGCTGCTTGCAAATGAAACGAAGTAATTATTTTAAATATTTTATTAATTTATATTTGCATAGTAGACATCGGGTTTGTTTCGCGATATACTTACAAAAAAATCGGGGCACGACTACGTTCTACCTCTTTTCACCTCGTTCCTCCACAACTACCTGCTCTGTCTAGATATTGTACATAATTCATTCCTTCATTACATCCTATCAAAATTCCTCTGGTGAATATAGGTCTAGGAACGTAGGATGAAACTGGCATGTTTTACAAATTGAAGCCAGATACGTCTCTAAAGTTTAAAACTGAATGCGTGGCTGCCAAACTCTCTAAAGAACGTTTTACGGCGCCGGTGGCTACCTACATGAGTGACACAGAAAAAACAAAATTAATTGTGATTGGTAAATCAAAAACCCACGGTGTTTGAAGAACATTAAGCGGTTTCCGGCCACTTATCAAGCAAACAGATGACTAACGGCGCACCCTTTTGAAGAAGTATGGAGGTTGGATACAGAGTTAAAAGGAAGGAAAATTTTACCTCTTGTGGACAAATGCTCTGCTCATTCTGCTATCTCTAATCAGTATCAAACAAGCTCTGGATGCGGCCAAACTGGTGGAAGGATTCTTATTATTTCATGACGACGATCCTAGAACTCAAAAATACGTATCAGGGTGCAAAGAAAAATAACTGAGTATATATACATTATACAATCTAATATTACAATAATTATTAATATTATGTCTTTATTTTTTGTAATATGTATTACATATAATAATTTAAGCATCAAAAATTTGCAATAAAAGCATTTTGATAATATTTGGTTGTTATTTTCTACTCATTCCTTATAAAGGACACTATAACGACATAAATTTTCACTGTGATAATATTTATTAGTATTATTTGCTGATGATACTTCATTGATTTTAAACTTATACGGCTAAATCTGTGGTATAACGAGTAGTCAAGAGGCAGACCGGACAGTTTACGAGACTCGCAGAACAGGGACGAAAACGAAAAACTGTGATCAGAAATGTGATCGGTCCATCGTTACCAAGGGGCATCAAATCGAGTGAACGCGCAGGCCACCGTCCTTGCCAGCCGATTCATTTATCTCGATAATTATCTTTTAAACATTTGTAGCATAATGGGCAGGTCATCCGTCCATCTGCAGAAACATCCTTCGAAGCCAGTTGTACATCCTCCAATAATTTACGTAGTTCATTAGTCAATAGACTTAAAAATCTTTCAGCAGTCAACGTTCTCGGCAATATGACTGGCCCAATCAACATGTCATCGATAAGACCAGCCCAAACATTTACTGAAAATCTTACTTGAAAAGTCGATGAACGTTTCAATTTCGGGTCTTCACCTGTACGGCACCATTTGTGTAAATTTCGACAGTTAGTAATACCGTCTCCAGTGAATGTCGCTTCGTCCAACCATAGTATGGTTTTCAAGATATAATATTAACAACGTAGTTTTCTTATTCTACAAGGCTAAGTCGCACCTTTAAAGATTTTTACTCTACCCCCATTAAAGCAATTGCCCCTTCCCACTACTAACACCTCTCGCCGTCCGAGCGTACTGCCTCGTTCTTTTAGAGATATTATTCTAAACAAAACTTTTTGTGGGTTATGGGTGGGAGGGAAATTATATCTTCGAATGAAGCGATTCATATAATACTGATCGAACTTCTCGTTCGTTTAATCATATATTATATTTCATCGCTTCATTCGTCAGATATAATACTAACAACATAGATGTTTAGAGCTTAAAGTTTTGCTTATTGGGTTACTGATACGTTAAGCAACAAAAAAAAATCATTAACAATCAAATATCATTTATTAGTTCAATCGTAACAAAATAACGTACAATTATTCACTTGTCAGTCTTATTTAATAAATCAAATAGTTTTAATTTAATTATTTAAAAGGACAGTTCTCGCAAACTTATTTCCGTCAATAATTTGGCGATGATTAAATTTTGCAAAGGTCTCTGATGCCGACGACCACCCGGCTGTTTTTCTGATCGTATGTAGAGACTCCAGCGGACCTAGCAGCCGAGGTGACAGCATGGCGCATACTGTGTGCACTAAACACAGTCACGTCCACGCCGCTCTCCGCTAACACGTTCTTAAACCACCTACTGATAGATTGAGCAGTGGCCGCCTGTATGTTAGTAATAAGTTCCGACAACCTGCGGGTCTGATTTTATTTGTAGTATATCTAAATAATCTTTTATTGCCGTGGCTGGACAAATATTTATATTTTCTATAAAATAAGGTAAAATTAGAAGGGGTAGCTGACGACCCACTGCAGAAGTTTTTATTATATCAGTGATGCTGATTCTAACATCTGAAGAACATATTTTAATATTGTCTATCTTTATTAAAGACAATGTTTGAGCTCGGTGTGCTGTGCATAATGCCAATAATACTGCAAATTTTTGTGAGTTTTTCAGTTGAAAGTGTTTCGTTGGGAACCCTATCTCCAATATGATTTAAGACAATTTTTGGATCCCAAGTACTAGTATATTTTGGAAGGGCTGGTCTTAACTTTGAGAATGAAATGGCCCTTTAAGAATCTTTTTATTTGCTCTTTAGAACCTACACAGTCTCCTAGTTAATAAAGCCGACCTGTGGTTATTGAGCGAACCATAAGCGGCCCCATTATTAAATTTCTCTGATAAAAATAGCGAAATTGACGGTAGAGAACTTGCGTAAGGATCTAAATTATTTTTATGACAAAATTGCCACCACAGCTTATACGAGACGCTATACTGAAGTGTAGTATTCTTTGAAAGGGATGCCATCATCACGTTAAGAGCGGCTGATAGTGTACCTCTTCTTATAAATGCGACCTTGAGAGCCTCGCTGTACCCAGGGTAAGTTGTTTGTGCAGGTGATGAGGAGTTCTGGAAGAAGATCGTAAGAGATTTTTTTGAGGTTTGCAAAACAGTATATCTGAACTGAGTAAGTTATTTAACATTGGGTACCAAGGCTGGGATGGCCAATAAGGAAAGACCAAAGTACCTTCGGCTTTATCGCTTATGATCTTTTCCAGACATTTGATTATTAAATAAAAAGGTGGAAACGCATAGAAATATTTGTTTTTACAATCAATAGTGAAAGCATCTACTAATAAAGCATCTGGATCCGGTCTCCAAGACACATAGATCCTGCATTTAGCATTGGCACGAGAAGCGAAAAGATCTATTTCTGGTTCCCCAATTTTTGTATGATCTCCTTATAAGCGTTATCGCTTAGCTCCCATTCTGTATCTAGGTTTAATTTCCTTGATTTTTAGTCTGCTTCTACATTTTCTTTACTATTTATGTAAACTGCGCGTAGCCAAATGTTTCGCTTCTCGCATCATTGCCATTGATCGAGATAACTCGTTAAAATGGGGGAATTGAATTCCTCCCATTCGATTGATGTAACTTATAGCTGTTGTATTATCTACGCGCAACAAAATATTACAATCCGACATATCCCTAACAAAACATTTAATACCTAGAAATATGGCTAGTAATTATAGGTAATTGATATGATAGTCGAGTACATTGTATTTCCATCCTCCACCAACACGGATTTATTACAAGCACCCCAACCTGTCAAGCACGCGTCTGTAAATATCTCATAATAATTATATTTAGTTATTCTAAACGAATTTTTGGTTAAAAATACATTATTTTACCATTGCAAATCTGGTAAGATATTTTTTGAAAGTTGAATATTTTTTATAGGTCTTATATTTTAGAAGTGCAAGGTATTTTTGTCTTTCTAGTCGTTTAGTGTACAACCAGCCATATTTTACCCTAGGACAGGCGGCCGTCAGGACACCTATCAAATGAGCGAAATCTCTAATCGAACAAATATTTAAGAAAGAGAACCTTTGTACTAAGTGGGCTATATGATTTTGTTTGTCTATGGATAGACTTATAGAAAGTTCCGTGAAATCAAAAATAAATGCCAAATATTTGCAAGATATATGCGGGCTTAGACAAGACTTATTATAATTAATAACAAAACCTAAGCATTGTAAAAGACGTATAGTCTCGTTAACGTTATCTAAACATTCATTGTAGTCTTTACCTATGCAAAGAATGTCGTCAAGATATATGACAGACTTATATCCCCTACTTCTTAAGTTGGTCTTACCCCTTACCTCTTTCATTATCTTACTAAAATTTAGCAATAATTTAATTTAGTAACATTTAATGTTCTAGGAGCAATGGACAGGCCATACGGCATGGCATTAAATTCATAAAGGGTTTTAACTAAAATTTCATCTTCAAATTGAAATCTTAAAAATTTGCGATGACTCGACTTAATTGACACTAGTAAGTAAGCCTCCAGTAGGTCAATGGTAGCCATGTAACCATTATGCGGTATTAACTTTGAGGCCGTTCTGTAATCCTCCATTTTAAAGTGAAATGTTTCAATGACTTTATTAAGGGACTTTAAATTGGGAATAAATCTTTTGTCTCCGTTAGGTCTAGCCGCTAAGAAAACTGAGGGTATAAACTGGTTCCTTGATGGATAACACTTTGATATTGCTCCTAAATCTAAATAATTACTAATAGCTATAGAAATGTATTGTTTATCTTTTGATGACAAAGTTGAAGGCGGTAATCTACATTCAGTAATTTTGTCTATTAAATAGTATTGTAAAACCATCTCGAATCCATTTTAAAATAATTTTATTTTTTGTTAAATTTAACCAACAGGCATAAAAATATCTTAATCTTCCCGCATGTACCAGTTTTACTGCTGAACTGGAGCACGGTAAGATTTGTTGTTGTTCCAAGACCTCGTTTGTGGATACACCTGAGAGGGATGATCCCTGCGGGTCCCCGATGACAACTTCTTTGGCCCTCCCCGCCCCCTCTTGTTCTGGGAGCGGGAAGGGGCTCTCCAGTTTCTCTGATAGTGATTGTCTCTTGAAGACGAACTTGTTGTTATCTGTGATGTGGAAGGTTTAGGTTCTGTTTTCTTGATCTGAAGACCTTGTTTCTCGATGGCTTTTAGCGCCTTAATCTCTCGAGGAAGGTTATTGCCAAAAAGAGTTTCATCTTTTTCACTCTCACTTTAAGAAAACACTTGTCTAATCCGGGTGTCACCAATTTTATTCTGGTTTGGGTCTCAGAGTGATGGAGGTTGTAGTGTTATGCTACTTACATATCATTTTACATTATTTTAAATTCATTTTTCCATTCTGTTTCGATTTTCTGCATTCACCTCAAAACTGGATATTTTACATCACCTTTATTTCCATAGGATCCTGTAACGATTTTAAACCATAAGAACACAATAACAAATCATTTCTACTTCGTATTTTCACACTATCAGCACTTTTAAATTGGTGTCAATGGAGTCTACCTTTTTCGATCTTTTATTTAGTTTTCCGTAACTCTGCAATTTCGGGCTTTTTGCGCGCTGGTGCGGTACCTTTGGATCCTACAAGCCTCTGCTCTGCCTGAAGTCGCCGAATCCTGCAAGCCTCTGCTCTGCCTGAAGTCGCCGGATCCTGCAAGCCTCTGTCCTGCCTGAAGTCGCCGGATCCTGCAAGCCTCTGCCCGCCCGAAGTCGCCGGATCCTGCAGGCCTCTGTCCTGCCTGAAGTCGCTGACGATCCTGCAAGCCCCTGTCTTGCCTGAAGTCGCCGGATCTTGCAAACCTCCGCATTCACCTGAGGTCGTCGCCTAGAGACGCCCACACCTTCACCTACGCTGGGCGTGCTCGTTCCAGGCGCTGAGAGCACTTACTGTACACCTTGGATCTTCGGGCTCAACTTCAACACTAATCTTTTTTTTATTATCTTTTTTTTTTAAACAATTGTAAATCACGACATCCATCCTCATCTTCATACTCCATTTTTGTTATATAAACTTGTAAATATCTTTTAAATTTTAAATATATTATTTGTTTTTGTTCTATTTTTGTTGTTTTGTTGCTGTTAGGTTAGATTCTTTTGTATTTAATTGTCGCTTCACGACATTTTGGCGCCCAACGTAAAAGTTCTCTTTCTCTTTTCTTCACCTTTACTGCGCCTTGTCCATTCCCTTTTGATTTAATTGCTTTCTCTTTCGTTCTTAACTCTTTATTTATTCATCCTTTTCATACCTTCCAAATTCTAAAACAAAACTTTATCTAGTTTTTCAACATATCTGGCTTATATTTAGACCTACATTTAACACTTCACTTACATTCATCACTTTAATATTTTTTATTCTAGATAACTTAAAGAGGTATAATTTTTAATTAAATTTTTATTTCTTAAACTTAACTTTGCACTTGATTATAACAATGAAAAGGGTTATTAAGTACGAAAAAAATGATATGTAAGTAGTGTTCTTCAACACATCTTGCTTTAGGACCTCGAATTTTCGTTGGTTAATCTTCACTTTTTATTTTTATTTCAGACACATCTCGTTGGTGATGTTGCTGATCTCTGGCTTTGAGCCCTACCGCTCTGGCCGTTCTTAATCTTTACTTAAGTCATAGCGACTAAAGCTTACTTAAGATTAATTCCTTTATCTTTATCTTCACTTGGGAGCGGCCGACTACTCCCTTAATAATTTTTTTTTCCACGCAGGAGCGGATGACAACTCCTTAAATAAGCCTGAATGTCCTTTTGAAAACACACTTTTAGAGTGGTAGTCATTGAATGTGAACTCCACCCTTACCTGAACGCAGATGATGAATGTAAGAGATAGTATATCTGATTTTGCCTGGTGATGTCTGTTTCTGCAAAGCTGTGTTTTTATGGTTTATTTTAGAATGTATATATCAAAATTTTTGCTGAGTCAAAAATTTTCCAGGGTCGGGGGGAAGATGTAGTGTTATGCTACTTACATATTATTTTACATTATTTTAAATTCATTTTTCCATTCTGTTTCGATTTTCTGCATTCACCTCAAAACTGGATATTTTACATCACCTTTATTTCCATAGGATCCTGTAACGATTTTAAACCATAAGAACACAATAACAAATCATTTCTACTTCGTATTTTCACACTATCAGCACTTTTAAATTGGTGTCAATGGAGTCTACCTTTTTCGATCTTTTATTTAGTTTTCCGTAACTCTGCAATTTCGGGCTTTGTGTGCGCAGGTGCGCTACCTTTTTTCCTATATCAATAATATCTCATTTTTCACTTAAATCTTGCCGTTTTTCTATTACGAGCCTAAAACCAAAATTTGACAAGTTTTGACATCGTTGTTTATCTGGTTGTCATGACAATTATATTCAAATTCGCTACCGGTCTGTTGTTTCTACTTCGATAATTCCACATAAATACTCTTTCCTCTTGGCCATTTACAAAAAAATTTGCGTTTAATTTAAATAATTTTTCCGTTCTCTCTAAAAAGGTATAAAAGCCGAACAATCGGTCAAGAAAGTCAGTCTCGCTTCAGTTCTCAAATTCGAAGCATCTCCTAAAGACCTTATCCCGGGGCCGCACTGCCCCGGGATCCTACAAGCCTCTGCTCTGCCTGAAGTCGCCGGATCCTGCAAGCCTCTGTCCTGCCTGAAGCCGCTAGATCCTACAAGCCTCTGCTCTGCCTAAAGTCGCCGGATCCTGCAAGCCTCTGTCCTGCCTGAAGCCGCTAGATCCTACAAGCCTCTGCTCTGCCTGAAGTCGCCGAATCCTGCAAGCCTCTGCTCTGCCTGAAGTCGCCGGATCCTGCAAGCCTCTGTCCTGCTTGAAGTCGCCGGATCCTGCAAGCCTCTGTCCCTCCTGAAGTCGCCGGATCCTGCAAGCCCCTGTCTTGCCTGAAGTCGCCGGATCTTGCAAACCACCGCATTCACCTGAGGTCGTCGCCTAGAGACGCCCACACCTTCACCTACGCTGGGCGTGCTCGTTCCAGGCGCTGAGAGCACTTACTGTACACCTTGGATCTTCGGGCTCAACTTCAACACTAATCTTTTTTTTATTATCTTTTTCTTTTTTTAAATAATTGTAAATCACGACATCCATCCTCATCTTCATACTCCATTTTTGTTATATAAACTTGTAAATATCTTTTAAATTTTAAATATATTATTTGTTTTTGTTCTATTTTTGTTGTTTTGTTGCTGTTAGGTTAGATTCTTTTGTATTTAATTGTCGCTTCACGACAAGGTCGGATAATATACGGCAAGCATCAGATAATTTTTTTATCGCTTGAACTTTATTGTCTCCATAAGAAGTAAAGACATAGCTCTATTAACGGCAGTAATGCCTAAGCCCAGTTTTTGCTGATCGACCTCTATTTTCTTGTCCATATTTCGAGTTGTATCGGTAAGTGCCGCTGTAATCTCGGGATTCAGCGTAGGTGCTCTCAAAAGCTTGCAATTTTCGGGAATTAAATACTCTTTTAACAAGTTCATGGTCTAATGTAGGAATTGTTTCTTCGTCTTTATCTTCAATTGTCAACTGAGGATGCTCCTCGGAAGGAATAGATGTTACCATGGTGTCATCATTTACAACCTTATTACAATCCTCAGTTTTTAATTAATAATTTAATTAATTGTTATAATAAGAATATAAATTATCACAACTTAAAACTTAAAAACTGGCACTTTAATATATTTGTACATGTGTATGTTAGTTTATATAACCTTCGTGCTAACTCTCGGCTAGCCCCCTGGTTAGGATACCTTCGTACCCCAGGTAAATTTGTCTTCGTGTTGATTCACGATCAATGCTAAGATTTTTAGTCTTAACTTATATCGTCACTCAGGCACTAAAAACGAATTACGTAACGTTAACACTTACCAAAATTTTCTTCGGCATCGGAAGAATCGGAGTAAACAATGACCCGTTTATATCGTTTTCGTTCTTGTTCTTCTAATTTACTGATTTTTTTCTTTTGGTAATAACCAATTTTGTCTGCAGCACTGCGTTTCGACATTTTACTGCTTTAACATAATTAAATAAGGTGTGCACTCTGCCTCGCACGAAAAAGGATTGAGGCAGTACGCTCGGACGGCGAGAGTCGTTAGTAGTGGGAAGGGGCAATTGCTTTAATAGGGGTTTCGTTTCCTTATTCTACAAGGCTAAGGTGCGACTTAGCCTTGTAGAATAAGAAAACTACGTTGTTAATATTATATCTGAAGAATGAAGCGATGAAATATAAATGTTACTGTACTACCTGTGTGTAATATATATAAAAAGAGGCAGTAGTAAAAGAAGAGATGCATGGTGGAATGATGAAGTGAAAGAAGCTGTAAAGAAGAAGAAGAAAGCATGGTTAGACTACTTGGCCTCTAGTAATGATAAGGATATGAGAGAGAAGATGAAAGAAAGATATAGGCTGCAGAAAGTTCACACGAAAGCACTGATTGAGGAAGTGCGTGAAAGGTGTAGAATGGAAGCGGACGAAAGGTTGTCGCACAACTTTAAGGAGAACTCCAAACTCTTCTGGAAAGAGGTTGGAAGGACCCGAAGTGGTGCGACGGCCTTAAGAATGAACAAAGTGCTTTCGAGAACTAATGACGTCCTCTCAAAAAAATCGGACGTCATGCAGCGATGGAGCGAATTTTATAGAGAAATGTATGCGTGTGATGATCTTAGTGAGGGATCCGGGGATGACGCCGTGACTGGTACGCCAGAGCCGGACCTCGATGACACTGAGGTCATCAGTATGAAAGAGATTGAACATGCGATTCGAAGTTTGAAATGTGGTAAGGCTGCGGGACTAGACAGAGTTACTGCTGAAATGGTCAAGTATGGTGGGCCTCTTCGTAAAATGTGCGGCGTTACCATGGCCGACCGAAAGCGAAACGAAGAGATTCGCAATATGGCAGGTTTGAAAGATGACCTTATCACAAAAATTGATAAGGGCGTGCTTCGGTGGTTTGGGCACGTTGAGCGAATGAGTGAAGACCGAATGGTGAAGAAAATATATAGCGCGAAAGTTAATATTAAAAGGTGTCGAGGTAGACCGAGACTAACTTTCGAAGACCATGTGAGCAAATTGCTCGAAGAGGGGAGGGTCAAGAGTACTCGGATACCTAGACGTGCATGCATGAAGAAGATAATGAATCTGAAAGAAGCGAAAGAGGTTTGTAAGGATCGTGACACTTGGCGATCTGTTCTCTCTGGCTACCCCGTCAGGGATTGTGCGTGAAGATAAGTAAGTAAGTAAGTATATATATATATATATATATATATATATATATATAGCTTTTTTACCCGCAGCTTTGCTCGCGTGTGCTTGAATTTAGGGACATCATTAAATGTTGTTCCGTGCCAAATTTGAAAAATTCGATCACTTTTAGTCACCGCGACAGACATAGATAATGTCTCTATGTCTGTCAAAGATTTCTTTTCATTCTAAAATATTAGACGTATATGATTGGTAACATGCTACAGAAACACGTGAATATATACATATGTCTAGAAACACCTACTATTTTTTATATCGGGCGTGTCTTCCAATTCCGATGTATCTATAAGAAAGGTAAATAGTCTTGAAATCCAGCGTAAAATAACAGCTTAATGCTGCTGTGTTTCGTATGGTGAGTGTAGAGAACCGGAGACCCTTTTTACTGGCAGAAAGGCATTCCATCTTAGTCCTCACGGGTGACAACGCATCTGCATTTTAATTCGCAAACGAAGATAGATGCAGATGTCTATAGGTCACAGTAACCACTTACCATTAGGTGGACTGTGTGCTCGTTTGTCACCCTATCCTATAAAAAAACATCAAAATGTATTATTACAAATTATATCATAGTTTTTTAAACTAACTAACTAATTAACTTTAATTGGTCCTATTTAATATTGATTGGCACCATAAAATAGATGTAGATTTTTTTTACTTGGAGTAGACTTGAAAACATCATAAATACAGTTCTATAATAATGAATACTGCACATGGATTAAAACTAATGTTACGAGTTATTTTACGCATCTTGGATGAAAGTTCCGAGTACAAGAACATATCGTTGATGTGAAGCACCGAAGCTCCGGGAAGTCTAAAGTATGTCAACATGTTTAGTATCGTCCCAACCATTATATCGGATCTGATAGACAACAAATCCTTGCTATAGAACACCGAATCCTACCAATGATGATTCGCGAGGCTATTGAAATTAAAATTATCCTAATTTTAATAGGGAAGATGCTACCATCTGCTAAGGACCCCATAATTAATAAAATTAAATTCAAACTACTACTGCATTTATTCTATTCTATTTTAACGATGACATCAGGTCGTCAAACACCTCAGTTCTCCAGTCCCTCCCGTAACCATGGTTGCTGTAAAGTGCCCAAAACATCGGGAATTTGAAAAGTTAAAATTAAACGCAATAAATTCCTTAAAATTAGTTTTATTCCTTATATACATTTTATTCACAGTGAACGTGAGGAGCACTACACCCATGAACAGGAGTAGAAAAATGTTCGCCCTGTTGTGGCGGTGAAATAAAATCCACCACCTCATATCGTCCCGTCGTAAGAGGTGACATATGAAAACAAACTGAAGATGGGATGGGCTGCATCATCTTCTTGACAACAGATAAAAATAATAATAGCTGCGGTTGCCAACCCGCCTGCCAAGCGTGGCAACTTTAGCAAATATCCAGCTACTTGACAATTAATGGGGGAGGCCTATATTAATTTCAGTGGACTTTTGATAGGCTGACGATAATGAGTTCTACTCATCTTTGCAAGCCTTAATATGTACGGCAGAGTGAAAACAAAAAGTAACATGCTCTAAAACACGAATTAAATAAAAACTGCATATATTGCCCCATGAAAAGTAAAAAAGCAGCAGCTTATACATGTTACTACTGGGCACAGGCCGCAGAGTTTTTGACCAAAAAAGTGTTCCCTGCGCTGATTCCAACGCGGGATGAATGTTATGTAAATGATTCAATTATTTACATCGTTTATTCAGTAGCATTGTATTATTTCATTTTATCAATGACTTTTCATTTTAGTTTATTTAGAAGTAAGTAGGTGGCGCTAATATTAGATGAAATAATAAAAGCCAAAACTATACCATCTAGTAATATCAGCAATAGAAGCGAACATTTATTTATTATATCAATAAGGATTAAAGTGATGACAATTCTCTTAAAAAATGCGCTATCAGCGCCGGTAGCGGTGAAAAACGATTTAATGATATCGTCATATGCCCATATTATGAAATAGCAACACTGTGTTTAGTTATTAATATCTTCAAACGATTTCTATTCATTGATTTAGTCAAGCTATAGTGTCAACAAATAGTGTAAATATCATGAAATGACCACACCATTTCACGAAATGATAGACTATTTTATGATATATGATCACTTCTACGATCTGGCCACGACATACATAAAAATCTGTTTAATAAAACTATAATGATAATGAAAATTTTGCAACAATTGCAGACAGACCGGTTTTAATCACTTTACATATATATTAGTAATTGAAATAAATACCTTATCAATTTTCATATTTTTGATATACGTCACCATTATCTATTGAAATTACACATTTAAAATAAAATAACAAAAATACTAAAAAATTAAACGTAGAGTTTTTTAATAATTTTATAAAATCTAATCTTCATCTAATTCTAATCATATAAATGTAAGTTATTTATATTATTTCATTTATTAGTAAAATGAAAGCAAAATATACTACTTTTTTCATTCGATGATAGATGGCGCTGTTTTGAATACCAAATCGGTGTAGTTTTAAATTATTTTACCAAGATTATAACTATATGTTAAACTTTATTTACAAATATGGTTTTTATTTGAAAAACACCCGTCCTCCCGCCTATAACTAAGATATAATAGCTAAATTAACATCTAAAGGAAATAGAATACAGAAACTTCCTTTTTTGAAGTTCCGTAATAGGATAAAAAGTACCTTATAAGTTGCCCCGGGTTACTCACTACGTAAATCTGGAATACACAGACAGACAGACAGACAGACAGACAGACAGAAAGACAGACAGACAGACAGACAGACAAAAATTCTAAAAACCACTAATTTAGCTCCAGAACCCTTTATTTAGTCCCCTGGACTTATTTTTTCAAGAATATATTAGAATTACAGACACGACTTTTCTACAGATTTATTATATGTATAGATAATGTAGCTGTTAGCTGTTCCACTTTGAATAAATAAATTATTTTTATTTTATAAGGACGCGTAATTACTTCCATTCATTATGGAGTTTGTTTCATTGCGATAGATCATTTAGTTTAAAAGTTACACCGTTCTGTTTATACTGGGGTCAGAGTAACGTGCAAATTTTTTTAAAAATTCCACAGAAAATATTTAAAAAAATTTAGATTATTTAAATAATTTGTCGATAAACTTAAGCATAGGTTCCCTCATTTCGATATATGCACATTATAAAGACAAACACTGTATATATTGCATTGAGTTTTATGTACTACGTAGTAGAAAAGCTGTTCGAAACAAAAATTATGCGCTACTCTATGTCTTCGCGCATGCGCGGGACGGCGGGAGATAGTAGAGTCGCGCATGCGCGAAAAATTAACTTTAAAATAAGATATTAATCTTAGATCAATGATAAGTCATCGCGCGCTCTGACTAGAAACCGCCAGCGCTCATGTAAAATGCGGCAACAAATACTACGCCGAAATCGGCGTACCCGAGCCAGCCAGTCGCGTTGCAATTGCAAGCAACGTGTGAGGTGGACGTACCGAATTTTTTATTAAATTTTGATCATAATTCTAAGTAAAATACTAGTTTACGTATTGAAACTATGTAAAAACAATAGTAGAAGAAATAAGAAAGACACTGGAATCACATACTATAGGTGAGTATCATACAATTTCGAAATTTTAATATAAAATAACAAGAGCCATAAATAAGTCACAAAATATGAATGACGCTATTCAGTGTTGCCGCGTATACAAAAATAAAGTTCGCCGTGGCTGAGATTTTTATATGTGAATTTATTGTTACTATATTTTGTAATATATATATATATATATATATATATAATATAGTAACAATAAATATAATACTTATAACCTAATTCTTATTATATTATTTAATGTTTATTTCTGTAGTATTGCTCAAATGACATAAAACCCAGCACCGGAGGATGCGGAGGCTGGCCGCTAAACTCACTTAGCGGCCAGCCTCCGCAGAGTCTACTTTACCTGGGAATGCCTCGTGTAGAGGCGAAACACGTGTCGTATTTTCGAGAGTGGTGTGTCATGCCTAGTGTGGTGGTGCTGGGGATGGTAGTGCTGGCATTGACGGGGACGGGTATAGTGCGCGCGATTAAGGGAGTTATTCCATACAAAATTTCGTACAAACTTGCTCAAAATGTATGGAAGACCTGATTTTTCTTGCGATTTTCGAAATACAATATATATATCTATAGTAAAAGTTTTTCATATTGACGCGTAGAATAGAAATAGAAGGGACTATTTTGATTACACCATATATATATATATAACTATTTTTTTAAATAATTTGTGAATATTAGTTAGACATTTAAATAAAAAAATTAAACTGATAAAAAGGAGGCCTTATCATTTATATGTCATTTATTCAGAAGAAAAACCTATGCATAGTATACACAAATATATTGAAACATTATTCATAAACTATTCATTTTTAAGTATTTCTGGAATAACTATGAACTTAACTACTAAGCCATAGCATAAAATAAATTTTCCCGTTAATCGGGTAATTGTTAAGCTGCTGGCATATACAATTTTTCACGCACACTAGCATCTTGTAAATTGTCTTATACACACTACAATATTAAGATGCCGCATTTACGGAGCTGTTACTTTCAGGTAGCGCGGTATCTAGTCAGAGCGCGCGATGACTTATTATTAACCTAAGATGTTAATATAAAATAAATATGAGAATTTAATATAAAATACTCTTATTTTAATCTAAGCAAACATATTTCTAAATAAAATGTAATAATAATTATCTTATGGAATTCATAAATCTTCAATTTACGCAATATTTAGTTTAGTGTACGGATTGCAGTACAGTTCAGTTGAACATAGTCAATGTTCGGAATGGGAAATCTAGTGCGTAGTACATATATATCGATGATTTATTCTGTCTGTGCATGTGAACTATTAGTGGAAACGGTGAAACAAGTGCTCCTGTGATTATGTGAATCTCAAGATAAGGTGTCTGTCTGCTTAAGCGCCTTGAAATACTATCGCCAACTGTCTGCTGGCTCAAAAGTTGCCGTCATAATCTCCCAAGGCTGTGATTGCAAGAAAATATTAAAATATCGATTAAAAAATAAAATATTACATTTTTTTTTGTTTATTGTAACTAAATAATTAACAGAAGTACATTATAAAGTATTTCATAATTAATATGATATTTATCACGTCACTTGCCGTTTTTTTATTGACATTGAGGTGAAATATTTTTACCTAAAAGAAACATTAATTATTAGTATCACATTATTATTGGGAGGTCCCTAGAAAGCTTAAAAACATATAGGCAGATCTACTAATTTTTCAAAGTAGGATTGCTCGGAAACTACCAACTTCTGAAATCATATCTACCTTCGAGACAAACTTCGGGTTGGTAACATTGTCTTGTATGTTCACAATCGCTTTTCAAGCCGTTTAGAATTTATTTCACGGTAAAACCAGTTAAATCAAACTAAACGGCTTAAACTTAATAGCTAAAATAACATAAACTTCTTTATTAATAAATTTCCTCCTAATGTTAACCTGAAAAACGTTTTAAGCATTCTTAACACCTTTTTGTTTTCGATAGGTTATGCAAAATGTTTTCACATACTTTCAGTAAAAAAATACTAAAAGTACATAAACGCATATGATAGAATAACTTTGTTATATTTCCATTAAAACTTCACTGCAAAATCCTTCTATATAAGTTTAACTGCAAATACTTGTACTAAAATATTAGATTTGTCTCGGATCGTCAACATGTAAAACCGACTAAACGATTCTAGCTCGTTTATCCAAAAAAAAAATGCAAAAATAATCACATCATAATAGTTAATAAAACGAAATCTGACATTATCCAAAGAATAAAAAAAACACTTCGAATCATTTCCTTTAATGGAATCCCACTACAGTAGAAAAGACACCCAACGCAGATATTTAGATAAAAAACCTAACAATCGAAGAATGCATTTATTGTACAAAGATGAATGTTTTTCGTTGTGGTTCTGAGTCAGCTTCTGAAACGGGAGAATATTTTCAAAAGAGAATAATTCTGAGTTGTTTTTTGTGCCTAGGAGAGAACGCATAATTTGTACTAATTATGCCCAAGTAGAAAAAGAGAAGAGAAGAGAACTTGAAAATACCTACTCAGCTCAGCAAGAAAGAAAGAAAATTTGCAATCGAGAAAAAGAAAAGGATAAAGTAAAACCTCATCATCTACGAAGCAGCTCTGCCCAATAATGCTAAATCAAAGGTAAGGGGAAGGAAAGGTGTCTCCGAAAATGGAACTATACTATTACACTACCTTTTAAATTGTTTCCGTAATAATGTTACAGAAATAAGCTTATTTTCAGACTTATTTCAGTAACATTAACTTGTGGCGGCCAAAACCGAAACCAATTTGTGATTGCTTTGCTTTTTTGGGCTGTCCCAAAAATTGATCACCTTAAATTCATAAAACGTATTTAAAATCTGGGCACACGCAAATGGAAGCAGAACAGAGTCAGAATCAGCAAAAATACCTCTGTTTATTTCATGGTGGATTAGATTTTTATTTTCAAACATGCTAGATATAGACAAAGTATAAAAGTTGATACTGGACCTACAGTGCTTAAACCCTCCAGCGATTCAATAGTGCCTTCCAACGGATAGGTTTTAAAATGAACATGGACAAAACCAAGATCATATATAATGTCCATGTCACACTTTTGCCGGTAGTGGTTGGGAGCACGAAGCTCGAAGTTGTTGACGAGTATGTTTAGCTGGGACAAATAGTATGACTAGGTAAGTCCAACTTAGACCGAGTGGTCAATCGACGGATTCAACTCAGCTGGGAATGCGTTCGGGAAATTACGTCAGATATACCTCAAAACTGGAAAACGAGACTGTACAACCAGTGCGTGTTGCCAGCGATGACTTATGGATTTCAACCGATGGGGAAAATAGGTTCCCGAGTGGCGGCCTCGTACCGGCGGACGAAGTGTAGGGCGTCCCCCACGAGATGGAGTGATGACCTGGTAAGACATGCAGGAAGTCGATGGAGGCGGCCTATGTTCAGCAGTGGACTACTGAAGGGCTGTAATGATGATGATGATGATAGAGATAGAAGTGATAAAGTCACTCAGCGAGCTATGAAGATGACTGTGCCAAGCACAACCACCCCTAAGAACCTCCAAGCAAACCAACACACCTAGCTCTGGATGAAGTGAGTTTAATCTACTGCTTTTTTATAAGTAATTTCTTTTATTTCCCAATAATCTGGTGGTTTAGCCTGGGTTGATAGGGGTGGTTTCTACCCCTTTTTTTTTTTTTGCGGATGGAAAATCATCAAATGACGCCTTTCGCTCTGGGTGGAGCGGAAGGGAGTGTCAGACTTTTACTGACTAAAAACCATCCGTGTTCCTTCAGTGCCCTTACGTTCCGGAGCCGCGGTATCTCTTTCGAACAGCCCGCAGCCCCGGCAGGCGTCGGCCCTTGCGGGCCCCTTCACGCTGCTGACAGCTCTTTGAGGCGCGCGTGGAACAAAACGCGCCGTCGACACGGCCTGTCGTCGTTAGACGGACGGACGGCGAGCTACCCATTGCTCGCCGTCCACAGGCCCGCGCCTACGGTGGCCGGGGGCCACGACGTAGCCCCCGACGCCCGGGGCGTCTCCCGCGGCGGCCGGGAAGAAAAGCTGCTGCTATCTCCTTCTCCCGCTCCGCCACCTCCTTCGCTAGCATCACTGCTTCGCAGAAGGTGGTGACGGCATCCCATTCCGTCTCGCTCCGGACCATGGCTTCGACCAGGGCCGGACGCGAGAGGTCACCGCCGCCTATCGCCGCTACGAGGACACGGCGGTGCTCCGCCCAGGCAGGGCACACCTCCACGGTGTGCTCCACCGTGTCCTCCGGTCGATCCTCGCAGTGGGAGCACCCGGGCGTTTCCTCCCGCCCGATTCGGTGCAGGAACCTCCCGAACACACCGTGTCCGGTGAGGACCTGCGTCAGGCGGAAGGTGAGGACGCCGTGGCGTCTCTCAAGCCACTCCTCAAAGAGGGGTCTTATCGCCGCGTGGTTTCTACCCCTAAAAAGTGAATTTCTGCAGTTCTACAAGAAAACAGACATAATTACTGTGCGCCGTAGAGGCCGTACAGGGGGTGAAATATAATATGAAAATATCGTTCGGTCGATCGAAAAAATATTTTTAACCCTTATATATATATATATATATATATATATATATATATATATATATATATAAAGAAGATTATATCACAGACTAACTAGTAGATTCTATCCGAATGATTATATCCCATTTCATAGTGAAAAGCGATGTGATGTTCACAGAGTATACCTATACCATTGTATCATAGACTGGTTAGTCTATGCCTTTGTATAAGCTATAGTATATTATCTATGGTATAAACCGAATGTGCTTAATAATTCCTGTTAGGAATGATCGATGTTGTAGAAACCAGTAGAAACATAGATGTTGACATCGATAGGTCAACATCGATGTTCGATGTTTATCCTACTCAAAACATCGATGTTGGCCATTATCGATGTTTTTTGCACATGTATTTAATAGGTTAGAATTAGATAAATAAAAATTTGTCATGTTATTTATGGTTAATAATTAATGAAATAAAAGAAATTAATAAAGAATGTAGTGTACAACAGTAATTAAAAAAATTTGGAAGAAGTTCACAAATATCTAGTTCATTTGTTATATTATAGTCCCATATTTTTGCCGATTGATTGAAGAAATAGTAATTTTAACATTTAAGTACCTTTCAATCTGTTTCTCCGTTGATAAATAGTTGAGCCAGCTATTAAAAATAATTTAAAAATAAAAATTTTGTACAACTGACTTCAATATAAATTATTAAGGATTACTCAAAAACTATTGGTCAGACTTATTTGGGTCAAATTTATACAGGACCACATGACCAAGCTCCAGCTTCCAAAAAAAAGAAAAGACCTATCGAAATCGGTTCACCCAGAAAAAATTTACGAGGTAACACACATTAAAAAAAGAACATACAGTCGAATTGAGTACATCCTCCTTCTTGAAGTCGGTAGATAACCGCTCAGACGGCGTTGATGTAGCGATTGTGGTCAAATATCTTACCGCAAGTTTTTTTATTTTATTTTAGATAGGTAGAACCAATAACACTGTTCTAAACGTGCATTAGATCGTGCTTAAGATCAACCAACCAACCATTATTTTAAAAACAACTGGTTGACACTTGACAGTTAAATTTGATACACCATAATGGTATATTTTAGGTTATCGATGCGTTCAAACATTCTGAATTATTCAAAATTTTAAATATTTTAGAGGAGATGCAAGATTTAGTTGATATTGATTTAGCGGGTTCGCAGTGTTCGCAAGTACCCAATAATCGATTATGGCTTTATTGACATCGATGTTTCGAGGTTTGACATTTGGCAACATCGATGTTAAAACATCGATGTTTTAATTATTTGACAGCGATGATCATCGATCATCCCTAATTCCTATATAGCATGGAGTATAGAGTAGAGTACTCTATACTCCATGCTATATAGGTACAGTTACTATGATATATATATTCTGTGGTTACTAATAGTAATCCTACCAAAGAGGAGGTTTGGCGGGAACTTGACCGGCGGCGGTTTGCTGCTCCTGTATTATTGTTTAAATAATGGTTTGAAGTGGATTTTGATATGTAAAAGTGGTGCGATTTTGTGTATTAAGTATCTGCGCATGTGAACTATTAGTGAAAACTGTTGAACGAGTGCTCTGATGGTGATGTAATTCTCAAGATAAGGAAGGCGTCTGTCTGCTTAGGCTCCTTGAGATACCATCGCCAACTGTCTGCTGGCTCAAGCTGCCGTCAAAATCTCCCAAGGGCTGCACAATGTGACGTATCAACATATTGTGATACAATGTACTATGAAGGATAATTATACATTATAACTTCAGGGTCAGAAGGGCAAGAACCCAGAGCCGTCAAGCCAGTTATAAAAAAAGACCAACCTATCAAAGAGTATAGTAACTTACTATATTATACTGTATGGTCAGGGTGATGCAACTTTGCATGAAAGCTGAAAAATCTGCACATAATCATGATTTTGTCAATAATCGCATTGTGCTTGTAAAAATAAACCGAGAAATAATATCGCAGTTTCTTTATTTCATGTTGTTTTAGATTGCAATTTTAAAAATTAGTTACACAAATTCATATTATTTCGGAAGAAACTAAAAATGTTAATTCTCTTTTAAACTTTTTTTGGTTTGCTCTTTAAAGTATAATAATTACATAAATATTAATCCGAGATTTGCACAATTAATTTACCTATTAATTTATTTAAATTAAATTATTAAATATTAGCAGAATTCTATCAAAAGAAGCCACAAATTAATAGAAGAAAAAAATGACATTTGTTTGTCAATGTCTTGTATAAACAAAAAAAATATTGCCATGAATTTTCAGTTAAAGAGTTTTAAAACAATAATTTTACCAACATTCTTCTTCGTCTGTTTTGTAAAATAGATTTACGTTTTTTCCTGACAATATTTCCCGCTTTCGAAAATAATCTTTCAGCTGGCACGGAACTGGCCATCATAAAGACGTGTTTAAGAGCTAATTCGGTTAGTTTACGGAAAGTTTCTTCAGAGCTCCATGTATTGATGGATCTGCCTTGAGATTTGATATTATTATCATTACAGCCCTTTACAAGTCTACTGCTGAACATAGGCCTCCCCCAAGGAGTGCCACAAAGCACGGTCCTGAGCCACCTGCATCCATCGACTTCCTGCATTTATTACCTACCACAGAATACTTTTACTCTTAGCGAAGAAAGAAAACTGTTGAAAACATACGAAAGGCGAAACTGTTTTACATACATAGAGATACACACAGGTGGCGCCGTTTTTTGATGACTTGTTCATGTTAGTGAACTTACTTCGCGTTTTTTCATCTGTCGCGCAGATGACACTGATTATAAAAATCGATTAAAACACGTAATTTACATAATCGATTTATTAAAAATCGATTTTATTATAAAAAAATCGACTTTTAAAAATCGATTCAAAGAAAAAATAATCGATTAATATGAAAATCGATCATTTTTTCACATCCCTATATTTAATTGCTAACGCATGGTTTGGTTGTGTTGTCGTGCCTGTGTTTACTTTATTTTATTTGACGTAAAGCGAGTGAGGTTATGTTAATCTGTCAAGTCTTTGAAGTACACATGAGGCAATCCAAGGTCAACTTTGTAGAACGCTCCAAAGAGTATGGTAATATTTAGAAAGGACCCCTCAGAACCAAAGAGTATATGATCACTACACTACGTTTAGTCAGAACCATAGTTATTGTGCTCATAACAATTATTTTTTAAATGTTATTTAGATGAACTATAAAACTAAAATTTTATTAGAATTAGTTTCGTCATTAAATTACGCTTCTTTAAATTAACAGAATTTACTTCAAATGACGAGTTTCCGCCTCGCGTCGCGTTTACGTCACATACTTTAGTCTTATATCCTTCGCCGCGTGAGTGTAAGAGGCAACTAGAAATTTTACAAAAAATTAAGTGGGTACAATAGAAAGTTTTTTGTTAGTTTTTATACAAATGGTAAGTAATTACACTGTTTTAAAATTTAATTCCTTATATTTTGCTTCGTAACAATTTCATATATTTTATAAAATTGCCATTTCAAATACTGTGTCGTTCACGTATCACTATATTTAATAGCCAGAATTAACTGAAAAGTAAATAAAAAGTGTGAGTTATCACAATAAATCATGTAATAAACACAAATTTTCATATCCCACAAAGTCCAATGCGCGAAAATTACGTTTTATGTTATAATTTCGATATATAGTGAACATTATGGCGAAGTTGTTTTCAACAATAACTAAAAATAAAAATGTGAATGTGAAGCACCAGCTTTCAAATAAAAAAAGAATCATCGAAATCAGTTCACCCAGAAGGTTATGAGGTAACATACATAAAAAAACACAGTCGACTTCCTTCTCCTGTTTGAAGTCGTTAGAAAAATGACGTTGCTCAAAGATAGCGTAATAAAGTATATACTTTATTACGCTATCTTACGGATGTACAAGTATATACCTGTGATAAATTTTTTTTGAGGCTTCTACTGAGTTTATCGATATATTATATTGTTGATAATTTTTTATTTTTGGATATGAACATAGTAATGACTCTAAGTTATTTTTACCATTTTTTTAAAAAATCGTCTGGCCTGACCTACTATACTCTTTGGCTTGACCATAGTTCTAACTAAATATGTCCAATAAAATGTCAAGGTCTGAGAGGTTAAGTTTTCAATCTAGGAAAAAAGTTTTCAATCATTTTCAATAGTCCAGAAGTATTATATATATATACGTACTATTCTATTTTACAGTCGACACTTTTCTAACATATTTTGCATTATTTATTGGTTTTGTTTGGGCTTATAAACCTTTATAATGGAAACATCACAATTCGATGCCACTTTAGGTGGTACAGAACATCTACCATTTTCTGCAAACAGCTTTAAGTTTACAGCTTCCAGGAGCATTGAAATTGCAGCTATGTCTGAAAGCATTCTTCGTCCAAGTAAAACTAAATTAATTTTTCAAACTCTTCCGGTTCATATGAGGCGAAGAGTAATGAGTCATAATTGCAAACGTTTACCAAGAAAATTACGAGAAGGCCACTTAGAACAGTTGAAAAAGAGCGGGCTACCTCCAAAACAGAAACGGCCATCTAGGAAATATAGGCGACGACCGGCAAATTTATTAAACGAGTATAATAGACGCCAAAAGAAAAACATTTGGCTAGAGACACACATTTGGCATGCAAAAAGATTTCACATGATTGAGCGCTGGGGATACCGACTTGCGGATCGACCTTGTGACAAAGCCTTTCGAGCATGTTACAGAGCAAGCTCCGCACATTGTTTATTACAAGATATTTCATACTACACTCCTGTCCAAATAACCGGTCCAGTGGATGTTATAGGTGATATGTTTAGTTGCATTACAAGCAGATCATGTGGAATAAGTGTCACTGCAAAAGCATATATCACAGGAAATAGAGAAGGAACAATTCACATTTATAAACCAAATTTTTAT
Source organism: Parnassius mnemosyne (assembly GCA_963668995.1). Classification (NCBI taxonomy): domain Eukaryota; kingdom Metazoa; phylum Arthropoda; class Insecta; order Lepidoptera; family Papilionidae; genus Parnassius; species Parnassius mnemosyne. The sequence goes on from CAVLGL010000080.1 coordinate 18,474,482, forward strand.
CCACTTTGTTATGTTGGAAAAGTTAGATTTGTTTGGATACAAAATGATGATTCTAAAAAAGAGTTGTGGTTATTTGTCCATCCTTCTCAAATTAAACAACTGGAGACAATTTTTACAAATTTCACTAATCCTGAATTAAGAAACTCAACTCTTGAACATATGGAAAAGAAAAGAAAAATTTCAAGCAAATTTTCTGACTTAAATATTAATATTAAGACTGGAATATTTAACATATTTCGTTTAACTGGTCCTAAAAGCCAAGCCGTTTTAAATAATACTATAAAATGTGTTACAAATTTAAATAAACTCCCTGATAAAAACTGGCTTTCACATATTAGTAATACTTCATTTCTACATATAAAAGAAAAACATGACTATTGGGAAAATGCAAAATTAGCCAGTTCACCCTCACTGTTACCACCACATGTAGTTATTGGTTTAATAATAAAAGATCCACGTCTCAGCAGACCAACATATAGGACTAAGGCACAAAACAACAACAGTGTACATGTTAACACAGCATTATTAATTGAAATCCCACCTTATCTTTCATACTCGCCTATTTGGAATATAAGCCTTCATGAGCACATTAAGAAAAAACAAATGACCAATGGTCAATTCATAGAACACATAACAAAAACACAATTAGTACCAGGCGAAATTAATGAGGACAATCCAGAATTACAAGATGTCCCTGTAGTATTAATACAAAGACCTGGATCACAAATTGCAGTATATAAAAAAATTGGTATGTAAACAGAGATTAGTCTAAAATTTCAGTTGAAGCATTGTGAATTTTATATTAATAAATGGATTGCGTAGTGGCAGTGTAAGAATATCCACTAACTCATACTGTCCTATGGGTGTCTTAAGAGGTGACAGAGGGAAATAAACCAGGAGATGGTTTTTAACTACTAAAATACTTTCAACCTGCCTGCCAAATGTGGTAACTATGGATAAAATCCCCAGTAAGAGGAAACCTATGGAGGAAGCTTACAGTCAGCAGTGGTCTTTGAAGAGGTTCTAGTGGCAGCAGTAGCAGTACTTATTTATTTTTTTCAACCAGATGAGAATGCTATATTAATATGCCAATAATAATAACAATCTTTTATTAGCATAGAACATGGTAAATATACAGTTGTGTATGTCAGTAATTCTTAACCAGTGGTCCATGAAGGTATGTTATACGATTCTGTCACATACAAAAACAAACAAGTGTAGGTACATTTTTTGTAAATTCTTCTGTTTATTATATATAGCCCACCATCTCTTGTGTGTAGTTTTGTATTTAAGTCTCCTATCAACACCATATAATGGAGTGTTGCAAGGCTTGTGAGATATCCTCATACATTGTCTCAACCTCCTCATCAGGATAACCCAAGGTTAGTGCATAAACTTATATGACCAACAAATACCATTTGGTAATTCTGAACATAGGCACACATTGTTTGTCGACCCCAATCGAAATCTATTTATCTTGGCCAAGTTGTTAACAAGAGACTAGTGGACGATAAATTTGACACCCTTCCGGTAATAGAACTAGTTGCTGGATTTGAGGATTACCATGTCCTCTCTATCTTTTAAGACCTTGAATAATCCTATTTTGCATTTTGTCACTGTTCCTTAAGCTCTTATATCTTCTCGCGCATGCATTAAATGTTGCCAGCACACCCTGCCCTCTGTTACCATGGTCGTCACCATAGCCAGTAATAGTGGGACCACTTGGGATATGTGGCTGTCTCTTTGTATCTTTCATAATGGAGGGTATATTGCCATAATTGCCACGCTTGGCTAGGCTACCAAAGTTTATTTTATTATTATTTAGAGATAGATGATGCTGTCCATCTTCTGGATTATTTTCTCCCTTACGACACCCACAGGATGATATGGGGTAATTGATAGCGTAAGTTACACTGCCACAAAATGGTAAATAATAATATGAAAATTTTCCGTCTGAATTTGGCGATGCGACTAACCATAAGTAATATTATAATGCCGTAAGTGAACACATTAGATGTGGAACACTCACACTGGTGCAGGGTAGCTGCGTCTAACATACAAGTCTTGTTGTACTGTGATCGTTGATTTGCTGATTGTGGTTGTTATTTATGGGCTGATTCTAGGCAAACAAAAAATGCTACGTACATTTTCTGTTACACCTAATTCTTGCTCAACTTAAGAACACGTATTTATTTAATTATTTGTAACGACAATTATTCAAAAATGCTTATATACGCGTTAGGGTGGTCCTTATTTTTCGAAGTTTTAACTATCATCGCAGCATTTTATCATTTGATTATATACATCTAAATATGAAACAGATTATTTTCTTTTCATTTTTCGATATGATTTAGAGTTCTCTACCAGTAGCCAAACTTTAACAAAAAGCATTGTATGACTGCTTAAATAAGTGTTTTACCAATTGTTCATTTTTGAGTTTATTTAGCATTTTAACTACTAACTACTAAACATGCAAAGACTCGCACAGGCATCCTTCCCCCCTCCGCACCCCTTGTATCCTGTCCTGCAGCTACGTGTTGAGATTTAACCTTTTTTAATATGTTGTCAGCTGTAGTTGATCTATCACTTTAGTAGTCCTAATATACAATTATTCAATAGGATTAAGATCGATTGGAACACAATTGACCAAACCAACTACAAAACAATAACTGATAACGCCGAGGCAAACAGCCTTGCAGAAGTGGCCGTAGACAGGATTTCTTTTGCGGAAAAACAACTACAAGTACATTAACTTCGAGATGACTAAAGAGAATTGTTGAATCTCACGATATCTTTCTTAGCAGGAGTTCCTAAAAAGGCGTATAGCTAGAGGGATGGTAAGAGCTTTGAACTGTTTGAAAATTTACCTATTTAAACTAATGAAGAAGGACGAGAAAGATGTGAGAGAAATATGCATTTTCATGGAGATAATCTTTATGAGATACTGGTTTCAAGCCTCTTCCGGATGGTCAGCAGCAAGAAACGATCTACAATAATTATTTAAAGACCTTAAGGCCTTTGAAAGCATAAAGAAAAAAATGGCTACAGTTGCGCTGAAAAAATACTAGGTCACTGGTGGTATTTGTCAGTTGAAGATATTTGTCACTGGTGGTTGAAGAGCTGGTATCGTTTACATTTTTTCATGACAAAAAAACTAAAAATTTAAGGTACCAAAGATTACTAAAACAGATTAAACATTGATATCACACATATCCGCGAAAAAAAATCCCCGAAGTATTCTATTACTTCGTGAGTAGTAACTTCTTACGATTTTTGCAAATTCTGGGTATGTGAACAGATTTTTTGGCGAAAGACATGGAAACTTGGAACGAAGACGCTGATTACCAAGCTGCCAAAAAATCGTTTTTCTATAGGAGTAGTGAATGACATAGCCGAGTGTGATGTAGCTTTAATGGACCAATATAATAAATAGATTACAACCAATGAAGGACAAAACCAGTAATGCTTTGATTGGTGAAAGAGTATGGGAAAGTACCCTAATAATAATAAATCAACAACAAATTACTCAAATATTTACGTGTCTTAATTTGTAATAATAATATATGTTCAGACTTATGAATTAAGAATCCAACTGTAGATGATGATATTATAAGTTTTTATTTAAAATTCAATCCTTTCTAGCAACCCTTTAATGTCGTTTAAAAATTAGATAAAAACACTGAAATAGTTTCTTATGGTATAGAATCAAATTATGTGATGCCCCATGAAATTAAAGATTTATTTCTTCTTCTTAGTAATAAGGACCACCCTAGTATACGTGTGTATACGTATATATATTTTATTTAATAAAATAACCCTAAATTTCAACATAATGTATTATATAACTACTATCTTTGATATAAATATTTATGTACATTCTCATAATATATATCCAATTTTTAGGTTATGGAACTGGATGGGATATTATTGTCCCTGCAGGATATGGCCTTCCATTTTGGCAAACCCTTATAATGTTTGGTGCTCGTTCTGGAGGTCTCCGCGAAACTGAAAGTGTTGCCTTTGAAATGGGTGAGTGTTATTTACCCCCAGACTCAGATGCAGGAAGTTTAGAAGAGAAAAGAATAGAATTACAACTAAAAGAAAAGTATTTTCGACGACCTCCAAGTAAAAGGGTTAATTATCAGAAATTGGCTGTGAACAGCCCATTTATTTGTCCATGGAAAATTTTACTTAGCGATTGGAGTAGCAAAAACGTTAATGATTTTTTTGTTTTACGGGATAAACATTTGATAGATATAATACAGGTAAGTTAACTGATAACAATATTTCTATTATGAAGTGACAGTATATTGCGGAGATAATAATTGTTGGCTACGTATTTACTTTGAACCATTTCAAAATTAGGTTCTCCCAATTGAAGTATAAACTATGAAAGAAACTGCAGGTATCTTCTATTTGTCCTGTTTTATGGTTATTGACACATCACAAACAATATAAAATGAAACCACAATTGAAAGGACGTTAAAACACATAAATGCATCACAAATATGAACCGACCAGTGCAAAGGCTAGACCAGCCTTCTTTATGTAAAGTATATTAAGATTTAAAAGAATTTACGTGGTAGAGCCATGCTGCAGCTATATTAGTAGTATAGTTGTAGCACGAATGGGTCGGCTCGACCGGGGAACGACCACGCTCTCACAGAATACCAGCGTAAAATAGCAGCTTAACACTGCTGTGTTTCGTATGGTGAGTGTAGAGAACCGGAGACCCGTTTTACCGGAAAAGAGGCATTCCATCTTAGTCCTCACAGGTGACAACGCATCTGCATTTTGATTCGCAAATGAGGATAATTATAGATCTCTATGGGCCACAGCAACCACTTACCATCAGGTGGACTGTGTAGTCGTTTGTCACTCTATACTATAAAAAAAATATGGGAATATAAAAATTTGTTAAGAATAGAGAAGTTTTCGATATGAAAATCGTGTTTAATTTTAGACTTTCAATTACAAATTAAATTAATTGGGAGGGCCTTTTATATATATATTTAATTGGAAAGGATTTTTATTTTAAAAAGAAGTATTTCATCTTCATACTGTTATCACTAAGATATACGAGTTTTTTTGTAAACATGAGGTGCAATGTCTTATTCTTTTGTGATCGCTGATTGCTAAGGTACAATTATCTGTATCTAAATTAAGAGCTCAGAGATTCATATCCCTTTATTCACCTAGTTGTGCACCTGGGCTCAATTTCCTACAACTTTCATCCATTTAATAATAAACTATTGTGTATTGAAAGTTATACGTAATGATTATCATTTCATTATCATTCATCGGCATTTAAGTGTATCGAAGAGTTAAGGCCCCGATCGATTTCAAAAGGTCTTATATTATGTGGTAATTATTTTATATATTTGAAGTTGTTTTAAATTCTCTTGCTTTTACTTCAGGATTGCTTTTTGGCTAAAAAGGAAATTCCCGATATTGATAATGCGGAATGTTGTTTGATAGCTGTGCGCTTACATACATTAGGCAAAGGAAATTTAAAACAACATGCCCTAATATGTCTTCCCCAAAGTAATGACGTTCAAACAATCGACAACTTATTCGAACCATTACATGAAGATGTAAACGAAAAACTAAGAAAAGAGAAACGGAAAGAACATCTGCAATTTTTGAAACAAATTAAAAGAAAGAGAAAAAAAGCAAAGAAAAGAGGATCTATGGTATTTATTTTAATTTAATAATGTTTTGTGAACTCTAAGATACATGTAGGTAATTTTAATTACATTTTTCTCATGCAGGTAAATAATACATTCCCAAAAACAAGTAGCACCAAGCCATCGGAATATGTTAAAAGTATGAGGGAACTTTGGCTACCGTCTAATGTAGAAACCGTACGCAACACATGTTCAAGACCTATATTAGGCTATTTATCTCACGGTGCATTTAGTTTCACTGAAGGAAAAAGTTTTGGAATTGGTTACATCGCATTTAATGCATTGGTTGTTCTTCTAAAAACTGGGCAAAACAAAGTCCTTATAAGAAATACTACTTCGCGAAAATATCGTTTAGCAAATGTTGAATTAATTAAAAATGTCTAAATATAATTAAAAAAAAATATGTATTTTCTTAACTTATGCGTTTTATTGGTGCATTTTTATGATATACAACAAAAACCAATTTTTCTATGAATTTGAAAATGGTGTATTTTTCTATGGATCAAAGTCCCAAAACTTGTTGCTGCCTGTAAAGCAGGAATTGGTTACATCGCATTTAATGCATTGGTTGTTCTTCTAAAAACTGGGCAAAACAAACCCCTTATAAGAAATACTACTTCGCGAAAATATCGTTTAGCAAATGTTGAATTAATTAAAAATGTCTAAATATAATTAAAAAAAAAATGTATTTTCTTAACTTATGTGTTTTATTGGTGCATTTTTATGATATACAACAAAAACCAATTTTTCTATGAATTTGAAAATGGTGTATTTTTCTATGGATCAAAGTCCCAAAACTTGTTGCTGCCTGTAAAGCATATAATGAGCAGCAAAATACTCTCGCATGGCCTTTGCAGTCAACCACACTTCAGGCCAAATATTTTTTCTTAGCCCATGTGAGGCGTCATTGTCTAGAGCTCATTGAATAGAATCTTGGAGTAGAGTTACAACCTATATATGTTCCACTGCTGGGCACAGGCCTCCTCTCATTTCTGCGAAGGTTTCAAGGCAAGGAAATGTCCGCCGCGCTGCCCCAATGCGTGTTGGCGAACTTCACGTCTATCAAAATATTTTTTTATTATTTCATTATTATTATTAACAGGCCAGCAGTTGCATTATAGCAGTTGAAACAACTGATATAAGCCCGTATCCTATTTTCAAATGTGTAATTACTCCATTTTAGTTGTTTATCTAATCTGTTCTTGAATTGGTTAATAGTTTGTGCAGATTTCACTTCCGACGACAGCTTGTTCCATGCTTCAACCACTCTTTGGCTAAAAAAGTGCTTGTGTGGGTTATTATGTGACACGGCTTTAGTTAACTTGAAGCGATGTCCCCCAAGATGTGTGTTTTTTGAGTACTGAAATAAATCTTTGTCAAAATTTTATAGATCCATGTATAATTTTATGTTTTGATCAACTCTCCTCGTTTTCTGCGATCTTTCAGTCGTTAGTTTAAGTTTATTCAGCCTTTCCTCATATGGTATGTGTTACGGCCTACAGCTGCCCTTGCAAAGGTCGTCCTGGCTGGGGCCCATAGCAGCTTCTTCGACGGGCAGACGTAGGTCGGGCCTCAATATGGCCACGTGGAATATGTTCTATCACAATAGACTATATGGGAGAAAGCTAGAAACACATAGTACTTACCATTATCCGAAGCTAACTTCGCACCAAGGCTTGGGCAGGGCGTGAGTGTGTGTGATAGTGGATGGCGAGTAGTGTACAGTGAGGTGTAAATGTCTGTGACCTGAGCAAGCTTAGGCGACCAGCAGCGACCGAGTTCCAGGCTGCCCCAAAATGCTGCATCGCTCCGGCAGGCTCCATCGCTGGACCATTTCTTTCTTCATTGTCACTAATTCAGTCTCTTAGTTTCATTATACATTTAACTAACTTCAATTCGCCTAATTCCACACTCATCGCAGAATCGAACACGTGATATCCGACACGGCAAGGACATTAGCATAAAATTCGACATTGAATGTCCCGGATTCACTTATCACAAATTATAAATTCGGCACCAGAATAACACGTCGCGCCAGAGTCAAAATACGCCTCGTTGACACGCAAATTAATTTAACTAGGCAACTAAAACACAAAAGGCACTAACTCGACGAACCAATTATAACGATATCTTGCCAATTAACCGGGAGAAGCTCTCAAACTAGGAATGCGCGGTTCGAATCCTAGACCGTATCTCTAGTCGACGCGCGTACACTATTCCGCACTCTCGCACGAGTTAACTATCGCACAATTCACATATCTACGTGACGAAGAAACACGCACTTCATCTAGCTAAGATGCACAATTACTTTCAAAGAATTTACTTAAACCGTAAAACCCCATAAAGGCCTCTGGTACGGGAACCTAAATCCTAGACCACCAAATCCGAGGCGGATTTCACGAAACCCAATTACGTAGCGAAGCCGCGCTCAAACCCAAATTCTAGACCCTAATCACTCGAAACCGGTCTCGCGCAACAAACTTCCGCAGCGGTAGCCGAAACACTCTGCCTAACCGGGTCGCTGCTCCCAAGCTACTACTGTCACCTACTCTCTCGCCCGACCGCCAAGACGCTGGGAAGCTCCCTTCCGCTGCCCCCTCCGACACACGCGTGACACCTGGTACGATCGGGCGATTGGCAAAGTCGAACGTGATTGGGTGCCGTCCTAACATAACCAAATTTGGGCATAAACAGTACGTTTTTCAATGCTTTAGGAACTTGAAAATGTATGTTTTATGCATTTATAGCATCATTTCTGGTGTTAGATTTTGTTTTCTTATTTCTCAGACATGCCGGTTGCCTCACGATGTTTTCCTTCACCGCTGAGCACGTGGTAAATCAGCACTTAACATTGCATTTAACAATTTCTACGGCTGTAGGGAAACGGGCCATCTTCGATCCAGCTGCCCTAAGCGAACTGTAGAAAGGAGAGGTGACCGATCTCGAGAGGGTAGTGCGGCTAACAGCACCGCCCAACAGCAGCAGGGAAACTGGCGGGGACTGGTGCGTTATTATGGGGCCAATAATGCTCGGGACGAGCATGTCTTAGGAGGGGGCAGTGTTGCGCGCCACTATTAATGTCTTGTACATGGCAACACTAGTCATCACTAGCGCCCTCTAGTATCGAGTAGCAGAACTAGGAGAGTCAGGATCCTTCTAGAAATATCGGGACCGATATATACTCGAACATTCTAGATGTTTCTATAGTAGAAGGTTCTGGAAACTACCTGAGGCCCTATATAAGGCCAGTATAGACCGCGACCAGGGTCAGTATTGAGTTGGCGAAACAAGAGAATACTTCTAAGCGAAATAACTGCGAACTGAAGTGATCAGTAGTAATATTGTGTTTTATTATTAGTGTGGTTTTAGATTGTATGTTGTATTTTAGATTAGTGTTCTGTAATTAAAGTGTCAATTTTGGTAATTCAATCGGCAATTTTTAATTGTCGATTCGCAAGCTCGTAACAGTAAGTTACACTGCTCTTTCTTTCTCGATAATTACGATATTATATCTCGTGTATTAATTAATTTTCGTGTAAACTTAATGCATAGAAATAAAATACACCTATAACATTTTGTAAAACTTATTTATTTAAGTTCAGTTATTTGATGTTCTATGTATGTGAGTAATTGTCCGCTAAACCTATTCAATTAGGTTCTTTGTTTTAACTTGAACAAATAACATCAAATTGATTTGTCGCAATTAGCAATAAATATCAAGTGTTTATAATTTTCAAATCTGTGTACACAGTGAGACCATCTACAGAGTTCAAAAGATTATTGTGTTACCTACTATACAATACTTTTCTTAATATTTTCTTACTCAATTATGGTTTTAAAGTCAAATTATAAATAGAAAAATAGCTTAATTTTACACCCGCGTACCACATAAATACGTGAAACACTGTTTTAAGGGTTGCATAACAAAACTTATGTGCAAGGGTCCACATTTTAGCAGATTCACCAACACTAATGTACAACAATAGGTCCCATTGCACACAAAAAGATACTAAGACAGCCAATCTAATCTGTCATAGTGTTTTGTAGTCAACGCGAATCTCTATATTTTGGAACGTTTTCTAGCTATAGCATCTTCAACAGCTTTCAACTGTTTCAAGAGCTCTTCCCTCCTTGATACTGATTTCTTAGCCGGGGCGCCGCCGCTCACTGGTGATGTCGCAGATCGTTTTTTTCCGACGAGATCTGTAAATGATGAAAAATAAGAATCAAAATCAAAACCTAAGCGCGCACGATGAAAATAGAGTTTGAGACTGTCCAATTGACACTTCGCTTAGCATTGTCGACGAATTTTGTGATGGCGCTGTCGTCGTGCAACAAGTGAAACAAACTGAAACCTAAATAACGTTATCGAAGTTTTCGAATTACTCCGGTATATACGAGGGTGACACTGAGTTTTTAGAAAATCAAAAACTGAACAAACTATCAAGTTATTAGTTTTATTATATCTTTTCAAAATAGTGTCCTTTTACATCAATACGGAATGCATCCGATGGAATCACTGAGAAAAGCACTTTGCCCACTCGTCCTTAGGGGTCTCTTCGAGGACATTTTGAAACGCAGCCACATAGGGCGGGTGATCCAGTAATTCCACGTCTGACGTCGCCAAGTAGTCGATTGTTTGCTTGGCGGTGTGCGACGAGGCGTTGTCGTGGCGAAGGAGGATCCTACTGCGAGGTCTATTCGCCCGAACTTTTTCCAAGACAAGTGGCAAACAATTGTTAGTGTACCACTCTGCATTAAGTGTTTTTAGATCCTCTAAATTGTTGCGAACTGTCCTTCCGAAGAACGAGGCCACTATCTTTTTTCCCACGCTTCGACCTCTTCACTTTAGTTGGCAACTCCACGGAAGGAAACACACAGACAGCAGATGTTCTTTTTTAGTTTCAGGATCATAACAATAAATCCAGCTTCCATCACCCGTAAGTATGTCGAACACAGTATTTGAGTCACCTCCGTTAAATCTTTGAACTATTTCACGACACCAATCAACACGACGGAGTTTTTGGACCTCTGTCAAATTATGAGGTATCCAGCGGACACGAAGCTTCCTGACCGTTAAATGTTCATGGAGGATTTTGTGCACTTGACTCACACCGATGCCTAAACTGGTCCGAATATGCTAATAAGTCACTCTTTGTCAGTTTCTATCATACGCCGCACAACACTCATGTTATCTTCAGTCGTCGCCGTAGAAGGCCGTTCCTCATGCAGATCATCGGTGAGATTAGTGCGACCACGTTTAAACTCATTAAACTAGTTGTAAACAGTGGTACGAGATGGGGCTTCATCGTGAAAGGCCAATCGAAGTCTTATCATAACTTTCTTGTTGACTTAAATGACATCGAAGGTCATAAAAAATCATTGTATGAAAATTTTCTCGCGTTAAATTCATGCTGATGTGACACAGATAATTAATTTGCCGCCAAATCTTAAACTAATGACAAATTAATAAAATACATACACAATAATATTGGCAAAGAGTTTCATTTTCAAAATTTAAACTTATTTTTTTATTATATCTTTTACAAGTGGCCAGTTCTAAAAACTTTCAGTGTCGCCCTCATATTATGAAGACTATAGTGGAGAGTTCATTGAAACGACCAGAAGCCTTATTCCAATGCTTCGATGAACGTTTGTAAGTTGTGGCTTGCAAGAGCTGAATAATGCAGACGATGTTAGCTCGGGAGCGGATGAATGGGTTTCTAGAGGACGATGACGAAAGCCTTAAGTTTCCGAAGGTTGCAGGTTACGTGTACACATAATGTCGGGTGATATTCTTTCGAAACCGACAAAACTTTCGCGGCCACAATTTTAGCGTGTTTTTGTACAATGTACAAATTAGCTGAATTACCACGCTCTCACAAAATACCAGTAAAACATCATAACAATTCTGCTGATCTTCGTACAGTGACTGACGAGAACCTGAGATACGTTTTGTCAAGGTATCTTCAGTTTGCTTCTCAGTCGAGAGTTGATCTCCATCAGATGAATTGTGTGCTTGTTTTTTAATGGTGGTAACATCCTTAAATATGATTGAATAAAACGTTCTTAAAAGGACTGGTCAAAGGAAATCTAAGGTGTCAGCCAAGCATTCCACTATAAACTCGCGTGTATCGGCCCAATCCTTTTAAATGACAAGTTGAAGATATACAGGCTGTCCCAGAACTCAACGTCAAGCCGAAACGGAGTGACAGGATTGATTGTAACCATCATGAGAAAAATCAGAAAAAATCATCTATCCCATGCAGTTTGGAAATTATGGGCATTTAAGAAAAACCTAGAAATTTGGTCAAACTGTAACCATTTTTCGGTTATTGTGGTTAATTTTTATTATTTTTGTTCATTTAAACTTTGGAACCGTAGCCCTAAATAACATTTCTAGAACCACAGTCAAAAATAATGACACAACTGCCCCAAGTTTTCTAGAATTAAGACTATTTGTTAAACTATGAATCTAAAATGTTCAAAATTCGTCGATTTTGAAAGGCCCTCCTATAAAAAAATGTACTAAAGTGCCTTGGCAAGTGCCATTAAAAGTTCGCGCATTTAATCAGGATTGTAAAATGGTACTGCGCACCTTTCCGTATTCGCTTGTGTTGATTTAGTACCGACAACTTTGGCTTCTCTCTTTTGGAATTGGACTTTTGTGTTGGCATCCTTGTTATCTACCATTCCTACGCGCTACACTTCACAAGAAAATGCGAACATGCACCTCATATATGGGGAATGCAGATGCAACGCAAGTGCCGCCGCTAGACTTTATCGTGAAAGATATCGGATAGCGCTCTAAATTTTAGAGCGCTATCCGGATCACCGCGTGTTTATTAATGTGCACCGTTCACTGGATAGATTTTTTTTCTGATTTTTCTCATGATGGTTACAATCAATCCTGTCACCCCGTTTCGGCTTGACGTTGAGTTCTGGGACCTGTATAGGATAATTGGCACGAGTTTTCGTGGAGCTAGGTTACGCAGATATTTTTTTTATTTGCTTATATGTTAATTACTGGATGAAACAACGAACAAATACAACAGCGAAATAAGTAGTCGAAGCCCCCAAACGTAACCCCATACTACTAACTTGAAAACAGTTACTTCTCATGTGAAGATCTGTTCTCATAATCTGTGCCTCTTCCCAGGGTAAACAATGATATCAGGTTAAAACACCTCGAAAAACCCACGTAATTTAAAAAAAATTATTAAATTAATTTTTAATGTCCCCCCTCCCCTACCTTTGTCATTTGGTGCTTCCTTTTTGCTGATGACTGTCGAAACTGCAGCTGCCAAACCGGCACTTGATTTGGCATTTAAGCTGAAAATATTTTTCTCTTTATTATTTTAATTCAATAAATATAAAATTAATTAGAAAAATTTTAGTTAGAAAAAAATAATTAGAAACAATTGGAATTCTAAGTGTTGATTAGCCATGTGTTTTGTGCTGAAAGTTCAGGAAATTTAATATGTTTCGAGGACGTACTTAACACAAGATATGCTAATTACTTAGGACGGCGAATACTTCAATTTTCATTCTCCATAACCCATGATTGATTCATTGAGCCGGAATAAGGGGGAGGCCTATGCTTAGTAATGGGACTTCTATTCTATTTCTATTTTTTATCTGTGAAAGCTTTATAATGATTAATTTTTGTTTGATATTACATCGTACACGGCGACAACTTTTCAGTAGGTAATACAGTGCCACAGGTATCCAAACAGAAACATTCACTTGTCCTGAACTGCATTGTTCAAGTAACGCTTATACGATAACACAAGGTTGCAGTGTCAGGGACACAAGTAGGACGCAGTCATGCCTAAGTCTTTCGGGGTTAGTACCATCTTCAATAACAATTTCTACAGCAAAGTAAGAGTACCGTAACTGATATTCGGTTTCAAGAGTGAGATAATATAGTTACAGACTGTGAGACAACATATTTTATTTTTCAGTGACAATGCATATTTGGCTTTTTTTTGTTTAAAGTTATTTCAAGGTGCTCATGAGGCAAAATAGCAATGTTATATGTGGCAGTTCTCATCTTTGAGATCGGAATTTTGATTTATTATCGAAGATAAATGTCGGTGTCTATGGGCCACATCATATGGTTTAAGAACATAAAAATTGTACACTTTAGAACAGTATCTGGAGAAACGCAGAAGTTAAGAGTGCATTAAAAAACAGTCACAGCATTAAAGATATGGGAGTTGAACTACGCTCACCAAGTAAACACCATCCATTAACGGTTAGGTGGACTGTACTGTTACTTTTACAAAGGTCACACTTATCCTCTTGGGGGCCGTGTGTTGGTCTATGAGTGTGAACAGGTGGAGCGTACGCTCGCCTGTGACCCTTACTTATACAAAGGCCCCTTATCATGTGGGGCACTGTGTGGTGTGAGTGTGAGTGCAGTAGGGGCACGTACCGCGGGCGCGCGGCCGCGTTGAGCAGGCGCGCGTGGCGAGCGCGGCGCGCGCCCGAGCTGCCCGACGTCGACGACGACCGCGACTCGCTCTCCGACTCGCTGGACGACGACGACGACTCTGCCAACACATCACTATCACTTTTGAAACCTTATCTTTGTATGTGATGACTCAAAAAATCACACATATTTGAGTTCCATGAATGCCTGCATATCTTAAATCCAAAAGCCTTCGCATGTCCTTAAACTTTTACTTAAGTAGTCGATTATTTAAATATAACATGACTAGTCATTTTTATAGTAATAATACTAATATTATTAGTCGTGTTTTATTAAAACAGTCTAATTGTCTACTTTAATTCAACCTATTAGATTAATTACTTTATCGGTAAACCTTTATCTATTTTTCTAAAAAAAGATGATCCACAATTTTCATTAATTTTGAGTTATTTTTTTTTACACAATTAAAAAAAATTAATTGAATCCAAACTATCCCAAATTGAATGTGATTTATGAGCAACAAAGTTTTTGCCTGCCAATCGACCCTTACGAATGTGTGCGTGCGCAGTAAAATCAATTAAAATAATGCATTACCACGCATTTTGAATTTAAAAGATAAAAAGGACAGAATGTTAAATATTTTTTTAATTAAATTTTCTTCGCCATTTGCCTATTTTACATATTCTGAACATTCTGTGCAAATTAGGCCGGTTATTGCAAAATATATACAAGGTCTATATGTGACCTTTCAGTAGTTTTACAATTACCCACAAGTTTTCATCCAGTGTTTTATTTAACGAATAGGTTTTGGTTCCACCTTCATTTTATAGCTGTGTGTTGTTAAACAGCGACGACGACTAAATACATCTTATCTAAAATTATATACTCGTATACAATCACTCGGTCGCAGCTCTGTTGACAAAACAATGTCAGCTTCTTGTTTCAATGCTTTGACCAGTACGATTTCGGTTTGGACATTAGGACAACAAAATATAATGAATGTTAAATGAATAATATATTACCTGAACCAGACGATGACGATCTTGAATATTTTTTCCTATTTCTATTGCGACTCGACGCTTTACTTCGACCATATGGATCTGATTCTTCCTGTTAAAATTAATTTAATTTTCATTTGTTTGTTTCCTGAATTCTAAGCAAAGGACGAAAATAGTACTAATTTCAGGTTCTCTTTTTATTTCTGAATGCAAATGCATTGAATTCGGCAAGGATTAGAAAGCAGGTATAATTATATTAATAAAAAGTTGTATTATTTAATCAAAAGTACCGTGTGATTCGTCAGCGAGCGGCCATAAATGAGTGCGCGTAGTACCTTGTGTCGGTGCGAGGCGGGCGGCGGCGGGTTGGCGGCAGCTGGAGAGCGCGTACCTTGTGTCGGTGCGAGGCGGGCGGCGGCGGGTTGGCGGCAGCTGGAGAGCGCGTACCTTGTGTCGGTGCGAGGCGGGCGGCGGCGGGTTGGCGGCAGCTGGAGAGCGCGTACCTTGTGCCGGTGCGAGGCGGGCGGCGGCGGGTTGGCGGCAGCTGGAGAGCGCGTACCTTGTGCCGGTGCGAGGCGGGCGGCGGCGGGTTGGCGGCAGCTGGAGAGCGCGTACCTTGTGCCGGTGCGAGGCGGGCGGCGGCGGGTTGGCGGCAGCTGGAGAGCGCGTACCTTGTGTCGGTGCGAGGCGGGCGGCGGCGGGTTGGCGGCAGCTGGAGAGCGCGTACCTTGTGCCGGTGCGAGGCGGGCGGCGGCGGGTTGGCGGCAGCTGGAGAGCGCGTACCTTGTGTCGGTGCGAGGCGGGCGGCGGCGGGTTGGCGGCAGCTGGAGAGCGCGTACCTTGTGTCGGTGCGAGGCGGGCGGCGGCGGGTTGGCGGCAGCTGGAGAGCGCGTACCTTGTGCCGGTGCGAGGCGGGCGGCGGCGGGTTGGCGGCAGCTGGAGAGCGCGTACTTTGTGCCGGTGCGAGGCGGGCGGCGGCGGGTTGGCGGCAGCTGGAGAGCGCGTACCTTGTGTCGGTGCGAGGCGGGCGGCGGCGGGTTGGCGGCAGCTGGAGAGCGCGTACCTTGTGTCGGTGCGAGGCGGGCGGCGGCGGGTTGGCGGCAGCTGGAGAGCGCGTACCTTGTGCCGGTGCGAGGCGGGCGGCGGCGGGTTGGCGGCAGCTGGAGAGCGCGTACCTTGTGTCGGTGCGAGGCGGGCGGCGGCGGGTTGGCGGCAGCTGGAGAGCGCGTACCTTGTGTCGGTGCGAGGCGGGCGGCGGCGGGTTGGCGGCAGCTGGAGAGCGCGTACCTTGTGTCGGTGCGAGGCGGGCGGCGGCGGGTTGGCGGCAGCTGGAGAGCGCGTACCTTGTGTCGGTGCGAGGCGGGCGGCGGCGGGTTGGCGGCAGCTGGAGAGCGCGTACCTTGTGCCGGTGCGAGGCGGGCGGCGGCGGGTTGGCGGCAGCTGGAGAGCGCGTACCTTGTGCCGGTGCGAGGCGGGCGGCGGCGGGTTGGCGGCAGCTGGAGAGCGCGTACCTTGTGTCGGTGCGAGGCGGGCGGCGGCGGGTTGGCGGCAGCTGGAGAGCGCGTACCTTGTGTCGGTGCGAGGCGGGCGGCGGCGGGTTGGCGGCAGCTGGAGAGCGCGTACCTTGTGTCGGTGCGAGGCGGGCGGCGGCGGGTTGGCGGCAGCTGGAGAGCGCGTACCTTGTGTCGGTGCGAGGCGGGCGGCGGCGGGTTGGCGGCAGCTGGAGAGCGCGTACCTTGTGTCGGTGCGAGGCGGGCGGCGGCGGGTTGGCGGACAACTGGCGCGCGGCGGCCGGGGAGGGCGCCCGACGTCGCGGCGCGGGCGGGTTCATAGCAGTAGCTCGCGCCGTTGCCAGCCGCCTCTCGCGGACTATCACCGACGGCGACAACCTACATAAAGCACCACTTAAATATTAACAATAATATAGCTGCGGTACCAGGCGCCAACACACCGCCATCAAATGTATGTTTTTAATATCTCATTAAGGGTTATTAAATAATGAAATGTGTGATACCCACGGGAAAACATGTAAATATTCTTACACCAAAACTACACAAAATCTTATTTACTATAGTAAATTTTATTGCACATGCTTGTTTGTATTATTATAAATTAAAGGATTGTTCAAATAGGAAAATGACTCGAGTGTAGAGACGAAGCATGGAGCGATGTTAGAATAATTCATATTTGTTCAATGTTCATGGTGTGTTATCATAAACATCAAAACGTGCCGACTAGGTTTACAGGAATTTAAAAAAATCTAAGCAGCGCCGTAATAAAATATTATTTTATTCATACGGCCCATGTATTACATTTACTGGTGTTTAAGGCAGATTTCAAACTTGTAATACTTTATGCCAACACATATCGCGTTATAAAAAAACATTACATAGGATTCATCTCTTACGAAAACAAAATTCATACGAAATGCTAAAAAGCAATAATGCAGTAATTAATTCATTTCTTATAGCACAGCCCATCAAAAGTCGACCAGTTGAACATAGACCTCCCTCATAGTTCATAGAGGAGATTATTTGCATAGTTGTCACACTTGGCACGTTGGCAACTACAGTTTTATTTGTTATTTCGATTCTATTTGTATCACGAAGATGCTGGTGCCCATTTCCAGCTTCAGTTTCCTTCTGTTGCCTCTGATGAAAGTCGCGGGATGATGTGGGGGTAGTGAACTCTCTTACACCGCCACTAAGCGGTGCACATTAATTAAAGAGTATTAATAACATTCACAAGGACCTTAAAGAAATTGAATGACTACTCACAAATTGGATTAGTGATTGTTAGAGATGGATTGATAATATGAAACAGATTTTTTTTAATTTTAAAGAAAAACTAATTAACAGTATTGAATAAAATAATAATAGGGTTAATAACGTAATTTTAATATATACATTCATACAAAATTATGTTTATGCTTACCCGAACACGATAATAAAATAAAATAAAAATTGGCAACTAAAATTAACAAATTCAGCTGCATCCTTCTTTTGATTCTGACTTTATTATATTCAAGCACGTTCAATGAATCATTTAAATGTTTGTTTATACAAAGAGAATTTATGAGACCAATTAATGAATGCCGAGTTACTGTGAGATTCTCTATAAAAATATAATCATAAATATATAATCACCTAAACTTAAAAAATAGTCTTAGTATCCCCAGACCCAGTCTGATGCGCAGTTGGGGATCGAGACAGTCAAGGAAGGCGTACTTGTGTTAAAGCACGCCTTGCCTGTAAAACATAGGAGAAATTGTCCTCTCCCAAGAAGGGATCGCCTAGCCACGGGGGATATCGAAGAAATGGATCACGATTGTAGTCGATTGGACGATTATTACACAATGTTTTGTAAATAGTCTATACCGTAAGTGTACTGTTGCTTTATTATGTTCATTTTAAATTAATTTGATATACGGCAAACAAAAATAGGACAAGCAGACTCCGGGAAATCTGCTATCTGAAAACATATTCATTTCTTACATCAGATTTGATAGATCACAAATCCTCACAAAAGAACTCTGTTGTGTCCTGCAAAAGATTCTTGTGAGGCTATTGAAATAACAACAATACATTCTTATTCCAATACAAGTGGTAAAATTAAAAACTTTGTACAACCGACTTCATTATAAATTATCAAGGATAACTCAAAACTACTTGCCAGACCTTAATCAAATTTATAAGAGACCACATGAGAAGCACCAGCTTTTAAATAAAAAAAAGAATCATCGAAATCAGTTCACCGAGAAAAAAGTTATGAGGTAATACACATAAAAAAGAAAAACATATCACGTTTCCGTTCAGAAAACCTGAATTAATCTGACAACTCACGAAAGTTTCTTCCGAGGTAAAGTATCGGCCAAATGTTGCAGCTTTTTTGCGCGATACTAGCCGAAACCGAAATTTCGGACGGTCATTAGCAAAAACTAAAGATCCTCTCAAACTTAGCTTTTCATTAAGTGTAAATTTTTCGTTTTCTTTATTAGTTTATCTATACATCTATACAAATAAATAAAATTGAAGTGTCTGTTTGTAATGTCAAAATTACAGTTTTTTACTAAATGCATATGAAAGTAAATACGATACCTATAACTAAAATACAATTTTTAAAATTTTTGTCTGTCTGTCTGTTTGTTCCGGGTAATCTCCGAAACGGCTGGACCGATTTTGACGGGACTTTCACTGGCAGATAGCTGATTTCATAAGGAGTAACTTAGGATACTTTTATTTTAGAAAAAAAATCAGGGTTCCGCGCAGAAACATAAAAACCCTAACACGCGAACGAAGTCGCGGGGAACAGCTAGTTGTGTTATAATATCGTTTTGAGGAGAAAGACTATTTATTTATTTTATTTATTGTTTTTATGTAAAATGGGATTAAAATTTATTTTAAATTAATTATTTTTTACTTCAATTTATTTAGAAAACAAATTTAATTATTATCATCACGAAATTTAAACTCAAATCACAAAAAAATGTATTTGTCCATATAGTAACATCTTAGTTTCAATAAAATATGTATATAAATTACACACAATTTAAACTCTTTACAAAAGTGTAGATAGACTAGTTTGGCTTATGGTCATCAAAGTGAAAATAACTTTTATGACCATTTTTGGATTAAATATCAAATTAGTTATTATATTTATAATTTCGTCGTGTTTATGATTGTATATATACACTGAGCCAAATTAAAACACATAATATATCACAATATTATACAATGTTGTTAGTTGCAGTGTTATTTAATATTAGTATGAATAAACAGTTTAGTTTGTTAATGAAAATTAACCAAACCAACAAATAATAAAATTACCTTTGGCGAGAGGATGATGACGCCCTCCTCTTGCGTCGAGCGGCCGCTGAGCCCGAACTACGCGAGCTGGAATTTGAAGAGCTGTGGACTCAAAGGGACGCCGGGGGAGGTGGGCGGTGGGCGGTGCACACACGCAACGGACGCACACGCACACGCACACGCACTCCACACGTGTACGTCCACACGTTCAATCACACAAACGCACAGCACGCAGCCGGTAGCGAATCCCAATGATTTTATATTACGCGATAGTTACGTAACATGCAATAGTTATGGAGAGTAGAGATGAGATTCGTCAGAAATCGAACACCAAAACACCACAACGTTAGAGTAATGAAAGCAAACCCAATGGCCAGAGGAGTGGGGTCGAAGCAATAGGGGAGAAAATATTTTAATTAGTATAATTTTGAACATCCTTATAGTATAATTTTTTTTTGAGGAAAAAAATAATAAAGAAAAAAACTAAACAATTTGCAACTTGTTATAACAAAGCCATTATTTAAGGTCCTCGACTTTAGAGTTTCTTTTCATATTTATTTATAAAAACTATAAGTAATAAAAAATTAAAAAAAAATTAGAGAACTTTTAGTGTAATTGTGCATATCTATTGGATTCAATTGAACACCAAATATAAACCATTAAGTTACTTTTAAATAGAAATAAGCACATTTTGCTTATTTTATGTATAGTTTAAAAACTTATAACAGCTCAATTTTCGACAATGGTACCTTGAAATTTGGAAATTTCTGAGAAATTCCTTTTTCGGTAGATTGGTGTAAATGACGGAAGTTTATATTTTTCAACTTTTCCCATCTTTCACACAATATAGATATTTCAAAAGAACTTATGAGAATGATATAAAGTAAATGTAAGAAAACAATATATTAATAAAAAATGACGATAAAATATAGTAAATGAAATGATCAAAAACAAAAATAAACGAAATGGAATAAAACATAATATGCAGGTTGGTAATCATACTAGAGGATAAACAAAATGAAGACTGTAACGAAGAAGTATGGATGAATCAACGATCTACATAATGAGTTGTTCTTATGAAATATCTATAACGAAAATCTATTGCGTAAAATCACTTCAGAACTTCCCTGCCATTCTCATATAGACAGACACGAAATAACTGCCATAGAACAGCAACAACTTAAAATCACTAGGAGAAAGGTAGCGGGAGTTTATAACGTCAATTTAAATTTTTAAATGGACACAGTGGTGTTAGTAATACGGTACCTGGAGGTGCTGTACGAGTCCTCCGAGGAAGGCGGGCGTCGGCGGCGAGCGGCGGGCTCGGCACGCATCCAGGGGTCGGCCCAGTCGTCACCACGCCCCTCCCGACCCTCGCGCCCTTCTCTCGCTCGCCCCTCCCGACCCTCACGTCCCTCGCGCCCTTCCCGCCCCTCTCGTCGCTCCACTTCCGCTCTCTGAACTATCACCTCCCGTGACGAACGAACTCTTCTCTAAAATCAAAATTGTCAGGTTAAGGACGCTCTAAATATAGCATTCGCCAAGTTAGTGTCGCAAGGTCCAGATCGGCCGCAATTCATCGCCATTTGTAATGTGGCGACGGCATAAGAGAATCATCCCATTTACAAATTATGTACATTCCATTGATATCTTAAAAAGCGCTTGTGGAAAGGACGGAAAAACCCATAAATTATTATCTTGGTACTATCTCATATATCCCTCATGTAAAATACCTTGAACGGGGACTGGGAGCAGTATCAAAGTTATAAGGCTTCTGGACCTGCAATTGGTTATCTATGTAGCATTATGGAAATTATTTCTTACTAAGGAAAAAGGATCTATCTATCTGAGCACTATTAAGGGGTTAATAAAGAAGAAGCAGGAATACATCGCCATTATCGACTGAAAGATTTCCTAAGTGAACTTTTTAAATCAAAAGTCAAAGTTAATTAATAATACATAGGCTGCACTAAAAGTATCGGGAATGGAATATTTCCACTGTTCCTGTCATATTAAAATCTTTTTAATTGAAAAGTCCTTGGTTTTAGAAATCGAATACCATTTATTTATTAAAAAAAAAATTCTCGGTCTTGTCACAAGGTTTTGTCAAACTTGTTTAGTCGTTGAGAAAATGGAATTGACTCGAGAAAATTCAAGAGCGATGATTTATTATACCTCTCGAAGTGGTTTAACACAAAAACAGTGTGTTGACCGGATGATTTCTGCATTTGGTGATGAAGCCCCATCCAAAACCACAATTTATCGCTGGTTTGCTGAATTTCAACGTGGATGTGTCAAGCTCAGTGATGATCCCCGTCAAGGTCGTCCACAAACTGCAGTCACCCAGGAAAACGTTGATGCTGTGCGTAAGCTGATTGAGGAAGATCGACATGTGACACACCGCGAAATTCAGGCAACTTTAGACATTGGCATGAGTCAAATACAAATAATCTTGCATGGTGTAAAAAAGTTGTTTTCCCGATGGATACCGCATTCGCTCTGTTAAGAGCAAAAAGCGGCTCGCGTTACTTGCTGCATCATAACTCTCGAAAGATTCCACGCAGGATCCTCAAATGCTGTATACAACATCGTATCAGGTGACGAATCCTGGATATACGCGTACGAACCCGAAACAAAAACCAGTCACGAGTTTGGGTGTTCGAAAATGAGTTAAAGTCAACAAAAATTGTTCGTTCACGGAGTTCCAAAACCGGCCATGTTACGACTATTCCTCTTGAGGGACAAAGAACGGTTAATGCAGAATGGTATGCTAGCATTTGTTTGCCATAGGTCGTTTCTGAACTCCGTAAAGAGAACTGCAACCGCCGCATCATCCTCCATCACGACAATACGAGTTCTCACACCGCACACAGAACAGAGTTTTTAGAGCAAGAAAACATAGAATTATTAAACCATCCGCCGTACAGCCCCGACCTAAGCCATAATGATTTCTACACTTTCCGTAAAATAAAGAATAAATTACGTGGACAGAGATTCATCACCTGAAGAAGCTGTGGACGCCTACAAAACGGCCATTTTGGAGATCCCAACTTCCGAATGGAATGGTTGCTTCAATGATTGGTTCCATCGTATGGAAAAATGTGTCAAATTTCGCGGAGAATACTTCGAAAAGCAATAAATACATTTTTAAATAGTAATGTTGTGTCACTTGCTTGATTCCCGAAATTTTCAATGCCGCCCTCGTAAAGGATAAAAATTACAAAGACCAGAATCTTGTTGTCAGTTTTTAGCAGACTTCAAAAAAGAGGTTTACAATTCAACTATGTTCTTTTTTGTTTTTTTTTTATAGGATAGGGTGACAAACGAGCACACAGTCCACCTGATGGTAAGTAGCTGCTGTGGCCCATAGACATCTATATCTATCCTCACCTCACAAATGCGTTGTCACCCGTGAGGACTAAGATGGAATGCCTCTTTTCCAGTAAAATGGGTCTTCGGTTCTCTACACTCACCATACGAAACACAGAAGTTTAAAGCTGCTATTTTACGCTGGTATTCTGTGAGAGCGTGGTTCTTCCCCGGTCGAGCCGACCCATTCGTGCTACAACTATACTACTAATATAGCTGCAGCATGGCTTTACCACGTATAATTTTTTTGTATTTATATTGTAGATCGCCACCATTAATGGCTAGTAAATGGCAACACTAGTTACCATTAGCGCCTTCTAGTATGGAGTGGCAGAACTAGGAGAGTCAAGATCCTTCTAGAAATTTCCATGAAATAACTTTCTATAACGTTCGACACCTAGTCAATCGGGACCGGTATGTCCTCGAACATTCTAGATATATCTACAGTAGAAGATTCTGGAACTATCTGAGGCCCTATATAAGGCTATAGACCGCGACCGGAGTCAATGTTGAGTTGGCGATACAAGTGAATACTTTGAAGCGATACAACTGCGAACTAAAGTGATCAGTAGTACAATTGTGTTTTGTTATTAGTGTGGTTTTACGTTGTACTCGTAATTAGTGTTCTGTAATTAAAGTGTCAATTTTGTTAATCCACTCGGCAATTTATAATCGTCTCGAACGCTAAGCTTGCGCGTAACAATTGGTGTCAGAAGTGGGATCAAATCATGCCGATATTACCAAAAGACCACACGGAGGGTATCCGTACCCGAAGTCAACGCCAGCAAGAGACGGACCAGAGACGATTTGGTAGTGTAACACCGCAGATGTCGGAGGACCAGCTGCTGACCACGGAGGCCGGCCCGTCAGCAGCTCCTGCATCTGCAGCACCTGACTTAGGTAGATCAAACGCGATAAGGAAGAGCAGATGCTCCTCATGAAGGACCTTTACGCTACCTTCGGGAAAGAGATAAGGGAGGTGAAGGATAAGGTTACTCAACATTACATCCGCCTGTCGGAAGCAGAAACCCGAATCGACGAAGTGAACAATCGGGGTTAAAACGTGATGGCTGACGAGAAGAAAACATTGGACGACCTCAAACTTGGGGATGAAATTACAGCTCCCGTGGCAGCCGTGGTACAACACCTTCGCTACGTGGATTCAAAGTGCCGCCGTTCGACGGGCCTTCTTCCTGGTCGGCCTACAAAATCCAGTTTGAGGCTCTCATGAAGGCCTCTCACCCTAGGCCTGCGCGACCAGGCGTTAACTGTTCTGGAAGCTCTCAGTAAGACTAAGTTAAGTGACTTACGAGCAGCTATCCTTGAGGCATTGGAGGCGAGATATGGCGACGCTCACCTGGAATACGTCTTTCGTGCGCAGCTCAAAGATCGCGTGCAACGTAGCAATGAAAATCTGCAGTAGTGGGCCCTTAAGATGGAGAAGCTGGTTCGAAAAGCATACCAGTCTGAACCTGAGCTTATTGTGGGGAACCCGGTGTAGACATTCATCGACGACATCCACGACCTTGAAGTCAGTACTGCTGTGAGGCTCGGGCACCACGAGACGCCTAAAGACGCCTTAGCCCATGCATTGGAGTTGGAAGCCGTGCGGCAGGATCATCTTTCCCATCGCGTCAGGGAGGTTGCAGCAGCTACAGTCCGCTACGGCAATAAAGGATACAGCCCTAGTTGCTACGGCTGTTGGGAAAGGGGTCATCTTCGATCCAGCTGCCCTAAGCGAATTGTAGAAACGTGAGGTGATAATCTCGAGAGGGTAGTGCGGCTAACAGCACCGCCCAGCAGCAGGAGGGAAACGAGAGTGGCGGGTGGAAGGAAAAGGGGAGATCTCCCGCCGGGCAAGGTGTGCTGCCCGGGGAGCGGCCTACGCTCCGAGTGGTACTTCGGAGCTATACTAGCGGGGCGGGTGCTGGCTGATGTTAAAAGAGCCCCAAGGATTTCGATCTCACAAACTCATGATGAGAACAGTCTAATCATCAAGGGCGAGGTCAACGGAACGCCGTGTAAACTGACCATAAACACTGAAGGCTCTCACACGGTTGTCAGTTCCCAACTTATAAATCAGTTCCTTGGGGACTCCGCATACAACCAAGGACGCATTAATTTGGTGACAGCCACCGGTCACCGCATACCACTGCACTGGGACCGGCGCAGTGGAAAAACGTGCCGGCAAATGGAAAACCGGCCATTAGATGACATTGAGGTCGTGATATTCTTTAGTGCACTCAAATGGATAAGTAAAATTAAAAGCCGACTTCAAAGAACTGAAAGAAATTTAAAATAGACTGTTTTTGCATCAACTTCATAACTTGAAATATTTAATTAGCCTTTATGATTAAAATTACAGAGTATTATAAGATTTTGAATATCTAGAAATTTCCCCCAAAACACGCGCTTTATTTAGTGGAGGTACCACAATTAAACGTACGAATACCTTATGGAATGGTAGTTCTTCTGGTATAGCAGTACGTTCGTCATAATGTGGCGGGCGATCGTACATGCGTTCTCGCTCGTAGGTACGTTCGCGATCGTAATAGCGTTCACGTTCGTCCATAGCCGGCCGAGGAAACCGTCCACGGTACATCGGGCCGTAGGGTCTGCTGCAAGTGTAATTGTAAAGGAATAAAAATATTGTAAATGTTGATGAAAAATATAAGAATATATATTTTTTTGAAATATCATTTGTTAAGGAATTTTAAAAAATATCACAAATGATTTACAATACAGATCAAAGATGGTTATGTGTGAATAGAAAAAAATACAACTACATTAGCACAGTTTAAAGTCAGTCTAACAGTTAGGAAACGAATGTACTTCGGGAAAAACGGCGGGGGTCTTCGGGGGTAGGGGGCGAAGCGCCTTGTACCAGCGCACTCCACTAAGTCTGCTGTACAATGCATGCGGTTGACGCGAGCGTTTTATAGTATTTATTTAATTAATTTTAAGTGCCGTTTTCGAAAAATGTTATATCTATAATGGTCAATGAGTGTTATATGAGTTACTAAGTAAATTCGAATTCAAATGATAGCCATGCTTATGTTTCCCTAATTTTTTTTTTTTGATAAAATTGTTTATCTGAATGCTAATACACTACATAATTATATTTAATGATCAAAAGCTGAAATTGTATATAAAAAGAAAGTGTCACGAAAATATTTGGCATTGCAACACTTGCAAATGTATTTTTTCTTGTAGTAATATTAATTGATCTTATTCAATAAATGTTTTTAACTTATAAGTTAATATAATGTTACTAAATGATAACGAGTATTATAATATCCAAAATTATTTTATTATCAATTTCGTGATCCCTAGCATTTTGCGACGACGGCGTAAATAGTAAATACTCTATGCGGGCGTATAGGCGTCAAAGGTGTTTCACAACTGTTAGCTTTTTAAACTGTGACAATAGTGATGATGGTAATGTGGCAGTGGACCTGTGTCTTCTTACTAAAATTAGGTAATATTACTCATAGCACTTATTGATAAATAGGAAGAGTAATGATTGTTATGTTGGTGTTGGTGTCGGCAGGGTGGCTATGGGTACAGGGGTGCAGGGGTGCAGGGGTACCTGTAGGGGTCGGGGTCGCGGTGCGCGTGCGCGGGCAGGTCGTGGCGCGGCGGCGAGGCGCCCACCGCGGCGGCCGCGTACGCCAGCTCCGCGTCCGGGTCGTGCACCACTCCACCCACCGACAAGTGCAGTTTCTTCTCCTCAAAGTCCATGTCCTGCTCCTTGCGCTTGTTCGCTATCCTCAGCATCTTCAAATGCATCACTTATCAATTGAACATATCAAATTCAACTTGTTATTTTTCATTTACTCAATCTCAAACAAATATTTCGAAGACATGTGAAGTTCGCAAACACGCATTGAGGCAGCGCGGCGAACACTTCCTTACCCTAAAACCCTCTCAGAAATTAAGGGAGGCCTGTGCCCAGCAGTGGGTCGTATATAGGCTATAACTTTAACAATCTCGAATTAAAAAACGAATTAAAAAGGTATTAAGGATATTAGATCACAGAACAAGTCCACTAACTGCAATTGTTTAAATAATTTACTAGAGATATTCAGCCTAGTAATAACGCAAAATGTGATTACTTCTTTGGCAGTACGTAAACCGCGCTCCCAGGCTGACTCAGGTGGAGCGACGTCACGCGGAGGAGCGGTATATGGCCCGCCAGTCGGTACACCTCGTACTACATCAAACATGTTATAATTGCCTTTATCTGTAACACCTGGGTGAAGGAATCTGGAATAAATGAAACGGATAATGGAAAAAAAAAACGCCACGGAATTAAATGGACGAAGCTAACTCATTTTTTTTTAAATAAACTGGACAAGAGCAAAAAAGATCAATAAAATCCATTTCAATTTAATAACAATCTTTACCTGCAACTGACACCCCATGTACAAGCACCACGAGAGAAAAATCGGCAAACAGGACGTGGTTCACTCTCCTCTGGTCTGCGTTCAGCTTCATCTGACACCTCACCTTCCTCCAAAGAAGATCCTCGCGACCGGCGACCCGCTTTTGCCTCATCTGTGCCTATATAAAGAAAAAACAATAGCATATGAGTTGATCACACTCTCTTACCCATTTCTAGCATCAAGCAGTATTGCATTCACTGTTTTAACGCTAAGAGAGCTACTTTAATTATAGGCTATGGGGCATTACATCTTACTCCTCAAAGGTAGCAATACACCCGTGGTCTGCTTTGTTTGATGGTGTCTATGTAGTCATAGCAACCCATACGCTTCTTAGCTCATTTGTGGAATTTCAGAAGATTATGAAAAATAAGATATACCTCATTTAATTTTAATTAATTATTAATTAAACCAAACAAAGTTATGTAAAAAGTATGAAGATACACAACCTTCCAGTAATAAAATTCAGTTAAATGTTAGATTGACAACAAATAAACTGTCACTTTTTGAATTGATGTTACAAATGTCATAGAAGTATCTACTATTTCTTGAAGTATATACGATCAGGTCCCAACATTGTATTGGGCCAACTTAGTCAGACCTGTGGTCAGGCCAAGGTCAATAATATTATTTTGATTCGGCCCTGTCAACTAATGTATGAATTACTTAAGCTTTTATTGCCTCACAAACCTTTCTCACCCACTTGCTCTATGTCTCCATTAGATTTATCCTTGGGTTTAGTCTCTATGCATTCACCTTCTTCTGCTTCAAAATCCAACTGTTCTTCCCCATCCTCTGTATTACTTGTTTTCTCCTGAGGTACCTAAAATATAAATTATAAATAGCAAAGCAAAAGTCAATTATAACATTAATTATCAATTGAATTTTGCTGCTCATTAATAAAATATACAATTATTTCTTCATTATAATACAACAAAAAATGGAAATATCCTTACTTTGTCCAATTTTGGTGTATCATTTTTTCCATTATCAGATTTTGGTGAAGACTGCAAATTTGTAGTAACTTTTCCATTAGTATTAATATCCTGATTCCTTTCTGGGGATGCTGGAGGTGATTTTAACTAAAAGAACATAAACAATTTAGCTTATATTCTGAACATTCAGTAAAGGCATTATAATCAATATTTAAATCTTTATACTATGTTTTATATTATATATTGTACCTTTGACTCTTTATCAACTTCTTCTGGTCCAACTGAATCCAAGTCAGATACATCAGATAAATCCTCATGACTAATGTTATGATCTTTTCCATCATTTTTATCACTTGCTACAGATTTACTTCTTGAGTTCTGGTCTTCTTGATCTGACTCCATTTCTCCTGAAAATTTTATAAGTTTTGTATATTGCCAATACATAGAAATATAAATTTAAAAAGTACATAGCAATTTGGATAATTAAATAAGTTAAAAAGAAGTATATATAAATTTACATATTGAAGTGACATAGTGTTGTGAAGAATATCCACTACCCTGTATTATCCTATGGGTGTTGTAAGAGGCAACAGAAGGAAACTGAAGCAAGAGATAGGTACCAGCATCTTCCTGATAACAACTCAAAAAGAATCTTCAGAATTTGTAAGCCCTAAAATAAGCAATATATAAGTAATAAATAATTAAATGTTACAGTCAAAACTGAAAAAAAGAAATGATTACAAAGGGATGTCACATTGACAATCCAATTGTTGTGGATACTGTGGACATCATAAACAAATCAGTTTTTTATTATCTGGCCGATACATATGATACAAGCCTGTGGACGCATACCTTTATATATCACTGAAAGTTTAAAACTGACTTAAATAACAATGCCCATGAAAAAAATACTTTTAAATTGGAATACAAAATGCTTTGGTAACCTCATAATAACTAAGCATTAATATAATTCTAATGTAAAAAATATGTTAACATTTATGGTTCACTCCAGAGAAATGATATAAAATCACCCCTGAAGTGATATTTTTTTTTTATTGTCATTAGAAATTAGAACTGGATACCTATATTGTTACCTTTAAACCAAAAGGCAATTTACACAGTGAATATCTCAAACTGATTTGTTGTTAATCATAATTTTTTTTAATGCTCTTTTGTGTGTGATTCAATTCACAATGTTTTGCCGACCAAGCGACCCTTACAAATTTGTGTGTATAGTAAAATAGTTTAAAATGACAATTATTCTGAAAATATCTTACCATTCATTCTGAATTTAAAAGATAAGAAGGACAAAATGTTTGATTTTTTTAATTAATTTTTTTCATCATTCACCTATACTACTTATTCTGAACCTATTTTGCAAATTTGGAAGTATATTGCATATAACAGCAATGTTATACTATACACGGTTATTATTTAATGTAGTATATATTAAATGTAGTGTAATCTTTTCTAATTCAATTACATTGCTTACCATCAGAGATTTCTTCAGTGGCTGGATCCTTAACATTCGTTCTCTTATTGTAAGAAGAACTTCTGCTGGACTGACTAGATTCTGACCTGCTACGACGATGTGGAATTGTAACCATTTTTTGTTCTGCTTTAGTATGTCTCCTCCACTTTTCTTTAGGACTCCAATCAGATTTTTTGACTGATGGAGATTGTACAGGTGATGAATGAGAGGAGTTTCTATCTGGAGAAGGACTTGAGGTAGGAGAATGATGGACAGGTTTTCTTGGAGGTGATGTTATTTGTGAAGCAGAATCTGGTGAGATAGGCTGTGACCTAGAACGGGGTGAAGCAGCTGGTGATTTTGCCGAACTACTAGGTGACTGTGGAGTTTTAGGACCTTCACCAGCCGAAGGTGGTGCAGAAGAATACTGTTCAGGTTGCTCAGGTGATCCAATGTTTGATCCTATATCACTTGGGGACTTTGGGCCATCTGGTGATTTAGGACCTTGTGGAGATGCAGGCATTGAATTTTCAGGAGAGTTAATATCAGAATGAGCACCACTTAAGTTATCTGGAGAACATGGTGGTTTACTAGAGAATTGTGATCTTTGAGAAGATTGAGACTGACTTTCAGGTGAGGGTGATCTGGGGCCATTAGATCTTGGTGATGCTGGTGAACAGGATGGAGACTTAGGGTTCTTTTTAGACCTATCACTTCCTGAAGATGAACTTCTTCGACTCCTGGAACTGGAACTACTACTGCTTGAAGAAGAGCGAGCATCTCCTGTAGCATCATGTGAATCTTCAGAGTCCATTCCTGAGAACAGATGTCAATAAGTTGGTAAAGGTTATACCTTTGTATAATGAACACTAAACCAGCCCAAACAAGCAAAGTTTACCATAAATTAGTAGAATATAGGTTGCCAAAACTGTTCACACAATTCAAGACAATTTCAGAAATTAATAGATAAACTGCATTCAAATAACCTATGTTTGTAAACAATTATAAACACCTTTCGAATTTGTTAGGTGTAAACAAAATTGCTCTAAGCAAATATTAAAAAAAAAAACAAGAGTTGAAACAAAAATTATAAAAAGAGCAATAAATGTAAATTATATCAAGACTTTTTCTTTAAATTAAGAGAAAATGAATTATGAATCATAAAGCGTGGCCGTGGCACTCGTTACATGTCTTTTTCGTTCAAATCTTTTGTTAACACGATTGACTAAACAGTTTGAAAATTTTTAATTATCCTTAGTACCTAGTCAAAAACAAATTTTAGATTTATACTTTGAATCGATGACGTTTGTTTAGTAAGAACTACAACGTTCTGATGTATATTGAAGACACATCCAGCCTTACCTTGAAGAAGACGCCTCGACGCCAGAATCGGTGGCACTTTATAACACTTTTCATTTCGTAAAGACTTTTAACTTTGCAATCACAACACAAACGAAACTTAGGTCTGTCACATGTACTTGTGAACTTTAACTTTCTAGTAAACGATAAACTGACGAAAACTTATTAAAATCAACACTACTTCAACATGGCTGTGATACAGGAGGAAATATATATGAACATAATAAATAATCACTTTTCATAACTTCCGTAAGGTTACCTTACTCCCTTACCTTAACTTAGTTGAATAAGACGATAATATTCTTGATGCAATTATAAAATATAGTTAAAAAGTCTTCAGTTTCCGCCGCATCAAAGCTTTTTCATCAGAGCAGTTTTGTAAGCATAGACAATATTATAAATTCTATTCTATAATAAAAATTAGATATAAGCCATTGGGTTCTGGTTTTATTTATTTGTTTATAGGCAAAAGGATCTACGTCCACACAGCCTGGTCCGAAGTTTTTTGTCCCCCAAAATTCGTCACAATATTTTGAACAATATATATACATATTATGTATGTATATAATAGTTTTTGAAACACTTAAAAATAAAATAGAAAATGGTATAAGAGATAGATTGCACATATAGATAATGCTGAAAAACAGAGTGAGACTATATTTTTATAAATACACCTCAGTTTTATGCTGATAAATAATAAGGCCATTATTTTTTAGTACATCGTACCATTATCAGGTGGATTCTTATCACAAGTTCCTATTTCAATCTCTTATTTTCTTTGCCCGTTTTTCTTCCAAATATTTAAAATCCGAATTCTAATTTACACGAATTCTAATTTCTATCTGATTCACACGATCGTCAATTCTGCTCAATTCTGTTCTTTTAAAAACCAAGGCTTCATACTTATTATTGTAATAATTGAAATAATAGAGAATTATTTGAATTGAACAATATTTTTTAAAGACATGAATGTGTTTTTACCTGAGAATATTTATAAGCAAGCTAAAGCTACGCGCTTAAATCGAGCTCCTTGTCTATAATACTTATCGATGTTCTTTTGTACCCATATCTGTTTACAACCAAATTCGCCGACAACAGATAATTATCAAATGCTTATTAATTAACAGATTTCTAACTGAACCTTGACTAAAATTATGGCTAAAAGCATAAAAATTGTGAATTGGCGTCCGAAACAAAATGATTATCTTTGTTCTAAACACTTCACAGACGACTGTTTTATTAGACATGAGGAACGCACCACTTTGAAAAAGTGCAGTATACCCACAATATTTTCTGATAGTACCAGTACCAGTAATACTTACTGGTACTGGTACTACCAGAAAATATTAGATTATTATTTCGAATGTTATTTATTTCTTCTTTCCGTATTTTCCCTCAGACTCTAGGGCCATAGCCAAGTGTAGAAAGGTCGCTTGATGATGACTTTGTATTTACAAGTCATATTTAAACAGATTTTAACAAATTTTATATGTACTATTTTAACATTAAAATCTGTTTAAATACGACCAATTTATTATATCAAGGGAATAAATTTATAATGGGAATGCAAAACTATTAATGTCCTTAGTGAGCTTGCGTGAGTTAAGGTGAGAATTAAGTTCCTCGCTAAACGGGTTCCCGCCTTGTAGTGACACGGAGGGAGGTTAGTAGCCATGGCTTAGTAACCCATGCTAAACGTAGGGCGACTCATATGTCTGACGCGAAGTGAAGGGCTGACCCAAAGTGGCCACTCTGAGTGTAGAGTCCTTGGATATGTGTTAGTAGGGGCTACACCACAAGGTGCTGGGGGAGTTGAAGGCCGCGAAGGGCAGTGTGCGTTTCCGTGGCCCTGCCAATGTGCGTCGAAGGTGGAACACCATGGGGTTTTAGTAGGTGCGAGTCCGACATAATCTGTTCTTGTACCCGCGAAGAGGTTATGCGTAGGCATTTCCTTATTTGAAATCCGAAACAAAATCCTGTCCGTAGTTACGAATAAAAACGAGGACAAGACGAGGTAAAAAGTGGGTAAAGCCAGGGTGGACGACTCACTGGCCCATGACGCAAAAGAGTAAGCCGATCTGCTAGGCTCTCTTTTTGCTTCCAACTCGACTCTAGATGACAGGGGGAACACACCGCCGACCATCCCACAGTGTGAGTGCTCATTGCAGGAAGTGCTGTTCACAAAGCGCGCATAAAGCACTCCTCTCCCTGGACGTCAACAAGTCGAATGGGCCTTATGGAGTCCCACCTATTGTGCTGATGACGTGTGCTCCTGAGTTGGCACCAGTTTTAACGCGTCTTTTCCGGTACTCCTACTTCCTAGGCGTAGTCGCGAACTCATGGAAGACAGCTTTGGTACACCCGATCCCTAAAAAAGGTGAACGCTCAGATCCGTCCAACTACAGGCCTATCGCTATCACCTCTTTGTTCTCCAAAGTAATGAAAACCATTATTAACAGCCAGCTCATGCGGTACCTTGAGGATCACCAGCTGATTAGTGACCACCAGTACGGTTTCCATCGAGGTGCTCAGCTGGTGATGTTTTAGGTTACCTAACTCATAGATGGACGGAGACAGTGGAGTCCAAGGGGGAGGCGTTGGCCGTTAATTTGGACATAGCGAAGGCCTTCGATCGGGTTTGGCACAAAGCACTTCTTTCGAAGCTGCCTTCCTATGGGCTTCCCGAGAAATTGTGCAATTGGATCACCAGTTTTCTTGCAGATCGGAGCAGCAAGGTCGTAGTAGACGGTGCATGCTCCAATTACAAGCCCATTAACGCTGGTGTTCCACAAGGCTGCGTGCTATCACCAACGCTATTTCTTCTGCATATCAATGATATGCAGAAGAAACAGCGTATCAATGATATGTTTCAAACCAGTAACATTCATTGCTATGCGGACGACAGCACTGGTAATGTTTTATACACCAGCCGTGTCAATATTTCTCCGGAAAACGTCACAAACTTTTGTCTGAAGTCGAGACTATGTTGAACAAATTCTCAGACGGGGCGACTAAATCTAGTCCAGTTCAATCCCCAGATGTGTCTTCTGGGGATTGAACTGGACTAGATTTAGCTTGCACGTTTACCGCTAAAAAGAACCCTTTTGTCGTATCTCCTCAGTTTCAAGGCACTCCCCTTGTTGCATCAGCCAGTATCGGAATCCTCGGTGTCGACATATCGAGTGACGTGCAGTTTCGTGGTCACTTGGAAGAGAAGCCCAAATTGGCCTCTAAAAAGCTTGGCGTGCTCAGCAGAGTGGGACAGTATTTCATGCCGGCACATCGCTTGCAACTTTACAAGGCGCAGGTTCAGCCTCACATGGAATACTGTTTCCATCTCTGGGCAGGAACTCCCCATTGGCAGCTCAATTTCTCAATCCCAGCCGCCCAATTTCACCATCGCACATCGCGACGAAAGTCGCGATACCATCCATACCATCTGGATGATTGGCAGTCCACCACTATGCGATTTAGAAGTAGTTATCTCCCTCGCACAACTTGCTTGTGGAATCGTTTACCACCAGCGATTTTTCCGAACCGATACGACTTAGGGACCTTCAAGAAAAGAGCCTACTCCTTTTTAAAAGCCCGGCAACGCATCTGCGATCCCCCTGGTGTTGCAGTTGTTGATGGGCGGCGGTAGTCACTTACCATCACCAGAGCCGAACGCTCGTTTGCCCCCTCTCCTATAAAAAAAATAAAGCTTGCGTCTAAGGCCTAGGTATTAATTGATACATTTATTTATTGTATGGCATTATATTAATATGATTAATAAATAGAATGGACGTTACGTTTAGGTCTAGGTATAGAATTTTTATCGATATGTTTTGTTTGTTCCTTGGATGTTCACTTCTGCTGTTAGGCCCAAAATGGCAAAAAATCAATTCGCCTTATTATAGAATAGAATAATTTTTTATTCAATGTTGATTATTACATAATACTTATTGAAAGTCATTTTTTATTTACCACTGGTTCGGAAAATACCTCTGTCCTGGGAAAAACTAGCAAGAAACCCAGCGGGACCTTTTTTTCGAACATATTTCACTTAACAATAATTTCGTTTATACAATATTTAAATGATTTTTCATTGAACCAGCATGGTGGCGATCACCTTATTCCCAGGGGCTATTTTCATTCATGTATTCCTTGATATTATAATAATCCTTTTTGTACAGTTTTTCTTTAATAAAACTTTTAAACTTGTTTATTGACAAACTTTGAATATGTTCTAGGATTTTGTTGTAAAGGCGTATACATTGCCCCATAAATGAATTACTGATTCTGTGGAGTCTAGTAACTTTCATTACAAGCTTATGTTTGTTCCTAGTATTTAAAGTATGCACATCCTTATTCTTATTAAAGCTTTATGTTTTTATGTACATACATTACATTTTCATAAATATATTGCGATACCAAAGTTAATATGTTTATTTCTACAAATTTTTGTCTGAGGGACTCTTTACAATTTAGGTTATGAATCGCCCAAACGCCTCTCTTTTGTAAAACAAATATAGCTTCAATATCAGTCGCATTACCCCATAGCAAAATTCCATAAGACATTACGCTATGAAAGTATCTAAAATACACTAATCTAGCTGTCTCAACATCTGTGAGACTTCTAATCTTTCTTACAGCATATGCTGCAGAACTAAGTCTGCTTGCTATTTTAGATATATGGGGGCCACATTGAAGTTTCGCGTCAATAGTAATACCGAGAAAAACATTGGTATCCACAAGACTCAACTCCTCCCCATTTAACAGCACATTGGTATTCGAATGTTTTACATTAGGTATTGTAAATTTAATACACTTCGTCTTATTGCCGTTTAAGAGCATATTGATGGCGTTAAACCAATGTACTAATTTCAATATAGCATTATTTACATCGTCATAATTAATTAACTGCTGTTTGAGTTTGAAAATTAAAGAAGTATCGTCAGCAAATAATACTATATCGTGATTGTCCCCTACAAGATAAGGTAAATCATTAATATAGGTTAGAAACAGGAATGGGCCAAGAATCGAGCCCCGAGGAATGCCCACTGATACTACCGATCTGGAGGAACCTTTACCATTAATCAAGACTTTTTGAGTTCTGATACTTAAATATGAAGTAATAAGTCTAAGCGCCAAATTTTTTACACCATAATGTTGTAGTTTCCTGATAAATGTTTCATGATGAACACAATCGAAAGCCTTGGAAAGATCACAGAAAATACCTAAGGCATCCTGTGAATTCTCCCAGGCATTAAAAATATATTTCATAAGCTCAACCCCCCCCTTGTAAAACCAAATTGGTTTTTATGAAGTAATTTATTTGTATTAAAAAAAAAATTAACAATTGACCAAAATTATTTTTTCAAAATTTTTACTGAGAGTTGGTAGTACAGAAATAGGTCTAAAGTTAGCGGGGTCCAATGTACTACCAGATTTAAATAAAGGTATTACTTTACTATATTTCATTAAATCAGGAAACACACCAGAATCGATACAAGTATTAAAAATAATAGCAAGATGAGGTGCAATTAAATCTATATCTTCTATAATGGACGCAATAACTGTAACGGATATCCCCCACAAATCTGCGGTTTTCTTTACTTCAATGTTTTTGAAGTATTTTACAATATCTTGCGGTAATAGTTTTTCAAATCTAAATTCTTTTAAATAGGTATTAACATTCTGTTTGAGTAATGACTCGGCGACAGTTGGGGAATTATTCAATGACTCTGTTGTTAAGATAGGAATATCAGTGTAATATTTCTCAAATACCGCTGCGACTTCTTGATTTGATTTTGTCAATTCATTGTTAACTTTAAATTGATAATTTCAGTTACGAGGTTTGTCTTTACCGGTTTCGCTGTTAATTATACTCCACGTCATTTTTATTCTTAGCCGTCTTAATTTTGTTGCTAATATGTAACGATTTGGCGGTGGAGCAAACTCTTTTAAACATTTTAGGATAATTTTTGACATATTCTTTAAAAGCATCGGAAAGATTATATGATCTTTCATGGTAAAGGTCATGTAACCTTCGTCTGTTTTTATGAATTTCTACTGTCGCCCGCTCATTAAATGCCTTGCGACTGTTTCTGGCGAATGTTTTAGAAGTAATTTTTTTTTAAATTCATTGTTTATAAGGTTAAATAATTCTCCATATAAATAGTTTGCATTGTTCTTATAAGAAAGCGATGGAAGGTTTTTTACTATATTACTTCTAAATCTCTCCAGGCGTTTTGCATTAATAGGAACAAACACAATTGTCACCTGTTTTTTGTGCATATAAGGTAATGAAACAAGTTGTCCACAGTGATCTGAACTAAGTTTATGAATTATTGATTTGTTGATTGGTACAACACCTGTAAAAATATTATCAATACAAGTTGCACTACACCCTGCAATACGTGTAGCTTCAAAGAATAAATTATCAAGATTATAGGATTTGAACAAAGAGCAAAATATAATACTGAAGGAAAAAGTTTCCAGGAGATTGATATTAAATTCTCCACACACTACAAGAGATTTATTTTGTTTATTAAGCTTAACTAAAACTTCTTACATAATTTTTTCAGTGATATCATAATTTGAACATGGGGTGCTCAAAATAAACGCATGCCATTTCTACAGTACGCTCAACAGAGAGGCTCACAATGTCTTTACGTTCTTTACATGATAAAGATTTATTAGCTAATATTAAGGAGCCACCACGTAATTTAGTATCTATATTGAACGAACTGACCACCTGGTGATTACTGAAATTAAATATGCTGTTGTAATCTTTCAACCAATGTTCAGTAATACATAAAATATGTATATTGTTACTATTTAAAAAATAATTCAATTTCTAATTCTTTGCCTAACATACCTTGTATATTTTGATACACCAGGTTGATATAGTTTACATTATTGCTATTTTGTAAAATTGCATAATTATGTATTGGAAGTTGTATTCTAAGCTATTTAAATTATCTTAGCTAGAGATTACCTCTATTGCCTTATTATCTAATTTAAATTACTTGGGACTGGTTCCAAATCAAATGTAAAATTATTTTGTTGATCAAAAGAAGCAAGTGTCAAGGTAGCCAAATCATTGGCTGATAAATTATGTCACGGTGTATAGGCAGTCGATATATAGAGGTCAGTGTTTGTCATAGACTATGTTTAACGATTGAAATTGGTAGTATGAACATGTACAATGAATGTTTTATTTTATTCTATTTAATGTATTTGTTAAACATATTATTTATATATTTCAGCTTTCTGCACTGCACTCCTTCTCCATGTTTATAATCTTTTAAGTGGGCAATATGCTTAAAATGTGTACAAAGTTTTCTCTTCATGTATTAATATATAAATTTAAAAGACTAATTTAATTCTCAATTCTTAGTTCAGTTTCCCATAACTAATTTAACGTTTTAGTAGCTTGTTTTTGTTCATATCAATGAGACGAACCTAAAAAATTGTTTTAAATGTTATTTTGTTTTACATTTTTCCATCCTAGTCGTCTAAATCTTTATCGTATAATTTTGTGTATAATATAATGCATCACTAATAAACTAATAATACATTATGGGAACTAGACCACCGCCGGATTAAAGTAATAGCTCGTAGTGGATTGTGATGCATGAAAGTGGTGCGATATCGTGCACTTCTTATTATCGCCATCAAACTGTTGCACAGTTTGCCGATGTTTATTATTATTGTAAATGCGTGTATTTTATATGAATAAAGGTATTAAAAATAGTTTGTGGATATCGTGTATGAAATATCTGTAAACTATTAGTGGGAACAATGTTTTTAATCCGCTTAGGTGCTTTAAGATACT
This sequence comes from Parnassius mnemosyne, assembly GCA_963668995.1. Classification (NCBI taxonomy): domain Eukaryota; kingdom Metazoa; phylum Arthropoda; class Insecta; order Lepidoptera; family Papilionidae; genus Parnassius; species Parnassius mnemosyne. The sequence goes on from CAVLGL010000080.1 coordinate 18,513,804, forward strand.
ATTAATCAGCTATCAACTGTCCGCTGGATTAAGCTGTCATAAAAAATTCTCTAAAATACGCAATGTGACGCTTTAGCAAATTGTGTAGTTTTAGAAATACTTCTGACTAGGCAGTATGGCCTACGACCTTTGCCTAGCTTAATTGGCAAATCGTGACAACAACAATAATTACGCGCCAAACTTTGTATTTTGAATTACACTGCTAATAAATTAAAAGTTGATTATGATTGATCAAGCGCTCGATGATAACATTTCTGAAAACGATGAGGAAGAAAACTTTTTTCAAGATGTAGATATTTTACAAAAACACGGCATAAATGTAGCTGATATAAAAAAATTAAAAAGTGCTGGTATTTGTACTATCAAAGGAATTCAAATGTCAACAAAAAAGAGATTATGCAATATAAAAGGATTTTCGGAGACAAAAGTTGAAAAAATTAAAGAAGCATGTCAAAAGGTTGTTGCACTTGGATTTATGACTGCTTTGGAAGTTAGTGATCGTCGGAAACATGTATTTAAAATAAGTACAGGGAGTAGCGATTTAGAGTAAGTTAAAGCAAAGTTCTTGCTCATATTTGATTCCTTTTCAAATAGGGTTATGTTTAACTGTGGATTTTTTTCGTTGAGACCACATTGATTATGATGATGATGATCTGATTACGATCGACGATGACGGCGACAATAACCATGTCTGAAGTTATCAAACGCGCAGGAAATATAGTTCTATATGTGCGTGCTCTTTAACGTAGCTAATTTCATACTATAGTGCCCAGCGATACGTCTCTATTGTTTGGGTCATAAGCGCGACCACTGATCACGTGGCAGTTCACTGCTGTTATGTTTCGTATGGTGAGTGCAGAGAACCGGAGACCCTTTTTACTGATAACAACGCATCCGCATTTTGATTCTTAATCGAGGATAAATGTAGATGTCTATGGGCCTTACAGTTAAGTGAGCTGTGTGAGATCCCAAGTTTAAATCCCGAGTTGGCCTTTAAAAATATTGAGCTTTTCTGTCAAGAAATTCATAGTAGCAGTCCAAAGTCATTGTAAGCTCGACCAAATGTAAGCCTCATCTCCACGCTGTGCCTCCTGTTGACTATCAGACACTGCTCTAGCTGACCACTGACGGATGGCAGAAAATTTATCCAGAAATGCTTACGAAAACCCTGGAGACTGGTAAATAAGGTGTACTAAAAAACACTAAAAAAACACCAGTCCGCGTGTGGAGTGAGGCTCACTCGTTTAATAAATGCACCCCAGCTGGTGCATTCTTAAAAAGGCCTATGTCCAGCTTTAGATTAAAATAGGTTAAGAAGAAGATTTGTAACTTGCTATATTTTATGATGTACGAAAAATTTCTGTGCTTCCAGTTCCATCTAAATTTACCCTTTATAAATGCAAACTTTTTACCACGTTTTTATTAAGTCACTTTCTTGTTAGTCTGTCTGTCGTTCCGGGTGGAATCTTGTAACTCTAATTTCGAGCACTTCCTGATGAGCTAAAGAATTGAAATTTTGAACATAGTGCGCAATCGGATGACAATGTAGGAATATGAAAAAAAAACGTTGTATATTTTTTTGTACAAATAAAAAAATCACTTGTTTATTAGTTTTAATTTAGTTTCCCTCGATAGAGAAAGTAATATTTAAAAAATAAAATAAAAAAGAGGGAGTAATGTTTAAAAAATACTTAAGACTGCAACCAAAGAGTATTTACAAAAATACTCAATTATTGGTAATAATAAATATATCCTTCATTAACAAGGATCGCGTGGTTTAGTGGTCATAGTACCAGGCATCAGCAGCATAGTGCTGATGCGATCGATTCCAGCTGGAGCAGAAATAAAAAAGATACAAGTTGTTGGCGGAATGCCGCTTATAAGTTCGTCACTAACGCTCTTTTACGCACTAACTCACTAACGCAGTACGAATATCTCCTTGGTAGTTGGTAAACAACGAGAAGTCACTAGCTGTCTTCTTGGTCGAAATTGACAGAGATCAGATACAATGTGCTGTCAAAGCGCAAAATTAACTATTTAAAAAAAATAGTTCATATTTCGTAGAGGTAGAGCGTTCGTGTGAAACTTCACAGTGTGCTGGTCATCTGAATGTGTTACTATGCGGATGCCACTGAAATTACTATCGGCAATTTGAAGCGATGATGACCACATACTAAGCGGTAAATTAGAACATAGTGATGAAGCCTGTTATAAGAACAATATCTGGCGGGGCTGTGTGGGGGCTGTGTGGCACACGGCCGTTGGTTTTAACATGAAACGTCTATCAGCAAGTCGCTTTTAGTGTGAAAGATGGAAATGAAAATAAGATTACCTTCGTTTTAAATATTTTAATACGATACTGCAACAGCGGAATTGGTACGTTGCCGGTCTTTTAATAAGGAGTAGCTCGTTTCTTGAAGGTCACTAAGTCGTATCACTGGCGCCCCGTCCCCACCCCGACGCAAACTATAGATCATAACAGTGAGCTGACTATATAAGCTAAATAATTACACTAGATTCATCAAGATTCCGCTTGCGCCGTCGCCCCCGTGCGGTCGTGCACTGGCGGGGTCCGCTAGCCGACCGAGCACCTGTCCCCGTACGGGAATTCCTCGGTCGGTTCAGTCGAGGAATAGAACGTCAGTCCCATCCCGTCCCGCTGCGCTAGCGCCGCCGCCCCCGTGGGGTTGTGTTGGCTGCCCACGCTCACCGTCCCCAACCGGTGAGTGCCCCCCCGCTTTAGTTAATGCCGCCGCCCCCATGTGGTTGTGCTTAGCTGTCCATGCTCACCGTCCCCGTACAGTGAGTGCCCTCCCATCGCAGCAGTGGTGTTAGCTGTCGGCGCTCATCGTCCTATACGGTGAGTGCGCCCTCCCGTCTCTGCTAGCACCGCCGCCTGCGTGCGGTTGTGTTAGGTGCCCGCACTCACCGTCCCCGTGCGGTGAGTGCCGTCCCGCCTCCGCTAGCGCCGCCGCCCCATGCGATAGTGTTAGCTGTCCGCGCTCACCGTCCCAGTACAGTTAGTTCGCCCTCCCGTTTTCGCTAGCGCCACCACCACCGTGCGGTTGTGTTAGGTGCCTGCGCTCACCGTCCCCGTGCGGTGAGTGCCTATCCGCCTCCGCTAGCGCCGCCGCCCCCGTGCGGTTGTGTTAGGTGCCCGCGCTCACCGTTCCCGTGCGGTGAGGGCCGTCCTGCCTCCGCTAGCGCCGCCGCCCCCGTGCGGTTGCGTTAGCCGCCCGCGCTTACCGTCCCCATACGGTGAGTGCCCCCCCGCTTCAGTTAATGCCGCCACCCCCATGTGGTTGTGCTTAGCTGTCCATGCTCACCGTCCCCGTACAGTGAGTGCCCTCCCATCGCAGCAGTGGTGTTAGCTGTCGGCGCTCATCGTCCTATACGGTGAGTGCGCCCTCCCGTCTCTGCTAGCACCGCCGCCCCCGTGCGGTTGTGTTAGGTGCCCGCGCTCACCGTTCCCGTGCGGTGAGTGCCGTCCTGTCTCCGCTAGCGCCACCGCCCCCGTGCGGTTGTGTTAGGTGCCCGCGCTCACCGTTCCCGTGCGGTGAGTGCCGTCCTGCCTCCACTAGCGCCGCCGCCCACGTGCGGTTGCGTTAGCCGCCCGCGCTTACCGTCCCCATACGGTGAGTGCCTTCCGTCCCACTTCCCGCCTCCGCTAGCGCCGCCGCCCCCGTGCGGTTGTGTTAGCAGACCGTGCTCGCCGTCCCCGTATGGTGAGTGTATTCTCGCTCATGTGACTCCCACACCCTCACTCCTCTGGCACCGCCGCCCCCGTGCGGCTGTGTTAGTTGACTCGCGCTCCCGTCCCCGATGGTGTGTGCCCCACGCCCCCCTTCCCTAAGAGTGGTTGTTTTCGATGCGGCGAAGGGGCCACTAAGGCCAGAGCCAGTCCCACAGGTGGTGTTTAGTGGGTAGGAACTTCTTAGTGAGTCCCACATAACCACGCAGCCGGCTGCGTGGTATGCTATGAGCATTCGCCACCTCCCCCCCCCCCTGACTCCGCAGGGTAGCCTTGCATTAGGCGCAAAAAAAACTAGATTCATGTTTCTAAGACTAATCATTTTGTAATCATTACGGTAAGACGATATAGAACTTTTCGTTACGGTCCACTTTGCTGATGTACCTACCCGTTTCTGACGTTTCACGTCAATAATTTCAATATGAATATTTCTTCAGTACGAATGAGCTTTAATTGGGGTAGGACTGCATTTGTTCTGGTTAGCGACGTGAAGTTGAGACCCTTCTCACTGGTAACAAGGCATTCTGGTCTCAATCTTACAGAATCAACTTACAGATCAGATAAGCAGTACGTGTCTTTGCGTTAAATTAAGTTGTAGTCCGTAAATCTTGTTTTTCCAGTAAGCTTCTTGCTGGTGGTATAGAGTCAATGGCTATAACTGAAGTCTTCGGCGAGTTTCGTACCGGCAAAACGCAACTTTCGCATACTCTATGCGTTACTACACAAATTCCGAATTCGAGCGGCTATCATGGCGGGAAAGTTATGTTTCTCGATACGGAACACACGTTGTATCCTTTTCATATTTATGTAGTTATAGACGATTATAGTAATAGGGGCTTAAGGTAAGTAAATAATATATTTTAGCCTTTTTCACATGGGGAAATGCCTATGCATACCCGCCCTGCAAGGGAAAGGACGGGTTATGTCTGACCCCCGACATAACCCGTCCTCCACGTCCGTACAGGTCCCCGCAATGACAAGATGAGAACCCGTTCGTGGGGGAAAGAATATACATAATATATTAGTCTCTATTAACCCCATCGCTTATATACTGAAAGAAGCCATACTGAAGGTCAGTTTCTGATTCAAGTTAATATTTTTGGATATCTCTACTCCAGTGCCTTTTTCCAAAAATTAAAATTCTTACCCACAGTGGCTATTACTTTACCACTCTATGGAAGTTCTCAAGTCACCTAATGTTTTTTTTAAACTTGGAATAATTATACGTCGCTTGGGACTCAGCCAGTGGTCTTTATCTCTTTTTTTTTCTTTTAAAAATTAGTCTTTAAAAATAAAATTTTGAGCATCCTAAAGCAATGATCAATCCTTCACTTTGCCGGCTGAGTATATTTTACTTTTGTAATGGAAATATAATTAAGTCTGCGCTAACATTGAAATCTCGAGTATGAGTCGAGGTCAATACCGCAACTAAATTTAAATGCTTTGTATTGTGTTCAAAATATTCAATGTTACCAAATGAAAATAAAACAGATATTTGTAGTTGTCCTTATAATCAATTTTAAAATTATGTATTATTGCCTTAAAAATTACTAGTCGTCCAGACAGATTAAGACCTATCGCTGACAGATTTAATTTGGATCAAAATGGCGTGTTGGACAATGTGCTTTATGCTAGAGCATACACGTCTGAACATCAGGTAATTATGTTGTCTGAATGCCGCTTGCGTAAATACGTAAATGTGAAACGTAAAGCCGCGTCTCCACCAAAGTTTTGTTATCAACACAACAGTTGCCAAGAACTTGTTTCCATTTTTGGCTGCAACATTAAAGGAATACGCTTGTTGCCAACATTTGTTCCCTCGGTGGAGATGCTTGTTAACAGAAACTTTTGTTGGCAACACGTGTTGGCAACAAAACTTTGGTGGAGACGCGGCTTTAGACGTAAATGTGTATAGTCTTTTCGCTTAAAGGCTTATTACATTACACGATTTATCGGGCCCTGTCCATCGTGTGCCTACCAGACAGGGCGCTGCTTATTACACTACGCTAGAAATCGCTTCCTGCCTCAGTTGTTACTCGAACGTGGAAATGATTGCACGTCTAACATTATGGCGCAGACTTTATTTAAACGTCAAAAAATTGCTTTATTGTTTTTTTTACGTGGTAGAGCTATGTTATAACTATATTAGTAGTATAGTGGACCGGGGAAGGACCACGCTCTCACAGAATACCAGCGTAAAATAGCAGCTTAACACTGCTGTGTTTCGTATGGTGAGTGTAGAGAACCGGAGACCCTTTTTACTGGAAAGGAGGCATTCCATCTTAGTCCTCACGGGTGACAACGTATCTGCATTTTGATTCGCATACGAGGATAAATGTAGGTGTCTATGGGCCACAGCAACCACTTACCATCGGGTGGACTGTGTGCTCGTTTGTCACCCTATCCTATAAAAAAAAACTTTGGCTGGCGGTAACGTGCAAGGCCAAGCTAAAAAAGGAAGGAAAGTTAAATGTGGATGAAAAAATATTTGCTCCTCAGAGAAAAACTATCGAATATGCAAATAGTCAGCGTTTTGGACCCAACAGACCTACGAAACTATTTTAAAGAGTAGGTGAAAACCAATTCGACGAGTTATTAAGCTTAGTAACGCCTTTAATAGAAAAAAAATACTTTAATGATTTCTTATATTTACGCGAACACTACACATTGAATAAAACTACTTGTATGGATTCTATCGCGTTGAATTTTTTTTTATTAATTCCCGACGTTTCGGATGCTCTACAGCAACCAGTCCCCCATGACCATGGGTGGTAAAGCACCCGAAACGCAGGGAATTAATAAAAAAAAATTAAACGCGATAGAATCCGTAAAAGAAGTTTTATTCAAAAGAATACTTTTTTAAGAGAGATTGGTTGTCACTTTACGATTTTGGCCACTGGAAACTCCTATCAAGATTTGATAAGGCATTTCTTTGTAGATGTCGATGACATTGAGAAGGATCTTTTTCTGTAGCGCATGACATAAATACGAGTAATGATTTAGAGAGTAGATCGACATAGTAGAACTTTAAATAAACAAACACGCAACTGAGCTCCCTGCCTCCCTGTCTCTTATTACACTACACAATCCACAGCGCGGCAGGGAAGCAGGGCGGTCGGAACCACTCGGTCTCCCTGTCTAGGGACCCTGACTCCCTGTTTCTTATTACACTACCCTGTCCCTGCGGGCAGGGCCTGAGAAATCGTGTAATGTAATAAGCCTTTTAGATATAGTCGCCTTTGTATCGCGCCGCCTCGGCACATACCGCATCTTGTCCAACGTGACGCCGCAACATCAAAGGTCGGCGCGTGCGGCGTACACCCGCAGGATAATTTGGCATTTTAAAACGAACGAGTGATAGGTTCTTTGCTATCTAAATTGTGTTTATTATTTATATACGTATTTTATTACAATAGCCATAAGAGTAAAATAGTATTCTATTTTATTCTTAGAATAGAAAAACATTTATTTAACAAACAGTAAAAATAATAAAATAAAAGCAAAAAAATAAGTGCGCCTCCGGGTGTACCGACACGATTTTAGGTGAACAGACTATATTGTGTTTTCTGTGTTTGTAGAATAAAAATTATTAGGTAATTTATAAATATATAGGCCGAATTGCTTGACTACGTGGCGGCGAAATTCCATGAGGAGGCAGGCGTATTCAAGCTTTTAATTATCGACTCCATCATGGCATTGTTTCGGGTCGACTTCTCAGGACGCGGCGAGCTCGCAGACAGACAACAGAAATTAGCACAAGTGCTATCGCGACTGCAAAAGGTGTGGTATTGCGTGTTCTATAATTTAATATGTGATGTGTGTGTACCTACGCTAAGCGAAACGGCGAATAAGTCTGTTGTTGATTAATATATATGTAGAATTCCATTAATATATTCTATAGCGATATATTTTTGTACTAATTAATTTTTTTATTAATCCTAATATAAGTATTTATTGATCTTATTGCGTACAACTTTAATGTGTTCAATTAATAAATATTTAAACGGTATATCCAAGAAAATCATAATTACAAAGGCATCAATGGCGTAAACCTACCTAGTCAGGTCATAAATTCTGTCACATGTTTAATATAAAATAATTGAAACAAGTTTATTCATTATGTAACCATTTATATACCAAAATGATACATAGATTCTTATGACACTAAAGTTTATTCAAAATGACCTCCGTGATTTTGAATACAGGCCTTCAATCTGCGCGGCCAGTCGTCTATCACAGCACGAACGAGGTCCATGTCAATATCGGCGGCTGCCTTAATCAAGGATGTCTTGAGTGACTCCAAATTGGGATGAGGCTTTGAGCACGCCTTTTCCTCCAAGTGTTGCCATATCTTGTAATCTAACGGATTCAAATCTGGACTGGAGGAGGGCCAGTCTTCGTGCCGGATGAAGTCGATTTCATGCGCCGCCAGCCAGTCTTGTGTGCTCTTCGCTCTATGAGCTGGCGCCGAATGTTGTTGGAATACCCAGTGCCTGTTATTGAACATGGTATGAGAAACAGGTTCCACAAGGTTCGTCAGGACTGTATTTTGATACACAACTGCATTCGTTTTTACACCTTTCTCACAAAAATGTATCTCTGTTAAGCCCCAATAAGAAACTCCCAACCATACCATGAGCGAGGATGGAAAATGACCCGTAAGACACGCGGAATATGGTTGCTCGCTTCTTCACTACTGTGTGCGTACACCTTATCATTTTGTTTGTTGTAGCTCTCTTCTACGGTAAAAATTTTTTCATCCGAAAAAAGAATTTCCCGATATTTTTTTCCCGCGTACTGCTTCAACAAAGCGCGGCATCTCTTCAGTCTCACGTCCATTAGACGAGCATTCAAACGATGTCCTGTTTTTCTTCGATATGCCCGAAGCCCTTAGTCTTCATTTAACACCCTTTTCACCATGGTTCTGATTAATCCCATCTGAAGGGGTCCCAACAGTTTCTGGTTACGTTTGAGATTTCTTTGAATTCGGGCCTTCACAGCTTTTATCACTGCTGGAGTCCTAACAGACCGAGGGCGACCACTTCTTGACCTGTCATCTACACTAGTGTTCATTGTATCGTTTGATGGTACGATAAACGAATCTTTTGGTTATATTGAAATTTTTCATTATGTCAAAAATTTGAATTGGCGCGTAACCGCAACGATGCAACGCAATAACTGCAACACGGTCTTCTTTAAGCGTCCACTCCATATTTAAAAATGAGTAAAATTCTAAAAAGTATACAGTTTTATTTTCATGAACAATTCGAAATTCGAATTCAATAAACTTTTTTGTGGCCAGCATTCTAAAAGAAAAGTTTTTACTGTGTGACAGTACTTATGACCTGACTAGGTATATTACTTAATTAAGACACCTATTTCGATTAGTCAATAAACTCTGACCCAACATAATACCCGCTACATGGAAGATCACAAGGTGAAGAGATAATAGACATCCGGGAGTATGGATGGATACTCGACTGTCGTGTCGTGCCTATTTAGGGCATTTGTAGATAAGATAAACAAAAATTAAACAATGTATTTCGTTTAAAAAATATTAAACATGATATCTTAATTATGCTTTTTACTCACTTGTAGGAGTAACATTGCAAAAAATCTTTAAGGGATCAAAATTTAAAATATTTAGTATATATTAATATACTAAATATTTTAAATTTTGTTAAATATATAGTATATTATAAATATAATATATAGTATACTAACTAATGTCTATGAAGAAAATTTTGTAACACATGCTACTTTTTATTGAATAAGAGTAGGTAACAAACGAGTACACAGTCCACCTGGTAAGCGGGCCATAGGAATCTACGTTTATGCTCAATTAAGAATCAAAACGCAGAATGGTCGTCACCTCTGAGGACTGAGTTGGAATAGCTCATTTCCAGTAAAAAAGTTCTCCGGTTCTCTACACTCATCATACGTAACACAGCAACATTGTTACTATTTTACGCTGGTATTCTGTGAGTGCGTGGTCCTTCCCCGGTCGGGCCGATCCATTCGTGCTACAAACAATACAGTCCCTACGGACAAAGAATGGGATTAGAAATAGCGGCTCCTCGAACCCGTACGTTCAAAATTCACAATACCAGTAGCGAAAATCAGCTAATAACGGTATATCGTTATAACTATATATTATTCGATTAATTGGTAAATTTATATTAATGGGAAAATATATGAAAATAATTATATACGCAAGTAGGTACTTTAATTTTAAAATAACATTTATAACTAGCAACTCGCTCTGGTTTCGCCTGGGTGAGATATATTAATATGGTGGTATTTAACATAAGCCTTAAATATCATTTGTTTATCTTATTTCTATTTTAATAAAGTCTCCAACATTTTCGGATAAAATTTAGTGTAGATCACTCCTAGTACTACTCTCTATTTGTTCGTGACATTTTTTAAAATCGGTTCAGCCATTCCGAAGATATTAGCTGGGACAGACCGACAAATGAAAATTTTGGCGAAAAAATGGTTACTCATGTCTCAATAACATGTAAATATTTTATACAAAAATATTAAGAAACAAAATCAACAATAATTATGAACTCCCAGAACGCGTCGTAGCCACGGAGCAAATGCAAAGAGGAGGTGTTGTAATTAGATTTCACTATGTAACAACGCGTGACAATTTGTGGGTGAGGGGATGTTAACCCCACCAACCTTGCGACTTTCCATCTATCGATAAATAGTAAAACTACTCGCATCGTTCCATATCGATGTTGCAATGTAGTTTAGCTACCTTGACGATAGATGGCGGCCTGTTCACAAAATATTATTTTTATAAAAACTATAAAAATAATATTTTGGCGATTAAAAATTCATTACGACTGAATGCAAAACAAATTTCGGGTAGAGTTCCGTTATAGGGACACCTATTTGGACCAAAATATTGGTCCAAATCTGAGGTGTCCCTAGAACGGAACTATATCCCGAATTTCAACACCTTCGTATGATTATTTTACTAAGCTCTACGTACCTTTATATTTTTAGTTTCCTCGACACAAAGTATCGCCTTTCCTAGTGTAGTGTTGTTGGGAATAGTGGTGCTGGGATTAGTGGTGACGGGGATAGTGCACGCAATTGAGGGAGGGCGGGAGGTGCTCTTCAAACTAGGTAAGACACATCATTTTATTTTATCGAGCGGATGTAAGCGAGGTAATTTTTTACCAACTTTAATATAATGGATTTCCGCAAAGTAACGCCTGATTGTATTAATTACCTCTTTTTTTATATATATCTAATATCATTGCCTATATATTCGATTGGGCCTGGTCGTTGGCGCTGATAACAAAAAGGATTGTTCTTACATCGCAAAGAATAAGTACTACCATTTAGCGTAAACGCAGCCAGTGTTCTTGGCACTACATAGTGAGGAATAGGATCTTATGATAATTTTAGTTTTTTTTATTATTACAATTAATTAATATTGTATAATGGTGTAGTTAGTACATTGTATATTGCTCTAGTTAGTCATGTGCAAAAAGGTTTCGTTCCCATTGCTTGCCTATGATAAAAAAAATTCTGATGATGACTAATCTTTATAAATTATAATATACTAACTGGCCAGGTACACGTTGTTCTGCGTTTTCCGACGACTCTTCGTATGAAAATCCTTATATTCGTAATAAAACAATTTTAGGGTCACTTATCGACATAAAAACTATCCTATCAATCAAGTTGGACCAAACTGCACACAGTGTGCAAAATTTAATTGAAATTACTTCAGTAGTTTAGAATTCATCGCGGAAAAATAATGTCACATGTAATTTTTATATATAGGGTTATTTTTCAAAGAGTAACCAAATTTTAAACTTAACTTCTAATTTATAAATACAACCAAAGAGATTTTTCTTCAATTCTATACAAACAAAATACGAAGAAACTTTTTCCTCGACTACCGCCACTGTTACTCAAACCGTTACTTATTAGACACATTGTTAAAGATTGTATATACAGAAGAACCTTGATAACTTAAACCTCGACAACGTAATAACTTCTATAAATTCATAAAATTTTGTGTCAAATGTAATTAAATATATTCGACACTAGATAGCGATACTTTGTGTCATGGTAACTAAAAATATAAAGGTACGTAAAGCTCAGTATAGATAAAATAAATATATATTGTTGAAATTTGTTTTGCATTCAGTCGTAAAGAATTTGTAATATTTAATTTAATAATACGCCAAAATATTATTTTTATAGTTTTTATAATCATTTTGTGAACAGGCCGCCATCTATCGTCAAGGTAGCTAAACTACATTGCAACATCGATATGGAACGATGCGAGTAGTTTTACTAATTATCGGTAGATGGTAAATAGTAAAGTGGGCGGGGCTTAACATCCCCTAACCCCGCAAATTGTAACGCGTTGTTAGATAGTGAAATCTAATTACAACACCTCCTCTTAGTATTTGCTCCGTGCATTTAACCTAGCACGTCTATCTATATATATAATTCCTAAACAAAGCTCATAAACTTTTATACGTGGTAGAGTATAGTTGTCACACGCATGGGTCAACTCGACCGGGGAAGGACCACGCTCTCACAGAATACCAGCGTAAAATAGCAGCTTTACACTGCTGTGTTTCGAATGGTGAACGTAGACACTTTTTACTGGAAAAGAGGCATTCCATCTTAGTTCTCACGGGTGACAACGCATCTGCATTTTGAGTCTTTATTGAGGATAGATGTAGATGTCTATGGGCCACAGTAACCACTTTCCATCAGGTGGACTGTGTGCTCGTTTGTCACCCTATCCTATAAAAAAAAACGAACCTCTAAGTACAAACATAAACCAATAAAAACTCGTTAACTTAAACCGATAGTAAGTAAAAACCTCAATAAGTCAAATTATTTAACGTTTCTCTTGGTCTTTACCTTATCGGGCTTAGAGTAATTACACAGCCTAATAATTAATATGCTAATGTTATCGGGGTTGTACTGTAATTGAATTGTCATGTTCCAATAAATCTTTATTTAGATTTAGATTTTGTTATAAGATATACACAAATACTACTAATTAATACATTCGCATTCACGATTAAATTCTTTTGTACATAGATATCAGAAGAGTACAACGTAGCTGTGTTTATAACAAATCAAATGACTGCTGATCCCGGCGCCACGCTTACATTTCAAGCTGACCCAAAAAAGCCGATTGGGGGTAATATTCTAGCGCACGCCTCGACCACCAGAATTGCACTTAGAAAGGGAAGGGGCGAGAATAGAATAGCCAAAATTTACGATTCACCTGATCTCCCTGAAAGCGAAGCTACGTTTGCTATAACTAACGGAGGTGTTTCCGACGCTAAGGATTAAACATTGTAAAGAAAAAATACACTTTGATTGTAATAAATATTTTTTCTGTTATTTTTTTAATCCACTCATATAATTTCTATTATACTCATATTATACAAAGCGAAATATTAGATGTAGTGAACAACACTAAAAATAAAATAGTCATAACAAATATTATAACACTGTTTAAATTATTAAAAAAAATTATCAGAGCAAAATGTTGGAATCAACAGTGTTCTTAGATATACGCACAAGAAACATAATATTATATATTTTCCGTTATCAAAACCATCTATTTATATAAAAGAGGATGTCCTGAGTAATTGACTAATTGACTCATCTATCAACGTACAGTCCAAACTACTAGACGTAGAAATCTAAAAACTGGACACTAGCTGCTTTTTATGACGTAGGCATGGATTTGGCCTAAATCAGAAGATTTTCTGTGCGTTCTTAGACTTGAAAAAGACCTATGACAGAGTGGGCTGGCATTGCTTTATGGCAAAGGCTGGTCTCGTTTGGGTCCAGGGGCTGATACAGGTATTAAAATCTCTTTTATGTGACACTCGTGATTGTATCAGGTTAAGGGGCTTACATAGACTGGTTTGCCATTCATAAAGCTGATAGACTGAATTATGTAGCTTCTTTGTCCGCCGATAAAATCACATATATCATAAAAAGACGGGATTGAAAGTGAACACAGGGAAGATGAAAGTGATGGTTTTGAAAGAGAAAGAGAAAAACATTATGTGAAGTAAGAATAAAAAGGTTAGCAGGTGGATTGAACGCAAGATGCAGCGTAAATGGGGCTCTTCACTCCATTGTGGGAGGTCCGTTACCGTAACAGCCTATCAAAGTCCACTGCTGAACATAGGCTTCCCCTATAGATTGCCTATAGAGGGATATTTGCCATAGTTGCCACGCTTGGCAAGCATTTTTTATTTTTAGTCGATATTAAGAAGGCGCTGAATAGAATATCATTAAATTTAAGATACACAGTAAAAAATAATAAAATAAAAGCAAAATAATAAGTGCACCTCCGGGTGTACCGACACTATCTTAATTACTTATTATCTTAATTTTACACGTGGTAGAGCCATGCTGCAGCTATATTAGTAGTATAGTTGTAGCACGAATGGGTCGGCTCGACCGGGGAAGGACCACGCTCTCACAGAAAACCAGCGTAAAATAGCAGCTTAACGCTGCTGTGTTTCGTATGGTGAGTGTAGGGAACCGGAGACCCATTTTACTGGAAAAGAGGCATTCCATCTTAGTCCTCACGGGTGCCTATGTAGATGTCTATGGGTCACAGCAACCACTTACCATCAAGTGGACTTTGTGCTCGTTTGTCACCCTATCCTATAAAAAAAAATTAAATTTTCGTAACTATACTAAGAGGCCGAAGTTAATATATTAATTTATTAAAATTTCTCTAAGAGACTCGGTTTTACGTTTTTATTTAAATAGCTCTGATGGCCCTTTTTGCAATACAAAAATAGTTTCTAAATCACTCACCATTTCTTCTGCCTAGCATTTACAACAAATTCTGCTATCTCTTCCCAGATTTAAGGTCTTTGTCCACAAGTAAAGTCAAACACAAAATAACAACCTGGTTGCTACATGGTTCTTATCAGGAAACGGAAAACTTACTTTCCTTTCATAGTTGACCCTATACATGCACACGCGTAGACTTACACTCACTCACACACACGCGCAAGTACGCAACCCCCCCCTCCATACACACAAACACACAGACACACACACAAACACACGTACACGCACGCGCACACGTACGCACGCACGCAAGCACTGCTAGAGTAAATTAGCTGTTTTTTTTTCTTTCTTTCATGCATTAATTTATAAAAAAAAATGTTTTCTTTTCTCTTTATTTTAATTTAATTGGAGTTCTATGTATTCATCGGTGTAAACAGTGTCAGTCAAGGTTCTTGGTTCCTGCGATACAAGCCTAGAGCTTAGTGCAGAAACCAGTGTATTGCTTAATTATGTAATGTTTTTTGGTTAAATAAATACATTTTCTATTTCTATTTCTATTTCTAAATCAGCCATATTCCCCCATAGCAAAATCCCATAAGACATTATGATATGTAAATAACTGAAATAAACTAATCTAGCTGTCTCGACACTAATGAGACCTCTAATCTTTCTTACAGCATCAGCTGCAGAACTTAGTGTGCTTGCTAGTTTGGATATTTAGGGGCTCCACTGAAGTCTTGCGTCGGGAGTGATGCCTAGATAAACAGTGGATTCAACAGGGCTCAGTTCTTCCCCATTTAAAAACACACTGGTATTCAGATTTTTAACATTCAGTATTGTTAATTTAATATTAGGTCTTTGCCTATGAAATTGCCGTTTTTTATGAAATAAGTTAACGTATTTTTTTTCTAAATTTTTTATTTCTATTAATCAGAAACAAAAACAATTTTTTTTCTTCAACGTAGATTATAAATAATACTTATTGAAAGTCACTCTTATGTTTAATTACCATTGGTTTGGAAAAAAACCTCTGTCCTGGGACGAACCAGCAAGAAACCCAGCTTTAAATAAATGACAGCTTAAAATCAAGTGCATCGATAGGTCTTTCAAACGAATAAAAAATTTAAGATGATATCACACACACACACATACTTTGCTTTATTTAAATTTAAATATTGGAAGTGCTTAATAAAAGACCCTTTATGTTACACATTTTTTTTTTTTCTTTAAAAAAAACGTTACCCCCACACCAGGATTTTCTCCTGTGTCGTGGAGGCAGTTTACAAACATAAATTGCACAAGGACAAACATCCAGACCCGGAACAATTATTTGTAGGCCATACAAATACTTGTTCCGTGCGGAATTCGAACCCGCGGCCCCCAGCGCAACAACTGATTGCTAAGCCACTGCGCCACGGAGCCTTCAATTAACAATACAAAACAAATTAGAAATAGCTTGGTAGCGATCACCTCATTCCCAGGGGTTATTATCATCCATAATCGAAGCAATCAAAGTAATCACCTATGCAACCGATGCATCTTTGCCAACTTCATCATCATTCATCATTACAACCTTTCATAAGTCCACTGCTGAACATGGCCTCCCCCAAGGAATGCCACAAAGCACGGTCCTGAGCCATCCATCGACTTCCTGCATGTCTTACCAGGTCGTCACTCCATCTCGTGGGGGGTCGCCCTACACTTCGCCTACCGGTACGAGGCTGCCACTCGAAAAGCTTTCTTCCCCAACGGTTGTCGGTTCTTCGAGCTATATGGCCGGCCCACTGCCACTTCAGCTTACTAATCCGTTGGGCTATGTCGGTTACTCTGGTTCTACTGCGGATATCCTCATTTCTAAGTTTACCTCGCAGAGAAACCCCGAGCATAGCCCCCTCCTGAGCGACCTTGAGCTTCCTCATGCGGCCAGCAGTGAAGGACTATGTCTCAAATCCGTATGTCATCACTGGCAACACGCACTGGTTGTACAATTTCGTTTTAAGGTTTCGAGGTATGTCTAACGAGAAGATGTGTCGTAGTTTCCCGAACGCTGCCCAGCCGAGTTGAATCCGTCGATTGACCTCTCGGTCGAAGTTGGACTTGCCTAGTCGGACTATTTGTCCCAGGTAAACATACTCGTCAACAAGACTCGACAACTAGACCTTAGTGCTCCCAACGTAGTGGCAGTTTATTGATGCCCCTTTTTGAAGAAATCAGCTGGACGGGAGGCAACAAATTCTTTAAAGGCATTTTGTACAGCATCTCGGGTATTCAATTTCTTCCGTCTAAAAAGTTATCCGAATTCTGGAAAAAGTAGAAGTCTGTAGGCGCAAAGTCTGGTGAGCACGGCGGATGTCGGAGAGCTTCCAAGTCCAGCTCTTGTAACTTGGAGACCTTCTGTTGTTCAGTATGGTCCAGGACGAGCGTTGTCGTGTGAGAGCAGCGGGGACGAGCGATTGACCAAAGCTGGTTGGAGACGTGCGAGCTTCTCCATCATTGTGTTCAGTTCTTCACGGTACACATCTGCAGTAATGCCGTTTGGTAAGAAGCTGTGATGAATCACACTGGCACTAGACCACCAAACAGTGATCATCACTTTTCTAGGAGTAAGTTTTCGTTTAGGGTGTTGTTTAGGTGCTCAAACAGGATCCAACCAACTTGCTTGTAATTTTTCGTCGCAGGTAACAATGCGATTCAAAATTCCTTCGTTAGTATGCTTATATTGAGCAGTGCAAGGCACATCTCGACGCGTACTTCGCGCTGGCGATCATTGAGTTCGTGGGGTACCCATTTGTCAAGTTTTCTAGCTTGCACATTTGACGCAAATGGACCAATATTATTTTGATGCTAACGTCGAAAGCTGCTGCTCATTCAGCCGTAGATTGAGTATCATCAGCTTCCACAATCACCTTTAATTCGTCATTGTGGACCCAAGTTTTCGGTCGACCACGGGGTTCATTTTTCAGGTCGAAATATTCAGAACGGAAGCGGGCAAATTCAAATGCGATGAAAACATAACGCTAATCAATAAACAAATGACTAATTTTGGAAAAAGAATATATGTAGTTAGAGAATAGGTTTCGTTTTATTGCCGTTTAAATGTAGATTAAACCAATGCACTAATTTTGATATAGCATTAGTAACTTCGTCACATTTAATTGACGTTTAAGTTTAAAAATCATATTTTTTTATTTTATATCTTATATACTTAGATAGGAATATTATATATTATATAGATAGGAAATTATTTATTGTACAGGAAATATTTTTTACTAGCTAACCTTTGGTAGGGGGGAAGGGGAAAACTATGGGAAGAACTGCAGAGGACTTAACTCTGCAAAATTATTTTATCTAAAAGGCGTACATAATGCGCTAATTGTTATTACTTGTACATAAATAAAGAATGATTGGCCCCTGCATTAATGAATTTAATTGATGAGATAACCTCCGCGAGTAAACACAATGGTATGTAGACAAAATCAAAGTCCAAACATTTAGAAAACCGTCTCGTATTCGTCATTTATAGTGGCGTGACTCGACTGAGCCAATTAAATGTTACTTTTACGATTAGATAATGTTGTGCATGCTTCAGTCATATAGCGGCGTATTTTATCATCCGATAGAAAATATTAAATTGACATTTTAACACACTCCTACACTTGCCTTAGTTCTCAAACGGTTACAGCCTATCAGAAGTCTACTGCTGAATATAGACCTCGCCCATAGATTGCTTCATAGAGGGGATAATATCGACGCTACGCTTGACAAGTAGATTGGAAACCGCAGTATTTAATTTTTTTTATTAATAAGAACTTATTAGAAAGACGCTGCTGCGCATCTCCTGGTTTCTTTTGCTGTGTTACATCTTACAACACCCACGGGACGATATGGGAAAGAAAGAAAGAAATAAAGAAAAGCTTTTATTCCAGTTTAAGCATGCAGCTCACAGTAAAAGTAATTACCTACATGCAAAAATATAAATAAAACTAAATTAAATATAGTTGGCAAACATTATAAATTTAAGAAAATACACTTAAATAACCCCTGTGCTGCAGCATGAAACTGTGAAAAGGACCGGACTCAGTGATAACGCTGGTTTTCAGTCCAACCTATACCCCGAGGCAACTCGGGCTGCTGATGCTGAGTACACGCTCGCTCTTGATGTCTGAAATCTTAAAAGAAAAAAAAAATATATATACATATGTATAGATGGACTAATAGTAGAATAAGCAGTTTTTTTTTTCAAATAGGATACGTGTGCATGTAATATCTGTAGTACTTTTGTATTAAAAAAATCTGAGATTTCTAAATAAATTTAAAAGAAAATATAGTCTACCCACATAATATGCAATTTCCCTTTTAGTTTCAATTTTGTTATTTTTACATTTTTAAATATTGCAAATTAAGCCAGGATTTAGTAAAAAATAAAGTGCAAAACCGCTCGTTGTCTATGGAACACAGTTAAATTAGTAGTAAATTCATCAGTCAGACATAATTCAGTGTTTTCGCAGTTGTAATATTAGTATGTGTATAGATGTAGTTTTTTTAATATACAATTTTATGTTAATTCATTACTATCCAGTATTTGAGTTAAAATCTATAATACCTAACTATTTTTTTATGTAGAAGAGGGAGCAAAGGAGCATGCGGCTCATCTGATGGTAAGTGAGATGGTAAGAGATTGGTAGCTTTACTTACTTGGGGGTTATGAATTAAAAATGTAAAAATTATGAATGAAAAAATAACCTTTGTTGTTGTTGTTTTTTTTTTTTATATAGAAGAGGGCGCAAACGATGATGCGGCTCACCTGATGGTAAGTGACTATCGCTGCCAATGAACAACAGCAACACCAGGGGAATTGCAGATGCGTTGCCGACCTTTTAGAAAGGTGTAAGCGATGTGCCGGCATGAAATACTGTCTCGCTCTGCTGAGCACGCCAAGCTTTTTAGAGGCCAATTTAGCCTTCCTTTCCAAATGACCACGAAACTGCATACTATTCGATATGTCGACGCCGAGGATTCCGATGCTAGCTGAGGCAGTGAGTACCTTGAAACTGAGGTGATACGACAAAGGGGTTCTTTTGAGCAGTAAACGCGCAAACTTATGTCTTCTGGGGATTGAACTGGACTAGATTTATTCGCCACCAATCCGAGACTTTGTTCAACAAAGTCTCGACTTTAGACACAAGTTTGTTCCGGTACTCGACGACGTTTTCCCCAGAAATATTGGCACGGCTGATGTATAAAGTATCACCAGTTCTGTCGTCTGCATAGCAATGAATGTTACCAGTTTGCAACATATCATTGATATGCAGGAGAAACAGCATTGGTGATAGCACGCAGCCTTGTGGAACACCAGCGTTGATAGGCTTGAAATCAGAGCATGCACTGTCTACTACGACCTTGATGCTCCAAACAGCAAGGAAGCTGGTGATCCATTTGCACAATTTCTCGGGAAGCCCATAGGAAGGAAGCCTCGAAAGAAGCGCTTTGTACCAGACCCGATCGAAGGCCTTCGCTATGTCCAAACTAACGGCCAATGCCTCCCCCTTGGACTCTACTGCCTCCGCCTATCTATGAGTCAGGTAGATCAGAATATCACCAGCTGTTCGACCCCGACGAAAACCGTACTGGCGGTCACTAATCAGCTGGTGATCTTCAAGGTACCTCATAAGCTGGCAGTTTATAATGGATTCCATTGTTTTGGATAACAAGTAGCTGATGGCGATAGGCCTGTAGTTGGACGGGTCTAAGCGGTCGCCTTTTTTAGGGATCGGGTGGAACAAAGCTGTCTTCCATAAATCCGGGACTACGCCTTGGGAGTAGGAGTACCGGAAAAAACACCTTAAAACCGGTGCCGGAGGTGGTAAAAAAGGAAACCAAAGAGAATAGTAGTACCGATAAAGACGCGTTTAAACCGGTGCCAACTCTGGAACACACGTCTTCAGCACAATGTGAGGGACTTCATCAGGCCCATTCGACTTGCTGACGTCCAGGGAGAAGAGTGCTTTGCAAACCGAGCGCTGTGTAAACCGCACATCCGGCATGGAGCACTTACACCGCGGGATGGTCGGCGGTGTGTTCCCCCCGTCATCTAGAGTCGAGTTGGACGCAAAGAGAGAGCTCAACAGATCGGCTTTCTTCTTTGCGGCATGGGCCAGTGAGTCGTCATCTCGGTGCAGAGATGGAAGAGATGGCTGACAGAAGTTCCCTTGGACAGCCTTGGCAAGAGACCAGAATGAACGGGTTCCTTAAGGAAGGCAAACTAGCATTTCGCCAATTCTGCCTATGTGCTCAGACTTTGCCTTGGCAATGACACTTTTGAAGGACCTAGAGGCGGAATTATACTTCTTTTTAAGAGCGCTGGTGATTACATCCTGAGACTTTGATGCGTCAGCCCAGGCCCAGTAGCACTTCTGCTTATAGCGGGATGCTATTTTACAGGAGCGACCAAACCATGGCTGGGATCTGCCTCCGATGGGCACCACAGAGGATGGAATAAACAGTTCCATACCCTGAAGTACCACATCAGCAACAGAATGAGCAACAACGCTGGGATCTTCCGGCGAGAAGCAAACCCGCCCCCAAGGGTAGGATGCAAAATAAGACCGCATCCCGTCCCAATCGACCGACCTATAGTGCCAAACGCGGTGGCAAGCTGCAGATCGCATCTGCGATTGGAGCGTGAGTGGCACCTTACTCCGGATCAGACAATGGTTCGAAGACCCCAGAGGGGCATCGACGGAGACCTGATATCCGTCCGGATGAGAGGTCAGCAGAAGGTCCAACAGGGAAGGTACATGATCCTCCACATCTGGGATCCGCGTAGGCGAAGTAATCAGTTGTGTTAGATCATATGCCAAGGCAAAGACATAGACAGATCTACCCGCATGATCGGTTAAACGAGAACCAAGACATTCAGGGTGATGGGCGTTAAAATCACCGAGTATCAAGATCTCTGCGGATAGGACATGTAGCACGGAGTCTGCAGCCATTTGGAAGTGGTCGATGAGTCGGTCTGTGTCGGCATTACCGCTATGGGACCTATAGAGGCACCCGTAGACGCGGGGATGGTCGTCGCTGTCTACGCGCAGCCATAGGATGAACAGGTCCGTATCTTCAAGACTGCCGAGGCGTCGAAAACAGAAGTCCTCTCTGACGCAATACGCAAACTCTAGCTCGGGGCACAAAGGACTTTTCTAATTTGTACCCCGGGTAGGAGAGATATGAAGTATCAGCCTGGTATTCTGTGAGCTGGTATTCTGTGAGCTCGTGGTACCACCCCGGTTCGAGCCGGCCCAGGCACCACTGGACCACTGTTAAACGGGTAAGAGGCGGCTGGTGACAACTGGAACAGGAGATGGACAGCAGCATGTTCCTAATAACAACCTAAAATGATAAAAAAAAATCGGTTGCCAATCCGCTTTGCAATCGTGGCAACTGTGTCAAAATCCCCAACGAGCTAATCTATGATGGAGGCTTATGTTCAGCAGTGGACTTTTGTAGGCTGTAACGGATTGAATGAAAAATAAGACGGTGTAATTTGCGGAAAGCTCCGTAAATTTTGTTCTAAGCTATTGGGATCATTTTATTTTGTTTTATGAATGTGGCTGTTATATCTACCCAGTTTCGTAGATTTGACAAATAAAATCTGTCAGTGGTCACGGATAATAATACGAAAACTTCATTTCATTTTCAATCACCATTCACATTCAGCCACAGAGTACATTGTATAATGTATACAAGCAAGTACAATACAGGTGATTATTATACTTTACATTAGTGATAGACGTCGAAAAAAAAACATCGATGTTTTTTTTCGATCTAATGCATCGCTCAGTGGTATCGATGTTATATCGATAAATATATCAATGTTTTCCACACATCGATTGTTTTTTAAACACTAACTGAACAGGGAAAGTTTCAAAATGGATTCCTACTTAATAATTTTGGGAATCGTGACGAGCAACTTATTAACTCAATGAAAACAATAGAATAGAATAATTTTTATTCAATATTGATTACAAGTAATTCTTAATAAAAGTCAATTTTTTACTTTACCACTGGTTCGGAAATAACCTCTGTCCTGGGAAGAACCAGCAAGAAACCCAGCGGGACTTTTTTTAATAAATTTTACAATTTAAATAGTTACAAACAATTTACAAATTTTATTTTAGAAACAGCTTGGAACTGACCACCCAGAGGTTATTATCTAACTTGTATTCATTTATATTATAATAACTCTTTTTGTAAAGTTTTTGTTTAATCAAATATTTAAATTTGGTAACACTATGCTCAATAACCTCAATAGTGTCTCCCAACGGATAGTTCTTAAGATGAACAAGAACCAAACAAAAACCATGTTTAACATCCATGTCACACCTATGCCGGTAGTTGTTGCGTCAGACACCTACTATACCTCAGAACCTATGAATCTGAGACGTGGTCCCTCACTGCTGGACGTATGAGGGAGTTCAAAGTCGCTCAGCGAGCTATGGAGAAGGCTATGCTCGGCGCTTCTCTGCGTGATAGACTTAAAAACGCGGATATCCGCAGTAGAACCAGAGTAACCAACATAGCACAAAGAATTAGTGTGCTGAAGTGGCAATGGGCCGGCCATATAGCTCGAAGAACCGACAGCCGATGGGGTAGAAAGGTTCTCGAGTGTCAGCCTCGTACCGGCAGGCGAAATGTAGGGCGTCCCCCCACTAGATGGAGTGACGACCTGGTAAGACATTCAGGTGTGCTGACAATGGATGCAGGTGGCTCGGGACCGTGCTTTGTGGTATTCCTTGGGGGAGGCATGGGCCTTTGTTGAACTGAACATGGGTTCAGCAGTGGACTTGTGAAAGGCTGTAATGATGATAATGATGATGATGATGATGATGATAAAATATTTATAGGAGGGGAATACCATTGCTTTCGCATAGACGCCACTTTACGAATAGTCTTCGAACCGAAAAAACATGTCTGCATCGCTATCAGTCAAATTACTTTCCATAATTATGGAAAATTAATTTTTTCCTCCGAGGATGCAGACTTAATCTTTTCGGTGCGATAACTACGTACTTCGTGGCACTTATGCGAAAGCAATGGTAGAATTTTATCCTAGCAGCAGTGGAGTAGCGTGCCTTAGAGGGGCCCTGTATCAAAATTTGTCGGGGGGCCCAAATGAAGGGTAAAGATTTTTCACAAAAGGAACAAAAACTCTCGCAATGAGTTAAAATAATTATATATTGATTATAATCTATTACTTACAATTAATACTTCTAGGAACTAAGCTTGCCAAGCAATTCAAACCAACATCCTGTCCCATAGAAGTCCTTAGAATTTTTGCTTACACATGTTCGGGGCCTCTGTAGCCCGGGGGCCCCGTGTCATTGATACGGCTGATACGGCGATATCGATACTTTACATCGAGTGATTTTAATACATGAACGTATATATCGTCCATCAGTATCTAGGAGTAAAGTATTCTGTGATCAGTATTCAGTACATTATACCCCGTTTACACTCTCGCGCAAGCGGCGAGGCGAGTCGCGAGGCGGGCCACGAGGTGCGAGTGTAAACGCTAGCTCGTGGCTCGCCTCGCAGCTCGCCTCGCCACTCGCGGCGCTCTTGTTGGAGGCGGTTTTTTGGGCACGAGGCAAAGGACCTCGCGAGGAACGCGAGCGTGGTGTTTACACTCGCACTCTCGTTTCAGTTTGTTTACGATGCCCTTCCATAATAACATTCGAATTACTTTTGTGTTAAAATTACAATTTTAACATAATAATATTATTTAATCTTGCACAATAGGTACTAGCATTTTATATAAAATTATGAAATTGAAAAGGTTCTGTTTCGATGAATAGATATCATCCACCATATTTGTGTTATCGAAATATCAATAAATCGGTATACATAGCCTTGGCTCTTTTATATAGAACTAGCTGACCAGTCAGACGTTGTTCTGCCCTTTTCGACGACCATTTGCTTTCCTGAAAAAACTCTTGAGATTAACAATAAAAAAATTGAGGGTCACTTATCGGGATAAAAACTATCCTCTCTCTCAAGTTGGACCAAACTGCACACAGCGTGCAAAATTTAATTGAAATCAGTTCAGTAGTTTTGGAGTTCATCGCGGACAAACAATGTGACACGTAATCTATACATCTATACATCTATACAAATAAATAAAATTGAAGTGTCTGTTTGTAATGTCAAAATTACAGTTTTTTACTAAATGCATATGAAAGTAAATAAAATACAACCTATAACTAAAATACAATTTTTAAAATTTTTGTCTGTCTGTCTGTCTGTTTGTTCCGGGTAATCTCCGAAACGACTGGACCGATTTTGACGGGTCTTTCACTGGCAGATAGCTGATTTCATAAGGAGTAACTTAGGCTACTTTTATTTTAGAAAAAGAATCAGGGTTCCGCGCATAAACATAAAAACCCTAACACGCGAACGAAGTCGCGGGGAACAGCTAGTTTTTATATATAAAGATTACGTGTCACATTGTTTGTGCGCGATGGACTCCTAAACTACTGAACTGATTTCAATGAAATTTTGCAGACTCTGTGCAATTTGGTCCAACTTGAGAGATAGGATAGTTTTTA
This sequence comes from Parnassius mnemosyne, assembly GCA_963668995.1. Lineage (NCBI taxonomy): Eukaryota > Metazoa > Arthropoda > Insecta > Lepidoptera > Papilionidae > Parnassius > Parnassius mnemosyne. The sequence continues at coordinate 18,538,977 of CAVLGL010000080.1, forward strand.
TCCTGATAAGTGACATTCAATATTTTTTTATTACAAATTTAAGAACTTTTTATATGAAGGGTCGTCTAATAGGGCAGAACAACGTCTGCCTGGTCAGCTAGTCTATACAAATAAATAAAATTGAAGTGTCTATTTGTAATGTCAAAATTACGGCTTTTTACTAAATGCATATGAAAGTATATACGATACTTATAACAAAAACACAATTTTTAAAATTTTTGTCTGTCGGTCTGTCTGTCTGTTTGTTCCGGCTAATCTCTGAAACGGCTGGACCGATTTTGACGGGACTTTCACTTGCAGATAGCTGATGTCATAAGGAGTAACTTAGGCTACTTTTTTTAGAAAAAGAATTAGGGTTCCGCACAAAAAAACTAAAACCCCAAATCACACGCGGGCGAAGTCGCGAGGAACAGCTAGTTTTTATATATAAAGAGAAGGGTGACAAATGAGCACAGTTCACCTGATGGTAAATGGACACTGTGGCCCATAGACACCCACATTTATCAATAAAACAACTAATTACTTAATAATTACAACCATAATATAGTGCTTATAAGCTGCAGCATAGCTCTGCCACGCTATTTTTAGGCTACCAAAGACAATTAAATATGACTTACTTCACTCGTCATCATTTAATATAACCAATTTATTCTGTGATATAACTTAACTAACTAGTGCTTAGTAACTGTAATTTAACTAGTGTTACAAATAGCCAGGATAGTTTTCTAATGCTGAGTTTTAATTATTTAATTTATATTCCAGCAATTTTTATACCATTGGAATATTTTCTTTCCCATACTAGCCCTTATGATAAATTAGGTAACAAATCCCAGTAATGTTACTTCTAAGTTACAACGTTCAAATAACATTTTTTCTGCGGTTCTGACTTGTACTCATACGTGTGCTCCGCGCGAAAGTCGCAACGAACTGAACAAAATTGCCCCAATTGCGCTACACACGCGACAGCGGCAGGGCCGATCTAGGGAGCTAGGAAGGTCTTGCGCTGCTGCCGCCCTGTCACAGGGCCCACTTAAAAAATTGCCCCTGCTTGCCTACACACATTACAATTAAGGAGGCAATTAAGGGTCATCCCTACTCCTAGACACTAGATTGCTCCTGCAGCAGGCAGGTCAGTAGCCGCCTTAACCGCTAGCCGCCTTTACCTTGCAACAACACGCGAGCTGCGAGGCGAGGTACGAAGCGAGGCGCGAGGCGAGAGTCTAAACCCGGTATACCACGCCGCTCGCGCGAGAGTGTAAACGGGGGGTTACATTTACATCATTATATTCTGTTGTATTCTGTTCTGTTTCACTTCACTTTCAGTCAAAATTTAAAATTCTCAGGTAAAGAGGTGTCGCCTGCTGTCATTGGTATCGATAATTAATTAATATTCCCGTTTAAAAAATTCAAATAATTGTGGTTATTAAACATTTAATACGTATATTTATTTTATATTGTTGTTGTAATTGGAATATTTAATTAAAAATGAGCGATAAACAAAAAGATAAAAAAGAAATTCGTGTTTGGTGTGATGGATGGTAAGAAATTAATTTTTATTTTAGTTTCAACGTAGGTTAAGTATTTCATTTTCGGCCTATTTCTGGATAGTTTTAAATTGACATTATAAGCATTCTCTAAATATTATTTAAAGGTGAAAATTGACTCAATATATATACCTATAGTATTTTTTTTTACTTTATATAGATTTAAGCTTGCGAAATAAATTAATCTAAAATAAACTATAATATTCTTAATCTTTCAAATAAATAATTTAAAATTAAAAATGTTGTACAGCCGACTTCAATATAAGTTATTTAAGAATAACTCAAAAACTATTGGTCTGACCTTGATCAAATTCATATGGGATCACACGAGAACTATCAGCTTTCAGATAAAAAAAAGAATCATCGAAATCGGTTCACCCAGTACAAAGTTATGAGGTAACACATAAAAAAAACATACAGTCGAATTGAGTACCATCTCCTTTTTGGAAGTCGGCAGAAAAATTGCTTAAATGGAAAAATCCATGGCTGTATTTTTATAGAATAAGGGTAACAAACGAGCACACAGTCCACCTGATTGTAAGTGGTTGCTGTGACCCATAAACATCTACATTTATTCTCAATAAAGAATCAAAAATCAAAATGCAGATGCGTCGTTACCCGTGAGGACTAAGATGGTATGCCTCTTTCCAGTAAAAAGGGTCTCCGGTTTTCTACACTCATCATACGAAACACAGCAGTGTCAAGCTGCCATTTTACGCTGGTATTCTGTGAGAGCGTGGTCCTTTCCCGGTCGAGCCAACCCATTCACACTACAACTATAATACTAATATAGCTGCAGCATGGCTCTACCACGTACAACGTTTCAGTAATTGTTTTGATTTTCAGTTATGACATGGTCCACTTTGGGCATGCAAATTCTCTAAGACAAGCCAAAGCATTAGGAGATGTGTTAATAGTTGGTATACATACAGATGAAGAAATATCTAAGCATAAAGGCCCTCCAGTATTTACACAAGAAGAACGCTATAAAATGGTTCGTGCTATTAAATGGGTTGATCAGGTGGTAGAAGGAGCACCTTATGTTACAACCTTAGAAACCTTAGATAAATATCAATGCGACTTTTGTGTACATGGAGGTATGTCCAGAAAATTTTTCTGCTTAAACTCTACTTATCGCTGTGTAGTGGCGGTGTAAGAATATCCACTACCCTATACCTGTTTAATATCAACCAGTGAGACTTAAGAGGCAAAAAAGGGAACGTAACATGGACGAAAATAATAAAAAACTGCAATTGCCAATTTGCCTGCCAAGTGTGGCAACTATGGCAAAGTCCCTCCTATGAAGCAGACTGTGCAGGAGGCCACTTTATTCCATCTTTGCATTATTTAAAAAAAAAATAAGGAACATAGTTCATGCTATGTTGAAGTTTCCAAAAATGAGCTTTAACAGCTTAAAGCAACAATCAATATAGAAAGTTGAAAACCTTGAATTCCTTTTAATGTATAGGAAAAGTATGTTTACCAATATATATTAAGGAATAAATATTCTAAATACAGTGAAAACTTACTTTTAAGAAATTCAATGGACCAGACAATTTATTTGGTTATAAAGAGTTACCATTAGAAGGATTGAGTAAAAAATAACAACAATTTTTTAATGCAAATTTTTTAAGCTTTAATATTAATACAAAAATTTAAGGCCAGTGAAAATATTAATATAATAGATTATAAGTACTCCATTATTTTCCTATGCACTTTTTGCTATATTTAGATTGCACTGTGCTATGTGTTTTTGATATCCATTTAAAAGTTCTAGCATTGTCTTCATGACACAATAAGAATCTTTCCAAAATATGGTTGCATCCAGTGCTTGTCTGATACTGATTGGGTAGGGATTATTGGATTGTTCCTCCTGAAAGTAGATCTGTTGACTCTTCCCAGCTTACATGGCAACTCTGATAATTTCTTCATCGGTCTGCTTTACTATACAGAAACAAAATTCTGCAGCCCTTTGTTGGTAAAGGTGACTATCATCTTAAAATGTTAAATCCACTCACTAAGCGGCAGATCATCTTCGTTCGATTCGGATTCTTGACTTGCAGAGATGCCTGCAAAATCAGTAGATAGACCAGCATGGCGAAAAGAATGCGGTATGATTACTGCTGTCACCTCATCCCAGGCTCTGCTCATTAAATTATTGATGGAAAACTTACTATCAGATTCAATTGTTTCCAGTATTCGTGGGAAAAAACACTTGTTCTGTTTTGAAGATTGGCGATTGCAGAATGAGCAGAGTAGTTGTCCACAAGAAGTAAAATTTTGCCTTCCTTTTAGCTCTGCATCCAACCTCTGTACTTCTTCTTCAAAAAGGTGTGATGTCATCCATGCAGACTTGTTTGCTTTATTAGTGACTGGCAATCAAAAAATTAGTTTTTTTGATTTACCAGTGCCGTAAATTCTTTGGAGGGTTGGCCAACCACATATTTTTCACTTTTAAACTTTTTGAGTCTTATCTGGTGCCAGTTTGTAATAAATGCCAATTTTATCTGCATTAAAAATGTTGCTGGTAGAGTACCGCGGCTTCATCTTAGACCACGACTTCTCAAGCCATCCGTTTACGACGTTTCTGTCGACTTGACGGGCTTCTTTACTCATCTGATGTTTATTTCGTGAAGTCTTTTAAATTTTCCGAGCTGTCCTTCTGTGGTTTTAAAGTCTGTGATACCCAGCTGTTCAGTGAACTTTTCAGTCTTTAATTTTATAATTAGGCCAATGATTGCCTAGACAATGCCATGCTGCAGTACTATGCTGCTGCTGGAAACACTGTAGCATAGCTTTGTCTAGATCTTCAAATTTTGGCTTACGTATCTTCTTACAAGAGTCGAACTCCTTGCACTTCCAAACTGATTACAGTGGACGGAGTGACTAACCACCATCCAACATCACTCTTCTTTTCATCATTTTCTATTGTATTTTACATAACTTTTTTGTCTAGAGACAAAATCTTTCTTTTACATCTAGTTGTTTACCGAATGGATTTCATGCTCACATTGACCGATATGGTCAATATTGTATGAAGGATAGGCAATAACCATAATAAACCACATGTACAAAAAATATTACTAAAAATTATTAAAAAAATTACGTCCAGTCCCTGGAACTTCCTATAACACGTGATAATCGCCACACCATTAGTGTTAACATCTGGCTTACAACAGTAAAGGTTTTTTTACGTCTAAACAATGGCCTAGTATTTGCGATAGAGTACCCTTTGTTATAGAGAGTGATTGAATGTATTGTATTGAGATAAAGATAATTTTCAGTGTATACCAATTTTATTTAATCTAATTATATCAAAAAAACTAAGTATGCTTGTTAAAATGCTACAACATTACTAATAGATAGAACAAAAATATAATTTTTGGTATGATAGCATATCCCATAAAGTCTCAAAACGTACATTTTTACAGTGGTATTGCTATTATTTATGCTTGTCACGCATGTAACTAAATATTATAAGTCATGCATATCAAACCTCAATAATGATGAAAAAATTTTAATATCAAATAGCAACAATAAAAAGCATGCATAAGCAATTTGTTCCAGTATTGTTATTTTCCATTATATAAACAGGCAAATACAATAATTAACAAAATACGATGTAGAATACAAGAAAAAAGAAAATTGTAAATTACATAATAAAATCAATATTTTTTAAATTTTCAGATGACATCACAGTGACTGCAGATGGAATAGATACATATCATTTAGTTAAAAAAGCTAACAGATACAGGTAGAATTTTTAATCATTGAAGTTTATATGCTTAATTAATGCATATTATCATATAATACTATTGAAATTAATATAGCATAAAGGCATGACTCTTAACGTTATGCATTGCTTCATTTCAGCTATGGTGGTCTACTAATAAAACTTACAGAATACCAGCGTGAAGTAGAAGCTTACTTCTGCATTCCGCCTGGTGAGTGCAGGCGGCCGGAGGCCCAATTCCTCCCCCCCCCCTCTCCCCATCAACATGGTAGCGGAATTAAATGGAAGACTACCCCAGGAGGGTACCAGCATCCCTGGAGAATCCCTTGCTGAGCATCCACGCCCAAGCTACCCTACTTTTTGTGAGCGTTGGTGCTCAGGCTGCCGTGCGTATTTTGAGGGGAGGGGAAGGGGGGCGAAATTTCGTTCAAAACGAAGCCTGCTTGTGGCAAGCGGAGCAATAAGACAAAGGCAACCCATGCCATGCTTTCCGTGAATTTCTGCAATATCAGGGGACTTCATTCAAACCTTAACGCCGTCTACTGCCATCTGGAGACGGTAAAGCCGGCCTTTTCTAACCGAGACACAGATGTCCTCTCCGGCTGATACTTCGTACCTGTCCTACCCGGGGTACAAATTAGAACACTCCTTTGTGCCCCGGGCTGGAGAGTTTGAGTGTACGTAAGAGAGGACATCTGTTTTCGATGCCTCGTCAGTCTTGAAGTTACGGACCTGTCCATCCTATGGCTGCGCGTAGACAGCGACGACCATCCTCGCGTCTACAGATGCCTCTATAGGTCCCATAGCGATAATGCCGACACAAACCGACTCATAGACCACGTCCAAATGGCTGCAGACTCCGTGCTACAACAGGTCCAATCCGCAGAGATAGTGATGCTCGGTGATTTTAACGCCCACCATGCTGAATAGCTTGGTTCCCGTTTAACCGATCTGTTTATGGACTGCCTTGGCATATGGTCTGACACAACTGATTACTTCGCCTACGCGGATCCTAGATGTGGACTTCTTCTGCTGACCTCTCATCCGGACGGATATCAGGTCTCCGTCGATGCCCTTCTTGGTTCTTCGGACCATTGTCTGATCCGGAGTACGGTGCCACTCATACTCCCATCGCAGTTGCGCTCAGCAGCTAGCCACCGTGTTTGGCACTATAGATCGGCCGATTGGGACGGGATGCGGACCACAGATGATGGAATTATTTATTCCATCATCTGTGGTGCCTATTGAAGGCAGAATTCAGCCATGGTTTGATGACCTCCTTGTTCTCCAAAGTAATGGAAATTATTATTAACTGCCAGCTCATGCGGTACCTAACTCCTATTTGGGCGGAGGCAGTGGAGTCCCAAGGGGGAGGCGTTGGCCGTTAGTTTGAACATAGCGAAGGCCTTCGATCGGGTTTTTCACAAAGCGCTTCTTTCGAAGCTCCCTTCCTATGGGCTTGGCGAGAAATCGTGCAGTTGGATCACCAGTTTTCTTGCAGATCGGAGCATCAAGGTGCTCCGATTACAAGCCCATTAACGCTGGTGTTCCACAAGGCTGCGTGCTAACACCAACGCTATTTCTTGTGCATATCAATGATATGTTGCAAACCGGTAACATTCATTGCTATGCATACGACAGCACTGGTGATGCTTTATATACCAGCCGTGCCAATATTTCTGGGGAAAACGTCGTCGAGTACCGGAACAAACTTGTGTCTAAAGTCGAGACTTTGTTGAACAAAGCTCAGACGGAGCGACTAAATCTAGTCCAGTTCAATCCCCAGAAGGCACTAGTTTGTGCGTTTACCGCTAAAAAGAACCCCTTTTTCGTATCTCCTCAGTTTCAAGGCACTCCCCTTGTTACCGCTGCCAGTATCGGAATCCTCGGTGTCGACATATCGAGTGACGTGCAGGTTCGTGGCACTTGGAAGAGAAAGCCAAATTGGTCTCTAAAAAACTTGGTGTGCTCAGCAGAGCGGGACAGTATTTCATGCCGGCCTACACCACTTGCAACTTTACAAGGTGCAGGTTCGGCCTCACATAGTATAGAGATGGGGACAGTATTTCATGTGAGGCCGAATCACATGGAATACTGTTACCATCTCTGGGTAGGGGCTCCCGAGTGCCAGCTCCTTACACTTGAGCGCATCCAGCGCAGAGCGGTTCGAATCGTCGACGACCGAGTTCTTTCCGATCGGCTTGACTTACTGGCTCCGCGATTAATATGCATCCATCTATTGTAGCCTATCAAAAGTCCACGGCTGTACAAAGGCCTCTTCCATAGATTTTCTCATAGCAAGGGATATGCATATAAGGGATTGCCATGCTTGACATGCCGGTTGGCAACTGCAGTGGTTTTTTTTTAAATTATTGTTACTGTTATAACGATGATGCTGTAGTCCACCTATTGGTTCAGTTCTCCTCTGTCACCCATGGATGATATGTAGTACTGGATTATTTTACGCTACTGCTACACAACGAACAGATAGAAGCGGAAATAACATTTTCCATTATTTCTGAGGTGGTAAAATATTTATATGAAAATCTGTTGTCGTGTGTATATCCAGTGGTTGACTATTGAATGAATGAATGAATATACTTTATTGTACACCACAAACAAATAAACAAATTACATAACAAAAGATAGATTAAATGTACAATTTGGCGGCCTTATCGTTACATAGCGATCTCTTGTTATAATTATGAAGAAAAGAACATTTTGTTTAAGGTCAGATTGCAAGAATAACTAGACACTATTTTGACACTCGAGAATTCATATCTCTTGAAATAGTATATTGCTCGGATACAAATTGCACATTTACATAATATATGAAATACGCAATAAAATTCTCTATTGAATGGATTTTTAAAACGCATTATATTCATCGATATAAAAAATTATAAAAAATGTTTGCTATTGACCTTACAGACTGAAACATCTGCACTATGAACATAAATAAAGTGTTTTATTTTATTTTATTTTATATATTTGTCACATAAGTTAAATATAAATTTCAGCTTTCAGCTTTCCTTTTATATATAAAAATCGACGTCAAACCTTCACTCACTCGTCGTATACTATACATATATACATATTGCGCGAACACTCCTCCGTTCGCGCAATATGTTTAATATGTTTAACTTTTTTCTGCAATACATTTTACTTTGTATTTTTTTAGGGAAGTCCCTCGGACGGCTGGTGTGTCTACAACGGACTTAGTGGGCAGAATGCTACTGCTGACAAGAGAACATTTCAAGTAAACTATTTAATAACGTAGAAATTAAAGTAACACTATTAAAAATAGGGAATCTGTAACCAGGAATTTCAGTACTAGTCTTCAACTGATGGGATTTCCTTGTTCTTTTGGTACTTTTAGCCAGCTACTACTTTTTGTTCAATGATAGTGCTATAGGTGAAGGAGCAAGCAATAGTACTACTCAACGGGTGATGAATATTTTAGCTTTTTAAGTGAAAACTTTTTTAGAATCGATGTGAACTAAAAATACAAGACATATACATCTATAGGATTTAACCTGCGAGAGAAGGAGATAGAATACAGTGTAGTAAGCGACAGTAGCCAGGTTATGGGTTCGAATCCGCCATTCGACTACTGTTGTGGGGACCATTCCTAATAAGCATTTTCAGCTTACCAGTAGTGGTTAAAGGGAATATTCGTATGTTTATTGAGAACTAGGTGTTCCCCGCGACTTCGCCCGCTTGTAATTTAGGGTTTCAATTTTTTTTGTACGGAACCCTAATTCTTTTTCCAAAATAAAAGTAGCCTAAATTACTCCTTATAACATCTGCTATTTGCCAGAGAAATTCCCGTCAAAATCCAACCATTTCGGAGATTAGCCGAAACAAACATACAAAAATTTTAAAAATTATGTTTTTGTTATAAGTACGGTATATACTTTCATATGCATTTAGGCCGTTATTTTAACATTACAAACAGACACTTCAATTCTATTTATTTGTGTAGATATCATTACATTACTACTAGCAATGGCTAGTATTTAAAAAAAAATACAGTGTTTACTATTATCTCAGTCTCCTCTTTGTGCGGTCCTTTAAAGTTGGTTAGTATAAATTTTACTATTAAAATAAACAGTATAAAATTTAATAAATTTATTAAATAAATAGAATTAACCATATTTAAAAAATTGATATCCAATCCATTTATAACAATATACGATGTCATAACTTGCCGTCTGGGGTCTATTTTACGTACCACCTTGAGAGTCAATAAATGAGGGCTAATAATCTTCTACTCACCAGATATCGCTAGTTGTGACCGAGGTGAAATTCTTTATTACACAATATCAATTAATTGAGAACTTAGTTTTAAATAGTAGTTTATCAGTCTTTAGAGTATTATTTATTATTTTAATAATATAACAATGCCTCAGTGGTTTCTATTTTCAATTTTGTTTATAGTTTGGTTTATTTATTTCCAAACTAATTTAAAAAAAATCTTTATTGATCAACTAAAACTTTACAATTATCTTGAAACATGGGTGGAATCTTCTTTTAAGTGTAAAGTGTGTAAGTGTAAAATCAATTAATATAAAATATAACTAATAATAAGGAAAGAAACATTAATCTTTACATTTTTCTAAGGAATTATCTTCCCCGCTATGAAATCTGTTAAATATTTTACCTCATTGTAAAGTGGCGCTGTCCTGGTGACAGATAAAGTCGTGGATGCCCCATTTTTAGTTGGATAATATGAGTTTATCTATAAAATTAAGTAGATGTCTAAAAATAAGGATTGTAACATTTATTTGCTATAAAATTAAACGTTTATCATCCCATATGCAGCTCTCGTGGTTGGAAATTATGATATTAAATAAATGAATATTAAAATAATATTCATTAGTTACTCTAAAACAATATTCATATATTACACTCGTGTTGTTTGTTAAAATTGCAAACTTGGCGACTATTTAATATGTAATGTAATATGTATATGTAGAACAAAATGTAAAATAATTTTTAAATTTAGTAATAATATAATAAATAAACCCTACAATTATACTATGTAACGTCTCATTCTCTCGAAGTGTTTTTTTTTGTTTGAGCATAACTTTTAAGTTAGTACTAGAAATTAGTCTACTTAAAATTTTAATTAAATCAGCCTTCTTAGCTTTGCAAATTAAAATATTTTTAAAATACCAAAAAATTGTTTTCCCAATCAAAATTATACATTAGTTAACAAATTCTCTTTTCAAAACAACCTTCAGTTTAAAAATATGTGTCATTACTTAAACGATTCATAGTGGCTGATTAACAAGTATTCTTTATTGAAGTTTGTAACTATTTAATTTTCAAAAGCAGATCTTGTTTATAAATTGGCGTTCCTAAACTTAAGTTATTTCATTCTTCTTCACCATCAAGCCTCGGGCAAGCTATTTGGGTTTCTCTTCGTGCACAATTGGGTGACCCAAACCTCGGCTACTAACCCATCCCCCCCCCCCCCCCTCAACCCCACGACTAGGCGGGAACCCGTTCAGCCGGGCTATTCACAATCGTCTCGGAAATTCGATATCAATGGCTAACTCCAAAATATTGCATTATGTTTTTGTTCAGGCATTACTCTAAAAAAATACAAAAGTCTATTTATCTACAAAATTCGTAAATGCATGTAACTAAATGACGATACAATAGTTATGGGATGTATCTAAGTGACCTTTATCCGAACGTTAAATGTGATTAGCGTTTATTGGTTTCGGTGCGAGAAGTTATCGAATCGGAGTCGATTTCGCTTTCCGAGACGATTGTGAATAGCCCGGCAGAGAATTTGATGCGTTTGACTACTTCATTCAGACAAGGAAGTATCGTCTTCTTTACTTCATTTATCGAAACTTGTGGTGCTTTAGCTTGTTCTTCATTTGATATATCTTTATTTTAGAAAACATCGACTAATTGTAAGTTAAAGTGCATGAAAAATACGGTTTTGGTCGTAAAATGACAAAAATCCACAAATTTATCCATCATTCTGCATCTATCCATTGTCGTTATGCCGTTAATCTAGTGGCTGTAAACACGACTACTGATCATGAGGTCCCGAGTTTGAATCCCGGGTCAAGCCAACAAAAATCAGTTATTGAGTTTTTATGTCAAGAAGTTCTGTGGTAGCCCGGAGTTAGGAAATTGGTGGTGTTACATCCTCGTGCCTCGGAAAGCAGGTACAGCCGTTGTTCTTGCGCCAGTTCCCTTTCCAGTCATGTCGGTTTGCCATCCCATCGGACTACTCTCACAAGGGAGTAGAGAGTGCCCCTATCCTGTGCAGATGGCTAGTCTCTTTTGAGACTGGCCACTTCACCTAAATTCGGTCTGGAGAACATAATTTTTCTTCGACGCATTTTTTCCGCTGGCAATGACCCATAAATTCGGATGAGCCATAACTTCTTAAACTTATTGCTTCGGGTAAATATCGCTAACTATAAATTCAAGCTATGTTTTTTCGGTTGGAAACTGAAGTTCACACATCGGACGACATAGAAAATTTATGACCCTTGTATTTCTTTAGTCAGAATTTGCCTCCGAATGTATTTTTTTTGTGACTGGCTTGATTTTGAACCCGTAAAAAGTATCACTTGATTTTCTCACGTAATTAAAAATGAAATTTTACATTATTAGGGCCGATACTCTCTACAAAAGACCCAGTAATTCGTAGTACATTCGGGATCGGGATTCTAGGTTTTGAAACGTATGTGTATAAGTATTTTAAAAATCTAAGCTATTAATAAAAATGCAAAAATAATTATTAGTCTGTTAGTAGTTAACACTGATTATACATCTGTATAACAGTAATAGAGTATTGTCTGCTATCTTCTCTAATCACTGTAGTGTAACACAGGCTCGGCACGCACTTAACTAAACACATACACTCTCGCCCGAGGCTCTCGTGTAACTGACGCGGTGCGCTCGAGACAGTGACATATATATATATATATATATGCAAACACTATATCTCTTTCTTATCAAGATTTTTCTTTTTTTTTTTTATTATAACTCATAACAATCACAAAGCAGCTTGTATTGTCTGTATTAATTTTTACATATTTTCGTCTTCTTTATCCTGTTCTAGATTTTGTTCTTTTTCATTCTGATCGGGTGGAATAGCCGTCCGATTGCCTCCTACTTTCTTCAAATGTATCACATTTCTCCTAAACCTTTGGTTCGTTTCACTATTGCGTACTGTGCAGTCACCGTCTCGTGCACTCTCTACGACGTGTGGCGTCGGTTTAAAATTTGTTGTAAGATTATTCGATTTTTCCACTGCTTTTACGTAAACCTTATCTCCCTGTATTATATCTGAGTGAGTTGCTCTGCGTTTCCTATCTACATACTCTTTTCCTTTTTGTATTTTGTCTCTATCCCTGCTATCTGAATCTAAATGATTGTCTGTAATTTATTTCACCTATTGATGGAATTTTATCCCTACTTTTTCGTTGAAAAACAGTTCAGACGGTAACCTCCCGGTAACTGTAAGGAGGGGTGCAGTTATACATTAGAAGATACTCCCACAAACATTCTTTTAAACCCTTCCTCTCGATCTGGCTGATACGAAAACGTTTCAAAATATCTCTTTTTTGTCTTTCAACTTCGCCGATCATTTGAGGCCAATATGGTACAGTACTAAATAACTTAATGTTACATTCTTTGAAGAAAGATCGAAACTCTTCATTAACGAACTGCTTGCCATTGTCTGCGGTGATAGAACTATTTCTATCACCGCAGACTTGGTTATCCTATGATAACCAAGTCTACTGAACATTTCTTTTACCATTTTAATAATCTGTAAGCTTGTGATGTTTTTGTAATTTTTACTTCTTTGTATCGACTATAGTAGTCGACCACTATTAATAGATACTCGTTACTTGGCAATGGTCCCATTAGATCCATTATGACATCTATCCATGTAGCTGCAGGCAACTCTCGTCTCTTCATTGGTGCAGGTGGGTTTGGCAAACCCACTAACGTACAACCTTTACAGGCCTTTACTAATTGTTCTACGTCTTTATCGATACGGGGCCACCATACCTTTGATCTCAAGCGTCCCTTCATCGCTACGATACCTGGATGACCCTCGTATGGTGCATCTAATACACTCTTGCAGAGTTGCTGTGGTATTACAATTTTATTTCCACGAAGTAGAATGCTATCATGGAAACAACTCGAACTTAATCGAATCGTCCCATTCGTTCCGATAGACACCTTTTTTCACTTTGTAAATCTCTTGGTCTTTTGCTGAATATGCTACAATGGTACTCATTGGTATAGCAACTGGTCTAGAATTTTCTACTATTTGGTACACATGCTGGTCTTTTCCTTTTGGTGGGTTATCAGGATAGTTACATAATCGTGACAAGGGATCAGCTATATTTGTTTTTCCTGGCTTGTATATAACCTTGAATGAATAAGACTGTAGCCTCAGTACCCATCGTTCAATCCTCGCACATGGTTTTGACTTAGACCTGAACAATATCTCTAGCGGCTTGTGGTCAGTGACTAAATCAAAAGGCTTTCCAAATAAAAAAAAATTAATGTTCGACCCCCCAAACTAATGCTAGTGCCTCTTTTTCAGTTTGGCTATACCTGCTCTCGCAGTCTGTCAAAGTTCGATTACCATAGGCAATAATTCTAGGGCCATTTGTATCATTTTGTACAAGGACAGCACCAAGTCCGACAGGGCTAGCATCTGCTATCACCTGTCTTGCATCTCTGACGTCATAATACCCTAAAATCTGTATTTCCGTGAGCATCCGTTTGAGTTTTTGGAATGCTTTATCTTGTTCCCCAGACGCCTTTTCCATAGGTTTCTTGTTCCCCAGACGTTTTTCCAAGCTCTTCCTTTTGCTCATCTTCTGTCTTAGCAGGTGCTTCAAAAGTTCTGTCATGGCGGCCAAGTTAGGTATCCATTTGTTTATGTAGTTTAAGAGTCCTAAAAAAGTTTGGAGTTCTTCTATGGTCTTTGGGACCCTAAATTTCATAATGCTCTCAACGTACTTGTTGAAGGGTTTACTCCTTCATGTGTAAGCCTGTGTCCTAGAAAATTCACATCCTGCGTTTTATATATGCATTTATTGCTATTCAGCACGGCGTTGTTTTTACTAAGTACCTGTAGAACTTTCTTTAGTCATACGTCATGTTCTTCTTCACTGTTCCCGAATACCAGGATATCATCAATAAAATTGACGACCCCTTCACAGTTTATCAGCATCCTTTCAATTATCTTCTGAAAAATCTCGGAAGCGCAGGTAATTCCAAGCATTATTCTTTTATATCTATATAATCTTTTGGGGGTTATAAAAGTCGTTATGTGTCTGGATTCAGAGTAAATTTCCACTTGATGGAAGGCATTTTTTTATGTCTAATTTGTTAAAATATTTAGCTTTCTTCATTTTAGGCAAAAATAGTCCATAGTAGGCAGGGGGTGGTTTTTCTCGCAATATAGCGGCGTTCGTATATCTCATATCTACGCGCAAACGTAATTCACCATTTTCTTTCATGATTGGAACATTGGTGAAACCCATTTAGACGGGCCTTGCACTTCTTCAATTATATCACTGTTTAGTGATTCCTTAATTTTGATTGCAACCTTCTCTTTAATGGGGATCGGTACTCTCTACTTGATTTATCCCGATACCAAGTTTTAAGACACCCAGACGGACTGCTGTGTTCTTACCCAACAGGTCTCTAGTACCCCCCGAAAACACGTAAATGGTTGTATGTTTCTTTCGTCCATCGACTTCGAGTATAGTTTCAAATGAACCCTCTATTGCCAAAGAAGAGTTACTACCATATGATAATAATGTCTTGTCTGGTCTTTACATTTGATTAAAAGCATATACTGTTTTGCTTTTTTAACTCTTCCCACGTTTTGTAAGATATAAGGTTCTTGCGCAATTTCGAATTACACTTTTCTGCAATTTGATCTATGAGATGATCATCTTGCTTTTCGAATGCACACTTTTCGGCCTGTTGACGCAATCTTATCAAAACTTCTCAAATTTTTCTCCTGTTTTCTGTTTTAGCAATCGAAAAACATGCCGCTCATAAACTTTGCTCCGTTTAGGTTGAAAATACTCGTCGAGTTTTTTTTTTTATGGCTACTTTAAATACATCAACGGTTTTTGATGATTCAACATTGGCACCCGGTAAATTGTAGAATATTTCTTGTATTCCAGAGCCACCAAAATGCAATAGCGTAGCTCGTTTCTTGAGTGCTGATATAACTTCAGCTGCGTCCAGATAGATTAGTAGAGACCTTTTCCATTTTTCACACCTTATAGCCATAGATGTGCTATCACATTAAAGTTGATAACGGTATCATTATTGTTATTATTTTAGGGACAAACTGAAACAGTTTCTTATATATTTATTTCCAATTTAATGCTGGTATTTTAATACCCAAAGTCCAATTTAATGGTAGTAACTTAGTACCCAAAGTCCAATTTAATGGTAGTAACTTAGTACCCAAAGTCCAATTTAATGGTAGTAACTTAGTATCCAGAGTCTAATTTAATGGTAGTAACTTAGTACCCAAAGTCCAATTTAATGGTAATAACTTAGTACCCAAAGTCCAATTTAATGGTAGTAACTTAGTACCCAAAGTCCAATTTAATGGTAGTAACTTAGTACCCAAAGTCCAATTTAATGGTAGTACTTAGCACCCAAAGTCCAATTTAATGGTTGTAACTTAGTACCCAAAGTCCAAAGTAATGGTGGTACCTACCTTAGTACCCAAACTCCAATTTAATGGTAGTACCTTAGTACCCAAACTCCAATTTAATGGTGGTATCTTAGTACCCAAACTCCAATTTAATGGCGGTATCTTAGTACCCAAACTCCAATTTAATGGTGATATCTTAGTACCCAAACTCCACTTTAATGGTGATATCTTAGTACCCAAACTCCAATTTAATGGTGGTATGTTAGTACCCAAACTCAATTTAATGATGGTATCTTAGTACCCAAACTCAATTTAATGATGGTATCTTAGTACCCTAACTCAATTTAATGATGGTATCTTAGTACCCAACACCAATTTAATGGTTGGTATCTTGGTACCCAAACTCAATTTCATGATAGTAATATGTTCCATAACACTCGCCCTTTTCTTTTGGTTTATTTGTTATACCGACTACTTCCATGCTGTGCCATTTAGGCTTTGGGTGAATTCAATACCTATAATGCGCATTTACAGTATTACTAGTTACCTACTATGCAATTTACAGAAGTCGTGAAGTGTCCACGATTTTTCGTAAGACATATATGCCATGAAGGCGGTAAAATAGTATTTTCATTAAAGGCGATAAATATCACACCTACATGTAAAATGCCACTAAAATTTAGCTAACGACATTGTATTTCGGTTCGAATCGAGAGGAGTGATTAGTTACATCTACTATTTTTCCATCAAAAATCTTTTTAAATAAAAGTTTTGCTAATAGACATGTTAAAATAAATCATTATTTTATCATTGCTACATAAAGAAAATAAATTTTGCACACCATAAGCGTGGTCTCATATGCGAACATATAATTTATATAAATTATTAAAATGATCATAACAGGGTTAAAAACAATAAATCATAATTCATAATCCAAAGTTTTTTTCCGCGGGTACTCTAGGATTTAGTTTACAATTGCAATGCTAATAGTTGCACATTGCTAACCTATTTTTGTTGATATCTTTATACTAAACAGGTATTTACCTTCTTTCTCGTCGCCACTTGTATTGTCTGCTATCTTCTCTAATCACTGTAGTGTAACACAGGCTCGGCACGCACTCTCCACGTCCACTCTCGCCCGAGGCTCTCGTGTAACTGACGCGGTGCGCTCGAGACAGTGACTTATATATATATGCAAACACTACAAATAGTAATATTTTTTTTATAGAATAGGGTGGAAAACAAGCACACAGTCCTCCTGATGATAAGTGGTTGCTGTGACCCATTGACATCTACACTATCCTCAACAAAGAATCAAAATGCAGATGCGTAGTCACCCGTGAGGACTAAGATGGAATGCCTCTTTTCCAGTAAAAAGGGTCTCCGGTACTCTACACTCACCATACGAAACATAGTAATGTTAAGCTACTATTTTATGCTAGTATTCTGTGAGAGCGTGGTCCTCCCCGGTCGAACCAACCCATTCGTGCTACAACTATACTACTAATATTGCTGCAGCATGACTCTACTACGTGTAATATATTCAAAATTACAAAGTATTTTTTCGTTTCTTACAGATTAAAATCACAAGCTTGGCTTTCTAATTTGTATGTTCTTTTACATTTATAAAATTGCAAGTGTATTTTAGCATTAATATTTATCACATTATAATATTACATTTTATTTATAAATAAATTTGAAACCACTATTTGATTAAAATTAATAATTCAGTTAACTTATGTTAGAGACTGTAAATATAATTAGATATACTTAGTAGTTATTATCATCAACTATTATCTTTATCATTCTTTTTATTTAGGTAATTCATTAACGATCATTCAGTTAAGTACTCATGTCAAGTGTAAGGCATCAGTGTTAGAACATCACTAAATATATTGTACAAGCAAAGTACTGATTTTGCTTATACTTTGTGAAATATGTTGACATAGTTAAAACTAACCTGAAATATGATAATTTTTATGTAATTTATAAAATATGCATAATTTGCTTATCACATCCACACCATCAGGTATCATCCATTACTTGATCTACTATTTAACTTATAAGCTCAGACTAGGGCTGCCATCACCAATTATTATAAGATGTTTAAATAATTATATAAAAGTCTTATAATACTATAATTAAATCTATTCACTATCCTATCACCTGCTATCACCTATCCTGGCGCCCGTACGATCGCATGAACTTTAAAACTTTTAATAATGTAAGCAAGATTATTTAATGACATATTTTTGACTTATCGGTGATATAAAAGGAGAATGCCAGATTCTCTATAGAACTTTGCCTCACCAAAAAGTGTGGTGTACACGAATGCCGTATGCAACATTTTTTTCTACTTTATTACTTCATCAAAATTATATAATTTGATGTCTCTAGAACTTGCGATTTTTTTAAAATTGGAATTTAATAATTACATTTACCTTACGTTTTAGAACAGCATTCGTTGCAGTTCATTGTAATTTCAGAATATAAATTCTCAGGCGCTAATGATATATATATATATATAAATAAGAATTTAAGGAGTATAATAATATAATGATCAGTAACATTGGAAGAAGGGTTTTGTTTAGGATTTAAAAGGTCCTTACATAATATAAGACTAGCACCACCTGTTTTTCATAAAATCTAAGTTCTAGTCATGTAAACGAGTTATATTATTTACAAAATTATTTTTCAAGATACATATTATTATGACAGGTGTCTGAAGAAGGTGTAAATATTGACAGATTAGTAACTAATTTTACGATAACGGCAGGACCATAAATTATCAGCTATATAAAAAGCTATAAAACTAAATATATATCTGTTGCAAAGATCTGCATGTTGAAAGAAGAGTTAAGATTGTAAATATAAATGAGGACACAAAATGCCCCTGATTCCTATCGACGCAAAGGTGACAATTAGTGCACCTCAACATCGTGGATTCAATTATAAGAATATCCATAGTAATTAGCAGTAAGTCAATAAGTAGGCGTAATCGATTTCGTATATTAATAAAAGCATAACTCCTCAACAGAAGCAGGAAAAAGTGCAACGGTAAAGAAAGCGGGAATCAGCACTAAGCAAAAATGTGATATCATAATATATTTCACAAGCACAAATTAGTCAATGTGTGAAAATATTCAACTTTAATTTGACATACGTACTTACGATATTGGCACAATGACTTGTGTGTATCATTTCACAAAATGCACGAAAATCAATTATTGTTATTCAGTAATTATCTAATGCAATTCATGATTATTATCGACTTATGTTATTAGAAAAGACTGGAAATGTAAATATTTTGAATTCCTTTTTTTTTTATAATATTTTACTGCAAGTTGTACAAAATAACGATTTATCCCAAATACTTCAAAATTCATAAGATTATTTTTCATATTTTTATCTTTTTTGTACAAGGTGAGGCACGATCTGGCATTCTCCTCTTATTATTGTGTTTACTTTGCGTTTTGTTTTTTGCTAATAAAATGTACTACCGTTCCCGTGTCAGCAGTCTGTGCTAATAATTCACTCCTGCACATATATTAATGATGGACTACGCGTGTACACGCCCTACTGTTACGTGTGGTTCGCCCAATAATATACGCAGTAATGTATTATAATGTCAACAGAAAAAGTTTATTTTTACTTATTTAAAATTAAGTTTTATTACTTTTCATTCTTCCCGAGTTTTGCTTAAAATATCTTCCTTTCCAACAGGTATCTGTTAATTGTCGTTTTATTTTTTATTTATTTATTGATTATCATCATATGTGTCTCTCTTTTTGTGAATTTTTGTAAAGCCCTTCCGGACGACCCCAGGACGCTCGCGAAACTAGGACAAATCTGGGAAAACTGTGGCACATGGCAGCCCTAGCTCAGACCAACAAAAAAAGATATACAGACGGTAAACCATGCTCAACTTGTAAGAACTCGCAATTATGCACAAATATGCACCAAAAATTGTTTTTACCAACAATACGGTTTTAGTATTGTATGTACGTATACGTATCATCCTTTGTTGGTCTTATAAAGGTATCGAAATATTTCTTATTTTATATAAGTTTGGAATAAGAAATCAAAATTGAAATGCCACAGACAAAATAGTCCAAAGACCGATGTCTCTGACTAGGCATCAACACTGCCACTAAACAAATGTGATTAAGACCAAAATGCGCTATAATTTCTAGGAGAGGTGATAAAGAGTACTCGGTGGCATTGGAACACTCGTCAAATCTTGGTACAGATTCTACTGCCAGGTCACCATATACAGGCTGTTCTCAGTTTTTGCCAACAACCCAGAAAATTATACAATTCAGTAGCGGACTTTCTCCTAAACCTACTGACAAGGTAAAAATCTATATATAGTATTTATGCTCATATCATACTCATCCTCATAATAAACCTTTAAATAACATTCAATCATAGCAGATATATGGTGCAATCGCCTCGAATCGCATTGGTCACGCCACTCATCGGCTATCTTATAATATCTAGTATAAATACATGGCGTAAGAATATCCACTACCCGAAACCAAGAGATGGGCAACAGCGTCTTCCTAATGGCATCTAAAAATAAAAACTGCTATTGCCAACCCCCTGCCAAGCGTAGCATCTATAGCGAATATATATTAACCCTGAGATGTAATTTATTGGGGAGGCCTATGTCCCAACAGTGGACTTTTGATAGGCTTTAATGGTAATGGCTGTAATATTTATTTACGTAATGAGATGGGGATCATCATCATCATTACAGCCCTTAACAAGGAATGCCACAAAGCACGGTCCTGAGCCACCTGCATCCATCGACTTCCTGCATGTCTTACCAGGTCGTCACTCCATCTAGAGATGAGGATGAACAATAGTTATTACTTAATTGCCGCCACCACTAAAGTAACAACCTGCTGCGCATAGGCGTCCTTTAATTCTTTAAAGGATTTTAAGTCCACGGGAGAGTTCAATGCGTGTTGGCAGAGCGCATGTCTGTGATTTTTTTCCAGGACATGAAAATTTTTTTACACGGTGGTAGGCTTGCTAAATACGTGACCGAAATGCGTCGACAATTCAATCGACGGATCCAACTCTGCTGAGCAGCGTCTAGGAGATTACAACACTGCTCTGTATATAATATGTATAATATAGGTATTCATTATGAGGGCATAGCTTTTTAATTTTTAAAAAGGGATGCCCTCACTGTCAATTCCATTTAACATCGGGTGAGTGGCAAAATGGTAGAAGGGATACATGCGTTTGTGGATTGCGAAGCTAGATGAATGAATACCAACGTAAAATAGCAGCTTAATGCTGCTGTGTTTCGTATGGTGATTGTAGAGAACCGGAGACCATTTGAGGATAAATGTAGATGTCTATGGGCCACAGTATCCACTTACCATCATGTGGACTGTGTGCTCGTTTGTCACAATTATTCTAAAAAAAAGATATGAAGGTGTGCAAATGAGACGTTTGGGTGTTGAGTATGCCTCCTTTCGTAGTACGATTCGTTGCGTTTGCGCTTCATTGGCGTGATGACCTTTTGACATTCGAAGTCTTTAATTGTCATAGATAATATTAAACGTCCATAAGCACGCGAAAATTTAAATATTATCTCGTATATAAGTGGCTATTTGTCAGTTCTAAGTTAGATGTTAGAGATTATTAGTTACCGCCAAAGTATAAACAATAAACCAAAGTACACCAAAGTAAAATAAAAATACGCCAAAGTATAAGTATAAAAATGCGCCCATAAACATCCAATAAAGGACACAGACCTCTGTCATAGAGATGAGAATTTGCTTTAATCCCTACGCTAGACAGGAGACACTAGACATCTCGCACCATTGTCGCTGCTACCTTTCGTCGGCCTGGATTACCCTTTATATCTGGTATAAATACGAGATGGCGTTTCCGACATAATATATCAGCGGATACAAGATGTTATCATGTCTTTAAACCAATCCATATGTTAGTGTTCATGTTCATATATATATATATATATATATATATATATATATATATATATATATATATATATTTATGTTTCCACAGTTTTCAGCCCGATAATTTAAGGGAAATTTTGGGGTAGGCTGGCAGGACCCTTGATGATTTGTGATGACAATGATTAAAACATAAGTATTGTCCATCTCCTCAGGTGGTATATGTCGCAGGTGCATTCGATCTCTTTCACGTTGGCCATCTCGACTTCTTGGAAGCTGCTCACGCTCAAGGTGATTTTCTCATCGTGGGCTTGCATACGGATCTGGAGGTTAATCGGTACAAAGGGTCGAACCACCCAATTATGAATTTACACGAGCGTGTACTGTCCGTGCTTGCTTGTAAGGTACCGTACACGCATTATTTTTTTAATTTTACTAGTACACAATTGTTTTATTGTTAATAAACTAAGAGTATAAATAAGCAAACTATAGAGTTGCGTAACGTTCAATGCCTATCATGCCAAGCCACAACCTAAGAATAACATACAGTCAGTAATCGTGTTTGATGTTATCGGAAAAGCCGACATAAACAATAAACCCTAACAGTGTTGTCACAATGGGAAGTAATAAAATAAAATAAATACTGTGTTTTTTATTCCACGTTTAAACAAATAACTTAATTAGACAATTGTAGTTTAGAAATAATAAAAATATGTTATAATAGCAGTTACAAAAAAGAATTTAATATATAAAAAATTATATATTTGTTTGTTCATATTTTATGCGATTTCATACCGTTCATCAGATTGCGGTAAAACTTTGTCAACTTATTGCTTGCACTTTTGCGAACATTATAGGTATAGTACAACTAATTTATAGTAGGTGGCGCGCATATCGTTCTGACAAATTCATTTGAAAGTTATGTATCACCATCATTATCATTCCTAATTAATCAATATAACTCTTCCAAGTTTAAAATGATACTCCCACAATTATTTCTTCTGCGGCAGCTATGCACCGGGTACCAGCTAGTTAATTATAAAAAACGTAAACTGTTGAATACAATATATGCTGTTTATAACGTATCTTTGAATAATAACAACCTATTTAACACTATCTTTTTTGTTTGAATTCATGTTGAAATGTAAGTGGAAGCTTTCAAGTTGCATATACACAAGTTGCATAGGCAAAGACAGCATATACACATAAAATTACGTCATTAATCGATTTCGCCATTTTGCGGGAAGAAAACGGTAAAGAAAAATTTAAAGTAAATTTTAATATCGGCTATATTTCTACGGATGTTATTTTTTTCAGCTATCGTATTTTTAAACTTTCTTTTGAGTGGTATAAAATATTTATTCGTTTTTAACCTAACTCAACAACCCTATTTTGTTTGCATTAAAACATATTTACAAATGTGCAACTGATAGATATTTTCAATTTTTTACTAGATTTAAAATTTCTGTTATATAGCCATGTTTTTTACCGCACACGTAGTGCAGACAGCCCTGCCCAACGGCACCCAAACGACTAATAACCGTTCGGGAGCGCTCCACTCGCGTATCGCCCCGCACCTACCCGCACTATTGCCCCCTCAGACGCCTTCGATGACTGACTCGTAGTAGTTAGACTGCGGCCAAGCGTCAGCAATTCTTCTATAGATACTGATCCATAAGTCGCTTACGCGTTAATGTATTTATTACTTAATGTACTACTAGAGATCGACGAAGTAGAAGAACATAATTTATTCGTCGTTCTCCAATAAAGAACCTCTTCTAAAAGGCCTCCATAATAATAATCATCATAATTTCTTAGTGAGCGACCAGTAACAGGGGTGTAAAAATCAGATTGTGCGTAAGTCTGTGGTGTTTAGGATATACTTTATGGAAATTGTGAAGTTTAATCATATCTTTTGTAGGTGTGAAATTGTTACAACATATTTTTCTGACCCCCGAGGAAACACGGATACCTTATAGCAACTGCATTTTGTTGCGCAATCTGTAAAACAAACGAAATCAACCAATATTCATTACAAACTGCATAAGAAACCGTAATAAGTTGCAAGAAAAAGCGCGAAGTGACTCTTCTAATGATATAAACTTAGTAACTTACCGACGACATAGGAACTATTGTAACAACCTTCTTAAAAAATTAAAAAGGAATTATGAGAGAGACTTATTAGCTAAATCAGTAAAAAATAACAAACAATTGTGGAAAAACATAAAAAATATCACATCACATATACTAATAAAACTATACTTGAATAAAGAGTTACTTCGTATTTATGAGAACTATAGTGTGAATTCCGTAAATAAATACTTTGCTAATATAGGTAAACAGCTTGCTGAACAAGTAAATCCTGAAGTAAATGACATGAATACCTATCTACATAACTTACCATCTCAGCCAAATTCCTTCGGTCTTATACACGCTTTTCACGATGAAGTCAATAGTATCCTGATGAACCTTAAGTCGGCAAGTGCCCCGGGATGGGATAATATCCCAACTACTTTTCTAAAATTTGCGAATACTGAAATGATTCCCATCGTTACCCATCTCGTGAATATTTGCTTTGAAAAAGGAATATTTCCTGCTCCCTTAAAGCAATCTATTATTACCCCTATTTACAAGACTGGCGATAAAGACGATGTGAGCAACTACAGGCCTATATCTGTATTACCAGCGATCTCCAAAATTCTCGAAAAACTATTAAACTCTAGACTAATCTCGTATTTAAACAGATATGATATACTATCTGTACACGCCCTTAGCTGCCGCGACAAAGGTCGACTGGACCAGGGCCCATGAGTGATCCCATCGGCGGGCAACAGAGAGCGGGGCCCAATGGCCTATGGATAAATGTTCAAAAACGGCTGACAAATAAGCAAGCACTTACCAATTTCCGGAGGTAGGGTTGACCACAGGGCACCAGTCAGGTGTATGTAAAGTGGTGTGCGAAAGTGTATATACATGTAACCTGACGGTCCGATGTAATCGGAGAGAAGATCCACAGGCGCCGCTGCTCTCCAAATGTGCGCTCCCTCCAGTCGTAGTTAACCAATTGAAAACTACTGCCATCTTTTCACTATTTCAGTTCATCAACTTTATTGTACATTTAATTAACTTCAAAGTCAACCAACTCAACGTTCATTGAAATTAAAACAAGTGACACACGACACAAGTAACAAACCGTCGTTCAAAGTTCAATATTCAATGTTCCGGGTTCACGTAGCACAAATTTACAAACACGGGAACGAACGCGGCCTCTTCTCGAGTCTCAAAGTTCAGCGTCCCACACGACAAGCTAAATTCCTTCGCACGATATTAAAATATCACGCCCGCAATCGGAACTCAAGGTCGGCCTCATTGACACGTAAAACGATCGAAAATAGTCAACACAAAAAGGCACTTAACGCGACGTTACAATTCAACATTAACTTCCGAAAATAATTAACCGGACCACGCCCTCGATATGGAATGCGAGCATCAAATTCCAGGCCTTCAGTCCACTCGGCGTGCGCGCACGGTTCCACGTCACACAAGCAAATTAAATATTGTAAAATGCACTACAACATGCAATCACTATACAAATTGACGTAAATTACTTGCAAACGAAGTTACTTTAATCACTCAAATTCAAGAACAAACGCCTCGTCGTTACGTAAACGTACTAACAAAAAACGACACGAATTAGAGGCTTCCTTTTGCGCGCGACCTCGCAGTTCAATGGAGCAAAACGACAGTAATTAATGTCAATAATTAACTCAAAATTTCAAATCAAAGCACCGGACGCTCGCAACCTAGTAACGGTCGCAAAGAAGACTATACGAGGGCCCACACGTCGAGCTACTCTCGTGGCGCTCGACGCCTCGTCAAAACCAGTCCCGTTAATCGCCACATCAGGTGACCGGGCGTGAGCGGGGGGACGCGCGCGGGGAAGAGAGGCCCTGCAGCGACCCCTGTTACCATGGACGCGAGCGCTCGTAATGCAGTTTTTTAAAAATTAACATTTAGCTCAAACACTATCTACGTCTCAGTTTGGATTTAGACAAGCAACATCAACCAAAGACGCGGTTTGTGCATTAAGTTCGCTGGTAGTTAAAGAAGTGGATAACCATAATAAATGTATGACAGCATTCTTAGATTTGCAAAAGGCGTTTGATACTGTTTCTCTTCCTATCCTTACACACAAACTGTGATGAAACTGATCGGTATTAGATAAGCCGCACTTCGACTGTTTAGTGACTATTTGACAGATAGGAAGCAGATGGTCAAATTAGAAGATTATATCAGTGAGAGCACAAACGTGTCGTTCGGTGTACCTCAGGGAAGTGTTCTTGGACCCAAACTTTTCTTAATATATTTAAATGATCTGTGTAATATGACAATCAAGAACGCTAAGATATTCTCCTACGCAGATGACACTGCCGTTGTTTGTACTGGGAATTCCTGGAAGAAGGTTAAAGAGAACGCATAAAAAGAAAGGGTCTGGAGCAAATAGGAAAATGGCTATGTTGTAATCTTCTTACACTAAACACTGCTATAAGTAGTTATGTTTGTTTTAGCGTTAACAACAACACCTAACCTGACTATTTTGAGGTAAAGATACATAAATGTAAGAGTACAACAGATAGACAAAATTGTCATTGTCCTACTAACCTACTATGCATAAAGTAGAAGTAAAATACTTGGGTGTATTATTAGACCAAAGACAGTTTTGGTACACACATCTTGAACACGTCACGCAAAGAATAAGAAAACTTACATGGATTTTCAAGACATTGCGACATGTAGTGCCAAGAGCAGATACAAAGTCAGGAGATATGAATCGGCGACTGCCTTAATCAAGGATGTCTTGAGTGACTCCAAATTGGGATGAGGCTTTGAGCACGCCTTTTCCTCCAAGTGTCGCCATATCTTGTAATCTAACGGATTCAAATCTGGACTGGAGGAGGGTCAGTATTTGTGCCGGATGAAGTCGATTTCACGCGCCGCCAGCCAGTCTTGTGTGCTCTTCGCTCTATGAGCTGGCGCCGAATCTTGTTGGAATACCCAGTGCCTGTTATTGAACATGGTATGAGAAACAGGTTCCACAAGTTTCGTCAGGACTGTATTTTGATACACAACTGCATTCGTTTTTACACCTTTCTCACAAAAATGTACCTCTGTTAAGCCCCAATAAGAAACTCCCAACCATACCATGAGCGAGGATGGAAAATGACCCGTTGGACACGCGTAATATGGTTGCTCGCTTCTTCACTACTGTGTGCGTACACCTTATCATTTTGTTTGTTGTAGCTCTCTTCTACGGTAAAAATTTTTTCATCCGAAAAAAGAATTTCCCGATATATTTTTCCCGCGTACCGCTTCAACAAAGCGCGGTATCTCTTCAGTCTCAGGTCCATTAGACGAGCATTCAAACGATGTCCTGTTTTTCTTCGATATGCCCGCAGCCCTAAGTCTTCATTTAACACCCTTTTCACCGTGGTTCTGCTTAACCCCATCTGAAGGGCCAACAGTTTCTGCTTACTTTTGGGATTTCTTTGAATTCGCGCCTTCACAGCTTTTATCACTGACCTGACTAGGTATGATCCAGTTAAGGCTACAAAAAGAAGGCAGATAATAATAGATGTCCCGAAAACAAACGCTAATTTTGCTACCATGCAGTATATTGCTCGTCCGGCGTATATTTATAAAAGTATTAACAAATACCTAAATATATATCTTGAATGTAAAAGGCTTTTGCAATAATGGTTAGAAACGAAAACGCACACGCGCGCGCGCACACGCACACACACACACACACACACACACACACACACACACACACACACACACACACACACACAACCACACACACACAACCACACACACACACACACACACACACACCACTCAAATCTTTTTATATATGAACTGTGTAAATTTTGACTAGTTTTAATTTTATTGTTGAACTGCTTTAAAACTGTCAGCTTAATGTTAATTGTAAACTTAAGAAAGAGCTGTACCCCTGGCACACATATATCACAGGCTCCATAGCTTAAAAGGGGACCCCTGTCACCATTTAGTTTAAATTGTATTGTTTTAAGCAATAAAATTATTATTATTATAATCGAATATGTAGGAGGTAGGAGAATACCCGGTGTGGCGGCGGCGGCCAGGACAAACAATGCAGGATATAACTATTTGTCTTGGTCCCTTTGTCACTACCATTAAAATATATTCGCCAATCGCAATTTTAATTCGCCTCGATACCCTTCGAGATAGCCTTAAGGGCTACTGCTTGACATTTCGACATTGTTCATACCCGTGTTTACTGTTCATGCGCGCAAACGTGCGGTCTATAGCTTGCTTATAAGTACTCAAGTTGATCAATTATAAAATTCACTATTCGTTCATGTTACAGTACGTTCATGAAGTGGTGATTGGAGCACCGTATAGTGTGACCGCCGATTTAATGGACCATTTTAAAGTTCAAGTGGTATGCCATGGACTTACGCCAATAGCACCTGATGCAGACGGTTCCGACCCATACTTGGTGCCAAAACAACGTGGATGTTTCAAAGTAAGTTTTTGTTTACTTAAATAAAATAAGCGTTACTATTATTTCGTATTTTAATGGGTTTTTTTTGTTTTATTGCAGACATTAAATTCAGGAAACTCCATGACAACTGATGATATCGTTCAGAGAATTATACGCCACCGCCTTGAATTCGAGTTGCGTAACACACGTAAGGAGCAAAAGGAGACGTCTCTAATGAAAACCCTGCAGAGAGATCACTTAAAACAAAATGGCGATTGTGATGTGAAAAACGATTCATGTTAAAATTAAATTCCAAACACGATATATTTAGTACATTCATTAATTACTGCCTATCTAATTCCATTGCTGAACATAGCTCTCCGCACAGATTCTTACACCGCCACTGCACCGATAATCGTTACATTAATTAAAATTAATTAGAAAGTTATTGGTAACTATAGTAAAATCTTTCATGCATAATTAAGGTTAGTATATTGTATTTGTTTGTATATTCCCTCGTTACCCGCCTATAATTATACATATAGTCACAAAATAGCTGCATAATTCATATTATAAAAATGTACACACAATGTGTGCTTAATTATTTTAATTTATATTGATAGTGTTTATATGCAGATTAATTAAGCTTTAATATAAGTTCTTTGACAATTAGATTGCCAGTAAACATGTTTGACAATGATGTATGTATTCTTGATTTTCTAAATTATATGCATTTTGATATATGTATTATAGTTTTAATTTAACAGCGTCAATTTTTTATTACTGTTATAATATAACGTCATTAATGGCGCTGTTTTACTTGAAATATATTTTTCGTTGTCGATTCTCTTTTGTTAAATTGTACAAAATTTTATGTATGTATTTGTTAAAATTTGTTTATACATATTAAATTATTTTATTATAACATACCAAATGTTTATTATAACTTATTTACAATACTATTTTAACGTTTTCAATAAATTATCCTAAAATTACGAAAAAAATAAGCATTTTATTATCAATAAATTTCATTAGATCTAAATTTTAATTGTTTTATTATATTTGCGTTAAGGTTATCTTTGATCTTTACATGAATTTTTTTTATAGGAGAGGGGGCAAACAAGCATGCGGCTCACCTGATGGTAAGTGATTACCGCCGCCCATGAACAACTTCAACACCAGGGAGGGTATTGCAGATGCGTTGCCGGCCTTTTAAAAAGGAGTAGGCTCTTTTCTTGAAGGTCCCTAAGTCGTATCGGTCCGGAAAAGTCGCTGGTGGTAATCGATTCCACAAGGAAGTTGTGCGAGGGAGAAAACTTCTTCTAAATCGCACAGTGGTGGACCGCCAATCATCCAGATGATGTGGATGGTATCGCGAATTTTGTCGCGATGTGCGATGGTGAAATTGAGCGGCTGGAATTAGTCCGAACAATTCCTCAGAGCACTCCCCGTGGTAGATGCGATAAAATACGCAAAGAGATGCAACATCTCTACGCAGTGCCAGTGAGTCAAGCCGATCGGAAAGAACTCGGTCGTCGACGATTCGAACTCTTCTGCGCTGGATGCGGTCAAGTGGAAGGAGCTGGTATTGAGGAGCCCCTGCCCAGAGATGGGAACAGTATTCCATGTGAGGCTGAACCTGCGCCTGGTAAAGTTGCAAGTGGTGTGCCCGCATGAAATACTGTTCCGCTCTGCTGAGCACGCCAAGCATTTTAGAGGCCAATTTGGCCTACTCTTCCAAGTGACCACGAAACTGCACGTCACTCGATATGTCGACGCCGAGGATTCCGGCTGATACTGGCTGAGGCAACAAGGGGAGTGCCTTGAAACTGAGGAGATATGACAAAGGGATTCCTTTTAGCAGTAAACGCGCAAACTTGTGTCTTCTGGGGATTGAACTGGACTAGATTTAGTCGCCCCCAGTCTGAAACTTTGTTCAACAAAGTCTCGACTTCAGACACGAGTTTGTTACGGTACTCGGCGACGTTTTCCCGAGAAATATTGGCATGGCCGGTGTATAAAGCATCACCAGTGCTGTCGTCTGCATAGCAATGAATGTTACTGGTTTGCAACATATCATTGATATGCAGAAGAAACAGCGTTGGTGATAGCACGGAAGAAACAGCGTTGGTGATAGCACGCAGCCTTGTGGAACACACAGCGTTAATGGGCTTGTAATCGGAGCATGCACCGTCTACTACGACCTTGGTGCTCAGATCTGCAAGAAAACTGGTGATCCAATTGCACAATTTCTCGGGAAGCCCATAGGAAGGCAGCTTCGAAAGAAGCGCTTTGTGCCAAACCCGATCGAAAGCCTTCGCTATGTCCAAACTAACGGCCAACGCCTCCCCCTTGGACTCCACTGCCTCCGCCCATCTATGAGAGGTAACCTAGAAGATCACCAGCTGAGCGACCTCGACGGAAACCGTACTGGCGGTCACTAATCAGCTGGTGATCCTCAAGGTACCGCTTGAACTGGCTGTTAATAATAGTTTCCATTACTTTGGAGAACAAGGAATTGATAGCGATAGGCCTGTAGTTGGACGGATCTGAGCGGTCGCATTTTTTAGGGATCGGGTGCACGAAAGCTGTCTTCCATGAGTTCGGGACTACGCCTAGGGAGTAGGAGTACCGAAAAAGACGCGTTAAAACCGGTGCCAACTCCGGAGCACACGTCTTCAGCACATTAGGCGGGACTCCATCAGGCCCACTCGACTTGTTGACGTCCAGGGAGAGGAGTGCTTTACGCACCAAGCGCTGTGTAAACAGCACTTCCCGCATGGAGCACTCACACCGCGGGATGGTCTGCGGTGTTTTCCTCCCGTCATCTAGAGTCGTGTTGGAAGCAAAAAGAGAGCCTAGCAGATCGGCTTTCTCCTTTGCGTCATGGGCCAGTGAATCGTGCACCCTGTGCAGAGATGGTAGAGATGGCTGACAGAAGTCCCTTGGACAGCCTTCGCGAGAGACCAGAATGCACGTGTTCCCGAAGGGAGGCGAACTAGTTTTTCGCCAATTCTGCCGATGTGCTCTGACTTTTCCTTGGCAATGACACTTTTGAAGGACCTGGAGGCGGAATTATACTTCTTTTTAAGAGCGCTGGTGTTTACATCCCGGGACGTTGCGTCAGCCCAGGCCTGGTAGCACTCCTGCTTATAGCGTGATGCTATTTTACAGGAGCGACCAAACAATGGCTGGGATCTGCCTCCGATGGGCACCACAGAGGATGAAATAAAAAGTTCTATACATCAGCAACAGAATCGGCAACAACGCTGGGATCTTCCGGCGAGAAGCAAACCCACCCCCAAGCGTAGGATGCAAAAAAAGACCGCATCCCGTCCCTATCGGCCGACCTATAGTGCCAAACACGGCGGCAAGCTGCAGATCGCAACTGCGATGGAAGCGTGAGTGGCACCGTACTCCGGATCAGACAATGGTCTGAAGAGCCCAGAGGGGCATCGACGGAGACCTGATATACGTCCGGATGAGAGGTCAACAGAAGGTCCAACAGGGAAGGTACATGATCCTCCACATCTGGGATTCGCGTAGGCGAAGTAACCAGTTGTGTTAGACCATATGCCAAGGCAAAGTCATATACAGATCTACCCGCATGATCGGTTAAACGAGAACCAAGCCATTCAGCATGGTGGGTGTTAAAATCACCGAGTATCACGATCTCTGCGGATGGTAGCTGTTGTAGCACGGAATCTGCAGCCATATGGACGTGGTCGATGAGTCGGTCTGTGTCGGTATTACCGCTATGGGACCTATAGAGGCACCCGTAGACGCGGGGATGGTCGTCGCTGTCTACAGGTCCGTACCTTCAAGACTGCTGAGGCGTCGAAAACAGATGTCCTCTCTGACGTATACACAAACTCCGGCCCGGAGCACAAAGGAGTGTTCCAATTTGTACCCCGGGTAGGAGAGATATGAAGCATCAGCTGAAAAGGACACCTGAGTCTCGGTTAAAAAGAGCAAGGCCCGCTTCGCTGTCTCTAGATGGTAATGGACAGCGTTAAGGTTGTAATGAAGTCCCCTGATGTTGCAAAAATTCACGGATAGCGAGACAGGGGTCGCCTTGGTTGTATTGCTCCGCTTGCCCCGAGCAGTATTAGTCGCGAGCGGAATTTTGCTCCCCCCCCCCCCCCCGAATACGCTGGGCAGCCTGAGCACCCACGCCCAGGACTCTCCAGGATTCTCCAGGGGATCTGGTACCCTCCTGGGGTAGTCTTCTGGTCAATTCCGTTACCATGTTGATGGTGGGGAGGGGGGGAATTGGAATTGAAATGAATAAAAGAAATATATTTTTAAACCATAATTTGCCTAATGTGCCCTGGTAACTTAAGAGGCAAAGAACTTTTTGTAAATTTCACAGTTCACGAGCAACTGATTCAAACTCTGTCGGCACCAATAAAAGAAAACATGGGGAAACCCGTATGTCTAAGAAATAAAATATTTCCACGACATGTGAAATTCGCTAACACGCACTGAAGCAGTGGGTCGCATCGCACTAATATAAAAAAGTAATCTGTGGTAATAGCTCAATAAGCCTCTAAGAAATGAGAGGTGGCCCGCCGCTGCTAGCTACACGAGTGGCGTCGACGAACGTTGTACACTTCTAACGTTATGATATAAAAGAACTGCAATAGAGCTTGATACCTGTTCAGATCTCAAATCAACGCTTTTATCGGCGAAGCTTGCAAACCCCATCGTCTATACAGTTGATTTACCTGTCGGAAAAAGTTTGACCTTCTCGGACAATTTACCCTAGTTACACGTACTCGTCAACAACTGCATAATAATGTTTCCTACAACTTCCGGAGAATAACAACGCATCTACCAAAGAGAACATCCCGCCTCTTATATTATTAACGGGACTTCCTTACTAAATGTATGAATGGCAAATGAATGGGCGCCAAGCTACTCTACCAACATCAAGAAATGACATTTAGTTTTAGATAAACGGTGCTGACAACATAGATGAATTGAAGAGCGTCGTTTCAAAACGCAAGTTGTCATATCTCCGACAATTTTCAATATGCTACGGATTCGTACCCCTTAAATACACTACTTTACTACAACGAAACTCGATTTGCTTCAATATGCTATTAATACATATAAAAAGCATGTCAAAAATGAGGTTTGTTTCAAAACGAAAGTAAGGCAGCAAATGTGTTGTATCAAAATGCATCCAAAAAATATTTTGTTTCAGAACGCAACTTTTGTCTATGAAGTATGTCAATCGCCATTCTAATTTGACGCGCGCGCTTCGAGCATAGAAAATAGAGGAGATGGCAAGCCTACAAAAAAATCGTGTCAAATTGAAACAATAAATGGCGGACGCTGTAAGCTCCGCCCATTTTTTAGTGATGTGAAGTCAATCAACTTTTATTGAATGATGCCCATTTTTCACCTAACTATGTATAGAAATGAAATAAATCTTAAAAGCTAATTGAATTGTAAATTGAATACGCTTATCACAATAATAAAAGAAACGCAGGAGAAAAATATTTTTTAATATTTATTTAACCTTCCAGCGGTCGCACCCTTGCGCCGAATTTAAGCAGTCGCGCGCGGTCTGTGATTCCGCAACTTTAAGTGTCTTGTTTGGGAAAACAAATGAATATTTCCACTTATTGTATAACAGATGATTAAAAAGAGGTCTTATACATGTAAAATAAAATAAAAAACGTATTATTTATCCGTTATTTTTTTATTTGTACTTAATAGAAGAAAGGTCTATAAAAACTCAGAATTATTGTCTCTGGTTGAAAATCAACAAAACAAAACAAAATGAATTTGTCTTTTTTACTACTTACAACTTATAAAATTGACTATAATTATCTTAGAAATAAATCACATTCATTGTCAATGGCACTGTGTAATAAGAACTCGAAAATTACATTTATTTTTAGATCATTCTATGTATAATTCTAGTTATGATCTAAATTATAATAAAATAAAATAAAGGAAACATACCTAAAAGCTACTAATTATTATTTTAGCAAAACTATAATAAACTATTGGTCATTATTATCCATAATATCTACTTGAGATGAACATTCTCGGCATATAACAATCACATGTTATATGCCGAGAACTGTACTTTGTTCTGCGGTTCTTCTTCCTATCGCAATAGTAACAACGACTTGACGTTATCGTCATTGCTGTCACTAAGCTCAGCATCCGATTGAACATACTCATCGTGTGTTGGCAAAATTTCTACTGGGTTGTCTTCTTGGTCCGAAACGTCATCAAAGACCTCATCTTCTGATTCCACCTCCTATAGCATGCGAGGTATTCGACGTTCTAAGTCTTCGTAATTCATTTTCTATAACTAAAAGTACATTTTTTAAAATTATACTTTTATAATATTATAATATAAAACATAAAAAGTCATAATAAGATACAAAAAACATGAAATATTTATCCCGGTTTCACTTTAATTGCACTGGATGGTTCTGGAACACAATCGGTCGCGCGCGGTATCTGAGACCGCAAACACAAATAAGAAAGCACGTGTGCACCTCACCTTCCTGAGGATATCACGGAAGCGCAAGCGTCTATTGTTTATAGTGTTAGTAAATTGACTAAAATAAGTTCGTTGCGGACTCAGAGACCGCACGCGACCGTTGGAAGGTTAAGCTTATTCTAAGTCAAGTGTAAACGTTATTACCACCATATTTTGAACGCATCTCAACTATCCTTTTTCTAGGACGTTCCATTTTACGCACTGCTTAGTGACACTGTTGGTCAAAAATCTCTAACTTAATTGAACTCTGTTTCTGAGTTTTAAACATTATTTTATGTTTTATTTAATCAATAAGTATTTCCTTATTACTCTTTCTATAGTACAGATTAATTAAAAATAACATAATAATTAAATAAATTAATCGTGTAGTATATCCTTGAGTGCGCTCGAGTGAAACGGATTTTTTTGACATTTGACAGTGCTATTGGCATCGGCGCAGTCATTCGTTGTTGCCAAAGAGAATATAATCACTTATTGCGTTTGCGTCTCCTTGTGTATTGTGCTATTTTGTGTGTTTTTCATGGATCATATAGAATAAAATATATGTAGGGATACACAAGATTTTTCTTAGTACTATCTCAGAGGAAGTGGTGATAGAACATTAATAAGAGTTAGAAAAATTAAGTATTTAGTAACGGCAATTCCTAACCTAAAGAGTGACATTAAAATTTTTGGACTTCGTAGCGTTTAAATACTTTTTTTTATTTATTAATAATATGCAAAATTATATTTTCTTTAACGATTAGGGAGGCTAGGGGGATTTGGCGTTAATTTAACCGCCAGCGGATTGTTGCTCCAGTTTTATCATTTAAATAATGAACTGGGGCTATGCCTTATTTTGTTAAGAGTAATTGCAAGTTAACAATCTTAACTTCCAAATTTTGCAAAAAGTTTAAATGAATTGCACAAAAACAATGTTTTAATCATGAACAACATTATTTTGTGGAACCTCTTAAATTTAATATAGCAAGAATACTATAAATGTTTATAAAAAGATTTTTTCGTATTTAACAGTTTCCCTGTCCAAAAAACAGGCACAATAGTTAAACAATTTAAATGTTCATATATGATTCATGGGGCAGGGAAAGAGATAATAAAAAATATATGTAGTTTTTTTGATAAATATAAAGTAAATATCTATATTTTGAAAACTAACTAATATTATGTATGTCAAAATATGCATAATCAGTAATATTAAGCATCAGTAATCACTTCTTCTAAAAGAACTACTAATCATATTTGCGTAACAAACATTGCTTGTTTTACAAATGTAACAAAACTAGAAACTTACAGCCGGAAAAAATGTTGGCACTGCATCATTACAAAGCCTAACTACATCAAGAGTTTTATTAATAGATTCCTTTGCAAAATGCAGGGAACATATGAGGTTTTGTTTATCTGTTGGGTTGATATTTTCTACACCAATAGAGTCAAGCCATATTTGTCTTTTCTTTTTGTTCTTTGGTAACCTAAAAATGATAGAACAGAAAATAATGATTTAGATCTATGAAGTTGCAAATAATATTACAAATTAAACAACAGCATGGTTGTTATAAAAGGTGACTTAAGGTAAATTATAGATAAAAATATGCTTAAAATTTATGTATATTGCATTATTAGAAGGCACGGATTTGCTAATATATAAAATATATAACTAAACAATATATAATAAAGTTAAGTAATGATGTCCGTAGTCTCTGAGGTATTTGCATGTTTGCCTACAGAGAGAGATTACAGGCGCTAGACTGTACTTTATGCAATCTTTATTGCTTTGCTTAACTTTTATTATGTAGGTACCGTAGATACCTAACATGAATGTAACTCCGTTTCCGTATAATTTAGTTAATCATTTATGCTTAAATTGCTCAGACCCATGACACCTAAATAATGCAAATCATAACGCAAAACTTTTTCACATAATACGACAGAATAAATCAATAAAAACCTTAATAAAATATGTACTTGAAAGAATCTATTGTTAACAATGTAACATCACTATTTAAAAACAACAATATTTTATAGATACGCAAAGAATGATAAGAAGTAATTAAATAATATGAATTAAAGATTTAAGGTAAATAATTACATCCATCTTCTTACTGTCGCAAAAGATATAAACGTTTTTACATTATATTTACAGCAAAAACTAAATCACTCACCTATGAAATGATAGTTCGCGTTTTGACTATATTTTGAGGCACAGCCTCTTACATAACACTTAGTCATCTTCGTACTTAATAATGAATGGGAAAATTCACAAAATTTTCAAATTAAGAAATATCAAACGACTTTTTATAACAGCAAATCTGAAACAATAAATGGCGGAATCGGCCACAAGGCGGGGTTAAATGACGTCATCTTAAAAATGTTTACCAGAATACGAAACAATTTCTATTATCTGTTTCTTTTATGAATGACACTTTTAGTTGAGTGAAAAAGAGATGGACAGCGTATTGACAATTCAATGTCGAATTTAACCATATTTGTGTAACCAATAAAACATATAAACGTCTGGGTAGCTCCTCTAATTTCTATGCTCAGAGCGCGCGCGGCGCGTGTTTTCTTTCAGAGAGAACGTCTTTGGACCAATCACAAAAATATGAATTATTTAAACTGCACCCAAGTTAATAAAAGTAAAATAAAATATAGTAAATAAAAAAAAAACTAAATATGTTAAGTATAGGGCGGGTGCATTGACAGTTTACAAATTTGGTTTTATTAACTTTTTGTGCTTATCATTACATTTTATGCATTTCTAACGATTGTGCAATTATAATTATATTCAAGCAAGGTGCAGTTTTCTAATATTACAAAAAATACCCAATTCTTATTATTTGTAGTAATATCGACGTTATAGGTAAGCGATCTTTAACTATTTTTATTTCTAAACTATATGGGTCATATATATATATATATATATATATAACATATTTATGTTTTGATGAAATTTCAGAACATTAGTAGTAGTTATGCCAAAATCCTTATAATTGATTTTTATGAGAACTGTTTTTAATACAGGATTTTGCTTAATTTCCCAGAATTGTGTTTGTTGGACAAGTCGCCATTTAAAACGACACTCTTCAATTATAATAGAGCTGTAAACGTATGTATATCCTCGAACAATTTTATCGATATAATGTTTATCGATATTTTTATGTAATAAAAGTTAGATCTCTATACTGAATGATTTATGAGAAATAAAAACTTATATGTGGGGATTGAGTAAAAATGTCGATGAAGATAAGTAATCAATGTATTTTACACACAGCAATTTGTAATTATATCACAACAATTATTAAGTCAAAAATATTCATCCATTAAATCAGGTGCCGATCGGGATCAGATTGGGTCGGGAAACGAATTGGTTTGAATTCCAGGCCATGGATTGCTTTTTGGGACAAAATTATGAGTGCAAGCTTACACAGAATACGGAGGTTAGTTCATTAAATCATAAATGTTATTGTTTAAAATTAAATTTATTTCAAGTTTACAAGTATTTATTTAGATAATATTAAGTACGATTAATTGAGTTATAATTGAATGAAGAAAATTGCAAATTCATCTCTTACATTTATAGCACTAAGCGGCGGCCTAATAGGAAGTGGTCTGAATGCATCAGCATGTTAGTCCTGCTGTCTCCAAGCGGCGTCACGGAATTCACCATTTTCTATATAATCGAAAATTCTTTCTGGAGCATAAAGTGACCTGGAGGAACGGCTCTTTTTTAGAACATTATGTAAATAGAATAAATAGATACAGGTTAAAGTGATCATTTTTGCTTGTTCGGGCTGTAGCAAAAGTAGAACAGTAGTGCTCTATAAACTCGAGATACCGTTGAAATGTTCCCGAAAGCATTTTTAACTACAACTCGAACACGATAACCTTTTAATAATATTCTGTTCTTGCTGCCATGTGGTGGATTGCCAGGATACAGTTTCAATATCTTAGTAGATTGTGCAAATACGCTATCACCAACGAATACCAAAGGGCAGTTTACTAAACGTCCAGGCAGACAAGTACCATTAGGAAAACTTGTGTTATCGCCATGTATTTTTTCCATCAAACCACTGTTGTTAAAAACACCAACATCGCTAATTCTTCCCTGACATCCCACACCAGCAAACATAAAATTGTAGTTGCTGTCTACAACAGCTAGTAAAACGATACTAAAATGTTGTTTATAATTAAAATAATCTGATCCACTGTGAAGGGTGATTGCATTCGAATGTGTTTTCCGTCTATACTTCCTAGGTAGTGTCGGAATTGCCAACGTTCTAAAAGTTTCGAGGCTTTCTGTTGTCAAATAAAATATTATTAAACATATGTATTCCTTTCATTATTAAATAATGTACCTAAATAATATGTACATATAACTGCTGCAGGAGTCAGCCCAAACTTCATATCAAGAAACCACGGCACAAGAAAAGATTGAAGAAACACCCAGCAAAGTCAAGGCATGGCCGTCAACATCGCAGTTGCAGAAAAACAATAAATCTGGGCCTAATGGCCATTTGAGGCCTTCAAACTGTCGCTTTAAGGTGCCAGGAAGATTATGACGACACCGATTATTTTACTAAACTAGACCGAAATTACATAATATTATAATTTTTCCTTAATTTATACACTAAACACTAATTGTATTCAAAATTTGAAAAACTAAATTTGAAGCTTCTACGTCTGCTACAAGTGCCTTAGAGTTTTGATGATCGGTCAGTCAGTGAGTGATAAAATTAAGAAACTTTGACTAGTTATCATTCTTAATTTACTGGTTCAAATTTAATGAAATTTGAAATATACCGAGTTTATACAATGCCTACTTGGTTATTGAAAATTCAGGCTTCTAGTTTAATCCACAACGAAGTTATAGGTTTTCAAAAATGGCCTGAACTGCTTCGAGAAAAGGATGGTACGGCCGTGCCGCTTTTTTGCTTACATTAAAAACAATTTGTACTGTTAAAGATATTAGATGCAAGAAGTTGTAGGTTAAGCCTGAGTTAGAAAATAAGGTAAAAACTTAAAATAACAACTTTTATTGATGTGGGTAGTGTCTTTAAGTACTGCAGGTGAACAATCGTGAAACGGCGTTTAAGTTCAGTGTTTTCCTAAAATATTTTAGATTTGAAGTTTATTTTTGTAATATAAACGAATTTAAAAACATAGAGGCGCTCTCTTATTGGATTTAGCGTTTCTCGATGTATCTTTTAACGCCGACCGATCAATCATATGCTATTATTATAGCAGCTAATGGACCGAGTGACGTCATGTTACCAAGGTGGTAACCAAAGTGACTGCTGTTGGAATTGATTCTTAGTTATTGGAAATTAAATATTTTATTTCATGACACTAAAGGGGCGTAAACAGTTAATATGATTTTTTTCGTGTGATGGAAGTCATGATAAATAGATTTATACAGTAAAACAAACATGTATATTCCCTATTATTATATCGAAAAGCATTTCAAACTTAGTAATCTTCAACGACATTATCGATACTTTGATATCGAAACGGTAACATTCCTAATACGAGGTTATATTTATTAGAGTCACCTACTGGGGAATAGCTAAAATGTTGTCTTAATAAATGCTTAGCGTTGTTTTGCTATTTTTAGCTAGAGGGTACCACACGCGCGCTAGCTCAAAATTTTTGTATATAAATGTTCCCAATGTCCGCTCTATAGTATACCTATATATTTAAATCTCTTTGGGCATAGTATAAAGAGACCAAAGACGACCACTTGACATTTCTATTTTCACGCATACACGCAACACCTTTCAATAGATTAATAAAATGGAAAAGCGAGACAAGTATATTGACTCAATTTATTTAAGATTGTAGGTTCTCTCTATTCATGCGTATGTATATAATTACTCTAAGGCTTAAAATAAATATTTTTATTTTAGGCCTTAGAATAGAATTTTTGTGCGTCACACTGTGAAATTTAGGTTTTAGTATTTTATGACACCTAGACGTTGCCTTTATTTTTAGAACAAGATATCCCAGCTTCTGAATGACTTCATTGGTTTTTAACCGGTTTTAGAAGCTTCGTTGCAATTCTGTCAAAACGAATAAATTAAGGTCATTAAATTTTACTTTCATTTGTTTTATCTTATTCTTTCTTGTAAATATTTTTGGTTCGTTTTTATCAGTCTTTTAGCAGTCTAGTTTAAACACAGGTTCATGGAGGTTCATGAAAAGCATGTCATACAGTCAATATTTCTTATTTCATTTTGGATTTATCACTCATGAATCATTTATCGTGCCTCTTTATTAGATAGTCACATGTTTTAGTAACGTGCCTTTTGGGCACGCTTCACGTGGGCGTTTATAAAAGTTAAGTATCATGTTTTGATTTTGGTAGTATAATTTGGTACCCTTTCATAATTTAATACTTCATAATTAAACTTTCATAATTTCATTTTGGTAGTATATATTATGTGTAGACTTCTAGGATTTAGCACTTATATACTCTTTCTAGCATCATTTTAATCATATACTCTTTGTTTTTAATTAATTTCAGTGATGGTAACACAACGACAAAAATTCAAAATGGCAGGAAAATTTACGATTTAGTCTGTCTGTCTATTTGTAATTATTAGAGACAATAAAATAAAGTGTGTGACGTGGTGTTACGGAAAATGTGTGATTTTCTTTATGCAGCTGAGTAGCATTTTATGTATTTTTTTCGTCGTAGCTGTAACAACAGACATTCCATAAAAAAAGGTAAGTTCGTAGCCGCCCACTCCAGTTACAGTCTGCTCGAAAGAAATCATTTATTTTAATAATTAGTCAATATTTCTAAGTATAAAGTATGTGTAATGGATGGGTTATCGTGTAAAAAATGCTAGTTTTGTTTTATAAATAATGTTACGTTTTTTCCTTGACCAGACAGAGACCAGATAATTGATAGTTGTAAACTTCACTTGCCTTGTTTGTTATTGTTAAGTCAATTGCTTATTTGTTGTACCGGCTGTATGTTTATTTATTTTAGACTTATAACGACAAAATTATTGGAGCTAGGACTGAAATTAATAAACCCCCGATATTGGAAACTATTAAGTCGAATTTTACTTTTTATTAAAAGTTCGTTTTCTTGCCTTTTGAGTGGACTGTGCATTATACCAAGCTCAAAGTAGCAACTGTCCTTTTAATAGTTACTATGAAATGTATGCATTGAAAATATAGAACCTTCTTTTAAGATTAGAGTAATATATTTGTAATAGGTACCGAGAGCCTATAATGAGGTAGGTCATAGCTTATAGTTATAAAAAAAATGTATTGAATTATATTTGTTGAATTTATTCTCTATCTTATCTTTTGTGGCAATATTGATATGTTTCCACAAAACACTGAAGTGTGCAGCAATATCACTGTCCATTATCCTATTATTTAATATAAGCAATTATTTTTGCCCCGATTATTGCTCACAACTCCTCATAGTGGTGCCACACTATGGATAAAAAGGGGGTTCAGTGCCATGAAATTCATCCACAAAGAGTGTAGACAGGCAGAAAGTAAATGCAATTGTTTTTGTTTTGGTTTTGTTTGCTTAGCTTTAAGTATGAAGGAAAATTTTATCAATATTTCATTTAATTATTTTTATGTTTGAACATTTTTATTTCCTTACAATCATTGTTTGATTACTGATTATTAAACATCTCATTAACAAAATTAATTGATTAATTGATTGATTAATCTGGGCAATAATTAAATATCATCCAAGCCACCCAAGCTCCTTGAGGAATCTTAGCAAGTTGTTTACATTATCAATCACCTCAGGGAGCCTACTCGGCTATCCCAGGTACTTAACTCTGTAGCTGGCAAGGTGACCAGTCTAATTTTAGGTTTGTTCAGTCTGAATAAGCTTTTGGAAATATTGGTGTTTATTGAAAGCAGAGCTTCTCTAGCCTGTCTAGTGCCTACATTCATTATAGTTAATCCTGGGCTGTGTATGTTGATACTTTGTATAATTTCATACTGCAAAGAAAAGCATAGTGCAACTATGAGTTCAGAACCTACAGCTTCCATTGCTGAACTGCTCCGGGTAAGGTCATCAGCCAAATGTAGATGACCTTTTATGAATTGAAGGGATTATTGAAAGTCTACAATATTTAAACATATTGGTTATATATTAAGGCATCGATAGCATTCAAGTATAGTCTAGAGTTTATGAAATTTTTGTATAAGTGTACCGCAGCGGTACTACCGCTAGATGGTTCAGAAGTAGGTGGGTTCTTAATTATTTTCATTTATGTTATTTCTGCACACATACAAAGTAAGGTTCTAGGAAGGTGATCACTGGCCTGACGTAGGGGATGAAGTCCAAGCACTGTTCTTTCAGGGTAGTAGACAGCCAGCTAGCAGAAGAAGCCGGTGATAACCCAAGCCCGACGGTGATGATGGCCGTTGGTAGGGTGGTGTGCCAACACTCCATTAGCTCGCGGCACAGCAAGCAAGTAGGCCTTAGATGGTAGGTGGATCCCCAGCGGGATCAACTGCACTTTGAATAATTTAAATTTTGAATGTAGGCAGCAAGTTCTACGGTAGTTCGTAACAATTCTTTCTATGTATAAAATACTAACATCAGATGTGGAGTTGAAATGGTTCTCGAGTGGCAGCCTGGTAGCAGTAGGTGAAGTATAGGGCGGATGATTATTAAACATCTCATTAACAAAATTAAACATTAACCATCTACATTCAATCAATTAGAAAGTGTTTAATATAAATATTGTATTGGTTCACAATTATTTGGCTATTGATTAATTGCAAGCTCCTTGAGGAAACTTAGCAAGTTGTTTACATTATCAGTCACCTAGGATACCTGGTACTGATAATTACCTGGGATCGCCGAGTATGCTCCCTGGGG
This sequence comes from Parnassius mnemosyne, assembly GCA_963668995.1. Taxonomy (NCBI): domain Eukaryota; kingdom Metazoa; phylum Arthropoda; class Insecta; order Lepidoptera; family Papilionidae; genus Parnassius; species Parnassius mnemosyne. Next base: position 18,582,792 of record CAVLGL010000080.1, read on the forward strand.
AGTATACTCGGCGATCCCAGGTATTTAACTCTGTAATTCAAAAATAATAAATAATAATAATCAATCATCTCAGATTGGGGGCGACTAAATCTAAGCCAGTTTAATCCTCAGAAGACACAAGTTTGCACATTTACTGCTAAAAAGAACCCCTTTATCGTATCACCCCAGTTTCAAGGCACTCCCCTTCTTGCCTCAGCCAGTATCGGAATCCTCGGAGTCGACATATCGAGTGACGTGCAGTTTCGTGGTCACTTGGAAAAGAAGGCCAAATTGGCCCCTAAAAAGCTTGGCATGCTCAGCAGAGCGGCACAGTATTTCATGCCGGCACACCGCCTGCAACTTTACAAGGCGTAGGTTCGGCCTCACATGGAATACTGTTCACATTCCTGGGCAGGGCTCCCCAGTGCCAGCTCCTTCCACTTGACCATATCCAGCACAGAGCGGCTCGAATCGTTGACGACCGAGTCCTTTTCGATCGGCTCGATTCATTGACACTGGGAAGAGATGTTGCACCCCTTTGCATTTTCTTTCACTTTTACCATGGGGAGTGCTCTGAGGAATTGTTCGGATTAATCCCAGCCGGTAAATTTCACGAACGCACATCGCGGCAGAACTTCCGATACCATCCTCACCATCTGGATGATTGGCGGTCCACCACTGTGCGATTTAAAACATGTTTTCTTCCTCGCACGACTTCCTTGTGGAATCAATTACCATCAGCGATTTTTCCGGACCGATATGACTTAGGGACCTTCAAGAAAAGAGCCTACTCCTTTTTAAAAGGCCAGCAACGCATCTGCAATTCCCTCCCTGGTATTGCAGTTGTTCATGGGCGGCGGTAGTCACTTACCATTAGATGAGCCGCATGCTTGTTTGCCCCCTCTCCTATAAAAAAAAACCACTAGATGGGGTGACGTCCTGGCAAGACATGCAGGAAGTCAATGGATACAAGTAGTTCAGTACTGTGCTTTTCGTTCCTTGGGGCAGTCTATGTTCAGCAGTGCACTTGTGAAGGGCTGTAATGAATTAATAAATGGAGTTGAAATTACCAAATTTCATTGATTCATTAAATTATTTATTCATTCAGACTGAAAAACTATCTTCTAATTAAAAACATAACATAAACACTCACGCCTGTCACCCAGAGGGGTAGGCAGAGATTATGGACTTCCATTTGGCACGATCCTGACACACCTCTCTCGCTTCCTCCACATCCATATACCTACGCATACACGCTCGTCGGTTAAAGGTACTCTTGATTTGGCCCATTTTTAATATATCGCCAATTTGGTCGATAAACTTTCGCCTAGGGCGACCCTTCCCGACTATGCCGTTCACCTCTGCAACATAAATTTGCTTTGTCACTCTTTCCTCATTCATTCTTTCTACATGGCCAAACCACCGAAGCATTCCTTTCTTAATCCTGGTCACAATATCATCTTGCAAACCACACTCTTCTCTTATTAAACAATTTCTCACTCTGTCATTCAGCTTCATCCCTAACATACTCCTTAATGACCGCATTTCTACAGCATTTATTCTACTCTCATGCTTCTTCTGCCACACCCAACTTTCACTACCATACATTAAAGTAGGTACTAACACAGCATTGTGAATTGCCATACGTGCCTTTTTGGACACATTCTGACTTTTCACAATAGAGTGTAGAGCCCCATTGACTCTATTTCCTGCATTCACTCGTCGTTCTATATCCTTATCATATCTACCATCCCTGCTAAACACACATCCCAAATATACAAACTCATCTACTTGCTCTACCAACTCCCCTTCTATTCTTATTTCACATATCGTTTTACTTTCTTCTCTTTCAAAAACCATAACTTTCGTCTTACTTGCGTTCACTTTCATTCCCTTTTCTTTTAATGTCCTGTTCATTAATGTAACCATCATTTGCAACTCGGCTGCCGACGACGCAAGTATGACTTGATCATCGGCGTACAAAAGGCATTTGACGGTTAACTCACCCATTCTTAACCCGCATTCTTCTACTTTCAAATTTTCCAAACAACTGTCCATAAATAGGTTGAACAACCACGGGGAAGCCACACAGCCCTGTCTGACACCTTTATGGATGTCAAACCAGTCCGAGTAGGCCCCGTTGATCCTGACACAAGCACTAGAGTCCCTATATAGAGACTTCAATGCCTGTATCAGACCAGCGCTCAACCCAAATGAGTTCAGTGTTTGCCATAACACATCCCTGTCCACTCTGTCATAAGCCTTCTCCAAGTCCACGAACGCACAAAAAACTTTTTGGTTTTTGGCCAAAAACTTCTCGGCGATCATGCGCATGGAAAAGACCTGATCCGTACATCCCATTCCCTTTCTAAATCCCGCTTGCACATCCCAAATTTTTCCGTCAGTTTCTTTCATAACTCTTTCAATTAGTACCTTAGCATACAGTTTTCCCACAATGCTAAGAAGGCTGATACCACGGTAGTTTTTACAGTCCTGCTGTGATCCTTTTCCCTTATATATTGGGACTATCACGGCTTTGCACCAGTCTCCCGGTACCCGCTTAAGTTCCCAACATAAATTAAACAAGGTGTACAGCAGGTCTGCCACAATTAAAATGCTTTTATACTATAAACGAATGTACTTATTATACTGTCCTTGACATTTTTTGCTCCTCTCTTTATCTTTCATGAGTGTAATTTTAAATATAAGACACTGTAAAGTTTGAGTATGGCTGAAATTTTCACAATCATGTAGAAATTTTAAAAATAAAAATACTAGTTTAATATTTATTTTAGATCAATAAATGAAAGGAATTATCGAGGCTTATTTGAGGATGGTATTTATTTACACTTGTGCGCATTAAATCTATCTTATTTATTATAATATAAATCATCACTTTATTGCATTTTCATTTCTTACAACTTTACTTAAAGCAATGAAATTAAGGTGTGATAAGCCTGGTATATCTTACGCATTGTCCCTTATTTAGTTGCATCAATTTAAAACTGATTAATCAATTCATATCTGACATAATGCATATAGGTATCAATTGACAGGCCTTTAATAGATTGGCAACTGCTGTATTAGCTGTTGCCAATGAAAACATATTTTTCACATTGATTAGGTTAATTAATTTTCTCATCTTTAATATAATAGATTTTTGAAAAGTAATAACTGATTCTATTAATTAATTTTGTCCTTTTTATTAAGAGGAGGGCTTATCACTCTGAAAAGGCTTTCTATATTTCTCTTACATAATGTGACATAATGTGACAATGGATTTTTGAATTCTCTTTCGATTGTATCACATTAAAGTTTAAACTTACCTGTCATTAATAATTATTTTCTGATTTTAAAGTATAAACTAATAAATCAATAACGATCTACCACTCGAGCATTATCATTACAATTTTTGTGGTATCGAGAAAGATATCCAGTTTGAGATAAGTGTGATCCTTTGCTAAGCAAATGAGATTTTAACTCTGGTTAAGTAAGCCACTAATACTACAACATAATCTATCTTACTTAAGAGGAATACTGCTAGATATGAGTTTAAACATCTCCATCATAAAATAAAATGCACAATATTACTATGTTAGTAAATTATAATGCTGCATAAATTTTATATCTACATTTTTAAATAAAAAAATATTTTTAATCTATTACTGATAATAGATTGACACAATATCTATATTGTTATCGTTTTTTTCCTTGGCAAGTAATTAAAAGCTCATTAGAAGAAGGGCGGCAAAGATCATGAGACCTCATGGGATCAAGCTGGCTAACGTAGCGTAGAGATGCGCAGGCGCCGCTCATTGCGTTGCAGTTGGAACCGTGAGTCAGAGCCGCTCAAAATAACCTGTAAATGGGCGCCGCCTACCGGCCGGGGCGGGCGGCGTTCCGATAAGCTCAGTGGCAGCCGCGACGCCGCCGCCGCTACAGGAGCGGTCGACGTGGAGCGTGCAAGCGTACTGACGCAAAGGCGGCGCTGGCGCGGGATGCGCCGCCATGCCCGTACGACACCGCGAACTCGGCGACGAGCTCGCACCCCCGGAGCCCAAACGCTGCAGGCACTGCGACGGTACGGTACCCAACGAGCCTCTGCTATTACCTCTTATGCAAAAATTCAGATACTTAATCGAGTGGCGAGTGAAACTAACACAACGAATGATTGAGAATGGAATAACGTTGAAACTTGACATATTTTATCTTGAATTGCTGGTTTTTTGACTGATATTTCCACGCGTCGACCACCACGTGTTTGTTGACATCTTGCCATAACTTTTTTTTTGTTTCGCCGGTAAAACACTTAACTACAAAATACCTTTCAACTGAAGATCCATTTTAGAACACAATTTACTTTACGTCTGAAGATGCAAAAGATCTTTTGTTTTATTAAATATTAAAATACAATTCAGCACAAAATTGCCAACTCGTTCAAAATAATTATAAGTATATTTTTTTAAATCAGAATACATGTTGTGTTAGACCAACGAAATACGAATTGTATGTGATCAAAGTTAAATTTCAATGTATGTAATATTTATACCATTAAATGAAATATAATACGTTACTACAGTTCAGTATCTTTATGCGCGAAAGTTATATTAAAATTTATTTAGTTGGGCTACATAATGTCCATCTGACCGTATTTCGATCACGGCGGCCATTCTCAACAGAGACTAGGCATTTGCTTGTAATAGTGTGTGTGCAAACACAGGTGATTTTATTACCTCACTCTCATAATCCGACGGGTCGGCAATCCGATATTACTGGAGAGAAATGAGGTGCAAAACCAACAGATTTTTACGTGCTGTTCGGGACACGGAATTAAAAAAAAACAGGCCTCGGACAACCACCAGACATACGATACAGTCAAATTAAAGCTTACAAAATCGTATATAATCTACTTAATTAGATGCTGCTTTTACAATCGTTTTGAGTTAGTATTCTGTTAGTTTGAATTACTTCTTACGGTATCACATATAACGGAAAGGTGTTACGAAATATGAACACATGTAAAAGGAACTAGAAAAGCCAATTTGACGGGCATTAAAAAATTTACCTAATAGCCGTGTTAAACAGCAGGAAAATTATCTTTAGACTGTCCTTAGTCACTGGAGTGTGTAATATGTGTCAAGAGGCGTCGGGAATGGAAAGTGCATATAAATAGTGCCTGGAATGGTCCACAGTGGGATGCCTTATGTAACTAAATGCTCGTAAACAAATGCAAGTCGAATGCCGAACATGCGTTTGTTATACCTCGCGTTACACTTGTTTCTGTTACATAACTGGAGGGGAGGATATTAAGCGATATAATATGAGCTTGCGGTTTTGTCTGCGTCTCCGCGTCATCCCACCAACTGCATTCGCTTTCGATTAATTTTAATACAGTACGTGTAGCTTTAATAATGCCTTTAAGCTTATATTTTTAAATTTTGTGTAAGTATGACTAGGATTTCGTGTCGGTAATACGGAATTATCACAATACAAACACAAACGCAGGTAGGAGTTTCAGGTACACTAACTAGATACAATGGTGTAAGTAGTGTAATTCATATGCTGCACAAGTCTCCTTCGGAATGATGCCATATCATGAGCTAATTCTTATTCTCGTTTTAATAGGAGCATAACTCATTAGGGAATCCATTCACTTATCTATTACAAAAACATACTTAGACCGGTACTGTAAAAACGCCACCAACCAGTGTAGCGGACTTCGTTTCGGCTTCGTTTAATATACGATGTTACTGCATAATAAAAGGTAATTAAATCTAACGGTCTATCTGACTAATATACATCTGGCCGTAAGTATTGCTACAATTTAAAGTAATCTTTTTAAGTTGTTGTGAATTAAAATTTGGAACGTATTTATTGCCAGAATCTTCTACTGATTTTCAGTCTTTTATCACATTTCTTACGGTAACTATTAAATTGCTGAATTCATACAACGGTGATACAACGGCTTAACTGTTATATTAATATTTATCAATTAATATATTGACGTGATAAATGTTGAGTTTTGATGTTTCGTGATACGCTTTACATATACTTATTTATTTTGGAACTTAATTTCACTGAATTTTAATTTTAATTAATACACTATTAATGCCCGCAAATTTGTTAGTATAGAATCTTTTTTTCGATAGTTTTAAAGCGGAATAAATTGGTAATTCCTTTGAAGATTCATCCTAATTTGTATTTTATAAAATACACCAATTCATATTGTATTACTTAATAAAGCTATTATGTTTATATTAATAAAGTGTACTATCATAAAAAATACCGATGGAGTGCACAGAACTTAAGGAAAGGGTTAACAGTTACTCTTCGTCATCATCCCGTAAAAGTGCTGGACAAAAGCCTCTCTCGTTGTAGGGAGAATTTGTGATCGCAGTTACCACACATATCGCGCCTTTGACGCAATAATTATTAATTACTCTTATTTACAAAAACAGAGCTTCATAAATTGCAAACTTCAATGTTGAGGAGGGCACTATAAAAAAGAATAATTCTTTTTTTACACTTTTGTGTAAAGTATAATGCGGGAAATTACAGAAGAGTCATGATGGATGTATTTTAAATATTTAAAACAAGCCATTTTAATGATGACCACTTTTTAATTCTCTTTCTCATCAGCCAGTAAAAGCCCTCTGCAGGACAGGAGCGTCTAAACGTAGGTTTTAAGAACCTTCTTGTTGGTGATACGGACCTCTGACATAAAGATACCGCAGTGAGGTAATTGAATTGGTACGCTGTTGCTACTGTACAGACGCGAATTGCGAGCAAAAAGAGAAGCAAATAAGTCCGCTTTCTCCTTAGACGCATGCGCCAGTGAGCTATTTGGTTTTACCAGCGGAGCAGTGTAGACCGACAGAAGTTTGTCTCGATCGCTTTGGCGAGAGACCAAAAAGCTCTACTGCCCGATGGTTTGACAGAGAGCTTTAAACCGATGCGTTTAATACGGTTGGAACTGGCTTGGCGTAATGCCTTTTTACAGGACTTGGTGGCTTGGTTAAAGTCTATATTCTTAAGGATAACATCCGGAGCTTTGCGGTCTTGAGCATCGACCCAGCATAAGTACGCCATATGCTTGTGCTTTTCAGCACGGGCGTACTAGGCGTTGAACCACAGGCGAGCTTTACCATCAATGGGCACGTCAGTAAAGGGAACGAAATACTCCATCGCTTGACGTATCACATCGGTTATGGCATCCGCGCAGTTCGACGTGTCTTCATACGAGAAGTAGACCTGCCGCCAAAGATAAGAAATGCCACATCTCATCCCAATCTGGTGACTTTTATCGCCACACTCGCCACACACCGTGGAAATCGTTGTTAGGTGGGGAATATAACGACACAGATTTCACCAGACCGTGGTCAGAAGTTCCCAAGGGTGAGGTAACCTGAACATCGTACCTCTCTGGATCGGTCGTCAGCAGAAGATCGAAGCAGTTAGTTGGCTGTGTGCCCATCCACATCAGGTACCCTAGTCGCTTGTTGTACCAGCTGGGAGAGCCCTTGCGACAAAAGAAAATTCCAAGCGTCTCTCAGAGCGTGGTCAGTCTTCTGGTATGGGAACAGCCAGTCCTGATGACAGGCATTAAAGTCCTCCAGGAAAACCAACTGTGCAATAGTGTATCGATTTAGAGCCAAATCAGAGGCTTCACTGAGGTGTTCAAACAGCCTAGTTGTCTCCTGGTCACCGCTGTGCGATCGGTAGACACAAGAATAAATAATTTTATCTATTCCTGTGTCTATCAATACCCAGATCATAGAGAAAGTGGGGTCTTCAAGGTGACGGAGACGCTTACAGTAGATGTCGTTGCGGACGTAAACAGACTCCGGCGCGCTGATGGAAATTATGCTCCAATGTGTACCCAGGGTAGCTAAGGTACGCCGCATCTAGAGGACATCTGATCTGCGTCTCAGTCAAGAAGAGTAAGTGCGGCTTGCCAGTCTCAAGGTGGTAGTGGACTGCATTAAGATTATAGTGCAGGCCTCGGATGTTTGTGATGTGCACTTTGACGGAGAGGGAGTGCAACCGCTGTACAAACTTACTCTTCTTTTTCATTTTTTTTTTCATAAATAGTGGCAGTGAATAGATTGGTAGAATGGCCGTTGGACGAGGCGACACACATATAACCTAAAGACGCAATCAGAGTCACAGCATCGATGGTACCTAGCATGGAGATCGCGGGGACGCCCGAACTCTGGAAATTGCCACCAGGTCCTCTCCTCCGGTCGCCAAACAGCATGGTGGAGCCAACCTAGATTTTTTCGTAAGATGGCTGGGCAGCCATTCATGAGTGGCTGGCTTATTAATTGGGCCCCCAACTATCTACGGTCGGCCAGAGGTGCAGCCGTTCTTCGGATCCCGCTAACCTCCATAAGCAGGCACCTGCCACTAAGAAACGGCCGCCTCGCAACCGGTTCGTATGTGCAACGCAACTGCTCAGACCCATTCTCCTTAAGAAATGGGTTTCACTTAACATCATACCCGAACATGATTTGAATCATTTGGCGGTATGTCTTTGCCAGGTTGGTGGTAACTAACCCTCAGTCGGGCCTCTCACTAGTAAAGGACCAAGCTACCACCAGAATGTAGTGCTGCTCGTTTAGCACTACCCAGGGGATACTTGTAGGGAAACAGGATTCAAGTAATTCCTACGGACGCGAGCAACTCCATCCCTAATACTTAAGAACTAACTGATTTGAGCCAAATTGCCAATGAACAGTGACAACCTGAATGTAATACTTAATCTTCGGCAAAAGATTTTGAATATAGCGATGGTTAATCGAAAGTATGTAGCAGATAGAGTAATATATATTACTCTATACTTTAACATTATTCATTACAGCCTATCTAGTCTACCCCTACACGGCACTGCTCATCTAAATATTTATATATATATATATATTAATTATGTTCATCATCGTAATAATTTCGTAAGATTAATAGATGATTTGATGAGAAGAATAATTAATTCCTTACAGTCTACAAAGTGCGTGCACATTATCTCTATTTTCAGAACTTCAATGCTACAGTGTCAAAAAGTATTCAGTAGGAACTATTTTTGCCGTTTTTACTGGCCTCATTTAAAAATTAAGGCAGGGAGCCTACATCTGGCTCTACCACGTATAACGCCACATATTAATGCACGAATATATTATGCACGAACAGATGGCTTGACCGGAAAAGGATCACACTCTCACCTCTGTGAATAAGATTACGCTGGTAAGACTACCAGCGTAGATTTTACGCTGGTACTCTTACCAGCATAAAATTGCAGCTTATTGCTTCTGTGTTTCGTATGGCGAGTGGTAGACATTCGGGTACCCTTTTTTACTGAAAATGAGGCATTCCATCTTAGTCCTCAGTGGTGACAACGCATCTGCATTTTCATTCATAATCCGTGATAGATGTAGATGTCTATAAACCACAGCATCCACTTACAACCAGGTGGACTGTGTGCTCATATGTAACACTTATTCTAAAAAAGGCTAACTTTTTACTTTCCCAAAACGGCCAGACCGGAATTCTGCAGCAGCATTAAAGGTGCTTGACGTCTGCTCGGTACTGCGATCGCCAATCCGTCTGCCATGTGACGATCATTACTAATTATTAGAGCATTAACAATTATCGCACATTATTCACTTTAAATCTTCATTCGGAAATATATGATACAAGAAGATCGCAAACTTAGAAATAGTGCAAAATTTATCATTATAATATATTTCAAATAAAAGGTAAAGAAACAAATAAATTAAAAATGCTAGTAATTTAATTTCAAAATGACCAATCTTAATTAATTAAAAAAATCTAAAATTCCTAAGTCTTGGAATGAGATAATAACCCATAGTGACGAGTGACGTCTTGGTAATAGATGTAGGAAGTTGATTGATGCAGGTGGCTTGGGAACATGCTTTGTGGTGATCCTTGGTGGAGGTCCAAGTTCAGGTATGGACTTATGAAGGGCTGTAATAATGATGAACTAAATAATAATATATTGGTCCATACATCTCAAGCAGCATGCAAGCTGTATACGATCTTTTTTGAAGTTCGTTTTTATACTGGAGGCTGTATTTTCTGGCTTTAATTTGTCACAAATTATACAGCTTTATGCGTTAGTAGCACTGTACAGTAGTTGTATAAGCTTAAAAGAGGCTGTATAATAGCTGTAGTACAGCTGTTATTTGGCGTGTAAGAAACTATTACACTTCAGACAGAAAATGGGTTTTGAACGAATGACAAATGAAATCAAAACAAAATGAAACTATTTCACAGACTAACTAGTAGATTCTAACCGAATCAGACGGACATGTCACGAACTAAACTCACTCGACGTATCTTCTGCGTCCTGATTGGTTGTAGCAAAATGATATATGACATTTCTTTTTTTTTAATTTGAAGCAGCTATACCAGCCAAAGGACGTCCCAAATAATAGCCACTTGAAAAAATAATTTTATTATATTGAAAATAAAACGAGGTAAATACAAATGAAACAATGTTGAAATTTACAATTTTTTTATTAGTTATTAATATGTACTTTACAATAATTTTGTTTACAAATTTAATAATTACAATTAAAAAATAATTACAAACTTATTAATACCTAGTCAGGTCATAAGTATTGTCACACAGTAAAAACTTTTCTTTTAGAATGCTGGCCACAAAAAAGTTTATTGAATTCGAATTTCGAATTGTTCATGAAAATAAAACCGTATACTTTTTAGAATTTTACTCATTTTTAAATATGGAGTGGACGCTTAAAGAAGACCGTGTTGCAGTTATATCGTTGCGGTTACGCGCCAATACAAATTTTTGACATACTGAAAAATTTGAATATAACCAAAAGATTCGTTTATCGTACCATCAAACGATACAATGAACACTCTAGTGTAGATGACAGGTCAAGAAGTGGTCGCCCTCGGTCTGTTAGGACTCCAGCAGTGATAAAAGCTGTGAAGGCGCGAATTCAAAGAAATCCCAAACGTAAGCAGAAACTGTTGGCCCTTCAGATGGGGTTAAGCAGAACCACGGTGAAAAGGGTGTTAAATGGAGACTTACTTAGTCTCTGACTACCCCTCTGGGTGACAGGCGTGAGTGTTTATGTATGTTCATTGTTCATGTTATAATGTTAGCTTTTGCTGTCTCCGTTAAATATGTTCTACTTTAAATAATTTGATTTTGACCTACTTGTCTTTTACTGCTATTTATCGGAGACCACCAGATCTACCAAACAATTTTCAAATTAAATTCTTACGACACCTTCGAGAGAAAATGGGGTGATGGATTCTCTAATGTCGCTGCCATACGACAAATATCTTGCATGAGGTATATAGTGGCAGCTTAACTAAACTAAACAAACTAAAGTACATACTCGAGTAGAACAGCCTTTATATACTTTATTACTTAATTACACCGACCGCTTGGCCTCTCGTATTCTGAATACCTGCAACTACGCTGAGTATCCAGGATAAGTTTAGCCCGTTGTGGAAGTATCGTAGGCCTAATTACGTTGTCGAGGCCTATTATCGACGGATTAATTATGGTGTAAATTGATACATAATAATATGTAATTTTTTTTTTAAATTCTTATTCGGAATTATTTAACCTAAACTTGTCTGGGTAATAATTACGATATAAAATTCTTGAGCTTCCAACCGCTAAAGCTAAAATGAATCTATTTATGAGGTATGCGTTGGCGTTTGGGTTGTAGGTAATTCTGTCGCGCATAAGAACGGAACGTTTGTTTGGGAGAATCGCAAACAAAGTCATAATTATTATTCTGAGAAGTGAAGCTCGTATATTGTATAATTATAAAGATATCGTTCCGAGTAAATCCGATAAACTGACAAGCTTTAGCGCTGCATCTTCATGCTTGAGTTACAGCAGTGAAACCCAGAAACATGGGGTATAACTAGAAGTAATTACGATTTCTTCCCGAATCACTAGTAATCATTTAAAATTAAAAAAATTGTACAACCGACTTCAATATAAATTATTAAGAATAACTCAAAAACTATTGGTCACACCTTGATCAAATTTATATGGTACCACATGTGAAGCACCAGCTTTCAAATAAAAAAAGAATTATCGAAATCGGTTCACCTAGTAAAAAGTTATGAGTTAACACATTAAGAAAAACACAGTCGAAATGAGTACCGTCTCCTTTTTGAAGTCGGTAGAAAATATTTTCGATATTAGGCTCAAAATATTAGGTTAATATTAGCGACAACACAAACTATAAAACTTAGTAGTGCGTATTCCTCTTATTCTGGATAGACCTTATCGAAGCTATCTTTTTACCCATAAAGTTAACGTTTTGGGGTTGACTAACGCCATTGTGAGACCTCATTAGAGATAATATTCGACAGTTTATGGTCCGTGGTTAAATATACGTGGTTCGACATGTCGTTACAAATAGAATTTTGGCACTGGCTGTCTGTGGTTGTGTAATTCACATATAAACCCACTTGTTGACTTTCAGCTTTGTATTTGTGCATTCTTAGGTAAATAAAATATATTCTATAAATAATATCTTTGGATTATTATTAGAAATTGCTTGTCATATGAATCAAATTTACTTTTAAATATCAATAAATACTAATTTATACACAAATTTTAACTAATTTATTTTAAACCCGTATAATATTATCATCGTCATTCACTTCACAAGTCAACTGCTGAAAACTTAGGCCAGCTCCGCGAAACGCCACAATACCAAATAATACGATTCCGCTTCATCTAGCAAGGTGCGCCCCACATTTCGCTTACCGGTACGATGCTGTATCGACAATATTTCTTCCCCATGGACTGTGAGTTCAAGCTATATTGCCGCGCCATTGCTACTTCAGCTGCGTTGGGCCATGTCGGTTAGGGGCCGTCCATTAATCACGTGAGGCTCGAAAAGGGGGGGGGGGGGAGTAGATTTGGCAAAAATCACGAAATATCACAAGGGGGGAGACGGGTCTAGTAAGATATAACGTGTATTTATTTTTTCCTCAGTTTTTAGCAAAGCACAGTTGTTAGTGTTGAAGAAAGTCTTGCTAATCCATGGTCCGAGGACAATGTACATTAAATATGTTCATGTACTCGTACAATATATGTTTTTAGCATGAGTACACCATTCCTTTTTTTATTATTATTTTTATGACAGTCAAAAACAACCTGCAACCTTTCTGTCTAGACATTTTTATCATGGTCCTTAATTTCAGAATAAAATTATATTATACTTTATACCTGTATTTAAAGATAATATTCAAAAAAACTTAAGATTCTTTGTAGCTACTTAAAAATACACGTGATTTCGGGGGGGGGGGGGGTTAAACCCCACCACGTATCACCAAGGGGGAGGGACGGCCCCTTACTCTGGTTCTACTGTAGGTCGTCCTCGTTAAGAAGATAAAATATAATAATAACTTCAATTAATATAAAAATATCTAAAAATTACTAATAATATGCACTTTACATAATACACTATTTTGCATGCCATGTGACTTAATACAGAAGAGCTGTTTATTTATAAATAAACACTTGGTTTGTTTTTATCACTCAAAAAAACTTAGAGCATAGCCATTGCTCTAAATAAGCGACCTTAAGCTTCCTTTTACGGCCAGCATTGAAAGATGACGCTTCAGATCTATGGTATCACTGCAACATGCACTGGATGTACATTATTGTTTTCAAGTTTTGAGGGGAGATGACGATGAGGCGAGACATGTCGTAATCTTCGGAATGTTGCGCAGACGAGTTGGTGGACCTCTCGGTCGAAGTTATACTTACCTAGTTGGACAATTTCTCCGAGGTAAACATATTTGTCAACAACTTGGATGTAGTGTTCCAACAACTACCGGAAAAAGCGTAACTTAGATGTTACACATGACTTTTGTTTTGTCCTTGTTCATCTTAAGATCTTTCGGTTGTTAGACATTATTGAGGTCACTGAGCATAGTGCTAGAGACTGCCATAATATGCTATCATGCCATATATCGTCGGCAAATCAAAGGTGAGTGATGTTGATACCCTATGAGGGGTGATCCAAAAGTAATGATAACGAATATGAAATATTGTGATTATCGTTAAAAAATATATTTTTTTACATAGTCTAGTCGCAACAAGTCATTACATTTAGTCCGTCTTTTATCTAAACCCAGAATTCTCTTAGAAAAAAATCTTTATCGTGACCCTCCAAAAAGCCTTAACAACGTCAATCATTTCGCTAACGTTTGCAAATTTCTTGCCTCGAAGGTGTTCCTTGAGCCGAGGAAATAGGTCACGAATAGGGCGGGTGTTCGAGCAGTTCAAATCCCGTTTCTTAAGTCGTTGTCATTTTTGTGTGTGGGTCAAACAACGAAGTGTACAGCTCTTCGTCGAACCTCTCATACTCACTCAAAATTTCAGGTCGTCCGGTAATTACGCTTTCATCAAGATTTTAAAATCGTATAATGAATAAAATATAAAGAGTGAGTGCGAATTTTGTGAGTTTATATATATGTGAAGAGTAATTTCTGGACATAAGCTGATATATTATGGCTAAAAGTTTTAATGATATTTGTCAACTAAGTCGGAAAAAATCGTGCCTCTTGCGAGCTTCAACAGCGTGCGCTACATCAATAATCAATTTTTAAAAAGTTCGCGACAGCATATGTCTATCTTCTAAGTTACTCACAGTAACCATTTTTATTAAAAAAAAAAAAAACTAGCGCGGCATACTACCCAAAACTACTAAACACTAAAGAACTGAAAACCAAAAGATTCCTAATAATGGTCCTTGGGCAAGTACTTTTTTTTTATAAAATATTATAACGTAAAATTAAAAATTTTGTACAACCGACTTCAATATAAATTATTAAGAATAACTCAAAAACTATTGGTCCGACCTTGATCAAATTTATATGGGACCACATGTAATAAAAAAAAAAAGAATCGTCGAAATCGGTTCACCCAGAAAAAAGTTACGAGGTAACACACATAAAAAAACAGTCGAATTGAGTACCTCCTCCTGTTTGAAGTCGGTAGAAAAGTTAAAATTGAAGATCCTATTAATTTTACGTGATAAAGATCTTATCTCGGTATTGTTTTACGCGCATAGTTTTGTTGTAAAATGGTGTTGCAGTAAAAAGGTTAAAAGAAGTTTTGTTCGAAACTTTTGTATATTTTTTTGAGTTCATTAGAAAAATTATTAAAAACCGTTTAATTTTATTTTCAATAATAAGTCCTCCATATTTTTAACACGCTTTTATTAGCTTATGTATCTATGATACAGAATTTTTGAATGTGATTTTCATCCCCTTCAATACGTCGGATTGATTTGAAACTTCGCACAATTATCAAGGATCGATGACAATGCAATAATTTAAATAGTTTGTTCCTTATCTTCGCCAGCCTCAGGATTTGCCATCAGTTCATAAAACAACTACGATTTCTGCCAGGTCAATCTTCTGTAAGCCGCGTAAAAGAACTTTGGTCCAAAAAAAAACACGCTTTTGTAGATAACCGAACTAAAAAGTTGAAAATAATTGCATGCCTTAAGCGAAAGCGCAAGGTATGTTTTACTATCGCCAAAAATTAAGATTCCAACGTTTTATTTTCAATAAGTTTAAAATGAAAAAAAGTCGGCAAAGTGCGAGTCGGACTCGCGCACCGAGGGTTCCGAACAAATCTGTAGGTATATAAGTTTAAAATTATTAAAAATATTTTTATTATATAATGTGACTAAAAATTTATACTTTTCGCAATTTTTCCTTTATCCGTGCTATTAAAACGTTGCTTCGTACCAACTTTCAAGATTGTGAGTTAACGGGAAGTACCCTGTAGGTTTTGATTCCCTTGCGAATGTCGAAAATTTGCGGCATAAACGGCTGTATATAATATATAACATAATCTTTTGATTGCGTTGGCTTAGAAGTTTGATTTTTTCACAGGTCTAAGGTATCGTAGACTTGAATATTTGATATGAATTTCAGCTTGATACCTCCAGGCGTTCCTGAGAAAAAGGGTCTTGACAGACAGACAGACAGACAGACGGACAACAAAGTGATCCTATAAGGGTTCCGTTTTTTCCTTTAGAGGTACGAAACCCTAAAAATGGTGATTAACATAAAAAATCATTTTATTGTGAAAAAACGTGGGGTGCTTGATGTCATTTGTTGTAAATATTTTTGAAAAACTTGCGTCATCATAAAAATATCTGATATAAGGCGTGTTTTTTTGTTTTTTTTTAAACTATTATTTATTCTGATAACATATAGCCTAGATCACTTCTGGCATTGCTATCCATCTGTTTGTGAAGTTTCATCACAATCAGTCCAGCCATTCCGAAGATTAGCCCAGACAGACATACAGACAGACTAAAATTTTAGAGATAGTTTTACTAAGAAACCAGTTATTTCGATATTAAAGACAGACACTTCAATAATTTTATTTATATGAATGAAAATTTTATATCTTTTTACTGGAAACGAGGCATTCCATCTTAGTACTCAGGGGTGACAGCGCATCTGCATTTTGATTCTTAATTAAGGATGAATGTGGATGTCTATGGGCAACAGTATATCCACTTACCATCAACTGGACTGTGTGCTCGTTTGTGTCACCCTTATTCGGTAAAAAAAAAACTGCTTAGAATGGCATAATATGTTTTGTTCTGGAAGATTAATTATTGTAGTCGTACTAGTTTTAAATCCATCTTGACCTCGTTTTGTTATTTTACGATGTACAGACCAGCTTTAAACTTTTCTGTCCTAACACAACTCATAAAATGGCAGGTGGGGACTTTGTCGGTAGATAATAACTCTTAAAATCGAAAATAAATTCGGCATTGACTGGACCAGTGGCTGCAGGGACATTAATGTGTAAATTTTTATTTATTTTTATAATAGACGTAAAATTAGCGCGTCTACGCGGGTGCGGCTTATGAGTCATTACTACGATTTCTATATTCACTCTTTCCATGTAGTATTTTATTGCCAAGTGCTTTGCTATTAACGACAGGAACTTATAGGCGTTATGAAGTGGCGGGCTGCAAGCTCCTAGTGTATTGTGAATTATAATTTATGTAAGGTTGTCATCGAATGGTACTAACGCAAGGTACACCGACCAAAGTATTACCGTTATCACCAACAGTATCTTGGACTGCTGTCAAATTAATGCACGATGAAAACCACTTTCAGTTTCTAGTATGCACTTTAAATAAGTTGTCTTGTCACTAAGAATATATCAATTAGTAGCGATGTTATTTATGACAAGCGACCCGCGCTCCCTGTCGTTCTTTAGTCCGAAAACTTTCAGCTTGTGTTACAAAATCGTTTTCAGCGCCTAGAAAACTGCAATACAGTAGACAATATCAATGACAAGCTTGTGGAAAACTGTCCATACGGTCGGAGCTAAGTTCTGCAAGATCCGTAGCACAAGAACCCAAAACTCTCCGATCACACTCTTAATCTCATGGCTGTTAGACTGGAAATGTATCTGCAGTCTTCAGCAGATATGACAGCATACAAGCAACTGAACAGATCTCCAAATGCATGCTTTACGCGACTTCAATACAGCTCGTATTGAAAAAGCGATCGAGTCTTTGCCAGAGATCTGTCTGCCAGATAGAGCCAACTGTCGAAGTTGAAGACCGAATGTGGTAGAATCGTTTCCGGTACACCTGAGACTGAGAGTGAGGTTGTTTCTACGGATACAGTGTACGCGTACAACTGGTACACGTCATCGTTAGAACCACACGCATCGATAGTAGCATACCGATCCAAGAGCAAATTTTATCCGATACTTTTCCGATGATATCCCGCACGTCAGTCTGAGCTAGATTTAGCACCTTTAAACGGTGGGGCCTGGCGAGGGTGGAATAACAGCGAAGTTTCTGATAGCGGGTGGAAAACAAGTACTTTAAGTCCTTCAGAAGCTCTTAATTCCATCCTCCATGGTGCCACTACCCCGGAGGCGTGGAGCAGAATTGCGATGGTCTTGTTCTTCAAGAAAAGTGACAACGCTCTGTTTAAGAACTACAGACCGATTTCCCCACTGAGCCGCGTTTAAGTGCTGTTTTCGAGACTCGATGACTGCGTTTCAGAACAGGCATGTATCTTCTCGTTAGGTATGCCTACCTCAAAACCTGAAAACAAGATTGATGACTTATGGAGATGAGACGTGATCCTTCACTCCTGATAGTGATAGTGAAGTGATAAACTTAAAAATAAGGATATCCACAGTAGAACCAGAGCAACCGACATAGCCCAACGTATTACTAATCTGAAGTTGCATCGGGCCGACCATATAGCTCGAAGAACCGACAACGAATGGGGAAGAAATCTTCTTGAGTGGTAGACGAAGTGTAGGGCATCTCCCTACTAGATGGAGTGACTGCCTGGTAAGTTTTTTAGGATTTCAATGGTTGCAGATTGTTCAGGATCGTGCTTTATGGCATTCCTCGGGGGAGACCTATGTTCAGCTGTGGGCTTGTGAAGGACTATAATGAAAAAAAAATTACCCGCTCCGGGTTTTTCCTTTGCTGTAATTTTGATCTAAGGTGTTAAGGTATTCATAGAAGACCATTTATTTTTGCGATTTCTTGATTTCTCAAAAAAAGTCAACATTTTGCAAATAAAATATAGCCAAAATCACTTAAGTTTCACTATAATCGGTTTAACTATTCCGGAGATATAGCCGGGACAGACAGACACACAAACATTTTAAAAAAGCTGAGCAGGATAAAAGGTAATACTTATGATATTGCTACAGTTTTATTTATATATGTAGATGTAGATGTAGATGAAATTACTTGCTAACATATAATATTGCATAGAAGAATTAAAGCCCCGACTTCAGAATGTGTGATTAATTTATTCTGTTTAGTTGTTTGAAGTCAGCTCTTTTTATTGATTTTTTTTTAACTTTATGAATGGACTTAGTTCACAGATAATCACAATCTCAATGTCGCCTAAATAGTTACATTAAAAACTTGATCCCCTATTTTGCCACCATTAGGCATGGAATTTTTTCTTCAAATTAAGGCCAAAGGTGGCAAGTACAACTCTTACAATATTCCTATCGATATATGCCGATTAGGGAAAGTATAAAAATATCTAGAGTTGAACAAACAATGATGGAATCAATAACTGTGAAAACATACGCCATCACCAATTAACAAACATAATATAACCTAACTTTTGGTGTCTGTATCAGTAGATTATCAGTAAGCTTGTCAAGTCCGGCGATCACGATTAACGGCAAATTGTTCTTAGGATAGACGTTTAACTGGCTGGGAAATGTAATAGTAAATTGAAAATATCTTATTTATTATTTGTGTTCATTCATTTCTTAAATGTGTATAAAATTCAGCTTTTATTAAAAAATTATACCACTTAATATGTTTCAAAATGTAATACAAGGTGTGTCTGATAAGTTCGGTGAATGGTCTCACAATATAAAGAAAACAAGATTTAACAAACATAGTACTTTTACTGGCGATCAAAGTAATCACCATTAGCTACAACACATTTCGTTGTAAACTATTAGCAGGCGCTTCTTGTAGATTCGCTCGAAGCAATCGTGGTCACGCGTTGTTGGATATCCGCAACGTCTGCGAAGCATAAGCCTTACGGTGCTAATTAAGGTCACCGTCAGACAAACGAAGTAATATAAGAGAAATAAAATGGTAAAGAATGGAAGTCGATGGATGCAGCTGGCTCAGGACTGCAATGTGGCAGTACTTGAGTGAGGCCTATGTTTAGCAGTGGATTTTGAAAGAGTGAATAATGATGATGAATTATTTTATTTTTACATTAATGAAAGGCTTGAGTCTTTTTTTTTTCTTTCTTCTTCTCTAAGAAGTTTTATAACATTCTTTCTAAGAACAGTCCTCCCTAAAATCAGTGAGCATTATTTAAGGTATATAAGTAAAGCCTGAGAGAGGTATCTTGGAGATAAATTAAGTACCGCCGAATGGAATTCCAAAAACTGCGATTACAGTCGTAGATCATGGATTATTTAAAATACCATAGGCCTCCCCCAAGATATTTGACTTAGTTTTCACGCTTGGCAAGTGGGTTGGCAACCGCTGTTTGTAAAAGTAAGCTTTATCATTATTTGGAAATTTTCTCTTTGTTGTTTTAAATTTGTGAAGATATACTGTTACAATTATAAAGTTTAAAATGTGAGTAGAAGGTGAAACGCATTTGTCGATAACAAGTTAAGGTTCTTTTTATTCAAGTAATGTATGTTATATTCAGCTGTATTGAATTGCAAAATATGTGATAATTGCGTCAAAAAGACAAGGCAATTTGTAATGAGTATAAGTACGAAGTCATTGATTTTAGCACTACTAATAAAAACTGCAATATTCTATGTATCATATTGTTCTAATCCAGACGAATCCAACTCGGCTCAGCTGTTTTCTGAAAACTTTGCTGCAGTTTTGCAGCAAATCTTTTAGTCCGACATTTCTCAGAGCCATAAGCCAGTGAGTGTTACCAGAAATGATTTCGTTAGTGAAGCGTGATCCTTCACTGCTGCCCGTATGAAGAAGCTCAAAGTAACTCCGCGTACGAGGGAAAGGGCTATGTTCGGAACTTATGTGCGGGTAGAATCCGTGACGAGGAGTTCCTCTGAAGAATAGAGTAACAGACATAGCTCTGCGGGTCAGTAAGCTGAAGTGGCAATGGGCCGGCCGTATAGCTCGAAAAACCGAGAACCGTTTTGGAAGAAATGATCTTAAGTGGCAGTCTCGTTCTGGATAGCACAGTGTTGGGCGACCGACCTAGATGGAGTGAAGACCTGATGAAACACGCAGGTATTCGATGGATGCATTTGGCCCAGGACCGTACTTTGTGGCAATCCTAGGGGGAGACTTTTGTTCAGCAGGACTTGTAATAGTCAGCAATGATAGTGATAGTGATTATTCTAAACCGTAAACCAGTGTCACTGCCTCACTAAAACTAAAGATCATATCATTGTAGACGGCAGTAGTCACTTACATACCAAGAAGTGAACTGCATAGTTGCTTGCCTTGTCTTAATTAAAAAAAAAGTTATAAATCAACTTGACACTTAACATTTCTTCTTTATCTTAAACGACGTCGTTTTAACGATAATTTTCTGTAATATTTGTGAAACACAATTTGTTTACCACAAATGCTTTGTTCAAAACACTATGAAATTCTACGCATTTTACAGGGAAAAGTCAAAATAGCATGTTGTTATGTTATTCTACACAGTATAAATATAATAAAAATATTTTAATGAGGACAGTTACATCCATGTGACATCCATTCACTGTGTTGCAAGTGGACGTAATTCGGCCATATTCAAAAATAGTTACTAAAAGTTGAGTTGATAGGCTTATTATTTCATCAACTTTAGTAAATGAATAATATGTGAAAAGCTTGATTTTCTCTTCAAACATCCCATAAATTAACTCACCTCAGATCAACAAAGAGAGAGAGAGAGACAGAGTTCTGCTTTTTAGATTCTACAAACTACATTGCGTAACCTATACTTTCCTTTCTTTCCTTTTTCTTCCTTTTAAATTTATATTGTAACTAGCGAACCGTCGTGGCATCGCACGATAATTTCTGGATCTCTACTGGTGAATCTAAACTGTTCTCAAATCTACTTAATCACACACACTAAATTTCATAAATATCATTCGAACATTTTAGGAGGAATTCAGTCACATGCAAGGACGACACTGAAAGTTTTTAGAACTGGCCACTTGTAAACGATATAATAAAAAATAACTTCAAATTTTGAAAATAGAACACTTTGCCAATGTTATAGTGTATGTATTTTATTAATTTGGCATTTGTTTACGATTTGGCGGCAAATTGAAAATTGTCTATGTCACGTCAGCATGAATTTAACGTGAGAAATTTTTCGTACAATGATTTTTTATGAATTTCGATGTCATTTAATTCAACACGAAAGTTATTATAGATTTCGATTGGCCTTTCACGATGAAGCCCCATCTCGTGCCATTATTTACAACAGGTTTAATGAGTTTAAACGTGGTCGCACTAATGTCACCGATGATCTGTGTTAGGGACGGTCTTCTACGTCGACGACTGAAGATAACATCAGTTTTGTGCGGCGTATGATAGAGATTGACAAAAGAGTGACTTATCAGCAGATTCGGACAAGCACCGGTATGAGTCAAGTGCACAAAATCCTCCATGAACATTTAGCGGTCAGGAAGCTTTGTGCCCGGTGGATGCCTCATAATTTGACATAGGCCCAAAAACTCCGTCGTATTGATTGGTGTCGTGAAATGGTTCAAAGATTTAACGGAGGTGACTCAAGCTGGATTTATTGTTATGTTCCTGAAACTAATGTAGGATCCTCCTTCACCACGACAACGCCTCGTCGCACACCGCCAAGCAAACAGTCGACTACTTGCCGACGTCAGACGTGGAAGTACTGGGTCACCCGCCCTATAGACCCGGCCTCGCACCTTGCGATTTTTATTTATTTCCGAAAATAAAAGAAAAACTTCGAGGAAAACGTTTTATGGACGCCGAGGAAGCAGTGGCTGCGTTTCAAAATGCCGTCGAAGAGACCCTTAAGGACGAGTGTGCTTTTCTCAGTGGTTCTATCGGATACAGCAATGTATTGATGTAAATGGACACTAGTTTGAAAAGATATGATAAAACTAATAACTTGTTAGTTTGTTCAATTTTTGATTTTCCAAGAATTTTCTGTGTCACACTCGTACACACGGATTGAAGAATTGTATATATTATGTATATTGTAATAATTATTTTTGGCTTGTCTAAGACTTAAGTACGAAATTTTTATTTACGGAAGAGCTCTTTACGATCAATTCGGACTACAGTTATATACATAGACATAAGAAACACGAACCATGTTCATATTTATTATATACTAGTGACTGACTCCGGCTTTGCCTGGATAGGATCTATTAATGTAGCGTTATTTAGATTCAAGATAGTCAATGATTATTTTATCAAATTTCCTTTTTTTATCTTTAAGCTTATCGGATAAAATATAGGCTAGATCCCTCCTAGATTTACTCTTTATCGTTCGTAAAGTTTAGAATGGGTTCAGCCATTCTGAAGTTTAGCCCAAACTGACAGACAAACAAAAGTTTTAAAAACGTTAATCATGTTTGAATGGCATGCAAATAATCAGATATTTTGATATTTCAGACAGACACTTCAATTGTATTTATATCTATAGATTTTATATATTATTACTAGCTCACCAGGCAGACGTTGTTGTGCCCTTTCCAATGACCCTTCCTCTAAAAATCCTTAAATTCGCAATAAAAAATTTTGAGGGTCATTTATCGGGATAAAAATTATCCTATCTCTCAATTTGAACCAAAATGCACACAGTGTGCAAAATTTCATTGAAATCAGTTTAGTAGTTTAGGAGTCCATCGCGGACAAACAACGTGACACGTAATTTTTATATATAAAGATTATATTATTTAAAGTTTAGTCGTACCTACATATGGAAAGGAAAGAGGAAAGAACTCAGTGATTATTGTATTTAAGTATCATAAATTTAATCTAAATTTGATTACCGCTAGCATCCTCATCTTATTCTCTTCCAACTTATTTATAATCTACATTAATATCTGTTACTAATACCATTATTTTATTATAGCATGACATCTTTACATTACGTTACGTTAATTTTTAATTAACAGCGGTGTTTATAATGTAGGTCAACATAAACGTAGGAATCGTATTTCTTAACATTTCAACGTAGATTTTATATCGTGATGCAAATCCGTCAAAAGTACAAGAGCCGTGGTGGTTCAGGAGGTAAGTCAGTTATACAGTACACGAGCAACCCGACCTCTGTTTCCATCGGCAATAATAAAATTGGTAATTGCAATTTTAAGTACCGAACCGACTACATACCGTTACCAATGAAGAAAACATCGTGAAGAAACCTGCAATGTGTGAGAAATCAAATATTTCAAAGACATGCCAACATACACTGGAGTAGCGGCGGACTGTTTGCTCCATAACCCTACCACAAATTAGAAATAGGTATGGGCAAGTGAAAAATATATCGATATTTTTGAACAGTATCGATATATATCGCGTGATTGATATCGATATATCGTCATGTTTTGCATTATGTACTAGGATAAAGCCCAAAATTTTAAATTATGTTACTGACAGTTGGACGACGAAAAAAAACGACAACAGCACATGAATGCTTTTGTAGTTGCTTTTGTTGCTTAATGTTTTGTCGGTTAGTAAAGATCTTAAAAATATATCGAAATTCAAGCCTAATTAAAGCGGCCTATTTAGCGTAGCAGTAAGACGTATAAGAGGATCTCTTACTATACGAAATTGAATTTATTTCACTTGTTATTTTTATACCAAACCATTAAATAATGTACGTGGTAGAGCCTCGCTGCATTGTATAATTGCTGCACACGAATGAGTTGGTTCGATTGGAGCAAGACCACACTCTCAATAAATATCGGCATGAAATAGCAACATAATGCTGCCGCCTTGCGGATAGTGACTTAGTAGGAGTAGACACACTTTTTACCAGCGTTGACTACTACGGATTTTCCGTAGATCTACGGAATTTTTTCATCGTCTACGGTAACACTTAATTTGAGTTGAAATCTACGGAATTTGATTTCCATGTTAATTTTTTTTTATATTTCACAGTCCTTTCAGAATAATTAGATTTTTTAAAACTTAACAAAAAGCATTTTTAACTTACCACAAATATTAAAGTGTTTAATATTTTATTTGCTTTTTACTAAAAATAATTTAATTAAAAGAAAATCAATTGTAATGGTACTTTTTTCTTATATATGGAGCTTGATTCGATGTTATACTACAACAAAAAATTTAACTATTCTATGACAAAAACAATCTTAGTATCAAGTAGGCGCCTATAGGTAACAGTATCGATTTATCATCAGGTTAAGTGTCTGCTCAATTGTTAGCGTTACATATATAAAAAATAGTAATTATACATAAAAGTCAGTCAAGAATTCACTGGATATATAATCGTTTATGAGGTTGCGGTAATTTATTTAGAAGAGTTAAGAAAGTAGTAAATAACTATAAGGCGGCAGACGCATATGACTGCCAAAATGTTTACATTGTGAGTAATACCAAACACTAATAGAAACAAAAATGGTACGAGAAGTTACAGAAGAAAAAAAAAAGAAAATAGTTAATTATATTATTATACCTTTACGCAACGCGTACTTGTGAGCCTTTAGTCAAAATTGACACTTCATACGAGTAGTCAATTAGCGTAATGCATTGATTTATTCCATTGGCTAGGTCAATGTTTATAGGTTGACAATTACACGGTACTATTTTAATGAATGACCTCCGACGGTCGGTCAGTAATAATCCTAGTTTTGGCAAACGTACACAAACGGCCTCTATACTTATTTTGTACTATTGCTTTAGATGTAAATGGTATAATTTGTATGAAAAACACTGTCTTGTTTAATGGTGCTCCTTATTAATTTGCCTTAGAGAAACATTAAGATATTTTTCTTGCTGTTATATTATCGTCATGGCGTAAGAAATGCGTTACTTAATGTTGTTTTAGTCTTTTTTTTTTTAAAATTATATTTAGCATTTAACATCCATAAATTGCACATGGATAACGGGACCAGACACCGAACAATCATTCGTAACATATACTGATACTCTGTATGATGTGCTGGAATCTAACCCGCAGCACGCAACGGCGTGGATAATGTTTAGCCACCTTGGTCTGTGTCTGCGGTATCAAGCCGTCGTGCAACTGTTGACAATATTTTTTTAAAAGAATTACTTTGATATTAATTGAACTGTGTGGAGCCTACCTGTCCTTAAATCAATAATTAAGGAGCTGCCTATTAAGAAGTCTTATTGTAAGTACAGGCTTATAATCTCTATGTACACTAATTATAGCAGGTAACAGTGAAGTATGACGGTTATTATGCAGCATATTTGGGAAGACATTTAATTGTGTCAGTGCACGCATGGCAGCCGGAAATGCTGGGTTTGTTTAGTTTGCAAATTTATTTCTGTCTGTACGGTGTCATCTCGGGGCGTCATCCGCTGCCCAGCCGGGACAGACCGGGTACGTCGCGCTTGGCTTTCGTACACTAATTTCGCAATGGCTCGATGCACCCGCCGATGGAAATACGGTCCATGCGTGTTTGCGAAACAGTTAATATACTTTCGGAAGGTGCAATCAATTCACTCATAACATTATTGTTTTGATTACGTGCCAGAGTTTAAGTTAATATTAGATGTAGTTAAACATTGCGAACTCCAGACAATTTTATATAAAATATTTTCAAAACTAAGATCCACACACACGAATTCGTTTTAAATACTAATAGCTATTATTATATACACCTGTCCAACTAGCACGTCCAATATAAACAAGACATTTGGCGCCTCGACATGAGAAAGTAACCAATGAACATACTTCTGTAAATTATATTTATATCAAATGGCTTGACATCTTTTTTTGTATTATTCGGTCTTTACTATCACTTAATATACACTCGCCCGGCAGACGTTGTTCTTCCTTTTCCGGTAAACATAGAGTTAAAAGGAATTTCACCACAACAACACCTATCGGGTCCAGATTTTATGATTTAATTTTCTGCGCTAAATCAACATATTGTGAATATCATTTTTCTCCATAAATATAGAATTTTTCAACAACTTGAATACTTCGCCACATATCAATTTGTGAATTTGGTTGTTGAAAAACCACAATTTGTTGAAGCAATGGTTCCTAACAAAACTAGGAATCATTGCTTTAACAAATTGTGTAAATGTGGCTTTAATTGTTTAAGTTATTTTGAAGTTATATTACACGATGACTTACTGATTTTATATATAATCTTTATAAGAGCTGTTAGCTCGTTGCGTAATTTTAAAGTACCTACACGAGCGATCCGAATTTGATCCCGGTGCCAATGAAATTCTAAATTGCAATTTTAAGTTCTGATTTAAAAGCCAGTTACTTTAACATATCAAGGCCAAACAGGACAGTCGTTGAAAGGGCTGTTAAAATATCCGTTAATTACAACATATTATGTGAATATTAGCTATTTAATTACCTTAATTTTTTAATTTAATTTTTCGGAATTAATGTAATATAAAAAGCAATTTGTGCTAATTGATCATATGACGATTACAAATAGCTTCTTAATACAATAAATTATAAGCACCTAATGACACCGTACAATAGCAGGCAGACGACGGGTGATGCGAGATGACACAATCGTCGAAAATGCCAACTTGGGTCTCGTAATGCACATTAGTTAGGTGATCGCCGCGTTCCTTGGTACGCCGCCAGAATGACCGATCCTTTTGGCTTGTCGATACGGGCTGCGCCTAAAACGAAAATAATGTCAGTCTACAGACTAACGAACTTAGACGGTTGACCTATAAAGCGGTGCAGCAGGTAAAGTAATTGACCGAGATTTTTCAGTTCCTTATAGTGATGACGTGCGGCGCTCTGCTTATATGCAAATACTCATAGTTTAGGAGTGAGCTGGAATGTTTGATCTATGTGATGCTTTTATTAACGTAACTAACTATGCATAATACATTCGTTATACTATCAGATATTAAATTAAATTACTATGAAAATAACTAAATTTTACTATGTAGTGACCGCGTAAGAATATCCACTACCCCATATCGTTCCGTGGATGTCGGCGACAGAGGGAAACATATCAGATGTGCAGTAGCGGCTTCCTAATAACAAACTAAAACATTAAAAAAACTTCAATTACCAACTTGGCTGCCAAGTGTGGTGTGGTATGGTAAATATGTGGGGTATCAAGCAATCTACCGGGGAGGACTAAGTTTGTTACAAAATTTTAGGGTTATAACTATATTTAATTTTTAATCAGTCTTATTTATTTCAATTAATTGAAATGTCTTTTATGAATGAGCTAACTGACATACATTAAAGGTTTTGCTCATATTTACTTTAGCTTACCACGCTGGGCAGGCAGGTTGGTGATTGGTGAGCACAAAACTATGCCCTAGCACTGGTACTGCTGGTCCCCATGACCGGCAAGTGAATTTGGATTTGAAATTTCCGAAACGATACATTTTGTAATATGGCTAATATTATAAGATTATAAAATACACTTTGATACTGATGCTTACATGGATATTTAAACATGTGCAGTTATATTGTGTGAGCTCTGCCGAAAGTCATTACATAATTTTTTTGACATAGTCACACGTTGGCGCCGGTTGGGTGTATCTATATGTTGTAAAACTTTGACGCGGCTGTCAAACTTGTTTACTGATTCAAATCTATGAATACACTAATTTTAGCTGACATTGTTTGCAACACTTGGCAATATAAATTTTTATAAAACAAATTTCTAGCTTTATTCATATTATATATATATATATATATATATATATATATATATATATATATATATATATATATTGTGTCATCATAACTTATGTTATTGCTGTTTTCTATTAATGACTAGTTTGAAGATCCATTTCTGCATTGCAATCGACTTCGACTACCTGTACCAATTACCGCAAAATGTCCATTTTTTGTTTTCTTTACTTTCATTATGGAAATTTTGACTTAAACGACGAGCCCCGTGGACTATTGGATATTAAAATAGACAATGACGAAGTGACGACGAATGAGCGTTTAACGCTATAAGAAAGTAGATTATTATGTAGATTATTATATAGAAAGTAGATAATTATGTTTATCTCGTGTATATTTCCTAAAAACTTACGTACAACCCTTACCCTTTCTCACAGGTCATTATATCCTCTGCAATGTGATTGCCTGGTAGAGATCACTTCTAAGCGATAAGGCCGCCAATTGTACCTTTAAATAATTTGTTGCATATTTTTTCTCTCTTATGTTTTTCTGGTGTACAAAAAATTATGTTTCATTCATTCATATAAAAGCCTGTCACTAGTACTTCACTGCTGGCTTTGCATAAATCAATTTTTTTTAAAGTAATTCATGGTCTTTTCGCATTACGAGTATTTCTTTAGCTAAGGCATATGTGAATTTCCATTCTAAATGGGAAAAATGCATAGACTATAATAACCGCTACTTCGATTATTTAAATATCTTCGATATAAAATTTAATATTTGTTAGTTTGTTGGCCTTTTACTACGCCATTCATTCGATTACTAGGTAACTGGTTGTTTTAAGTACAGAACATGAACTTCTCAAATCCAACAACGAAATAGCTAAAACTTTTATGTTATACACTCAGTGGTGAAAACTGAACAATAAAAAGCAATTAGTAATATTTAGAGGAAAATCTTACATACACGCTCATGCTCACGCATATAATTGTAAATGGGTTCAATCACATCTGTTTCAACAAGCATAAAAAATAATACGTCCATTCGTCTCAATTTAGTATCATGATTACTTAGTAAATATACTAATATATTTGCTAAGTGATAAATTATAATTTTAAATTATAACATTCGCAAAGTTTTATGCGCTTGTGGTTAAAGGTTTCTGGAATCAACATAAATCTTTGTGGAGATATTAATCATTTAGTTACTCTGTTACTATACATTACTACAAAGTTACTATACAATTCAGTATATTTTCATGCCAAATGAACCATTTCATACTGGTTCATAATAACAAGACGATGACAATCAAACTGTCGTGTTAAGTCGACGCAACCAGTGCAAATCCAACACGTCTGACTAGCTCAAAGAGGATCGGTAATTGACTATTAAAACTAATTGACTTCTAATGACGGTACAGAAATTATATTAGTAATATAATAAAAGCAATTCAAAGCATTTAATCGTAGTTGCGTAGTTTATGTTGTAGTTATGATTAAAAACACACACACACACACACGCGCGCACACACACACACACACACACACACACACACACACACACACACACACACACACACACACACACACACACACACACACACACACATATATGTATATGCGTGTGTGTGTGAGCGATAGAGATTGTCAAAAGTCCGCTGCTGAACAAAGGCCTTCCACAATGAGCTACGTGCATCTGTCTACTTACTGTATGTGTTACCAAGACGTCACTCCATGTAGTGGGGCTCACCAAGAGATTGGATAATTCCCCCATATCTCGTTCTAAAATTTCATTTTAGTGATTTATTTTTCGCTCCTTACTGTAAAACAACCCGACAATAAATGTCGCTCGGCCTTCTACCTCCGTCTTAAATTTAATAGTACAGTTGCAAGACCTTAATACCTTTGCACCTGAAAAGTACCTGTACTTTTAATCATCTATTACTACATGCTCGGCAGTGAAAAAAAATATCGCGGGGAAGTGTTGAAAAATTATTTGGGATATTTAAAGTCCTCAAACAACGCAACAATAACATAGATAATACTAAATCTACTACATATTATGCATGTTGTTACTCTAAACTGAAATCAGTTGCCTTTTTAATAAGCTGTCAAAACAACATTTTTCTACAGAAATTATATAGCAATGACTCAATTGTTTATTTTAGGGAAGTAAACATTTTTTTGTGATATTTGATTATTGAAAGCGGACCTATTAAATAATGCAAATTAAAATTACACGATATAATTTATATATTAATATTCGTATCAACTACCCGTCTCTTATTTTAGGCGAATTTATTAATTGACACTTAATGTTTGCAGCAGTATATGTTCTTTGGTAGCCAGATCTTAGCTATAAAATATTCATTTAATATTTTGCTACTACAATTTCTATGTAAACTCAGCGGCATGGAATGTGGCCCAAGCCCATTATGTGGTTTATTATCAAAATGAAACGTGAAACGGGTTTTTCGTAAAACTTTAATGTTTTATTCGAATCTTAAATGCAAATGATTAATTAACAAAATTTTGTTAACATAATTAAAATTTTATTAAAGCAGAAAAAGGCATTATGCTCTTTGGTTTATTATGACATACAAGTTATCATTAAGTTATTTTCAGCTTTGGCGCAGATATAACCGCCTCCATGCGATGAGGCATGCTGTGGATAGTTTTTTTATATGTCTACTACTAGAAATACCCCCAACATTTCTTCCCAAGCGGCCGCCAGAGCTGTTTTCAATTCACTGAAAGTCTCTGGGAAGTTGTAACTAAATCGGACGTACTATGTTCTTACAACGTTTACCCCTTCTGCTGTTTGTAGACGCTGCCGTATTTTGACCGTAGTACGAAACCGATTTCTCAAACTTGTGAGTTCGGTAAATCGGTTATCACGCGCTGATATACACTTAACTCTCCACGTCCTGGTTTCCGTGTATAGGACTGTCCTAAGTTCTTGGTCTTGGTACCTTTTTAAGGCCTACCCGAGAGTTGTACGCAGTACAATTTAAGATACAGCAATCTCTTGCAGCGTTCGCCCTTGGCTCCCTAGCAACACAACTTGAACAACTTGAGCAGTAGTTCAGGGCATTGTGTGCCGGTTCTGGAATCAAAATTTACTACAGGTTACTAAAAACCATACAAAAATTATTAATTGCACGATTATTTGTATATCGAACTTTATCTCACCCGAGTTTAATGGTATATACTACTTTGTTTTGTATGGTGACTTAATGGAACCGGACACCTCCTCTACTACTGTAATGAAACATTCTATCTCATTCCTTAAGATTGTCAAAGCATGTGCATGTTTCTTCAGAAATTATATATTTAGGTGTCGGGTATATGTCATAGGCCGCAAGATTCACTTAGCATCAGATAGACTGCGATCTTTTATCATCCTTTTATAAAAAGTCGTATAAAAAAGTTCAATCAGCAATGTGGTAATACCCTGCCCGTAATTTGTGTCATTATTTCTATAGTTACAATTTTGGTTCTACAAACTAGAATGAACTTACATTTGCACTTATGCAGTTGACAATGTAGAGGATTTACGTCAAATGACAGCCGTAGAGGCTGTCATTTGACGTAAAAGGCCTAAATTGGAAAAAAATTTTGCAGTATTAAGTTACGGAATTTAAAGTAGTTTTTTCGATTTTAAAGTAATTTAAATGTATTAGCATTTTTAAATACGGTAAAAGGCTAATAAAATAGTAAAACAGTAGATTACACGCGAAATATTTTCATTAGGATCCATAACGCTATTAATGCATGATTGAGACATTAACACAATTTTTTTACGCTTGCAAAGTAATAGCCGCCCATTCTCACACGCCTACGTGAACATGCACGCTACAAATGTAAAAAAAAATTAACTATAAAACAATATTCTTCTAAATATTCTAATAAATTTACTGTGAATATACATCCGGTGTAGTGATAACTGATATTTTTCATAATTTTGTGAAACTTCGACAAAACTTGTTTACTATGCAATTTCGTGTTTTGTTGTTGCTCCCTTGGGTGTCGTAAAAGACGACCATGGTAAAGTCAAAAATATCTGATCGGATCCGATTTATAGCGGCTGCATAAAGAAGCGAAATTCTCTAGCGTCACTATAGATTTGAACCAGCAGCCTAGAACATCAACTCGTAAAGACCATTATTTTGAAAAGTCCTTCACTTCAACATGTAAAGGTTTCCTTACAGTGTTTTATGTTTCAACGTTAAGCAATTGATATATTATATTTAAACAACATCATCATCTTATCACAAATCTTCTGCTAAACATGGGCCTTCCCCACAAATCACGGTCCTGAGCCAACTGCATCAATCTATTTCCTGCATCTCATACCAGTTCGTCAGTCATCTAATGCTCTACCTCTTACAATAATACAAAGGTGCCACTCACTACTATCTTTTCGCCATCGATTGTCGACTAGATAGTTAGATCCGTTGATTGAGAAATCAATCAAGTGATCTAACTCGGTCTAAATTGGACTTTACAAGTCGGACAATTTGTTCTAGGTAAACATACTCGTCAACAACTTCCAGCGTAAAGCTCCTATCCACTACCGGCATAGGTGTGTCATGCACGTTACATGCAACAATTGTGTCATGTTCGTCTTCAGACCTATCCGTTGGGTGGTCTGAAGAAACTATTGAAGTCATTAAGCTTTTGTTGAGGTTCACGAGCGGTTCTGCAATTATATCTATATCGCCGGCATATCTGAAGTGAATGATTTACTCGCCATTGATGTTAATACCGTATCCTTTTAGTACGGTAGCTTGGAAACTTATTACAATGCAGCGGCGAAGAGTTTCGAGGATATAAAATTACCCTGTCTTATACGTCTCTGCATTTGATTAGGTTTTGTATTCTGGTTTTCTTCTAATACTAATAGCTCCACTGTAGCTCGTATCGCATCGTAGCTCTACTGTACAAACGTTTCAACACTTAGATATACCGACACTTAATTTGACACTTATGTACACACAGGTGTCAAATTAAGTGACACCGCTCAAATTTCGGCGGGATCAAAGGCATTTTCAGTCTTCTATACAATTTAAAACCTTTTCGGAAACCGGCTTGTCAATTTTGAGCATTTTGTCAGATGTTTGTCATGAATCTTGATCCTTTTGAGATAAGAGTGTGTAAGACCGCAATATTTAAACGTTTTTAAAAACTATTTTTTTTTTATAAAATGTGCTTTTATTTGACACCCCATATGAGGATCTCAAAAAATTTTTAATTTAACTTTCGTGGAAAACACAAATCCAGTGAACTATCTAAAGGATATTGAAACCAAATTAGTCGGTTTTCGAGTTTTTGCTTGCCTGTGTATTCACGATTTGCGCAAAATTTGTTAATTTTATTTTTCTATTTGCTAAATACAACCTGTTGATTCAGTGCACGCCCACGTATCTCACACCAAAATCAGCGTTCATTTTATGATATTACGATTTCACATTTTTTACAGCAGTAAAGAAAACTGCGAAACTTTTTGGTAGGTTTTAAAATAACCGTTATTTAAAACAAAGTTCGCCATGCATAAAGTTTATTGGCTTATCATTTTTTTTACATTATTTTTAATTTATCAATTATTACTTTTCTCACATTTATTTGACTTCTTTTTTTATAATTAAAAGTATAATAATAATAAGTTCTTTATTTCCAAAAGGTACATAGTACAACCAGATATTTGCTTAACACTTAATAAAGCTAATTTTGTACATATATTTGAAACATAGCATCTGCAGCCGAACTAGGTCTTTGCTGGAAAAAGTCTCGGGTTGGGGGCGACTAAATCTAGTCCAGTTTAATCCTCAGACGACACAAGTTTGCCCGTTTACCGCTAAAAAGAACCCCTTTGTCGTATCTCCTCAGTTTCAGGGCACTCCCTTTCTTGCCTCAGCCAGTATTGGTATCCTCGGAGTCGACATATCGAGTGACGTGCAGTTTCGTGGTCACTTGGAGGAGAAGGCCAAATTGACCTCTAAAAAGCTTGGCGTGCTCAGCAGAGCGGGACAGTATTTCATGCCGGCACACTGCCTGCAACTTTACAAGGCGCAGGTTCGGCCTCACATGGAATACTCTTCCCATCTCTGGGCAGGGGCTCCCCAGTGCCAGCTCCTTCCACTTGACCGCATCCAGCGCAGAGCGGCTCGAATCGTCGACGACCGAGCCCTTTCCGATCGGCTCGATTCATTGGCACTGCGAAGAGATGTTGCATCCCTTTGCATTTTCTTTCGCATCTACCATGGGGAGTGCTCTGAGAAATTGTTCGGATTAATCCCAGCCGCCAAATTTCACGAACGCACATCGCGGCAGAACTCCCGATACCATCCACACCATCTGGATGATTGGCGGTCCACTATTGTGCGATTTAGAAGATGTTTTCTTCCTCGCACGACTTCCTTGTGGAATCGATTACCATCAGCGATTTATCCGGACCGATACGACTTAGGGACCTTCAAGAAAAGAGCGTACTCCTTTTTAAAAGGCCGGCAACGTATCTGCAATTCCCTCCCTGGTGTTGCAGTTGTTCATGGGCGGCGGTAGTCACTTACCATCAGGTGAGCCGCATGCTAGTTTGCCCCCTCTCCTATAAAAAAAAAAAGGTCTGTGTAGGTAGGTATGTGTCGGTATTTTTAGTTACTTTCTGCAACAAATAGGTGGTAGGTCCCTTATCTGCCTTAGTCTCGGAGGGTACCATTATTTTATATTATATTCCTGCCAACAAACAGCAATGCACCCATCATGTCGACAAGAAGGGTTATGAAGTACCAACATTATTATTACATTCTTTTCAACTAAGGATGTTTTTGTAGACACTACCCTCTTACTTTTATCTACCGCCAAGCAGCCAATTACAATAGCAGCGCACACACTAGCGTGTTCAGATAAACCATTAATCTATACAAATATCTATACATACATATATACATACAAATAAATAAAATTGAAGTGTCTGTTTATAATGTAAAAAAAAAACAACTTTTTACTAAATGCATATTAAAGTATATGCAGTACTTATAACAAAAACATTTTTTTTAATTTTGTCTGTCTGTTTGTTCCGGTTAATCTATGCAATGGCTGGACTGATTTTGACGGGACTTTCACTGGCAGATAACTGCTGTTATAAGGAATAAATTAGGCTAGTTTTATTTTAGAAAAAGAAGTGAAAAAGTGGTCAGCGCGACAAAAATTAAAACCCAAGAAATCCAATCGTAATAAATTTCACGCGGACGAAGTCGCGAGGGACAGCTACACAAGAATAAATATTGTACATTTTCCAAGTTTATAGTCCATACAAAGGTATTTCTGTTTTCTCCCAGCATAATGACATTAAATCTCTGATTTGTTTTTTTTTTGCACATATTTTTTTTTACAAGAAAATCATTACGTACAGTCAATTGAAATTCAGGTAAGAAACGGTCTTAAGCGATGACTTGGAATTATTTAATAGTAGGTACTAATACTCATACCGGTTAGCAGTGTGGGGGCGGCCCCCCACTAGATGGAGAGACGACCTGGTAAGACACGCAGGAAGTCGATGGATGCAGGTGGCTCAGGACAGCGCTTTGTGGCATTCTTTGTGGGAGGCCTATGTTCAGCAGTGGACTTGTATGATGATGATGGTGATGAAAAAGAATTTATTTGAGAAACTATAGTATTGAGAAAATGGTATTTTATGTCTCCTGAAAAATAAAATAATATAAAAAACAAGTTGAAATAAATGAAATTTTCTGTTTAGATTTTTTGTTGTAAACTAGCGGCACATTTTGTGGCGGCTTGTTTTTCGCGTCACTGAAATAGAACGTCCACTACTTCGCTAAATAATAAGAAAAAGCTTGGGATTGGCCGTGCACGAGATGACCATCCTCATCAATCAGCTACTTGGAACGGTTCCAAAATTTTTCCACGTTTAGTTTTCGTAGTTTTAGTCGAATAATTCAACTAGCTCTTGTTCTCTTCACCAAGCAACCGCCGTTTAAATTTTGTGATGAATCAGAGCTAATGGGTCAAGATAGTTGCCATTTACGATAATTAAGTTCTTGATTTAGAAAACATTACGAACAATGTCATTTTCTGTAGTTTTTTTAGTTGTAAGTTTACTATAATCGCGTTTTTTTAACAATGAATTGAAACTTTGTCGCGATTAATAGCTTTTTTTTTAAAGCGCTACCCTCACACTAGGATTTTCTCCTGTGTCGTGGAGGCAGTTTACAAACATAAATTGCACAAGGACAAACATCCAGACCCGGAACAATTATTTGTATGTCATACAAATACTTGTTCCGTGCGGGATTCGAACCCGCGCCCCCAGCGCATCAACTCATTGCTAAGCCACTGCGCCACGGAGCCTTCCGTTTACTTTCATTTACTCACCAGTCGGTAAATTAATATTCTCCTGCTTGATTTTGACCTCTGCTTAGTATGAAGGATTTCACATCGCCGCACTTGGCAAGCAGGTAATAACGTATTTCATGCCTAAACAGCTGTCATTTTTCATTAAAAATAATAAATCGGCAGCATTACTAACTCCGTGGTGTCGTTAGGGGCGACAGAGGAAAACAGAAACAGGAGATGGGAAGCAGCAACTTCCTGATATCCTATAATAACAGTCAAAGTATTAAAAAAACTGCGGTTGGCAACCCGCCTGCCAAATATGGCAACTATGGTAAAATACCCCTATGAGGCAATCTATGGGAGAGATCTATGTCCGCAGCGGACTTTTATATGCTGTAATGGATGGGTGGAAAAAGTACATGGCTAAATCCATCCCCAGAAATATAAATTAAAAATATTTAAGTAAATAAAACGAAATGCTTCCGTTAACATGCAGTAAGGTAGGCGCGTTGGACTCTTCCTGCCCCAAAAACTGAGCTCAACAGTAGGACATATTATTATCTTGACTGTTACTTTAGTCTTTAACTGGAACAGAACATTTGTCACTTTTTGCGCTTTGAACATACGGTTTTGTTTTAATATTAAGAGTAAATATATTTTAAGAAATTCATATTGAAGTTTACAATGGTGTATGGGTTATTTCCGCCTATGAGTAATAAAAATATCAGAAGCAATTATAAAGATACATCTAAAGAAAAGAAAAACAACCCGCCTTTTTGCATCGCCGTAATCGGATATAGGTAAGGGATTAATTCCACTGAACTATTAAATAGTATTATTATTTATACCATGAAAAATTTAGTACTAAAAATAACTTACTAACCATTTTATAACAGAACTTAAATCTATGCATAAATATTTAAAATAGGATTTGGCAGTAGTATTTTAAACGCATTGGTCTATTTCTGCCGTTGTTAAAAGACTATCGGTATTTCTATGTTTTCGGTGTCCAGAAGATACTAAGGCAGCTCCGATGAAGTGTTCACGACACCTTTACGCAATTTCTGTCTCACGCCCCAGCGCTTGCCAAGATGCGACGTCATTTGCGACGCCATTCTGACTTCAGAGGAGAATGTATTCTGCAAAACATTACTACCAATACCATATGGGTAATACCCGAATAGATATTAATATAAGCGTTGTTTTAGTGATATTTAATTTACAATAGTTTTATTATTTAATATAAAAATTTAATTGAAAATAAATATGTAGGGTAAATATTTAGTTGATTCGTACCTACATGTATCACGTGTCACGTCACTCCTTCTGTGTCACGTTTTGCAATAACAATTTAATCCCATTGATTTAATCATATCGTATGTCATTTTTCTGGTTGTTTTCTCTTATATTTATTTAGGTCTGCCTGAAAAGGTGGGCAATGGAATTGATAAAAGTCGTTGTCACGCAGCGTTTTCTTCCTAGTCGGCGAATGCGGCCGTTGAACTTTTGCTCCTTATTTAGATTATAGAAGTGGAGACGACGACCGACGCAATCGGACCGTGCTCGCTCTGCGAAATACAGACGATCGCTTCCGCAATCTGTGCCGAATCTATCCTTCATCTTTGTACCCACCCTGGCCGTACCAACCACTTCACTCTCATAAAAAATTATGTTTACACGATCTTTCAACTAAATCGTATTAGTTTCAGACTTTTTCTGTTTTGTTTGGCATTTGTCCATTTATTTATCGCATCGGAATCGTTCTTAATTCCGCCTAAATTACTGAAATTCTGAGTACCTAGTTTATTCTCATTTACATTGCAACTACTTAAATTATATTACTTTGGTTCCACCTACTGGCAAAGCTTTGGGATCTTTAAAAGAAACAATTTTTTTATAACCTTGTAAAATAGGATGCATTTTGACATATCAAACCTTTTACGATTACCTTTATGTCTGCCGTTATTTTAAAATTATAATCCACCAGAGTGAGTATACGCACTGGTATAACACAATAAAAACTCGGTTCGGTTGATTGTTTTCTTGACATAAATGTATTATTCTTATATTATCGTAATGTGCCATCTCTGACATATTCTAGTTAAATTTTTAAAAGAACCTTGTTAAAAAGTTTGGATTTAACATAACATAAACACTCACGCCTGTCACAGGCGAGGGATAGACAGAGACTTCGGACTTCCATATGGCACGATCTTGACACACCTCTCTCTTCTCCTTTACATCATCTACGTATACATGCTCGTCGATTAAGGGCTTTTTTTCATAGGATAGGGTGACAAACGAGTACCAGTCCACCCAATGGTAAGTGGTTGCTGTGACCCGTAGACGTCTACATCTATTCAAAATAAAGAATCAAAATGCAGATGCGTTGTCACCCGTGAGGACTAAGATGGAATGCCTCTTTTCCAGTAAAAAGTGTCTCCCGTTCTCTACACCCACCATACTCTAAACACATCAGTGTTAAGCTGCTATTTTACGCTGGTATTTTGTGAGAGCGTGGTCCTTCCCCGGTCGAGCCGACCAATTCGTGCTACAACTATACTACTAATATAAATATGGAATTACGGAAATTAGGAGCGTATTTTAATAATTTTTTACTTTCCTGAACAGTAGGGTAGCTCGATTTTCGACTATAAATAACGGCTTCACAAATTGTATTGTATGGAGTTGTATGATTGCATGAATGTATATTGTTTTGTATAATTCCATGATCACACTATTTAATTATGTTATCATAAAGTCATATAGTATTAAACGTACAGTACTTGCAACTATAACAGGCAAAATGACTGCAAAAGCCCAATAGTTATGAGAGTCTGCACCACATAGAAGAAGTTCATAAATAACCCCCGGAAGCGTCCCAGCGACCCGTTTGGTATTTATTCAACGTTGACCTAAAACAGCACTCGCTTTGCTCGTTTGTTATTAGCGTGGTCCGCGTGGTGTACTAGCCCGTCGGCTACACGAGATATTTACCATTTTAGTCGTTTTACATACGCCTTGTTTGTTTTCATCGAGCAAAAGGAAATAATTAGGTCTATTTATATGTTATATTTGGAAACTTTCATGTTTTATACTTCACTACAGTTGATTGATCGATTTAACTACGAAAGCACGTGCTTGTAAAAGTGTAAAAGACTTTCATCCGTTGAAGCTTGATCTCGTAACAGGGCACAATGCCAGGCGTGCGAATCTGTTTCGCACGTAAAACATGACGGATGAATGGGAGACACGAAATCACATTTTTAAACCTACTTTACTCATTATTTCATATTGTTATTTTAGTTTTTACTTATTTTATCAAACAGTTTAATTTAATTAAACAGTTGTGGTGGGTGGCATGTAAGCAGCTGTCACCCCATCACATCCCGTGAACCCGGAAGTACTGATTTTATATCCCCCGACAGGTTGGTGGACGAAAAGCAGTGTCAAAGAGACGCGAGATATCTGGGTAGTGCTATCGCCATGATATTATGCGATATCGACAAATCTCTCCACTACAGGAGATGCCAGCGTCTAGCAGTGAACTGTTTACGGGCGGATTGATGATAATTTTCTTGAGTATTAATTGTTGGGAGAGAAGAGTGTTTGAGATTGCTTATTAATTTGAGATTGATTATTAAGGTTTAACACCTTAATAATTTTCGTTTGATTTCGTTAAAAAAAGTTTTCGTCAATTGTTTTAAGGGACAGAGCAGAGGTCTTATTTTTCAAACCATTGTGGTCGTCGATTATAACGTTAAAATCTTTTAAAAATTGAAATTAAATAACTCACCTCCATGAGCAGCGGTTAAGCCATTGCCATCTCAATGGTCAAGCCAAAGATACAAATTGCGCAAAGAAAAAAAATCTCTTGGATTCCAGCTATATTTAATCTAGGTATTACATGCTTACAGCTTTGCCACAGCCTTTCTACTACGCACAATCCTGGAAAGGTTCCTATTATCGCTGTCGCCATGGTCGAAAATTTCAGATGATAGGACATCTTTTCTACAAAGGAGTCCTGGGTAGGAGCCATCCTCTAACCTATTTCTGCCGCTCAATAGCAGTCTCTGCACACATAGATGACAACACATCTGTATCCAAACTAAAGATGTAAAAAATTAATTAGTTAACATCCGCGTAGTAAAATAACAACTCTCAGCCACCGCAAAATCTACTTCTCCTATGAATGTCTCGTTTAGAAGCAAAACACGTGACGTATTATGTCTGTGTGTCTTAAAAAAAATTGCTTAACATAGCGCGGTAGCGATCGCCATTCACTGTAACGGCGTTTCCTTGCTCATTTTCGAACAAAAATGACCCAATAATACCGCCAGACCAAAATCCGCACCAGACAGTCACGCGTTGTGGATGCATTGGTTTCTCCACGACGACGTGTGGATTTTCTTAGGCCCAGATACGACAATTTTGCTTATTGACGTATCCTCCGAGGTGGAAATGAGCTTCATCTGAAAAGATGATTTTTCGATAAAAATGCTCATCTTCTTTCAAGCGTTCTTTGGCCCATTGAGCAAACCAAAAACGCATCGGGTCGTACGGCTTCAGCTCTTGCACTATTGAACTTTGTGCCCATTCATACTGAGATCTTTATACAAAATTCTTCTCAAAGATGTGTGTGTTCAATTCTTGAGAACTATGACGAGTTGATGTTGATGGTTGTTCACGCAGACTCTGAGCAAGAGCAGCGATGTTCTCGGTTATGGATGCTATACACGATCCAGTTTCCAAGTTTGCAGCGCGCTTGAAGCGGCGTCCAGTTTGTAGTGCATCTATATAGATTATAGATCACTCACGTTCAAGTTCGCCGTCAAGTTTGCATGATGCCGCACCAGTTGAAACCATGGCGTCTCTCGCTTATTGCTCCGACTAACGTCATGCATACGTGTTGTTTTTATCCAACAACGACGATCCAGCTTCACGAAGCTGGATCGTCTTTCTCGCTTAAAAAGTTGATCCACAAACTGTGTTTTGGCACAGCCTTTTTCTCAATTTTTTGGTAATTATTCTTAGTTTCAGTAGAAGACTCACCACTTTGAAAAATAATCTTTAATATTTCCAACTTTGTTCTAGCGAAAAGCGACCCATTTCATAAATTTCAAACATAAAACTAACTTTCTGTCACATCGGAAATGTCATCGAACCTTCCAACTTGAAAATAACCAAATAATAATATTATACAACGTGTTACAAAATACCCCGTAAAAATATAATTAATTATTAAAGCCAAAAGTTTTGTCAAATCTAGTAAGCTGTCATGTCAAGGAATCAGATTATTTAACAGAATAGCCGACGTACCTATTTTACATAATAATTGTCTACTTTAATAGTTTTTCTATGTTTCATTCATAAATGTTTGCTACCTCAATACAAGAACGGGACCGGTGCTATGGCCTGCTCGTTCTCCGGACCTTACACCCTTGGACTTCTTTTTGTGAGGTTATCTGAAGGACAGAGTGTATTTCACCGATTGCCCAATGGTTGCCGAGATGGAACAGTGTGTTAAATCGGTTTTCGCATCAATAACACCGGCGATGGTGTGAAATGCCACACAAGCCATATCCCGATGAGCGAGGTTGTGTATTGAGCAAGGCGGAGCACACTTTGAGCCGTTTCTGTAAATTTGACGTTTATTATAAAAAAGTAAGTGTTCGTTTAGGTTGTTTCGTTAGGTTAGGTCCTTTAAAATTTTTGTCGTTCCGCGAATTAGGTAGAAATGTAGGTACATTCTGCATAGTTTACTCTTTAATTTTACTGAAATATGGTTTGCACATTAGTGAAAATAATAATATTTTTTTTGGGGTATGTTATACAGCGTTACTACGGTTCTTAAATATTGTGAATGGACTCGTTATAAGGCCCCATTGAACCTACTTTCGGCTTTACGGGTAGTTTTGTAACATCCGGTATACAATACAATAGTTCCAAATCCAAACGTTAGATGTGCACTTGTTGATTGAGTCTCTTAGAGAAAATTTTAAGTAAATAAATGTATTAAATTTTGCCTCTCAGTATACGAAAATTTATGTATGTACACAAAAACAAAAATAGTTTTATTAAAAACAGTGATGTACATTATGTAAATACTAGGAACTAGTACAAGCTAATTATACCAATTACTTGACTCCAAAGAGTCCGTAATTCTTTCGCTTTTACGACAGAATTCCAGAAAATATACAGGACTTATCTATGAAAATGTTTGACATTTTAATTAACCGAAAATTGTTAATTAAGGGATATTATACTACTAAAGAGTACATGATAGATAATAAACCCTGGGAATGATGTGATCGCTACCATGCTGTTTTCATATTTAATGGTACAACACAGGGTTCGGAACCGGTTTAAAAAGAGCGGTTAATTTCGATTATTTACCGGTAAATTTATCGCTCCTTCAATTACCGGTTAAAAAATTAACCGGTTTTTATTAAACCTAAACGATAAAGGTTACCGGTTACTTAACGGTTTCGACACCCAAATTAACCGGTTAATTCCGTAAAACGTAAAGGCAGTTATGAATAGGACAGGTAGATTCACGTTGCGAGGTGCTTAAGCGGCATCGCCTCATCATCACACACTTATCAATTATCTACCTTTAAGCGATACATTGTTTTAGTCGCGATCAGGGTGTGTAGTGGGAGTTTGGCGTTTGGTTTATTCGTTAAAACTGTACTTCTCATAATGAAGAAAATTATTTATTCTTGTGTATCGGTTGTTTATTTATGATGGGCAGAAAAAAGTAAATAGAATTTATTCCATGTTTACGTTTTAACAGTGATAGAGCCACGCGACAGCTTTTGCTATCGCATGGATGGGCCAGCTCGAACCAGGGTAGTATCACGACCTCACAGAATACCAGCGTGAAGTAGAAGTTTACTTCTGCGTTTCACTTGGTAGGTATAGGTGGGTGGAGGCCGAATCCCCCCCCCCCCCCCCTTAAAGTATGGTAGCGGAATCAAATAAAAAACTACCCCAGGAGGGTACCAGAATCCTGGTGACGGAGAATCCTTCGCTGAGATCCCACGCCTAAGCTACCCTACTGTTCCTGAGCATGTGTGCAAGCTGCCACGCGTATTCTGGTATACGGGGGAAGGGAGTGGGGGTATCCGCAGAGATCGTGATCCTTGGCGATTTTAACGACCATCACGCCGAATGGCTCGGTTCACATTTAACCGATCATGTGGGGAAATTTGTTTATGACTTTGCCTTGGCATATGGTTGCACAGCTGGTTACTTTGCCTACGCGGATTCCAGATGTGGAGGATCATGC
Source organism: Parnassius mnemosyne (assembly GCA_963668995.1). Classification (NCBI taxonomy): domain Eukaryota; kingdom Metazoa; phylum Arthropoda; class Insecta; order Lepidoptera; family Papilionidae; genus Parnassius; species Parnassius mnemosyne. Next base: position 18,626,760 of record CAVLGL010000080.1, read on the forward strand.
GCCTTCCCTGTTGGAACTTCTGCTGACCTCTTATCCGGACGGATATCAGGTTTCCGTCGACACCCCTCACGGCTCCTAGAGCCATTGTGTTGTCCGGAGGGTGATGTTACTCACACTATCTTCGCGGTTGCATTCTGCAGGCAGCCGCCCTGTTTGGAACTATAGATCGGACGAATGGGAAAGAATGCGGTCTTTTTTTTGCATTCTACCCTTGAGGGCAAATTTGCTTCTTGCTGGACAGTCCCAGCGATGTTGCTGATTCTGTCGCTGATGTGGTACTTGAGGATATGGATCTTTTTATTCCATCTTCTGTGGTACCCATCGGAGGCAGATTCCAGACATAGTTTGGTCGCTCATGTAAAATAACATCACACTATAAGCAAGAGTGCACCAGCACTGGGCTGACGACATCTTTACATTCCGAGACGTTGATGTATCGAGATGTAAACACCAGCGCTCTTCAAAAGAAGTATAATTCCGCTTCCAGGTTCTTCAAAAGATCTTTGCAAAGAGAGGGCGACTCACTGAGTCCATGCGGTAAAGGAAAAAGCCGATCTGTTAATCTCTCTTTTTGCGTCCAACTCGACTCTCGATGACGGAGGAATACACCGCCGACCATCCCGCGGTTTGAGTGCTCTATGCATGATGTGCGGTTCCCTCCATTGTGCTGAAGACGTGTGCTCCGATGTTGGCACCTGTTTTAACGCGTCTCTTCCGGTACTTCTACTCCTAAGGCGTTATCCCAAATTCATGGAAGACAGCTTTGGTTCACCTGATCCCTAAAAAGGCGACCGCTCAGACCCGTCAAACTACAGGCCTATCGCCATCACATCCTTGTTCTCCAAAATAATGGGATCCATTATAAACAGTTTTCGTCGGAGTTGATCAGTTGGTGATCTTCTTGTCTATCTAACTCATAGATGGGAGGAGGCAGTAGAGTCCAAGGGGTAAGCATTGGCCGTTATTTTGGACATTGCGAAGGCCTTTGATCGGGTTTGGCACAAAGCGCTTCTTTCAAATTCTTCCTATAGGCTTTCCGAGAAATTGTGCAATTGGATCACCAGTTTCCTTGCTGATCGGAGCATCAAGGTCGTAGTAGACGATGCATGCTCTGATTACAAGCCTATTGACGCTGGTGTACCACAAGGCTGCGTCCTATCACCAACGCTGTTTCTACTGCATATCAATGATATTTTGCAAACTGGTAATAACGACAGCACTGGTGATGGAATATACACCGGCCGTGCCAATATTTCTCGGGAAACGTCTCCGAGTACCGGAACAAAAGTAAAGTAAAATAAAGTTGCAGCATTTATACGTCCTACTGCTGGGCACAAGCCTCCTTTTATTTCTGAGAGGGTTTTAAGGCAAGTAAATGTCCGCCACGCTGCCCCAATGCTTGTTGGCGAACTTCACATGTCTTCGAGATATATTTTTTTTATTTCTCTGACATGCAGGTTTCCTCAGGATGTTTTCCTTCACCGCCGAGCACGTGGTAAATCGGCACTTAAAATTGCAATTAACGATTTCATTGGTGCCGGCGGGGATCGATCCCGAGTTTCTCACGTACTGTGAGACTTACAGCGCGCGCTAACCATCTGAGCTACCACGGCGCTACCGGAATAAACTTTTGTCTGAAGTCGATTCTTTGCTGAACAAAGTCTCGGATTGAGGGCGGCTAAATCTAGTCCAGTTAAATCCCCAAAAGACACAAATTTGCACGTATACCGCTAAAAAGAACCCCTTTGTCGTATCTCCTCAGTTTTAAGGCACTCCCCTTGCTGCCTCAGCTAGCATCGGAATCCTCGGCGTCGACATATCGAATAGTGTGCAGTTTTGGGGTCACTTGGAAGGGAATGCCAAATTGGCCTATAAAAAGCTTGGCGTGCTCAGCAGAGTATTAGTATTTCATGTCGGCACATCGCTTGCAACTTTACAAAGCGCAAATTCGGCCTCTCATTTCTCGGCCGGGGCACGCCAGTGTCAGCTCCTTCCACTTGACCGCATCCAGCGCAGAGCGGTTCGAGTCGTCGACGTCCGAATTATTTCTGATCGGCTCGATTGACTGGCACTGCGTAGGGATGTTGCATCCCTTTTGCATTTTCTATCGAATTTACCACGGGGAGTGCTCTGAGGAATTGTTTGGTTTAATTCCAGCCGCCAAATTTCAAGAACGCACATTGCGTCAAAATTCACGATACCATTCTCACCATCTGGATGTTTGACGGGCCACTACTGTGTGTTTTACTAGGAGTTTTCTTCCTCGTACAACTTCTGTGTGGAATTGTTAACCACCGGCGATTTTTCCGGACCGATACGACTTAGGAACCTTCAAGAAAAGAGCTCACTCCTTTCTTAAAGGCTGGCAACGTACCTGCAATTCCCCTGGTGTTGCGGTTGTTCATGGGTGGCTGTAGTCACTTACCATCACGTGACCCGCATGCTCGTTTGCCCCCTTTTCTATAAGAAAACGTACGATGAGAAAACCCAAAAATCTAAGTGCTTGATTGAGGGCTGAATACGACTATTAGGGTGGTTTCTAGAACACTCATTATACCCAAATTAATCCAATAACGGTACTTGGCACGACCTGGGACACGATTTAAGCCCAGGATCAAATCACGATTCACAGTCGCGCTAGTAACCACATACAGACAGACAAAATTATATACTTTCATGATATGTATTTAGTAAAAATCTGTTATTTTGACGTTACGTACAGACACTTTAATTTTATTTATTTATTTTATTTATTTAATATATTCAATTTTATTTATTTGAATAGTATTGTATTCTTAAAGTATGAAAGTTTGTAAAAAATTCGAAAGTGATTACTATATTATTTTGATCTTGAGACGTCAGAAAATTTGGCTGCACTTTTAATAATTCTCTTTTATAATTCAATGCATGATCGTAGATAACAGTGTGATTTATACTGATGATCTAGTTAATTGGGAGTTATTAATAATTACTTTAAATAAAAGACAGGATTTTTAGTGTATGTATTTGGTTACAGTCGACAGCAAAGTATAGACAGCAGCCGAATTTAATCAAAATGCTTTGTTAGATTCAAATTATTTTTCTTTATTAATTTCAGTATCAGTTAATTAATTTCGTCTATGTGGTTGCACTTTATTTAGAAAAGCTAATATTTTTAGTACCATTTTGTACGTACCCACCATGATAAGATTTGCTCCAATTCCTCATTAATGAGATGTGAAAAATGGTAATTTCTTTTGTTAGAATTGTCTGAACATAACAAACAATTTTTTATCGTGTTTAGACATGTCTTCTAGTTAAACTTTACACCTCAGAAGTGGTCATTATTAATTTTGCAAAGATGGAGATAGAGGTTGGTCGTAATTACGAGCTTCTGAATTTAAAAAAAAATCTGGTAATCTGCCTCACTTTAGTCATAAATAGAACAAAAATGCTATAACATAGAATTTCATAAACTTTTAAAAATATCGTGTTCAGTTAAGAAAGTTCATCATTTATTGCGATATATTACTAAAACTAATGACATTGAAATAAAGATGCATAGCGTAATTTTAATAGAAAACGTTAAATATAATTAAATTCAATTTAAATATATAAGGTCAAATTAAACTTGATATCGAAACTTAATTTTAAAGTGAAGATAACGCATAATTAATTGAAACAGAACTTACATCTGTTATTTATAATACGATCGTTGCTGAAAGATGAAAAAATATGAGGGAGTACGTCACAAGGTAGTCGCGTTGATGCAATGAATATATCGTGCATGTGTCTAAAAACCTCGGGAATTAAACAGGGGCAGCCGTACAAAGATGGGTGCAAGCGGGGTAAGGGAGAAGGGGACATTACAAAACTTGGTTTTAACCGGTTAATTCTTACTACCTAAACCGAAATTTGTGAAAACCGGTATTCCGCAAAAACCGGTTTTGGGGTCATTGACCGAAACCGGTTTAGAATTTTAACCGGTTTCCGAGCCCTGGTACAACATAATAAATTGTAAATTAATGTTTACAAGAAAGAGTCCCGCTAAGTCCCGCTGGTCCTTTCCAGAAAAGAGGTTTTTTTTTCTAAACCAGTGGTAAAATAATGTCGTTCATTTAGTATTGTAAACTATATTCAATAAAAATTATTCCATTATATTCTATTCTAACATACAAGTAGCACTAACGTTGCTATTAAAAAAATACGTATTATTTTTTATTATGCATAGTATACTTGTGCTATGGTAAAATCTATCTGTAAATGCTGACTTACATGGTTTTTATTTTTTTACAATGTTTACTCTTATTTTTTAAGATTATAAATTTAGCTCTTTACCTCGCGCGAATGAAAGGCGCGAGTTGCCAGCCAAATTATATTTATCTTGTGATATATATAGAAAAGATATTTCGTTCTGTCGCTAGACAAAAAAATATAATAGATCACTTGGTATTGTGCATTGTAATTGGCATTGACAAATTTGATCCAGCTGTTCTGTTAATAAAAAAATCCTTTTGATTTTCTCCCATAAGTAATAAGTCATATTGCTTAAGCTAATTAACTTGTGAGATTAAGCATAATGATTTAAATTTTTAATAATCACTTCTTCCCTTCAAATACCCATAACCCCTTTGCTAGTACATACCTATATAAAAGTGAAAACAAGATTGATGACTTATGAATATGAGACTTGATCCTCCACTGCTGGCCGTCTGAGAAAGCTCAAGGTCGCTCAGTGAATTATTGAGTTATGTTCAGGGTTTGTCTGCATGATAGACTTAAAAATGAGAATATCCACAATAGGACCAGAGTAATCCACATAGCCCAACGGATTAGTAAACAGAACTGGCAATGGGCTGCCCGTATAGCTCGAAGAACTGACAACCAATGGAGAAGAAAGGTTCTCAGTGGCAGCTTCGTACGGGTAGACGAAGTTTAGGGCCTCCCGCCACTAGATGGAATGACGACATGGTATGAAGTCGATGGATGCAGGTGGCGCAGGACCGTTTTTTTTTCATATAAAATAAGGGTGACAAACGAGTACACAGTCCACCTGATGGTAAGTGGTTGCTGTGGCCCATAGTCATCTTCATCTATCTTCGTTTGGGAATTAAAATCCAGATGCGTTGTCAGCCGTGAGGACTAAGATAGAATAAGAGACATTCCAGTAAAATAGTTCTCTACAAAATAGTTGTCAGGTTGTCTACACTCACCATACGAAACAGCAGTATTAAGCTGCTATTTTACGCTGGTATTCTGTGAGAGCGTGGTCCTTCCCCGGTCAAACCGACCCATTCGTGCTACAACTATACTATTAATATAGCTGCAGCATAGCTCTACCACGTAAAAAACTTTTCAACTTTTCTGCTTTGTGTCATTCCTTGGGGGAGGCCTATGTTCAGCAGTGGACTGGTGCAGGTCTGAAATGTATGAATGAATGAATTAGCATGCGACTTATAAAAGTATTAACTCTGTATGAGACGTGTTTATTACTGTTTATAACAAAGAGCGTTGAAACGAATATTTCCATTTTTCTTTTTTGTGTTTTACATACCTACATACCATTCAGAGCACAGTCTAAGTAATAACAATGAATAAATAAAATCACTTTGATTGCACTGCGTGGACTATTCTAGATAGATGTCCTTGCAAACGAAAGTTTTGAAAAAAATTCTTGGCAAAAACTAAACATTTTTTCTAAACTAAAAAGCTTTTCTACAATTTTGTTGTAACAAGACGACTATATATCACATTTTATTGCTTTTTGCACTAACGCGCTCCTAAATACTGGGGAGTGGGTGTGTTTAACTATGTATCTTACTACCTGTTCCTTAAAGTTGTTCTCCTGTTAGCTACAGTTTTGGGACATGATAATTAAATAAAAGTATCATTAGTCCCCCATTTTAAAATTTTAACCTTACCTAAACTCGGTGCACTTTGATAAATACGTATTACGTATAAACGAGGCTCCAGTGTCCAACAAAGGCGGTTCGTCCATTCAAACAAGCCGGACTTACCGAAGTCTAAACTGAAGACTGGTGAGCAACAGGACTACGCTCACAAACTGCTACCCAAAGTGTATTTAAAAAGTATATTATTTTGAGGTAAACAACAACATAAAAAACGACGTATCTTTGTAACGTGTGTAGATGATATCATCAACTTTGCGACTTAACACACGTTTTGCAACTATATGTTTATCCCACAAAAAATTTTTAGGATTATTGAAAAAAGATTTTTAGAACATACCGACGCGCTTAGGCGCTTACGGCATGCAAAACACAAAATATTTTAAATATTACTACATATTTATTTTATCTCTTCTTAGTTCGGGTGTCTGAAATTTTTTTCGGTATTTTTGTGATTTGAGCTTTAGTAACCAATTCTAAAATTCGAAATATTTTCCTAAGAGAGAAAGAGAGAGAGAGAGAGAGAGAGAGAGAGAGAGAGAGAGAGAGTAAGGACTGAGAGTAGAGGGTGTTGAAGACAAATTTAGAGGAACGCATTAAAAGGCTTAATTTCTCCTGTTGTACGAGGGTGACACTAAAAGTTCTTAGAACATCAAAAACGGAAGTTATTAGTTTTATTATATCTTTTCAAAATAGTATCTATTTACATCAATACATCGCTGCATCCGATGGAACCACTGATAAAACTGCTTTGCCCACTCGTCCTTAGGGGTTTTATTTTCGGAAATAAATCAAAATCGTAAGGTGCTAGGTCGGGGCAATAGGACGGGTGACCCTGTAATTCCACATCTGACGTCGCCAAGTAGTCGATAGTTTGCTTGGCGGTGTACGACGAGGCGTTGTCGTGGTGAAGGAGGGTCCTACTGCGAGGTCGTTTCTCCTGAACTTTTTCCAAGACAAGTGGCAAACAATTGTTAGTGTACCACTCTGCAGTAACTGTTTTTCGATCCTCTAAAACAGCTGTTGCGAAATGACCTGTCCTTCCGAAGAATGAGACCACCATCTTTTTTTCCCACGCTTCGACCTCTCTTCACTTTAGTTGGCAACTCCTCGGAAAGAAACACCCAGACGGCAGACTGTCTCTTAGTTTCAGAATCATAACAATAAATCCAGCTTTCGTCACCCGTAAGTATGTCGAGCACAGCATGTGAGTCACTATTGCGTCCTTTCATACTGCGTAGAATTTGCCATCTTTTGGATTTGAGTTTAAATTAAGGTTTTGTTTCATATTTTGCCGTGACTGCCTTGTTTATTGTGTTAAGTGTAAATTGTTACTGCAAATAAACTGAGAATGCCAGATCCAAACGCTACTCAAGATGTTAGGCCTGTTATTTTAATTTAAACTGGGCACACTTTTTTAACATGGGAAATGCCTACGCATACCCACCTCGCGGGGGCAAGGACGGGTTATGTCGGACTCGCACCGGCTAAAACCCCATGGTGTTCCAACTTCGCCGCATATAGGCAGGGCCGCGGGAACGCTTTCGCACACATCCGCGGCTCCACCAGCGCCAGCCGCCCCATGGCAGCCCCTTCTCGGGGGAGGACCTCTCCTCCCCATTCTCCTTCTCAGGCAAGGCATACCAGGAACACAAGTCACACCCCCCTCTACGGCCTCCAACTCCACCTGCGTATCGGACCCTCCTGAGTCCGATACGCGGAGGCCATGGGGCCAGGATAATCGAGCGCTTAGTAGCACCCGCTTTCCCAACCCGAGCGGCGAATCTGGTCTCTGGCTCCGCCGCCAACCAAGTTTCGGCCGCCGAGGGTAGGGGGAGCAACGCCTCGCAATACCGCCACTCCTCTCCCCCCGCGGCCCCACCACCACCACATCAACGGTGCGGCCCCGTCAGAGTCGCGGAGCATAGGGCGAGTGGCGCATCAGCATACCAACACTCCTCTTCCTCCGCGACTCCACCTCGGCTTCAGCGGTAGGGGGAGAGGGGAGAGGACACCCCTCTCACCGCAGCCCACCGACACACATCCGAAGTGGGCTCGCCAAGCCCACTCGGAGTGGCCACCTCGGGTCGGCCCTACACCACGGGCCAGCCAAGGGGTTCCTCTTTGTTCACCGCGGGTGACCAAGCCACGGCTACTAAGCCCCCCCATCACGACAAGGCGGGAACTCGTTAGGGGGGGAAACTGGGCACACCTACAAACATGTAGCCCAAACATTACGAGTATCATAATTGTGGTACACCGAGTCCAGAACTATTGGCAGACCGGACAATATACGAGACTCGCAAGACAGGGATGGAAACGGAAAACTATGGCCAGAGATGACTACTTCATCGTTACCAGCGTGCTTAGAAACCGGAAATTAACTTCTTCTGAGGTAAGGACGAAGCTCCTAGAAGTTCGAGGGGTTACAGTAAGCACAAAAACTGTGGGAAAAAGACTGAAATCGGCTGGCATAAATTCACCCTTGTCTGCCAGAGGCCCTTTTTACCACATGCCATCGAGTAGCTCGAGTTAATTTTGCTCGCAATAACAAAAATTGGAATGACGAAGCTTGTAGTTGACAAGACGTTGAATATAATACTATGGAATTGGCCAGCGCGTTCTCCCGACTTAAACCTTTTATAGAGCATGTATGCGATAGATAAGCTTAGAAGACAAGGAAGGAAATCCCGCCCCCCGCTAATATCGACGACGATCGAAGTATGCCAAGGAGACTGGAAGCAGTTCAAAGAGCTAGAGGGGGCAACACTAACTACTGATTATAGCCCGCGTTTTAACCTTTCCTAAGAATTTATGAAAAAAAAAATGTTAAGTACTTTTTTCTTTTTTTCTTAAATGGTTAATTTTTGTCATTTATCCGTTTACAATTTATTTTGTTTTATTAGATATTATTTTGTTTTATACACACTTTTTTGCGTTCATCTAAAGTCCATGAGTATATTTGGTACCGACAGCTGTATTATATAAAACATGCAATAAAAACATTTTTTAACTAGTTAGATTAGTAATTTCCACTTGGCACTTGGTAGTTCTAGCTCGGGCGACGCGACGGTGCTTACGTTTTTTCTTAAATTGATATAGCCAATTTGAATACCCGTGAATCGCGCGATTATTTAGATTTTAGACATTTATTTGATACATGCTAAAAATTTATTTTTATTCGGGAAAAGAAAACGTCTACTATTATTTCATTACGTAAGAAGTTCTTTCTTGTCGAAATATCAAAATTAAAGTCGATATGAGATATGAGAATGACAATAACTTTAGCATTGTTGACTTTCATCGTTACAATTACAAGGTTTTTCAGAGAGATGTTCATAATTCTCTTCGATCATGCTTTGATTTTGATTTACGCTTTTAGGTCTTAAATAATCTAATCAGGTTAGAAAAAAATCTCAGAAAATTGCGTATTTTTTTTAAATCTGGACAATTTTTTGTGGTTATTGACTTACAATAGAATACAAATACTACGTTTACTTACAGTATTCATTTAATTAATTGGAATGAGGAAATATCGATGGATATTGATCTATTAATACCATTTTAAAAATAACCGGCAGTTCTTCAACTTGTTGTCATTACTAGGAATGAGTTTTAAATCAGGTTAAGGAGGATGTTGTAATATTCATTTAATGTAAGTCAACAACACATCTGTTAGTTTTTTTTTTAAATACTTTGTAAAAATTGCTGAAAAAGTGATTTTAACGTGAATGACTTATTATCTTTATCATAAAAATATTATCTTGATCATAAAAATCAATATAAATTACGTAGTTAAATATCTGTATTCAAATTGCTTGATACTTGCTGTGAGTAGGTGCGTAAAACAAGACTGATAGTTATGGAATAATTGGTTATTTTTATTGTATTTACATATGAAAATGTATATTTCGATTACGTTAAAAACGATTTTATTTATTTATATTATATTAAAAAAATAACTTACATCAATAATTGCAAAAAAGAATTGTTTTAAATATTTATTTATAATTTGCACATCTGGATTAAGCAGAATGTAATGGAATTTATGAATTATGAACGTATTCTGAATTATTTTTTGTCCTAAAGAAAACTAACTTAAGGCCAAGTAGGTTGTTTGTTTATAGCGTGTCGTTATGTTAGCAATTATGTGGGCGCCGCGTGCCGTCGCTGGTTGCGTAACGGGTTGAGCTATCACATTGTACGTACATTTATTGCGAATGCTAGAAGTGGAGTAATTCTGTGTGTTTTTACAGCTGCATTTTGGTATAGGCCAGTCTGGGTGTAGCTCTAACTGTGCCCCGACGATAAACAGACGGCCGCTGTTGCCGACTCGCTGAAAACATCCTTTTACGTCATCAACCCGTTATGGGTTCTGCCTCGGATTGTACTGGAGCCATTAACTATAGACAATAATTGATTGAAAGCGCAGTATTTATGATACACAAAAATATACTCAACGAGTGAGTTTCACCTTTCATTTATGTTTCGATATCGTGAGATAATAGTACTTGTTGCGTTTTAGTGTACCTCTTATCTTACTGCAGTTACCAATAATTACGTCATAATGCATTATACGTAACATTTTGTGGTTGCTAATAGGCTACTGTTGAGAGTAATGTGAGAAATGTAAAAAAAAAATTACACAATTATATAGTACACAAGGAAATTAATGTCACGTATAAGCACGAGTCCAATATAATAGAATAGAATAATTTTTTAATCAATATAGATCACATGTATGTAATTCTTATTGAAAGTAATTTTAATAAGTAATTGGAATACGTGTCATGTTGGCGGACTTTATATCACCTCCTAAAGGTTTTATGCCACAGACATGCAGATATATTCACTAAGGTTCACTTGACTGCTGAGCACGTAGTAAATCAGCACTTAAAATTGCAATTAACACAATAATTGATGTTGACGTGAATCGAACCCAGGTTACTCGCGTACTGTTTACAGCGAACGCTTATCCCCTTATCAAATATGCATTTGTATAAGACAAAATTCATCACCTCAATTCATTCCATAACATTGTATAGACGGCTACTGGAAATGTCAGAAAGATCTCGTCTTTGGCTTCCGATAGATGGCGGTATACCTATCCCATTTATCCGCCTGTCAAGCTTAATGAGAGAAGGGACGCCAAAGGTTACAGGTTCAAATTCCGTACTAGACAAGTATTTGTTTGGCCTACAAATAACTGTTTCTAGTCGGGTTGTTTGTCCTTGTGAAATGTATGTATGTTATCTGCCTCCAAGATACAGGAGAAAATCCTAGTATAGAGGTAACATTTACAAAAAGCAAGGAAAAAGCATCTATTGAGGAGACCTATGGTCTTGTGAAATTGAAGAATTTCCTTCATATACCATCATTTGAAATCTTCAATCACCAAACCATTAACATTTGCAATTGACCCTTTCGGGGACCCTAACTTATAAAATGCGCACCTCTGATGCGCGACTGCTTGTGCAATTTACGTATGTAAACCGTCTTTACGATACATGAAAAATCCTAGTATTTTAGTAGTGTTTACCGTTTGTAAAAATATTTAAGTATGTAATAAAAAGCTGGCACCTATTCTATATGAGACCATATTTTGCTCTAAATCTTCTATATACAGAACGGAATAGAAGCGAGAGGCTGCTTATATCGTAAAGTATTTCTTTTACAATCAAAAACTAAATAAGAAAAATAAAGCAAAAGTAATAAGTAAAGTGTTTACGCATAGAAAAAATTAAATTACGACGACGCGTTGGCGAACGGTTGCCGGCGGAGAAACTCGCGTCGGTAGGCGATTACCGTCAACGGCAATTCATTCATCGACTTACAAAGTCAATTGAATTCCGAATTTAGCCTAGCGCAATAAGCCAAAACTTCACACATGTGCATACAAACCAGTGCCTCCAATATGGACCAGGAACGTTAGACGTACCTATATCTCAACAAATTAGTATGTAGAAATAATGTTTGTAATAGATCACGTTCGAGTATGCGATCAGGCTTCTGTATATTGTATATTGACGTATGTGCATTGCATTTTATTTATAACGTGTGGTGGGGAAATAACAATCGTGGTTATTTATTTTATGTTAACTACAAGATACGATTTTTCTGTTTATTGCAGAGAACTGTAACACTCCAAATATAAATACGCTGACGCAGTACACTAGTCAGTTTTCTTTCACGGTAAGGATTCGAATTTTTACAGCGAAGAAACGAGTGTAGTATGCGTGTCGCCGCGGAACGGGGTCAGGCGTCGCCGGTTCTTAGCATTTGCCCCACAAATCATATTTAGCTTAGCACTATAGATTAATGAGCTTGTTGTTGTTTTTCTTGGATGTAGATTAGTGTTTGGGTCTCGGGTCGTCTCATGTCACGAAGTCCCGGAACTTATCGTAATTTTAGTTGTCTCGAGTCCCGGGACTTTCGGGTCGAGACTCGAGACGAGACACGATTGTCGAAATTGTTATGTAATCATTTTTATTTTCAAATAATTGAAGGAGCTTAGCGCCATGTGTTAGTTTAATGAAAAATTACTTTGTCTACTACGTAACTACTGAGTACGCAACACAATAACTTAAACAAATATGTGATTATGAGAATTAACAATGAGATTATGAACAGTGACTAGATACTAGAATTATTAGATAATAGTAAAGTTATTAAGAATTAGTATGATTTTTAACTGATTTCGTTTCATAACTATAAGATTTAACTGTTTAGAAGTGCATCTGTGTGTGACTAAAATAAATAAACAAAGCAATTATTAAGGCTGAATTAACGTTAAAGTTATTTAATTTTCTGTTTAATCTAATATATAAAATTCTCCGTTGGAGTTTGTTATCAAACTCCAACGGCTGAACCGATTTGTATGAAATTTTGTGTGCATATCGGGTAGGTCTGAGAATCGACCAACATCTGTTTTTCAAACCCCTAAATGATAAGGCTGACCCACCCATAATTTTTTTTTTTTTTTGACAAATTTTTTATTTTAATTTTATTATGATTTAGCATTGAAAAATACATAAAACTTCAAATTTTCACCCTTCTACGATTAACTTCTTTTTTAATCGCAATTTTTAAAAGTAAAAAATATTTCCTAGAAGTAATGTATATGGCAAAACAACGTTTGCCGGGTCAGCTAGTTGTTTAATAAATGTTGATTTTTACAAAAAATTGCCTCTTTTTAATGTTTCACCAGAAATTAACTCAATTAAAATTCTTTGAAAGAGGCTTACCCATCTTAAAAAAACAAAAAAGCTTTTTCTTAAAAGTCTCGAAGTCCCGGGAATCCCCGGGACTTTGATTATAGGCTGTACCGTGTCCCGGGACTTTGAAATTGTCGGGAATTCCCAAACCATAATGTAGATATAGTAATTAAGACGACCATTTCGTGTGTCAAGCTTCAAAAGAAGTTCTGTTCGTAGAACATGTTTGGCATAACATTTAGGCTAATCTGGTCATTCAGTAATGGGATGGAATACGCCGTTCGTACTTCCTACGAGTATATATTAACAAGTAGGGTCAGGTGGGGCATTTGTAATGAGTTGCGCTTATTATTTATTTTACTAAAGAAAGTAGTGCTGACATTTCTGATAGGTACGTCTTAAGTACTTTTTGCACTACGCATAGACAAATTCTCGTGACAGTTTGACAGTTTGATGTGTGGACGAAACATCATTTGTTGAGTGACATCAATGCTGCGTGTCATGCAAATTTGTAACTTTAAATCGATATTCATCTTGAAAAGAAACGTAAGTTAAAAGTTTATTTATAAAATATTGTTTTTATTTTTTTATAGGATCAGGGTGACAAACGAGCACACAGTCCACCTGATGATAAGTGGTTGCTGCGGACCATAGACATGTACATCTATCCTTTATTACAAATCAAAATGCAGATGCGTTGTCACCCGTGAGGACTAAGATGGAATGCCTCATTACCAGTAAAAAGGGCCTCCGGCCACCTGCACTCACCAAGCGAAACGCAGAGGTAAACCTCTACTTCACGCTGGTATTCTGTGAGGTCGTGATACCACCCCGATTCGAGCCGGCCCATCCGTGCGACAGCAAAAGCTGCCGCGTGGCTCCAACACTGTTATGATAATTCACCTAAATATTGATTTTTGCTCAACCACAGATTGCTGTATTGTATCTATTATTACATTTACCCCTTGAAATTTAGGTGTCGGGGCAGAAGTAATTGCATGGCCAGGGGTAATTGCAATGTTTTTTTTTATATCGCGAAATTATATCAAAAAGAATGGTTTAGACTCTAAACTTTAGAGCCTAAATACTCTAAAGAGAAATTACAAAGGAGCTGGTAATTACTACACATAAGGCGTCAGTCCTTTACGGAATTCCATTTGCAACATTATATGGTCGAAACAAAGGAACTAGAGGAGGACTGCACTTCCTGAGAATGTCGAAAACGTTTTGGCAAATTCTCTTAAAACGCTGGCGAAATGGGGTTTTGGTTTCAGTCGTAAAGAAATTTTGGAGTTAGTAGGTCAATATGTGAAGATGAATAAAATCGAAAACCCGTTTGAAGGAAGCATACCAGGAGAAGACTGGTTCCTTAATTTCAAAAAACGCAACAATTTGTCAATATGGATTCAGATGATAACAGTAATGATGTAGGTTTAGAAAATGAAGTACACTATGCTGATTCTGACGAAAGCGAGTGGATAGAAGAGGAACCTGAAGTTTTTGAGTCAGATAATGAAAATAGTGGCGAAAATGAACAAATAAAATGAAATAGAGCAGGAAACTGAACCGAATATCGGTATTAATAAATGGGTGATCGTCAAATATACTTTGATAAAAGGACATAAATACTAAGTAGGCTTCGCGCAAAAAAAGTAAGACGATCGTTGGGAGGTTAAGTTTGTACGCCGCAAGGGCGCAGCCTTTGTATGGCCTACCATAGAGGATGTGGATTTAATTACCGCTGATTCCATTGTCAAAATACTGCCTAATCCTGAAATAATTAAGCGTGGTATAATATACTTTGATTTTAAATTTAGAAACATGATTATTTTATAAAACTCTTTCTTGCAATGCTTTAACTGTATAAGAATAGTTTTGTAGTGTTTAAGAAAAACTTCATAACTTTGTAAGTTTTCACTTGATCTCATTGAAATAAAAAGTAAAAGTCAATTTAATTTTAGTATTTTATTGCTATTACCCCTCTATGATTTAAAACTATCTATTTGAATAAACTGAGCAACATTATTACATTTGCCCCTGTTCTCCGGGTAATAAGTGAACTATTTGTTTTTATACTTTGGTAAAGTTCTGTTCACTAATTATTTTAGTTTAAGAAGTTACATAAAACTTTAGTTTACTAAATGCTTAATACACATGGTAATAATTAGTTTTATTCTTTTATAAACAAAAAAGTTGTCTACAGTTGAATATATTATTCTAGTTATGGTACTCGCATTTACATCAATTGCCAAATCTAACGTCAACACCAAATATCAAAATCAGGAATATATTTGACATAATTTATTTGTTCTATAAGCACTTGAAAAACATAACTTAAATTTCGATTTGCTACTTTTTAATAACCGTATTAAAAAAGGTTCGCATAAACAGGCGTTTATAACATACCTACTCGTAAGAAATAACTTGCCAAATATTTGCTTACTTCTAATAGTCATCAGGTATGTATGTGTAACCCAAACAATTTTGACGATCGTTTTTGCATTTGAAGTACACTAAAGCTGGGGCTTTAGTGTACTTCAAATGCAAAAACGATTTTGAAATCACAGAAGATGTTTTATAGCGAGAATTTTTTTCATAATTTCTATTGTCGACATTTCCGTAATCATATTTTTATAAATTCATTTTGACGTTCTTATTATTTTAAAGCCGGGTACGTATTTGTTTACTAAACTATTACTGGAGCATCTTTGCAATTTAATACTGAGGAATCCACGCACATCTAGGAAGCGAGCAGTGTTAACGTAGGTCGGGAAATCCACAGCCAGAATTTAAAACATGATTGATAACGTCTTTTAGTAGTTTGATTGAAGAACGAGGAAGCATAATTATATTTTTTTGCGCTTTATATCATTCCTTTCATAAAACTAGTTATCATAACGATGATCAAACTTATTAAGTTGTTGTTATCCATGATATACAAGTTGACAAACAACTCCTGACAATTCCGTAGGCGGCGCGTAGGCACGCTACGTAGTGCCGCGTGCACCGGAGCGCCGCAGCCTCCTGACGTAGAGCTTCATTCACGGAACTTGTTCAATTAATACGTGTCACTAATACTAAAATAGTTTATTGACTCATGCTTTGTGCGTTCTAACGGAAGGTACAGGTGTTCTTTCATCAATAATGTCTGCGTTAATTCAATATAAGATTAAATCCACAAAAATTTACAGAAAATCGTTTTATATATTATTTTTATGTGTTTTAGAAAACTGACTCTTATTCTGAGCTTTTCTGAGATTCAAATGAATTCTACAATGTATCACCATTGACATTCTACATAATTACGGTCGTAGACAAAAAAGATGCCATAGTTATGGTATTTGGTATAGTCGTCAATTAAATGCAATTCATAATAATATTGAAAACAGTTCAACAACATCAAAATCAAAATGTTATTATCAAGCGTAATACTTAAGTAGAGCCATGTAATTATTCTTTTAACTGTTTAATTTTAAGCGTTGATTTACGTGCTTGGTGCTGAAGTAAACACGTTAGTGACACGTATTAATTGAACAAGTTTTTTGTACGTGGTAGACCCATGCTGCAGCTATATTAGTAGTATAGTTGTAGCACGAATGGGTCGGCTCGACCGGGGAAGGACCACGCTCTCACAGAATACCAGCGTAAAATAGTAGCTTAACACTGCTGTGTTTCGTATGGTGAGTGTAGAGAACCGGAGACCCTTTTTACTGGAAAAGAGGCATTCCATCTTATTCCTCAGGGGTGACAACACATCTTCATTTTGATTCGTAATCGAGGATAGATGTAGATGTCTATGGGCCACAGCAACCACTTACCATCAGGTGGACTGTGTGCACGTTTGTCACCCTATCCTATAGCACCCTATCATATAACAGCATTAAGCCGCTATTTTAAGCTGGTATTCTGTGAGAGCGTGGTCCTTCCCCGGTCGAGCCGACCCATTCGTGCTACTACTATACTATTAATATAGCTGCAGCATGGCTCTACCACGGTAATTTTGTAAGTACTCATTTGTAACAAGAGTGTGTAATTAATTTCTTTAGAATATTGTCGTAGGAGGCTGACCCGAGTGTCTAACATCTGACACTTAATTTTGATTAAAACTATTCATTTCATAAGCGAATGTTTTTCTCCCACTTTAATGTTTACATCAAATTAATAGTGTTGACGCCAGTCAAATCATGCTCGTACATCAATGCTGACATCTTGATTGACGTCCCACAATTACTCGCATGCGACCGGCTTGTGTTTACCTACTCTATTTTATCGTAATTTGTAGAGATTTCGCGAAATGTGCTTCGGCTGAAAAAAACCTTGACCGAATTGTAAAAACAAAAATAGTAGGCCAAGCACTTCAATGCAACTAGGAATGAAATAACTTATATTTTGCTGTAATTACAAACATGATCTGTTATCACCTGTATTTACAGAACAGGGTAACAACTTCTATTGTGCTAATGTATAAATATCTTGCTTTTTCCCTCAAAGCCTACTACGAACATTATGATGTAGCCAGGATTACATCATAATGTTCACAGGAAAAATGAAATTCAAATTATACTCAACGTTTTTAATCATTATTAGTTTTTTGCTTTTCATAACCAATACTCCCGTTTCTCATACATTATTTACATCTATACATAGGCTGCACTAAAAGTTTCGGGAATGGAATATTTCCACTGTTCCTGTCTTTTTAAAATCTTTTTAATTGAAAATTCCTTGGTTTTAAAAATCGAATACCATTTATTTATTTAAAAAAAGATTCTCGGTCTTGTCACAAGGTTTTGTCAAACTTGTTTAGACGTTGAGGAAATGGAATTGACTCGAAAAAATTCAAGAGCGATGATTTATTATGACTTTCGAAGTGGTTTAACACAAAAACAGTGTGTTGACCGGATGATTTCTGCATTTGGTGATGAATCCCCATCAAAAACCACAATTTATCGCTGGTTTGCTGAATTTGAACGTGGACGTGTCAAGCTCAGTGATGATCCCCTTCAAGGTCGTCCAAAAACTGCAGTCACCCAAGAAAACGTTGATGCTGTGCGTAAGCTGATTGAGGAAGATCGACATGTGACATACCGCGAAATTCAGGCAACTTTAGACATTGGCATGAGTCAAATACAAATAATCTTGCATGAACAAAGGTGTAAAAAAGTTGTTTTCCCGATTGATACCGCATTCGCTCTGTGAAGAGCAAAAAGCGGCTCGCGTTACTTGGTGCATCAGAACTCTCGAAAGATTCCATGCAGGATCCTCAAATGCTGTATACAACATCGTATCAGGTGACGAATCCTGGATATACGCGTACGAACCCGAAACAAAAACCAGTCACGAGTTTGGGTGTTCGAAAATGAGTTAAAGCCAACAAAAATTGTTCGTTCACGGAGTGTTGCAAAAAAAATGGTGGCTACGTTTGTCTCCAAAACCGGCCATGTTACGACTATTCCTCTTGAGGGACAAGGAACGCTTAATGCAGAATGGTATGCTAGCATTTGTTTGCCACAGGTCGTTTTTGAACTCCGTAAAGAGAACTGCAACCGCCGCATTATCCTCCATCACGACAATGCCAGTTCTCACACCGCACACAGAACAAAAGAATTTTTAGAGCAAGAAAACATAGAATTATTAGACCATCCGCCGTACAGCCCCGACCTAAGCCCTAATGATTTCTATACTTTCCCTAAAATAAAGAATAAATTGCGTGGACAGAGATTTTCATCACCTGAAGAAGCTGTGGACGCCTACAAAACGGCCATTTTGAGACCCCAACGTCCGAATGGAATGGTTGCTTCAATGATTGGTTCCATCGTATGGAAAAATGTGTCAAATTTCGCGGAGAATACTTCAAAAAGCAATAAATACATTTTTAAATAGTAATGTTGGGTCACTTCCTTGATTCCCAAAATTTTCAGTGCCGCCATCGTACCTACTTACATATAAATAAAATTTGAGTGGCCGTCTGTAATATAAAATGTCTACCTTCTGTTGAGCGCGAGGGGTCATTTTGCATGCTATTATGAAATAAATAACAATTTTTAAAAATGTTGTCTGCTTATCCAGGCCATTCTCCGGAATGGCTTAACCGATTGTATTGAAACTTCACAAACAGATAGAGAGCAATACTAGTGATGATCAAGGCTACATTTTATCTAAAAAACATTGAAGCCTTTTTTTTTTGTAAAATCAAAAACTAAACTGGCGATTTTCTTGTAAAACTTAAGAGATATAAAAAAGTTTAGAACAAAACTATTTTTGTCTTGCAATTTTACTCAAAAAAGGTAAGTACTTTATCTTCTATAATTTACAAGAAAACTATGAGTGCTTAAGGATAAAGTGACTTTTTGGATAAAGTAACCTTTTAATATAACATTTTCTATTAAAAAAATCTATTAAGATTAAAAAAATATATTTTAAAGATTATAAGCATATCGCACAAAGTATACCTCATCCATGCTGCAAGGATCAATGCTAGGACCTTTTATTTTTGTTAATAGCTAATAGTTGTTTCAAGTCATCCTCGTCCGCTGAAACACCGCTAAATTCCTGGTTTCGGGCTACTATTGAGAATTTATTGACAGAAAAAAAACCTACGATTACTAGACCAACGTCATTCTAACAGCTCGCATTTAATAGATGACAACGGTTTTTAATTGATTATAACAAATTCAATTTGCACTTACTGAATCAGTCTTTGACCAAACATTGTCCTATCAAACCAAATAATTATTATAGATCTGTAGGCCTTTTTTGTTTAAATACTACACGGACAAAGTCACGGTATAAGCTAGTATATATCAATAAATGTCTTCAAAAGTTCTAAATATTATAGTTTGTAAAAATTATTGCATTGTTCAATGTGAGCGTGTATTTACTATTTTTTTTCCGACTGAAAGCTTCTGGATTGTATTTGAAGGCTAAGTTATTTTCTTCAAGCCAAGCATAAACAATATCATCTAAAAATCTGACGAGTGCAATGCGGCCACTTCGAAACAGACCGATATGTGCAAGAAAAAATAGACTTGGCATCGATTTCTCAGTATATACTTATATGTAAAAATATTTCAAGAACATCGTGTACTCGTGAAATGTTTGATGCAATGGTGTTTATTCTAGAAGCAGGGATGACTGTACTAAATGAAAGATCGTCTAAGTGCATCCGATGTTGTATCATATCACAAAAAGCGTGGGCAACTACAAGTGACAAATCTTCGAAATTAATAGTTATCGCGGTGTTGCCAACACATATAACATATTTAATAAATTTACTAAAAGTAATATTTTCTTACGTACTTGAAACAACCTGCAGCTATATTATGGTTGTAGCACGAATGGGTCTGCTCGACCGGGGTAGGACCACGCTCTCACAGAATAACAGCTTAATGCTATGTGTTTCGTATGATGAGTGTAGAGAACCCGAGACCCTTTTTAATGGAAACGGGGCATTCCATCTTAGTCCTCAGGGGTGAAAACTCATCTGCATTTTTATTCTTAATCGAGAATAAATGTAGATGTCTATGAGCCACAGCATCCACTTACCATGAGCTGGACTCTGCGCTCGTATATCACCATTATTCTAGAAAAAATAAACTGAGGAATACTGTAGTAGAGATTTCAATATTAATAGACATCGAGCTTTACTCGGCGTTAGAAAAATAAAAATAACTTGTTCTCTGGGAAGTAGAACCTATTAGAACTAGAAAAAGTATATTTACGTCTCAGTATAAAAAAGTAAAGGTATACATACGTCGTATAGCCATAAGTTCTGTTATACATTAAAAGGCATATCTTTTAAGGAAACAATGTAATAATAATATCACTTTCCGTGAAACCTGTCAACTTTGCCATTTTTGGAAGGACTTAAAAATTTAGGACCAATTTTCCAACAAAAAATGTACTGTCAGAATATGCGTCAATGTTAAATGTGAGATTATATTCTTCATAGGTTTGGTATTTATTCGTGATTTAAACAAATACTAACATTAAATAGACGAAATACTCAAAAAAAGAAAATGGCAAAGTTAACCTCACTTCTTGGCAACTTTGCCATCGGGGTTTATAATAAAAATAAACCTAGCAAGCTAACAGCATAGCAAATTGGCGAAGCAATCAACTTTGTAGCGGTTTCTAACGGTTGCCGTTGAGCAATCAGTTTCAAAATAGGAGGTTCAGATGCCTGGATAATCAGTAATCGATTGCTGAAAACAGAATTTGAAAATTCAAAACCGTTTTCGAGATAATCGTGGGACAGACGGACAGACATCGTGAAATCAATAAACCTAGCAAGCTAACAGCATAGCAAAGTGGCGACGCAATCAGCTTTGTAGCGGTTTCTAACGGTTGCCGTTGAGCAATCCGTTTCAAAATAGGAGGTTCAGATGCCTGGGTGATCAGTAATCGATTGCTGAAAACAGAATTTGAAAATTCGAAACAGTTCTCGAGATAATCGTGGGACAGACGGACAGACATCGTGAAATCAATAAGTGACTTCGCAAGCTTCGCCACTTAATAATAGGATTTGACTTCAAGGTTGAAGTTTAATAGTGTTGTGAATAGCAAAGTTTACTCTTACGGCAAAGTTACCCTCCCATTTTTCAATATTTCATACAAACTTGAAAATATGTGCCAGGGTTGTCAAAAATCCTTAATTACGTACTTAATTTTTTTATTTAAATCTTATCACAATAAATTCTTAAGCAAAAATCTAAAATATACTTATCTAACAAAAATATTCTCGTCTAAAATTAAAAATGAAATTGGTGAATTAATCTTAGTTATCTTAATTTTTTTTTTTTATTTTACAACAACAAAAATACATATTATACACAGTTCATAAGTACAGTGCAACATAAACCTATATAAGATTTTTCTGCACACTGCAGTTCGCCGTCTTTTGAGCGTAAACATTTTAATATTATTTAGAGTAAGAAGGTAGTTCGCTCGCTTCTATAACAATAACGTGAGGATGAGTTGTATACAGGTTGTTCAGAGGAAAAAATATTTTTATATTTTTGAAATATAAATATAGTAATTATATTACAATTAGTATACATATATAATAGTATATAGTATAGAAATAGTATATAGTATTAGTTTTAGTTATATTATGTTAGTTATTATATTAGTTGATTCATAAAGTACGTTTTTAATTTGTTTTTAATATTTTTAGGATTGATATCTTCCTTTAATTTTTTAGGTAGTTTATTAATTAATTTAGGAATAATGATCTTATTTTGATGATCTCCATACATATTTTGTGTTTTAGCTATAATTAATTTAGGGTTATATATACTTCTAAGCTGGTGTTTATACATTGGTAGGACTTGCAATTTT
Organism: Parnassius mnemosyne; assembly: GCA_963668995.1. Taxonomy (NCBI): domain Eukaryota; kingdom Metazoa; phylum Arthropoda; class Insecta; order Lepidoptera; family Papilionidae; genus Parnassius; species Parnassius mnemosyne. Next base: position 18,649,198 of record CAVLGL010000080.1, read on the forward strand.
GTATTAAAGAACTGTTCAACAAGTAAGGTAAGTTTTAGTTTTTCTTCAATAGGCAGAATACCGCAAAATTTAAATAATTTGTTGTAGTTATCCTTATATTGTTGTTTGATTTTAGGTGGGACAATTGTTTTGATGATTCTAAGCTGTAATTCATGGATATTATAAAGATGCGATTTACAGGTTCTACCATAGCTACTTAAACCGTAATGTATTATCAATTATAGTATAGATAAAAAGCTTGTCACAATCATTTTTAACAAGTATATGTTTTTTTTATTAGTGATCATTTTATTATGGGTCATAAGGAAATTATGTCAGGTCATAATTATTGTAATCAATCTAAATATTGTTTTTTCACAATAACAAAACATTAAAAATTACACTGGTTTTTTGCGTGCAAGTTAATTTCAATACACTAAGTTTAAATTGCGAAAAATACTTAGTAGAAATAGTAATATTAATGCCCGACAACGCAGTAAAAATAATATAGATTTCTCTTTTCTTTTCCTTCACTTTTGATAAAGATTAATTGATTGACGACTCCTTTGGTAAAATCGGTCTAATGGGCTGCTACGGTGAAATATCGATACAAACATACAGACATAGAATGTCAAATACAGAACACTTTGTTTAAATATAGTTGTAATCGGTTAAAAATATAGGTTGAAAGTGACAACCCTTGGTTGTAGGAAAACATGGCAAAGTAACCGTCACATTGTGGTATCACTTAGTAGTAACTTTGCCAAGTTAGTTTTATAGATAAATGTTAAGATTAACATGTAAAAAACGATATATTACATTTGATAACCATTGATATAACGTTACTACAAGGTTATAGATATCACATTCATTATTTCAAACAAAATCTACAAAAGTTCTGGAGCACTGAACAAAGAGGTTATTTCGCCGGAACAATTCCGCATTAAAATAAAAAGCCTTTTCATTCAAAAAATAGCATATCTCGAAAAATGTTACGTTGTCCGTGTAAATCGTAATTTTGTACCAGTACACCACTGATGGCAAAGCTACCTTCCATTGGTAAAGTTTCCAGACTTGACTTGTATTGTATGTTTATGTCGCGGCAAGGTGCAGCCGATTGTGTTAAGTTAAACTGTATTTAGATTTAGATATAGATGTGTCCGCACTTGGGCTTTTAGCTGTAAATTTTTTATATTTATCGAAGTCTAATCTATTAATAAAAACATTTTTTTATAAATTAAATAAATTTTGATATTAATAATGAGTTTTAACAATTCGACTGTATTTTTTTTTAATTGAACAGATACATAGAGTTACTTATACAGTTATTACATGCGTGGTTTTGCCGTCGTGGGTAATGTCCTCATGCGTTATTGAATGAAAAAATACAACACCGATATGATAAAAAAATCTATTTCACTAAACAAAATCTTAGCCTATATAGATTTTTCCTTGTATTTTTCATTTTGCACGCCTTTAAACAATAGGAAATATTCTCGTTTGTGATTGGCACGCCACATACATCACATTTCGGACGTCGTGACTCACAAGTCAGCCGTACGCACGTGCGCCCATTTGTTTACATTATTGTTTTCTGTAATATCAAAGTAACATCGAATACTGTGAAAGAAAGATTGTGGCTGAAATCACAAGTCAAAAATAAAAAAAAATAAAGTTACAGCCTATATAACGTCTCTCATTTCGGAGAGGGTTAAGGTTATGTAGCACTTTGCTCCAGTATGTGTTTTATAAGAAAACGGAACCCTTTTTTTTATTGCAATTGCGAGTCACCGTCTTCTATGTGTTATGACATCCATACCCGAAACACATTTCATTTTTGTAAAACCACAGGTTTACACACGTTAATTTCTATTTTTATTCTAACTTAACCGACGCAACGCGACGCGTGGACTGGTTTCTCCGACCCCTATGATTGCATACAAACCAAGATAAAATTTAAGAACTATAAATTTATTTATTTAAAAATAAACTTAAAAGCACAATGCTTCTATTTTTGGTAATTTTGAATCTATAAATTCGTTAAAAATATATTTTTTAGTTTTACTTAGAGATGCCATGATGAAAAAGATGCATCGAAAGGTTTTATACTAAACTTTGAACTATGATTTCATGGAATATACATTATACAAGCTGTGTTTGTATTGTCAGTCTCTATCGATCTGTTTAAAATTAGACTTCCCATAGATGTTATTATTTAAATTTTAGTTTGTTAATTAATTTTGATAAATTATATGTATTAGAAAATGTTAACCAACATTACTAGTTGTACACGTCAACTAAGCTGGGGCGTATTCTTGCAGAGGGCTATATCCATTAGGGGACTTAAAAGTCTGTGTAAGTATTTTCAATTGCGTATACAATATTCAAATTTAACTCTTCTTAAATAGACAATTATTTTTGCGTTTTAACGTTTCTAATAAAAGCCATTATAATGCTAAAACGCCGTTCACAGAAGTTTTTAGGATTAACTCTATTTTCTATTTATTCGATCAAAGTCGAAGTCAAAACTTAATTATTTACTTTTTTATAGAATAAGGATGACAAATGAGCACACAGTTCACATGATGGTAAGTCGCCTGTAGTCCATAAAGATCTCCATTTATCCTCGACTAAGAATCAAAATGCAGATGCGTTGTCATTCCTGGAGACTAAGATGAAATGCCTCGTTTCCAGTAAAAATGGTCTAGAAAATGACAAAATTTAGAGTTGTTTAAAGCACTTATGGACATAATCAGAGAAAAGGAGACAATAAATTCTGGGATCCTTTTCTTAAAGCCGTGCAACTAATATCCATACCATTATGCCATGTACTCGTACATTAAGCTGTTATGAATGAATAAATTAAAAAAATAGAATATATTGTTATACAGAGAGCCGTTCGTCGTGCGGTGGAAGCAGCGGCTCGGAGGGCTCGGAGGGGCGCGCGTCGTGGCGCGTGACCCTCGACCACGACCTGGTGGAGACGCTGAGCGCGATCTACCCCGAGTGGTTCAAGCCGCAGCACCGCCGCGAGCGCAGTCGCGCTGCCTCGCCGCTCTCGCTTGCCTCGCCGGCCTCGTCAGCCTCCCCGCCACCCTCCCCCGACATCTTTAGGCAAGTTCTATTCATTAGAGATTTCAATATTTATGTATAATATCTGATGATTAAGCGCACAGTCAATAAAAATGTTAAGAGGGGTTAATTTAAATGTCAAGTGATTGTCATATCTTTAGGTATATATAAAAATTACGTGTCACATCGTTTGTCCACGATGAACTCCAAACACTGTGTGCAGTTTATTCCAACTTGAGAGGTAGGATAGTTTATATCGCGATAAGTGCCTTCAATATTTTTTTATTACGAATTTAAGGATTTTTTTATAGGACAAAGGGTCGTCGGAGAGGGCAGAACAACGTCTGCCTTGCCATCCAGTTTTATATAATTTAACAAGTATATAAATCTTTAAAGTGTACACAAAACCTTAATATACCTCTAGTCATTGACCTGGAGTACCAGGTAACCATATCGTAGGGTCAATTACTGTTGGGAAAGAAAGTTTGACCAGTCAGACTGCGCCTTGTTAACTCTTTAGTGAGCTCCTCGTACTTTCACCGGCAAGCGCAGCGTGGGGCTTTTCCTACGAGATGAAGTGACTAAATCAGTAACGTATCGGTTATCAGAATTATCAGACCCCAAAATAAGAGAGAGTAACTGAAGGTGTGTGTAGCCTATGCTGAGTCTCATGGGTTGGCATATAATGTCAAAAAATGTGAGTACATTGTCTTTGGAGTCAGGGGCAATCCTAGGACTGATGAACCTGACCTGTTCTTGAATGGGTCAAAACTTAAAAAAGTGACGTCCTTTAAATATCTTGGTCATTTTCTTGCAGATGACCTGAAAGATAATGTAGACATTGAGAGGGAACGCAGGACTCTAGCGGTCAGGAGTAACATGCTGGCCCGTAGATTTGCTCGATGTACGGACTTAGTTAAAATTACCCTATTTAAGGCATACTATCTGTTTACGAGCAATCTATGGATCTATTACACTAAAAGGTCGCTGGATGCCCTGCGTGTTCAATATAATAATGCTTTCAGAATGTTGTTGGGACTGCCTTGATACTGTAGTGCCTCCGAGATGTTTGCGCAAGCTCGCACGGACGGTTTTCATGCAATAATACGTAAGAAAACAGCTTCGCTGCTTAGAAGGGTGAGAGATAGTCACAACAGCATTTTGAAAACAGTAGCGGAGAACTATAATTCTCCGATTTTGAAAAAGTTTGTCCATACATTAATGTTTACTAACACTAGTTTATAAGTCAATTGTTACTAACACTACTATGGATTAATTTTGGTCCGAAATAAAGATTATTATTATTATTATAAAATATTTACACCGGTAAGAAGAGCAATGGTGATAGCGTTCCCTTCTGCCAAGGTATTGGATTTAAAAATCTTGTTCGTTTACAAAAACTGTTCTCGGAATCGATTTTATCATTACAAGAATCGTTTCCGCTGAAGTAGGTGCTCTTTGAAAAATGCGGATCTGTGCGGTTAACGTGTGCATAAAGCAGTCAAATACTTCAAATTTACAAAAAGATGGAGTTATATTCCACATGTAAGTATTTTTACCGTGATAGGTGCTTTTTCATTTGGTAATTAAAATTAAAATCGTAGTGATAATCGCAATGGGACAACCGCACTCCCCACGAGACCGATTGCTTTTTTTTTAAGAATTATTTTATTTTTGTATAACAATTTCAACCAACAATGCATAAAGCTAAGGTCAAAATTAATATTTAAATTAATAGTTAAAGTTGATATTTTACGGCTTTCTTCTTATTTTAGACTAGGTGTCTACAAGGTGGTAAAGCTTCTTATTTACTTGAGAGTCCGCCTGGGTATATATAGCTGGTTGCAGCTGTGTATCCATTGTTCTCTTCCGCTTTGCAGGGTATGAAATATCAGTATAATTACCAACTGTGAGGTATTCCATCTTTGTCCTCAGAGATGACGTATCATCAATGTTTTGTTTAAAGTTGGTTGCAGATGTCCAAGGACTGCATTATATTATAACTTAGCAGCAGTAGACTATTACACAAATGATATGTTTGTCCAGTTGTTCTGGCGCGGAGGAGATGGCCGGGCGGCAGGCGAGCAGCAGCGGCGCTAGCGAGCCAGCGAGCTCGCCGCCGCGCCTCTCGCCCCCTAAAGTGGTCGTCGACGACAGCCCCCTGCAACCGTCCATGGGCAAACACAAGGAATGTAAGTTCTCCCTGCCCGTTAATAATTGCTTCTGTTTACGTAAAATAATAACTAATCTAACACTGAATGAATAATTCATATACAAGTAACAAACATAATATGTACTCGTATATATCTATCAATTTTGCCTTTAAATTCTGTGATATTATTATCATCACTTTTATTATATTATAAATATTATGCAAATGATAATTGAAACGAGCTGTTGTGCAGCAAGCCAGACGGACAACACTCAAGAGACTATTAATCTATTTGGTGATTCTTAAAGTTTGTTTTTTAATAGCACATTGTATTATCCTTAAGTTCATATAAACGAATTTAGAACACAAACGAAATCGCTGGTAGGTCTGGTCCACCTAGGTCTAACATTAAGTTTATGTAAGCTGAAGGATCTCTTACTACGTAATGTTTAGTATAGAAGTAAAGGTAACTAACGCAAGTAGTTGAAATATACACTATAAAAACCTAAGTACATCTATCTTTTCTCTTGGTTCTTGGTTAAGAAACAAAATGCCGGTGCGTTGTCCATGCTGAGGACTGAGATGGAATGCCTGGTTACCAGTCAAAAGGGTCTCCGGTTATGGTCCCATGAGTGTAATTTTTATCTAATTAGTTAAAATCATTCACTTTTTTTTATGCAATTTGGTAGTGTGCTTCAAAAAACCATTAACCTTCTCCCTAATCTTATAATATTAATAGCACATTTACTAGCACGTAATCCACTTAATAAATCTAGGCAGATCTTTGCCAACCTTCCTTGTCTCAAAATAAATTACAAATTAAGGAACTAGTAAATATGTTTTAAAATATTCGTATAATAGTTGTATTTAAATTCTCATTTACGTCAGAGATAGACCACAAAAATAGATCTGCGCTCCGATAAACACTAATAATTTCCACTGTATTGTGAAAAATTTTTACTTACATAGATTGCACACGGACAAAATTTGGACCTGGAACAATTATTTATAGGTCATACAAATGTATGTTCCGTGTGAAATACTAATCTGTGTCTAAGTGCGTAGCCACTGCGCTACCGAATCGTTCAAAAAAGTTAATAACACTGTGCAATCTTAACTGCTGCGACTGTGTAATTGATGTAGTGATGGAGGAAGGGAACCATCACTATATGGTTCCGTCTTTTTTATATAATAATGTCACACTTATAACAAGCAGACAGTTTACCTCGTTTATGTACGAACGTAATAAACTTGCGATACCATCCATACCATCCGGATGATCGGCGGTTCACCACTGTGAGATTTACTACACATTTTCTTCATCACACAACTTGTGGAATCGACCACCAGCGATTATTCCGGGCCGATACGACGGAGAGACTTTCTAGAAAAGAGCCTATTCTTTTTAAAAGACCGGCAACGCATCTGCAATTATCCTGGTTGTCCTGGTGTTGCAGTTGTTCATGGGCGGCAGTAGTCACTTACCATCAGGTGAGCCGTATGCTCGTTTGCCCCCTCTCCTATGAAACAAGTCACTTACCATCAGGTGAGGCGCATACTCGTTCGCCCCCTTCTATATAAAAAAAACCTGATGGTTAGTGAATTCTGTGGCCCATAGACACCTTCATCTATCCTCGATTAAGAATATAAAAATGCAGATGCGTTGTCACCTCTGAGGACTAAGACAGAATGCCTCGTTACCAGTAAAAAGGGTCTCCGGTTCACTACACTCACGATACAAAACACAGCACCATTAACCTGTTATTTTACGCTGGTATTCTTTGCCAGCTTGACCTTCACTTACTATAGTACCGCATATCTTAGCGCATGCATGTGTCGACGACTCGGCGCTAACACTTGTAGTATCATAGCATCTGCCTACAATGGTTGGACAACTATTTAAATAAAATGGCCTTTTTGCATCTTTATGCATGTTATGTGTCCAGTGGACTTGGATTGAAAATGAATTAAATACCTATAATATGCCAACGGAACGATGAAATGATAAAGAAATATTCATTTAATTATTAACATACACGCAAATATAAATATTTATAAACAAAATATATTTAGTAGTAACATTTATTTAAGGGTTTTGAGGATATATTGTTGCTTTTGTAAGCAGCACAAGCCCACTCCGTTATCAATCAAAATAAAAATTTTAAGATGCTCAGTTCCGGTAATTCGCTGCCAATAATCTTCAAGCATAACAGTCTTAATATCAAAATGTAATTCCCATAAAGTACTAATACAAATAAAAAAATCTAATTACTATCGTTGAAATAATCTTGTAAGAAAATTCATCGCGTTCCGAACGTGACGGGAACGATATTCAACTTTATTAGCCTGTTATTATTACGTTAGATGAAACAACATGCGTATGACGTGGACGGCAAAGAAAGAACGGGTGACCTCGCCTACGCCGTGCTCTAGGACTAATGATGGCTTACTACTCCCGATAAACAAAACAATACAATAAAAGCAAGTAATGGGTAATTTACATCACAAACATTATTACAATCTATAATTCCCGAGATAAAAAATTTGGCTATGATAAGGAAACGACGAATTACGAACATTCGACTCGACCGAGGAAGGATCATGCTCTTACAAAATTCTAACGGAGAATGGTTGAACGCATGTTTACATGCAAAAACGCTGACGGTTAGTCGGAATCCCAACAATTGTGAGGTTTTAACGTGAACATTAGAATTCTCCGCACAATCCATACATCCGTCCATGATGTACGGGCGTCAATGTGGATTACAGTAGCAACAAATAACTGGATATACGAGTCTATAATCGGTCAAATATACAAGCGATTCTTAAAGCACTTACATGCTAAAAAACTATTTGTTATCACAATCATCATCATCATCATTACAAAACGCAGAGCAAAGCGTTACGTTAGTCACATTATAAGAAGCAATTATAATTTGCTTTATATAAAATTAAAAATGTTGTATAAAGCAAATTTAAAATTTATAAAATTAACAATTATTAATTACCCTTGCTAGAAGCTTTGATCCAAAGGTTCAAGATAGGGTCGCTGGTTAGGTTAGTTAAAAATACATACATTATGACACGATTTGATGAATAGTTTAGTTTCCACTACGGTTCGCTTCTGATTAGCAGTAAGAAAAATATGAAAATTGATATAACTATTTTCTGCGTCATGTATAACACGTGAGATACAACGAAAATATTGCGACCTAACATGGCGAAATTTTTTGAAGTTGCGGTTGTTTAATGAACATCTTGGAGCATGGGGAGAGAGATAGTTTTATGATACCTATATTTAAGTGTGTGTTATAAGTGGTTGCAGCACGAATGGGTCGAGTCGATCGGGTAAAGACCATGCTCTCACGGATACTAGTATAAAATAAGATATAATATGTGAACTGTGTACTTGTTTGCCCTTATTCTGTAAAAAATACCGGCCTTTGATAGAACAGCTTAGGCTAATTATCTACGAAATGTGTGGTCCATGTACACCATTAGCAGCTATTCTCGGTGTATACGTGGTTACTAAGTAAGTAGCTTTAATAAGTGGTTATAAAAATTAATACTGTTACGAGCTTGGGGTTCGAGACAATTAAAAACTGCCGATTGAATTACCAAAATTAACACTTTAATTACACAACACTAATTACAATCTAAAATCACACTAATAATAAAACACAGTTCGCCGTTATTTCGTTTCGAAGTATTCTCTTGTATCGCCAATTCAATACTGCCCCGGTCGTGGTCTATACCGGTCTTATATAGGGCCTCAGATAGTTTCCAGAACCTTCTACTGTAGCGACATCTAGAATGTTCGAGTACATATCGGTCCCGAAATTTCTGGAAGGATCTCGACTCTCCTAGTTCTGCTACTCGACACTAGAGGGCGCTAGTGTGACTAGTGTTGCCATGTACAAGACATTAATAGTGGTGCGCAATACTTTCATTTACTCGACACTAGGGGGCGCTGGTGTAACTAGTGTTGCCATGTACAAGACATTAATAGTGGCGCGTAACACTGCCCCCTCCTAAGACATGCTCGTCCCGAGCATTATTGGCCCCATAATAACGCGCCAGTCGATCCACATGGACAATCTTAGGAGTACCTCTGGCACCTTTCTGTATCCGGTAGGTTACATCATTGATCCTTGTCACAATCCGGTACGGTCCGTCCCATTTAGCTTGAAGCTTAGGAGATTTCCCTTTGCTGCGAACTGGATTGTGTAACCACACTAGTGAACCTTCATCAAAGCCCTTGTTGTTCATTTTGCGGTCATACCGTGTTTTCATCTTCTCAGACGTTTGCTGGCCCGTCTGTCTGACGTGCTCATAAATGTCATTCATTTTGTTCCGCAAGTCATTTGCATAATCGGTTATACTGCGTGGGGCATCAGGTGGTATTCCGGTGATCAGGTCTGCAGGCAGCCGCAATTCTCTCCCAAAGTTTGCGAAAGCTGGTGTCACTGATGTACTTTCGTGAACAGCGCTTCGATATGACAACAAAAACGGTTGTATGTGCCTGTCCCAGTCTCGTTGCCGTTTTTCCACAACTTTTGCTAGGTACCTCTCCAATGTCTGATTAAATCTTTCTACCATTCCATCAGATTGTGGGTGGTAAGAAGTTGTTCGTGTTTTCTGAGTACCCATAACTCGGCAAGTTTCCTGGAATATTTGAGACTCAAAATTCCTTCCTTGATCGCTGTGAATCTCTAAAGGTACTCCAAAACGACAGAAGACTTCATGAACTAGTTTATCTGCAACTGTTGAAGCTTCTTGATTTGGAATGGCGAAGACTTCTGGCCACTTAGTGAAGTAATCCATCACTACCATGAAATACTTGTTACCACTTTCAGTTTCTGGAAACGGCCCCGCAACGTCAATGGCTATCCTCTCCCATGGTGCACCAACATTGTACAATTTCAATGCGCCTCTACTACGAATTTGAGGTCCCTTTACAGCCGCACAACTTGTACATTTGCGGCACCAGTCCTCGACATCGTCACGACAGTGGACCCAGTAAAACCGTTCTCGGATCTTCAGGAGAGTTCGTTTAACTCCCAGGTGGCCTCCTGAACAACCACTATGGTACAGCTGTAGAATATCCGGCACTTTAGCCTTAGGGACAACCATTTGCAAATGACACCTGTCTCCCCGACCATTTTCCCATTTACGGCACAGGACTCCATCCTGAATCAGCAAGCTGTCCCATTGGGCCCAATAGCTTTTCGTGGTCGAACTCATTGCTGAGACGTCGCTCCACTTGGGCTTAGGAGCACTGGCCTTCATCCATTCCAGAATCGGCTTAATGTCCGAATCTTCCTGCTGTGCATGTTGTAGGCTGTCCTTCCACTCATTGCTGAGCTGGTCTGTCCTGAGCATTCTCACAGATACCACTTCCTTACCCTCTTGCCTAGTACAATGCTTGCAATCTTCAGGGCAAGGTCTTCTTGACAATGCATCTGCATTGCCATGAGATTTCCCGCTGCGATGTTCGATCACAAAGTCGTATTCCTGTAGTAGTTCTATCCATCTCGCAACTTGTCCTTCCGGATTTTTGAACTGCAATAGCCATTTCAGTGCAGCATGGTCAGTTCGTAAGTGGAATTTCCGCCCTAGAAGATATTTGCTAAAATGCTGCAAGGACTTTACCACAGCAAGCAATTCCCGTCTTGTGACACAATAGTTCCTTTCCGGCTTCGACAACGACTTGCTGAAGTACGCTATCACAATTTCTTGATCACCATTCCGTTGAGACAACACACCGCCAAGTCCTATATCACTTGCGTCTGTGTCAACTATGAATTCCTTGCCCGCATCAGGGTACCCCAAAATAGGTGTTTTGCACAGGCGGTTCTTGAGCTCCTGGAATGCAATATCGCAACTTTCATCCCAGCAGAATTGTCGCTTCTCCTCGGTTAGCTTGTGCAGAGGTTTGGCTATATCTGCAAAGTTCTTCACAAATCGCCGATAATAAGAGCACAAACCCAAAAATGCTCTAACCTCTGTCTTGTCTTTTGGGACCGGCCACTCCTTGACAGCAGCAATTTTCTCTGGATCCGTGCGGATACCTTCTTCCGACACTACATACCCCAAAAAACTAACTTGCCGTTTGAATAGTGACCACTTCTTTGGACTCAACTTGAGGTTGGCACTCTGGATCTTCATGAGCACGCGTTCCAGGTTTTGAAGGTGTTCCTCAAACGTACGGCCTACGATGATGATGTCATCCAAATAGACCAGACAAGCATCTCCAATTAGCCCGGTAAGTACAAGCTCCATCAACCTTTCAAACGTTGCTGGAGCATTGCACAATCCAAACGGCATGACTTTGAATTGCCACAGACCCTTTCCTGTGGAGAATGCAGTTTTCTCCTTGTCCTTAGGGTCAATTTCAACCTGCCAGTAGCCACTTTTCAGATCTAGCGTACTAAACCACTTTACGCCTGTAAGCATATCCAGCGTGTCATCAATTCTTGGCAAGGGATAGCTGTCCTTCTTTGTAATGTCGTTCAGGCGGCGATAGTCAATACAAAACCGCATGCTGCCGTCCTTCTTCTTTACCAGCACCACAGGTGAACACCATGGACTAGATGAAGGTTCAATAACACCATCCTTCACCATTCCCTCAATCATGGTTTCCACTTCCTTTTCACGTGCTACAGGCAATCTTCTTGGCCGCTGACGAATAGGCAATTCTTGTCCTGTGTTTATTTTGTGTTGAACTAAGCCAGTCTTTCCTATGTCAGCTTCGTTTGACGAGAAAACATTGGCGTACTTGAGTAACAACTTCTTCGCCTTGACCATTTCATTCGGGGAAAGAACGCTGCGACAGTCTTCTAAAAGTGTGGTCACTATCGTTTGTCCATCCTTGCTGGGGGTCCCGGTCGATAGATATTCGCATCGACGCAACCAATCCACTTCCTCACTAGTACCAACCAATGTGCCTTTTTCTATAATCTGTTCCTGATCACAAAGGTTCAACACACGTACTCCTGAGATGTCGGTGGTTCTGACCAAGGTTCGAGCCACTATCCATGGAAGGTCATTGTCTACCCTTTCCACGAGTACACAACGATGGGCTTGCCCAGGACTCTGAGGAAGACTAACCGGCACAATCGTTTCCGATCTCGGCGGAAGAACAATCTTCTTAAGGCTGTACACATTCCCTCGTAACGCCCCTTCCACGAAAAGTTCTTCTTGTCCACATTTCAAAACACCTTGCTTAACGTCGATCTCACAACAATTCTTCCTCATAAAGTCTAGGCCCAGGATGCAGTCGTCCATTATATCAGCCACGATGACATTATGCAGGTAGATCATGTTGCCTAGCTTCAACTCCATCTCCTTCTCTCCACGGACGGGTATGCGCTGACCGGTGGCTGTCACCAAATTAATGCGTTCTCGGTTGTATGCGGAGTCCCCAAGGAACCGACTTATAAGTTGGGAACTGACAACCGTGCGAGAGGCTCCAGTGTCTATGGTCAGTTTACACGGCGTTCCGTTGACTTCGCCCTTGATGATTAGGCTGTTCCCATCATGGGTTTGTGAGATCGAAATCCTTGGGGCTCTTTTAACATCAGCCAGCACCCGCCCCGCAGTCCTGGCTTTTACTCGTTTCCCTGCTGCTGCTGGGCGGTGCTATTATCCGCACTACCCTCTCGAGATCGATCACCTTCCCTTTCTACAGTTCGTTTAGGGCAGCTGGATCGAAGATGGCCCCTTTCCCCACAGCCGTAGCACCTAGGGTTATAGCCCTTATTGCGGTCCTGAACTGTATCTGCTGCAACCTCCCTGACGCGGTGGGAACGATGATCCTGCCGCACGGCTTCCACCTCCAGTGCATGGGTCAGGGCGTCCTTAAGCGTCTGGTGGTGCCCGAGCCTCACAGCAGCTCTGACTTCAAGGTCGCGGATGCCGTCGATGAAAGTCTGCACCAGGTTCCCTACAATGAGCACAGGTACAGACTGGTACGCTTTTCGAACCAGCTTCTCCACCTCAAGGGCCCACTGCTGCAGGTTTTCGTTACTGCGTTGCACGCGATTTTTGAGCTGCGCACGAAAGACGTGTTCCAGGTGAGCATCGCCATATCTCGCCTCCAATGCCTCAAGAAGCTGCTCGTAAGTCACTTCCTTACCGAGCGCTTCCAAAACAGTTAAGGCCTGGTCGCGTAGGCCTAGGTGAGAGCAGTCATGGCCTGACTTTTATTCCAGCCGTTCGCTTTCATGACAGCCTCGAACTGGATTTTATAGGCCGACCAGGAAGAAGTCCCGTCGAACGGTGGCACTTTGAATCCACGTAGCGAAGGTGTTGTAGCTACCACGGGAGCTGTAACTCCATCCCCAAGTTTGAGGTCGTCCAGCGTTTTCTTCACATCAGCCATCACGTTGTCAACCCGATTGTTCACTTGGTCGATTCGGGTTTCAGCTTCCGACAGGCGGTTGTCATGTTGAGCAACCCTATCCTTCACCTCCTTTATCTCTTTCCCGAAGGTAGCGTGAAGGTCCTTCCTGAGGAGCATCTGTTCTTCCATACCGCGCTGCAGCTGCTCTTCCAGCCGACGGGTCTGTTCCTCCTGTCGGCGGGCCTGTTCCTCCTGTCGGCGAGCCTGATCCTGCAGCATCATCATCAGAGCACCTAAGTCAGGTGCCGCAGATGCAGGAGTTGCTGACGGGCCAGCCTCCGTGGTTAGCAACTGGCCCTCCGACGTTTGCGGCGTTGCATTACCAAATCGTCTCTGGTCCGTCTCCTGTTGGCGTTGACTTCGGGTACGGATACCCTCCGTGTCGTCTTTAGGTAAAATCGGCATATTTGATCCCACTTCTGACACCAATTGTTACGAGCTTGGGGTTCGAGACAATTAAAAACTGCCGATTGAATTACCAAAATTAACACTTTAATTACACAACACTAATTACAATCTAAAATCACACTAATAATAAAACACAGTTCGCCGTTATTTCGTTTCGAAGTATTCTCTTGTATCGCCAATTCAATACTGCCCCGGTCGTGGTCTATACCGGTCTTATATAGGGCCTCAGATAGTTTCCAGAACCTTCTACTGTAGCGACATCTAGAATGTTCGAGTACATATCGGTCCCGAAATTTCTGGAAGGATCTCGACTCTCCTAGTTCTGCTACTCGACACTAGAGGGCGCTAGTGTGACTAGTGTTGCCATGTACAAGACATTAATAGTGGTGCGCAATACTTTCATTTACTCGACACTAGGGGGCGCTGGTGTAACTAGTGTTGCCATGTACAAGACATTAATAGTGGCGCGTAACAATACGTACGTTACGTTACTTGTAGGTCCATATCGACCATCCTACTCGTATGTATGTCGGTCTCTAATCTCTAATCATCGTCCTTTTTTAACCGACTTCAAAATGGAGGAGATTATTAATTCGAGTGTATATACAATGTGTTAATTTTACACTTGATCAAACGAAATGTGCGGATACTAGATAAAAAATTATCGGTAAAAAATCGAAAAAAAATTTTTTTATGTAAACTGTTTAAAAAATAAAAGCATTTGAATTTTGTTTTTGTTAAAATTCCTATCCTTCGGTTTTAAATTATTTTCTCTTTAAGTAAACGGTGTATTTTTTTCAAAGTAGTTTTATTTGAAAGTTAGAAAGATTAACTAGCAATAAAAATTAAAAAAACCTACGATATCAAGCAGGAAATTTGTCAAAAAAATAATAAGATAATTTTTTTTGTTAAAAAAATACTTTTCTTTTTAATTTTTGGTCTGTAACTTCAAAACTAGTACGTTGAGATAACCTTTTTAGCATGTTTTATTAAACTACGTAGCTTACTGTATAAGTTCTCTAAAATAACATGCGTTCTATCTTTTTTCGTTGTTAAGATAATCACTAAAAATAAGGTAGGTAATCTGAGCACAAAATTCAAAAGTGATTTAATAATGATTTAATTGTCAAAATTATGGAATAAAACAAAAGAAACCGTAGAAAAATGATTTAATTTATTAAATTTTCAAAATGACCACCATTTTCATCCATACATACAGTTGAACGTAATGCCACACTGCGTACTGTTTTTTTTAATACAGTACGATTTTCTTTTATTTGACTAGCCGCAGCCATTACTTTTTGTAACAATTCTTCTCTTGTACTAATTGGAGTACTGTACACAATCTGTTTCATGTGGCCCCACAAAAAAAAATCTAGGGGGGTCATATCAGGGCTTCGTGCCGGCCACGCTACTGGTCCGCCTCGTCCAATCCATCTGTCTCCGTATAGTTCGTTTAAATGATCACGCACGATGGTGCTGAAGTGAGCTGGAGCGCCGTCATGCTGAAACCACATCTTCCTCTTTGTTTGTAGATCCACATCACTCATCAGGTCAGGTAACTCTTCTTGTAGAAATGTTAGGTAAGCTGGGCCTGTCAACCTTGACGGAAGAATAAATGGTCCGATTAAGTAATCACTTATCATTCCAGCCCAAACATTAATCGAAAATTCGATTTGAAAGGACGCTGGCCGAACTGCTAAGGGATTTTTTTCCTCCGGCATCCACAAGTGAAGGTTTCGAAAATTTGTGATTCCAGTTCTGTTAAAATTTGCCTCATCGGTCCACAAAATACGGTCACAGAATTTCGGGACTAATCGTCTTTGCCGCAATAGCCACGAACAGAAAACACTTCTTCCGACGTAATCTGGCTCGTGCAAATTCTGCACTCTTCGAAAATGAAAAGGGTACAAACATTCCTTTTTCAAAATTTTCCACACTTGGACGTGATTAATCCCCAATTGGAGTGCTATTCGTCGAGTACTAATTGTGGGGTCTTGGTACACCAAACGCAACACTTGTTCATCCACATCCACCGGTACAGTAGAAGCACGTTCACGATGTGGGCGATGCAGTCCATTTTCACTTAATTCTCGATGTACTGCTAAGAAAACCCTGTAGTCAACGGCAGGTCTTGTCGGGAATCGCTGATGATACTCTCGAGAGGCGGCGCGAGCGTTGCCATCACAAAACCCGTAAATGTAATGAATGTCAGCTACTTCACGAGCAGACAATGAGTCTATCGTAGAAGGCATAACGACGAAAAAAATGGTGAGCGTATTCAACGTGCAAATTAGGTAACGTTACAAGATGAACTGTTTAAAATAGCTAAAGCTGCCTGCATGCCTTACGAGAACGAGACCCAAATTTCATTCAAACGACAATTCACTCTCTCACTCACTTGTTTCGCCTTTCATTGATCTATCTCTTTTTATCTTTACCTGCTATTGTTCGACCAGGGGTGTTCAAATTAGAGGTAGGTGGGGCGCATAAGCGCAAATCAACATACCGATGGCATTCTTTGATGATTATTATTTTAAAAATGAAAAGAGATAGAACGCATATTATTTTGGAGAACTTGTACAATAAGCTACGTAGTTTAATAAAACATGCTAAAAAGGTTATCTCAATGTACTAGTTTTGAAGTTACAGACCAAAAATTAAAAAGAAAAGTATTTTTTTTACAAAAAAAATTATATTATTATTTTTTTGACAAATTTCCTGCTTGATATCGTAGGTTTTTTTAATTTTTGTTGCTAGTTAATCTTTCTAACTTCCAAATAAAACTACTTTGAAAAAAATACACCGTTTACTTAAAGAGAAAATAATTTAAAATCGAAGGATGGGAATTTTAACAAAAAAAAAATTCAAATGCTTTTATTTTTTAAACAGTTTACATTAAAAAATTTTTTTTCGATTTTTTACCGATAATTTTTTATCTAGTATCCGCACATTTCGTTTGATCAAGTGTAAAATTAACACATTGTATATATGTAAGTTTTTTGTTTGTATGTTATGCGATCTCTTCGCAGAAGTGAACCGATTTTAATGATTTTTTAATAGGCTTTACCTTAAGGGTGATCCCATTAAATTTTGAAGAAAAAATGCCGCCCTAAGGGTAGAAAATAAGGAAAAAAGTTTCATATTAGACTATTGTTTAAGGAATTTCCTATTATATCTTCGCAGATTGACAACCGATTTTAGTTATTCTTTTTTATTAAATACCTATGTTATACTTCATGTAGGTGGTTCCATATAAATTTGTAGATAAAATTCCACCCCCAAGGGTAGCAAATAAATAATTTATTTTTAAGCAATTTGAAGTCTGTTTTTACTTTTTATTAAAAGTTATAACTGTTAAGTTGGTTAAATGTGTGCTAACTGCTACAAAATGATGTGCGAAGACAGGATAGAAGCGTAAATAAGAGGCCCAGTAACCCACAATATTCGGCCCAGTGGTAGTGAATGTTTCGTCTGTAATACGGTCGCGGCATAACACTAGTTTCCCTGTGCAGTGTTTATTTATATTGGCTTCGCGCCAGCGTTGTCCGCCCATTGCTCGTTGCTCGCTGCTCGCTGCTCGCTGCTCACGCCTGTCTACGAGCAAACAAGAGCATGGATTCGCCTACGCTCATCGACCAACTCTATCGAAATAATCATAAACTTCGATCGTATCGACGTATCGATCGCGTCGTCTACATTACTCCATATGTTACGTAGAAATTCGTCACCTGGCGTCACAGCGTAGACCTCTGCACAAACGCCTGGCCTATTCAATTAAGCCCTATTGTTGTATGAAAAAGGAAACGTTCACAATATGTTATTTCAAAATGATTAACGTCACTGGACACACTCTGTGGACAGCCAGTTTTATTATTTTGTTTTGTTATGATCGTAAACACGGCGCCAGCTCCAATCCCTTGAGGAAAAAATGTTAAATTAGTTATTAAGATATTGTATATGTTAGAGGATTGTTGTCGAGTTAATAAAACTGTTTATTCCTCGCTTTGCAGCATTAAAAGTAAAGCTGACGATGAGGCGTCCGCTCAACCAACTGGTAGCTCAAGGAATAATGCCCCGTAAGTGTTATAATATTAATTTAAAAATCGTTAGCCCTCTTATCTATGCCCTTGCGTTATATATCCTATCAATATCTATAATGTACTTCTTACTATTCTTTAATTTGTATACCTGTCAATAATGTATCATCTTAAATTTGTAATGTGACATGCAATAAACAATTTAAAATCATAGTCATTGTTATATATTTATAAAAGCATTTCTGTAAGCAGAACAATTAGTAATTGTTTGTGTGACGAATTTTGGGAGACGCCCGCCAGCAACAGCGCGACGGAACGCGTGCGCGTGGGTGAAGGAATTTTACGATCTCAACTCTATGAACTAATGGAATTTTTTCGCTCCATATTATACTCCCATCATACTCTTTGCTCTATTCGAACAGTAAAGATTTCGCCTAACTATCTCTTGTACATATTTAAATGTATTATTTTTTATTAACATGCTAAATACAACTTTTTCAGCTCTCAATACACCGGCTGCTTATTTTGAACAATGTAAGCAGTTAGAAAGAGCAAAAACCGGGGATTTACTAAAAGCAAAAATACAACGACGACCAGATCGTCAAGAATTAGAACGAAGGCATATTTTGGAACAAGTACGTTTTACTGTTTATCTTGTATACTGCGTTTATCATCATCATCATCTTCATCATCATTACAGACCATCACAAGTCCACTGCTGAACACAGGCATCCCCCAAGAAATGCCACAAAGCACGGTCCTAAGTCACCAGAATCCATCGACTTCCTGCATCTTTTACCAGGTCGTTACTCCATATAGTGGGGGGGGGGGTTTCCAGAACCATCGAGAACCATTGTCACTTCACTTACTGATCCGTCACTGCACATTTATGTATATGTATACAAAACTAAATTACTTCTCTTCTTTTAGGAAAGTCATGTTGATCCAAGCTTGGCGGAAAAGCAGCGAATGTTAAAGAAAGCACGATTGGCCGACCAGCTAAATGACCAGTTATCTCATAGGCCCGGACCTCTCGAGCTCATAAAGAAGAATATTTTACATACGGAAGAGAACATAGAAACAGCTGTTAAGAGTGGGACATTAGCGTTTAAAGCAACAAGTGAAGGTGCTTCGGGGCGGCCTCAGCACCCTTCATCATATTGCGGGCCTCCCGACGAGGTTTCACCTTCTCCGTCGCCACCATCAACACTATCGCCCGCGAGCGTCGCATCCCCACCACAGCACCCCGCACCGGGAAAGGACAAAAATCGTAAAAAGAGTAAACAGAAACAG
This sequence comes from Parnassius mnemosyne, assembly GCA_963668995.1. Classification (NCBI taxonomy): domain Eukaryota; kingdom Metazoa; phylum Arthropoda; class Insecta; order Lepidoptera; family Papilionidae; genus Parnassius; species Parnassius mnemosyne. The sequence continues at coordinate 18,668,546 of CAVLGL010000080.1, forward strand.
CAGCAGAAGTCAAGATTGAAATTTCACGAATACAAGGGACCGCCGAATGCGCAAAAGGCCTCGTCGCCGCCTGGTTCTGTGGAGACGCCGTATGAGTTGCTCCTGCAGCAACAGCAGCTATTGTTGCAACTCAGTTGTCCGCTACTGCTGCCGGCTTCGCCCGCGCCCTCGTCCGTCGCGTCGGACTCGTCGGACGCGTTCCCCGCTCCCCCGCCGCCCCCACCCCTACCCGCGGCCCTCCCCTCCGGCCGCTTCGAAGACATGAAGGTGTCCGACCTTCGGGCCGAATGCAAGCGTCGCAACTTAAGAGTGTCCGGCCCGAAGCCGCAGCTGATCGACCGTCTGCGACCTTATCTGACGGAGATGCTAGAGGAGGCGCCGAAATCGCCAGCATCAGTTGCGTCCCCTGAAACGAGGGACTTGGAGCCGCCAGAGGATATAGTCCAGTCGCAACGGCGACAAATCGAGGAGTTGGAACGGAAACTGGAAGCGTCCCGACAGCAGTTGGAGGCGGTGCGGCGGGAAGCAGCGGGAGCGGCCGCTAGTGACCAAAGCCGGCGGCTGTTGCAAGCGCATCTCTGCGTGTCGCAACTTCGCGCACAACTTGATGCTTTAAAACCACCCCCGCGTTATCTCCTCGCCGACGCACCCCCCGACCGCCTCGTCCGCCTCTTCACTGTAACCCCTCCCGCCGCTACACCTGAAACAACCGACACTCAAACCAAAACCAACCCCGCTTACATACTCAACGGCGTTAAAGTCGTCCCGATAGCTATCCTACCCACGCACTATGAGCCGGAGCGCGCGGCCCCTCCCCCTCCCCCTCCTCCACCACCCATGCCGCAGACACCCTTATTACACGACAGCGAGGACAGCCGAATCATGGACGATGTGTTGGAGATTCTCGTGGAAAACGGCGAGTTGCCCCCGTCAGCGGTCGAAGACGTAGCAGTCGACCGGCCAATCAATCCCGGTTACTTAACGACCGGATCGAACGATTTCTCGCCTGCCGACGTTTTGAATGACGACGTTCTGGGTGATACACACGTACGCGATTCACTCGCCGCCGACGAGTTGCAACGGGAGCTGAATGATATACAAAATGAAATCATGAACCATGCCGACATGCATGCGGTGAGCAAACCGAGCCAATGTGACATCGACCCGACCGCGGCCGATATCGACCCCGATTTGAGCGTCGAACTGCTAGCGAACAACGATTTCCACTCAAGCTTCACGACGGATCAAACCTCCGATAACAACGACGACTTCTTCGGGAGGCTGCTTTCGGGCGAGTGCGACGAGAAGCCGCAAATGGCAATGGACATCGTCGACGACGCGCCCGAACGTATGAGTATGACGCCACTGACCAACGGCGATATACTGGACCACAACCGCACCGGCTTCGAGGATATGGACGACCTGTCGCTGCCGTCCTTCCAGAACGAGGACTCGAGGCACGGCGCCTACGACGATCGGCCCTGCGAGTTCGACCTGAAAGACTTCGAGAGCCTCGGCGGCAGTATGAACATGGACAGCGACGGCTACGACATGGATACGGAGCTGATCCCGAACCTGTTCGGGCGCGGGCACGTGCCGCAGTGCGACCCGCTGCTGGGCGGCGTGCTGGCGCGCCCGGCGCCGCGCCCCGCCACCAAGCACTACTCGTGGGAGCGCATCGAGTTCGACGCCACCTGACACGCACACGCACGCACGCACGCGCACACCTGTCGCTCTCTAACCCCCCTACCCTGTGATCTCCAAACGGCGCTGGTGCGACCGAAACGTAACACTAACTTGTGCTATTACAACGTCATTTGAATATTCAAAAGGTGCATTACTTAAGTACCGACATTTAAAATGTAAAGTGCTACTAAGTAGCATGTGGGGCAACGTAAGCTAGTCGATTCAGTGACTTGATCTTCCACGATGGTGACTTACTTAGTAGAGACTAGATGTAATCATTGATAATGTTGTGAAACACATAGTGTTGATGTGTGTGAAGACCGTGTGACTTTTTATAAATTATATTAGTAACTAGTACTTAATAATTGATACGAAATGTTTGTATCGCTAGTTGTTTCGTTAGATTACCGATTTGTGTTAACTTTTTTGTGTTGAGCGTTCGTTTATCACCGCGTGCGCAGTGGCATACTAAGCTCATATTAATAATTAATTCATTTTATATTACTGTGGCATATCTTACTTATTCATAATACATATGTATATAAGGAACGAATCATAATAATATTATAAAACTCAACATAGTTGTGGATTTCTGCATTCCGCCCGATGACTAAATTTTTAAGGGAAAATAATAAGGAAAATGTGTTGTTTGTCAACAAAATCAAATGCTTGAAACACGTGATCGTGCACATTCTGCATAGTGAGTGAAATTTACTACGACCTACAATGGTAACCAATATGAGGTAAAATCTTTAAGTGTTGCTTGCTGAAATCCTCTTAGTTTCGTTTCTAATTCATAATAACTATTTCCCAAATCAAAATAAGTGACATTCCAATGTTTTTGAAGTGCAAAATAAAGCACGGAAACATGCTTGTATCTCTCTTTAAATTAATTAATAAAAAAATCAATGGGTTAGAAATATTTTGATTTTTTTTTACCTGTAGAATCAGTGTTTAAAAGTAAAACACTGCCTTTTTCATATACAAAGAGAGTAAGTTGCATATACAAGCCATCGTCATGGGTGGGACCAGCTCGGGAACAATGTTAGATATGAATTCATTTAGTTAAAGTAGGAAGCCAACTACGCGCGCGCAAACAATTATGCAACCATTCTTCTGCTTTCGCTTTCATTTTTACACCAATGTTCTTTTCCATTTAATTTAAGCCTTGATTCCTTTATAGAGCACGGTGTTAACGTGGTGTAGTATAAATATGCTTCTCCAAGGAACACAACACTTATTAATTTGTTGATTGTTTATATTATCTAAAAGATTATATTGTATGAACATAACATTCTTGAAAAAGTATCATTCCAGTTTATTGTCTAAAGTTTAGGATAGGTGCACCATGTCAATATCACATCACATAATGGGTGCTTGCATAATTGTTTGAACACCTTATTTATAATTTATATATATTATCTACCACTTTATGTATGTACCTTAGTAAATTTTTCCAATTACGATTATTTAGTTTTGAGAGCTTTAGCAAGTATCCCTGTAGTGTCACGTGTCATCTTGCGCGTATCTTACAGTGAATGATTACGAAACAGCAAAATTCGTGAATCATAAAATATTGCCATTATTTGCATTTAATTAATTAATTTACATAATTAATTGTTTAGTTAAAAGTTTATCATTACAACGAAATACGGCTTTAAAGCCTCTTAACGTGCCAACCATTTAATATTTGCACTCAGTCACTGTCATTATGTCTTTAGATTATTGAATTCTCCATAAGTAATTATATTAATTTATTATATATTTTGCTAAGGATTCAGTTCCGTACAGTTGGTGTGCATAGTGTTGTGAATTATGATGCTCTTAAGGATGACCTGTGATTGTACTTCAAAAATAGATTACCTATCAATGTAGTTTTAAAGTACACTCACATATTATGGGATGGTGCTATGATAAATGTGGGGGACTATATTAAATTATGTAGAAACACTTGCATGACAATATTTAACATGTATAAACAGGTTGAATTCCAACTACAGTTTTGTTTGTAAATACTGTGTACTAAATGAGTGTATTGATAAAAATGCCTAAAGATTGTTATTTCATAAATAATGTAACTTTAATAATTTCCTTTTGTATTATTTTTACATCGTTCTTTAAATTATAAATTGTGGTAGAAATTACCGTCAATCATTTTCATATATAGGTGTCTTGTTATATGTAATAAATCTTAACAGCCTGAAATATGGAAAAATAACTAATACACTAAACATTTTGTTATTGATTTTTTGCTTACTAAACTTAAGTCGTATTCCATTATCTAAGTAAAATTTTAACGATGTCTAGTATAAATATAAAAGTTTTATTTGCTCATCCAATTTGTACCTATCCATTTTAGCAAATTATTTAACAACTGCTAGGGAATAGCAAGATCTTTTATGTGGGTTACGTCTTGTAACTGCTCCCAAAATCTGGCCTAGTGTGTGTTTATAGCTTCGTATCCCCTTCTATGCGGGGTATTTAGTTTAATTATTTAAAAAAAATGTAAGTGAGATTAATATTTTGATAAAAGCAAACTATCTGCGTATTTGTTATTGTTGTAATCGTAATAGGAGAGTTTTAATATTTGTTTTTTACATAGATTATTTCCCAAGTGATAAATTGTGCTGAATTTAATCAGTTTAGCTTGATACTATATTTATATTAGTTTATCAATAACTGGCTTCGTTATATTGCTTGCATTAGTCATAAATACACTTAAATGTTATAATATTTATTTATTATTTATTGAAAATAAGCAAAATGTTTATATACCCTGAGCGTGAGCTAAGTACTCGTGAATAATATGTGATATCGCAAGAGTTGGATCTTTAGTGTGTATGGATAGTTTTTTTACCTTGCCGTATAATGAAGCCTTGTAAATATTTACCAAGCCTTTATTAGCTTAAGAAAAGATTGTTGAATAAAAAATATATATATAAATATTGTTTTATTTGAAACAATCTGCGTCCGCGTTTTCATTCGTACGAATTGTAGATTTCACGTTCGTAACGGTGAATTCTTCAATTCCGTCCTCCATGGTGGCACTATTTCAGAGGCGTGGAGGAAAAGTGCAGTAGTCTTGTTCTTCAATAAAGGCGACAACGCTCTCTTGAAGAACTTCAGACCGATGTCCCTACTGAGCCGCGTCGTCGTGCTGCTTTCGAGTCATTACGAATCATCTCGCACGCAGAATACGACTTTCTAGCCTCCGTACCACACCGTAGACCATACATACCCTTCGGCAAATTGTACGTAAGAACGAAGAGAACAATCTACCACTTTGCTTTGCGTACACGGACTATGACAATCTGATCGAATAAGTTTTGCTTGCTCGACCCCTTCTTTCCCAGCCTCAACCATACAATGCTTCGCCGTATGTGCCACCATTGGCAAATTTGATTATTAACTACTTTATACAACCGCAGAGATACAGCGGGAGGTTCTTGCCTATGGAGAATAGGGAAGAACATTATTAAGCTGGATATATCTAGCACCAGAGTATATAATTCCTGCTATAACTTCTGTTTATGCCCATTTTACTATCGTCTTTGAACACTGTTTCGAACTTAAACTTCTCACCGCACATTTTGCAATGTTCAAAATTTTAATGAAGGCCGAAATTAAATAGAGAAATGTGGATTAGCCGCTTCAACCATTCTGTATTTTGGCTTAGATTCTTAACTGCACATTCGTGCTCCCGAAGTTATAAAATTAGTAGGTACTTAAAATAAAATAATAAAACAAAAAATATCACTACTTTTAACTTTTTCCGTTTGTATCTCATCAGCACTGGAGATTTATTAAATTGCCTGAAGCTAAACCATACTTGTATTTATGTGTAATCATGCATAACTAGCTATCCACTATAAGAAATTTACCTATTAGTTTAGCTTACCTTAGCTAAAATTTTATGATTTCTTTTATTTGCTAAAAATAGGTTGTTTTTATTTCCCATTACGCCTGAATCATAATTTGTTGTCACCCACCTATAATCGTGCACTATATTCATGGCAAACGTTAGGAAGAGTGACGTGTCCTCTCTCTGGAAAGCCTTAAAAAAAGTTTAACGTTATAGCCTATATACATCCCACTGCTTGGCACAGATCTCTCATTTCTGAGAGGGTTTTAGGACAAGTATCCGCCGCGCAGCCCCACAATGCGTGTTAGCGAACTTCACGTCTTCGAAATATTTTTTTTCTTATTCAGACATGCAGGTTTCCTCACGATGTTTTCCTTCACCGACGAGCACGTGATAAATCAGCACTTAACAATTTCATTGGTGCCGGCAATTAACAATTTCATTGGTGCCGGCGGGGATCAGACCCGGATTGCTCGTGTATGGTGAAATTTATTATAGCAAGCGCAAACCATCTGAGCTGCCACGGCATTTCTGAGTAACATACATTGGGGGGAAAGTAATCGTTATATCCAAAGCATTTATTTTCTTGAAAATTTTTACATAGTATGAATTTTTAATTTATTATGTAAAAACATGACTCCTGTTTACCCTTAACTTTGTTTACCCCTGTCGCCTCTTACCGACACCCACAGGATGGATGATATGGGCTAGCCAGTGGATATTCTCACACCGCCACTGCACGTACTTTTTGTGCTTATAAGTATGGTAATCGTGTGGTTTCCTAGGGTTTCCTCAAAAGAATCCATCACCCCATTTTGTCTTATGAATGTCTTACCAGGCAATGAGGGCTAATAATTTTCTGCTCACCAGATGTCGCTAGTTGACACTGAGGTAAAGTTTTTTGTTACACAATGTCATTTAATTGAGAAGTTAGTTTTTAATAATAGTTTATCAGTTTCTAGAGTATTACATTAATACACAAAACAATGAGTCAGTGGTTTGCTCTTTATTTTTTTTTGCACATTTTTAACTTAAAAAATTTCTACTTTTATATATCTGTGATTTGGTTTATTTATTTTTAATATTATTAACATAAAATAGCGCAGAAAGAAACATTACCCTTTACAGTTTTCGAACAAATTAACTTCCCCGGTATGAATTCTGTCAAATATTAGACCTCACTTTTAAGTGGCGCCGCCCTGGTGGCAGAAAAACTCGTGGATGCCCTCATTATGGGAAAAGCAAGAAAAATCTTGTTTTCTGACAGATTATCATCTCGTTCACATCGACTTTAAATTCACAGACAGGCGACGGGCAGAAGCAGCAAAGATGCGAGACGTTTGGCACTGCGTCCGTTAATCCATAGCCAAGTATTTTAGAAAGATTTTAAAGTAATAAAAAATTCACATGCTAGAATATCAGAAACGAGAACACATAATGAAAATATCGTCCTTGTTAGAGTAGGTACGTAAAAGAAAAATCAAATATCAAAAATAAATTACGAGGCACAGGGACTCCTGTCTTCTTTTATGTTTAAGTGGTAGGTAGTTGATGTATTTTTTTATCGTGAATTTGTATTACCAGCTCTGAGAATTCCCACAAAGCAATGCTTTTAGCTAGTAATAATATAATTTCATCATCATCATTACAGCCTTTCATAAGTCCACTGCTGAACATAGGCCTCCCCAAGGAATGCCACAAAGCACGGTCCTGAGCCACCTGCATCCATCGACTTCCTGCATGTCTTACCAGGTCGTCACTCCATCTCGTGGGGGGTCGCCCTACACTTCGCCTACTGGTACGAGGCTGCCACTCAAGAACCTTTCTTCCCCATCGGTTATCGGTTCTTCGAGCTATATGACGGGCCCACTGCCACTTCAGCTTACTAATCCGTTGGGCTATGTCGGTTACTCTGGTTCTACTACGGATATACTCATTTCTAAGTTTATCACGCAGAGTAACTTCGAGCATAGCCCTCTCCATAGCTCGCTGAGCGACCTTGAGCTTCCTCATACGGCCAGCAATATAATATAATTTACCTTTGCCTAAATTTAGATAAGCCAATGAGGGCTTCCACAACTTTTTCTGCCACCTCCAAGGCCGCCCTGGAATGAGGTAAAATATTTGTCAGATCTCACGGCGGGTAAGTTTTGTGTGTGTGTGTGTGTGTGTGTACGCGCGCGCGTGTGCGGGCTTGCGTGCGTGTGTGTGTGTGTGCGTGCGTGCGTGTGTGCGTGTGTATATATATGTGTATGTTCGCGCGAAACGCTAATTTCAGGAACTAACGCGAGAGGGCGCGCGGCTCGGTGCCATACCGGTTTTGACGTCGGTCGAGCGGTGGGTGTTGAGAAAGCGTAAAGGCGAAAGCAAGTCGTCTGCCAGCTGTGCTAACGCCAGCACGCTGTCAATTTTTTGTGCGGGAACCGCGGAATAGTTTAGGCGTCTAGTAAATATCCTGTCTAGGATTTATAACGCGCATTCCTTGTTGGATAGCCTTTCCCGGGACTTATTGGGTCCGACTCTGAATCTGTATAAGCGCATTCGACGATATTAGCTAAAGCGGCCTTTGATAGTCTAGAAATAACTGTTGCTACGCGAAGCGGTAGTGACCTTTGATCCGGACACCCCCTGTTCATTTTGTGTATTAGGCTTTATAACAAACGAGAGTTAGTGGCTTCTGTAAGTTAGTTAATAGTACGATAGAGTTAATGGACTGTCATCGTGACGAGCGAGGAAAGTGACTGTGGACGGCGCCGCGGAGGATTGCCTCAATTTGGAGCGGTGCTGGCGCCCGCGCTGCTGCCGACGCCCAAGGTCTACTAAGGTCAATCACCATCAGTCACACCCAGATACACATCACAGCACCTTATTTCCCTTGCACCACACAACCACATGCGACCTGACCGACTCCGGAGGGACCAGTCGCCTTGGATATAGGTAAGTAAGCTCCGTCTAATATTCTCCCGGTTGAATGGCCGTAGTATAGAACGCTCCCCCATATAGTTTAGTGTAACTAGAGATTTTCCACTTTGGCCTTAGGAGGCCCGACCTACGTCTGCTCGTCGAAACTCAGCTGAATGGGCCTCTGAGGATTTGATCTTTATGGGATCAGCCGTAGGCCGTAACAAACTGGTAGCAGAGCGTGGTTCCGGGTTCGATTCCCCGGTCGATCCCGACCATAGTGTTTGATAAAAATTAAACAATTTTGGTGGCAGGGAGCGTTTGTTTGATTGGTTTAATTTGTGTCTACAATCACGCCCGGCCGTAATACGTAAAATTAAAATTATTTTCCTTTGTTGCTTGCCTTTTTTTGTTGTTAGTGGGTTGTTGCGATTGCCACGCCCTAGGTTGCGCAAGCGGGAGTTTTTCTAGAGGTATACGTCATGTAGGTAGATGGTTATTATCACGTAATCGGTTAATTATCGTTGTCGGATAGTTGTAGTGGATTACTTATCGAAGGGTCGATTTCCGAGCTAGGCATTTTTGTTGATCGACCGTGATGTGTATCTTATTTGTATTGTAATTTGTATTTGAACTAAAGAGTAGTAATTGGATTTGCGCAATTTGAATTTAACTTGATTTGATCGCACTAGTATTTGTTATTTGTTTATTTGATTTGTGTCTTTTCTTTTGTGCTAACTTGTATTTGGTTGATACGTAGTAATTCGTATTTGTGTAATTTCTATTCAACGCGATTTGATAGGAACTGCATTTATTAACTGTTAATTTTTTGTTGTATTTTTTATTTGTTATCTTTGTAATTTGTGCTCGAGCCGCGTCGTAATTTGTATTTAGTAGTGATGTCATCGCCCAAGCTACTAATCCGTTGCCTGCGGACTGAGTTACGCTGGGCCACAAGCGCCCATGATTTGATAGGTCGACCGGATAGGGTTCATGCTCGAAGGGCGGCAGTGGAGGAGGCTTACGCTGAGCTCGAGGATTCGGATGTGGAAAAGGGAGTCCTGGACTCCTGCTTCGCGGACTACGAGCAGTTCTTTTCGCTCACAAACGAGTTGATCGAGATATGCCGAGGAGGCGCGTGAAGTTCGGATGAGTGACCTGCCCGAGTCCTCTCGGAAGCAGCTTCAGCCGGAGCTGTTGGGACGGCTCCCAACTTTGGACCTGCCAAGGTTCTCCGGGGTCCTTTCCGAATGGCCGACCTTCGTTGTTCTTTTCGACAGCCTAGTGGACGCCCGGAGTGACTTGACCCCGAGCCAAAAGATGGCGTACCTCCTGGCCTCACTGGAGGGGGAGGCCCTGGGCGTCATCGGCCACTTGAGATTGTCAGACAACGCCTACCAGCCGGCTCGGGACCTCCTAGCCAGAAGATACGCCAACGTGCGGCGAATTGCGGACGAACATGTTAAGCAGCTTCTAAGCCTCCCGCTGCTTAGTAACCGGGCCAGACTACGTCCGGACCTGTTGGATCCAGTCCTGGTTGCCTGTAATACGTTGAGGCGGCTGGATTTACCAGTGGGCGAATGGGCTTTTTTGTTGCTCCGCATTGTGCTGTCACGTCTACCTCTCGACCTTCGAATCCATTTTGAGGAGAGGTACGGCGGGGACGAGGCCTCCTATATTCCGCCCTTCTATGACCTGCTGCGGTTTTTGGAGGAGCAGTGCCGGCAGATCGAGAACGCGACGGGCACCGTTGACGACTTACGAGCCGTGCCCAGTGAGAGGCTGAATCCGCCAGGCAAGTCGTCGTCAACCCCCCCTGCTACTATTGTCGAGCATCTACCCACCGGGTAACGTCGTGCCCGAAATTATTAGGTAAGCCGGTTCCGGCGAGGCGAACTATCGCCAAGGAGCGCCGCTGGTGCTGCTCATGTTTGGAAGGGCACCTCCAGCGAGACTGTCCGCATCGGCGGCCCTGTCTGCATTGCCAGGGCAATCATCATGCAGTTTTGTGCCTGGGTGTGAACGGCGTCTCCTCTCGGGGCTCTGCCAGGCCCTCGACCCCCACGGCCGGGGGCGCTCAGCCACGCCTCTGCCGGACGACTCTCGGCGCCCGCCGGCCAGCCACCAGGCCCCTAAGTTTGAAAGGGGTCCTTCCCCCGACCAGTCGGGGGGTAATTCCCCCAGGGGCGGGGGTGTCATCACCCCCCTCAGCGTGTGGAGAGGAACTTCACGGCTACTCATCGGTCCGCTGGACCCTTCTCACTCCCGTTAGCTGAGTGGCCGCGACTGGTGTCCCACTGTTCCCCATTTGATGGAGGCGGCCCTGGCTAGCTGCCGCCTTAGCTCCCACCACGGCCGCCTCCACTGAGCCTTAAGCCGTCAACAGTCCACTTGTCAAAATGTTCTGTTGCCGACGGCCTCAGTGAAGGCGTACAACCCGAGTGGCGACTGTTAGCGGTTGCGCTCTATTGGTCTCGTGTTCACGCCGTGTGGCCTCCACTTGGTGGTGGGAAGATTAGGGCCCCCCTGGAGCGTTGAATCACGCTATCAAGGGATATTAGATTTGGTTTGGTCGAGCACTTAGTTGCTGCATGCTGCTGCATATGTTTTGTAAATATATTTAATCACTGTGTTTGTTGCTGCACGGAAAATTGAAATTGAATTATGGGCCCTTTTGAATGCTTGTGCGTATGCTTTGTAATTGTATTTGATTGTTGCGCCGGGTTGCTGAAAGGAAAGTTTGAATTCATTTGAAATTGAATGTCGCGCTATTTGGAGAATTATGTATATGTTTTGTGATAGTGTTTAATCATTTTGCTAGATAACCCTATTTGTGCCGAAGTAAATGGGGGTCAATTCTCCTTTGGTTTACATTTGGTTGGCACTGTCTAAGTTATTTAGGTGAGAGGTAGGGATATCCCTTACGTTTATTGTTTTGTTTAATTTGCAAGTTGACCTATGTGCATCGGTGATTAATTTGTTTGAGTTGATTCTGTAGTTGGACATTGATGCTTTGAAAAGTTGGTTGAAACATGAGCATAGGACTGCTTGTCTGGCGGGCTGGCTAGTTTGTAGATTGTCAGATGGAAATCATCTGTCGCACCATTTGGTGAATGATTATGTGGTGGATGGCTTGGCTATGCCTACTTGTTTGAAAATTCATACTAGGGACTATCTGTGCGTTCGTTCGGCTCTCCACAGACGACGTTCATGGGGAATTTGGGGGTGCTCTCTGCACTGAAGCTTAGGAGGTCACTCTGGGCCGCTTTGTGTCGCGTCGCTGTTTGCAGACCTAATCCGGTCGGATTGCGGAACTAATCATAGGAGCACAGATAGGTGTTTGAAGGAGGTCGTCGGACTTCTGTCTCGGAGTGGGACTTATTTCTGGGCTGCGATGTCCGGGAAGGGCATCCAGTTCAACCCTTCGGCTTGCCCACGTTGGGGCTGTAATTTTGAGGCGTTGGTTAGGGTTGCAAGATCTAATGGGGTGCCTAAGGTGGCCTGGTTTTGGTGTAGATTCGGTCTTGCAACGTGCCGTAGCGACCCTGTCCCGCTTGCCGGTTTGCTCGCGGACATAGGTCCTTATGTCCGGGACGGGGGTTTGTACACGCCAAACGCTAATTTCAGGAACTAACGCGAGAGGGCGCGCGGCTCGATGCCATACCGGTTTTGACGTCGGTCGAGCAGTGGGTGTTGAGAACGCGTAAAGGCAAAAGCAAGTCGTCTGCCAGCTGTGCTAACGCCAGCACGCTGTCAATTTTTTGTGCGGGAACCGCGGAATAGTTTAGGCGTCTAGTAAATATCCTGTCTAGGATTTATAACGCGCATTCCTTGTTGGATAGCCTTTCCCGGGACTTATTGGGTCCGACTCTGAATCTGTATAAGTGCATTCGACGATATTAGCTAAAGCGACCTTTGATAGTCTAGAAATAACTGTTGCTACGCGAAGCGGTAGTGACCTTTGATCCGGACACTCCCTGTTCATTTTGTGTGTTAGGCTTTATAACAAACGAGAGTTAGTGGCTTCTGTAAGTTAATTAATAGTACGATAGAGTTAATGGACTGTCATCGTGACGAGCGAGGAAAGTGACTGTGGACAGCGCCGCGGAGGATTGCCTCAATTTGGAGCGGTGCTGGCGCTCGGGCTGCTGGCGACGCCCAAGGTCTACTAAGGTCAATCACCATCAGTCACACCCAGATACATATCACAGCACCTTATTTCCCTTGCACCACACAACCACATGCGACCTGACCGACTCCGGAGGGACCAGTTGCCTTGGATATAGGTAAGTAAGCTCCGTCTAATATTCTACCCGTTGAATGGCCGTAGTATAGAACGCTCCCCCATATAGTTTATATTCCCCCATATAATGTTATATACAACCTAAAAAATTCATCGATTTGAAGAACAGAAACTAATTCCTTTACAAACATTTATTTATATTACGCAATAAAACAACATTTAAAGGAAAATGTATCCATACATTGCAGACTAGATAATATAACATTATACATTATGAAGTATTGTTTAACATTGGATTAGTCATTTAATACAATACATATTTTAAATCAAACTTTATTGGCAGTCGGAATATTGGTAATCATGAAATGAAATAAGTTATACCTTTGTAACAAATAATATCTTTACTTAAACTAACATTAAGTAATTTATCGAAATATTTTTTACTTAAAATTCTAAAATTGGGACATAAATTTCTTCTAAGCCATAGAACTATTGTATTATTAGTATTATTATTTTTTATTTTCCTGCTTACAAAACTATTATAAAAGATTGAGATTTTGTTCATAGAAATACATGTTCTCCAAGTACTACTGAATAACATTTTTTACACTTCGGAATGACTCTGTTACCATTAAGAAAATGTTTCCAAGGTTTTCGTTGACCACCATACGATAGCATTGTACTGCTATTCACATTCGTAAATTTTGATAAAAATTAAGATTGTATGGATAATATAAAAATAATTAAATTATTTTTATTTAAATTTAGGATTGCTAAATGTAACGGAATATTTTTAGCGACTGGAGTTATAGCGTTTCCATACTGTGTTTAAAACAACTTCAAATAAAAGCTTATTGCATATTCCTTACATTAGACATGTATAAGTTAGGAAGAGTTCTTATCTCTGTATTTTGTATACACAACACTATAATGACATTAAAGAACTTACAAACCTATAAAGTGTACAACTTTTCGTTACTTTAGAGTAAGTGTTCCTTCTTTGTCGTTCTTATTTTTTAGATCAAATCTTAGACCTTTCTCATATACGGATATTTTCAAACTACATTCTTGCTTACTTTAATACGAATATTGCCTTACATCGTTCTATCAAGTAAAATATAAGACACGACGTCGACTCACGTAGCGTACTACTGGCAAAATTCAGCAGCTTGTGAAAGTATGCAATGAAAAGAATTACAACTTATTAAATATATGGTTGCGACTCTCAAGTCTTAGTCTACTTGTTAACATCTTCGTACAAGAAAGGCCTAACAATATCCGCACCAGTAACAAGCAGCAGCGTGAAGGAACATGGCGCCCAGTACAGCAAATGCTTGTCCGGCACGGCACATTTTATTGTCGAATCGTCCCGATTAGGCTTGTGAACAAATATCCATATTTAAATTGTCATATTACAATCTACCGTAATAATATTTCTTTGCTGATCTTCTTTCAAGGTTTCGGCCCGGTGTACTTAAATGTAAGCGACTTTTTTGATTACTAAGCAATAACGTTAACTTATGAAATTCAAATACCGCTCGCTCATTTATAATTTTATAATGGAAAACAAGTTGTTATAAAGTAATATAATACGGTTCAAATATTTATTAACTATATAGTTTACTTAATCCTTCTTTTCGTGTGATTCTGAAACAAGAAATGCCCTCTTTATAAATAGGAAAAATACTTCCATATACATATTAAAAAAAACAATGTTTTACGAATTTCAAAGTTAATTAGTTGGAATATAATATGGAAATAATTGCTACTGCTATTATATCAGGAAAATAATTGCTAACTACGAGCATATTTTACATTTTATTAAAAAAAATCATCACTATCATCATCATTACCAGCACATCAGTCCACTATTGAACATTGTTATCCCCCATAGATTGGCACAGAGCACGGTCCTGAGCCACCTGTTTTCTATACAAATAATTTCAAGCTACGCTTGTCCACCCTTGTATTCCGTGTCTGCTGAGTAGATTATATAAACATTTGTTCAATGAAAATAAAATAAAATTATAATAGACGAAAGGTGGCGTGGTAACAAGCGCTCACCGGCACCAATGAAATTGTTAGTTGCAATTATAAGTGCTGATTTACCACGTGCTCTGCGGTGAAGGAAAACCTGCATATCTAAGGAATAAAATATTTCGACAAATTTAAAGAAAGGGATGATTATATAAGATTACATTCGTCGATTCATTATATATTACTAACGCTAAAATTATCATATTATGTTGGTGGTACCGATTTTTAATTTGACTTTGTACATTACTTAGTTAAAGTAAATTACCTGGCTCCTCTTCTTCCGCATCAAGTATGTCAGAGCAACAAACAGAATAACATATCAAAGAGAGGAAACCAAGAGGTAGACCAAACACAAGCGCAGTTAAAACCGGATTTCCCCTCCACATATTACTCAGTGTCGTTCTTGCTTCGAAAAATCCTCGGTATAAACGGACTGGCCAATTATTACCTCCGTACGCCTGAAAAGTAATTAATTTATGTACAATAATAAAAAAGTTTTGTTTTGATTTCAACAACTTTAGTACCGACCTAATTACATCGTAGTTAATGGGAATTCCATCAGATCTTAATATTCTATACATAGCCTCCCGAAAGGCTTAATTTCATTCGTAAGAATCGTCATCCATGTGGTAACCACGTCAATTACGATTCTTCATGTGGTTCTTAATGTAACTCAGCACTAATATACACAGAGAAGCAGTTTACCAAAAGGAAGTTCGGCTGGTGACGCAAATGTATTCATCACTTCATCTCATTTGAAAATGCCATTAAAATTTTACACCGTTGAAGCTGGCTTTCGGTCACATTTTTTTCCTCGATACTAACAGCTTTTAAATTTATAGAAATAAAAAGGGAAAATACATTAAAGGCAAAAAACGAGCATACGCCTCTTTTCTTTCTTTTCTTTGTCTTTTAGATTTGTTCTTTAATCGTTACTCACACTCGCGTGTGTCTCCAACGATGACGTGTACAGCTGACCGTAGAACCTCAATCTCACCAACAATCTGAGGTGTCCTGTAAATGACGCTACTACAGTCGGTTTTCAACTTTCCCGCACAAAGCTCTTTCCGGCATACAGATCTCTAGCAAAAACTTTGGAGCCTTGGTTCCGCTTAATCGCTTGTTCAGTACGAGCTCTATTAAAGTCTGGAAGTCTCGCCGCATGCATATGGAGATCTCTCTGTTCAGTTGTCTGTACGCTGTCATATCTGCTGAAGGCAGATGCAGCTTAATATCCCGTCTAACAGCCATGATATTTAGATTTTGATCGTAGAGTTTGTGGGTTCTTCTGCGGCGGGTCTACAGAACTTAGCTTCAAGCGCATGGAGCACTGTCTACGAGCTTATCATTTATATCGTCCACTGCATTGCAATCTTCTAGACACTGATTGTGATTTTGTAAATCGAGGTAAATATTTTCGGGGCTTTGGATAAGAGGTAAGACCATGGGAGTGGGGGGGGGGGGGGGGGACAAAGACGACCTCTCCGACTTAACGTTAACGTGTAGGGTGCCTATCACTAAGACATCACAGAAGTTGCCGTCTGGTTGTTATAATGAAAATAAAAACCATCCAGGGGCTTAGCAATGAGTTGCGATGCTATGGGCCGCGTGTTCGAATCCCGCACGGAACAAGTATTTCTATGGCCTACAAATAATTGTTCCGGGTCTAGATATTTGTCCTTGTGAAATTTATGTATGTAAACTGCCCCCACCATTCAGGAATCTTAATGTGAAAGATAAAGTTATTTTAAGAATAAAAAAAATAAACCTGCCCAGACGATTTAGGCAGAAGAGGGTCCCACTACTTAGTGTTGTTGTCCATATATGTAAGTTCGGAAAATTCTTCATAATATTATTGTTGCGTCACCAGCCGCAAACGAACCAAGCAATCCATTATCATAAACAGCAAACCTACTTGTGGTCAAGCATCCGCCATATCCTGCGCGTGCGCGATATATGTTGGACATCAACGCACGCACGATGATTGGTCATGTTGTTTTTAGACGTTTACATAGTCGCGTGACCTAGCCTAGCTTATTAGAAAGTTGTCAGGGTAACATCATCATTACAATTGACAAACAAGATGACAATTGTTAAGGAAGAAATTTATTTGCTGATGAAATAACACAACACACCAAATGCCAGTACAACCTGTAATCGTTTTTCTGGCATGTGATGTGAAAGGGCAAATTTAACTATAATCTTTACATTTATTAATTAAAAGAATCTTACAGGTGCTTGTTGCTTATGAATTTGATCAAGGAACAACGTAACCGCCTCTTCTGTCATAAGTACAGGATCATCGTCAGGTATATGATGATGCCTGGTAGTGGAATTCAACACCAACAAATGAGGGACAGACAATTCAGACATAGCTATAGAGTTTGCTAATTCCGTAGTTCCCATCCAACCAAATTGGAAATGATCATTAAGTTCATATTTCTTTTTTCTGTAATAGAGACGGTTATTAAATATTGAATATAATATGAATGTCAATCATAAAAAAATAACATACCTAATGATACTTTCAACCATCTCTTTAAAATCTTTTTCGGTTTGTGTTATTTCACCCAGCTTGTTTTCGGATACAATTGCTATGACAATATATTTTTGTATGTCCATAATATCATTTATGTTGGCTCTTGTGATTTTTGGGAAAAATCCAAACCTTTCAGAGTTGATCCATCTGTCCAGAGTAGTATTCAAAGTTTCTTTGTCGTCTATTAGGGCTGGATTGACTGTTACAAAATCAAATCGATATTAAGTCTGTAGTATTATGATGATATGAACTCACGATAGTTAGAATAATTAAAAACATATACCTTCAAAAAAATAAATACCATCTTCCTTATAAACAAATACTGCTGAGTCATTGGGTGGGTGCATCTCATTTTTTATTACATCATGTGACATTAGGTAGAACCATGTATGAGGCTGATATCTTTCAGCATGAAGTTCAAACATCTCCTGAAGTCATTTTACAGTAAAGTGTTTTAGAAAAAGAATTTCTAATCTAAATTTACAAAATGTTTAACAAATAAAAACTTGCATTCCAATTTTTTACACAACCGTTATTCAGCTAATTTGATTTCTCTTTCGTATGTTTATAAAATAATATATTTCTTATACGCAATGATATCTTGCTCTGCTGGATGTTCATTTTTTTAATTACTTATTATTTTTTCTCAAATTTCTGTTCTTTTTAGAAGTTATTAAGAAATGAGTCAAAAACTCCAGCAGTAAACATACAGTATTATATTTGTTTGTAATCGCATTCCTGAAAATGCTACTAACGACTTCATTGAAATTTACAAAGTAGAGGTTTACGGAGGCAAAAATATTGATCTAGCTAGGTCTCATTTCTGCGAAAATTCGTTTCCTTAAAGTTTTCCCGCACAAAGCAACAAGCTCGATCGTTCTCAACAGCCTAATAGCAAGACCGAAGGGCAACCACCGCGAAATCGGCGAGTTCGAATCCCGCAATGTCATCAGGTATTTTCTATATTAGGTTCTTTATTCTAGCCCATGGGTTTATTCTAGGCAAAAATAAATTATTATAGACTAAAAAATTTTTTTGCAGAGTTGTACATTTTTATAGCGTTAAGTGTATACAAGCTATGATCGAAAATATTTGATTACTGCATTCTCACAGAAAGGCATTGTTTTATCGATATAGCATCCATACATTCATTAGAGCGTAGGCCTCCTCCATAGATTGCCTCATATTTGCCGTGGTTGCCTCACCAAGCAAACGTGTTGACAACCGCAGTTTTTTTTAGCATTATTTTTTTAAAACATATGTACAATATAATATGTTGTACAATTAAATATAAAAACATTTAAAAACAGCAAGGTGGCGATCACCTCAATCATTGCCAGGAATTATTATCAATCATGTACTCTTCAGTTTCATTAAAGAATTACTGACTTTGGAATCGAGCTTGTGCTTGTTCCTAGTATTTAGGTCTGGTCGTTACTACATTGTTATTTGTTACTGTGAACTAGCCAGTAAGTTGTGAAAAGATAAATTAATTGAGTTGAGTTGAATTAAATTTACAGAAATTACCCTCTGGAAGCGAGCTTGTGCTTGTTCCTAGTATTTAGGTCTGGTCTTTACTACATTGTTACTATGAACTAACCAGTAAGTTGTGAAAAGATAAATTAATTGAGTTGAGTTGAATTAAATTTACAGAAAGTACCCTCTGGAATCGAGCTTGTGCTTGTTCCTAGTATTTAGGTCTGGTCTTTACTACATTGTTACTATGAACTAACCAGTAAGTTGTGAAAAGATAAATTAATTGAGTTGAGTTGAATTAAATTTACAGAAAGTACCCTCTGGAATCGAGCTTGTGCTTGTTCCTAGTATTTAGGTCTGGTCTTTACTACATTGTTACTATGAACTAACCAGTAAGTTGTGAAAAGATAAATTAATTGAGTTGAGTTGAATTAAATTTACAGAAAGTACCCTCTAGAAGCGAGCTTGTGCGTGTTCCTAGTATTTATGTCTGGTCTTTACTACATTGTTACTGTGAACTAGCAAGTAAGTTGTGAAAAGATAAATTAATTGAGTTGAGTTGAATTAAATTTACAGAAATTACCCTCTGGAAGCGAGCTTGTGCTTGTTCCTAGTATTTAGGTCTGGTCTTTACTACATTGTTACTATGAACTAACCAGTAAGTTGTGAAAAGATAAATTAATTGAGTTGAGTTGAATTAAATTTACAGAAAGTACCCTCTGGAATCGAGCTTGTGCTTGTTCCTAGTATTTAGGTCTGGTCTTTACTACATTGTTACTATGAACTAACCAGTAAGTTGTGAAAAGATAAATTAATTGAGTTGAGTTGAATTAAATTTACAGAAAGTACCCTCTGGAATCGAGCTTGTGCTTGTTCCTAGTATTTAGGTCTGGTCTTTACTACATTGTTACTATGAACTAACCAGTAAGTTGTGAAAAGATAAATTAATTGAGTTGAGTTGAATTAAATTTACAGAAAGTACCCTCTAGAAGCGAGCTTGTGCGTGTTCCTAGTATTTAGGTCTGGTCTTTACTACATTGTTACTGTGAACTAACCAGTAAGTTGTGAAAAGATAAATTAATTGAGTTGAGTTGAATTAAATTTACAGAAAGTACCCTCTGGAATCGAGCTTGTGCTTGTTCCTAGTATTTAGGTCTGGTCTTTACTACATTGTTACTATGAACTAACCAGTAAGTTGTGAAAAGATAAATTAATTGAGTTGAGTTGAATTAAATTTACAGAAAGTACCCTCTGGAATCGAGCTTGTGCTTGTTCCTAGTATTTAGGTCTGGTCTTTACTACATTGTTACTATGAACTAACCAGTAAGTTGTGAAAAGATAAATTAATTGAGTTGAGTTGAATTAAATTTACAGAAAGTACCCTCTAGAAGCGAGCTTGTGCGTGTTCCTAGTATTTATGTCTGGTCTTTACTACATTGTTACTGTGAACTAGCAAGTAAGTTGTGAAAAGATAAATTAATTGAGTTGAGTTGAATTAAATTTACAGAAATTACCCTCTGGAAGCGAGCTTGTGCTTGTTCCTAGTATTTAGGTCTGGTCTTTACTACATTGTTACTATGAACTAACCAGTAAGTTGTGAAAAGATAAATTAATTGAGTTGAGTTGAATTAAATTTACAGAAAGTACCCTCTGGAATCGAGCTTGTGCTTGTTCCTAGTATTTAGGTCTGGTCTTTACTACATTGTTACTATGAACTAACCAGTAAGTTGTGAAAAGATAAATTAATTGAGTTGAGTTGAATTAAATTTACAGAAATTACCCTCTGGAAGCGAGCTTGTGCTTGTTCCTAGTATTTAGGTCTGGTCTTTACTACATTGTTACTATGAACTAACCAGTAAGTTGTGAAAAGATAAATTAATTGAGTTGAGTTGAATTAAATTTACAGAAAGTACCCTCTGGAATCGAGCTTGTGCTTGTTCCTAGTATTTAGGTCTGGTCGTTACTACATTGTTATTTGTTACTGTGAACTAGCCAGTAAGTTGTGAAAAGATAAATTAATTGAGTTGAGTTGAATTAAATTTACAGAAAGTACCCTCTAGAAGCGAGCTTGTGCGTGTTCCTAGTATTTAGGTCTGGTCTTTACTACATTGTTACTGTGAACTAACCAGTAAGTTGTGAAAAGATAAATTAATTGAGTTGAGTTGAATTAAATTTACAGAAAGTACCCTCTAGAAGCGAGCTTGTGCGTGTTCCTAGTATTTATGTCTGGTCTTTACTACATTGTTACTGTGAACTAGCAAGTAAGTTGTGAAAAGATAAATTAATTGAGTTGAGGTGAATTAAATTTACAGAAAGTACCTATTATGTTTACATTAATATTTTTGTAAATATACCAAAAAGTCAAATTTATTTATTATTCCATAAATTTTTCTCAGTCGAACGTAAGTTAGTTAAATATATTGAGCGTCAAAGTTAATATATTTAATTATTTCAATTCTTCTCTAGGGGATTTATTCGGACCTAGGTTATAAGTTGCTCTCATGACTCTCTTCTGCAAAACAACGATATTTGCAATGTCAATCGCATTGCCTCATAGTATGAATTTATAAGACATAATGATATGAAAATAACTAAAATAAACTAATCTAGCTGCTTCAACACCTGTTAGGCTCCTAACATTTTTACAGCATATGCTGAGGAACTAAGTATAAGCTAATTAAAATATTATATGGGTGCCTCACTGCGGCTTCGTGTCAACTGTAAATCAAAAAATAACAGTGGATTCAACAAGACTCCACAAGGACAAGGAACAAAAATGGAAAGTATAAACAGGCTTCAAAACCTAAATAGAGTAAAATTTCTACTTAATTTAATAGCTTCAGAAGTCAGAACTTTGGTTCGTCGATACACTGTGGGTAAGCAGTCATTCTTAAGTTTTATTTTTATAACATTTAAAAAATATATAAAGAGCATATTTTGTTACCCATAATGGTCCTTGCTGCTTTCCCACATATCCAAAAAATATATTGTGAGTTTCTTTTAAATATCCAATGCTGTCCTCATGGGTAACTCTCTGAATCGCAGGTTGGGCCATACGCATAGCATAGTTAATCATTTCATCTTTCTCTCTTTCGCCGTTGTACACATGTTGAAATGATCCCTTGATGCTGTTTTAAAAAAGTATGTATATAATTATAAAAGGAAATAAATACACTTTTTTGTGTTATCTGCATAGAAAAATATTTTTATTTATTCTAAAATCTTTATTGTATTTCTAAAGACCTGCACCAGGTGTTAAAATAAAATTAAACAAAACCGTAGAGCTGTGATAGCTCGGGAGCCGTAAAAATTATTAAAATTAAATTGTTAATTTATGTTAAACTGCTGATTTACAATGTGCTCGGTGCAGGGAAACGTCCTGAAGAAACCTTCATGTCTGAGAACTAAATATATATAATTCGAGGGCATATGAACAGTAGAAACCGTGCGGTGGACACTAACTTGCCCTGAAAACTCTTTTAGAAATAAGAGGTATGTCCTCAGCAGTGGAACGTATATAGACAGTAACTTACTTTATTAGGCAAATGTAATTCGAAACTAATTTATATAGTTTATTTGATAAACCCAAACGAAAATTAATATGCTTTATTTAATTACACCTTATCTATACATCTATACAAATAAATAAAATTGAAGTGTCTGTTTGCAATGTCAAAATAACAGTGTGTTAATTATTGCATCTAAAAGTATTTACGGTACCTATAACAAAAATACAATTTTTAAAATTTTTGTCTGTCTGTCTGTCTGTCTGTCCGTCTGTCTGTCTGTTTGTTTCGGCTAATCTCCAAAACGACTGGACCGATTTTGATGGGACTCTCACTGGTAGATAGCTTATATTATAAGGAGTAACTTAGGCTACTTATATTTTAGAAAAATAATTAGGGTTCCGCGCAACAAAATCTAAACCCTAAATTACACGCGGGCGAAGTCGCGGGGAACAGCTAGTATAACATAAGTATAGAGTGCATGCGTATTCACTTGTAATGCCTGTATGTTCAGCAAAGTAAGTAGATAATTGCTGATAAAAACTCCGATATTCAATAATATATTTCTAGCTCTGAACACAAGACTCTTGAGTTATTATAATAAAATAAAACTCATGGACAAATTTAGAGGAACGCAAAAACTATCAGGCAGGCGAAGTGTAGGGCGTCCCCCCACTAGATGGAGTGACGACCTGGTAAGATATGCAGGAAGTCGATGGATGCAGGTGGCTCAGGACCGTGCTTTGTGGCATTCTTTGGGGGAGGCCTATGTTCAGCAGTGGACTTGTGAAGGGCTGTAATGATGATGATGATGATGAAAAACTATCATAGTTATTTGTGACAAGTAAATAATTTGGATTTTGTTTATTATTCTATATATTCGTTAATTTAAAATTGCAAAGTCCAAAAAACAAACGATCAAATGACAAAAATTAACTAAATTAAGAAAAGAAGAAAAATTTTACAGGAAAGAAACTTTTTTTATTTCACATTTATTATTTTATCCCGTGTGGTAAGAATACGGACTAACCCATATCTTCCCGTGGGTGTTGTAAGAGGCGACTGACGGAAACTGAGACAGAAGATGGGCAGCAGAATCTTTTTGATAACAACAAAACAACAATAAAAAACTGCGGATGCCAACCCGCTCGCCAAGCGGGGCAACTATGACAATATACCCCCCATGTAAAGTTACGAAGAGACGGCCCCCAGTCCCCGGAGGGCCCCGCTATTCCTGGCTAAGGTGGCGACCATGATAACGGCGGGGCGGGGGGTGCTATGAATTTCCGGTGGAGGTTCGGTTGCCACCTATACTCCTTTCCTTTGTATACCAAAGCTTATATTTGTTTTTTATTAATTTATCTCATATACGTGCATTTAAGAGCTCCTGTTTTAATAGTATAATAGTCCGAGAGCTTATCATCATCATTCATCATTACAGCCCTTTACAAGTCCACTGCTGAACATAGGCCTCCCCCAAAGAATGCCACAAAGCACGGTCCTGAGCCACCTGCATCCATCGACTTCCTGCATGTCTTACCAGGTCGTCACTCCATCTCGTGGAGGGACGCCCTACACTTCGCCTACCGGTACGAGGCTGCCACTCGAGAACCTTTCTTCCCCATCGGTTGTCGGTTCTTCGAGCTATATGGCCGGCCCACTGCCACTTCAGCTTACTAATCCGTTGGGCTATGTCGGTTACTCTGGTTCTACTGCGGATATCCTCATTCCTAAGTTTATCACGCAGAGAAACTCCGAACATAGCCCTCTCCATAGCTCGCTGAGCGACCTTGAGCTTCCTCATACGGCCAGCAGTGAAGGACCACGTCTCAGTTCCATAAGTCATCACTGGCAACACGCACTGGTTGTACAATTTCGTTTTCAGGTTTTGAGGTATGTCTGACGAGAAGATGTGTCGTAGCTTCCCGAACGCTGCCCAGCCGAGTTGAATCCGTCGATTGACCTCTCGGTCGAAGTTGGACTTACCTAGTCGGACTATTTGTTCCAGGTAAACATACTCGTCAACAACTTCGAGCTTAGTGCTCCCAACAACTACCGGCATAGGTGTAACATGGACATTGAACATGATCTTTGTTTTGTCCATGTTCATCTTAAGACCTATCCGTTAGGAAACACTATTGAGGTCATTGAGCATAGTGCTTAGGTCCTCCAGCGATTCTGCCATAAGGACTATATCGTCGGCAAATCGAAGGTGAGTGATGTACTCGCCATTGATGTTGATACCGTATCCTTTCCAGTACAGAAGCTTGAAAACGTCTTCCAATGCAGCGGTGAAGAGTTTCGGGGATATGACGTCACCCTGTCTTACACCTCTCTGCAATTGGATAGGTTTCGTACTCTGGTTCTGTACTCGGATAGCCATTGTAGCCCTACTGTACAAGCACTTCAACACTTCGATATACCGACAGTCAACTTGGGACCGCTGAAGGGACTGCAGCACCGCCCGAATTTCGACGGAATCAAAGGCTTTCTCATAGTCCACATACGCCAGACATAGTGGCAAATTGTACTCTTCGGACTTCTGTACAATTTGCCGAAGGGTATGTATGTGGTCTATGGTGCTAAAGCCCTTTCGGAAACCGGCTTGTTCGGGAGGCTGGAAGTCGTCAAGTCTGCGCGCGAGACGATTCGTAATGACTCTCGAAAACAGCACGTAGACGCGGCTCAGAAGGGAAATCGGTCTGTAGTTCTTCAAGAGAGCGTTGTCACCTTTCTTGAAGAACAAGACCACCGCACTTCTGCTCCACGCCTCCGGTGTAATGCCACCATGGAGGACGGAATTAAAGAGCTTCTGAAGGACTTCAAGTACCGGTCTTCCACCCGCTTTCAGAAGCTCCGCTGTAATTCCATCATCGCCTGGGGCCTTACCGTTTTTAAGGTGCTGGAGAGCCATTCTAATCTCGCTCAGACTGACGTCCGGGATATCTTCGGAATAGAGTCGGATGAGACTCGCTCTTGGATCGTTACTCACACTTGCGTGTGGCTCCAACGATGACGTGTACAGCTGCCCATAGAATCTCTCAATCTCACTCAAAATCTCAGGTGTCCCGGAAAGGATGCTGCCACATTCTGTCTTCAGCTTTGACAGGTGGCTCTTTCTGGCAAACAGATCTCTGGCAAAGACTTTGGAGCCTTGGTTCCGCTCGATCGCTTCTTCAATACGAGCTGTATTGAAGTTGCGTAAGTCCCGCCGCATGCATTTGGAGATCTGTCTGTTCAGATGCCTGTATGCTGTCAAGTCTGTTGAAGAATGTAGCTTCATCTCCCGTCTAACAGCCATGAGATTAAGAGTGTGATCGGAGAGTTTTTGTGTTCTTCTGCGGCGGGTCTTGCAGAACTTAGCTCCGACCGCATGGACAGTTTCCACGAGCTTGTCATTCATATCGTCCACTTCATTGCAGTCTTCTAGGCACTGAAAACGGTTTTGTAACTCGAGCTGAAAGGTTTCGGGACTTTGGAACAGAGCACGAGGGGGACGGAGCGTTGACTTCATTAAAAGAGACCTCTCCAACTTAACGTTTAGGTTCAGTGTGCCTCTAACCATTCGGTGATCGCTACCAGTTTTCACCCTCGCGGTCACGGAGACATCACTGAACAGTTGTCGTCTGGTCGTCATAATGAATCTCATTTTTTGTCGAACCGTCGGGGCTCGACCAGGTCCACGTCCTGTGGGGCCGCTTCTGCTTTTTGCTCTTCACAGAGCGAATGCGGTATCCATCGGGAAAACAACTGTTTTACACCTAATTGTTCATGTAAGATTATTTGTATTTGACTCATGCCATTGTCTAAAGTTGCCTGAATTTCGCGGTATGTCACATGTCGATCTTCTTCAATCAGCTTACACACAGCATCAACGTTTTCTTGGATGACTGCAGTTTTTGGACGACCTTGACGGGGATCATCACTGAGCTTGACACGTCCACGTTGAAATTCAGCAAACCAGCGATAAATTGTAATTTTGGATGGGGCTTCATCACCAAATGCAGAAATCATCCGGTCAACACACTGTTTTTGTGTTAAACCACTTCGAAAGTCATAATAAATCATCACTCTTGAATTTTCTTGAGTCAATTCCATTTTCTCAACGACTAAACAAGTTTGATAAAACCTTGTGGCAAGACCGAGAATCTTTTTTTAAATAAATAAATGGTATTCGATTTTTAAAACCAAGGAGTTTTCAATTAAAAAGATTTTAATATGACAGGAACAGTGGAAATATTCTATTCCCGATACTTTTAGTGCAGCCCTCGTATGCCAGTGTGGCTAGTGCAGCAAGAAGTAAGCCATTTCCATATCAGCAAAAGATGGTCACTCGTTTTTTTTTAAGATTTTTCTATAAAGGAAGTCTTGAGATATGACTCGATAAGACCATCTCAAAGACAAGGTGCAGTAGTGACGGATATCAAGGCTTTACTATACGATCCTAATGGAAGAATAAAATTTAATAATAATAATAATTATTATTTGATACAGACAACACAGATCCATTACAAAATTAAAATTAAAATTTTTAAACTATACCTTAAATTTTAATTATAATTATTGGTTAATCAATGATATTATTACATTTTAATAAATTTGACCATCTACTAAAAATTTCACTACATGCATACATATTACAAATAATTTAGATGAGATTATTCTGCGACCCAAAAACAAAACTTCTAAATCGCGCGATACGGTGACGGATCAACGCATCCAAACCAACGACACGGGCCTCTGCGAACATCTGAGACGCGCTACAGTATCGTGGCTGACGGAACAACACGCGGAACGAATCATTATACTGCACCTTCAGCCTGCGATATTCCTCTTTAGTGTAATTCGTCCACAACTGAGGAGTGTAAAGTGGCTGACAGTAAGCTGAAAATAACGCCAGCTTTGAGGTATAAGAACACCTTTGAAAGCATCTAGCTATCATGTTGGCACGCACTGATAAGGAACGACGCTCGCGGTCCATATCGGAACCATCACACAGATCCTGAGTAACAATATGACCCAGGTATTTAAATGTCGTTACCCACTCCAATTGTGAATTGCACAAATACAATGGGGGGATATGAGGTTGAACCCTACCACTCTTAAAAAGCAAACAAACAGACTTGTTGGTGTTGTACAATAGGTTATGATCCATTGCATATTTCTCACATATCTGGAGTAGTGCACGCAGCGCACCAATCGAGGGACTCAGCAGCACCATATCATCAGCATAACTCAAGTTATTAAAGCATTCAGAACCAATGTGGCAACCCAGTCTGGTGCTTCTAAGCTCCTCGATCAGCTGATTAACATACAGATTAAAAAGCATAGGCGATGTTAGCCCTCCCTGCCTCACACCGCATTGTAGGAGAAATTCCTCAGAGTATGTATCACACCACTTTACTACATTAGAATAGAATAGAATAGAATAGAATATTTTTTTATTCAATATACATTACATGTGTAATTCTTATTGAAAGTCATTTTTTACTTTACCACTGGTTCGAAAAAACCCTCTGTCCTGGGAAGAACCAGCAAGAAACCCAGCGGGACTTTTTTTTAAAAATAAATTTTACAGTAGAAATGATTACGAACTATTTACAAAATTTATTTTAGAAACTGCTTGGAAGCGATCACCTCATTCCCAGGGGTTATTATCAACCATGTATTCATTTATACTATAATAACCCTTTTTATACAGTTTCAGCTTAATAAAACATTTAAACTTGGTAATAGAGAGAACCTGTACACTTTCCGGGACCTTGTTGTAATAGCGTATACATTGCCCCAAGAATGAATTACTGACTCTGTGGAGTCGAGAAACTGGTATCACTAGCTTGTGTTTGTTCCTAGTGTTTACAGAATGTATATCACTTCTTTTACTAAAACTATCTTTGTTTTTGTGAACATACATTAAATTTTCGTAAATATACTGAGAGGCCAAAGTTAATATATTAATTTCTTTGAATTTATCTCTAAGAGACTCTCTCGGTTTTAGATTGTAAATAGCTCTAATGGCCCTCTTCTGTAAAACAAAAATAGTTTCTGAATCAGCCGCATTTCCCCATAGCAAAATCCCATAAGACATTATGCTATGAAAATAACTAAAATAAACTAATCTAGCTGTCTCGACACTAGTGAGACCTCTAATCTTTTTTACAGCATAGGCTGCAGAACTTAGTCTGCTTGCTAATTTGGATATATGGGGGCCCCACTGGAGCTTTGCGTCAAGAGTGATGCCAAGAAAAACAGTGGATACAACAGGGCTCAATTCCTCCCCATTTAAAAACACATTGGTATTCAGATTTTGAACATTCGTTGTTGTAAATTTAACACAATTAGTTTTATTTCCGTTCAAATGCAGATTATTAACGTTAAACCAATGCACTAATTTTGATATAGCATTATTCACTTCGTCACATTTAAATGATTGACGTTTAAGTTTAAAAATCAAGGAAGTATCATCAGCAAATAATACTATATCATGACTATCCCCTACAAGGTGAGGTAAGTCATTAATATACACCAGAAACAGGAATGGGCCGAGAATCGAGCCCTGAGGTACACCCATTAGTACAGGTGACCCGGAAGAACTTTTACCATTGATAATAACCTTCTGTTTTCTATTACTTAAATATGAAATAATAAGTTTAAGCGCTGTGTTCTTGACACCATAGTACTGTAGCTTCCTGATTAATGTCTCATGGTGAACACAGTCGAAGGCCTTGGAAAGGTCACAAAATATACCCAAAGCATCCTCTGAATTCTCCCATGCACAAAAAATATGTTTAATAAGCTCAACTCCAGCGTCAGTTGTCGAGCGACCCCTTGTAAAACCGAATTGATTATTATGTAGCAATTTATTAATAGTAAAGAAACTTAACATCTGATCTAAAATAATTTTTTCAAAAATTTTACTTAATGTTGGTAGTACAGAAATTGGTCTAAAATTGGCGGGGTCTAATGTACTACCAGATTTAAATATAGGTATGATTTAAATATAGGTATGAAACACACCAGATTCGACGCTTATATTAAATATAGTGGCTAGATAAGGTGCTAATGTATCTATTATAGATAAAATAACTTTAACGGAAATCCCCCATAAGTCTGCCGTTTTCTTAACATCAATAGTTTTAAAATATTTAACGATATCTTTTGGCAGTACCCTATGGAATTTAAAAGTATTTGAACAAGCCTTTACATTTTGTTTGAGCAATGATTCGGCGACAGTAGGAGAAGAATTTAATGATTTTGTTGTCAAAAAAGGAACATCAGTAAAATGTTTCTCAAAAGCCATAGCAACTTCTTGATCAGATCGCGTTAAATTATTGTTAATATTCAATTGAAAATCCGAGTTGCGCGGTTTGACCTTGCCCGTTTCACTATTTATTATTCTCCAGGTCATTTTAATTTTGTCGGATGCAGTTTTAATTTTGTTGCTTAAATGTAAAGCCTTAGCAGTGGAGCACACTTTTTTAAATATTTTAGAATATGTTTTTACATAATCTCTAAATATAACACTACTATTATATGATCTTTGATCATAAAGCTCGTATAACCTTCGCCTACTTTTATAAATTCCTACTGTCGCCCATTCATTAAATGATTTGCGACTGTTAAAAGAGAAAGTTTTAGAAGTAAATATTCTACTAAATTCACAACGTATAATTTCAAATAATGTAGCATACAAATAATTAGCACTATTTTTAAACGAAAGTGATGGAAGTCTTTTTATTATATTACTTCTAAACCTCTCCAAGCGATGTTCATTTATTGGAACAAACACAACTTTCTTATTTTTCTGTTTTTTGTGTATGTAAGGTAGTGATACTAACTGTCCACAGTGATCTGAACTTAAATTTTGAATAATTGATTTATGCAAGGGCTTAACATCTGTAAAAATGTTATCTATACAGGTCGCACTAGGCCCAGCAATACGTGTTGGTTCTAAGAATAAATTTACAAGATTATACGATTTAAACAATGAGCTAAACTTAATACTAATGGAAGAAGTTTCAAGGAGATTGATATTAAAGTCTCCACACATTACAACAGACTTGTTCTGTTTACTAAGTTTGAGTAAAACTTCTTCCACAATCCTTTCAAAATGGTCATAAGTAGCACATGGGGGTCTGTAAACACTTACAACAATGAGGTGCTCGAGCTCGACACAAGCCATTTCTACAGTTCGTTCAACAGAGAGGCTCACAATATCCTTACGTTCTTTATATAATAATGATTTATCTGCTAATATTAAGGAGCCACCACGTAAACTTTTTTCTCTATTGAAGGAACAATTCATTTGCCTACTATACCATGCGATCAATATGTTTTAATACATAATGACGGCACTCCCGCATCATCATTAAATTGACCCATGATTGAGACACCCCATATGAAGACCTACCCAGAAGAGCACGAACCTTAATTTCACCTTTAGCTTATCCACCATTGCACACAAATCCCATACCAATAAAAAAACAAAAATACCAACATTTACAAGAGTTAAAACAGTTTTTGCCCCTAGACTACCATGCTTTTTATGACAACATTATTTTTGGAAATTATACAGGTTTTTTTTAATATTTGTTTATAATTGTTGAAAACGTTGCAATTGTTTTTATTTATTATTTTTTATAGAAGAAGAAGAAGAGAACTTAATTTGGTTGTTACTATAACACTCTTTTAAACTGATAATTTTTGAACTGATTTTTTTTACGTTGATAATTATTTTATAAGTACACGGTGATAATAGGATAGGTTAGACATATTTTGTCACTAGTTCAGACTGACTTTTTTTACTAAATAAATATTATGTACATTCCACAGTAACTAACTGTTTTTTTATTTACTTTTATTGTTAGTATAACAGCGAATGTCATTATAAAATGACCAAATAGATTTGGAAGAACCGCGGATGTTAAACATTTAACCAAAACTGTTTGGTAAATACCGCTAATGTGTATTATTATAAAATATAATAAATTGAATTATATGGTTATGGAGTTGGCAGCAAAAGTTGATAGTATTACTACTTAAAAAAACACTTTTCAACAAATAGTAAAGGTACATTATGATATCAGTTTTTTGTCTCTCCTGTAAAGTAACTCAATTACACATTCGCAGTTCTGAATGCCGAATGACGATATGCATATGAAAGTGTGTACCATACTTATAACAAAAAAACGATTTTTAAAATTTTTGTCTGTCTGTCTTTCTCTGTCTGTCTGTCTGTTTGTTTGTTCCGGCTAATCTCCGAAATGGCTGGACCGATTTTGACCGGACTTTCACTGGCAGATAGCTGATGTTATAAGAACTAACTCAGGCTACTTTTATTTTAGAAAAACAGTTAGGGTTCCACGCAAAAAACTAAAACCCATGAAATCCAATTGTAATAAATTATGCACGGGTGTAGTCGCTGGGAACAGCTAGTATAATTATATAATTAATGCTGAAGGATAGCAGTTATTATGAAGTATGTTAGTGGTGACTCTAAATGACAGGGTGAGAAATCAATACAAATAAATAAAATGGAAGTGTCTGTTTGTAATGTCAAAATAACACCTTTTTACTAAATGCATATGAAAGTATATACAGTTCTTATAACAAAAACACAATTTATAAAATTTTTGTCTGTCTGCCTGTTTGTTCTGGCTAATCTCCAAAATGGCTGGATCGATTTGTACAGAAATTTCTATTGCAGATAGCTGATGTTATAACTGATGTACTGATGCGGTAACTTAGGCGACTTACATTTAAGAAAAAGAATTTAGGTTCCGTGCAATATAATTAAAACAATAAATTACACTATACATGTGATAAGAGAAAAGTAAGGTTTGCAATAAGATGTGACCAGGATTAAGAAAGGAATGCCTTGCTAGTTTGGTCATGTAGAAAGAATAAATGAGAAGATAAACATTTATGCCACAAAAGTGAGTAACACAGTTGTGGAAGAACATCTTACATGAAAGTTTATCAATGAAATTGGCATTCAATTCATCATTCAATATATTGAAGATAGGCCAAATTAAAAGTACCCTTTATTGACAAGCATTTAATATGCATACATTATTATTATTATTATAGGTATATGGACATGAAGGAGGTGAGAGAGGTGTCAAGATCATGCAAAATGTTAGTTTGTAGTCTCTGCCTACCCTTCTGGGTAACAGTAGTGAGTGCTTACATTTACGTTTCAAACTTAATTATACTAATTGTTTAGCGGTACACAAACACAAAAATTTATATTAATAAGGTATGTACTTACAACATAATTGTAGGGTAAGCTCTTACTTTAAAGTGGGTAGCCACTGCAGTAAAACGGGTACAATCTACTTTTGCCACTTTGATAGGGGTGTTGTAAAGGGATTGTGCTACATGTGCCCACACTGGCTCCAAGCGCCGGCAGTGAGCACACCATGGTGCGTAGAATTTTACGAACCACATTCCATCATTACTGTAGTCAATAAACTTGTCACTTAACTCTAACACCCTCGACGAAGATACATATGCTGCAAATGAGAAAACTTACCATTACCACTTATTTATATTATACCTAATCCGGTTTATTTTTCTGAAATTTATACTAATATAGCAAAATATATCATACCAATAATTAATAAAAAATAAGGTCCAATTAACAATTTCATTCTATACTTGGCAATAAACGTCTTCCGATCTTTCTCAATATTTAATTAGAATGTAAAAAGTTTAGATAATAACAATCAATATTCATGTATTAATAGAAATCCAGTTAGATCCATTTAAAACTGCGTAGGTATGCTATTTAATCGGGACAACAGAACAATCATAGATTACTGTACTGTATATTATATACTAGAGAACTAGAGATAGAACTTGATACCACACAGATTGTTTTTCATATTGGAGAAGAAATTAATTTATATTCCTAAATTATTATATATATATTAGAGTAGAGATTTATATTATTTTCCCTTCCTAAAATCTTATATCCTTATTATCCTTTCCTAATACACCAATTTTTTTAATAACTGGCTTTACGGCTCTGAATTCTAGTCCTTCTGCGCCTGAAGTTACCATGTATAATTATTATCCCTCATAGTACAGTGCTTCACAATATTATGTTGATGCGTCACATTGTGCAGCGCTTGCGAGATTTTGACGGCAACTTGAGCCAGCAGACAACTGAAAGTTGACGATGGTATCTCAAGGCACCTAAGCAGAGAGACACCATATCTTCAACAAAAAATGAGATTGACTTCATTATGACGACCAGACGACAACTGTTCAGTGATGTCTCCATGATCGCGAGGGTGAAAACTGGTAGCGATCACCGAATGGTTAGAGGCACACTGAACCTAAACGTTAAGTTAGAGAGATCACGTCTAATGAAGTCAACACTCCGTACCCCTCGTACTCTAATTCAAAGTCTCGAAACCTTTCAGATCAAGTTACAAAATAGTTTTCAGTGAAGAATGCAATACAGTGGACGATATAAATGACAAACTCGTGGAAACTATCCAAGCGGTCGGAGCTAAGTTTTGCAAGACCCGCCGCAGAAGAACACAAAAACTCTCCGATCACACTCTTAATCTCATGGCTGTTAGACGGGAAATAAAGTTGCAGTCTTCAGTAAATTTGATAGCACACAGGAAACTGAACAGACAGATCTCCAAATGCATGCGACGGAACTTGCGCAACTTTAATACTTCTCGTATTGAAGAAGCAATCGAGTGGAACCAGGGCTCCAAAGTCTTTGTCAGAGATCTGTCGAAGCTGAAGACATAATGTGGCAGCATCGTTTCTGAGACACCTGAGATTTTGAGTGAGACTGAGAGGTTCTATGTGCAGCTGTACACGTCATCGTTGGAGCCACATGCAAGTATGAGTAACGATCCAAGAGCAAGTCTTATCCGACACTATTCCCGTAATACTATATATAATATCCCGGATGTCAGTCTTAGCGACATTAGAATGTCTCTCCGGCACCTTAAAAACGGCAAGGCCCCTAGCGAGAATGAAATTACAGTGGAGCTTCCGAAAGCGGGTGAAAAACCGGTACTTAAAGTCGTTCAGAAGCTCTTTAATTCCGTCCTCCATGATGGCGCTACACCGGAGGCGTGGAGCAGAAGTGCGGTGGTCTTGTTCTTTAAGAAAGGCGACAACGCTCTCTTGAAGAACTACAGACCGATTTCCCTTCTGAGCCGCGTCTACGTGCTGTTTTGGAGAGTCATTACGAATTATCTCGCATGCAGACTCGATGAATTCCAGCCTCCCGAACAAGCCGGTTTCCTAAAAGGCTTTAGCACCATAGACCACCTACATACCCTTCGGCAAATTGTACAGAAGACCGAAGAGTACAATCTGCCACTTTTTCTTGCGTATGTGGACTATGAGAAAGCCTTTGATTTCATCGAAATTTGGGCGTTGCTGCAGTCCTTTCAGCGGTGCTAAGTGGACTGTCGGTATATCGAAGTGTTTGCACAGTAGGGCTACGATGGCTATCCGAGTACGGAATGAGAGTACGAAACCTATCCAACTGGAGAGAGGTGTAAGACAGGGTGACTTTTTATCCCCGAAACTCTTCACCGCTGCATTGAAAGACGTTTTCAAGCTACTGGACTGGAAATGATACGGTATCAACGTCAATGGCGAGTACATCATTCACCTTCGATTTGCTGACAATACAGTCCTTATGGCAGAATCGCTTCGGTCTTAAGATGAACATGGACTAAACAAAAATCATGTTTAACGTCCATGTCACACCTATGCCGGTAGTTGTTGGGAGCACTAAGCTCGAAGTTGTTGACGAATATGTCTACCTGGGACAAATAGTCCGACTAGGTAAGTCCAACTTCGACCGGGAGGTCAATCGACGGATTCAACTCGGCTGTGCATCGTTCGGGATATTACGACACATCTTCTCGATAGACATACCTCAGAACCTTAAAACCAGATTGTTCAACCAGTGCGTGTTGCCAGGGATGACCTATGGATCTGAGACGTGTCCTTCACTGCTGGCCGTATGAGGAAGCTCAAAGTCGCCCAGCGAGCTATGGAAAGGGCTATGCTCGGTGTTTCTCTGCGTGATAGACTTAAGAATTAGTATGCTGAAGTGGCAATGGGCCGGCCATATAGATCGAAGAACCGACAACCGATGTGGAAGAAAGGTTCTCGAGTGGCAGCCTCGTACCGGCAGGCGAAGTGTAGGGCGTCCCCCCACTAGATGGAGTGACGACCTGTTAAGACATGCAGGAAGTCGATGGATGCAGGTGGCTCAGGACCGTGCTTTGTGGCATTCCTTAGGGGAGGCCTATGTTCAGCAGTGGACTTGTGAAAGGCTGTAATGATGATGACTTATATACTTACTGGTACCGGTACTACCAGAAAATATTATAGGTATACTGCAATATTTTAAAGTGGTGCGTTCTTCATGTCTAATAAAACAGTCGTCTGTGAAATGTTTAGAACAAAGATAATCATTTTGTTTCAGACGCCAATTCCCAATTTATGTGCTTTTTAGCTATAATTTTAGTTGGAAACCTGTTAATTAATAAACATTTGATAATTATCTGTTGTCGGCGACTTTGGGTGTTAACAAATATGGGTAGAAAAGAACATCGATAAGTACCTATTATAAACAAGGAACTCGACAACCCTATCGAATTTTATTGTTTATCAAAACTCAGTAATATGAAACCAAAGATATTGGTAATTACGATATTAAAATTAGTAACAAATTTTTAAATAATTACCTATATTATCAAATAGTTTTAATTTGTTTAATATTAGCTGTAAATTCACGGGAGTTTTACATATTAAGCACACTCATTATGACTAAAAATAATTCAAAATCGAACATAATCAAACAACATAAAATACTTTCATTTTTTAGTTTAAAAGTTCAAAATACAGATATAAGATTTAAATAACAAAATAGACTTTGGCATGTTATGACAATTTTAGGTACGGACATTGAGACCGCTTCAAATCGGCATTAGCATTTTGTATGGTATATCCAGTCTAGGGTACTTGCATATATAGAGGTCAGTGCGAGAGACTGGCTACTCTGTGCCTGTGGTCGAGGCTGACAATATTGGTTTCAACCAAATCAAGGTCACCAATGAGCCTCTTAGCACGTCTCTCCACTGAGTCCAACGCTGCCAGGTAGCATTCTGCAGTACCAGCCCATATGTAACAGCAGAACTCCATGCATGGCCGGCTTTATATAAGGTAAGAAGCTGCCCCGGCTTGAAGTACCGCCGCACCCTTGCAAGGACACAAAGTTTCCTTGCAGTTTCTCTGGATCTGGACTCAATAAACCACCCATAGTTGAAGTTCGGAGAAAATACAACCCCTAACAACTAAAGGCGGTCAGTGTACTCCAAGGATACATTGCGACAAGTAGGAGTCAGGGTAAGCGGGCTCCTTTTAGCAGTGAAAAGACACGCTTGTGTTTTGGAGGTGTTATCTCACGAGATTGGCACCCCACCGCCCCATTCGGTGACTGCCTGTAGTGTAAGATTCACACGCTCAACTCGTCTTCTCGTTCATCGTGCATATATATTATTTAATACCAATTAATTGTTTAAAAATAATATGTTTAATCATACAATCAATCAATATATTCTTCATTGTACACCGATACAAATTAGAGCGAGACAAAATTAAATAAATATATACAAAGTACAATAGGCGGCCTTATCGCTCTGGAAGCGATTTCTTCGAGACAACGCTTATTTAGCAAAGAACTGTTGTTTACAGCGAATTGCAAATAAGGAAAGTGTACATAAATCTAACAATCAAGTTAAAAAAATTATAAGTATATAAATACACACAAGATGATGACGGTTGAAGATAGGTAGGATAGATACAATTAAGGACGGGAATTATGATGGGAAATATTAGAGTTCCAAGTAATAACTTTTGAGTAGATTTTTGGAAGGAAAAAAGGGACTGAGCACGTCGAATACAGGCAAGGAATTCAACAAGCGTACAGCTGTAATCGAAAAAGATTTATTGAAGGAGGATCAATATTCCTGTGAAGGTGAATCGGCAACGACTTGAGACGTTTACAAAATTCTGAAATGTGATCATATGTACGGAGTCCAAATATAAATCGTAAGCATAAATTTTGAATACGCTCAAGTTTATTTAACTGCGCTTCGGTAACGTTCAGATAGTAAACATCAGCATAGTCAAGAATAGGCAGAAGTACGGATTGAACAAGCGCAAATTTAATGGCAGTAGGGAGAAAATTTCTAAGTCTCTGCAGAGATTACCGCTGCAAACATTTTTCTACTGGCTTCATTATTTGTGGTGACCTTGTTAGACAGGAGTCGATATATATTCCTAAATTCTTAACTTTATCACTATAAGGGATGTGAATATCATCGAGGAGAATAGCTAATCTCATACCAATGAGAGAAAAATGAACCAACTAATCTCGAACTAACAATAATTATTGCTTGACTTTTAATGGGATTAATGGATAATCCATAAGATTTACACCAGTCCAAAATACAAGCCATATCAGCGTTTGTTGTGTCAATAGCTTGCGGTAAATCGTCCAGAGTAGATTGAGTGTAAATTTGGAGATCGTCGGCATACAAGTGGTAAGAAGAAGACAGTTGATTACTTATAGAATTTATAAAAATTGCAAACAAGAAAGGAGACAACACGCCACCTTGTGGGACGCCGGCAACAGTAGCAGTCCAAGAGAAATGTACACATCCTGTACTTGAATACGCTGTCTACGTCCAAACAAGTAACTACGAAACTAATCAACTACAGCCGGAGATATGTTGCCAGAGCGCAATATATTTAACAAGATATCAAAATCGACTGTATTAAACGCATTGCTGAAATCTAACAAAGTTTGTATTGTCAATTTTTTATTTTCCATACCATAACGAATGTCATCAGTAATTTTCAAAAGTGCTGTAGTCGTATTATGACTAGGGTTGAAACCGGATTGCAAGGGATTAAGGCGGTTATGTTCTCGTAGATAAGAACTTAGTTGCTTGGATACCAGACGTTCTAACACTTTAAATAAGAACGGAAGTAAAGAAATTGGCCGGTATTCAGAAAAACATTTCGGATTGGTCTTTTTGGGAAGAGGAATCACGTTGGCTTCTTTCCAATGAGAGCGAAAAGAAGCAGTTTTCACGGCATTGTTTAAGATGGAAGTAATTACAGGGATAAGACTACTACAGGGAGAAGATCCAGGAGAGGAATGATCATTTTACGACTAATACAGTCACTGCCTACTAAATTCGATTGGATGGATAGAATGGCTCTCTCTACATCACAACTGTCAAATTCACTAAAATAAAAAGCAGAAGAGTCCGCAGTGGGAATATTAGGGAGGACATTCAAAGTATTTTGTTTTGCTTGGTAATCGATGCAAGACGTAGAGGAGAAGCGCTGATTAAGCTGATTGAGTTCAATAATATGGCTCCTTTTCCTCAATCCTAAGGACTTAAGAAATTTCCAGACCCTAAGGCAGGGTCAGGGTTACGAACCGATTCGTGAATATGGCGTCGTTGTGCATTTCTTGCAACAACGTGTTGCAACGATTCCGTATCAATCTTAATTTCTCTTTATTTGAATCAACAAGACCTGACTTGTATTTTGCATTAACTCGATTTTCTTATCAATTATTTGTTTTATTTCGTCATTCAACCATGGAGATGGAGGAAGCTTAAAGCGCACTGGTTGAACAGGAGCATGATTATCATATAACTGAATTAAAAAAGCAATTGAATAAGGCTACCTGTTTGTCGACAATAGGAGCTTCCACAACTATATTCCAATCAATCTTTACTCAACCACAATAACAGATCCATTAAACTTAAATTTGTTATTGAGGCAGCGAATTTTAAAGTTCTTTCTACTTCTGCAACACTCTAAAGATCCTTTAGACACGTGTTAAAATCAAACTGGTTTTCTCTTCTTTCTTTCAATTCACAAAGAGATCATCTAAAACAGAAAAGTAGTCCATTGTGAAAGAAGGGCTGTAAAAGACTCCAAGTAATAATTTTGTGTGGCAGAGAAGGATTTCAATGAAAAGGAATCAGTGTTGGCAACTTTATTACTGGCAACATCGTCTCTTCATACACAACGGAAAAGTAGTGGAAAGGGAAATGTTATAAAATAGGGTGCATCATGATTGTTTAGGCCAAAATATTAACATATTTAAAACTTGAATTCCAAGACGCTCACCTCGGCGTGTCCTCCGATGGAATTTAGAGGTCACCTGGGACAGTTGAGCGCGCGCGTCGCATCGGGCGACCGCGCCCTTTTCAGTATGATGGTTACGTGCGAAGCGGTCGGCCGCGTGACAAACGCCTTTTATTGATTGTCTTTTCGTGCTTTAAGTGACAAGAGGCCCTTTTGAGTTTTGAAACGCTAAGAATGTGTGACCCGAGAGGAGATCGCTTCGTGTTGGATATAGGTTAATTGTGCGCGTACACCGGGGCGAGTAGAAATCTAGAAAAATGATTGTCGCGCGACGGCCGGTCGGTGATATTGCTTTTGGAAGTTAATATTGAATTGTAACGTCGCGTTAAGTGCCTTTTTTGTGTGTTGTCTATTTTAGTTCGTTTTACGTGTCAACGAGGCTGGTATCATATATATGTTGTTGTAACCGTTTTGAGTATTGTTTGCGACCGTTAGTAGGTTGCGCGCGGCCGGCGTTTTGATTTGAAAATTTGGGTTAATTGTGCGCGGCGTTTTGAATTTACTATTGAATATTTGGGTCTAGTTAAGACCGACTCGAATAGAGTTTCTGTTTTGAGCGTTACGTGACAGCGAGGCCTATCTTGAGTTTTGAATGATTAAATTAACTGATCGCCATTAATTTGCGACGACGAATTTGCCTTGTCGGGAGAACGCTGAACTTTGTGACTCGAGAAGAGACCGCGTTCGTTCTCGTGCTTATAATGTTGTGCTAAGTGAACCTGGAACATTGAATATTGAACTTTGATCGACTGTTCGTTACTTGTGTCGTGTGTCACTTGTTTTAATTTCGATGAACGTTGATTGGGTTGACTGAAGTTAATAAATGAATTTGTTAAGAAATGAAGTAAATATAGTGAAAATAATAGCAGAAGTTTTCAATTGGTGATCGACCACTGGAGGGATCGCACATTTGGAGAGAAGGAGCGCCTGTGGATCTGCGGTCCGACTTCCTCGGTTAAGTCAGGTTATACATGTACACACTACTACACACTACTTACATGCACATCACTTACCACCTGACTGGTACCCTGTGGTCAACCCTACCTCCGGAAATCGGTAAGTTGTGCTTGCTTATTTGCAATTAATTTAGAACTATCCATAGGTCATTGGGCCCGAACCCTCGGCTGCTCTTTGAGGAGGCTACTATGGGCCCTAGCCCAGTCGACTTTTGCCGGGGCAGCTGGGGGCCGTAACAATGATTCTTAGATTGTTTTGAGAACATGCGTCGAATTAGTCAAAGTGTAATTAAGTGTAGTGATTACAAAAACTGTAATATTGAGTGCTCTGTACAAATATTAATTGAATACATATATTGTGTTATAAGTGCATATTTATTTATAATAAACTTTTTCATTGTGTTAACACGTATAACTATATATAATAATAATTATTTATATTACCTGTGTATTAATGCCAATATGCTTTAACGACCTATTTGTTTTTTTATTACAGCAAGTTTATTACCAAATCATAAATCTATACATCTATACAAATAAATAAAATTGAAGTGTCTGTGTGTAATGTGTTGTTTGTTGTATCAAAACAACAGCTTTTTACTAAATACATATGAACGTATAATATATATTGTGTTTTTGTTATATACGGTACATATATAACAAAAACACAATTTTTAAAATTTTTGTCTGTCTGTCTATTTATTCCAACTAATCTCCCAAATGGCTGGACCAATTTTGATAGGACTTTCACTGACAGATAGATGATGTTATAAGGAGTAACTTAGGCTACTTTAATTTTAGAATAATAAATAGGCTGCCGCGCAAAAA
Source organism: Parnassius mnemosyne (assembly GCA_963668995.1). Taxonomy (NCBI): domain Eukaryota; kingdom Metazoa; phylum Arthropoda; class Insecta; order Lepidoptera; family Papilionidae; genus Parnassius; species Parnassius mnemosyne. The sequence continues at coordinate 18,709,806 of CAVLGL010000080.1, forward strand.
ATTAAAACCCTAAATTACATACGGGTGAAGTCGCGGGGAACAGCTAGTTAATAATAAAAATGAGCAGATGCCCGAATCCGCATCAGTAAATGCTATTACTTTTAAATGTAAGTTCCTATAATTTTGAAATATTTCTTTTACACTTTGTAGTATTAAACTATAATTATATAATTTATTTTTGCAACTACATCTGTCTCTCCTCAGCAAAAAAGCTTTTAAGGCAATTACAGAATTATAAAATAATAAATAAACATCTAAGGAAAGCAGTAAAGGGAGTAGAAAAAATTGAATCGCCAGTATTAAACAACCTTATTCAATCAACTGTCAAAAATCAGAAAAGTAAGCCCAATGGCAAGAGGTGGTAAAATTTAAATAAAAGTGTAGCTTTAGCGACATATAGTCCCACCAACTTATCTGTGAACTGACAGCTGCGGCAAAATTGTGAACTACAGCCGCCATTTAATCAAATGTCACTCGATACGTCATTGTTTTGAGAGTTTATAGAAAAATAAAAAATGCCGAAAACCATTAAAAGTAGAGCCCGAAACATTATTTTATAAGTATTAAACTTTTGTGAGCAAAAAGCTCGAGGGTAAGCACCGATAATGTCTTTCAATCAGGTCTATAAAAGAGTATCAGCTGCTATGTTTTGTTCCTTCCTTTCGTATTTCCGATAAATGGATTGGTTCATGCAATTCATTTCTTTTTCAGATGTTAGTCAAGGATTAATTTCCAAAATAGTTATAGCACCGGAAACCGCATAAACCACAGGAACGCAAATTACAACGCCCGGTAAAAAAGGCATAAAGGCATATCATTTAATTAAAGTTTAAATTGTTCAATTATGATATTTTTGTTTCTTATTGTTCTTGGACATATATCTGTTAAATCTGTGTTCTAGTCTTTTTATTCCGTGACTAATTTATTACCCTAGTATGTGGACTCTATGTAGGAATATAAGACACTTAGATGGGAATATTCCCGAACTGGCAACACTTCAGCGCAGAAGCGCCTAACTATCAGTTCACAGATAAGTTGGTGGCACTATAGATTAATGATAAGTCACTGCACGCTCTGACTAGATACCGCCGGCGCTCATGTAAAATGCGCAACAAATACTACGCCGAAATCGGCGTACCCGAGACAGTCGCGTTGCTGGCAACGTGTGAGGTGAACGTACCGAATGTTTTATTATATTTTGATCATAATCCGAAATAAAATACCAGTTTACTTATTGAAACTTTGTAAAAATAATACTACAAGAAATAATAAAGACACTGGAATCAACGACGAAAATAACACGAGCCATAAATAAGTCACAAAATATCAATGACGCTATTCAGTGTTGCCGCGAATGCAAAAATAAAGTTCCCCGTGGCTGAGATTTTTATATGTGAATTTATTGTTAGTATATTTTATAATATAATATATTAAACTTATTATAATATAACCTAATTCTATATTATTTAATGTTTATTTCTGTAGTATTGCTCAAATGACATAACTGCCATTTACTAGGGTTCCGTACCCAAAGAGTATCAACGGGACCCAAGTCTCCACTATCGTTCCGTCTGTCTGTCAGTAGGCTGTATCTTATGAACCGTAATATGAAGATACTTGGAATTTTCATAGAATGTGTATTTA